>OY856410.1:1501900055-1503175055 GCA_963693085.1 Alisma plantago-aquatica | reverse complement strand
AAAAGTTTGTCTGCATGTATAGTATGATAATTTCTCAGTAATTACCATAATTTGAGATATTGTTATAACAGTTCTACAAGACAATGTTTTGTGGTTTGATCTGGAATCAGATCAAGATGTGTCCTAGGTTAAGGGACCTATGCAGATGGTTGATCGGAGGATCAAGAAACTCACGAATTGTGAGATACCATTAGTGATAGTTTTGTGGAGAAATATTAACCTAGAAGAAGCTATGTAGGAACACGAGTCAGAAATGAGTAACACGTTCCCTTTCTCTTTTAGGAATTTCGGGACGAAATTCTTTTAAGGGGAAAAGGTTGTTATGACCCACTCCATGATTTGTTGATAAATACCTCGAATTACATGAAGACATCTCAATTAGTGTTGAGTATTAAATTAAATATCATGGATAATCAAAATAAGTTAATATGTGAATCAATAGTTGAGTTTGAAGCATCTGAGGTAATTAATGTTAATGGCTATGATGATTGTTAGGTTAATTAGGTTGAGTTGAGTACTCTCTATTGCAATTAGTGTTTTGACCAGTTGTGATAAGCTAGTTAACATAATTTTATGCCTTTGGAAGATAGAGGATCTCGTTCTTGAGAGTCTGCAAGAAGAATCATTTGATTCGGACCCTCGAGGCAAAAGTTATAGCCTTTTTAGTTTTCTTGGACTTGAGATGCAATTTTTCCATTTATTTATCCCTTTAGTGGGTCGGCTACTTTATTTCCTTTATCTTCTTTCTTTCCAGTCGACGCTCAATAGAACAGGAACAGAGCGCTTGAGCGGCCGCAGCAGAGGGGGAGCCAGAGGGCGATTTTAGGCTCCTGCTTCGATTCAGCGGCCGACTTGCTTCCTTCTTCTCTTCTTTCCTTCCTCGCTCCAGTCCGCAGCCCCGACCAGCCCTTGCGGCGCCGGCCAGCAGCAACCGCCCTAGCTGCTTGGACGGCCGACCAGTAGCTAGAGCTGCGCAAGGCAGCAGCTGGAAGCCTTTGGGGCGCATCGAACAGTCTGGTCCATCACCTTGGAGGCCGACCTTGAGGTTCTAATAGGAACCCGCAGCTCCTAGCTACGTTTAGGCACCCAGCCTAGGTTTCTCTTCCAACCTGAACGTGAAGGTGTTGCTGCATGTTTGCAGCAAGTCCGGCCAGTAGCACCTTGGGTGTGAGCTAGCACACGATAACGGCGCCATGGAGCTTGTCCAAGAGCCCAGAGTAGAGATATGAAGCCCTAGCCCTTGATTCATCACCTAGTCGAGTCCTTATGCCATTTTGCACGGTGCGTGAAGCTGCTCTTGCAGCTGGTTCGTGAACTGGAAAAGTCCAAAGGTAGAAGACAACTAATTTCCGCCCAGAAACAGGCCCTGGGCACATCTTCGGATGAATCTGGACATTCCAAATCATAGTGAGTAGGAGTTCATTTAGTTATCATCATTTAACTCCTTAGTTGGAATTTTTCGGTAAATTGTGCATTTTTGCACTGATATCAGTGGTTATCAGGCGTTTTATCGATATTTGATGAAACTTGAATTTTATTTTATAAATTTTTTCTGTATGATTATACATGATATAGAATAGCTTCTGATCAGTGTAGAACAGTTCAATGATTTTATTTGGTGCAATGTAAACCAAAAGTGCTTGATACAATTACTTGAATACAAATAGTGTTGTGTATGTTTAGGATAATTTAGATATTTGACTAGCTCTGAGAATGCTTTTGTACCGGTTGAGTAGTTTGTTGAATGTGAGTAGCAGTTCATTCAGTAATCATTAATTAACTCAATTTAAATGCTTACTTGCTTCTGTATCAGTTAGTATAACTTTTAAATAGTATAATACATGCATTGGAGTATGTCAGATTCATTGGAACTTGAAATATTTATTATGCTTATTGAAAATGATGAAATTTCCTGTATTAAAGTTGCAATGTATGTGCTGATTTAACAATAGATATTTAGCATTGAAAGTGGATAAATGATACTGAATCATGTCTAATGATGATAATGGATTTATATTTGCTTCATGTGTTATTCAGATTGTGCAATATGCATAAAATGTGATATTCCTGTTTAAATGTTTATTTGTTAATTAATTATTAGACTTAGGTGCCCTAACACCGTAGAACCCCTAAGAGGTATCTGCAACTTAGGGGTGAAACTCGTGTCCAACATCAACCGGTTGAGTATTTCTGGTGGCACCAGGGTTGATAGACAGTGTCCAACACCAACCGATTGAGTAATTTCGGTGGCACTGGGGTAAATAATAAGTAAAATAAAGGGTTATCCAACACCAACCGGTTGAGTAATTCTGGTGGTAACCCTGTGTTGACTCCCTGCGCCTGTGTACTCAGGTCAGGAGGAGTCTGGAGCACACGTGGTTGTGCAGCACACGTGGTTGTGCATTGAGGCCGTGGAGCCTGGTGTCAGACTTAGCATTTCCCGGGTGTGTCGCTAAGTCTTGTACGGTGGGACCGTAGCATGAACTTGCTGCGGATCTTTATATGCAGAGTACACTGCATATATTTAGGGCATAATAATAATATGAATAAGTAATCATGTAGGATCACAGTAAATTTATATAACTGTTTATTTACCTGAATTATCTGTTGATGCTTAGAAATGTGATTAATATCTGTATATCTGCTATGTATTTAGAACTGCCTTGCTTAGTTCTGCATTTATGTTTAATTTCAATTTATAAACCTGATGAGTTGTTTAGTGATAGCTAAGTGAAATACTATTCACTGAGCGAGTAGGCTCATACCTCTACTCAAAACATTTTCAGGTTATCATCAGCAGCAGGAAATCAGAAGGATCGATTTATCCTTACGCCTAGTCGATAGAAGGTTCGTAGTTAGTAGTTAGAGGTCTCTTAGTCCATTCCCCTCGATCTTAGGGACAAGGTGTGAGTGAGAGAGAGAATTTGTACAAAGATGTAAATTAACTGTTTCGCTTTATTTTATGTCAAACAATGTAGAATGTTGTAGACTCTGTTTATATTGCTAGTCAGTTAATAAAGATGCTTCCGCAGTTTGTTTAGTTTCAATTTACAGCATAAATCAGATTATCCTATTAATCTCTTTAAAAAGTTTTAAAAAGTGAAGAGTGATTGGCTTATGTGTAAATCTCATCCTGTCGCGTCCTAATTTCGTGGTTTGTGGTTAATGTGAGATTGGGGCATGACAGTATTAGTATGAGACAGGTGAGTATTAGCTTCTTGGTCCTGAGCTTGTGCAACATACACCAGAAAAGATCAAAGTAATTCAACAGATGTTGAAGGAAGCACAGGATAGACAGAAGTTGTATGAAAATAACCATCATAGATCTTTGGAGTTCCAAGTGGGAAATAGAGTGTACCTCAAGGTCTTTCCCTAGAAAGGAGTTCTAAGGTTTCGGAAGAAGGATTAGTTGGCTCCCAGGTTTATTGGACCTTACCATGTGGGGGCATGTGTTGGGAAGGTGGCCTATAGGTTGGAGATTCCACCTTAGTTGCACATGCTGTATCAAATATTTCATGTGAGTATGTTGAGGAAGTGCCATCCTGATACAGAGTTAGTGTTGCAACTGGTAGAGGTAGACCCTGATAAGGACATGTCTTATGTTGAAGGCCTAATCCTCGACAGAAGAGTGAAGAAGCTGAAGAAGAAAGACATAGTTCTTGTGAAGGTTTTGTTTCATCACCGTGGTGTTGAGAAATACATGTGGGATCTTGAGGAAGAGGTGAAGAGGAATTACCCCTCTCTTTTCTCATATGGTTTTGAGGGTGAAATCCTTGTTAGGAGTTTATGGCTTGTCAGACCCCCGTCCTGGGTTTTTGGGTAACCCTATTTGTTTTAGCTTAATCATGAGCTTATAACCTTTCTCTAATCCTTTTAGATGTAATTAGGGCTTGTGAAGAGCTTAAGTTTTAATTTTTATCTTGTTTTGATGAATTTTCTTCTTTCTGTGCAACTTTTGGTGCAAATTGCAATTTCCCCAATGTATGGGGTTGATGTGCAATTTGCCACTGCTAGAGTGTTACCTCTCTTTCTTTACATCATATCGAGGAAAGAGAAAGAGTAGGGTGCCTTGTTTGAGCCTTTGGTTGAAGAGTATCACCCCAGGTGGCGATTAGGGTTGATGTGAGTGTCAAATGCCCTGACCATGTGTGTTGGTTGTGTTGTCTCGACCTTGTGTCATGATCAAGGTTGGTTTTTGAGGGTGTCTAAGTCTAGTAACCTCCTCTATGTGTTCAGGGTCATGACCTAGGTATCCTAGGGTGGTATTGGGTCAAGATGGTTGCCCTAGCATAGGTTGTCTCAATCTAGGGATGGTAGTGTGACCTTATCTCGAACTAGAGGTGATGTTAGGTGGTGGTGTCGTGACTATGGGAGGTGTACCCTAGTAGGGTCGTGACTAAGACCATGTGGGTTGACATGGTGGTCGAGACACTGCCTAGAGTATATCACCATGTCTTGCATGTCATGCTTAAATGGTTGCACGTTGGCCTTTTTAGTGGACAAGTATCCCTTGGGTCCCTTAGTATGATGACACCTCACCCCTTTCTCTCTCTCATCTTCCATCTATATAACCCCTTATCTCCCCTTGCTGGAAACCCTTTCCACCATCTATCTTCTTCCTCCTTCCTTGCTTGTTCTTAGAGCTTGGTGGATCAAGGAGGTTCGTCCTTAGAGCTTGGGGGATCAATCTCCTCTTGCATGTGGTAGTGGTGGTGATCCGAGCTCATCTTCCATCCTTGGTAAGTGTCTGACTTCTAAGTTTATGTTTCTTTTGATCTCCTACCTTGATATTGCTCTCTTTTCTCATCCCTAGACCATGATGTCCATGGTGGTCATTTTGGGAGAGAAATTCCTCATCACAAGGGTCATGGACCTTGTTTTGACAAGGTAGACCCAAGTGTGAAGATCATTTCTCCTCTCTTTCTCCCTTTCTCTTTTGGTTCGGCCAAGAGCTTATTTGCTTCTTTCCTTGGTCTATCCTTGACCATGGTGTCTTCTCCTTCTTTAGGTGTTCTTGTGGATGAGAGTGGAGCTTTTCGTGAATCTTCTTCAACCCTTGAATCGTGTGCTTGGAGCTCTTGATCTTGGAGTTTATAGCTCTTGGTGGTGATCATCTTAAGGCGGGTTATATAACACTAAACCTACTCTATTATTACATTTCTTTATACTTTTATTACTATCTTCTCTCTCTAGATTTCTTCCTCATCATGCTTGTACTTAGCGGTAATCTCTAGATTTTGTTTGGTAGAGACATCTTGCTTGGTTTGGTAGAAATCTAAAACCCTAATCTATGTGTACCCAATTTAGTAGATGATGTGTTTTGGAGGTTCTTCTCTATGTTTTGCCCTTGATCTCTCTCCCATGCATGTTTTTGTTGTACCTAGAAGTTTGATAGATGTTAGGTTCGGTCTTGGTTACCTTGAGCATGGTTTTTCCCTTCATTCAAAGTGGTTTTTTCTTGGTGATTTCTTGACCTATGCTTTAGGATTTGGTGATCGGTTGCTTGAGTTTTTCTTCATGGTGACCTTGGTTCTTCCCTTGGTTTTAGTTATTGTTTTGAGACCTAGATGGTGCATCTTAGTGTGGTCACGACACTTCCCTCTTGGTGATCACGAGCTTGATAGCTTTGGTCGAGATGCTTCCTTGAGGTTGAATTTGACCTAGCAGTATTAGGTCAAGGCTTTTGGTGTTAAGTGGCCAAGTCACCCCTAGTGTTGGTGTCTTGTTCCTACCTTTCTTGGGTTGAGACTCACCCTAGAGTGTAGGTTCACAATCATGATGGTCTTGGGTTGTGACATGGGTGGAAGTCGAGACACCCTTGAGACCAAGACAGGTTTGATCGAGACATGTTGAGGTTGAGGCACCTTTAGTCGAGATGCTTTGTGAAAACATAACCCTAAGTGTCGCAGACTTGACATGACATAGAGGGTGGACGTAACGACATGTTGGTGGATGGTCGAGACACATGAGTGTCATGGTCATGACATTGACCATGATGGTTGGTTGTGACCTATGTGGTTATGTGTTCAACATAGGGTGATGGTAGGTGGATGATAAGCACATGTGAACGCTTAATGATAATCATATATGAATGTTACATAAGATATATATAATGTTGTTTAGATTGTTATCCAATCAACTCTAATGATATTTTCAAATCCTTATACACTCCCATATGATGGAGGGTGATGTTTCTAGGGTTGATGGTTGAACCTAGTCATGTAAACTTTAATCAGCTAAGAGGAAACCCTAACCCTAATAATGAACAATGAGCTTGTATGTTTCTCTATCATGAAAGGATTATGTTGTTATGTGGTTATCTCTCTCTTTCTTATCAAATTCTAACCATGTTAGTGTTATGATCTTGATGATCACAGGTAGTGTACACTATGGTGATTATGATATGACATAAGTTGAATATGCCCTTGTGAGGCATGTTGAGGCACTTGTGATATAGGAATAATGTGAATGGGTCCTGTGAACTGGCAGTGACTTGTTTCATAATATGATATGGCTTATCCCAATGACGAGTTGAGGCATTGGTTTCCCACGTTGCGTGGCCTTGTTGATGATGGTGTGAATGGCAATAATACATGCATCTTGTGGTGATAGTGTGTTAAGATCACACCCTATACGTTATATATCTTCTGGAGTTGTGTTATGCCCATACTTTTGTAGAACTTGTTTTGGCTTTGTACATTATAATTTGATTGACGTTAAAAGGCATTTAAATAGACTTAACTAATCAAATGGAACCTGAACATGCAGTCCTAGCTTGTGCCATAGATCCATCTCAGTGTCAACACTTTCTAGATGGTGAAATAGGATTTCCCTTAGAGGAAGCTTGGAGTCATATACTATTGAGTATATGCATTCATAGGATTGGTTGTGCGCCATACCCTGGAAGGAGTGTGGTTGTGGGTCGTAGCATAGTGATATGTTGCTTGAGTGGTTTCACATGATTGTCTGCGGGCCATACCCTAGTTGGAGTGTGGCTATGGGCCGTAGCTCAGATTCACTAGCATTGTAACCTATATCAAGGTGGGCTAGTACTTTCATTATTTGTCTCTATGTTATAGGTTGTTTTTGACTAGTATGTCTCTACTGTGTACTCGTGTACTGACCATGAGGTTTGGTGCGGCCGTTGATTTTGGATCTTCCATAGACCTTGTAACACACTGATTTTGACTTAGTAGTGGTCAGTTGAATTTGGGTGGTATGACTCAAATCCTATGGGAATAATAAAATGTGTAATTATCCGTGTAGTACACTTTCTTAGGATAAAAAATGAGTACATTGGTTGTAGCATTGCCTTGCTTTTGTACATGTTAGTTGGTAGAAAATATACATGTTCTTTGCATTCCTTCTTACACTACTACAGAAACGGCCTTTGGTGTCGGTCTTTTAACCCCATTTGGCGTCGGTTTCCGACCGACCCCTATGTGGGCGCCGCTAAAGGTCGAACACTTCGGCGTCAGTTTTTTAACCGACACCTATAATACATATAGGCGTCGGTCTTTTAGTAGATCACCGACGCCAAAAGGGTTCGCGCCACAGAAAACGGCGTCATCTAGGGCACTTTCTGTGTCGATGATTTACTAAAAGACCGACGCCTATATTCCATGTAGCGTCGGTCTTTTAGTAGATAACCGACGCATAAAGTGTCCTAGATGACGCCATTTTCTGTGGCGCGAACCCTTTTGGCGTCGGTTATATACCAAAAGACCGACGCCTGGTTGTTTAAATAGGCGTCGGTTCGATACGAATATCTGACGCCATTTCCAGGACTGCTTTGGCCACATCAGGCGTCGGTTATCTATACATAACTGACGCTGTAGGTCTTTGCTGACGGTTTTCTATAAATAACCGACACCTATTTATATATATTTTTTTCATATCAGTTTGTAGGCCTGCTGTGGCTGGTCAGCAGGATGAGAACCTGCAGTTCAGTTTTCTGAACTGCAGGTTTACGACATCCATTGATATCAGCCTACAAACAGGCCGCAAACCTGCAAAAGTCACAAGGAAAATTTCACACAAGTACATACATTCAGACATCAATTCAATTCTCACATTCACACATATAGAAACATTCAAATACATGTATTAACATTCATAAATATTCATTTACAAAGTATCATTCATTATCGCTATCAACATCCCAATTATATCTTACAGTTGCCACTGCTTGTATGGCTTTTGCCCATTCTTCTCTTACTTCATTTAATGCTTCCATCGTATATGGAGCATGTATATTTTTTAAGCGTTTACCTATAGTGTGGTCAGTTTTAAACACTTGCAAAGAGAATGATGTATATATATAAGTAATAATATAAAAATAAGATTGATATATTTCATACTAACTAATGAGACTATATATAATACCTCATGTATGCTATCGATGTCCAATGCGGCATGTTTGATAATCATCTGCATAAATCGCATCACATAGTATGCGCATGCCCAGCCATTGTCTTGTGTAGCACACTATAAATTGAAACATACAAAATAATACAACTAAGCACAATTCACATCAATGATATATACATTGGAGTCGGGGAGTCGGGAACTTACTTGTACGTTCTCCCAATTTATTGGCTGGTTCTTTTTCCTTGGGACCTTTCCTCCAGCCTTTTTGAATGCATCTAAACCCCTACATGTTAATATAACACAGTAAATTGCATAAGTAAATAGTAATGTAATAAAAGATGTTAACGGATATAAAAATGAAATATTTCTCACCAGAATAATGGCATTCTCATTACGTGTCCAATTTTAGGGTTCAATGTACTCCCCGCAGGATCTAGATAATAAACAGTGAATGTCCCGGGGACAATAACTAGTAACTCCCAATGTCTACCGCTAGAGGTAAGAAGTTAACAATTAATAACTCAAAATGCAAAATAAAAATGGAATTTTCTTAAGTCCAAATTATAAATAAAGTAAACTTACTTGACATTGAATGGAGCTATTATTATCGTCTTCTTTTGCTGACCAAAAATTGTAAAAGCATCTATACAGTATTGTTGAACATTATCAGGGTCTTTAGCTACCAAACTAATCAATGATGGAATCAAAAATCCCAAATGATCAAATGCAAATTGTTTGCAATGATCTTCGACTAAGTAGCTGCAAAACATATAGGCATATGCATTAATATATAAGAAACCAGATCACCGGATCTTACACAAGGTATATGGATGTATAAACAAGATCTCACCTTATCCATGTCTCTATCATTGATGTATTCAGCCAATCATACATAAACAGCTCAATAATATCTTGTATAAATAAAGAGCTATCGTATGATTGACCTGCATAATCTGCATCTAAAGAAATAATTATATGGCAATGTACATTATGTGCCCATAGCCAACATGCCATTCCCCTACAAGCAGGACCTAACGGGTATGTTAGGTCAGTTGGAACCCAAACGGGTAATGCGGGAAGTGGAAGTGGAGGCCTAGATGCTCCTGGTGTCTTCTTTTTAACCTGTACATATAATTTCAGATCAGTTGACATCATATATACACATTAACAGTCTAAATCAATGTAAATTTATCTTACAATTTCAGTCATGTAGACGACATCTGCTTTGGGCCACAATATCACCCCGCCTTCTGCATCAGCAAGTCTATCAATATCCGGGTGGGGATATGGCAATGTAGCTTCTCTCCAATCGGGTAACACACGTATCGGGCTCACACGAACGTAGCCCTGTGGCATTGGAGTCCCATGAAACATTGCCCCAGGAAGGGACGGGTAAGCCTGTGCCTCTGCAACAATGTAGTCTTGCATTCTTAAGCGGCATGGCTTCAATTCCTACAAATTTACGTAAAGAATATTATACATATATACATATCATCTTGAAAACATAACAACTTGAAAAGACTAACTACAATGTCATAAACAATACTTACAGCAGACGTGCTAGGTGATGGGTCTCCAGGATTACTCGCAGTCTGTGCATCAGGAGAAGAGTGGGTCGCCATAGGCGTATTGGAAGCCTGAGATGCCTTCCACCGCAGCAATTCTTCCTTGACCTTCTCAACAACTACATCGTTGACCTTCTTAGCAACTAAATCCTCAACTCTCTTATTCTCCTATACATGGATAAAAGAAACATTAGCTTCTTATTAATGAATTTCCTTTTGCAGTAACATTCTAAAAAAAGAATAGGTTACCTCTTCTTGAGAAAGTCCCGCTTTGGGTTTGCGCTGGGATGGCCCAAAGAATGCTTTGATGCCAACACCAGCGCCGACACCTCTAACACGTCCAGGATGCTCTGGGTTACCCAGAGCAACTGTCAATTCATCCCTTGTGCCCTGAGGGATGAACGTGCCTTGTTTCCTCTGCTCGTGCAGCTCCCGCTAATCACCATAAACAGAAATTGGTAAGTTAACACCACAAATAATCAATATTCAAACGATTTCTCTAAGAGTTGTATTTTACCATTTTCGCAGCCACCTCAGCAGTTACAGGCTTCTTTATTTCACCCTTCTTGTTTTGCCTGCCAGCTATCCAGATATCATGGCGAGGCATGGGTGTGGCAGACTCTTGAGTAGGAGCAGACTCCTAAGTAGCCACAGACTCCACCTGTAGTCTTTGGCGAATGCTTGCATAGCCTTTTGGACCCATAGTGTGGTCATGCACATTCAGTGCACGCCTTGCTTTTTGTGCGTCACTGAGGGCCTAGTTAGTATGCACATTAATGATTTGGTTAGTAGCACTAAATGTTAATCTTGAATAGGTGAATACAATGTATATTAATTAAATTGGGAGTGACGCCTAATACCTTGAATTCTTCAGATTTTCTTGAAGCAACAAAATTGTCCCAATCTTCTTTGTCCAAGAAGTTCCATTGTTCAAGGGCTGACTTCTTCTTCTTATCACCCTCTTTTATGTATTCTCTGTTCAAATTTGTCCTATAATTCCTAAGCATCTTTCCAACGCGTTGCATCACATTTTTACGATGCAACTTCTCATCCAAAGCAAACAGATTCTGTAAAATAGAAATGTTATTAACTAGTATCCAAAATAGAATTGCAAATAATAGAATTTGTAATCTACAAAATAGAATTGCAAATAATAATAACTCACGCATAAATCCTTCCATATCAAGTCTTTTTTCCCTTGAGGAACTTTATGCCAATTATCATACTTAACACCACAATGGCTCCGAGTGGTACACCCAAGATAGTTTACAAAATTATTGCGGTTCACTCCAATTGGATTTCCTCCATTATCAAACTCCACCACCAATTTGGATCCACTACCACTTAGCGCTAATAACTTCTTCAACAGAGTGATGCCCCTTTTCTTGTTAAGTGTTTGGTGATGCGCATCAAGTTGCTCCAGTGCTTCAGTGGGTACAGGTGCATCAACCTAAAATTTGACAAAAATAAACACACTAAATTAGCCCAATATAGAAATATAGGATATATGACATAACTAGAAGATAATGAATTTTATAGAAATACAGGATATGTTTTTAGAACTTACATTAGTATCCTCGCCATGCTCGTCATGGACAACATGCTCATCATGGACATCATGCTCATCATGGTCAGCCATCTGAAAATGTCATATAAAAGGCAAACATTTAGCATTTGTATTAACTAGAAAAAGGCAAACATTTAGCATTTGTATTAACTAGAAAAAGGCAAACATTTAGCATTTGTATTAACTAGAAAAAGGCAAACATTTAGCATTTGTATTAACATACATGTCTCTAAAATTGTGATCTTTTATCAATTAACAATCCTTCATTGTGATCTCCGTGCACATATAAGTCATCATTAGCTTCAATATTATAGGCGTCGGTTTTCCTTAATAACCGACGCCCAGAAAAGCGACACTGAATGCTATTTCTGTAGTGTTGTTAGATTATTGATTGTTCTATTGTTCAGTAATAAGTGCCCAGTAGTGATTATTTTGCCTAATTTAATAGATAAAAATTATTGAATTAAATCTATTCATTTGGCTTAGTTTTGTATCTACTTGCTTTAGTTATCTATGTTAATAATAGTGTTAGTGGAGAGTTATATCTCCCACTGAGAATTGAAATCTCACCCTATGAGTTTCCACATCTTTTAGGTGGATGTGCTCAAGAAGGTAGAGATCGTGTAGCAGAGGCAGAGCAGCAACAAGAAGGACAATAGCTTCTAAGGTTGGGAATGTTTCTTGTGGTCCTTTTGTTGTTAGAGTCCTAGAGTCATCCATGTACACTCAGGTCTTAGGGGAGTTACGTATGTTCCTTGATGGTATTATTGATATGAGTTTTTGGTTTATGCGCCCTTATTGTATATAGTTGGTTGTTGTACATGTTTATGTAAATGAACAAATATCACATGTTACAGATAGTATTTTATGGACATGTTGTAAATAAGGATTCTTTAATGATATATAATTTAGATGACATGTTTTTGGACCCTGATGTAATAAGTTTCTTGATGTTGGTTCTTGTTGCAATTGGTTTTAACTTTTAGTATTTTTCGATAATCCGCTATAGAGTTTTGTTTTAATCTCATGGTTTGTGTTTGTTTGATAAAGGGTGTCACATAGTCTTTCATCAAAGCTTGCCTTTTTGCAAAATTGAATAGTTGAGAGATCATGTCGGGCTGGTTGTTCTAATTTTGACTTTGATTTTGTCCTTGATTTTGATGACTCACATTTTTGTTTTGATATTGAGCTTGATAATTGTTCTTGTTTGACTAATAGCTATTAGTTATGGTATACTGAGTTTGTCCACTTTTTTTCTCAAATCTTGGGGGTGGTTTAGATGAATCACCTAGTATATGAGAAGTCTTAGCAACATCTTTGTTGTAATAATTGTATCCTAGACGATCTAGCCATTTGAAATTTGCCTAAGAGACATTTTTAGTTTCTTTTTAACTTTCACTTTCTTCCGACCGTGTATAGATAAAGTTGTCGATTATGTGTCCTCCTTCACCACACGTGATGCACTTCATGACTTTCTCAATAGCATTCTTTACCTTGCCTCCAATGTCTTTTAGTTGTTTGACATCTGCGACAATCTTCTGAATTTGAGTCGAGATGGTTTCCAGGGCTTTGTCTTCGACTGAAGGTACTTTAGAACCATCCTTCTTAGTTGAGCCCCTATTACTTCTCTCATAATCCATGCCTATGTGTAGTGTAGCCATGTTGTCTATGATCTTCATAGTCATGCTCGATTTCTTTCCAAGAAAATCACTCATGATGGCCACATTAATCAAGGTCTGCTTCTTGGGAGTTAGCCCATTGTAAAACGTTCTCACCAGAAATCCCTTACAATAGTTGTAGTGATGACAATCCCTTTGATACACTTGATACCATTCCCAAGAGTCATGAAGATTCTCTCCAGGTTTTTGCATGAAGGAAGTGATCTTTTTCCTATTTCAAATGGTTTTCTCAGTGGAGTAAAATTTAGTGATGAATGCATCAACAAGGGCCCTCCATCCATATATAGACTAGTGGGGTAGATTAAGATACCAAGACAGAGCTTTATCTTCTAGGAAGAATATGAATCCCTTGCAATATATGACTTCTTAAGGCACTCCCCTCATATTGGTAGTGTCATATATGCTTTTTAAGGCGTCAAGATGATGGTAAGAGTTCTCATTCTTAAAATTCCCTCAGAAACGCTGGTTCTGGATCATAGAGATGATAACATGTTTTAGCTCAAAGTTGGATGCATTGAATCTTGGGATAACAGTTGGGCATCTCAATTTGTTGGCTCTAGTAGAAGCCAACTCTCTATGTGTTTTATCCTCTTCATCATCTTCCTCCCCACTATCATTGTGATCTCATTCACGGTCACAATGATTTCATGTGTGTCTTTTGAGGTGGTGGTGGTGGTGCTCATGATGATGTCCCTCCTCTTCATGTCGCTCCTCGTGATCGTCTCCTCGACACTCTTCACTATCTTCTTCGACACAGTGATATCCATCTGAGTGAAATTCCTCCTATTCTTCTTTGGTTTTTGGAGGTGAACAATTATGTTGGACTCTTGCATTCTAATCCTCCATAGTAACACTACTGTCTCTACGAGGTGGCATGGTGTATTGTAAAGGGCGTGAGGTGATGATTAAATCTTCTTCCCTTTAGGCTACCTAAATAGATCGCACAGTCAAGTTAGAAAATTATACGTGTAAAACAAAATATTCTAAGCTATCTATATGTAGTAGATTTAGAGTTTTTGTGTAGTCAGGCTTGTTGCTAATCTTGAGGCACATGTGTATAGTGAGTAGACTCGTGTTCTCAAAAGTACCATTTTGCGTAGTCCCAGCAACGATAATAAAAAGTTGACCGACCTAAATCACATGTCTAAGATATAGCAGATCTAAAGTAGTCTGACTTTTAGATATATAACCCGACACTCAGGCCCCCACAACTATGATATGGGATCTGATGTAGTAGATCGGGGTCGAACCACAGGGACAATGTTGGTAAGTGCTAAGAACATAGAACGTCAAACTCAAATACACCATACAAAAGGGGGTAGATTAAAAAGGTATTCCCTAGGGAACAATGTTACTCCAAACTAAGCAATAAAGGCAAAGGAAAGAAAACAAAACAAGAGGAACAACAAGAAATATGTAACCAAAGTTTTGATGGGAACTTGGATCAGGTTTCACCTACTAAGATCTCTCATCAACATGCAATACTCACTCCCCTTTGTATACCCTTAGCAAGACTACAACCAATAATCATGAATGTCTATTCCCTCCTCTCTTGAGCTTAGTATAGATCTTGATTATAAAGTTGTCTCTCTCTCAAGATAGCAAACAAACAATCACAAAGCAAACCATATGACCATTATCATTATCATTCCAACATCTTCATACATTCATGCAACTCCATAACATTTAGATAACGTTAATGCTACTTTTTTGAGGCATTAACAATCATACATCACAAGATGGTAACTAATCATGCAAGTGAAGCATTAAGAGAAAGAGTATGGAGATAATCTTTGCTAAGAGGATATATATGTATTCAAAGGGATCCAAGCATATACATGTTGGGAGAGCTTTAGAGGCTACTCCCAACCCAAATAAGGTGTTTAGACACACATGTTAACTGACATCATAACGACATTACAAAAGTATAGATACATCAAGATAAATGAAGAGGGGGAGGTAAAATGTGAGGGAGATAATAGATCTTGAGAAGGGAGAAGGTGATACACCAATTGTACTTCTTCAGATCTAGATATTGTACTGGTGTGGAAGATGGCAACTACTTCTCTCAAAGAAGAGGATGATAGATCTTCTCTCTCCTCCAACTTTTGTCTTTAGAGATCCAAGACCAATGGAGGTGAACAAGGATGGATCTAAAGTTGGGCAACACTTCGTCCTCTTGATGATCTGATGCCTTTGATGTGTGGAGTTGGGGGCCTTTTATAGGCTCCATCCACTGACTTAAGTCTAGGTGTAGTGGTCTCTACACCACACGTCCCGACTGCAACCAATGTCGCGGTCATAACACGAGTAGCGGTCGTGACAAGAGTTTTGGTTGCATCCACACCTTGGTTGAAATTGGAGTTGAGATTACCAACTGATGGCGGTCACAACACTGCTCTGGTCGTGACGGGTTCTTCAACCTTCATATCTGTCATGGTCATAACTGTTATTGCGGTCATGACGACGATTATGGTAGCGACGACTGTTGCGACTTGGCAGCATTGTTTTATTTTAAGATTTGTAAAGGGTGAACCCCTAGCCTGATAATATTTCATTTTTTGAACATTGTCACAAAATGAAATGTTATCAGACGGTGTGGTTGAGGAGGCCAATAGGGGTTCACCCTTTACAAATCCTAAAATAAAACCCCCTCCAATCTAAGTTACCACCTATTAAACCAACCCCTAGCCTCACCAAATTCCCATATTTCTTTTCCCATTCTTGCCCAAGCCTTGTTGTGCTTCTAGCTTCCCCCTATTGGCCTCCTCCACCCACTATCAAATTTGGATGTTATAGCTAGAGGTCGAACACAACCGCAACCGTGTCGGCTCCCCGGGTGCTTTAGACCAATCACACCTCTGCCTTGTCCTAGCAATCCCTTACACCCACTCCAACCGGCATGTAACTATAGCTCACCTCTCAGGGACCAACACTTCACCATGAGTCCAATGCACGCCTCTATTCCCTCCATCCCACACCCCATCCTGCTACTCACTGATGGCCCAATCTTGACCTCTTTTGGGGTAAAATGCCCCAAATAATCCCTAATTGTGTGCTTAACTTTAGACCTCCATAATTGCTAGATCTTGTACCCAAGTATAGAACTTTGACCTAAATTGCAATCATGTAATCTTCTAACCTCTAAATCAATGATCTTTACAATGATTTGTGATGCGATGAACCAAGATATCATGCTAGTATGCCCTGTTTGACATATGACACCCCAGATACCTACTTTTATGCAATAAAATTATCTAGTTGACCTAGTTCAATATCAAATGATGAAACCATGGTCATATTCAGATCCCATGCTCTACCTAGTTCAAATCACAAATAATATTACTCCTATGACTTCTCTAATTTGGACAATTCATCTAGACCTAAGGTACTATTGTGATACTTGTACTAAAATTTAATGAAAGAATGCATGTTGATATGTAGGAACTATGGTTGAATGATGTAGAACCTAAGTCTAGGATAACATCGACATGATATGAAACATGACTATGTCAATAAACTCTTGCTCGCCTAAGACCCCCCTTAATTTACTTTTACATAATAGTTTACCTTTGAGTGGACCTAATTTAGGACTCTATTGTAAGGATCATAACGTCACTCTATGTAACATCCCTGACCTGGGTTATGAGTTAACCCTAGGTGCTTTGCCTAAATATGTGATTAAATCTTTGTGATTAACTCTAAGCATGTAATTAAGTTTCTCAGAAACATATATTTTAGTATTTGCTCCTTTTTATTTAAAGTTGTAGCATTGTTTTGTTATACAGGGACCTTTGTGCAATTTACCCAGTTGAAAGGGTTAACTTGCAATTTGCACATGTTAAGATGTTCCTCTGATGTTGAGACATCATGAGAATCTTTTTGGTAAAGTTTGAGGGATTTCCCAAGCTAGGGCACCAAGGTGCAGCTGTGGAAGCAATCCCGGTACTTGAAACCCTAATTTGGGGTAAAATGCAATTTACCCAAATTAAGGGATGCAAATTGTAAAATATGTCATCTAATGTATCTTTTTAGACTCTTGACATCATTAAGAGAAAAAAATGATGAGGGAGTCACCTCAATTGAGTTATCAAGTTATGAAATATGCCTTGTGATTGAATAATCAGGGTATATGTGCAATATCTCTTTATGTATGTACCTTATTATTAGATTGTTCTTCCTTGCCTTCTTTTTCTAGACCTTAAGATAAGGTTTGTCCTTATAATAATAAGAGGAAGGGACGAGCAAGTAAAAGAAGGAGGGACCTAGTTGGAATTATGGACAACTTAAGAACTAATGTTGAAAATCCTACCCCTAGTATATATACCCTCAACTTCTCTAAGCAAGGGAACTTGCCCTTCGTTCCCTTAACTGTTCCATTTCACCAAAGACGACCAAAGACTATCTTGGAGCTCAAGAGGAACGACCAAGGGTGCAAGGTAGGTTTGAACCCCTCTTCTTGCCTAATTCCATGGCTAGAACTCGAATTCAAGGTCATCTTCATGGCTAACTCATGAAACCCTATCTTTCAAGCCATCCCTTCTCGTTTTTCCTTGGAGTTTTCACCTTGGCCAACCTGTGTGAACTCAAGGACGCCATTAGAGCTTGGAGCTTGAAAGCTTGGAGCTCAAGAAGCAAGCTTTAGGCGGGTTTTATAACTCTAAACCCATGCTTTACTATATACATCTCTTATATGCGGTTAGATGATAGTTCTTCATGTTTCCCTACTTTCCCTGCTATTTTGCAAGCAAATCCATGGGATATTCGTACTGTTCTTGAGCTAGAAGATGAAGGCGTGATTTCCAAGAAAAACCCACCGCTTTTCACTTCCTTAAACGGTCTCACCAGTTTGCTCTCTCGGTCTCAAGACCGCGAGGTGAGCAAACGGTCTCGAGACCGCGACAGGTCAAACGGTCTCCAAGACCATTTGTCCCCGTTGACCGAGCGTGGAACGTATAAGAAATCTATTCCTAATTATATAAGCTAATTACCCTAAAAATGTGGGAGACTAACTCCAAAGGAATCGGGAGATATGACCTTTTTAAGTAACAACTTTTAATGACTTTATTCCTGATTTTGAAACGGTCTGAAATTGCCTTTTTGGGCAAACGGTCTCAAGACCGTGTAAGGTCGTTGACCAGGCATTGACCGTATGAGATTACTGTTAAAAATAATGTTAATTAACAACTCACCAAGTTTGATGGTCTAATTCCAAACGGGCTAAGAGTTGAAGGGTAAATACTAGGGCTAACCCTAGGTGAAATCAGTACTGAAATTATGGTGACCCAATTAGGGTTTTTAGGGTAAATTGACCTAAACGGTCTCAAGACCGTTTGAGGGACATCCAAACGGTCTCAAGACCATGAGGGAAATCAACCATGACCGTTTGGAGGTCTGGGGTCAAGATTAGTTGACCAATGGAAGGTACAATTACACCAAATTACATTGCAATTAAATATTGATATGATCATCAACTCAATAGGTCAGACCTTAATGAATTTGCACTAGAATCCAAAATTGGACGAGCAAACGGTCTCAAGACCGTTTGGAACTCATCCAAACGGTCTCAAGACCAAGAGGACAATCACCCAAGACCGTTTGAAGGTCTAGGGTTAAGTAATTTGACCAATTGAGGACGTAATTGCAAATAAGTTGTCAATATAATCAAATTCTGTTTTGTGGTTCAATCATGGTTCAACCCCTATCAAATCACCTTAGACTTTGATGAAATCTTGGGCAAACGGTCCTAAGACCATGTGGGGTCCACTCACATGACCTCAAGACCGTTTGGGCCAAGTTTGGGCCCAATTGGAGCTCAATTGAAGGGTTCAACCATTGTGTTGATGCACATTGTTGAGTGTTGATGGGTGAACATTGATAGACCCTAATTGAATCGATTTCAATCCTAATTGGTCAACAATTAAGGGTCAATTGAATAAAAAATTGGTTAAGCATAACCTTAGTTGACCCAATCCATAGGTGGTCAACATAGCTTTAACCTTTTGAGGGCTTCAACATCGATTAACATCATCGATTGTATCTTTGATTTTGTTGATGGACCAAACGGTTGAGACCATGTGAGAGGTCTCGCGGTCTCAAGACCGTGAGAGGGCTCGCGGTCTCAAGACCATGAGGGGGCTCACGGTCTCAAGACCGCGAGGGGCCTCGTGGTCCTGAGGTCAAAGTGGGCAAACGGTCAACATCTCTTCGCGGTCTTGACATCAATGTGGCCCTCGCGGTCTTAACATTAGGTTGAGCTTCGCGGTCTTGAACCATTTGAAGAGGCTCGCGGTCTTTGAGTCTAAGGAGGCTCGCGGTCTTAAGGAGGCTCGCGGTCTTGGAGTTAGAAGAGGGCTCGCGGTCTTGAAAAGTTAAAATTGGCTAAACGGTCAACACTTTCAAACGATCTCAACTCAATTGAAGAATGATGGTTGAAGGTCAATCAATGTGATTCAAAGTTGACTTCTTTCAATCAATTGATGAAATAAATGGTTCAATGTTGCCCTAATCAAACCCTAATGATAACCTAGGATATTAAGGGGTTAATTGACTAGGATTTTGACCATGATGATGATCAATGAGGTGAATTACCAAAATACCCCTAAAGGGAAAATTGAGTAATACCTTGATCAAATCAAACCCTAATCGCATGATGGTGATGTTTTGGGCTATGTTAGCCTATGGTGACTTAATCCAACCTAATTTAGGGAGATGTTGACATCACCTAATAGTATGAGGAGAGAAAAAGTACTTCTAGAGAGAGAAAGTACTTTTAAAGAGAGAAAGTACCCTTTTTAAGTGGAAACTCAATTAAAGCATCTCCAATGTACTTGAATGAGCATAATTAGGGTATGATCCCCCTGTGTGAAATCATAGAAACCCTAATTATGATAAATGATGAACCTTTAACTAATCTATGAGCATCAATGAAGATGTTACTCATATATGATGATGTTATGAGTTCAATTCACCTTAATGTGAATAGTAAACCCTAATTCATGGGTGATGACATGTAATGTGAATAGTAAACCCTAATTCAAGGGTAATGGCATGATTTTGAATATTAAACTCTATTTTATGTGAATTAGAGATTTAACTCTTATAACAAGAGTAGGAATTATATTCCTTATTTTTGTATTACCTTTATCAGTTGTATTAACCATGCAGGTTCTGATATGAAGGTAATCATATCCATGTATGGATGTTGATGTTATATTCATTAAAGGCATGTTGTTAGCCTTATGAATAAGTAAAGTAATCTGATGTCTTGTCAGTGGCATCCTATGCTGATAATGAGCTGTGAGTGCCATGAATACCATCAAGGTCATGCCTTAGAGATGACTTGTGATGAGGATAATGAGAAATGATGATTGATATGAGTTAGGCCTGTTACATTTAGTATTCTTCTTTTATAGCTGCTATGCTATTGTTATTGTTTGAAGAACAATGTATGCTGTTAATGAATACTTAATGTACCTAACTAATCAAGTATAATGTAGAACCCTGATCATAGATCCATCATTGTCAGAAATTAAGTGATGGTGAAACAGGTTTTCCTCAGGGAACTCCTGGAGCACATACTTTTGAGTATGTGGGGTACATGGATGTGTAGAACCTTACATCCTAGTGTAGGAAAGTGATGTAGATGTGTAATCCATCCATCCTTCACTATATTTCCATACCGTATCAGTGGTAGGTAAACATGAAACCTCCTGATGACGAAGAAAGCACAGATATCCGTATCAGTGGTAGGTAAATATGAAACCTCCTGATGAAGAAGAGAGTACAGAACACCACTGTGACTCTAGAATAGCGAAGGACCAGTTTACCCTGGTGAGCTATAGTAGTAGAGACACGAGATGTCCTACAAGTGATCCTCTTACTGACTGAGGAAGGTGAAGGTCATGAGAATCCGGCTCTCTTAATGACCTATGTATGATACTGATGTGACTTCTCAGCGATCAGTTGGGGTATGAGTGGTAAACCTCATCTCCACAGGGCATAATGTTGTTTGTAAAACATAATCAACCATGTAGTATAACTTGTTAGAGATGACTCCAAGTTAGTTGATTAATGTTACATTGCAATAGTGTTTATATTCTCCATATCTCCTAAATTGTAGAGATCTTGTTATACCTGCAACTGTTGTAGAATACTTTGAAGGCTTTACTGCTTAAGATATTCTTTGATGTTATAATAAAGCTTCTGGTGAAGAGTTATAACTCTCGCTGGGACAATTATGTATAATTGTCTCACCCTGTAGACTTCAACTTTTTAGGTGGACGTCGGAGACGAAGGAACCAGCCTACAGGTGACTAGTCTCAGCAGCAGCACCAGGGGCAGCAGTAATCTCAGGTGGAGATTGTCCTGCCATGTGGTGTAGTTAGAGTCAGTCCTATGTGTCCTTTGTACTCTCAGGTCTTGGAGTCTTTTGTATAGTGATCTTGAGATTTTGTATCTTGATGTATATAATTACTCAAGAAGTAATTATCCTGAGATGTAAACAGTTTATCTCTCTTTATGAAAGAAGCTTTTATGGATCCAAGCTCTTGTCTCGAAAAGTTTTAATTTCCCGTGATTTTTTGTCTTCCGCTGATTACCGATTCGCTTCCGCTACGTTTTAATCGTGTTTATATCATGGTTTGGAGATCAGAGCCCGCACTCTACTCCCAGGGTACACTTATTCCTCTTATTTGCCCAATTACTTTCTATGGATTGTTTTCTATGTATTACAAGAGTATGGTTTGTCTATGATATCTTTTTTGAACTAAGTGACTCATATGGAAACCATTTAAGCATTGTTTATAATACATGTTGATCAAACCCTCAAACATAAACTAGATAACCATTATATAAAACCCTTGTTCCTTACCCAATTCATTGGGTTCTTAGCACAAGGCTCGATGCTCTCTCCTTGAGATGTCAAGTGACAAGCACAACGTGGTTGGTTATTGAGACTGTCACTGAACGTTCTCCCACACTACAGCAGTAGTTGGACTGTGAAGCGAACAACATGGCGGGTGCGATCTAGATTCGGCACGTTGAGCCACAATTGGATGCGACAAGTATTAGGGTTTCAGATATTTGTTTTCTCCGCCTGTAGTCCCTCCTCGTCGTTTTCGTCTTGCTGAGACGCACGAACGATCGTAACTCATAGCCTGCCCACCATGATGTAAGCATCAGAAACGCATTTATCAGCCCACATGAATATCGAGGCGGGTGCATGATGTAAGCGTCAGAAACGCATCACGCCGAGGCCACGTGAACAACATACAGCTTGTCTATAACTCTTACTTCTGCCAGTCGTATTCAACGACAATTCATATGCCTACATACCTATTTGGTTTCATCGCTGATTCCCCAATCTCTGTCAATGTGGCATATATTACCAGAAAATGTAAGTATGCCGACATTGGCCGTTGAATTTGAAGCGTACTTACAGATTCAACGAACCGGTTTGATTCGTCTTTTTAATCGGATCGAACTTGTCTGATTCTCTGCAGGGCGAATTCAATAGCTTTATATTTAACTTTCAGTCCTTTGTCGTCTTTCTTTCAATTGGTGCTGGTCCACTAACGAACTGTAGCAGGAAAGCCTCCCTGCCATTCTGATTGTTTTCCAAATCGAGATTCAAAAGGTAATTGAGTGGACATACCTGAAAAATAAGTAATTGATTGCCAGCAAGTGTTGCGGGTTCTACTACGGAAGAGTAAACCTACCATTATTGGCAGACGAATTGTTATCATTATCCCCTGCTGTGGTAGCCTGGTCACTGAACTTTTGTTAAATCAGTAGGAGCCACAACTAAGCTATATATAATCCATATCGTCCATATCAGTATGAGACAGAGATATGCGTATATATATATGCTGGACAGGTAGTCGACTTCATCAGTCGGAGATGATTGATCATGCCGCTGTCATTAGAGAGAAATAAACAAAAATTGCAAATTGATAATTATTTAAACCATCGTACATGGGAGACGTGTACAAACCCTCGATCACAGGAACAAAAGATACAACAACAACAGAGAAATGGATACGATGATGATGCCAGCTCCAGCTGACCTATCCCTACGCGCCATAATAAAATGGTGCCTAAAAGGAACCGAGGGCGGCGCCCACAAACATTTCTGAGTTTGATTGAATAAGTCGGCCTTCGGTGAGATGCCTTGATCTTGTGACGTTGAGACTTCTTAGAGAATCCATCCTCCATGTGCACAGCAGCGCGTAGGGCTGGGTTGATGGTAGGGGTTGGTAGATGTTAGGGTTGGGTAGACTGTTGGCTAGGAATTACACCTCTAAGGAGTATGAAATTGTAAAATTGGCAAGAATAACTTCGGACATCATTCTCAACAAAATTCCTAAGAAGCAAAAGGATCACAATTCATTCGGGATTGACTGTTATCTTGGCAGTTATACTTGCTGAAAAGGGATTGCAGATTTAGTGCTAATATTTCCATCATGCCGTATAGCTTATGCCAGAGATTGTGATTCATCGAGATACTCCCTACAGGTATCCATTCTCAACAAAATTTCTAAGAAGCAAAAGGATCACAATTCATTCGGGATTGATTGTTATCTTGGCAATAACACTTGCTGAAAAGGGCTTGCAGATTTAGTGCTAACATTTCAATCATGTCGTATAGCTTATGCCAGAGATTGTGATTCATCGAGATACTCCCTACAGGTATCATAGTGGGTGTTCCTATAGAAGTTGCCAATAATGCTTACGTCCCTTGTAGTTTTGTGATTATGGACATCCAGGAGGAATTTAAATATCTTTTCATTTTTGGCTACCCCATTCTAGCTACAGTCTTAGCCTTGGTCGATGTAGAGGTGGTCACTATTCTTGTAAGATTAGGAAGAGAAACATTAGAAGTCAAGCCTATAAGCTTGAAGGGCCCTAGCATAATGGGGAAGCCTTCTTGCTAGATTGTATTTACAAGTTTACTAATCTTATACAAGATATTGAAGTAACTGATGTCTCGTTGCAAACAACCCTCATCATTCCAAATGTCTTAGATTTTGATTCCAAGTTGGACAACCAATGATGATTCCACTTGGACACCTATGAGAAGGAACCCTGTAATGACCGGGCCCACTGCCAAAGGCTTTAGTAGAGTTTCAGGAATGAAGACGGGCCCACAAACCACCACTATCCTTAAATGCACGCTTTGTCGTCACTCACGCGCAAGCCAGGACAAACTTCTCGACTGGTCACCTATCCTAGTACTACTCGAAGCTGAGCACGCTTAACCATGAATTTCTTTAGTGATGAGCTTCCTGAAAAGGAGGTGCACCTTGGTGATATTGGTAGTCCAATCATTCCTCTTAAGATCATTTTATCCAAAGCCCGAATTCTGGGATGTTGCAATCTCCTCACTTAGACTCGTGACGTCCTCGTCAAGGCTCAACTATATGACCTCATAATCTTTCCCCAATTCAGTGTATACCCAAATGTCTCATGTACGCCCAGCTCGCGATCATGGCTACCAACGCAAGGGTGGATCCATCAACTTGGATATCCCTTTCCAACATGTCTGGACACTACCAGAGCATAAGCAGCTCCATCAACTCAGATATCCCTTTCCAACATGCGTGGACCACACGGCTCAAAGACTGGCATGCCCATGTGGGCCCCACCTGCTGGAGGAAAATTGGATCTGATACCATTTGTAATGACCGGGCCCACTGCCCAAGGCTCTAGTAGAGTTTCAGGAATGACGATTGTCCCCACAAACTACCACTAGCCTTAACTACACACTTTGTCCTCACTCACGTGCAAGCCAGGACAAACTTCCCGATTGGTCACCCATCCTGGTACTACTCCAAGCTGAGGATGCTTAAACATGAAGTTCTTTAGTGATGGGATCCCTGAAAAGGAGGTGCACCTTGGTGATATGGGTAGTCCAATCATTCCTCTTAAGATCATTTTATCCAAGGCCCGAATCCTGGGATGTTACAGACCCAATGTTAAACTATAAGAGACAAAAATGATTTCAGTGGTTGAAGAGAAGGTAGAGAAACCAAAGGCACCATAGAGGAAGGCTATATGTGAGGGTCTAAAATATGTTTTCCTTGATCAATAGAAATTTTACCTGGTGATCATTATTTTAGATCTAATGCAAGATTAAGAAGATAGCTTGAAGACTGAGAATAGAAAATAAAAGGTAGCCCTGGGTTACAAAATGATTGATTTGATAGGAAGCTATATGAATGCACAAGATCCCCATTGTGGATGTGAGAACCCATTACACTAAATGAGATTACTCAAAATATAAAATAGAATCAATCACTAATTAATCACATACCCAAAAATATGGGTAAATTAAAATTGATTTCAACATCAACCCCCACTCAAAAGCATTTGCATAAGAGCCCAACATGTTTCTTGTATCCATACTATGTCAAGAATTTGATACAAATCGTTCTATCATCTTAGCCACAACATATATATACAAGAGAACAATAATCGTATATGCCACACAAACAAGCATTAATATGCTAACAAAAGTCTGATTTATTTAAAACACCATATACAAACTTTTCCTGCCCTAACCTGAGAGTACAGGGACGACTCTAGGACACACTAAACATATAATCAACTTTATCAAAGATTCGTTACTATATGTTTGTTTTTGTCACTTTTGATTACCTAAAAAAAATGTTGCAAACCACAAGGGTGAGACCTATGTCCCAGCAAGAGATATAACCTCCAACAACGCTTATTGATTACACCATTTAAGGTAATGAGATGGTTTAAGAAGTTTAATCATATACAAAAAATAGGCTCAGCAACACTGATGATTAACAAAATACATAAAGGAGCTAATAACAATTATCATCATCAAGCTGACTATCTTCATTTTCATTATTAACCGTATAAGAGATTCAATAGAATATGCATAACTAGCATAAACAATTCTAGTAGCATATTATCTCTATTAACATGAATAAGTCTAGCATCATAAGAATATTTAATAACATTAGCATGTCTAACAGTTTGAATAGATCAATATCAGAAGCAGAGCTATCAACATAAGCACGAGTATTTGCATAAGCATGATTAACAGTATAGACATTTCTAATTATAGAGGCATGGCTAGCATGTTAAACATAACTAACAACATGATATAGCTAGCATACTAATTATAATCAACAATAGTAGTATAAATATCAACATAAGCATGACTACTGTATGTACACATTTACAATCTTATGCATATCCACCACATATGTATAATTACTATCTCTTAATTGCACTAAGTATCATCTTTATGTAAAGAGAACAAACAAGGGTTATCATCCAATGTGAAGTGTTGTGTATAACCCTAAACATATATACTATACGACTGTATTACATTTTTTATTATGCCCTGAGGAAATTGAGGATACCACTCAAAATCCAAATGACCACTACTAAGTCGAAATCAGTGCCATAAAAGATCTAGGAAGAGTTAGACTCCTAAGATCTTCTCTGCCCCCAGTCAGTATGGGTCTTCCACAGTGACACATAAGGTCAAGCTGCTAACAGCCTAGTCCGTCCTTGGTACAGGTCACAACACTAGTGAAAGGAGGTGGGTACGCATACCCTACCATCTGAGGTACAACCACAGTTGTCCTCCAATCTCATCACATATATAATCACTGAGACACGACCGTAGCCATTCTTCAACTGAGGGCTAGGTATGACCACAATCATCCTCCCTAAACACTTGAATTCAGGATGACAAGAACCCCACATACTCATCAGTATGCGCTCCGAGTTTCCCTTAGGAATACTCATTTCACCATATGGCAAGTTCTGACACTCAGATGGATCTATGGCACAGGGCACTACATGATTAGAGTTTCACTTGATTAGTTATGCCAATTGGGTGAATTAAGGCTGCATAAAAAAAGTGGACATGCAAACCCTAATTCACTTCTAGCGATCATATAAATATCACAACTTCAAAAGATATAAAATGTGTGAAACATAATTTCTCATCTCATCATCACATGGTACTATTCACTTGCCATTCATGAGGCTACACTATTATCATACTATCACAAGATATAAATCCTTTTCATAATATCAGAGGGTATCAACCCTTATCAACACAAGAGGATTACACCACATTCAGGGCTGAACCATACCCAATGTTCATTAAGAACATCACATTATTCCCTGCAAGATCATCGTTATCTTTGCATGCCTTATAACAAGGCTCAAAAATATCACTTACATGTAATACACCAGATAACCACAATATTGCATTAATGAGCTAGGAGATATTCATAAACAATCATAGTAGGGTTATATTAACATTAACAACATTCCTTTATTACATCAACATGCAAGGAATCTAGATATTATTAACCCTCATCATATTCATAATTCACATGTTTAGCATAAGAAAGTATCAACCATGTGGCTGTGATAACCACTAATTAACACATTAAGGTTATGATCATGTTAAGGAGGTTATTCCACCATCATCCCATCATATAATAATGTTAAACATGAATATGCATCTTTATCTATTTGCATTAGAGTTGGGTTCAACATGATAAATTATATCAATGTTACTAATCAGTACTTATACCC
The DNA here is from genome assembly GCA_963693085.1 of Alisma plantago-aquatica. Taxonomy (NCBI): domain Eukaryota; kingdom Viridiplantae; phylum Streptophyta; class Magnoliopsida; order Alismatales; family Alismataceae; genus Alisma; species Alisma plantago-aquatica. The sequence goes on along the minus strand of OY856410.1, from coordinate 1,503,147,282 downwards.
AAACCCTAACTCACGACATCCCCATTGGATCATGGATGTGAACCATCACCATCACATTCCATACTATTCTCAAGTATGAACCCACACATAAATCAAGGTGTAACCATCGAGTTATAGCATACTAGGGTTTCAACAATATTAACATAGTACTTCATGATTGTATTAGCCATTTAAGGACTATTCATACCCAATTACCATCATTTAGTTATATTAAAGCTAGGTATAACAATCTATACCGCATTACGGTTACATATCAACACAATATGATTATCATCCCTTCTATTCATATGAGTGAATAAGTAATACTACCTTGTTAAGGGTAACCCTCCATTTGTTCCATCATCATTCAACTCATATCACCATACCACAATGTCACCTAGAACCATTGGATGTTTAAAAGGTAAGTCCATGGGTTGTTTATATAAGTAAACACCTTGGATAAACCACCTATGATGTCCTTGATTTGTTCTCTAGAAAGAGTCACCATATACCCCTAGACATCCCTTGATTTACAACACAAAAAGTTCCATTTAGAGTAGGGTAAAACCCACAATCAACTGTTCAGTTAAAACAAGCCATCCATTGTCAACAAGTAAGCTCCTTAAGTTGATCATATAAAGGAAACTATATAAATCTCATTATTAGGACCAACATATTACATTAGCCATAATTCCACATTATTGGAGGAATAAATATTAGATCTTGACCATTGGGTCAAGTTCATATGTTAAAACTATCAATTACAATATAGGTTTGACCATTGCATCAAGTGACCCAAGAAACCATTGGTATAAGGCTTAATTGATGCTACAACTATATGATTAACTCACCATAGGTTTTGGAGTTCTGATCCACCATCATTAGTGACCATTAAGTAACCATAGGTTGTTAGATCAGCACTATATTCATTAATCAACATCAAATATTAAGCTAATGTCATCATTGATTGATACCATTATTAGGGTACTTAATGGTTGATCATTAAACTTCTAATTGATCCAAAACCTGACCTAAGGGGGTGACCATAGGTTGTCACCATCATATGACACATTTTATCACAACCATCAGTTGTCATGAAGACAACACCATAGGGTTGTTGCAATGTTACCATCATCGGGTCATGGTTTATAGAAGAAATCAGCATAAAACCCTAAAATTGACCATTGGTTGATAGGTGTTTAGCACCATAGGTTGTCAAACCAACCTGATCCAAGTCATATTATACCTTAGGAATGACTTACATATGATTACAGGTTCATATAGAACTAAAATCAGAAAAGGGAACATTATAAAAATCGAAATCCAAGTCAAGAATAGCTTTTTAGTGCATAAATCATAATTTTCAAGCAAGAACATGATCTACAAAGCTTATGGTAAGAAATAAATGTGGAGAAAGTTATAAAACTTGCCTCTAATGAGAAGATGAAACCACACAAAGAATAAATCTTGATACGGTGTGGTAGGAAATCCAAGAATAAGCTATGAATTCGTCCATCTAGCACCTTTTTCATCAAATGAGCAAACCCTAAGCATAAGGACCAAGAAAGGTAGGGTTTTAGAGCTTTAGAGTAATTTCTACCATGGAACAGAAAGGTTAAGACCTGAAGGAAGGTATAAGGAAGGATAAGAGAAAGAGAAACAGAGAAGGAAGGAATAAAATAACTTGCCTTGGTTGAAATCCCTAGAAGATGGCCTTAGAAACCCTGGGTAGGGCGAAATGGAGCTCTAGGAGACCTTCTTCTCCAAAAAGAGGTTGTCTTCTACCTTAGAGCACTTGGTTCTATACAAAAACAGAGGGGAGTCGTTTCTACAGGTTAGAGGAAAGATAAAGCAAGCATATTTTCGAATTTGGGCAAGGAAGGGGTAAATATAGCCCATGGATAAGGATAAAAGCAAGCATGAGGTGTAAAAGTAGCTTCCCCATGTTTCTATGGCCTTAAACTATTAAGAATATACAAGAGCACACACAAGCAGATCTCCCACCATGTGTATAGACCTGCTTATCTTTCCTTTGTCGACTTTCCTAGTCAATCAAATAATTCATTGGTTGATAGCTACTAAAGGTAGCTCATCTGTGATGGGGAAAACCCTAAAATACCCTTGGAGAAAACATTTCAAACTAAGGTTTAAATAGGTGCCCCATGGATAAAAAAGATCAAGAATGATGAGAGAATATCCAAGGAACATAATTCAAGTGGTAAATTGTAAATAAAACCTCTCAATTGGGTAAATTGCATAAAAGTCCAAAATGTGCATAAAATTGCATAACTTGCTCAAAAAGTGTCCAAATTGGACCAAATTTGAAACTTAAGCTTGTCTTATAATTTCAAAGAATATAACAAGGTTAAATTATGGTTATAAGAATTCAATTATGATAATTAAGCTTATTCAACTCATTAAGCAAGTTTAGGGGCCTTAAAGTGGATGACTACAAACCATCTAGAAGCTCGTGTGCAAAATTAACCCCAACATGAAGGAAAAGGTCTGACTAATATTAATCTACTCATAGTTAGAATTATCTATGCCATTTTAGATTTTCCTTTAGTAAGTCCAGTGCAAGTTGTCCCCATAAAAAGGTGGCACTACTATTGTGAAGAATAATTATGAGTTCATTCCCATTGCACTATCATGGGGTGAATAATGTACATTGACTACAAGAAGTTGAACAAAGACACAAAAAAGACCAGTTTCCACTTCCCTTCTTTGATCAAGTCTTCAAGCCATTGGTGTATCAAGATTTCTTTTTCTAATTTTATGGCTACTTTGGCTTCTACCAAAATCTTATCCACCTTGGAAACTAAGAGAAGACCACCTTTTCTTTCCCTTTTGGAGCATATGTCTTTAGTAGGATGCCCTTTATCTTGTGTAATGCCCCCGCTACTTAATAGTGTTCTACGACAGGAATCTTTGTAGGGTTGATGAAAATCGTGATGGAAGTTTTCATGGATGACTTTTTTGTTTACATTGATCCATTTGAATCTTGTTTGCATTGCCTTTATCTCATGCTACCAATGTGTGAAGAAGCACATTTGGTGGTTAATTGGGGGAAGTGTCACTTGATTATGAAGGAGGGCATTGTCCATATATGTAGAGTGGAAATCATGGTATTGATTTAGATAAGGTGAAAATTGAGGTTATTGCCAAACTCGCACTGCCATCTAATGTGAAAGAAGTTTGTGATTTCTTGGGTCATGCCAAATTTGATCTAGTTCATCAAGGATTTCTCAAAAATTACAAATCCAATGGCTAATATTCTTTTGAACAATATTAAAGCTTCACCAACTTGAAAGCTTCCCTCACTCCCACACCCATCATCCAAGCACTAGACTGGCGTCAACCCTCTGCGATCATGTGTGATGCTAGTGACTATACCGTGAGAGTAGTCTTAGAGGTCAATGGATTGATAAGAAACATCACGTCATCTACTATGCCTTTAAGACACTAAATGAAGTACATCAAAACTATGCCACGACTAAGAAGGAACTACTAGGAATCATGTATGCTTCTGACAAATTCAAATAATAACTTGTCAGTTCTAGGGTAATTTGTGGACCACACTACCATCCAATACTAGATGGCAAAGAAGGATGCTAAGAACAGATTGATTTGATGGATCCTTTTATAACAAGAATTTCATCAAGAAATATATGATAAGAAGGGAACTAAGAACATTGTGGTTGATCATCTTACCCATATTGATCTTCCTGACAATGAAAACAATGTAACTTATGATTCACTTCTCAACGACTAGCTTATGAAGATTTCCTTTGACATTTTGTAGTTCATAGATTTTATGAACTATCTAATGAAATGATTTTACAGTGTGTATAACGCAAGTGCACGCGTCAATGTAATATAGGTCTTGTGAGGCCCGAGTTGAACTCAGGGAAATGGAATTCTTGGTAGACTATTACTAACTACTCACGATCAACTAAACTGGTTTTATAAAGTTTTAGAATTGTTTTGAAAAAGAAAAATAAAACAAAAGAAAATAGAACAATCAATTAAATGGTTGGTTGAATCAATTTCAATGGAATATTTAGGATTGCAGTTTCACCACAGGTTCTCGTTGCACTAAGTTTTACACAAATACCTTAAAATGTCTCCGAATTCGGGTAGTGGCCTGGAATTAGAATTGCTCACTTCCACAATACAATTCACTACCTTAACCTAAGTTGGTTCCACGTCGGTAGTAACCTATGCCTTAGATAAGGTGCATGAAATTTAGGTCTAAAGGTTCCCACCATTAATCGTACATCACCTTTTCCAAGGAATTTATTGGTTAATGTGATTATTGTTTCTTTTCAACCATTAATTCTTCATCAAAAACAATTAAAGGTATTGGATTATCACTATGGTGATCAAGAACAATGATATAATAGAGAAAACGATAGCATACCACAAATTTTAGAGACAAATTATCATAGACTATGTTGAAATTGTCATAGAACGATCACCCGAACTACTCCTGGTCCTAAAGACAAAGGGGATTAGCCCCGCATGTCCATCTCAGTAAAAAAACATGGTGAAGGAAAGAGGAAACATAGAGAAAATGTGGATAGATGTGAAGTAACCCCTGAACGGAGAAGATCTGGGCATTCCTCGGCGTGGGATGAGCATTCTACAACCTTCTGGTGGTGGAAAACTCCTTCTACAGCCTCCGAAACAATCAGTGCATAGTTTTGGCTCCGTTCTTCCTCCTCTCCTCTCCTCAAGACTTGTACAGCGGCTAATGACGTGATATATGACTTAGAGGCACCATTTTTAGGTATAAGCACCACTTTAGGCCGCCAAAACATCACCACCGTACAATTAGACTCGAGCTGTAGATTAGCCTGATCTGACAGTTTCGATACCATCGACGAGGGTCGATGGTATTGACCCACTCGGCGGTCCTCTGCTTTTCTGGGTTTGCTCTGACATGATTTCGATACCATCGACTTATGGGTCGATGGTATCGACAACTTAGGCATCTCTTTTCGGTGGAATCCGATGCTTAAGCTGATTCTGCTGAGACGGAGTCGATAGTATCGACTATTTGGTCGATTGTATTGACTTGTAGAAATCTGACTGGCTGAAGCTATCTCGCTACCATTGACTTCTGGGTCGATGGTATCGACTCATTCTACTTTTTTGCGGCTACCTGCCCATGGCCCTGTCGATACCGTCGACAGCCGTCGATGGTATCGACAACTTTGATAAATATATCTATTTTGCCTGAAAATCAAAGATAAACTCGAATCAACTTTGATAAATATGATCATTCATACCAAAAGAGATAAAAAAAGGTAAATTTGATGTATAATGAGATTATAGGCTGAAGGAACTGAATCATGCAATATTAACCATGAAAATGACCAATAATCACATAAAACACATGAAACTAGCCTATAAAAGTGACTCAAAATCCTCACATCAAACTCCCCTAAGCTAGATCTTTGCTCGTCCTTGAGCATAAAACTATAGAATAGAATTGCGAGGGTAAACTAAAGAACATACTAGCATAAATGACATCAATGTATGATTCCCACCTGACATGCACATGCCGGCCCTCACTGACCATAGAACGGTAACTACCCTAAAGGTGACAATGATCGTCCATAAGAGATATCGAACCCAAGATTAACGAACACCATCAAATAAGGTAGTTAATATAATAAAATCCTTCGGTTCAGGATTGGTGCATCTCATGATCTCCTATCTACGTTGCTCATATCCTAACTACCATCTACATGGAAGAAGATCTCCTGATACACAAGAATGAGGAGATAATCATGGGTGTCCTACCATTTTGAGCAACGGGCGGATGGAATGGGTGGTTGTAAAGAAGCACATAACAATCAATCATGCAATACAAAAATTAATGACCTATCATGATACAAAATGCAAATGAAAATGTCCAAATGCTACATTTTTGGTGGAGTGATGCATGTACTATCATTCCGTCTCAAGGTGAGATGGAATATCTAAGAAAACTACACCATGTGCTTATTCTTATTAATTCTCATGTGAGAACATGTTCCTTTCTCCCTCTTCTTCTTTATTATTTCTCAAATCCTTTTTTTTTCTTCAAAGGTATTTTTTTTCAAACCCTCATTTTCATAAATGACAATGAGTTATTTGTTGGGCATTCTTCCTTTTACATAACTTGTACATTTTATGCACTCTTTTTGGAGGGTAAGGAACAAGTTCAACACCTTTAATATTTTTAGAAAAACATAAGACACATGATGTACTGTATGCTCAAAAGATACAAATGCAACTACATAATGTCAATTATGCAACTACTATGACATGCAAATAAAGATAATGTGTGTGTATAACTATTCTCTACTTTTCATTTTTTTTTCTTTTTCTTTTTTTTTAAAAGGAAAATGCAAAAATGACTGCAATGCAAGACCTACCTACATGGAATGCAGCCAAAGAGTGAAAGATAGTAATGTGCTCCCACTTCTTATGGTGGAGTGTGAATGACATAGCGATGGATAGATCACAAGACTAATTGACAGAACCTCAAAAAATATTATATGTCCCTCCTTACCGACTTGTGTACCACTAAATCAAGGGGTTTGTCTCTCTCACTTATGATTAAGGTCTCGTTACCATTTGGTCAGTTTATGCTCAACATCCAAAACCATCCACATTTCTTGAATCATTCAGATGTACAATTATGATCATATGCTTTAAAGTTGACCTACCCAATTGTTTTCATAAGTTATGTGTTCAATTTCAAACAAAGCAAGCTTACAATTACTTGAAGAAAAAAAACTAATGCTCAAATTTCAACTTTCCCCATATGAAAACAAGAGATGACACACATTTAAAATTAGACATCTACGAATTACACTAGATAGATGTGGATCGTAGAAAGTTGTAAACAATAAAAACTAGAAAATACTAAAACAAAAGAAGATAAAAATAAAGACTAAGATAGAAACTATTCCATCTCCCCCCTAAGGTTGAATTCAACTATAGCCTCATAGTAAAAAACAACCTTAGAAGGTGGACTAGTGATACCCTTCTATTGTTGCGGTGGTGGAAATGGCGGGTACTACTGGGTATGGGGTCCCACTCAGGATATTGCCCCTGAAAGCTCGGATCATAAGTCGGCATGAGCGGTGGCTGTGGATACCCTCCGAAGTAGTCGTGGCTTCAATAATGATCGTAGAATGACTGTTGTTGTTGCTCGATCCTCCCCAACTGGTCGTAGACCTGCTGTTGGTTGGCAAACAACTGACGTTCATTCTCAAAAATCACCTGCTGATTCAGATACACCCTATTGGTCGTGTCCTGTATATCTACAAAGGATGTGGTATGCAGTTGTTGCGTCTCCTGAATGCCTTGCAGCATGGGATACATTCCCTGCATCGAAAAGGCATCCTCTCCATCTTGAGAGGGCTTTGGTGGTAGAGACTGTGAGGATGATGATGCACCTGGATAGAAGTGTGGCTGCTTCCTCGGTGCCACTCATGTCCGAAGAGGAGTAACAGTCTCCTCTTCCTCCTCATGCTTGTCACCGTCATCGTTGTCATTGTCCTCCTCATCTTCTGCATTGTCGGAGTCGTCGATGGCAATAATGGGCCACCTAAAGTGTTGGGCCCCCTGAATGTTGAAGACAAGATAGGGGAGCATACACTCATGATATTCTTTGTTGACGTGGTAGTGCACATAGACCATGCCATCACGAACTGTCAACAAATTAGACCGATGTAGATGATGGAGGCTGACGGAGCTCTTACTTACCAGGGTAGGCATTGAAGAAAGATCTAGTCCGAGATAGAGGTCTAGAGGAGTGATGAGTCCCCCAAAATGAATTGGGGCTCACTTGGTGCTCCTCTTCATGGACATCATGTGCATTAAGAAAAATGCACCCCAGTTAAGCTTGCCCCTTGTCAGCAGATTGTACATGAAAAAGAGATTGGTCTCTTGAAATTTGCTCAACGACAGCTTGCCTCAAGAAAAGAAAGTGATACAAAGCATGCGGTGGAGGACCCTCACAAAAGGATGCTCGAAATAAGCAACTGTGGCATTATTATAGCTGATTGTCTTGCCTTGAGGGGTTGTCACCAGCCGTGTAAACATGGCATCATAATCATCCCAGTTGTCTGGCCGTCGGTGCTGCTCGGGAGAGTGCCACCAGTTGTAAATTGAATTTAACTACTGTAGTGTCAGATTGTAGTTTCTGTTGAAAAGCTAGAAAGACACTCGACCTTTAATCCATTCCCTATCGGCGACATTGAGTTCGTTTGGCACGATGCAAATATCTAGCGACTCCATAAACTCCACCACCAGCTCTTTGTAGGTCGGCCATTCTCCAAAAAAGGGGTGGCCCTCCACATGATGGGTGACCACATCATCAATCCTACCTCTCCTCTCCTTTTGGCCATGGAGGACATACATCAAGTTATCCTCAAAGTTGAGATCTCAGATTATGCGTCGGTCACAATATCAAGTCAGCTCGATAGTCCTCTTCGTAAGCTCATCGTAAACTTTTTTCACATCCGCAGACGGATGCGCAAGCTGGGGATGAGGAATGGAGCCTGGCGGTGGTGGAACAAAAGTCTCAATATCCATTGGTGCAGTGCTCGAAGATGACAAAGCTATGTTCCTCACCATGATGATTAGAAAGGGGTAGCGAGGAAGAGGGTTCGGTGAAGATCCAGAGAAGAAGCTCTGCGCTGTCTAAGAAGAACTTGAGGACGATCGTCCGCTTGCTTGGTGTAGGCCCTTGATTGCTCACAAGTTCTCTAGCTCAATCAGGAGGAGAGAAGATCTGAAGGTGTGAAGAAGAAATGAATTCAACCCTTCCTTATATAGCTGAGATCAGCGCCCCTACTGACTCATCGATACTATCAACGGGGTGTCGATGGTATCGACACTAGTAGCACGATCTGTCTTCCGCTACTATCGACGGTCGTCGATTGATGGATGTGGGGGCCCGAATCGATGATGCATCGATACCATCGATAGGTGTCGATAGTATCGACTCGTCCCACGGATCGCCCTCCAAATTTGGTGCACTTTGTTGACGGCATCTCGCGGATCACTGACGTGTCTCGTCGATACCATTGACGGGTTGTCGATGGCATCGACTTCTGTATGCATCCCTTATCCTCGCGAGTCCTTAGCTCTGGTTTTTCCTGAAGTCAAGTCGATACCATCGACTGTGGTGTCAATGGCATCAACATTATTGAGAAGGTTTTGTCTGAAAATATCCAGAGATCTCGCGAGCATCGACCATTGTGTCGATACTATCCACCTGCTCTAGAAAATTTGGGTTGATCAACATGTTGGGTGGTCAATACTATCGACAAGGTCATAGATAATATCTATAGAGCAAATTTTCTGTAGCTGTCGCTCTGCTCCCTAGTTGCTACCATCGACACAAGGGTCGATGGTATCGACACCCAAACAGTCCTGCACACTTAACACACATATCAGGGCATCATTTTTACACTAAAAATAAAATTAACCAAAACTACAAAAGTAAATGGAAATGAAATCTACCAATGGTTGGGTTGCCTCCCAAAAAGCACCCTACATTAACGTCTTAGGCTAGATGAAATAATGCTCAACAATTTGGGGTATCAAGTTGTGTCTCTAGGGAATCACTCGGCAATTTGAACTCAACTCTTTCTTTTCCAATCCCTAATGTCAAGGTACCTCTCCTGATAGCAGTGATAAAATCCGTCGTAGCTTGAAACGGCCTCACTAGTAGCATCTCACAACCATTAAGCTGCGGCATGTCCATGACTATGAAATCTATGGTGAAGATAAATCTGCCAACTTTGACAAGTACATCCTCACACACTCCATGTGGCGTCACTATAGATCCATCCGCTAACTCAATAGACATGGTAGATTTATTTGGTGACTTCAATCCCATCTTTTGAAACGTGGTTAACGACATAAGGTTTATGCTAGTGCCTGAATCACACTTTGCGTGTGGGAAATGATGACCGCTAATTGAGCATGGTATGTAGAAACTCCCAGGATCTTCCTTCTTCTTTGGTAAACTCCCGTGGATTATTGAGCTCACCGTTTCATTCATAAAACAAACGTCAGTGTCTTTTATCAGCCTTTTCTTAGTGATGATGTCCTTGATAAATCTTTCGTATGCAGGAATCTGTTCTATCGCCTCCACTAGAGGAATGTTAATGTGAAGCTTCCTAAACATCTCCAAGAACTTCTTGTAGTGTGTATGCTCTTTCTTCGGCCTCAGACTATTTGGAAAAAAGACATTTGGCTCCTTCACTTGCTTGTGTGGTGGCACATATATGCTATTTGGGGTCTCCTCCCCTAAGCTCGCTTCAATGTCACCATTTTGTGTAGGCTTTGACACGTCATTCTTGGTCTGTGAGGCTCGTGGTTGCCCATCTTTCTCGGTGGTAGTGGCTCCACTACGCAATATGGCTTTCACCTGCTCCTCTTGCCTAGATGTGGGCATGACTCTGATGGTTGCTTGGTGGGATTTGCTGAATGGGTGACATCCTCCTAAATTGTGACGACCGTCTCGCGAAAACAAGATTAACTAATGTGGAAGCATTCATCAAGCAGCGGATTAGCGAAAATCACTAAAAATTAAAACTTTTTGCAAAGGGATCCATTCATAGGAAAACTCTTTCATTCAGAACCAAAGTAAAACTTTACATCCTGGTTCATATATATACATCTCATGTACTTTTGCTTCTCGAGGAATACAAACATTAACTACTCTGTCTTAACTGTACACAGGTAGTATAAAACCCTCGAGGCACTAAGCCAAAATCTCAAAATCATTAACTACTACTCCAAGGACATGAGAGTACAGAGACGACACATAGGACTTCTATATACATCTGAACATGACATGACAGTCAATGTCTCCACCTGAGACTTTACTGCTGTCCCTGCTACTGCTGATGTCCTTCACCTCCTGAAGGATTCCTATCTCCTCGTCCGCGTCCACCTAAAAATGTGGTTCCCACGGGGGTGAGACAATTATAAAAATTGCCCCAACGAGAGATATAACTCTCCGCCAGAAACATTATTATTGCAACTTAATAAGATAAATGTGAATAGGGAAATCATATTTATTTGACAGCAGATATTTTGATGTCTAACAGATTCAATCATTATTCTATATCAAAAGCATTGCAACTGTAACTTGATAGAATGAACATGTTACTATTCCTTTAATGAATATGAAGAACATGTATAACATCTATTCAAACTACATAATCATTATCACTGCATTAACTCTCTTCAGGCTTAGATCATATGACTAAAGCCTGGCATTATCATTGTGGAGTCATGGCCCGTAGCCATACTCTTTTCACAAGGTGTTGGGATCTTAATCCCTCATTTCAACACTGGGGCTTCTCATCCATTCTCAATTTCAATACCATAACCATGAAATCCTGGGTATTCAAACCCTTTGTTCATCACTTGAGCACTATTACCTCTTTCTCACGTAACTAACACCTTTAGGTCATTTGACCAAGGTAAGTATGATACTTGCTACACAAGCATCCATCATGGCACTTGATGCACATTAATTCTCTTGCCACCTCTTACCAGGCACAAGGTATATTATGGCACACAAGGCCCAATTAACAATTCAAACTAATAATACATCATATCTCATACCTGGCTATACTCATCATCTCATAATACCTGCATGGTTAGTACATATAATAGCAGTGCATCAATTATCTATCAATACCATGCAAAAACAATGTATTAATAATTCAAGGGTATTACCCTTAATCCTTTATCAGGATTTGGGTTTCCATCACACATGGCTCATCAGAACACTGTACATCTTGTCACCTTTCACTAGGCAACAACTTTATTCACATGGCTCACAAAACCATTCACATCTTGTCACCTCTCACTAGGCAACAACTTTATTCACATGGCGTACAAGGCCATTCACATCTTGTCACCTCTCACTAGGCAACAACTTTATTCACATGGCGCACAAGGCCATTCACATCTTGTCACCTCTCACTAGGCAACAACTTAAAACAAAGGCTTACAAGCCCAACTCATCTTGTTACTTCTTTCTCAGTAACAAAAACATAATGGCACATATGGCCAATCAATTCTTATCAAATAAACATCATAGCTCATACCTGGCTATGATCATCAACTCATGAAACCTGCATGATTGTCACACATGATAATAGACTTATCAGGTTTACAACACATCATGCAATACAGGGTAACACCACTATTCCCTTACCAGGGTTAGGGTTTTCCATCAATTAGGGCTTTCTCTCACATATCATTACCCTTCATTAAGAATAGGGTTTTCCATTATTAACCATTTAGGTTTTGAAGATCATATTATCAATGATCAAACCCTAGTTCATTGCTCCCCACATCTAGGAGCCAACATTTATACCATAAGTATTCACTCATACTTATTTATTCTCATCAATTATCATTAAATGATTATCATCACAAGGTATGAGTATCTCTCTCATCCTTAAGTTGAGAATTAACAAAACGACCATGTTAGGTCACTTTCAATTCAGCTCTAAGTCAAGCATAGACCACCACGGCTGTGCTACCTTGCACGGTCGTGCAAAGTAAAGCTACCACGGCCGTGCTACCTTGCACGGTCGTGCTGAGTAAAGCCGCCACGGCCGTGCTGCCTTGCATGGTCGTGCTACATAGGATCATCACATGAATCATATTTATATATGAATTCTATTATTTGATCCTTTCAACTTGATTAGGTCACATCAACCCTTCAATCATATGCATACAACTATGATTAACATAGGGTACCAAGTCATTGGTCCTATAAGCAATTAGGGATGCATTCCCAATTAGGGTTTCTCATGAAATCACCCTCAACTAGGGTTCCACATGGATGCACCCTCAATTAGGGTTTCACTTGGAATCACCCTCAACTAGGGTTTCACATTGAATCACCCTCAACTAGGGTTTCACATGGAATCACCCTCAACTAGGGTTTCACATGGAATCACCCTCAACTAGGGTTTCACATTGAATCACCCTCAACTAGGGTTTCACATGGAATCACCCTCAACTAGGGTTTCACATGGAATCACCCTCAACTAGGATTTTACATTGAATCACCCTCAACTAGGGTTTCACATCGAATCACCCTCAACTAGGGTTTCACATGGAATCACCCTCAACTAGGGTTTCACATTAAATCAGCCTCAACTAGGGTTTCACATGGAATCACCCTCAACTAGGGTTTCACATGGAATCACCCTCAACTAGGGTTGAATTCAATAACCCTGTCAATTAGGGTTTATGTTCATGTTTAGGGTTTCATGATCTCTTTGATTAAGGATCATAACCCTTATACACCACATGATTCATATTCATGTATGAATTCATGCTATCAGCTTCTTAACTTGATTAGGTCATATCAACCCTTCAATCAAGTACATACAACTATGATTTACATAGTGTACCAAGTCATTGATCTTATCAGCAATTAGGGTTCATCCCTTAATTGACACTAATCACTTAGGTACTATTAAGGTTTTAACCTTTGTTCCTTCATTGGTTAACATTACTAACCATCATTGGATCAATAGTACATTCATCATCACATTGGACCCCCATTACATAAGGTATCCAAAGGAATTAGGGTTTACTATTCATCCTAATTAGTGATTTCACATGTAGGCAACCTCTTAATAGGGTTATACATGAAATCAGCCTCAATTAGGGTTTACATCATGTATTGGATCCATGCATTTGTTATGCATTAATGACTAGTACCATTAAAGGTATCTCCCACCTAATCACATTAGGTTTTCAAAAAGGTTTGATCCATTGGACCTTTAATGACATAAGGTATCCAATTGAATTAGGGTTTCCAATGTTGATTCCTTCAATCATTAGATTCATGGAACCAATCATCAATTGGACCTATACCCATACTTCAATTGAGTTTAAATAGGTCAACATTCAACTTATTTGACCCTTAATTAACCCTCAATTGGTCATCAATTAGGGTTTGATTCAATTGAGTTAGGGTTTGGAATCGATGATTCAACAACACTAATCAATGTAAGACTAGTTGCTTTGAAACCATTGAACCATCATCCAAGTTGGGTATGACCTGACCCCAAACGGTCTTGCGGTCGTTTGGATGACCTCCAAACGGTCTTGAGACCGTTTGCCCATCATATCACTCAAATCCAAGCCATCCAATTAAGGTTTGGATCATTGGATTGATCACCAAATCAGCATTGCATTGTATAACAGCTTGGTACCTTTAGACCTTCAAACACCTAACCATACTCCACCCTAGACCTCTAAACGGTCTTGGGTGACCACAAAACGGTCTTGAGACCGTTTGGATGAGCTCCAAACAGTCTTGAGACCGTTTGCCCATCATATCACTCCAATCCAAGCAATCTAATTAGGGTTTGGTTCATTGAAGTGCTCACCAAATCAGCAATCTATTGCAGATCAACTTGATATCTTTAGACCTTCAACCACTGAACTATACTCAACCATAGACCTCCAAACGGTCTTGGGTGACCACCAAACGGTCTTGAGACCGTTTGGATGACCTCCAAATGGTCTTGAGACCGTTTGCCCATCCAACCTTTGGACTCTAGTGAAAATTCGTCATGGATTGGTCTATCGAGTTGATCAACAAATCAACATTTAGTTGCAGTATGATTTGGTACCTTTGGACCTTCAATTGGTCAACTATACTTGACCCCAGACCTCCAAACGGTCTTGGGGTGATCCCCAAACGGTCTTGAGACCGTTTGGGTGATCCCCAAACGGTCTTGAGACCGTTTGGGCTAATCAACCCAAAATCTCAACTTAACTCATTGGAATTTCAGCACTATTTTCAATTAGGGTTTGCCTAATTGATTAGTCTTCAACTCATGATCCCTTTGGAATTAACCCCTCAAATTTGGAGGGTCATTAACCAACATCATTATGAACAACAATATCATACGGTCAACGCTTGGTCAACGCACGCAAACGGTCTTGAGACCATTTGCCCAAGCAGGTCAAGTTGATCAGGTTGAAAATCAGCACTTAATCCAATTAGGTTTCCCTAATGGATTAGGCTTCAACTCACGATTCCTTGGGAGTTAACCCATAAAACTTGGTGAGTCATTAGCCAACATAATTAGGATAAAAAATCTCATACGGTCAACGCTTGGTCAACGCACTCAAACGGTCTTGAGACCGTTTTCCCAAGAAGTTCAAGTTAATCAGGTTGAAAATCAGCACATAATTCAATTTGATTGCCTAATTGATTGGACTTCAACTCTCGATTCCTTTGGAGTTAATCCCCCAAATTTGGAGGGTTATCAGACTACATAATTAGGAACAAAATTCCCAAACGGTCAACGCTTGGTCAACCATCTCAAACGGTCTTGAGACCGTTTTCTCCCAAACGGTCTCAAACCGTTTGCCCTTAAACGGTTTGCTGAAACCGCATAGCCAATCAAATTAAAACAATTTGGAGTAGCTATCAAAACGGTTTTGCTTGGTAATTTTCTTTGTATAAGCATCTAGGATGATTTCATCATCCCCTTCCTTCGAACAACCAAAAACAGCAACCGTTCTTGATGGAAATTGCAGCAAGAAACAAGAGTGCATCAAATTGAAGAAATCAATCAACAAAGCATAGAGAATTGATGCAATAGCAATGTTTAAGGGTTTGAGTTATAAAACCCGCCTCCAATTGAGCTCCAAAGCTCCAAGCTCACGCCATTAATGGTGGATGAAGCTCTTGCAACTCCCCCTAGGCTCGTCCTCAAGCTTTTGATTGCAAAAGTTGGCTAGGGTTGAAGAGGAGATCGAAATAAGAAGGAATCCATAATTTATTTTCGATTTCCACCATGAAATCAAGGAGAACGAAGGTCAAGGGCTCACCCACAGGTTGGGGACGTGCTCCCTGCTCCTCCCTAGCTCCTTGGTCGGTTTTGCAAGCAAGGGAAAGAAGAAAATCCGAAATAGCCTTTCATTTCGCTTGAAAAAGGCACTTTTATAAGGAAATTGATGAGAGAGAAAATGCATTATTAAAATGCATTAAATTCCAAAAAATGGCCGCCTCTTCCCCCTCAAATCCCTTAAGGACGAGGCACCTTCCTTTGCCTTTAATTCTCCTTCATTATCCTTGATTTAAAGAAAATCAAATTAAGCACCTTAATGCTTATTATATTAATATCCATATGTGAGTGGGTTTTCTTTTTCTTATAATAAGGTGAGTGGAATTTCACCTACTTAGGATATTTTCGTTCCTTATATTGGCAAAGGAACGTCCATCCTTATTCAAAATCAACCCAAAACATTTTGGTTGAAAGCCCTTCAATTAATTTTATTCATTTTTGCCCTAAATCAAATTAGGGTTTCAATTAGGCATTAATCTTGATTATTTTAATATCAAGATTCTCTCTCCTCCAACTTAATTCAAATGAGGCACCCATCTCATTTTATTTGCTCTACATGATGCCAAGAAACATTAGGGACCTTGTTGAAGTGGTAATTTGCATATTGAACCCTAGATTTTGGGTAAATTGCACTTTACTCCAAAACTAGGTTTTAATGCACAACATTGTCCAACAAGCTCTATCTTGGTGTCCAGGCTTGTGGCAACCATACTACTACATCATATTCATCCTTATGATGTCTCAACATCAGAGGAACATCTTATCATATGAAATTTGCAAGTTAACCCCTCAACTTGGGTAATTTGCACTTTAGTCCAAAATAAGCAAACATTGCTTCAACATTGTTCAAACAGGACCAAAATTGAAACATAAGTTTCTCATGAGCCCTAATTACTTTTCACAAGATAAGATTAAGAATATACTTAACCTTATTAAGAAAAACAATCTAGGGTTAAATCATAACCCAGGTCAGGGATGTTACAAATTATAAACCCCTAACAAGGATTTCATCCTCGAAATCCTAGACAAAAGTTGAACAGATTATTCATTAATCATGCCCTCAAGTCTCCATATATCATCTTAATATCATGGAGATATCATGAACTCTATGATTCCACACAAAGCTCCTTTCATTAGCTCAACCTCATCAATGTTTATGCAGAGCATAAACCCCTAACATATGATGTCCATATTATTGAAAGGAAGAAACATAAAAGAACATACTTCAATCATTACTCAAGAATATATACCAAAAGAGAAACATATATATCTAACAGAGATAATTTACTCAATAATCCTTTAACAAACTCTATGTAATTGGGATTGTTCACATAGTTCTTCTTATTAGTTGGAAATGCCACATAGCTTTTCCCTTTTTTATTGGGAATGACACATAGCTCTTACCTTTTTGTTGGGGATGACACATAACTTTCCCTTTTTGATTGGGAATGACACATAGCTCTTCCCTTTTTGATTGGGAATGACACATAGCTCTTCTCTTTTTGTTGGGGATGACACATAGCTTTCCCTTTTTGATTGGGAATGACACATAGCTCCTCCCTTTTTGATTGGGAATGACACATAGCTCTTCCCTTTTTGTTGGGGATGACACATAGCTTTCCCTTTTTGATTGGGAATGACACATATCTCTTCCCTTTTTGTTAGGGATGACACATAGCTTTCCCTTTTTGATTGGGAATGACACATAGCTCTTCCCTTTTTGATTGGGAATGACACATAGCTCTTCCCTTTTTGATTGGGAATGACACATAGCTCTTCCCTTTTTGTTGGGGATGACGCATAGCTTTCCCTTTTTGATTGGGAATGACACATAGCTCTTCCCTTTTTGTTGGGGATGACACATAGCTTTCCCTTTTTGATTGGGAATGACACATAGCTCTTCCCTTTTTGATTGGGAATGACACATAGCTATTCCCTTTTTGTTTAGGGTTGGAATTGCACAAAGCATCTTCCTTTATTGGAATTGCACAAAGCATCTCCCTTTATTGTAATTGCACAAAGCATCTTCCTTTATTGGAATTGCACAAAGCATCTCCCTTTATTGGAATTGCACAAATCATCTTCCTTTATTGGAATTGCACAAAGCATCTTCCTTTATTGGAATTGCACAAAGCATCTTCCTTTATTGATTCCATATTTCTTATTTCATGATACTCATTAGATTGTCTCAGAATGACTACTTGATCAGAGCAATCAAAAAAGACAACAATCTAAGAGTTTCCATACCCACTTTATCATCAATAGTTGTATACCTGGCCAGGGTTTACAAATACTGAGATCAAGTAGTATGAACTTACATGCTATCATATTCCTTGCTATACATATCATTATACACACATGATTTTCCCTTGTTCCAACATGACTAAGTCATTTAGGAACTCTTTTAAAGCTCAAACTTTCTATATTAAGGACTGATAATCTAGGTTGTAAGGCTAGTATCCAGTCCACTATATGCATTACTGTTGCCCTAATCTACCCAATAAGAGCATGATCATAGGATTCTCTATCCTGATCAGGTCTTTAATGGGGATTCTCAGGCACTCATTCTATTCTTGCATGATCCTTGCACCACTTCTTGGTGCAACAACATTGCCCTAAGCAATGTGTTCCTTGTGCTCTCCAGTCATTTTAAAACTTTACCCTTTCTCTGCACAAGAAGAAATCATTGTAGGGTATACTGGAGGACACTAACACAGACTCGATACCTTAGTCCTATGTCTCTGTAGACTCAGCGAACCTAGAGCTCTGATACCACTAAATTGTGACGACCGTCTCGCGAAAACAAGATTAACTAATGCGGAAGCGTTCATCAAGCAGCGGATTAGCGAAAATCACTAAAAATTAAAACTTTTTGCAAAGGGATCCATTCATAGGAAAACTCTTTCATTCAGAACCAAAGTAAAACTTTACATCCTGGTTCATATATATACATCTCATGTACTTTTTCTTCTCGAGGAATACAAACATTAACTACTCTGTCTTAACTGTACACAGGTAGTATAAAACCCTCGAGGCACTAAGAAAAAATCTCGAAATCATTAACTACTACTCCAAGGACCTGAGAGTACAAAGACGACACATAGGACTTCTATATACATCTGAACATGACATGACAGTCAATGTCTCCACCTGAGACTTTACTGCTATCCCTGCTACTGCTGATGTCCTTCACCTCCTGAAGGATTCCTGTCTCCTCGTCTGCGTCCACCTAAAAATGTGGTTCCCACGGGGGTGAGACAATTATAAAAATTGCCCCAGTGAGAGATATAACTCTCCGCCAGAAACATTATTATTGCAACTTAATAAGATAAATGTGAATAGGGAAATCATATTTATTTGACAGCAGATATTTTGATGTCTAACAGATTAAATCATTATTCTATATCAAAATCATTGCAACTGTAACTTGATAGAATGAACATGTTACTATTCCTTTAATGAATATGAAGAACATGTATAACATCTATTCAAACTACAGAATCATTATCACTGCATTAACTCTCTTCAGGCTTAGATCATATGACTAAAGCCTGGCATTATCATTGTGGAGTCATGGCCCGTAGCCATACTCTTTTCACAAGTTGTTGGGGTCTTAATCCCTCATTTCAACACTGGGGCTTCTCATCCATTCTCAATTTCAATACCATAACCATGAAATCATGGGTATTCAAACCCTTTGTTCATCACTTGAGCACTATTACCTCTTTCTCAGGTAACTAACACCTTTAGGTCATTTGACCAAGGTAAGTATGATACTTGCTACACAAGCATCCATCATGGCACTTGATGCACATTAATTCTCTTGCCACCTCTTACCAGGCACAAGGTATATTATGGCACACAAGGCCCAATTGACAATTCAAACTAATAATACATCATAGCTCATACCTGGCTATGCTCATCATCTCATAATACCTGCATGGTCAGCACATATAATAGCAGTACATCAATTATCTATCAATACCATGCAAAAACAATGTATTAATAATTCAAGGGTATTACCCTTAATCCTTTATCAGGATTTGGGTTTCCATCACACATGGCTCATCAGAACACTGTACATCTTGTCACCTTTCACTAGGAAACAACTTTATTCCCATGGCTCACAAAACCATTCACATCTTGTCGCCTCTCACTAGGCAACAACTTTATTCACATGGCGCACAAGGCCATTCACATCTTGTCACCTCTCACTAGGCAACAACTTTATTCACATGGCGCACAAGGCCATTCACATCTTGTCACCTCTCACTAGGCAACAACTTAAAACAAAGGCTTACAAGCCCAACTCATCTTGTTACTTCTTTCTCAGTAACAAAAACATAATGGCACATATGGCCAATCAATTCTTATCAAATAAACATCATAGCTCATACTTGGCTATGATCATCAACTCATGAAACCTGCATGATTGTCACACATGATAATAGACTTATCAGGTTTACAACACATCATGCAATATAGGGTAACACCACTATTCCCTTACCAGGGTTAGGGTTTTCCATCAATTAGGGCTTTCTCTCACATATCATTACCCTTCATTAAGAATAGGGTTTTCCATTATTAACCGTTTAGGTTTTCAAGATCATATTATCAATGATCAAACCCTAGTTCATTGCTCCCCACATCTAGGAGCCAACATTTATACCATAAGTATTCACTCATACTTATTTATTCTCATCAATTATCATTAAATGATTATCATCACAAGGTATGAGTATCTCTCTCATCCTTAAGTTGAGAATTAACAAAACGACCATGTTAGGTCACTTTCAATTCAGCTCTAAGTCAAGCATAGACCACCACAGCCGTGCTACCTTGCACGGTCGTGCAAAGTAAAGCTACCACGGCCGTGCTACCTTGCACGGTCGTGCTGAGTAAAGCCGCCACGACCGTGCTGCCTTGCACGGTCGTGCTACATAGGATCATCACATGAATCATATTTATATATGAATTCTATTATTTGATCCTTTCAACTTGATTAGGTCACATCAACCCTTCAATCATATGCATACAACTATGATTAACATAGGGTACCAAGTCATTGGTCCTATAAGCAATTAGGGATGCATTCCCAATTAGGGTTTCTCATGAAATCACCCTCAACTAGGGTTCCACATGGATGCACCCTCAATTAGGGTTTCACTTGGAATCACCCTCAACTAGGGTTTCACATTGAATCACCCTCAACTAGGGTTTCACATGGAATCACCCTCAACTAGGGTTTCACATGGAATCACCCTCAACTAGGGTTTCACATTGAATCATCCTCAACTAGGGTTTCACATGGAATCACCCTCAACTAGGGTTTCACATGGAATCACCCTCAACTAGGGTTTCACATTGAATCACCCTCAACTAGGGTTTAACATTGAATCACCCTCAACTAGGGTTTCACATGGAATCACCCTCAACTAGGGTTTCACATTGAATCACCCTCAACTAGGGTTTCACATGGAATCACCCTCAACTAGGGTTTCACATGGAATCACCCTCAACTAGGGTTGAATTCAATAACCCTGTCAATTAGGGTTTATGTTCATGTTTAGGGTTTCATGATCTCTTTGATTTAGGATCATAACCCTTATACACCACATGATTCATATTCATGTATGAATTCATGCTATCAGCTTCTTAACTTGATTAGGTCATATCAACCCTTCAATCAAGTACATACAACTATGATTTACATAGTGTACCAAGTCATTGATCTTATCAGCAATTAGGGTTCATCCCTTAATTGACACTAATCACTTAGGTACTATTAGGGTTTTAACCTTTGTTCCTTCATTGGTTAACATTACTAACCATCATTGGATCAATAGTACATTCATCATCACATTGGACCTCCATTAAATAAGGTATCCAAAGTAATTAGGGTTTACTATTCATCCTAATTAGTGATTTCACATGTAGGCAACCTCTTAATAGGGTTATACATGAAATCGGCCTCAATTAGGGTTTACATCATGTATTGGATCCATGCATTTGTTATGCATTAATGACTAGTACCATTAAAGGTATCTCCCACATAATCACATTAGGTTTTCAAAAAGGTTTGATCCATTGGACCTTTAATGACATAAGGTATCCAATTGAATTAGGGTTTCCAATGTTGATTCCTTCAATCATTGGATTCATGGAACCAATCATCAATTGGACCTATACCCATACTTAAATTAAGTTTAAATAGGTCAACCTTCAACTTATTTGACCCTTAATTAACCCTCAATTGGTCATCAATTAGGGTTTGATTCAATTGAATTAGGGTTTGGAATCGATGATTCAACAACACTAATCAATGTAAGACTAGTTGCTTTGAAACCATTGAACCATCATCCAAGTTGGGTATGACCTGACCCCAAACGGTCTTGAGGTCGTTTGGATGACCTCCAAACGGTCTTGAGACCGTTTGCCCATCATATCACTCAAATACAAGCCATCCAATTAAGGTTTGGATCATTGGATTGATCACCAAATCAGCATTGCATTGTATAATAGCTTGGTACCTTTAGACCTTCAAACACCTAACCATACTCCACCCTAGACCTCTAAACGGTCTTGGGTGACCACCAAACGGTCTTGAGACCGTTTGGATGAGCTCCAAACGGTCTTGAGACCGTTTGCCCATCATATCACTCCAATCCAAGCAATCTAATTAGGGTTTGGTTCATTGAAGTGCTCACCAAATCAGCAATCTATTGCAGATCAACTTGATATCTTTAGACCTTCAACCACTGAACTATACTCAACCCTAGACCTCCAAACGGTCTTGGGTGACCACCAAACGGTCTTGAGACCGTTTGGATGACCTCCAAACGGTCTTGAGACCGTTTGCCCATCCAACCTTTGGACTCTAGTGAAAATTAATCATGGATTGGTCTATCGAGTTGATCAACAAATCAGCATTTAGTTGCAGTATGATTTGGTACCTTTGGACCTTCAATTGGTCAACTATACTTGACCCCAGACCTCCAAACGGTCTTGGGGTGATCCCCAAACGGTCTTGAGACCGTTTGGGCTAATCAACCCAAAATCTCAACTTAACTCATTGGAATTTCAGCACTATTTTCAATTAGGGTTTGCCTAATTGATTAGTCTTCAACTCATGATCCCTTTGGAATTAACCCCTCAAATTTGGAGGGTCATTAACCAAAATCATTATGAACAAAAATTGCATACGTTCAACGCTTGGGCAACGCACTCAAACGGTCGTGAGACCGTTTGCCCAAGCAGGTCAAGTTGATCAGGTTGAAAATCAGCACTTAATCCAATTAGGTTTCCCTAATTGATTAGGCTTCAACTCACGATTCCTTGGGAGTTAACCCATAAAACTTGGTGAGTCATTAGCCAACATAATTAGGATAAAAAATCTCATACGGTCAACGCTTGGTCAACGCACTCAAACGGTCTTGGGACCGTTTTCCCAAGCAGGTCAAGTTAATCAGGTTGAAAATTAGCACATAATTCAATTTGATTGCCTAATTGATTGGCCTTCAACTCTCGATTACTTTGGAGTTAATCCCTCAAATGTGGAGGGTTATCAGCCTACATAATTAGGAACAAAATTACCAAACGGTCAACGCTTGGTCAACCATCTCAAATGGTCTTGAGACCGTTTTCTCCCAAATGGTCTCAAACCGTTTGCCCTTAAACGGTTTGCTGAAACCGCATAGCCAATCAAATTAAAACGATTTGGAGTAGCTATCAAAACGGTTTTGCTTGGTAATTTTCGTTGGATAAGCATCTAGGATGATGTCATCATCCCCTTCCTTCGAACAACCAAGAACAGCAACCGTTCTTGATGGAAATTGCAGCAAGAAACAAGAGTGCATCAAAT
Source organism: Alisma plantago-aquatica (assembly GCA_963693085.1). Taxonomy (NCBI): domain Eukaryota; kingdom Viridiplantae; phylum Streptophyta; class Magnoliopsida; order Alismatales; family Alismataceae; genus Alisma; species Alisma plantago-aquatica. Next base: position 1,503,123,522 of record OY856410.1, on the reverse strand, counting down.
TGAAGAAATCAATCAACAAAGCATAGAGAATTGATGCAATAGCAATGTTTAAGGGTTTGAGTTATAAAACCCGCCTCCAATTGAGCTCCAAAGCTCCAAGCTCACGCCATTAATGGTGGATGAAGCTCTTGCAACTCCCCCTAGGCTCGTCCTCAAGCTTTTGATTGCAAAAGTTGGCTAGGGTTGAAGAGGAGATCGATATAAGAAGGAATCCATAATTTATTTTCGATTTCCACCATGAAATCAAGGAGAACGAAGGTCAAGGGCTCACCCACAGGTTGGGGACGTGCTCCCTGCTCCTCCCTAGCTCCTTGGTCGGTTTTTCAAGCAAGGGAAAGAAGAAAATCCGAAATAGCCTTTCATTTGGCTTGAAAAAGGCACTCTTATAAGGAAATTGATGAGAGAGAAAATGCATTATTAAAATGCATTAAATTCCAAAAATATGGCCGCCTCTTCCCCCTCAAATCCCTTAAGGACGAGGCACCTTCCTTTTCCTTTAATTCTCCTTCATTATCCTTGATTTAAAGAAAATCAAATTAAGCACCTTAATGCTTATTATATTAATATCCATATGTGAGTGGGTTTTCTTTTTCTTATAATAAGGTGAGTGGAATTTCACCTACTTAGGATATTTTCGTTCCTTATCTTGGCAAAGGAACGTCCATCCTTATTCAAAATCAACCCAAAACATTTTGGTTGAAAGCCCTTCAATTATTTTTATTCATTTTTTCCCTAAATCAAATTAGGGTTTCAATTAGGCATTAATCTTGATTATTTTAATATCAAGATTCTCTCTCCTCCAACTTAATTCAAATGAGGCACCCATCTCATTTTATTTGCTCTACATGATGCCAAGAAACATTAGGGACCTTGTTGAAGTGGTAATTTGCATATTGAACCCTAGATTTTGGGTAAATTGCACTTTACTCCAAAACTAGGTTTTAATGCACAACATTGTCCAACAAGCTCTATCTTGGTGTCCAGGCTTGTGGCAACCATACTACTACATCATATTCATCCTTATGATGTCTCAACATCAGAGGAACATCTTATCATATGAAATTTGCAAGTTAACCCCTCAACTTGGGTAATTTGCACTTTAGTCCAAAATAAGCAAACATTGCTTCAACATTGTTCAAACAGGACCAAAATTGAAACATAAGTTTCTCATGAGCCCTAATTACTTTTCACAAGATAAGATTAAGAATCTACTTAACCTTATTAAGCAAAACAATCTAGGGTTAAATCATAACCCAGGTCAGGGATGTTACACTAAAAGTCCATATAAGCTGTGGGGGTATGGCACATTAGGTCTAGCATCCATGTCAAAATTCATTTTACCCTTTTCATGGACCTCGACCACCAGAGGTTCTATCTCCTTAATCATAGATGCATACTTAACTTGATGATGTGATTGAGTCGTCTCTGCATTACCTGTCGGTCTTTGTTGATTTTGATTCTTAATGGTCGCCACTTCATTGGAAATTTGGGCCACATTCATCTCTAGTGCCCTCATCTGTGCTCCATGACTTTGCAACGTCTGCCCAAATTTATTCAAAATCTGGCCCTGGGACTATAACTGCTTGCCGAACATATTCATCAACTCTTGATTTTTTTTCACCACTTGGTTGAGCAATTCAGTGCTTTTGTCCTTCGCAGTGTGCTATGGCTTTGCATCCGGGTCTTGTATGAAGTTGTTTGGATCCTTCCATGAGAATTTTCTATCCTTTCTCCAAGAATAATCATTGCTCTTGTAGCCCTGTTGTTGAATGAATTTAACTTGGGCCGCCTCATCAGACTCTTCCTCTTTCTCTACATGCTTCTTGGCTATGAGATCCATTTTGTATTTCAATTCTTTGATGGATTTTGCATCTCCTACAACTCTAACTTGTTCCAGTGTATCTCTATCAACCCAGGACTATTTATTAGCCATATTCTTCAAGATCTACCAACACCTTGTGTCTGTGTTGTTCAAGAAAAACCTGAGCCTGTAGAATCTTGGTTGCTTCGGTCATGCTCATTGCGAGCAAATTAGAAATTTTTTACTTGTTTTTCCTTGTCTATCCCATGATGTGGGCACCTCCTCAACATGATTTGGAAACGTTCCCACATCTCAGAATAGGTTTCTCCCGCCTTTTGGCTGAAATTATGAATTTTCCTCACTAGGTCATTGGTCTTCTCTAGTAGAAAAAATCTTTCGAAGAACACCTCTATCATTTGATCCCACATCTCCACGATCTCATCATCAAGGTTATGCAGCCATTCTCATGCATTTCCTGCCAGAGAGTTGGGAAACAACTTCAAGTAAAGTGCCTCCTCTAGAAACCAGCCAATTTTTATCATATCACAGTTCTCTACAAAAGTGCTTATGTGGGCCACTGGATCTTCATTCTTCAACCCATGAAATGCTTGAGATTTGACCATATTAATCAGTTTTGAATCAATTTTATATGTAGGGATGTTTTTTGTCTGCCTTTTAATAGTCCCTTTTGACGCAGAAGAGGAAGAAGCCTTGATCTTCTCCCGTATTGTTTTTTCTTCAGCCATTGCTTCTAGTTCAGAATATGAATCCACGTCCTCAAGCTGATTTTGGATGTTCTTTTCCTCATCATCTGATCCCAAAGACAGGACCTATGATGATGACCATGTGTATTATGTGTTATGCATTCTCACCATGCACTAGTACCTACAAAAAGATGGATTTAATTAAGCACAATGCTAGATGAAAGAAGAATATGAAAGATAGACGGTTAATTTCAAAAATTAAAATTGCAAATGAAAATAAAAAGTAGCCTAGAGTGGCCTCTTGTAGCACTCGTAGTGCTGACAATTGCCATTTCCCCGACAACGATGCCAAAAACTTGACACGATTTTACCGTGCTTATAACACAAGGGCACACGTCAATGTAATATAGGTTTTGTGAGGCCCAAGTTGAACTCAGGGAAACAGAATTCTCAGTAGACTACTACTAACTACTCACGATCAGCTAAACTGGTTTTAAAAGTTTGAGAATTTTTTCGAAAAAGAAAAATAAAACAAAAGAAAATAGAACAATCGATTAAATGGTTGGTTTAATCAATTTCAATGGAATCTTTTGGGATTGCAATTTCACTGTGGGTTCTCATTGCACTATGTTTTACACAAATACCATGAAATGTCTCCTAACTTGGGTAGTGGCCTGGAATTAGAATTACTCACTTCCACGATACAATTCACTACCTTAACCTAAGTTGGTTCCACGTCAGTAGTAACCTATACCTTAGATAAGGTGCATGAAATTTAGGTCTAAAGGTTCCCACCATTAATCGTACATCACCTTTTCCAAGGAATTTATTGATTAATGTGATTACCATTTCATTTCAACCGTTAATTCTTCATCAAAAGAAATTAAAGGTATTGGATTATCACTATGGTGATCAAGAACAATGATATAATAGAGAAAATGATAGCATACCATGAATTTTAGAGACAAATTATGATAAACTATGTTGAAATTGCCATACAATGATCACCAGGGCTACTCCCGGTCCTAAAGACAAAGGGGATTAGCCCTGCATGTTCATCTCAGTAGAAAACATGGTGAAGGAAAGAGGAAACATGGAGAAAATGTGAATAGATGTGAAGTAACCCCTAAATGGAGAAGATTCATGCATTCTTCGACATGGGATGAGCGTTCTACAACCTTTCGGTGGTAGAAAACTCCTTCTACGGCCTCCGGAACAATCGATGCATAGTTCTAGCTTCGTTCTTCCTCCTCTCCTCTCCTCAAGACTTGTGCAGCGGCTAATGACGTGATAGATGGCTTAGAGCCGCCGTTTTTAGGTATAAGCACCACTTTAGGCCACCAAAACATCATCACCATACGATTAGACTCGAGTTGTAGATTAACCTAATCTGACGTCGTCGATACTATCAACGCGGGTCGATGGTATCGACCCACCTGGCGGCCCTCTACTTTTCTGGGTTTGCTCTGACATGATTTCGATACCATCGACTTCTAGGTCGATGGTATCAACGCCTTAGGCGTCACTTTTCTGTGGAATCTGACACTTAAGTTGATTCTGCTGAGACGGAGTTGATAGTATTGACTATTTGGCCAATTGTATTGACTGTTAGAAATCTGACTCACTGAAGCTATCTTGCTACCATTGACTTCTCGGTCGATGGTATCAGCTCATTCTACTCTTTTGCGGCTACCTCCATGTGGCCTTGTCGATACGGTCGACAGCCGTCGATGGTATCGATAGTTTTATATATCCATTTTGCCTGACAATCAAAGATAAACTCGAATCAACTTTGATAACTTTGTTAAATATGATCATTCATACCAAAAGAGATAAAACAAGGTAAATTTGATGCATAATGAGATTATAGGCTGAAGGAACTGAATCATGCAATATTAACCATGAAAATGACCAATAATCACATAAAACACATATGAAACTAGCCTATAAAAGTGACTCAAAATCCTCGCATCATCTACCTACAAGTATATTGCACCTAGAGGACAAGGTGCACTCTAAGAAGTTCCTTCATGATGTCAAGCACCTATACTAGGGCAAGCCCCACCTTTTTTATTGTGGTGTTGATGGCCTATATTGAAGCTATCTTACAGATGAAGAAGGGCATGCAATTCTTGAGCAGTGTCACTTGGGTTCAATGAGTGACCATATGAGTGGAAAGAATACCTCCTAGAAGGACCTTGAATGCATATTATATTGTCCTACAAGTTTCAAAGGAGCCTATGAATACATCCATTCTTGCAAAAAATGCCACAGAATCATAAACAATTTCAAAACACAATGAGATGCCTTTGACAACTTGGTAGTAGGTTGAAATATTTATGGTTAGGGGTGGACTACATGGGTTCAATTCCCCCTTCTTATAGATACTTCTACATTCTTGTTGTAATTGAATGAGTATCAAAGTGGGTTGTAGACTCAAAAGGCATCTTTTATGCAATTAAAATTCATTTTTCTATCTTTGTGCAAGTGGTAGATATAACGCCGCTCTAGACTAGGGTTCCAGGCGATCGATGGGTGCATGAGAGGTGGAGGTGCCAACGGCCCTAGAGGCATCGGCGGCCATGGAGGCCACAGAGTAGGTTGTGGCTTCTTCAACAACCCTCAACCGCGTGCTAACCAAGGGTGGGCTAGCTCTGAGGTTGACAACCCGCTGCCACTAGAAGGTGCAAAGGATCTAGACGTTGCCAACGTCATGGATGAGGGCGGAAACTCTATTGATGACAACCCCAACTCAACCTCCTTTTGAGACATCATCACCGGAGGGGCAAAGCCAGCGACGCTCAAGTCGATATTTCCTGATACCCTAAAAGCTTCGGACATCCATATTGACCGCAGTGGAGCCCTCTCAAACTTCTGTATTGACCCAAGTACATTGCCGCCGCTCCTGGAACCCTAGAGATTCACGGTGGTGGTGAAGGTAGTCAGCATCAACATTAGCTTCACCACACTCGTCAATCGCATCATGTCCATGTGGAAGCTTAACAAGCAATTCTGGGTGATTGACTTGGAGATGGGCTATTTTATCATCCAACTCAGCAACAAGGAAGACTTTGAGTGAGCCATGACTGAAGGACCCTAGACCATCTTTGGAAACTATATGTCAGTCCAATCTTGGTCGGCACAGTTCTGTCCATTCGATCACATCCCCAAGAAACTTGTGGTTTGGCTCCAAATCCCTGAGCTCATGATCCATCTTTACCAGTATCAACTCCTAGCCAGTATTGGTGACATTGTGGGCAAAACGATTATGGTTGACACCACCACGCTGTCTGGGCATCGTGGCAAGTTTGCACGAATCACAATAGAAGTCGACACCCTAAAACCCCTTCTACCGACCATCTACCTTAATGGTGAACATTACATACTATAGTACGAGAATCTCCCCTCTATTTGTATGAAATGCGACAGAGTTGGACATGATGACAAAGTTTGCACCTTTGTCACTCCCTTCTCTCCCATTGATCCTTCATCATCGACGGGCCCCTCTCTTCTGAAGGAGGTTCAATACACAACTCAAATTCATGCGAAGAAGTCGGAGAAACGTGCATCTACCAAAAAGAAGGGAACGACACTGCAGACAGACATCAAGACCGGGGAGGAGGTGCCCTCTCATGAGCAGGATAACACTACTGAGAAACAACCCCCGCTGCCCACACAAGATATCCAAGAAACATCTGAAGGGGAGTGGCAAACTGTCCAATCTCAAAAATAGAAGAAGATGGCGAAATCCAAGCCTCAAACACAGCATGGTGCAAGAACTGTCACGCCACCCAAGCAAGCCAAGATGGGTGAAATCGGCACCAACCCCAACAACACAAGCATCACGCCACTGAATGATGACACTTGTGTGGGTAGATCGAAGGAGATGGAGGCTGACCCTCTCTTCTGCTTTGCAACCACAAAGACCTATCATGTTGAATCCCAACACCTATTCCAATGGGGTGAGAAAGGAGGAGGCAACAGTGTCCTTCTTAGAAACAGGAGGGTTGTCTACCAAACCGTCAGGCCTAGTAGGGAACAAAAAAAAGGAAGGCTTGCTCAACTAGTTGGTAACCTTAACCAAGATTCAGAGGCTAAACATGCCATTGATTTCAGCAACAAATCAGTGACACCACAAGATGCTGGCATGGATGGCGATGATCAATTCGTCGGCCTATGTGCGGCAATTGCCTAGTTTCCCACACCCTTACCTCCTCTCGTGTCTTAATGTTGAACATCCTCTATTGGAACATACAAGGGGCATGTTTCAAAAAAAAGATTCGTCTTCTTAAAGATGTCAAAAGGAGACACAAGCTTCATATTATGGCCATTGTTGAGCCACGTATTAGTGGGTCCAAGGCAGATAATATCATCAAACAATTGGGTTTCCCTTCGTCCCACCATGTCATGGCCATTAGCTATTCCGGTGGCATATGGGTGATGTGGGATGATGCTTGCTGCTTCATTAACTTCATCCTTAACAATCAGCAACTCATCCACTATTGAATTGATGATACCTGGTACCTTAACTTCATCTATGGTGCCCCTAACCCTTGTAGACGTGACCTTCTTTGGAGTCACCTACAAGTCATATCTACTTCCATTTATGGCACATGGGAAGTCATAGGGGACTTCAACACCATGTTGGACACTTCTGAGAAGCATGATGGGCACTCTGTTGATCGCCGATCTAGAAAAAAAATTTACTCTCTCCTCATGCACACTGGTCTTGCAGACATCAAGGCTATTCAACACTTGAACTTGATGATTCTGAGTCTAGTCTATTGATTGAATGTTGGATTGAGTACCTAAACACTTTAGTAATCAATCCAAACATCATTAATGGATAAAATCCTCTTCCAGGTTAATCCTTTGTGTGTGAGCCTATAGGTCCCATTTCACAATGACAGTGAATGTCCATAACTAACTTATGACATCACAAGCAAAGATCGAAACTTAGTCGCACATCAGTGCTACCCAAGTGAAAAGGAAAGTTGGAGAACAACTTTCAATACTACCGTACATGGTTCCTTTGTCTATTATTGGTGTTTTAGTGAATGTATAATTCCTTTGTCTCTGATATCCTGAATGAACTCAAGGCATGGAGTTCCCATCCTTTCAATGTTCATACATGGTTCTTGAACTAGAGAAGACTGACTGAGATATGTGTGACATCAATATCATATATTGATTCACATGTGCATGTACATGCCTTTCTCAGTCCTTCTTATCAGGTGGCCTGGACATCATACTCCCTTAGGAGGGAAAAATCCCATATATATCATTCATAGTCTGTGTCATACATCAAATCCACCCAATCGTCACTATTATAACAACCCATGTTTTAGGATAGTGTTTGATGATGTCAAAGTGTACCCAATCACATTCGATGAGTGCAATGATTTCAAGTCTAAGAATCACAAACACCACCATCAATGTGAGGGATGATTTTGACTACCATTTCATGGTTCCATGTATCACTCTCATGGTGGGTCTGTTCGATACACTATTCTCTAACATGTATCTATGTGCTTGGTTTGATATCATATATCATGACTAATGACACACTGTCATCAACTGACACAAAGTCTAGTCTTGATGTGTCATTGTTGTTTATTAACCTTCCATAATGGCATTTGACTAGGGATATAACAAGAATGTACATACTTTTAGCTTCCGTATGATCTCATTGTCCAGGTCCTCAACCTAAAGACCTACATTATTGAGTATTGTCATTCTTTAGACATTCATTCTGCTCCATCATTTATCTCATAATCAATTGAGCTAGAATAATTTTGAAGCTTTTCTTTGTTATTTTTAAAATCAATTAGAACATGTTCCAATCCAATCATCATTTGATTGGCTCTCTGGGCATACATACAAAAAGTCATGACCACGGGAGGTGACCCATAGGAGGTCATGGCCGTGAACATGTAGTTTGACATTGTGGTCGAGACACTACATAGAGTATATCACTATGTCTTGAATGTCATGCTTAAGTGGTTGTATGTCGGCCTTTTGAGTGGACAAGTGTCCCATGGGTCCCTTACTATGTTGACACCTCACCCCTTCCTCTCTCCCTCATCTTCCATCTATATAACAACTTATCTCTTCTTGCTTGCAACCCTTTTCAGCCATCTATCTTCTTACTCCTTCTTTGCTTGTTCTTGGAGCTTGGTGGAGCAAGGAGGTTCGTCCTTGGATCTTGGGGGATCAATATTCATTTAGATGTGGTGGTGGTGGTGATCCTAGCTCATATTCCATCCTTAGTAAGAGTATGACTTCTAAGTTGATGTTTCTTTTGATCTCCTGCCTTCATCTTCCTCACTTTTCTTGGCCCTAGACCATGATTCTTCCATGGTAGTCATTTTGGGAGAGAAACTCCTCATCACAAGGGTCATAGGCCATGTTTTGACAAGGTAGACCCAAGTGTGGAGAATTTCTCCTCTCTTTATCCCTTCCTCTTTTAGTTCGGCCAAGAGCTTCTTTGCTTCTTTCCTTGGTCTAATGCTAACCTTGGTGTCTTCTCCTTCAAGAGGTTCTCTTGTGTCTGAGAGTGGAGCTTTTTGTGAAGCTTTTTCAACTCTTAAATTGTGTGCTTGGAGCTCTTGATCTTGAAGTTTGGATCTCTTGGTGGTGATCATCTTAAGGTGGGTTATGTAACACTAAAAATATTCTATTATTACACTTCTTTATGCTTTTTATTAATGTCTTGTATCTCTAGATTGCTTCCTCATCATGCTTTTACTTTGTGGTAATCTCTAGAGCTTGTTTGGTGGATATACATTGCTTGGTTTGGAGAAATTTGAAACCCTAATCAATGTGTACCCGATTTAGTAGATGATGAGTTGTGGAGGTTCTTCTCTATGTTTTTCCCTTGATCTTGCTCCCATGTGTGGTGTTGATATACCTAGAAGTTGGTTAGATATTAAGTTTGGTATTGGTTACCTTGAGAATGGTTTTCCCTTCTTTGGAAGAGGTTCTTCCTTGGTGGTCTCTTTACCTATGCTTTAGGGTTTGGCAATCGGTTGCTTGAGTTTTTCTTCATGGTGACCTTGGTTCTTCCCTTGGTTGCAGTTCTATTTTGAGAATAGATGGTGCATCTTGGTGTGGTCATGACACTTCCCTCTTTGTGGATTTGACCTTGACAGATTTGGTTGAAATGCTTCCTTGTGGTTGAGTCTGACCTAGCGATGTTAGGTCAAGGCCTTTAGTGTTAAGTGTCCTACTCACCCCTGGTGTTGGTGTCTTGTTCCTGCATCACTTGGGTTGAGACTCACCCTTGAGTGTAGGGTCGTGACCATAATGGTCTTGGGTCACAACATGGGTGGAGGTTTAGACACACTTAAGAACGAGATAGGTTTGGTCGATACATGTTGATGTTGAGGAACCTTTGGTCGAGATGTTTTCTGAAACTTTAATCCTAAGTGTTGCAGGCGTGACATGACCTAGAGGGTGGAGGTTGTGACATGTTGGAGGATGGTCGTGACACATAAGTATCACGATCGTGACATGGACAATGATTGGTTGTCGTGGCCTATGTGGTTATGTAGTCAATATAAGGTGATGGTAGGTGGATGAAACACACATGTGAACACTTAATGATATTCATACATGTATGATACATAAACCATATATATGCTATTTAAAATGTTAATTAATCAAGTCTAATGATGTTTGCAAATCCTTATACACTCCAAGATGATGGACGGTGATGGTTGAACCTATACTTGCAAATTCTAATCAGCTAAGAGAAAACCCTAATCCCGATGATGAGTAATGTGACATGTTTGCTTCACTTTCGTGGAATGACTATTATGTTACGATATTATATCCCTTGTCTTTGAACACCTAACCTTGCAGGTTGAATGCATGCCATTGCTTGGTATGCTACGATGATGGTTATGAATAATTGAGGCATGTGGAGATAACAATGTGTTGCATGGATTGAGGGCGTTTCCTCTTTCTTATTTAATAATTTCTAACCATGCACATGACATGTGGTTCTTTTGGTGAGAAATGTGATTTCTACTATTAAAGATATTTGAAAAAATAATGATATAATTTTTTTGAATAAAAGGATTTCATTTAAAATAGCCTTGTTGGTTGTTTTGTGGGCTTTATTGGCTATTGGGCCCAATAACAAGGAAAAGACAAAGGAAACTCCATTATTAAAGAAATGGAGAAAAGAAAGATCTAGAAACCTCTAGAAGGCAAGGGAATTTTATCCAAAGGTGGATTCAGTGCCTCTTGGGTTCCAAGGAGTCCAAAGTTGCAAAATAATGCAATAAGAAAAGAAAAGATCAATTAAATATTTCTTTATTAAGAAAGAAATTGGAGATAATGATAAAATGTGGAAAATAAGTGGAAACATGTATGATTGAGTCATATTTGGTGGATTTTCGTATCCATAAGGTTTCTAATATTAGAAGGAATTCCAAAAAGGAAAATAAAAAGTGAGATAGAGAGCAATCCTCAAAAAGATATATTTTAATATGAAACAAATAAGATAATGAGAAGTAAAGGATGTAGATGCATCTAGAAGGGTAATAAGTATCCTTAAAAAGGAATTTCGAAAATACTAGAATTTCTTGGGATCCAAGGAGTCCCAATGGAGAAGAAGGAAGACAAAATGCAAAACAATACAAAATAAAAAGATAATGTGATACATAATGACTTTGTGATATTATCAAAAAGAGGTATTGTTTGCTTTAAGAGAGAAGAATTTCATGACCAATAGATTAAAAGCCAAGCACAAGAAGATGAAAGAAAGAAATTTCAAATTCCTTAATAATCAAAAAATTATTAAAAAGATAGATATTATAATTGATTAAGGGAATATAGGCTTCCTTTTGGAAAGAGCCTTGTTTCTTCGTGGGCAAGCATGATGGGGCATGACTACCCTCCCCTATTTAGGGGTAGGACCGTTGGCTCGAGTTTAAGAGAGATACCATGAAACCCTCTCTCCTCTTCTTGTTCTTTCCATGCAAACCCTAGTTGTGAGAGGGTAGAGACACACTAGAGCAAGGAAGTGACATGGTGTTGTCATGGTGGAGGCCTAGTGGTTCCCCATCGACGTGAGGAGGATCGCCTATTGTTCCCTAGAATTTGACCTTGTGCGACCACCTGCAACAGGCCTACACAACCAGCCAGATAGCGCCGGCCATCATGCTCGATACCGTCCACCTTGGCCACAGCTCGGTGGCGCCCCAGGTGCGGTGGGATGCGGTGGAGCTAGGGCAACGATCGATGGTGGTCGTCAGGCCCTGGGGAAGGAGTGGGCAACCCCCAGTAGGGCTGCAAATGACGCCAGGTAGGGCGTCAGAAGCTTGAAGATGACCCATCGGTCGTTGGAACATTTTGCCCTTCCACGGGTAAAAGAGCCAACTACTTACGTAAGGGCAGAATCATAAATTGGTTATTTTTCTAAGCGGCTGTGTTGCATGGGAAAGAGATGACGTGGCGCTCGATGAATGGCTGAAGTAAGTAAATATTACAAAATTCATATCTTTTATTGGTAGCTCAGATGGATACGTATAAAATATGAATTTTGTTCAGAAAAATGCGAGGAATCCAATAAATATAAATTTAGAAGCTAATTACTCTTATAATTCGAAAAATATTGAAAGTTATCACCTTTAATGTATTAATGATTAAGAAACCCTATTTTGAGATGATTAATGTAAGAGGGGTTTTATGAATGATTAAAGTTGATATTAACCTGTTAATTATAAAAAGATACATTAAGATCGAAAAGGATGAACTTCACATGTAATTGGATTAATTTAGGGTTCCATGTGCATATATGAACCTTAATGGGCCTTGAAACCCTAATGTTAGTAATTATGACTCTTAATGGCTTTAATTGTTGAAATTCATGAATAAAGCTGAGATATGATGGTTCTAAGATATTTTGAGTGTAAAGGTTCTTAATTGTGGATAAATACCCTTAATATGTTAATTAGGGTTTTCTAATGGATAAAGGTGGAAGTAGTGATAAATAAAGTTCATGAAAGATGAGTTGTTAATCCAGAAGGAACCAAAGATGATAATTGGGCCTAAAGACCGTATCATGAATTAAAAGGATAAAAATGGCAGTTCTAATGTAAAATGGGCATAATAGACTTAATGGACATTTAATGGGGCATGTAATCCAAAATTAGGGTTATATGTTGTTAAAAGGTAACCTGAATGTCTTTCATGAGGAGTAGATGAGATAATTAGGGTTTGTGAGTAATTGTATAAAATGAGGGTTTAAAATAGAAAAATGAAGTGAAACCCTAATTACAATGGAAACCCTAAAAGTGGACTAGAAACCCTAGGAAGCAAGCTAGGTTTAATAGACCTTGATGGCCTGATCAATGATAGGAAAAGTGGATGCATATTTCAGGATCTCTTTGTGTGCTTGCTGGCCTATTGGATTTCTTTCCTTGTTTGGTTGATTCTATCTCAAAGATCTGCAAAACAAGTATGTGGTTACGCTTATATCCTGAATTAGTTTTCCAAGGATTTCTGAAGTTTTCATCGATGACTTGAATTAAACTGTTGGATGAATTTAATTCATGCAAACTATAATGTGGATATGACTATCACCTAAGATACATGCCTACAAGCTCAGATCCTAGTCCCCTCTATAGCCTAATAGGTTGACCTAGTACATGGCTACCTATGGGGTCGGTCCATCAGGTCATTGGTTGACTTAGTACATGGCTACCAATGGGGTAGGTCCATCAAGTCACCATGAGTCAAGAATTGTGCTACCTTTGGGTAGGGCCATGTGACTCTGCAACCCTAAGTATTGGATACCTATGAGGTAGGGACATGGGGGTAAGGATCTACCATATGAGAGAGGTAGTATCTGAGTCTGCTGTAGGGACAACACAGAGATAGGGGATAGGTAAGGATTGAGTAGTATTGCTTTAGACGTAATCTTGGTTGTTAAATGATAATTTCTTGATTACGTTTTTACCCTAGTTGCACAATTTTTGTTTCCCCCACATACCGGCATATTTATTTAAGCTGACCAACATTTTCTTTGTCGGCTATTTAGGTACAAATTGAAAAGGACAAATAGTAAAGTGGCATATTGTGAAATTAAGAAATAAAGTGCAAGGAGGATTAGATAGAATAGAGTCCAGATGTGAATAGAAGTTAGATATCCAAGTTTTTGAAAAAGGTATGCAAAATTTTATTGTAGTACAACTTTTCAGTATAATCTGGTAGAATTTGATAATTATTATTAATTATTTGTCAAACCTTTGATCCAAAAATTGGGATAACAACTCTGACCTCTTGGTCTCCCTTAATTGGGGGTTACTGAAAGGAGGGGTCGTTACATCGATATCCAATTATCATCTTAGGGGTCATTACTAGAAGGCCTGTTGCAGGCAAGGTGGATGTTCAAGAAGGATAGGTAATTCCTTGAAGGCAAAGACTTGAAGGAGTGGGTAAAGCCTTGTTGAAGGTTGAAGACTCCATGGTTCAAGTGGATAAGTTCCTTTGGTAGGTTGAAGATCCTTGCTTGAGGTATTAAGTCCTTGGATGAATGTGGTTGTTTTCTTGTAATCTTATGAATGAATATAAGAGCATCAAGATTGCAAAGTCCTAGAGCCTAACCACCTCTAGTTAGTGGACTGACTCACTTCTAGTTTGAAGTGTGGAACCACTCTAAACCGCTTTGTCTAAGTGTATGCTTTTCCTTGTCCCTCACACTTGCTATGCATGTTAGTTAGGACTTCAACTGGTTGTATGTTTAAGGTTTTGCACTTAATATAATTTGATGGTCTAATTCCTTTTGTGAGATTTTTGAAGCTCTATTCACCCTCCCCCTAGAGCCCTTGATCCAACAAGTGGTATTAGAGCATGTCTTCTCCAAGATACTTCTACAAGTAGGAGAAGTTGGATGATTTATCACTTGGATCTCTCAACTTGGAAGGAAGCTTCTCCATGCGACCTCTAGTCTTCGATGGCAACAACTTCCTCTATTGGAAGAGAAGAATGCAGTTCTATCTCCAAGGAGTAAGCTATGAGATGTGGAAGGTGGTGCATCTAAAGTATGAAGATCCAAAGGGGGAAATCTTCACATGGAAGGAAGCCCAAATGAAGAAAGCTCAGCTCAATGCCAAAGTCATGAGCATCATCTATGCAGACCTCACCCCATCTGAGTTCAACCAGATCTCCTCTTGGGATACCGCACATGAAATTTGGAACAAGCTATGTGTCACCTATGAAGGAACATAGTAAGTGAAGGAAGCCAAGATCTACATGCTTGGTGGTCTACTTAAGAACTTCAATATGGGTAAGAATGAAAGAGTGGCAGACATGTACACAAGGCTTAATGTGTGATCATCAATGGATTGGAAGACCTTGGTAGTGTGATGGATAAAGGCACAATCAACTCCACGATCTTGAGATCTCTTCCAAAGAGATGGGAGCCCAAGGTGACATCCATTGAAGAAGTGTACAAGCTTAGTGAATTGTCAACTGAGGAGCTGGTTGGAAACCTTCAAACTCATGAGCCAAGGCTTCATAAGCAAGAAGAAGAAGAAAAGAGAGAAGAAAAGGAGTCCAAGAAGATCAAGGAAACAACCTTCAAAGCTCAAATTGAAGAGATGTTTTGGAAGCAACAACTTGCTCTCAAGTCCCCTACTCCTTCCTCAAGTGAAGATGAAGGCCCAAATGAGCATGAAGATAACTACTCCAAGGGAAAACATTTCAAGGGGAAGCCTTCTTCATCAACTCCTAGATGCTATGAGTGTGGCCAAAAGGTCCATTACAAGAGTGACTGCCCCAAGGCCAAAAAGAGCCACCACAAGAGCATCCACAAGAAGGACAAGGAGTACAAGAAAGAAGGCAAATACAAGAGAAAGGAGAAGAGAGAAAGAAGAAGCAAAGATACAACTCATGCAGCTTTGGAGGAGTCTTCCTCAAGTTCTTCTAGCTCCAAAGATGGAGAATGCCACCTTGCTCTCAGGGCCTCTACAAGTGAGTATGTAGGTGAGGTAAGTGAGGTAAGTGAATTCAATTTGCATGAGTTGTCTAAAGAAACTCTTATTGATATGCTTAATGCCTGTCAGTCATCTTTTACTAAATACAAATCTAAAAAGAAAAGGTTAGGAAAGATAATAGATGATCTTTATGCAAAGATTGAGATTCTTGATCAAAATGAAAAGGTGCACCTTGATAGTATTGATACCTTGCAAGGGAAATTTCTTGATCTTGAGATCCAATACAATGGAGTTGAAGTTGAGAATGGTGTCTACCTTAAGACCATTGCTACTCTTAAGGAAAAAAACCAAAAATGCCAAGATGAGATAGATGTTCATAAAACTAAAAATGTAGAACTTACACTCATTGATGAAGCTAGGAAGCAAGAAACTCATTCTTATAAAAAATAAATTCTTTTGCTTAAATTTGAAAATGGTAAGTTTATTGCTCAAGTTAATGATCTATCATCTAGACCTATTTTGCAAAGTAATGAGGTAGCTAGCACTACTCTAGAACGTGATTCTTTTCATACTAAAGCCCTCTATTTAGAGACTGACCTATTGCATGCTAGAGATGATCTTGCTATTTTATCTTCTACTATCATTAACCTTAGTGATAATAATGCTAAGTTAAGAGCTTCTTTGCAAAAGTTTCTTATGGGAAAGAGATCCCTTAATGCTGTCCTATAACACTCTACCAAACAAATTGGTACTAGTGTTTTTTAGGATATGATGGGACTGCTCCTAAGGGTAAGAACAAGAACAAGACTAAGGGTAAGAAGAAGAGTGTGGAACCTCCTTTCTTTCATGGAGAGACTTCGGGCTCTAAGAACCCAATGGTATGTATTCATTGCAAATGTGATGATCATTACTCTACTTATTGTCCTTACAAGCCAAAGGGGACCAACCCAAAGATGAAATGCGTCTCCAAGATAACCCCGAATCCCAAATTTTAAGTTGGGTACCGACTTCCTTCTTTCATGCATGTCAAAAGAAGGTGGATTGTTGATAGTGGCTACTCAAAGCATATGACAGATGAAATCAACCATAAAAATAAGGAGGATTGGTGACTTTCGGGGACAACAAAAAGGGTAAGGTAATAAGTGAGGGTGATGTAAGAAACGAGCTAAGTATCAAAAATGTTTTGCTTGTTAATGACCTACATCACAATTTGATAAGAGTAAGCCAACTTTGTGATAATGGATATCTTGTTCTATTTACCTCTTTAGAATGTTTGCTTCTAGATTCCCTCACTTACAATGTCATATATAAGGGAACTAGAAATGGTCATCTATATGTTATTGTGCTTGATGCTCTAAATCCTATACTTGATAAATGCTTGGTTGTGGATAAAAATGATATTTCTCTTTGGCATCGCCAGGTGGGTCATGTGAATATGCATGAAATGAAGAAATTGAGTAAAAAGGAATTGGTTCGGGGATTTCCCAAATTGGATTTTGAAAAGGATGAGGAATGCCAATGTTATACACAAGGCAAGCAAACCAAGTCATCCTTCAAATCCAAAGGAGTCCTTAGTACTAAAAGAGCTGTTGAGCTTCTTCATATTGACCTATTCAGACCTATGAGAACTCAAATGCTTCATGGTTCCAAGTATTGTCTTGTGATTGTCGATGATTTCTCTCACTATACTTGGAACTTCTTTCTCGTTTCTAAAAGTGATACTCTAGATGTTTTCTCAAACTTTTGTAAATGAGTTGAAAATGAAGCTTCTTGACATATTGTTTCTATCTGTAGTGACCATGGGGAAGAATTTGAAAATGATATTTTTGAGCATTTTTGTGAAAAATATGGTTACTCGCACAATTTCTCTTTTCCTCATACACCTCAACAAAATGGGGTAGTAGAGAGAAAGAATAGGTCGCTACCAGAGATGGCTAGGACCATGGTTCTAGAATATGACATTCCTAAGAATTTTTGGCCTGAAGCCATTAGCACCTCTTGCTTTGTGCAGAACTGAGTTTTTATGCATCCTTCTTTAAAGAAAACCCCCTATGAGTTATGGTGTGATAGAAAGCCATCCATCGACTTATTTCACGTTTTTAGATGTCCTAGTTTTGTTTTAGACATGAAGGATTCTCTTGAGAAGATTGATCCAAAATCATATAAGGCTTTTTCCTAGGCTATAGCACTACAAGCAGGGCTTATAGAGTTTTCAATATTGAACTGTCTAAAATTGAAGAATCTATTAATGTTATGTTTATTGAAACTAACCCTATTGTTGGAAAGAATGTTGTTGATAATGATAATGCAGATGACTTAATTCCTATCTTGAAATACCGCAACATCGACAACAAATGTAAGTACGTGGTTGAAGTAGAAGATGAAAAGAAGAAGGATCCCACTCCTTGCTTTGCAAAGAATCATCCCAAGGAGCTAATCATTGGAAACCCATTTGAGAGAGTGAAAATATGAGCTTCCTACAACAAAGAACAAGCAGACAATGCCTTCATCTCACAGCTGGAACCAAAGAACATCAATGAAGCTCTTGGAGATGACGAGTGGATCCTAGCCATGCAGGAGGAACTAGAGCAGTTTGAGAAGAATCATGCGTATAATCTAGTACCAAGACCAAGTGACAGAAAAATCATTGACACCAAATGGGTATACCGCAACAAGCTTGATGAAAATGGCAAGGTGGTAAGGAACAAAGCAAGGTTAGTGGCACAAGGTTACAACTAGTAGGAAGGTATTGATGTTGATGAAACTTATGCTCCTATTGCCAGACTTGAATCTATTAGAATGATACTTGCCTTTGCTATTTATAAAAAATTCTTGCTATATCAAATGGATGTTAAAAATTTGGGTTGTAACATCCTTCCCTTCTTATAGGAATTTTGCCCCCAAATTTCACCAGGCACATAAACAAACAAGATAAGCCTTTCTTATGTCCATCATGGCTCCCATGTGGCCTCACCCTTTCCATGGTGCTTCCCAAGAACCTTCATCATCTCATATTCTTTCATCTGAGTTCTCTCTCACCTTGGTATATCGTACCCTCATAGGTGACTCAGGACATTTCAACCTCTCATAAAGCTGAATAGGTTCAGGGCTCAGCACATGGCTTGGGTACCTCACATAGTGCTGTAGATCGGACTCACAGAACACATTATACATCATGTTATCCTGAGGGGTAAGGCTAAACATAACTGTCTCTACAAATCCATCTCAAATGGAGCCATTCAGCTGAGACTCATCCCTCTTAGCTATAACTTAGAGGGGTCGTATTTCACATCACATACTCTCCCACAGTGAACTGCATGTCAATCTTCTTTGCATCAGCTCAAAACTCAAGTCACCCCTGGGCTCTCTTTCAGTCATTGCACGATCAAATCGACTTCATCTGCACACACTGTGGTCCTTTTCTGACCCTCACAAGGTCCCTTCACCAACATCCTCTTAATGAAGTGGTGAGCAACACAACCTCCCTTACAAAGCTCCTTTACATCCCGATACTGGCTATGGTGGTTATCATCACATCTTGCAGAGGACAAGAACTGTCTCTATGTATCACCCTAAACAAGAACACATGCTCTTATCAGACCCTCTAATTTGGATTATACTAACCATTAGTTATGGGTGATAAACTATACTAACATCAAGTTCTTCATGTACCTACTTCCATCACATGGAAGTGAATCTTTAGGTTATACTCAATAACTTTTGAACTCTCGTCATGGTGTAGTTGAACCATCTCTTTATCATATGTAGTTCAACCGGATCCATCTCATGATAGCATTCTTTCTTTCTCATGTCATCTAGGTAAGGCGATCTACCATAACCCATATTGCATTTTGACCTTCCTAGGTCTAGGGGAAACTTACCAAAACATCCATAGTGATGAACTCCCATTCCCTCTCGGGGACTCTCTATCCTCTGTATCAACTCAATGGGTTATTGGTGTTCGTCCTTCACCTCCTATCATGCACCTTTGTACACTTTTTATCTTAGGAATAAAAGTACTGCTACCACTTATTATCTTCATAATACCACGATGTATGGTAATCTTAAAATCATGATCTCCTGTATGTCATGATTCCTCAAGATTGATTCCTCGGAAACCCTAAACCACTCTAATTGGGGTTTCATCACCTTCTTTTCCAAAGAAGTGCATCTGAGGTTCTACCACCATCCTTTTCTTGCGTCAAGGCATAAGATGGATAACCAAAGAACTACTAACTTGATCAACAATCTCGTTAGATCTGAGTGTTAGCCAAACTTATCTCTTTTTCAAACTTAGGGATAACCTAACAACCTCTTCTAGCCTCTAGCTAAAATAGGAAGCTGCATCTCAACCAGAGCATCCATTAACACCTCACATCCTTATGTGTACGGCAATGTTGAAGACTTACACCTCCAAGTATTCCACTTATAATCTCATCTCAGACTTTAGGTCTATCTTGAACAAGAAAACTTAGAGCTCATCTTCTTGGTTATCGATCTCAACCTTGTATATCACATAGCTCATGATAAAAACATACTCACAAGATGACTACCTTAGTTCTCTTCGTGTTTGTAAACCATCCACATATCTTTCACTCCACAAGGGTAAGTTATCATATTTTTCCTCATACCTCATAGCAACGTTCCAACTCACATCAACATTATCCTTCGTGTATGGCATGCGTACTGTCCTATCTCTCACTCCCTTAACAAGAGGAAATAAGCATTTGGATGCAGTCCAAATACATAGTTCTTCCAATTCCAAGAGTAGAGATGGTACATCCCACATTGCCAGTACATCTTCAAATCTAAGTTGAAACATGCAACATATGTCTCTACATCACGATTATCTCGATATCAAAGTTACTTCCATGAAAAACTGGTCTCAAACCTACTTGGGTCCACACACAATCCTTGGTCAGCTCCTCTAGGTCTATAGGGTGTCGAAACTTTTGGGGTCATCCCTCTTCCCTTATGCATCCAGAGAGTGCCCTCCGCATTTGCCCTTTGGGTCTGATGAGTTCATGAAGGTGATCAATATCCTAACCCATGGCCCTCAGACAATGATAGTTGTTACCTCCCGACCCTATGGTCATTTGCATCTAGGGAATTAGGAAACTCCTACTTCCATCGGTCTTCCTAGGATTGACTTAGGATTCTAATATAGTACATGTCCAACTTAGAACCTTACCCAAGTCTCCAAAATCTCTCTCTGCATTCATGGTCTGACTTTCATCATTTCAAAGGGGTCATGGCGACCTACCTATCTTGGTTAGGCCCCAAACCAGTTACCTCCATGGTAACACATCCACATGCACTACAACAAAAATACCCATTAGTGGCCTTTCAGAAATGCCACTGAAAAAAAATCCAGTAAACACGTTTAGCGGCATTTATTGAAATTTAAAAAAATGCCTCTAGCACCAATGCCACTAGGAAGACAATGGCTTAAGTTGTAAAAACCACTAAACATTTATCTTTAGTGGCTTTTAATAAATGCCACATAAATGCCACTAAACCATCATTTGGCATTTATAGAAAAGCCATTATCCATCATTTGGCTTTTATACAAATGCCAATGTTATGTATAATGTTGTTGTATAAAACAGTTTTGATTGAATGTAGTGGCTTTTGAAAAAAGCCACTAATGACATACTAGTTTTGCATTACTAATTTTTTATGGATTTTAGTTAGTCAATTTGTAGTTCATGATCAAGTTTTCTAATTGAATGCCAATTGAAGCCAAACACATTCCAGAAGTATTGAACTTTTTTATTTATAATCAAATGACAATTACATGGGGAGGACATTTTACCTTGCCCCTTGTATTGAATACAATAACATCACATATGACTATATATGGTACATATTGTAGACATGAACACTAATTGGATAACAACCCATTTTGCAATTGGAGACCCCCCAAAGGAATACAAACTCATTTTCTTACAAAAACATACAACTCCATTCTAGCATTCCAAGTAGTTGTGAGCTTCTATAGGAGTAGACCAGCTACACTGCAATGAAGGTTCATCCTTCTTCTCAGCTACAGTGATAGCATTACGGCCATATGGTCATCAGATTCCTCAGCAGGTTCTTCCTTCTTCTCTTCCACCTTGGCAGTAGAAGCAGTAGGTGCAGCTGCATAGCCTGAAGAAGCAACAGGGGTAGCTGCAACTACAAACTTTCTAGGATCCTGCAATGAAGTGAGCAAAATGTTGAGCACTTGCATTCAAATATAAGACAAAAACACTTACAACACTAGCATGTTGTTAAGATAGTATCATGGAAGATAGAACCATTTCCAAATTTATCAATATCCTTTTTCACATTTGATATTGTTGTAGTGTGCAGAGATCAAATGATCATTTATAGACATAGTTAGTCTACTGAAAACCACACTAGACTGGTGAGGAGTGTGCACACTACCCATCAGTTGGGCACTGATATATACCTAGGCTGGTTAAATTAGTTGGTCCCATGCATTAGTACACAAGGAAGAATAACTAATATGAAAGTGAACTCTCTAAAGAATTATTAAGTCATGTGCCATGTTGTGTCTTTATTCTTTTCTTTCCACTCACCTCTACTTAATTCAAGTTCCAACATACCTTATTGGTGGCACTGCTTGTCTAGCCACATTTCCTATTCATATTAAGTCTTTCTTGATCTTATAAGGTCATCCTATTGTGCCTTCTCCTATAATAGAGTATAAATATTAAAAAAAGGTCAGACATCAATATTTTATTACTTCTAAATTTTTCTAATTATGACATCCCAGGTTTAGCTAGCATTTGTTAAGTCTAAATATAGAATGTAATCTTACATTAATCATAGAGATAATTTGCATACTTGTATGTCATATCACTAGTGAAGAAACATAGATATATTGCTCTATACTGCTCCTTGTATGTCATATCAGTTAATACAATCATCAAATTTTGCTCCTTGTATGTCATATCAATTAAGAATCACTAAGAAAGGTAATGGAAAACTGATTAAGTATAATCATACACTGGAGAGTAGAGAGTACAGAATCATACAAAGCTATAATAACATTATAGTTGCTAAAAGTGTTCCTAAGTAGTATCCAATCTTGAGGAGAACCAACATACTAGAGAGTCGAGACTAGAGAATCACCATTGTATTTATCTATTTCATATGCCTAATGCCCAACAAAAGTTGAATGGATAATGATGAACAACATAGTATGTAATATGGTGGTATCATTACATCTTTTAGCTATATCAGAATCTACTACGGTAGATGCCTAAAGAATTTTACCCACTTTCATGTCATCTCATAATAGCCCATGAAGCTTAAATCTCCTCAAGAAAGAAAGCTACTGGATACCTTCATGTGGTTACCTAGAGTTCAAAGCAAAAATGAAAGATACATTATTCACATCTCAAGAAACACTATGAAATTACACCTTAAATCACTTATGCAAATATCAATGAGGAGCCCTTAAAGATCATTTTTAATCAATAAAGAAAGTATAATGATACAACAGGGTTCCCAGTTCACTGCATTTTATAATATCATAATCAATAGTTAGTAGTATTCCCTCTTTTTCTAAAGAGATCTACTACTGCAATTATTAATTAACAAGATCTGATCACATAAATTTTCTACTTTAACTAATGATGCTACAACTATGCAATCATCTCACCTGCCTAACTTCCTTTCCACACATGTACCAATCTAGATTTATGACCAAGCTCTAAAGCTCCTTTTGTTGGATTGAGCTACTATATAGCAATATTGCCTC
The DNA here is from genome assembly GCA_963693085.1 of Alisma plantago-aquatica. Taxonomy (NCBI): domain Eukaryota; kingdom Viridiplantae; phylum Streptophyta; class Magnoliopsida; order Alismatales; family Alismataceae; genus Alisma; species Alisma plantago-aquatica. Next base: position 1,503,100,299 of record OY856410.1, on the reverse strand, counting down.
CTTTACAAACTTGTCCACATAATATATTTTTCTAAGCACATAAAAGAGAGAGGAGTATTTCTATCATCCTTGCATATTGTTTTGGAAAAATAAGGTTTGCTTAACAACCCTCTAAAAATGGTGTAGCCTTGACAAGCTACAACTATTTGACCAGTTTGCGGAAATGGTTAGTGCTCAAGAAAACTTATATTGTTACACTTCCTATACAAAGTGAATTATGAAATAATTATCATGATAATTAGGCATGCACAATTTATTTTGTCATGGTCAAAAATCAAGACTCCAGCAGATGCAAAAAATCAAATTACCCAAGAGTGAAGATTCTAATTTCAGACAAACATACCTTCTCCTAGTTGTTCTCAACGTGGTCACAATCAACATAAACATGTGCAACAACAACCTCCTAACATCCCTATCCAAATACCATAGAAATAAAGATGAAGACTAGTTTTACCTTAAGTGATATCTGTATCGGTTATAATAATTCTCTGATTGAGATAATTTATACCAACAGTAAGAGAATACATTATAATAATTCAAATGATCGTTCAAGTTGTTTACGATTGCGTTGAGAATGGATTAGATTGAACCCAATAATAGTCCCAATGGGTAGGCCAATATGTAATAGAACCTACAATAATCATGGTGGACATGACTTCCTTGGGAAATGTTAGATTCGTGATGGATATAGATGTAATAAGAAATTGTAACTATACAAAAAAGATCACTTCAATATATACACTAATCGAATCATTTAAAGAAAAACTAACAGGACTCACATCCTTTCTCTTGTCCCGCTTTCTTTTCACTTCATGGAAAGTATCCGTACATACACCAAGATTTTATTATCATGTAGTGATAAAAGCAATTGTCTTTCAATTTATCACACCAAATACACTTGAATTCTTAAAGCTAAGTATGTAACAAACTCTCTACGCTGCACATATTGAAATGGGCTGAGGATGTCATCAATTTGTAACCAATGCATGTCTCATTTACAGTAAGGTACTTACTACACAGAGAGGTGAAATTAGCAAGAAGAGGAAGGTAGGTCTGACAACAAATAGGTGTACATTTTAATCTTGAAAACCAATTTAATCAGAAAATATAGTGATATGATTAGTTATCAGTAGTGCAAAGCCAGATTTTTATTACCTGCATATTCATAAAAAGATATGTAGCCATTGTCTATGTAGAACACCAGGTAAAGATGAGACCATTCCCAGCAACAGTACCCATTCCATGAGCTATATCCCAATAAGTTTATTTTTCAATCATAAAACTTCTTTTTGAAGCAGCAAGTAGCAACCCAAATAGAAAATGAGATACATGCACTTGATGGATATAACAGTAAGCTAACACAACAGTAAGATGGTAATCTATAGAGTGCACATAATGTAGCTTTAGTTTTCTGATCTGATAGTAAGATTTCTAACTTATAGAGAGTCACCGTTCACATATAGGGATGTTCAACATACAAATAAACGGAGGTTGGACTTTCTGAGATAGTACTGCTTATAGTTAAACCAAGCTCAAGGTAGATACTCAAATAAGAAAAAATCATCTAAATTTACTACTTATGAAATGACTCAAAAAGGAGGGGAAAAGGGTCAACAATGTACATAAAAGAAGATTGTGGAATAACAAAAAAAATATAGAAAAGACGTAATATTTTGCTTAACAGCACTGGCACTGGGAAACGGCGACGGATTTCTGACATTAGCAAATCACAATGAAGCCAAATCATACTTTCCATAACCGTATCTATGAAAAAAAGACATAAGGTTCGGGGGTCGAATAGAAGAGGATGGATGACTTGAATATACTAAAACAATGAGCTATCTTACACAAATCAGGCCCCTAAGTGGAAATTATGATGACAAATCCCCAGCCCATGAATTCAGATCAACCCCATGCCAACCGAGAAGTCGCCACAAGAGAAGAGAAAGCGTTAATCAAGTAAAAGAGTGGTAGAGAAACAAGTGGGGTAAGGAACCTTGGTAGAGGAGCTTCTGTACTGTCTCATTTGGATCCATGGAGTAGTCTCTGAGCATTGCATAAATATCTTCGTCGCTGTGGTTGTTGGCGATCTCCTTGATGTATTGGATCATCTTTCTGGCATGGTTGGGGATGGAAACCCGAGCACCGCCACCACCGCTATTGTTGCTCATTTTCGGCTGAGGTATTGTAGATTAATCATTAGATGCACCGCCGCCTACAACAAGAGAAGGGGGAGGGGAAGCACCATCTCCACTTTTCCCCATTGTTTCACCCTACTCCCCGCCATCCCCAAACACCACCACAGCTAGGTCACAGAGGGGGTGTATCCCCGACCTCAATCCGCAATGGCTGGTCTTCCAGGCGAGGAAGCGTACTCGGAACTCCGAGATAGACAGAGCACTTTCGGGCAGCAGAGAAAGAAGGTGAAGAAGAAGGGGTGCCATATCCTCTCCCCGTGTCATGGTCTGTGCACATACCGAAGGCTAGGGTCGTCATCTTCACCCGCCGAAAGTTAGCTAGCTAGGGCCGCCGTCTTCCCCGTCGCTCAATTGCAAGTTGTACCTACTTTTCCGCATAGGGATCCTAACACCACAATCCACCAGCGGCCGATGATGATCTCCCAGCCCCCGAGCCCCGAAGAGGGCCGCTCGATGTAGACAGCCCCAGTGGGAGTCTCTCGCCTTCCGCCACCCCTAGGGCGACACCCCTAGGGCGCAGTAGTTCTCGTGTAGTAGGTCGCACCACAGACGACCATCAGGGGCATTAGAGGGGGCACATGGGAGGGTTAGGAGAAAATTAAGTAAATAGAATGTCTATAAATTATAGGCAATAATAAATCACCAGTATTGCCACACATAAAATCCATTATCATTGGAATTTTGTGTTGGATAATTATAATGGGCATGTAGATGCATTTGATTAAAAATGTCAGTGTACATGAAGGTTTAGTGGCTTTTTAATACAAAAGCCAAAAAATAAAATGCCACTAATGGTTATTTTTGTTGTAGTGATGCACTTAGAGATGGTTATCTATGGGTCTAAGGGTTCATTCTCATACTATGTACTTTTCACTTAAATTTTCAAGATCCTATGAGACCTCTTTAGGTTACCTCAAAACCAACAAAACTGGTATACACCCTACAAAAGGGTCCCTCTCCCAGGATGGAAGGAAACTACATCTTGATAAAAAAGGTCACAAACATCCTTATGTCTAGGGTTTACATCCACATGGGCATGCTTAACCCAAAAAGCTACTAAGGAACAAGAAAACCACCTACTAAATCATGCTAGGTCATACTTGTTCTCATTCATCAATAATGGATCAAGATCATACCTTCCCATGTCACCAACTTAGCTGTGAGGGATTCATCAAACATACCTTAGCCTTAAGGGGTTTCCCTTTCCTCTAAACATGAGGAGTGCCATGCTCGAAACTATAGAAACTAAAATCTCATCATGAGCATCAGGTACACCTCTTCCCCTCTTAGGCCTAGGAATCCTAGGTTCGCTTTTTGGATGTCCAACTACATGCTCAATGTTTTAACCATGAACGAAGAATGTATAATGTATGGCATGGACTTCTATTATCCTTTTATTCGAGCAACACCTCAGAGTTGAGTCTTCCTCAAGGATAGCCAACTAGGTGTAAGGTTTCACAACTTGTTACTAAACCTCTTCATTGTCTAAGGAACTCTTCTTCTTAACTCAGAAGGTAAACACCTATACCATAGGCACACATGTACCAGTAGCGTCATCCTTCCTCTAGGGTTCGGTTCCTCTAAAGGCAACCAAGATATCATCAACCTCCAGGGATCGCGCATGAGGCAACTACAACCATCCACTTAGGCTGCATCATCCTTTACTCCCCACTGTTCCTCATATCTCAGAGTCTAAGCTTCCAACATTCTTACTTGGGTCCCGCTTTCTCTCTCTAGAGCTAACCCTACAAATAGCCTTACTACTAGAGGTCCTCTCTTCATGAAGGATCAAGCTCACAAGCATACCCCTACATGGATGAAGCCTATGTTCAAACTTATGTTTGCTCAAGATTATCCAAATCCCTTTATGCTTATCTCATAAGCTATCCAACATACTCTCCTGGCTAGGATTTTAACCTACTGCCCTCACTACTGACGTACTATGGGTGCATGCTAGCCATGCTCATATAAGCCCATAGGGTTTCTATAGGTTGTTCACTAACCTCATCATTGAAGGAGCTTCACTCTAACATGCACGACCCTTTCCAGGGTTGGGTCACCAAAGGTACTAGGTCATCCAACCTCACATGGCTCATAACATCATGGGTATCCAAACTAAAAGCATCTACAATGACATCAGACTCATCATGCCATCTCTCTCAAACCTTCAATTAGGGTTAGGATTAACATCATCCTTAGAGGATGTGCCAGGTCTCGACTTATAATAGAGGTCTCTACCTACAAGACTAACTTTCTCTACTCATCCTTCTGACAAGGAGGTCTAGCCTCAGGTCTCTCTTGAGGACATGACAACATATGTCATACGACCTAAGCATGTATCTATTCTTTAGATTATGCTTAAACTATTAAGTGTATGTCCATGACATCTTATTTACATGCTTTTTATTAATTTTGGTGGAGGATTCCTTAACCTTATCAAATTTACCCATACCTCAAGAGGGTGAGGAAAAGAGATAAAACCCTATTCCTTAAAATCCTTAACAACATTTGAGTTGAGAAGGGATGAACAAGATGAGAGAGTCCTAAAGGTATCTTATTTCGAGTCAAATCCTGAGACATTGGCTAGGCAGTCACAAAAATTTGGGAGTCCTCATATTCCGACTAACGGTGCGGAGGAAAATATTGCCATCCCCCGGACGTAATCCTTTTCAAGACACCTCTATCTTTCATAAAATCCTCTAATAAATCCCTTGGGTTCTATAGAGTTTGTAAAATTTAATAATTATTAAAGATTGGATGAGGAACCTATGCTCTGATACCAAATATAATGACCCCACCTTCCAGTAACCCCCAATTAAGGGAGACTAAGAGGTCAGAGATGTTATCCCAATTTCTGGATCAATGGTTTGACAAATAATCAATAATAATTATCAAATTCTACCAGACTATACTGAAAAGTTGTACTAAAATAAAATTTTGCATACCTTTTTCAAAAACATGGATATCTAACTTCTATCTACATCTGGACTCTATTCTAACTAATCCTCCTTGCACTTTATTTCTTAATTTCACAATATGCCACTTTACAGTTTGTCCTTTTCAATTTGTACCTAAAATGTCGACAAACAAAACGTCGGTTAGCATAAATGAATATGCCGATATGTGGGGGAAACAAAAATTATGCAACTAGGGTAACAAAGTAAATCAAGAAAATTATAATTTAACAACCAAGATTACGTCTTAAGCAATACTACTCAATCCTTACCTATCCCCTATCTCTGTACTGTCCCTGCAGCACACTCAGATACTATCTCTCTCATATGGTAGATCCTTACCCCCATGGCCCTACCTCATAGGTAGCCAATACTTAGGGTTGCGGAGTCACATGGCCCTACCCATAGGTAGCCCAATACATGACTCATGGTGACTTGATGGACCTACCCCATTGGTAGCCATGTACTAAGTCACCCAATGACCTGATGGACCTACCCCATAGGTAGCCATGTACTAGGTCAATCTATCAAGCTACAGAGGGGACTAGGATCTGAGCTAGAAGGCATGTATCTTAGGTGATAGTCATATCCACATTATAGTTTGCATGAATTAAATTCATCCAACAATTTAATTCAAGTTACCGATGAAAACTTTGGAAATCCTTGAAAAACTAATTCGGGATATTCATAAGTGTAACCACATACCTATTTTACAAATCTTTGAGATAGAATCAACCAATCAATGCAAGAAATCCAATAGTCAAGCACGCACACAAAGAGTTCCTGAAATATGCATCCACTTTTCTTATCATTGATCAAGTCATCAAGGTCTATTAAACCTAGCTCGCTTCCTAGGGTTTCTAGTCCACTTTTAGGCTTTCCATTGCAACTAGGGTTTCACTTCATTTTACTATTTTAAACCCTAATTTTATACAATTACTCACAAACCCTAATTATCTCATCTACTCCTCATGAAAGATATTAAGGTTACCTTTTAACAACATATAACCGTAATTTCGGATTACAGGCACCATTAAATGTCCATTAAGTCTATTATGCCCCTTTTACATTAAACTACCATTTTTATCCTTTTAATTCATGATATGATCTTTATGCCCAATTATCATCTTTGGTTCCTTCCGGATTAACAACTCATCTTTCATGAACTCTATTTATAACTACTTCCACCTTTATCCATTAGAAAACCCTAATTACCATATTAATGGTATTTATCCATAATTAAGAGCCTTTATACTCAAAATAGCTTAGAACCATCATATCTCAACTTTATTCATGAATTTGAACTATTAAAGTCATTAAGAGTCATAATTACTAACATTAGGGTTTCAAGGCCCATTAAGTTCATTTATTTATATGGAACCCTAAATGAATCCAATTACATGTAAAGTTCATACTTTTCGATCTTAATGTATCTTTTTATAATTAACATGTTAATATCAACTTTAATCATCAATAAAACCCCTCTTACATTAATCATCTCAAAATAGGGTTTCTTAATCATTAATACATTAAAGTTGATAACTTTCACTATTTTTCTAATTGCAAGAGGAATTAAATTCTAAATTTATTTTTAATGGATTCCTCACATTTTTATGAGAAAAAAATCATAATTTATACAAACCATCCAAGCTACCAATAAAAAGATACGAATTTTGCAATATTTACTTAATTGGGCCAATCATCGCGTGCTACATCATCTCTTTCCCATGCAACACAGCCGCTTAGAAAAATAACTGATTTATGATTCTACCCTCGTGTAAGTAGTTGGCTCTATAACCCGCAGAGGGGCAAAATGGTCCAGTGATCGATGTGTTGTCTTCAACCTCCCAACGCCCTACCTGGCACAGTTGCAGCCTTATGCGGGGCTGCCCACTCCTTCCCCAAGCCCGACGATCGCCGACGATCGTTGCTCTAGCTTTGCCGCATCCTGCCGCACCTAGGGCACCATCCAGCTGTTGCCAAGGTGGCTGGTATCGAACACGATGGCCGACGCTATCCGTGCAGGCCCGTTGCAGGTACAACCCCAATTTTTGGGTTCTTTTGGTGAGAAATGTAATTTCTCCTATTAAAGATATTTGAACAAATAATGATATAATTTTTTTTGAATAAAAGGATTTCATTTACAATAGCCTTGTTGGTTGTTTTGTGTGCTTTATTGGCTATTGGTCCCAATAACAAGGAAAAGACAAAAGAAACTCCATTATTAAATAAGTACATAAGAAATGGAGAAAAGAAGGATGTAGAAATGTCTAGAAGGCAAAGGAATATTATCCAAAGGTGGATTTAATGCCACTTGGGTTCCTTGGGCTCCGAGGAGTCCAATGTTGCAAAAATAATGCAATAAGAAAAGAAAAGATCAATTAAATATTTCATTATTAAGAAAGAAATTGGAGATAATGGTAAAATGTGGAAAATAAGTGGAAAGAGGTATGATTATGTCATCTTTGGTGGATTTTTGTATCCATAAGGTTTCTAATATTAGAAGGAATTCCAAAAGGGAAAATAAAAAGAGAGATAAAGAGAAATCCTCGAAAAGAGATATTTTAATAAAGAAAATAAATAAGATAATGAGAAATAATGGATATAGATGCATCTAGAAGTATAATGAGTATCAACTAAAAAGGATTTGAAAATATTAGAGTTTCTTGGGGTCCAAGGAGCCCCAATAGAGAAAAAAAAAGAGAAAATACAAATAAGAGGATAATGTGATGCATAATTAATGAATTTTGTGGATTTTTTAAAAAGGAGGTATTTTATACTAAAAGAAAATATAAATTCGTGCCAATGGATTAAAAGTCAAGCATAAAGAGAATAAGAAAGAGAAATTTTCAATTCCTAAATAACCAATCAACATGGTTTATTAAGAATATAATTAGGAGATAGAAGTCTGCTTCCTAATGAAGGAACTTGGGTTCCTATTGGGAAAAGGACTTGTTAACTCATGGATAGTCATCCTAGGGCTTCATTACCCACTCCTATATAAGGGGTAGAACCTCTGGTTCGAGTTCAAGAGAGATCCCATGCAACTCTCTCCCTTCTTCTTATTCTTTCCATGCAAGCCCTAGATGTGGAAGAGTAGACACACCCCAGAGCAAATGAGGAACCATTAAATGAGCTTGTTGGATGTTGGATGCCTCCACATCCCCAAAGAGAGTTGCGGCCATCGTCCCCATGCTCTAGCACTTGCGCGACACCAACTTATGGACACCTAGAAGACCTACTGGGTCTACCACTTTGGACGCCGCTGCTAGCCCAACTCCGACTACCTCAGCCACAACTGGGTAGTGCCCTGGGTGCAGCGGGATGCGATCGAGCTTGAGCAATTGGTAGGCGGCGGTCGTCAGACCCTGGGAGGGGCCGCGATCGGACCTAGTCGGTAGACAAGTAGGGTTTCACGAGGAAGAAGATGAGCCAGGAGGTTTTTGATGTTTTTGCCCCTCCGTGTTGTACATCGCCGATCACTTACGTGAGGGAAGAACCATAATTCGGTTATGTTTCCAAGTTGAGCGGGTTACGTTGCATGGAAAGGGACACATGGTGCTCGGTGATTGGTCCAAGTAAGTGAAATATTGCAAAATTCATATCTTTTTATTGGTAGCTCGAATGAATGCGTAAAAAAATAAATTTTTCTCAGAAAAATGTGAGAAACCCATTAAAAATAGATTTAGAAGCTAATTAATCTTGAAATTCAAAAAAATAGTAAAAGTTATCAACTTTAATGTATTAATGATTAAGAAACCCTATTTTGAGACGATTAATGTATTAAGAGGGGTTTAATGGATGATTAAACATGTTTATTATAAAAAGACACATCAAGATCTAAACGGATGAACTTTACATGTAATTGGATTAATTTAGGGTTCCATGTACATGAATGAGCTTTAATGGGCCTTGAAACCCTAATGTTAGTAATTATGACTTTTAATGACTTTAATTGTTCAAATTCATGAATAAAGATGAGATATGATGGTTCTAAGCTATTTCAAGTATAAAAGTTCCTATATGTGGATAAATACCCTTAATATGGTAATTTGGGTTTTCTAAGGAATAAAGGTGGAATTAGTGATAAATAGAGTTCATGAACTATAAATTGTTAATTTGAAAGAAATCTAAGATGATAATTGGGCCTAATGATCATGAAGGATAAAAATGGTAGTTTTAATGTAAAAGAGGCATAATAGAATTATTTGACATTTAATTGTACCTATGTTGTTGAAATTAGGGTTTGTAGTTTAAAAGATTATTAAAAGTGATAAAAGTATTATGGAGGCTAAAACCCTAATAAAACCCTAAAAGTGGACTAGAAACCCTAGGAAGCGAGCTAGGTTTAATAGACCTTGATGGCATGATCAATGATAGAAAAATTGGATGCATGTTTCAGGATCATCTTGTGTGCTTGCTTGTTTGTTGGATTTCTTGCTTAGTTGGATTATTTCTGCACTCATGTCATCCTGACAGGTATTTGGTTAATTATGGTTAATCACATTAGTTTCTCTAAGGTTTTCCAGATGATTCATCGCATTAAATGCAACCTATCAGTTTAGATGTTCATACTTGCAAATCATAAAGTCATTATGATTATCACAATAATAATAAAAGTGTGCATTATTGCACCTACATGCCACCCTGATGGATGATGCAAAAAGGTCAAGCCCAGGAGGGAAGACCCATGGGTACCATGAGTGGTGACCCCAAACACCAAGCTCGGGTTTGAGAAGGAGGTTTTTGTTGCATGACTATTGGGAACCATGAGAGGTGACCCCATGCACCAATCTCGGGATTGAGAAGGTGGCCTTAAGTCAATGGTAAAAGAGAAACCCCAAAGAGGGTAATCCAGGGTTAGGGAAAAAGTGGTGGAGAATGTCACATTGAAAGCGTTATTTGGCTTGTTAATTAACTTGATTGTGAAATTTAAATTGTTAACCATATTTGTGACATTTTGGTTTTCCCCACATACCGACATATTAATATATGCTGACCGACGTTTTGTTTGTCAGTGTTTTAGGTACAAATTGAAAAGGACAAATAGTAAAGTGGCATATTGTGCAATTAAGAAATAAAGTGCAAGGTGGATTAGTTAGACTAGAGTCCCAATGTGGAGAGAAGTTAAATATCCCAGTTTTTGAAAAAGGTATGCAAATTTTATTTTATACCAGATTTCAGTTTAGTTTGGTAGAATTTCATAATTATTACTGATTATTTGTCAAACATTTGATCCGGTTTATTGGGATAATGACTTTGACCTCTTGGTCTCCCTTAAGTGGGGGTTACTGGGAGGCGGGGTTGTTACATTTGGTATCGGAGCATAGGTTCCTCATTTAATCTTTAATAATTATTATATTTTACAAATTCCATAGAATTGAGGGAGTAACTAGAGGATTTTCTGAAAGACAGAGGTGTCTAGAAAAGGATCACGTCCGGGGGCTGGCAATATTTTCCTCCGCACCACTAGTCAGAATATGAGGACTCCCAGATTTGTGTGACTACCTGGCCAATGTCTCAGGATTTGACTCGAAATAAGATACCTTTAGGACTCTCTCATCTTGTTCATCCCTTCTCAACTCAAAAGCTGTTATGGATTTTAAGGATTAGGGTTTTCTCACTTTTCCTCACCCTCTTGAGGTATGGTTAAAGTTGATAAGGTTTAAGGAATCCTCCACCAAATTAATGAAAAGCATGTAAATTAATGTCATGGACATAAGCTTAATAGTTTAAGTGTAAATTAAAAAATAGATACATGATTAGGTCGTATGACATATATTGTCATGCCCTCAGGAGAGGCATGAGGCTATACCTTCTTGTCAGGAGGATGAGCACAGAGAGTTAGTCTTGGAGGTAGAGACCTCCATTATGAGTAGAGACCTGGCACATCCGCTGAGGATGATGCTAACCCTAACCCTAAGTGGTGGTTAGAGAGAGAGACGATACAATGAGTTAAATGTAATGATAGACCAGGTGTGTGGGTGGACATGCTTTTGGATGCCCATGACAATATGATCCATGTTAGGTTGGCTGACCTAGTACCTTTGGCGACCCAACCCTAGGAAGGGTCGTGCATGTTGGAGTGAAGGATAGCTCCTTCAATGATGAGATTAGTGAAGAACCTATAGAAACCCTATGGGCTTATAGGAGCATGGCTTAGTATGCACCCAAAGTACGTCAGTAGTGCTGGAAGTAGGTTGAAACCTAGGCCTAAAGAGAGTATGACGGATGGCTTATGAAATAAGCATAAAGGGCTATGGATAATCTTCAGTAAACATAAGTTAGAACATAGGCTTCACCCATGTAGGGGTATGTTTGTAAGCTGGATCCACCTTCATGGAGAGAGGACCTCTAGTAGTAAGGCTATTTCTAGGGTTAGCTCTAGAGAGAGAGAGCAGGACCCAAGAAAGAAGGTTGGAAGCTTAGACTCTGAGATATGAGGAACAGTGGGGAATTGAGGATGATGCGACCTAAGTGGATGATAGCGGTTGCCTCATGCTTGATCCTTAGAGGATGATGATATCTTGGTTGCCTTTAGAGGAACCAAACCCTAGAGAGAGGATGAGGCTTATGGTACCTATGTGCCTATGGTCGAGGTGTTTACCTTCTGAGAGGGGAAAAAGAGTACCTTAGACCATGGAGAGGTTTAGTAGCAAGTTTTGAGGCCTTTTACCTAGTTGGTTGTCCTTGAGGAGGACTCCACTCTGAAGTGTTGTTCAAGTAGTAGGATCATGGGAAGTGAATGTCATTCCTTGTACATGCTTGGTTCATGGTTAAAAAGGTTGAGGATGCGGTTGGACATCCAAAAAGTGAACCTGGGGTTCTTAGACCAATGAGGGGAAGTGGTGTACTTGATGCTCATGATGAGATTTGAGTTTCCCTAGTTTGAGCATGGCACTCCTCATGTTTAGAGGAAAGGGAAACCACTTAAGTCTAAGGTATGTTTGATGAACCCCTCACAGCTAAGTTGGTGACATGGAAAGGTATGATCTTGATCCAATGTTGAGGAATGAGAACAAGTATGACCTAGAATTGTTTATTAGGTGGTATACTTGTGCCTTAGTAGCATGCTAGGGTTAAGCATGTTCAGGTGGATGTAAACCCTAGACATAAGGACGTTTGTGACCTTTGTTGCTATCAAGAGATAGTTTCCTCCCATCCTGGGAGAGGGACCCTTTTGTAGGGTGTATACTAGTTTTATTGGGTTTGAGGTAACCTAAAGAGGTCTCATAGGATCTTGTGAAGCTAAGTGAAAAGTACATAGTATGAGAATGAACATGTACACCCATACATTACCATCTCTAAGTGCATGTGGATGTGTTACCATGGAGGTAACCAATATGGGGCTTGACCAAGGTAGGCAGGTCGCCATGACCCCTATGAAAGGATGAAAGTCAGCCCAGGAATGCAGAGAGAGATGATGAAGGCTTGGGTAAGGTTCTAAGTTGGACATGTACTATGTTAGAATCCTAAGTCTATCCTAGGGTAAGGTATGGATAAGACCTATGGAAGTAGGAGTTGCCTAATTCCCTAGTTGCACGTGACCATAGGATCGGGAGGTAACAACTATCATTGTCTGAGGGCCATGGGTTAGGAGATTGATCACCTTCATGAACTCATGGGTCCCAAAGGGCAGATGAGGAGGTCACTCTCTAGATGCATAAGGGAAGAGGGATAACCCCAAAAGTGTTGGCACCCTACAGACCTAGAGGAGATGACCAAGGATTGTGTGGTGACCCAAGTAGGTTCGAGACTATTTTTCCATGGAAGTAACTTTGAAATCAAGATGATCATGATGTAGAGAAATATGTTGCATGTTTCAACTTAGATTTGAAGGTGTACTGGTAATGTGGGATGTACCATCTCTACTCTTGGAACAGGAAGAACATAGTGTTTGGATGGCCGCCAAATGCTTATTTCCTCTTGTTATGGGAGTGAGAGATAGGACAATATGTATGCCATACACCAAGGATAAAGATGATGGGAGTTGGAACGTTGCTATGAGGTATGAGGACAAAGATGATAACCTACCCTTGTGGAGTAAACAATATGTTGATGGTTTACAAACATCAGGAGAACTAAGGTAGTCATCTTATGAGGATGCTTGTATCATGAGCTATGTGGAATTTGCGAGTCATACAAGGTTGAGTGTGATAACCAAGAAGATGAGCTCTAAGTTTTCTTGTTGAGTCCGAGATGAGATGATAAGTGGAATACATGGAGGTGTATGTCTTCAGCATTAGCTAGCACCTAAGGACGTGAGGTAGTAATGGATGCTCTGGTTGAGATACAACTGCCTAGTTTAGCTAGAGGCTAGAAGAGGTTGTTAGGTTAACCCTATGTTTGAAAAAGGAGATATGTTTGGATAACACTCAGATGTAACGAGATTGTTGATTAAGTTAGTAGTTGTTTGGTTAGCCAACCTAGGCCTTGATGCAATAAAAGGATGGTTGTAGAACCTCAGATGCACTTCTTAGGAAAATAAGGTGATGAAACCCGACTAGAGTGGCTTAGGGTTTCTGAGGAATCAATATTGAGGAATCATGACATATAGGAGATCATGATTTTAAGATCATCATACATTGTGGTACTACTAAGATAGTAAGTGACAATATTACTTTGGATGCTTAAGATGAAGTTGCACGTGGCTTCTCACCATGCAATCCAGGAGGTGAAGGACGAACACCAATAACCCAATGAGTTGGTATAGAGGATAAAGAGTACCTAAGAGGAAATGGGAGTTCATCACTATGGTTGTTGTGGTATGTCTCCCCTAGACCAAGGAAGGTCAAGATGCAATATGGGTTATGGTAGATCGCCTTACCTAGATGACATGAGGAAGAAAGAATGTTGTCACAGGACAGATCTAGTTGAACTACATATGAGAAAGAGATGGTTCAACTACACCATGATGTGAGTTCAAAAGTTCTTGAGTATAACCTAAAGATTCACTTCCATGCGGTGGAAGTAGGTACATGAAGCACTCGATATTAGTACAATTTATCACCCCTAACTAATGGTTAGTATAATCCAGACTAGAGGATCTGATAAGAGCATGTGTGCTTGTTCAGGGTGATACTTAGAGATAGTTCTTGTCCTCTACAAGATGTGATGATAACCACCATAGCCAGTATTAGGATGTAAAGGAGCTCTATAAGGGAGGTTGTGTCAGTCACCACTTCATTAAGATGATGTTTGTGAAGGGACCTCGTAAAGTTCAGAAAAGGACCACAATGTGTGTAGATGAAGTCACTTTGATAGTGCATTGGCTGAAACAGAGCCCATGGGCAACATGAGTCGTGAGATGATGCAAAGCAGACTGACATGAATTTCACTGTGGGAGAGTATGTGATGTGAAATCCGACCCCTCTAAGTTATAGCTAAGAGACCTGAGTCCCGGATGCATGGGTCCATTTGAGATGGATTAGTGGAGATGGTTATGTTTAGCCTTACCCCTCAGGATAACACGATGTATAATGTGTTCCATGAGTTCGATCTAGAGCACTATGTGAGGTACCCAAGCCATGTGCTGAGCCCTGAACCTATTTAGCTTTATGAGAGGATGAAATGTCCTGAGTCACCTATGAGGGTACGATATACCAAGGTGAGAGATAACTCAGATGAAAGAATATGAGATGATGAAGGTTCTTGGGAAGAACCATGGAAAGGGTGAGGCCACATGGGAGCCATGATGGACATAAGAAAGGCTTATCTTGTTTGTTTGTGTACCTGGTAGAATTTTGGGGGCAAAATTCCTATAAGAGGGGAAGGATGTTACAAACCCAATTTTTGGGTTCTTTTGGTGAGAAATGTAATTTCTCATGTTAAAGATATTTGAACAAATAATGATATAATTTGTTTTGAATAAAAGGATTTCGTTTACAATAGCCTTGTTGGTTTTTTTGTGGGCTTTATTGGCTATTGGGCCCAATAATAAGGAAAGCACAAAAGAAACTCCATTATTACATAAGTACATGAGAAATGGAGAAAAGAAGGATGTAGAAACCTCTAGAAGGAAAAGGAATATTATCCAAAGGTGGATTTCATGCCTCTTGGGTTCCTTGGGGTCTAAGGAGTCCAAAGTTACAAAAATAATGCAATAAGAAAAGAAAAGATCAATTAAATATTTCTTTATTAAGAAAGAAATTGGAGATAATGCTAAAATGTGGAAAATAAGTGGAAAGAGGTATGATTGAGTCATCTTTGGTGGATTTTCGTATCCATAAGGTTTCTAATATTAGAAGGAATTCAAAAAAGGAAAATAAAAAGAGAGATAAAGAGAAATCCTCGAAAAGAGATATTTTAATAAAGAAAATAATTAAGATAATGAGAAATAATGGATATAGATGCATCTAGAAGGATAGTGAGTATCCACTAAAAAGGATTTCTAAATATTATAGTTTCTTGGGGTCCAAGGATCCCCAATGGAGAAAAAGAAACAGAAAATACAAATAAGAGGATAATGTGATGCATAATTAATGAATTTTGTGGCATTGTTAAAAAGGAGGTATTTTCTACTAAAAGAAAATATAAATTTGTGCCAATGGATTAAAAGTCAAGCATAAAGAGAATAAGAAAGAGAATTTTCGAATTTCTAAATAACCAATGAACATGGTTTATTGAGAAGAAAATTAGGAGAGAGAAGTTTGCTTCCTAATGAAGGAACTTGGGTTCCTATTGGGAAAAGGACTTGTTAACTCGTGGATAGTCATCCTAGGGTTTCGTTACTGTTGGTATGTATGCTCTGAGAGCCAATCATGGGATGATTGGTGGGATACATTAACATTGATTTGATAAACATCAAACGCAAGCTTCCAATTCTTTCTGGTTCAGTCATATGAGATATTGATAGAACATATTGAATGTCTAGAGAATGACAGTACTCAATGACGTATGCTTTCCGGTCAAGGACCTGAACGATGAGATCATACGGATGCTAAGAGTTTGTACATTCTTGTTATGTCCCTAGTCAGATGTCATTGTGGAAGGTAGATGGACAGCAATGACACACAAGACTAGATTGTGGTGTTGGTTGATGAAAGAATCTCATTAGTCATGATATATAGATATCAAACCAAACACATAGGTACTTGTTAGAGAACAAGTGTACCAGACAGACCCACCGTGAGTTTGACACATGGAACCATGACATGGTAGTCACAGTCAGTACTCACAGTGATGGTGGTGAGTGTGATTCTTAGACCTGAAATCACTACACTCAACACATGTCGTTGGGCATACTTTGACATCATCAAATGCAGTCCTAAAACATGGGTTGTGATAAAGGTGATGATTGGGTGGCTTTGACACATGGGGCTTTTGAGGGGTGAGTGATAGATATGGGATTTGTCCCTCCTGAGGGAGTTTGATATCCATGGCCACTAGATGAGTAGGATTGAGAAAGGCATGCACACATGTGTGAATCAATATGTGATATTGATGTCATACATATCTATTCCAATCTACTCTGAGATCAAGAAAGTGATTGAACATTGACAGGATGACTATTCCATGCCTTGAGTTCATTCAGGATATCAGTGACAAAGAAATTATACATTCACTGTAACACCATTAACATATTGTAGGATAGAAAGTTGTTCTCCAACTTTCTATTTCACTTGGGTAGCACTGATGTGTGACTAGGCACCGCTCATTGCTTGTGAAGTCATAAGTGTTATGGACTTTCATTGCCAACGTGAAATGGACCTGCAGGGTCACACACATAGGATTTAACCTGGAAGAGGAGTTTTATCCACAAACAATGTTTAGATTGATTACTAAAGGAGTTTAGTAGTTCAATTAAACACTCAATCAATTGATAGCTCAATATCATAATGTTCAAGGTAATGGACTAATTGATTAGAGTATCAGATTGATTGAAACTGCAACTGACTATTTTTGCACAATCTGCACTCCCAACCGATCGGCTCATGTCATGAACCGATCGGCTGAGCTTGGTGAACCGATCGGTTCAGCTGGTGAGTCGATCGGCTCATGGTCAAGGTGCAACAATCACTTCATGTTTTGAAACGATCGGTTCAACTGGTTCAATCGAGCAAGTTGGGAAAGTAGGATTGGTGAGAAATTTCTTTTCGTTTCACTTGCACAATTTGATTGGAACGAGGATTGGTATTAGGTACCGATTAGAAACAAAAGAGGAAAAGTCAATCGGCAACTGAACAGGACCACGAACCGACCGGTTCAGAAGTGAACCGACCGATCGGTTGAGGTGTCAACCGACTTGCTCAGGTCCCCAACCGACCGTTTTAGAAATGAAACGATCGGTTCAGGTTGCGCAATTGGTTTTTTTGTGGAAAATCTTGAACCCTTCTACTCCTACTTTAGTCCCACATTTCCCGTGATAGAGAACCCTGTCCCATGACCCTCCTATATATAGGGGTATTGGGGGCTTCTCAAAGTACAACTCAGTGCAACCAGTTGCTCTGTAAAGTTGTCGTTCTCTCTGGTTTTGGTAACTGAGAGAGCCCGAGCAAGTGCTACCTGATAAGGGAGGCACAATAAGGGAAAGACAACTGCATAAAGTGACTGGTGGTAGGAGAGTGTATCTGTTACTAGTACGCTGACAGGAGGGTGCGACTCCTTCCAATTCCTTGTCGGACAAGGAGATTGGAGTTCCAGGTGGTCCGTGTGGACTACTTCAGAGGCGGGAGATTTCTGCCACTTGGAGGACAGCTATCAATCGCGACAGTCCCGGTGAGACCAGGAGTCGTCAGTCCCGGTGCGACCAGGAGCGGCACAGACACCGTCTAAGACAGGAGGTGAAGACTGCGCAAGCTGCGAGGTATTGTCACTGAGCAAGCATCGGGACAAGTTATGATTCCATAAACCATCCTTTCCTATTGTATAGACGTTGATGCATTTCCTTGTTCTGGATTTGGGGAGGAGAAAATTTTTGTTTCCACTGCCTTCTCTGCCTCCCCTAAAACCCAACAGTTGTATCAGAGCCACGTCAACTACTCTATACTTTATGATTATCGATATGATCAATTTTGGTTTTTCGCCTTTATTTATTGCATACGATGCAAATAAAATTGGCTTTATGCATGTCCAATCCTAAATCCACAAATCCCAATTTACATATATGATATGTATTATGAATGCACTGGATACACGTCGCTGTTAAATGAGTTTTGTGGTGGATGTATAGCGTGGTTATGGCCAATAAACCCTATCTGTGTATGGTTGTATGTGGTTGCTTCCATCTTGGTCTGCGCACCGATCTTCCTTCTCCTCTTCCTGATGTAACTCGAAATAATTCGAGATTTCTTTCCTACCATGGCTCCCCTCGAATGTAACTCGAGGTTTCTCTTTTTACAATGTAAAATAGGATACATTTTATTTCCTGTTATGTCAAAGAATGGAGGACATCCTGGCGACAGCTGAGATGATCGGTTCAAGGTTTGAACCGATCGGTTGATGTTCCAGACGATTGGTTCAAGGAGTGAGCCGATCGGTTGATGACCGGTTCGAGGAGCGAGACGTGTGGGTGGTGGCCATGATGAGATGCACGACAACCAGGCGAACCGATATGTTGGAGGAGCCAACGGATCGGCTGGTGGCACCCAGTCGACCGGCCTGATGGTGAGCCAATCAGTCATGTGATGAGTTGATCAAACCCAGAAAGGAAAAGCACAGAGTTCATCTTGTACATGTTGCATGTGATGTAGACCTAGATGACCGTGATTCCTCTTGGCTTGAGGAATCACATTAGGATGGCCATAATCATCGCTTTTATCGTTTCACATATTTTCTGTGGGATATAGCATGTATATGATACGCACTATATATTGTGGTGATTGGATATGTATATGTATATAAAACCAAATCCCTCATTAAATATTAAGTTTTAGATACCTTCCAAATGCGACACACGTGAAAATCTTGATCGACCAAGTGTGGGCACGCCCAAGCGTGGTGTACCGTATATCTTGTGGAAGCGTGAAGAATGGATATGTGGGTCTGCCCAAGCAGGGAGCATATTCATCGTGCTGGCTTTGGGTCGGACTTAACAAGGTGACCTAGATAGGATCTAGCACCTTCAGGCATGGAGATGATCATAGAAAGGAGTTGCATATGACATCTTATCAAGAGTTTCATATGATGCAATTGGTAAGAGTTGCCTACCTGAGAGATCTAAGTTATGGGTGACAGCCAAAGCTGGTCCATGACTTAGAGGATTTCAAGATCTTGCCCACTAGAAGGTTGTACGCTGCAATCTTCCGAATTGATGGTGAGGGCTATCAATTTGAACTAAAATAGTGTGAGCGATAATTAATTAAAGGCCTAATTTATATCGTCAACCTTTCAGATCAATCAAATAAGTCAAAAGGAGTTTTGGACTAAAATTGCATATTTCCTTTTGTAGTACAAATGGCAACAAACAACAATCACTTTTCTTTGCGATCCATCCTTGAAAAGGACAAGCTAAATGGGAATAATTTCCATGATTGGTTAGGACATTGAGAAGCGTTCTCAATCAAAGAGCATAAGCTCTAAGTCCTAGTTATACCAAAACCAGATGAACTCGATCCCACCACATCAATGGATGATAGTATGCTTATGGAAGCATACCGAGGATGACATTGATGAGGAGTGGTTGATGTTGTGTTCTCTGAACTATGAGTTGCAGAGACAACATGAGACATATGATGTCTCCAAGACATTGTCCTAGTATGGCATGACAAAAGGAGATCCAATAAGGTATTCCCACACTCAATATGATTGGGTATGTGGAAAGACCTAACTAAGAAGGATTCCCTCTGAGCTAAGAGTTGTCTATTGGTATGATTGGTATGATATTGCAAATGTTGCAAGAATCATATAGTTCATGATAAACTACAACATGAACAACTTTGACAAGCATTGACAAAGTTGTTGGACATGTTGAGAACAGTAGAGGAAAATATGAAGAAAGACTAACCCTAATCTTTGATGAGATCAATGAAAGGCAAGTCTTAAGGGAAAGGGCAAGGGAAAAGCAAAGAAGTGTTCTGATGCTAGCCAACAGCCGAAGACGTCTTCAACCTCAAGGCACATGGGGAAAGGGTGTATGAGGGAATTTCCCTCTATATCTGGAAGAACATAAGAAGATGAAGGAGGGGATGGAGATCTCCACCTAAGGTGTCATGAAATGAACCTCTTCTTTATCTGAGGTATATGATACCAAGATATGGATATGTCATATATTATATGCAATATCCACAAAGAAGTGATGGCCTTTGTGAAAGGATTAAAAAAGGAGTACCCATCATTGGAGCAAGTGTTTCTGCCATAGATAGGAGTACCTTTCAGTTTATTTTATCCTAAAGGGCACAAAATAGAGTTGAGAACTGCTATTTCATATTTTCCAATATATAGAAACACTTTATTTTTGCATATTGTATGACAATGATGGCAATTAATAAAGAGACGTTTTAATATGATCTTTGTGGCAATGCCTTATTTATCTTGTGGTATTTGATATGCATAAGATAAAATGATACCTAAAAGTTATAGATAACTCAAACAATCAAATTAGCATCAATCATGAGAAATTCATTTCTAGTGTCCATGTGATGGATAAATCTAGACTCTTTTGGTTAGAGAACTGATGCGATGATTTTGAGTCGCATTTATAGACTTGTTTATTTGTGTTTTTATGCATTTATTAGTCATTTTGGTGGTTAATATTGCATAATTCATCTATTTTGGTCTATGATCATTTTCTATGTCAAATCTCCCTTATTTCAGTATTTTGAGTATAAATTATTATAAGAATATATTTTGTTTCGGCTTATGTGGTTTTGTGTTGTAATTTCAGGAAAAACAAGTATCTGCTGCTGTCAATACCATCGACAGTGGTCGATACCATCAACACGACCATAGGTTGCCAGCCGCAAGGAGTATCATAGAGTCGATACTATTGAAATAGAAGTCGATGGTATCGAGACACCATCAGGTTGCTGGCGAGAAGACATTCGATACTATCGACTCTAAAGTCGATACTATCGACACGAGGAGTTTCGACGATGGAAAAAGACAAAAGCGACGCCTAAGAGAGTCGATACCATCGACCCTCATCGATGGTATCGAGTTAGCATCAGTCGAGATAGAGAAAAGAAAAGAAGATCAGCCGATGCCGCGCAAGGTCGATACTATCGACTCGTGTCGATAGTATCGACACTGTCAGATACAAGTTTGTTTCAGATCAATCTAAATCTGACGGTTGTGATATTTTGGTGACCTAACTCGGTGATTATACCTAATGACGGCGGCCAAGAGCAATCGAGCACGTCATTAGCCACTACACACGTCCCAAGAAGGTGTGGAGAGAAGAACGGAGCCCAGAAGCATGCCCCAGACGTTCCAGACGCTAAAGAAGACGTTTTCCACCATCGAAAGGCGGGAGAACGCACATTCTACACCAAGGAACACTTGGATCTTCTCCGTTTAGGGGTTTCACCACTCAATCACGTTTTCCCCATGTTTCCCTTTTTCTCTGCCACATTTTGCTCTGAGATGAACATGTAGGGCTAATCCCCTTTATCTTTAGGACCGGGAGTAGCCCAGGAAATCATTATATGACAATTTTATCATAGTAATTCATCATTTATCTCTTAAATCCGTGGTATAATTTCATTTTCTCAATTATATTGTTATGCCTGATCACCATAATAATAATCTAATGCCTTTAATTACTTTGAAAGAAGAATTAATGGTTGAAAAGAGACGAAATTTACATTAATTGAAAAATCCCTTGAACAAGGTGGTGTAAGGTTAATGGTGGATACCAAGAGATCGACTCTAATGCACCTAGTTTAGGGTATAGGTTGCTACGACGGTGGAAATGACCTAGACATAGGTAGTGAATTATACCACGACGGTGGGCAATTCTGATATCAGGCCACTACCCAGATAGAGAGATAAAGCTGAGTAACTAAATAGAAATTCATACAATGAAAACCCGCGGTGAAACCGCAATCCTAAAGATTCCCACTTGAATTGATTAAACTAAACATTTAATCGATTTCTTTGTTTTGTTTTATTTTATTTTCTTTTAATTTTACAACAACCTCCAACTTTTTAACCGGTCTAGCTGATTGCAAGTAGTTAGTAGTAGTCTCCTATAATTCATGTGTCCCTGAGTTCGACTCGGGCCTCACAAAGGCCTATATTACATTGACGCGTACACTTGCGTTTCTACGCACGTAAAAAGCGTGTCAAGTTTTTGGCACCGTTGCCGGGGATACGACAATTTTTGACACTACGAGTGCTGCAAGCAGCCACTCTAGGCCACTTTTTATTTTTATTATTTGAAATCATTTCAAAAATTCATAGTTTATTTTCTAATTTTTGTAATCGTCTAGCACGGTACTGAACTTAATTTACCATTTTGCAGGTATTGTGTATGGTGCAGACGCGTAGTACCGACTACACGCAATAGGTGCCAGAGGTTCCACTGCCGGGACCTGATGACGAGGAAGATTACAATCAAGACCACTTGAAAGAAATAGATTCAGAATCCAAACAAGAAGAAATGGAAGAGGAACAAACAATATGGGAGAAGATCAAGGCTTCTTCTTCATCTGCTTTAAAGGGGCCAATCAAGAAGCAGGCGATCAATATTCCAACTTACAAGATTGATCCTGCGTTAATAAACTTGGTCAAGTCGAATGCTTTCCATGGGCTCAAGAACGAAGACCCAGTCACTCATATAAGCCAATTTGTGGAAAATTGTGATATGATAAAAATTGACAGATTTCCACAAGAGATGCTCTACTTGAAGCTATTCCTGAGTTCTCTAGCAGGAAACGCACGAGAGTGGTTGCACAATCTAGATGATGAATATGTGGAATCTTGGAACCACATGGTGGAGGTTTTCTTTGAAAGGTTCTTCTCGCCCGAGAAGACCAATGACATGATCAGGAAGATCCACAACTTCACTCAGAAAGCAGGAGAGACCTACTCTGAGACCTGGGAAAGGTTTCAGATCATGCTAAGGTGATGCCCGCACCACGGGCTTGACAAGGAGACACAGGTCAAGATCTTCTATTTTGCTCTCTCTGAGCATGATACAAGTAACCTCGATTCCACAGGCTCAAGATTCTTTTTGAACAACACAGACACGAAGTGTTGGGAGATCGTTAAGAACATGGCCAAGAAGCAATCATGGGGCGACAGGGACGTTGTTGAGCATGTTCGAATAGAAGGGGAGTCAAAAGCAATCAAGGAGATGAATGAGAAGATGGACCTTCTCGCGAAGAAACTTATTGCAAAGGAGGATACTGAATCTGAGGATGAGGCACAAGTCAAATTCATGCGGCAGCAGCAAGGTTACAGAAATAATGATTACTCATGGAGGAAGGATAAGAACTTCTCTTGGTAGGATCCGAACAACTTTTTGTAGGACCCAGATGCAAAACCCCAGCCAGTAGCGGAGGACAAGAGCATGGAGTTGCTCAACCAAGTGATAAAGCAAAATCAAGAATTAATGACTACTTTTGGCCAGCAGATAAAGCAACAGGGGAAATTTATGAATCAGTTCGGGCAGACATTGCAGATCCATGGGGCTCAGATGAGGACAATAGAGACGTCTATGGCGCAATTGGCAGCTGAGATAGCCAATCTGAAGAAGCCAGCGCAGCAAGGTTTTCCGGGTAACACAAACATTCTAGGAGGAAACCAACAGGCGAAGGAAATCTTGCTAAGGAGTGGCAAAAAGCTTTTAAACCCCAGGGCCGATGAACCAAGCAAATCCCAAGCAGAAACCGAAGGTGAGGCCACTGAGGAGCTACCAATCCCAGTCACCGGACCAGTTGAGGATATAGCAATGGATGCTACTGAAAATCCTACTGCAGATGAGGAGGAGATGCAAAAAAGGACACCATATGTGCCACCACATCAAAGGGCATAGGCTATCCCGGTCCCATATTCAAATAGTGCAAAGGCAAGGAAAGTGGATGCCCAATTTAAAAAGTTTCTAGACAGTTTTAGGAAGCTCTACGTCAACATCCCATTATTAGAAGCAATTGAGAAAATCCCTTCTTACGGCAAGTTTCTGAAAGACATCATTACTAAGAAGAGGAAAATCCTAGACACAGAGGTTGTAGTGCTGAAGGAGCAGGTGAGTGCCTTCATCATGGGCACATTGCCACCAAAGAGGTAGGATCCGGGCTGCTTCAACATCTCATGTTACATTGGGAAAGTGAAGTTTGGTGAAGCGCTATGTGACTCCAGGGCGAGCATAAACTTGATGCCCCTCTCTACATTCAAGAAGCTGGGATTAAAAGAGTCACGATCGAGCAACATGATGATCCAACTGGCGGACAATTCCGTGGTGAAACCATACGATATATGTGAAGATGTGTTGGTGAAGGTAGATCGTTATGTATTTCCAGCAGATTTTGTCGTAATGGAAATGCAAGATGAACAAGGCAATGAGCTACTACTCGGACGACCCTTCCAAGCTACAACTGACATGATACTTGAGATGGGGAGAGGTCATTTGACCTTGGGTATTGCCAATGATCGGTTTGAGATGGTCATGCCTTCTAGCACCACGTCATCTAAAGCTAAAGAGCAATGCTACATGGTAAAGCATTTTGATCACAATATCTCACTTTGTCTAGTGAAGCCATTCTTAGATATGGATCATGTAATGACCAAGGTGGAAAAAGGGACATTGGCTATGGACATCATGGAGCAGACTAAGGTGGTATCCCTTAGCAAGGCTGTAGGTTTTCCGAATGTTGAGGAGGAGGACATCCCCCCCTCTACTGAAGATGAGGCCATAGCAAATTCAGTTTTTGACGCTTATCCAGAATTACCACTTGAAGCCTACTTAGTCAATATCACACATGATTGGATGAGAATCAAGTCACTACAGGAGTGTTCCAAGATGCTTCAGATGTTGCCATGCTTCTATGCGAGGTATTATGAAGACTTAGGTGAACTCCCACCACCGCTTCAATCATCCTTAATTAGCCTGCCAGAGTTGGAATTGAATCTGTTGCCACCACACCTGAAGTACACATTTCTGGGTGAGGAAGAAAAGCTGCCTGTGATTATATCGGCTTACCTAAGTTCCGAGGAGGAGGACCAGCTGCTTATTGTGTTGAAGAACCACCGAGGAGCATTCGGGTGGTCAGTTCCAGACATCAAGGGGATCTCCCCTACTTTGTGCCAACACAAAATTCGGCTCGAGGAGGGAGCCAAGCTGGTGATTCAGCCACAATGTCGATTAAATCCCAGCATGATGGAGGTTGTCAAAAAGGAGGTGATTAAGCTCCTTTCTGCAGGTATCATCTATGCTATTTCTGACTCGACGTGGGTGAGTCCTACGCAGGTAGTCCCTAAAAAGGTTGATTCATTGTTACCCATAATCTTTTAAATGAACATGTCACCACTCGCTTGGTAATTGGGTGGCGTGTTTGCATAGATTACCGTTGATTGAATGCCGCTACGCTTAAGGATCACTCTCCTCTTCCGTTTATTGATCAAATTTTAGAGCGTTTAGCCGGCCGATCGCATTTTTGTTTTCTGGATGGCTATTCGGGGTACAATCAGATCTCGATTGATCCTAAGGACCAAGAGAAGTCCACCTTCACTTGTCCTTATGGAACGTTTGTGTACCGCCGTATGCCTTTTGGGTTATGTAATGCACCAGCGACCTTTCAGCGTTGCATGCTTGCCATTTTTTCCGATATGGTTGAACGTTGTCTAGAGGTTTTGATGGATGATTTCTCTATTTATGGTGCATCATTCGATGAGTGCCTTTACAATTTGGATAAGGTCTTGCAACATTGTGAGGACACACATTTGGTCCTCAATTGGGAGAAATGCCACATGATGGTGAGCGAAGGAATAGTGCTAGGACATAAAGTGTCTAGCAAAGGTTTGGAGGTAGACCCGGTAAAAAATGAAGTAATTTCCAAATTGCCCCCACCGAATTCGGTAAAAGGGGTACAGAGTTTCTTAGGTCATGCAAGTTTCTATCGTCGTTTTATAAAAGATTTTTCTAAAATCGCCAAACCTTTATCTGAGCTTTTAGAAAAGGATGTTGTTTTTTACTTTAATGAAAAATGTCTACATGCGTTCAATGTGCTTAAGGAAAAATTGATTTCCGCACCGGTTGTGCAAACACCGGATTGGACCAAGCCATTTGAACTAATGTGTGATGCATCCGATTTCGCGGTTGGGGCTGTGTTGGGACAGCGGGTGGATAATAAACCCGCTGTGATTTTTTATGCATCTAAAACTTTGAATGACGCCAAACTCAATTACACGACTACTGAGAAAGAGTTGCTTGTCGTTGTTTTTGCTTTTGAAAAATTTCGACAATATCTTGTTGGATCAAAAGTCATGGTATGGACGGACCACACCGCCATTAAGTATTTGATGGAGAAAAAGGATGCCAAACCTAGATTGATTAGGTGGATCTTGCTTTTACAGGAATTTGATATTGAAATCAAAGATAAGGTGGACATTGAAAATGTGGTCGTGGACCATTTGTCTAGGATAGAGAGGGTAGATGAAAAGGATTTACACATACCCATTACCGAGACATTTCTGGATGAACAACTTTTGAAAGTGAAATCGAAAGGCCCGTGGTTTTCTTACATTATTAACTATCTTTCTTGCAAAATCATCCCGGAGGATTGGACGTACCAAGAGAAGAAGAAATTTTTTCATTCTTTACGTTTTTATTTCTGGGATGACCCTATTCTTTTAAAGCAATGCATAGATGGTGTCTTACGCAGGTGTATACCTGAGGAGGAATACGAAAGTGTTCTTAGCCATTGTCACACACTACCAACGGGGGGCCACCATGCAAGCTCTCGCACTGCAGCCAAAGTGCTTGAAAGTGGCCTATACTGGCCTACCTTGTTCAGGGATGCTTACGAGTTTGTGCGTCAATGTGATTCCTGCCAAAGGGCGGGTAACATTTCAAAAAGACAAGAGATGCCCCTTAATGTATTCCAGGAGGTTGAGGTATTTGACTTATGGGGCATAGATTTTATGGGACCCTTTGTGTCCTCAAATTCTAATTTGTACATTCTTTTGGTTGTTGATTATGTGTCAAAGTGGGTAGAGGAAATACCCACAAGGACTAATGATTCTGCTGTAGTGTGTAGGTTTGTCAAAGAATATATTTTCTGCAGGTTTGGTGTACCAAGGATGATCATAAGTGATGGAGGTACACACTTCCAGAATCAAAAGTTCGCGGCACTGTTGAGAAAGTACGGGGTCAAACACAACATTGGTACCCCGTACCACCCGCAAACTCAAGGACAAGTGGTGGTCTCCAATCGGGAGATTAAGAAGATCTTGGAGCGTACTGTGGCTTCCACGAGGAAGAATTGGAGTACTGTACTACCAGATGTGTTGTGGGCATACAGGACGGCGTTCAAGACACCTATAGACACTACACCTTTTAGGTTGGCTTATGGTCGGGCCTGCCACTTACCGGTGGAACTGGAGCATAAAGCGCATTGGCCGCTGCGGAAGCTAAATCTGAGTTATGATGAAGCGGGATAGAAGAGGTTACTTGAACTCAATGAACTTGACGAGCTGCGAATGAATGCATATGAAAGCTCACAGATCTACAAGGAGCGCACAAAGTTGATTCACGATCACCATATTCAAATGCGCATTTTCAAGAAAGGAGACCGTGTCCTATTGTTCAACTCCAGGCTGAAGATGCATCCCGGGAAGTTGAAATCCCGATGGAGTGGACCATTCACAGTAGAGGAGGTCAGACCACATGGCGCGATCCTGATGCGTGATGGCGAAACCACATTCCTGGTCAATGGACAACGCTTGAAATTATATTTTGGTGAAGATTACACAAGGAAAGTGAATGAGGTCAAACTCATTGCACTTCCAGATGCATGAGGAGCTTCATGTCATCTAGCCTAAGACGTTAAATAAGGGCACTTGTTGGGAGGCAACCCATCCATCAGTAGTGTAGTTTAGTTTCTTTCACATTCGTAGTTTGATTTGTTTTGACTTTGTTGTTAGTGTAAAAATGGTACCATGATCGTTTGGGTAATGTGCAGGACTGAGGCAGAGTCAATACCATCGACGAGGGTCGATGGTATCGACCAGGGTACAGGTAGGCGATTGCAGAAATCGCTCTGCATTGATACCATCGACGGCCTCGTCGATGGTATCGACACACCAACAGGTTGATCGCAAAGTCGAGGTCGATAGTATCGACATGCAAGTCAATACCATCGAGATCTCTGAAGATTTTCAGAAGAAATCGTCTCAGTGAAGTCGATACCATCGACGGGCCTGTCGATGGTATCGACCCATTTATAGGAAGAAAGCAGCGACCAGGCCTTGCGAGGGTGTTGCCCTAACCAGAGGTCGATACTATCGACTTGCGTTGATAGTATTGATGCGACACGTCACCGATCCGCGAGAAGCGATCAACGGCAATCGCATCAACCAGAGAGTCGATCCGGGGGATGGGTCGATACCATCGAGACCTGTCGATAGTATCGACACGTCAACGATCCGGGCCCCCACATCCAGCCATCGATGATCGTCAATACCAGCGGCAGTACGGATTGTGCTATGTGAGTCGATACCATCGACCCGCGTCGATGGTATCAACGGGCATACAACAGCGCCGACCACGACTATATATGAGAAGGATTGTCATCAGATGACGTCACAACCCCAGAGCAATTCTTATCCACCTGTGCCGAGCGTCCTTGTGAGCAATTGAAGCCCGGCCACGAGTATCCACAGAGTGTGTTCTTCATCGAGCGAAGATTTTCTTCTCCGACCTGCACCGAGCTCCTTCTTCTCTTTCTTCTTCTTCGATAATGGTGCACACTGCCGGCGCATCTTCTTCACATGCGACATCGATGGAGATCCCAGTGTTCGTTCCTCCACCGACTGCATCCATTCCATGTCTGCGGATTGTCCATCCGTCCGCGGAAGTCAAGAAGGTTTATGAGGAACTGATGAAGCGTAAGATCGAGTCGACCCGTTACGTCGAGCGCGACATGGTACGTAATCTGGGGTTCAACGCTAATCTCGCCTACGTCTTGAAAGGGAAGGCGAGGCACACAGGCAGGAGGCCTGATGAGATGGAGTTCCATGCCGATGACCAGCCGTTCTTCGGTGAATGGCCGACATACAAGGAGCTAGTCGTCGAGTTCATGGCGTCGTTGGACATCTGTGTCGTGCCAAACGACATCATCGCCACAGATCGGGAATGGATCAACGGTCGTGTTTCTTTCCAGCTATATAACATTGAATACACTCTCACCCTCAAGCAGTTCAACTCCATCTATAACTGGAATCATGGGCGCGAGCAGTATCGGCGACCAGATAAAAGGACGAACTATGACGCGATCTTTGTCGAGTTAGTAATTGTGCCTCCGGGCAAAGCTGTGAGCTACCACAACATGGCGGTGGCGGATTTCGAGCATCCGTTCGTGCGGGTTCTTCACCGCATGTTGTGCACCACTCTCTTCGCTCGTGGTAATCTGTCCCTTAGCAAATTCAAGAGACAAACTTGTTTTTCTTGCATAAACTCCTGAAGCACCAAGAGTGCAACTGGGGAGCTTTCTTTCTGCAGCAAGTGTTGGCAGTAAAGCGGAGTATACGGAAGGCTCCAATTCACTTTGGAGGGATCATCACACCACTGGCCTCCTACCTTGGGTTGAATTTCTCCCAGCTGACTCCTCTCTCCAACAGGAGCAAAGTGAACCTACAACACCTTCACCGCTCCAACCTCATCCTTCTTCGAGATGGCTTGGCATATGCACATTGTCATGTCAACCAAGCATATCAGGAGTGTTCACTTCCCGACCCTATCTTCCATATTGAGGGTGCGCAGCATTTCCGATGGCCAATCATAGCCATTTCTGACTCTGATGAAGATGACGGCGACGACAACAATAATGACGACGAGGCTGAAGAGGAAGAGGAGGCCTACATTCCTCGTCGGGCACGAGTAGCACCTAGGAAGCGTCCTGACATGCATCCGGGTGCATCTTCATCTTCGCAGCCTCCGCCACCACCACCGCCCTCGTAGCCAAGCGAGGATGTTTATTTGATGCAAGGAATGTATGCCATGCTGCAGGATATACAGCAAACGCAGCAGCACCATACAACAATGTACGTCAGTATTCATGATACAGCGAATCAGCTGCTTGACAACCAGAGGGCTATGTTTGAAAATGAGCGCCTCCTCCTCGACAACCAACAACAAATTCACGACAAGTTGCATAGGATGGAGATGCAGTAGCAACCCTTCTATGATCATTACTGGAGCCAGAACTACTTTGGGGGGTATCCACAACCTCCGCCCATGCCCCAGTATGATCTGAGCTTTCAGGGGCAGTACCCATCCTGGGACCCCACGGCCCCACAATATCCGCCTCTGCCAAAAGAGTGATCGGTACCTCTTTTCCAACCTTTAAGATTGTTTTTGACTATGAGGCCATAGTCAAATTCAAGCTTAGGGCGGGTGTTGGAACAACTCTATCCTTTAGTTTTCTTACTTTTTAGTTTTTATTGTTTTGATTATTGTCATTTAGTTTTTGCAATCTTAGTTTGTTTGTAGGATCCACACCCTATCTAGTGTAATTGTGGATGTCTTAAGTCTTGTGTCATCTCAATTGCTTGTACATGGGAATGAAGGGAAAATTAAAAAAAAATTGAGTATTCACAAGTTTGTGTTGTTCAACTTTGAGCACATAACTTAAGAAAATGATTGGTTTTGTCAACTCTAAAACAGAATATCACAACTGTACATTCCTCATGATTCATGAAAAGTGGACGGATTTGGTTGTGTGAGCCTAAACTGACCAAATGATAATGAGACTCTAATTTGAAATAAGAGAGAGAAACCTCTTAACTACTACACAAGTCAGTAAGGAGGGACATATAATAATTTTCAAAGGTTCAGTCAATTAGTCTTGTGATCTTTCCACCTCATTATTTTTCACAATCCACCATAAGAATTGGAAGTACTTTATGGTTTTAATCTTTTTGATTGCATATCATGTAGATAGGTCTTGCATTGCAACCACTTTCATAGGTTTTGCATGAAAGAAAAAAAAATAGAATAGTTATACATGCACATTACCCTTAGGTGAGTGTCATTTAGTTGCATTCATAATATTTATGCATAGAGTACATCATGTATCTGATTTCTTCTTTAATGGTGATTAAATTGTTCCATTCCTTCTAAAGAATTCAAATCTTTGAGCTATGCAGAAAAAATAAACCCAACAAATTATTCATTGTCATTTGCTGATATAAGGGCCTGAAAGAAAGAAAAAAAAATGAAAAAAAGAAAGTATTGAGAAGCAAGTAGAATAAGAGGGAGAAAGGAACATAGTCTCACCTGCATTTGAAGATGGTACATGATGTAGCTCGGTTAGATATTCCATCCCATTTTGAGAAGGGATGTAGTGCATGCATATTTCCACCCAATTATAGGAATTAGGGCATGCTCATGTGCAAATGCATCATTTAGGGCATTTTTGTTTTATGCATGTTGAAACTGTATAATGCTTCCATTTCTTTCCATGAGCCACCCATTTCATCTACCCGTTGCTCAAATTGGTAGGCCACCGTGATTTTCTCCTCACTTATGAATATCAGGAGAGATGCTTCCATGTAGATGGTAGTTAGGGCGAGCAACGTAGTATAGGAGATCACAAGATGGATAGAGTCTGAACCGGCGAATTCTATTATGGTAACTACCTTATATGATAGTGTTCATCAGTTTTGAGGTGGATATCTTTTATGGATGATTACTGTCGCCTTTAGGGTAATTATCATTCTATGGTTAGTGAGGGCCGGAATGTGAATGTCCGGTGGGGATCATATGGTGATGTTTGTTGTGATGATTTGTTCTTTAGTTGACTCTAGCAATTCTATTGTAAGGTTTTTTTGCTCGAGAGCGAGCAATGTTCAAGCTTAGGGGAGTTTGATGCGATGATTTTGAGTCGCATTTATAGACTTGTTTATTTGTGTTTTTATGCATTTATTAGTCATTTTGGTGGTTAATATTGCGTAATTCATCTATTTTAGTCTATGATCATTTTCTATGTCAAATCTCCCTTATTTCAGTATTTTGAGTATAAATTATTATAAGAATATGTTTTGTTTTGGCTTATGTGGTTTCGTGTTGTAATTTTAGGAAAAACAAGTATTTGCTGCTGTCGATACCATCGACACGACCATAGTTTCCAGATGCAAGGAGTATCGTAGAGTCGATACTATCGACATAGAAGTCGATGGTATCGAGACTCCATCAGGTTGCTGGCGAGAAGACAGTCGATACTATCGACTCTAAAGTCGATACTATCGACACGAGGAGTTTCAGCGACGGAAAAAGACAAAAGCAATGCCTAAGAGAGTCGATACCATCGACCCTCGTCGATGGCATCGAGTTAGCATCAGTCGCGACAGAGAAAAGAAAAGAAGACCAGTCGATGCCGTGCAAGGTCGATACTATCGACTCGCGTCGATAGTATCGACACCGTCAGATATAAGTTTGCTTCAGATCGATCTAAATCCGACGGTTGTGATATTTTGGTGACCTAACTCGGTGATTATACCTAATGACGGCAGCCAAGAGCAATCGATCACATCATTAGCCGCTGCACACGTCCCGAGAAGGTGTGGAGAGAAGAACGGAGCCCAAAAGCACGCCCCAGACATTTCGGATGCTGAAGAAGACGTTTTCCACCACTGAAAGGCGGGAGAACGCATATTCTACGCCAAGGAACACTTAGATCTTCTCCGTTCAGGGGTTTCACCACTCAATCACGTTTTTCCCATGTTTCCCTTTTTCTCTGCCACGTTTTGCTCTGAGATGAACATGCGGGGCTAATCCCCTTTATCTTTAGGACCGGGAGTAGCCCGGGAAATCATTGTATGACAATTTTATCATAGTAATTCATCATTTATTTCTTAAATCCGTCGTATAATTTGTTTTCTCAATTATATTGTTGTGCTTGATCACCATAATAATAATCTTATGCCTTTAATTACTTTGAAAGAAGAATTAATGGTTGAAAAGAGACAAAATTTACATTAATTGACAAATCCCTTGAACAAGGTGGTGTAAGGTTAATGGTGGATACCGAGAGATCGACTCTAATGCACCTAGTTTAGGGTATAGGTTGCTACGACGGTGGAACCGACCTAGACATAGGTAGTGAATTGTACCACGACGGTGGGCAATTCTGATATCAGGCCACTACCCGGATAGAGAGATAAAGCTGAGTAACTAAATAGAAATTCATACAATGAAAACTCGTAGTGAAACCGCAATCCTAAAGATTCCCACTTAAATTGATTAAACTAAACATTTAATCGATTGCTTTGTTTTGTTTTATTTTATTTTCTTTTAATTTTACAATAACCTCCAACTTTTTAACCGGTCTAGCTGATTGCAAGTAGTTAGTAGTAGTCTCCGATAAATCACGTGTCCCTGAGTTCGACTCGGGCCTCACAAAGGCCTATATTACATTGACGCATACACTTGCGTTTCTATGAATGTAAAAAGTGTGTCAAGAACCAGTAAGAGACATGAATATCTTGAACATGATTAATCAATCTTCACTAATGGTAGTGGGCGAATGATTATCCTATTAGGTATAATACATGTGATGTATTTACATAACTATTGGAACAAATGCTAATACTTCAAATGGTGTTTAGAGAAATACCAATATGAATATCTTGAAGTGTTCAAGATTATCATAGGTGAAGTGCAAATTTGGTAAAGTATTAATTCTTGATGAGATCAATGAATAAAATACTTGGAGCAAATGTTTGAGATCCTTATGAGTGATTATGATAGTGTATCATAGTGAACTCATGATTAAGGCATGGTGATGTCTAAATCAAGAAGGAATCATACTCTAAGAAGATAGAGAATGAATATCAAATAACTGAATTCTACTTAATAAAAGAATACCCCACACTAATAAAGGACATTAAGAATCACAAGGAGTTGTGAATTCTTATATCCTTAACATATACACCTCAATTATCTATGTGATGAGTTGTTCCTGTGATGAGTCAACTATCCAGATGAATATGAGGAACCGAATCTTGAGTTATGGTTTATGACCATTACATCCTAATGACTTCGATGTGAACCATAAGGTATGACCTTGATGGTAGCACCCATTGGAATAAAATGCATAAGTGCAAATAAGTCTTAAGTGTTAAGACACATGGATAACATTTTGAGAAGGATGATGCTTGTTGATTGAAACTTAATGACTAAGACATTTAGCATATGGATACTAAAACCGCATTCCTATGAGGAATAAAACAAGGATGTGTATGTGACACAACCTATAAGGTTTATGAATCCACTAATGCAAATGAAGTCTATAAGTTACAATGGACTAATCAATGTGATTGATTGAGTACAAGCAACTCAGAATTGGATCTTTACTTTGATGATATAGTCAAAGGGTTTGACTGATATGTCAAAGATAAAGAAGGGATATGTGATTTAGTGGGAGTGTGTTCACATTCCACATGTTGATGTGAAATGGAAATGTCCTAGAATGGAAATCTAAAAGTGGAAATTGTCTTTAAGGAAGATAGAGATGTTTCCTATGTGATAGGAATAGAGACCTATAGAGATAGTTCTCGAAAACCTCTTGACCTGAAAAGAGAAATCATACATTGGCAATTTGTACTAAAGTGTTCAGTATGCACAGATTCAGTGGGAGAAACATTGTCCATGTTACATGGAGTTAGTATCCCAAGGCCAAGTGTCCAATTCTTATGAAGAATGGGAATACTAAGAATAGATGTGGATCTATCATGTATGTAATCATCCCATCATCTTGCATGGCAAGAATAAAATGCATTCATCATCTTGTATGTAGGACATGACAATATGATGTGCTCATCCTGATAACTCGTATGTGAGACATGATGAGTGGATGTCTGTCTACTTCTAGTAAGGGTTACTAGAATACCATGAGAACTTGATAAGTACTTGGGAAGTACTAGTTCTATGAAAATAAGGAAGAGTTCAATGTAAAGAGTTACATTGATGTGAACTTCCGAAAGGACAGAAAATTAATCACAAAATATATATAGGATATATAAAAGTGAAAGTTTGTTGATAATTGGAAGTGTTCCAATAAAACCATTGAAAAGGAAATGTTGAGTATCTATGTGTTGGAGAACAATAGTGGATACTATATGGATCTAGAAGTTCATGAGATGAACTTATAGATATTCCGCTCATTGATGACAAGTATGGAATCCTTGATCATGCAATGTGGCTAAAGGTTAGCAAAGGAATACTAGATCACATATTACGACAACTCCAACTCATACGTGTGACATACAACGAAGAGATGTGAGACATTCAATTTATACTGAATTTGGTAAGGTGTTCCCATAACTCACTATGTTCGCACTAGAGCACAGTAACATGTGGGACATGTTTGAAGATCACTATGAATAAGATTCAAGGGTGATTGGCTCGCAGTGCAAGTGGGAGTCTATTGGTATGTATGCCCTGAGAGCCAATCATGGGATGATTGGTGGGATACATTAAGATTGATTTGATAAACATCAAAGGCAACCTTCCAATTCTTTATGGTTCAGTCATATGAGATAGTGATAGAACAGATTGAATGTTTAGAGAATGACAATACTCAATGACGTATGCTTTCAGGTTAAGGACCTGAACGATGAGATCATACAGATGCTAAGAGTTTGTACATTCTTGTTATGTCCCTAGTCAGATGTCAATGTGGAAGGTAGATAGACAACAATGACACACAAGACTAGATTGTGGTGTTGGTTGATGACATAATCTCATTAGTCATGATATAGAGATATCAAACCAAACACATAGGTACTTGTTAGAGAACAAGTGTACCAGACAGACCCACCGTGAGTTTGACACATGGAACCATGACATGGTAGTCACAGTCAGTACTCACAGTGATGGTGGTGAGTGTGATTCTTAGACCTGAAATCACTACACTCAACACATGTCGTTGGGCACACTTTGACATCATCAAATGTAGTCCTACAACATGGGTTGTGATAAAGGTGATGATTGGGTGGCTTTGACACATGGGGCTTTTGAGGGGTGAGTGATAGATATGGAATTTGCCCCTCCTGAGGGAGTTTGATATCCATGGCCACTTTATGAGTAGGATTGAGAAAGGCATGCACGCATGTGTGAATCAATATGTGATATTGATGTCATACATTTCTCTTCCAATCTACTCTGAGATCAAGAAAGTGAATGAACGTTGACAGGATGACTGTTCCATGCCTCGAGTACATTCGGGATATCAGTGACAAAGGATTTATACATTCACTGTAACACCATTCATGGATTGTAGGATTAAAAGTTGTTCTCCAACTTTTCTATTTCATTTGGGTAGCACTGATGTGTGACTAGGCACCGCTCTTTGCTTGTGAAGTCATAAGTGTTATGGACTTTCACTGCCAACGTGAAATGGACCTGCAGGGTTAAACACATAGGATTTAACTTGGAAGAGGAGATTTATCCACAAACAATGTTTAGATTGATTACTAAAGGAGTTTAGTAGTTCAGTTAATCACTCAATCAATTGATAGCTCAGTATCATAATGTTCAAGGTGTTGGACTGATTGATTAGAGTATCAGATTGATTGAAACTGCAATTGACTGTTTCTGCACAATCTGCACTCCCAATCGATCGGCTCATGTCATGAACCGATCAGCTGAGCTTGGTGAACCGATCAACTGAGTTGGTGAGTCAATCGGCTCATGGACAGGGTGAAACAATCGCTTCAAGTGTTGAAACGATCGGTTCAACTGGTTCAACCAAGCAAGTTGGGAAAGTAGGATTGGTGAGAAATTTCTTTTCGTTTCACTTGCCCAATTTGATTGTAACAAGGATTGGTATTAGGTACCAATTAGAAATAAAAGAGGAAAAGTCAATCGGGAACTGACCATGACCACGGACCGACCGGTTCAGAAGTGAACCGACCGTATCATGGGTCTCAACTGATCAGTTGAGGTGTCAACTGACTAGCTCAGGTCCCCAACCGACCATTTTAGAAATGAAATGATCGGTTCAGGTTGCACAGTTGGTTGTTTTTGTGGAAAATCTTGAACCCTTCTACTCCTGCTTTAGTCCCACATTGCACAGGATAGAGAACCCTGTCCCATGACCCTCCTATATATATAGGGGTATTGGGGGCTTCTCAAAGTACAACTAAATGCAACCATTTGCTCTGTAAAGTTGTCGTTCTCTCTAGTTTTGGTAACCGAGAGAGCCCGAGTAAGTGCTACCTGATAAGGGAGGCACAACAAGGGAAAGACAACTGTAGAAAGCGACTGGTGGCAGGAGAGTGTGTCAGTGACTAGTATGCTGACAGGAGGGTGCGACTCCTTCTAATTCCTTGTGGGACAAGGAGATTGGAGTTCCAGGTGGTCCATGTGGACTACTTCAAAGGCGGGAGATTTCTACTGCTCGGAGGACAATTGTCACTCCCGACAGTCCCGCTGAGACCAGGAGTCGTCAGTCCCGGTGCGACCAAGAGCTGCATAGACACCGTCCAAGACCGGAGGTGACGATCGTGCTAGCTGTGAGGTATTTTTGCCGAGCAAGCCTAGGGACAAGTTATGATTCCACAAACCATCCTTTCCTATTGTATAGATGTTAACGCGTTTCCTTGTTCTAGGTTTGGGGAGGAGAATTTTTTTTTTCCGCTGCCTTCTCTTCCTCCCCTAAAACCCAATAGTTACCCTCCCCTATATAAGGGGTAGAACCTATGGTTCGAGTTCAAGAGAGATCCCACGCAACTCTCTCCCTTCTTCTTGTTCTATCCATGTGAATCCTAGTCGTGGAAGGGTAGAGACACCCCAGAGCAAACGAGGAACCATTAGATGAGCTTGTTGGATGTTGGATGCCCCCACATCCCTGGAGAGAGATGCGGCCATCATCCCTATGCTCTAGCACTTGCACAACACCATCTTCTGGACACCTAGCATACCTGCAGGGTCCCACACTTTAGATGCCACTGCTAGCCCAACTTTGGCCACCTCGGCCGTAGCTGGGTGGTGCCCTAGGTGCGGTGGGATGCGATGAAGCTTGAGCAATGGTGGGCGGCGGTCGTCGAACCCTGGGAGGGGATGACAAACCCCCGCGATCGGACCTAGTCGGCAGACAAGTAGGGTTTCACGAGGAAGAAGATGAGCTAGGAGGTTTTTGATGTTTTTGCCCCTCCGTGTTGTACATCGCTGATCACTTACGCGAGGGAAGAACCATCATTCAGTTATGTTTCCAAGTTGAGCGGGTTACGTTGCATGGAAAGGGATGTGTGGCGCTCGATGATTGGTCTAAGTAAGTGAAATATTGCAAAATTCGTATCCTTTTATTGGTAGCTCGAGTGAATGCGTATAAAATATGAATTTTGCTAAAAAAAATGCGAGAAATCCATTAAACATAGATTTATAAGATAATTCCTCTTGCAATTCGAAAAATAGTGAAAGTTATCAACTTTAATGGATTAATGATTAAGAAACCCTATTTTGAGATGATTAATGTATTAAGAGGGTTTTTATGGATGATTAAACATGTTTATTATAAAAAGACACATCAAGATCTAAAAGGATGAACTTTACATGTAATTGGATTAATTTAGGGTTCCATGTACATGAATGATCTTTAATGGGCCTTGAAACCCTAATGTTAGTAATTATGACTCTTAATGACATTAATTGTTCAAATTCATGAATAAAGCTGAGATATGATAGTTCTAAGCTATTTCAAGTATAAAAGTTTCTATCTATGGATAAATACCCTTAATATGGTAATTAGGGTTTTCTAAGGAATAAAGGTGGAATTAGTGATAAATAGAGTTCATGAACTATAAGTTGTTAATTTGAAAGAAATCCAAGCTGATAATTGGTCCTAATGATCATGAAGGATAAAAATGGTAGTTTTAATGTAAAAGAGGCATAATAGACTTATTTGACAATTAATTGTGCCTATGATGTTGAAATTATGGTTTGTAGGTTAAAAGAGTATTAAAAGTGATAAAAGTATTATGGAGGCTAAAACCCTAATAAAACCCTAAAAGTTGCCTAGAAACCATAGGAAGCGAGCTAGGTTTAATAGACCTTGATGGCCTGATTAATAATAAAATAAAAGTGTGTATTCTCTCACCTACATGCCACCCTGATGGATGATGCAAAAAGGTCAACCCCAAGAGGGAAGACCCATGGGAACCATGAGTGGAGACCCCAGACACCAAGCTCGAGATTGAGAAGCTGGTTTTTGTTGCATGACTAATGGGCACCATTAGAGGTGACCTCAGGCACCAAGCTCGGGATTGAGAAGGTGGCCTTAAGTCAATGGCAAAAGAGAAACCCTAAAGAGGGTAATCCAGAGTTAGTGCAAAAGCAGTGGAGAATGTCACATTGAAAGCGTAATTTCTCTTGTTAATTAACTTGATTGTGATATTTAGATTGTTAGCCATATTTGTGAAATTTTTGTTGTTTCCACATACCGACATATTCCTATATGCTGACTGACGTTTTGTTTGTCGGCGTTTTAGGTACAAATTGAAAAGGACAAACAGTATAGTGGCATATTGTGCAATTAAGAAATAAAGTGCAAGGATGATTAGTTAGAATAGAGTCCCGATGTGGATAGAAGTTAGATATCCGAGTTTTTGAAAAAGGTATGCAAAGTTTTATTTTATACCATATTTCAGTTTAGTTTGGTAGAATTTCATAATTATTACTGCTTATTTGTCAAACCTTTGTTCCGATTTATTGGGATAACGGCTCTGACCTCTTGGTCTCCCGTAAGTGGGGGTTATCGGGAGGTGGGCTCATTACAATATCCTTCAATTGGAGATCTGGAACACCATGCTTTCTTCAACCTTTAAGAACATCAACTCCTTCTCCCTCACTCAGAGAAGATCTTCAAACCATTTCTTAAATAAGGAAAGGGGGTAGGAAGATGGAGGTGGAGAGGTTTACATGGATACAAGCGGTATCTCTCTTACAACAAAACCTATCTCACTCATACTCATAGATTTGACTTGAAGGTAGAGAGAATGGGGCTCAAAGGTGTGCAACACTCTCAACTAAGCAAGAACCAAGCATATATGGAATGACTAAACTTGGAATGAACTCCAAGTGGTCCTATTATAGCTGAGGGTTCCCCTTTGAGTTGGGGAACACTTAGGGTCGAAAAATATCTGTTTTTGCCCAAGACAATAGATCTATTTTCACCCAAATATGTCACCAACAGTCACAATTACTTTTTCTACAATTTCCGTACAGTGCAATCAGTCGAGTTTCAATAAAGGTAACTTGACCGATAGCGTAAAAGACAAATCCAAAATTCAAACCATCGGTCGAGTTTGTCCTGAGGAAACTCAACCGACCAATGAAAGTTGTGTTTGGTCAGTAACCCCATCGGTCGAGTTATGTGAATGCACAACTTGACCGATGCACTCTTTAGAGAATTGATCCAGTGGATCCATCAAGATTGTAACTCGACCGATTAGCTTCCTGTGATCAATTTTCTAAAGTGCATCAAAAGTGATTAAAACTTGGTTCTAAGTGTCCCAAACAATTTTGTCATCTTAGTTACAAGTCATATCATCAATACAAGTGATTAAAAAAATCTTCTAAGGTAATTTGCAAGGATTTCCTAAATTACACACTTGTATAGCTTTTAACTTGAACTGTAGCAAAATTAGGGCTTGAGTAATTTGATCCTTTTCATGTACCCAACACCTGAAATCAATCTTGAATACACATATTAGATACATATGAATGAAATGGTTAAGTCATTATCAAAATATGGACAATGTATAACCTCTAGGTCAACACCAACAACTTATATTGGCGTTGTGCACCAGAAGAAGAGTTGCCTCAAATACTTAAGGAGCACCATTCTACACCTTATAGAGGTCACCATGGAGGTGAAAGGATCGCAACTAAGGTCCTAAAATCAGTCTTTTATTGGCCGAAACTCTTGAAATATGCCATGTCTTTTGTCAAGACTTGTAAAGAATGCTAGTTGGCTAGAAAATATTACAAAAAGAAATGAGATGCCTATGTCTGAGGGGATAGAAGTGGAGATCTTTGATGTCTAGGGAGTGGATTATATGGGACCCTTCCCTCCCTCCAGAGGAAACAAGTCCATTCTGGTCACAATAGATTATGTCTCCAAGTGGGTATAAGCTATAACAACTCCCACATGTGACTCTAAGGCAGTAGTGAGACTGTTCAAGAAGACCATTTTACTAAGATTTGGTGTTCCATGCACCATCATTAGTGACAGGGGATCCCATTTCATGGAAAAATAGTTTGAAGCATTTCTGAAGAAGTAGGGTGTTAAGTATAAAGTAGTCATACCATACCAACCCCACACGTTGGGACAAGTTAGAGTTTTAAACCAAAAAATTAAGCAGATATTAGAGAAAACCTTTGGCAGGACTCGTAAGAATTGGTCCTTGAAGTTAGATGATACCCTTCGACAAATAGAACTACTTACAAATTTTGGATAGGGACTACCCCCTACCAGACAATCTATGAAAAGTCATGCCATTTGCCTATTGAACTAGAGCACAAGACTCATTGGGCCATCAAATTCTTAAATATGGATCTTGACAAAGCTAGAAAGAAAAGATATTTACAGCTTCATTAGCTTGAGGAACCCAGGCTACATGCCAATGAGAATGCCCATATCTACAAGCAAAGGAAGAAGGTGTGACATGATGCCCACAACAAGCACAAGGATGTTTCAGAATGAGATAAGGTTCTGTTGTTCAATTCAAAATTTATGCTTTTTCTAGGGGAACTCAAGTATAGATGGTCTGGTTCATTCTCTATCGTCAAGATCAACCCATATGTGGTAATGGAGATCACTAGTGAAAAGACTGGTACCTTCAATATGAATGGACATATAGTAAAGAGGTATTATGAAGATAAAGCATTTGTGAGAAGGACAGAACATAGATTGGAGGAACCCAATCCAACAACGGATGAATACGCGAGCCATTGCCAACGCAAACTGAAGAAGAATGGTAAATGAATATGATAGTCAAGCTAAAAGACTCTAAATTAGCACTTCTTGGGAGGCAAACCAAGAGTTTACTACTTTCTTTCATATTTCAAACTTTCCTTCAGTTCCATCTAGTCTAAATTGTGAACATATTTAACTCCTAACTTTCTCTCTCTAAGTAGCCTTTAATTCCTCTAAAATATATGGTCCATTCTGAATTCCCATCTTTGTTATTTTATCCTCAATTACTTAGATGATGTGTAAAAATGTTGCTTGGTTCAAAGAATAGATGTTCACTCTTAAAGGTCCTTATATCGATCAAAACACTTTCATAGTATTTTGCCTACTAACACTTTTGATCGTCTCAATTGCAACACATAACACTTTGCTTAGAATCAATGTTTCGACCGAGATGCTTTCACTGTTGTTTCGACCAAAATGATGCTTGACATTTAAAAACATCTCGACCACTACACTCATAGAAACCGAAACACTTAGCAACGTCTCGACCGCAACACTGCTTGGTATAAAAGGCGCTCTCACACGTATTATAAACCTCTCACAATCTGGATCTCTCTCACGCTGTGCTCTGACAAAGATTGACGGATATTCCTTGTGTGATCAGACCTCGACAACCACCTAGTGTGTGGTTCGATCACCAATGCCAACTTTGTGCTTGCCAACGATGTTCTCTACTCACCAAAGCTCTTTCTCGCCCCTTGTCGCCGCTCTTTTTTGTGCAAGGTAACCTTCCAAACCCTTCTTTTAAATCTTTATCATTTCAATTTTTCTTTCAATTTTCTTCTTCCTGCCACCACATACTCTCAACCATGTTCTGATCATCACCACGACCACTAATCGTGATCTTGTTCCTCCATTCTCAACCAAACTCGTCTTCGTTCTGACCCTTCGTCTTCAAAATACCCCCTTTTCATCACATGCAAAACCCACCTTTTTCCTCCATGTTCATTTCCCCTTTAAAAGCAGATGCCTCAACTTTCTTTCTTCTAAACCTTTACCTTTGCTCCTTCCCTAATAATCGATCTTTCCCCTTCTTTTGCTATTTGGAATCACCGTATTTGTAGGTATGTAGCAATGGAGTGTTGCGGTCGCAACACTATGGCGGTCGAGACACCCACTTACACCCTTAACATTAATATGTATCAATTGTAACACTTGTTTTGATAATGATTTCTATGCTACTGTGCGCATTTCGACCGTGACATCTATTTCAGTCAGAACACATATTTCAACCGCTAGATGTGTTGTGGTTGAAACACACTATATCATTGTTGGTCATAACACTAATCATCTACTTGCTTAATCAATGGTTGTACGTAAATATATAATTTTAGGATAATTTTCCCTTCCGATTCATAATCCCTAACTCTACAGTGGATATAAACTTCTATTTTGACTACTACACATGAGACCAATAGTGGTAGACACACTCTCGTATGTCTTATGACTTGAATTAGACAAATGGTGATCTATCTCGATCGATACACTAATATTATATGTCTAAATATCTGACAA
Organism: Alisma plantago-aquatica; assembly: GCA_963693085.1. Classification (NCBI taxonomy): domain Eukaryota; kingdom Viridiplantae; phylum Streptophyta; class Magnoliopsida; order Alismatales; family Alismataceae; genus Alisma; species Alisma plantago-aquatica. The sequence goes on along the minus strand of OY856410.1, from coordinate 1,503,056,556 downwards.
ACTCTTATTGATTAAATTTACAGAATGTCGACCACCAGCCCTAACACCATGACCAAGAAAGTAGAAGCCCTAGAGGGTGCATAGGAGGCCTTGGAGTCAGTCACCAAGGCACTGAATGACTACCCCAACCTATCACCATGGAAGAAGCTCTAGTTGTAGCTGGTAAAAAATAAGTACGAGTACATCCTGGCCCACAAGACTCCCCCAGAGATAGAGGAATCTAAGAGCGATGCAGAGATAGAGACATATGAATATGTACCTGAATAGAAAGGGAAGTGAAAGGTGACAGTGCCAATGGAAGATAGAACTAGGAGACATAATAAGATTGCGGGGGAGACATAAAAGAATCCAAGATAGGAGGTTGTATTGCCTTCACTGGAGGTGCATGACCAGGATAAGGAGGCACCTGTAGAAGAGCTAGCAGCATTCGTGCCTACCAGACACATCAATCTCACTTTGAGATGATGCTGAGGACTAAGACCTTCAAGTCTAAACGGTATATGGATGTCTAAGATTTCATGAAATTGTGCATCTACAATAGGATTACTGAGTTCCTAGCTAAATATAATTTGTGCGTACTATGCAAGGTAGAGGCTCCATCACTAACAAACCTGATAACTAAATTCATGTCATTGCTAGAGAAGATACTTGTCAGTGATGCGGAATGCAAAGACACTAGAGGGGAGTTCGAGTTGGAGGTCGAGATGGGAGGTAAGACTCTAGAGGAATCTTAGGCTTCTCATGAGCTCCTAGTGAGAAAGAGGATGTAGGCTACAACAACCACTATGGAGGATGATGATCAGGGAGTTCGAACACAACCTAAGGAAGTCCAAGACTTCTCTCATCACTTCTTGCTTTATCAGGGTTGTTCAGAAGATAACTTCCACCATTGTTTTGAAGCTTATCGTTGTATCTGGTTGGATACGCAACCCCGATGATATCTCAGGAATCCTAGTGCTGGTGGAGACATTTAATGAGGATATCCCACAGTTTGTCTCTCTGACGTATGGGGACAGAAGATCTGATGTGCACCTGCACATTGTTGCCCGAGGGAAACCAGGATCTAATCTTTTCTCTCGTACGAAGATTGGTGAAGAGCTATGTCTTCCGATGGAAGCCTTTGCTACTCATTGTTCTGTTGTTGCTGACTTACCTATGAAGGATATCAATGAAAAAGCTTCATCTGCTGATATGATAATGGAGGATAATCATATTCATGATGTTTTAGAGTCTCGTCCCAACATAGATACACAGTTGAAAGATGACAACAGATCTCGTAGGGTTGTCTTTGATGATGAAGGTAACAGAAGACTGCTGCACCGACATTGCCTTAATGATTTTATCCCTTCAGCAGAGCAGTTGTACAGATCGCGCCGCAAGAGAAACGATCTTTTTCCATCATCCAGTAGACAGCAAGTAGACGATGCTTCTCAGCTCGTGGATCACAGAAGATATGGTCATAGAAGGAGGCATTCGGATGGACAAACCCCTTTTTCTGACGATGAATGGGACTATGGAGGTCGTGAGAGATTCTAGCTGGAGCCGGTGTCTTTGAGAGTTACCTAATGGATTCCAACTTTCTTTTCTAGAATATTAGGGGAGCGGCAAATAATAAGACCAGGAGAGTGCTTGGTCGTTTATGTAGAAAGCATAAACCCTTAGTTGTATGCCTTTTCGAGCCCTTCCTGCATGCTGTTTCAGCAGATGAGTTACTGGACATTGTCAGATTAGACTGGTCTATTACCAATAATGAGGAGTCTGGGAAGATTTGGCTATATGCAGATGTCTCGCTTCATCCGTCTGTGATGAGGATTCACAATCAACATATCACGATTAAGCTCAGGGATACTGATGACATGGTTTTCTACATCACCGCGGTCTATGCGAGCTGTAGTGCTTCTCAGAGAAGATTACTATGGGAGGATGTTGCTGATTTATCCGCTCAGATTGGCGATGATTGCTGGCTCGTAGCAGGAGACTTCAACACCATAAGGCATCATTCTGAGAAGAGAGGTGGACTCGACAGACCTTACCAAGACATCCTGGACTTCAATTCCTTCACTCATGACGTTAACCTGAGAGAGGCCCATTTTCTTGGCAGCAAGTACACTTGGGTTGACAAGCAGTACAATACTCCCAACATTTGGGAGAGGCTTGATAGGATTCCTCTTAGTGAATCATGGGGTCGGAAGAGACCCAATGCGTTTGCCTCACACCTCACGAGATATCGGGTTTCTCATCACTGCCCGATCTTATATATTCCTGGATGCTTGAGAATGTTCAATAAAAGGAGACCCTTTTCTTTCTCAAAGGTCTGGCTTGAATACGAGGAATGTCGAAATATCGTTGATGACATTTGGGTGCAGGATTTCTATGGCTCTCCTTCTTTTATTTTCTACTCCAAGTTGAAGAGGGTCAGAGATGCTCTGAAGTCTTGGAGCAAAGATACTTTTGGTGACACTAGCCAGCGTATTAAAGACCTTGAGGACGTTATCTATATGACACAGATGGCTTATGATGAAAATCCTACCATGGCCAATGAGATGAACCTCAAATCTGCAGAGTCTGAACTCCAACAGATTCTTGATATTGAAGAGAAGGTATGGAGAGAACGATCACGCATTGAATGGCTTCAGGATGGTCAGAGGAATACAAGATTTTACCATGCGGTGGTGAGATCAAGAAGAAAGGTCAACCGCGTTGCCTATCTTCAGTCGGATGATGGAACGAGGATTGAGGATCCGATGGCCATTGCTAATCATGCTGCTGCACACTACACAAATTTCTACAAGGAGAATCATGGATATGATAACGGCCTGTTAGATGATATGCTGATGTCTATTCCTGACCTGGTTACCCCAGATGATGATGCTTCATTGACAGCCATCCCCAATGAAGAGGAAGTGCGCATGGCTCTAAATCAGATGGATAAACATTCTGCACCTGGACCGGATGGGTTCACAGTACACTTCTTCTGTTATCTCTGGAATACGATAAAGGATGATTTCATGAAGATGACGAGTTCCTTTTTCAGTGGACAACCTTGCCACCGTAGTCTGTTTTGTTGTAACATTCTTCTTATTCCCAAGGTTGATAATCCCTCTGATATTAGTAAAGATTTCAGACCTATCTCTATTGAGAATGTGGCCCTGTGTATCTTGGCTAGAGTCATGAGTAACCGTATGAAGAATCTTATGCCTAGGCTCATTTCTGATAATCAGGCAGCCTACGTCCAAGGAAGAGATATTACACATCACATCAGATTGGTCAAAGAGCTAGCTCATGATCTCTATCAAGGAGTCGAATATCCGAATCTGATGGTAAAGATTGATATGTCGAAGGCGTTTGATCGTATTAACTAGGAGGTCCTCAAGAAGATCATGCTCGACTTTGGTTTCTCGGAGGGCTTCATCTTAACTGTGATGCGTTTTTTCATTGATACCTGGGCAACAGTCTCTATTGGAGATGCTTCTAATGGTTTCTTTCCTATGAAACGGGGCCTCAAGAAGGGTAACGCCATCTCACCCCTCTTATTCATCATTTTCGAAGAATTGCTATCCAGACACATTCTTAGAGAGGACCTTCAGATGAACCTTGTGAGATTTCATACTCGTGGTCATGGTATTGCTCCCCTACATCTGTTATATGCGGATGATATTATGCTCTTCCTCAATGCCAATCTGTCCACGTTGGCTTTTGTTAAGCAGATCCTCATGAATTATGAGAGTGCAACAGCACAGATGATCAATCGCAACAAGTCAAAGTGTGTCGTAGGTAGTAGATGCGCTGCGACCTCAAGTGATGTTGCTGCGGCCCTTGATATTGATAGCACTGCAGAGACGATCATTTACCTTGGTGTTCCGATAAAGCTTGGTAGGAGCACGCTGAATGACTTTGATTACTTGGTTCAGAAGATTAACCAGAAGATTGCCGCCTGGAAGTCGAGGTTGCTTTCCTTCGCAGGCCGCAAGATGTTAATCGCTCATGTCCTCTCGTCCACTACTGTGTACACTGCTGCGACCATTGGCATTCCTCGTGGGACGATTGATCGTATTGATTGTATGCTCAAGAAGTTTCTCTGGGCGGATCGAGACAATAATCATAGAAGAGCTTGGGTGAGCTGGTCCAAGGTGGCCAAGCCGATCGAGCATGGAGGCCTGAATCTGCCGAATATCCGTGTTACTGCTGATGCCTTTGTGGCTAAAGCCTGTTGGGAGCTTGTTGCTATGGATTCATTGTGGTCCAGGTTCTGTAGTGCAAAATATTATGTACAGGTGCCTAGTAGAGCAGCCAATTATCCTAATCATGTTTAATTTAGATCTACGGCCTCGCCTTTCTGGAAGCAGATGTGGGACAGATTTCCATCCGTGATTCCGTGGTGTAGATGGATCCTTGGTAGAGGCTTGATCCCTTTCTGGGATGCCATTTGGTGTGAGTTTAGGATATTTGATTATGCGAGGCTTCACAGTGACAGGAATCATGCCTTCCTTGTCCGAGACTTCTGGATTGACGATGAAGGGTGGGACTGGTTGGCTCTCCGGCAGGTCCTTACCGACGATGGACTCGAGCTGGTCAAGCAAGCAAGGAAAAGGATCAATGATGATGATGACAAGATTGTGTGGAGTCCTGAGCGGATGGGTGTTTTCACTATCAGATCGATCAAGAAGATCCTCACTGCTGCTAATGAGCCTTCTGGTTGTGCTTATAGCAAGATTTGGAATATAGATGCCCCAAAGGAGTGTACCTTTATCTGGAAGATGATGAATAATGCGGTCCCGACCGATGACAACGTCCGTAAATGCCATGTTCAGCTGGCATCTAGATGTGAATGTTGTGTTGAGAGCTGTACGGAGGACACAGATCATGTTATTTTCTTTGGACAAATGGCGTCTAGATTCTGGGAGATGTTTGAATCGGTTACGGACATGACAAGGCCGATGAGTAAAGCTGAGCTGATAACCCTTTGCGCCTATGGTAAGTCAGCCAATGTGCTCCCTTGGACGGCGGCTTGTTTAGCCACCCTCATCCCATATCATTTGTGGAAATGGAGATGTAGAGCTAGATTTGATGGTATAGCTAGACCTTTTGAGAATGCTATCCGTTTGTTGACCTTTCGTGCCTTTGCTGACCCTGAGGTTCATCTCAGATTTCATGAACACGGTGTGACCGATCCTACATATGTGTTCAAGGAGTTTGCTCTTATTAGATGGAGCAGACCTGACATTCATAGCCTTAAGCTCAATTTAACAGTCGGGAAAGACAAAGATCCGATTGGTAATAAAAGATGGTGGATGGCCAGTGTTATTAGAAATCATCATGCAAAGGTCTGTCATGTTGCTAGGTCCTGGCTCACGGCTGATGACCTTGACAATGCCTTGCTTCAAGCTACCGTGGTTAGTCTCAGATTCGTTGAATCTCAGAATTTGAGGATTACTACTATTGAGGTTGACAATACTCTTCTCTTCGATCTCGTCTGGGGCACACATCCCATCCCTTGGAGGTTGGCTACTATGCTTGAGGAAATCAAAAGCTACGTTGAGGAGGAAGGCATCCTGGGTTCCCTTGTGCACAGATCCCTGAACTCGATACCTAGAGCTATTGGAAAGTGGGGTAAACAACTCCATGAACCGATTGTCATCTCAGATCCGAGAAGATTGTCTCCTAGGATTAGGGGTATGCTTTACCTTGAGAAGCATGAGACTCCCTATGTGATGTTGAGATATACCTCCTGATTAATCCTTCTCGTTTTTCTTTTGGGTGTGTCTTGTTTGCTTTGGGGGACTTTATGTGTTTGTTCGGGTCATCACCTGCATCTTATAAGCAGGAGATGTACTTTGATCTTTTTGCTCACACGAGGAGGGTGGGATGAATAGATGACCTCCTGGCTTGTATAAAAAAAAAAAAAAACATGGGGGTGTCTAAGGGAGACTTGTTCCTGATATGGTCAAAGCTAAAAGTAAAACTAGTTAACATTGACATGCTACTAAAAGACAAGTTATCAGTTGTAGTGAGGCCAGAGGCTAAGAAGACCAAGGACTTCTACATGAGAGGGAAGATAGCCTATATTTCATCCTAGTATCTAAAGAAGGAGCAATTACATAAGTACAAGGCCAGCGAGGGACACACAAAGATCGACATCAAATCCCTAGTAAATGTTGGCATCCAGGCCCAGAAGGGTGAGAAGTTCTTCTACAATCCAAGAAACTCAAAGTTGCTTCAACCACTTCTAGAAATGGTGTACTACAATGCCAATAAATTGTGACCAAGTATTGATGAAATAAACAAAATGCACTCGAGCGCCTTCAAGAGGCTAGAAGATCCAGAGTCACCACTGGTCATCCACGAAGGGGAGGATCAACCAGATGATGAACAACAACAAAGGCCACAAAAGAGAAAGAAATTAGAAATCAGGCAATGCAAAGTTGAAAATCACATATTCTGTCAAGCAAAGAATAACTACTCTTAGATGATGAACAAAATCACAATAATGAAGGAACCAAAACTGTTGCAATATCCCCTCATGTCACAAGAAATATACCAGTAGTATAAACTACTCAGATAGCCGACAAGCTAATTGCTCCAACTATCACACATGAATTTGCTCTAGAGGTTGAGAGAGGAATAAGCCATGGTACTAAGGCAATCAGACAATCAACACCTCCAATAGACAATACAACTCATATGATATCGGATCAACCTATAACAAATGTCGAACAAGAAGTAGACATAGTATAGGAAGACACACAAGAAACATCTGCATAGACAACCCACCATCAACTATAGTCCAACTCCTATGAAGTTTGCGTGAACACACCACTACCACTAAGGATTTCTGATCCAATAGGGGCTACAACAACCACCAAAAGTGAATGACTGATATGCCCACAAACCTTTGGTGAAGAATACGAACATCAGTTTGATGCCCTTTGGGCACAAACACAAAATTCCTCCTCCATTAATACAATTATAACCTCTATCCTACATGAACTAATAACACAAGTGCAAAGAAACGATGAGCGGATTGCCTCGCTCCCAGAATTCTTAACCATCATGTTGCTCAATCAAGAAATGATGTTAAATACCATGCAATTATGGAGGTGAAGATGGAAGCACTCTGGAGAGAGCGAGAGGAGCTGCATAGAGGCATGGACGAAATGCTCCATCACCACAATAGGGAATATGAAGCCATTTAAGAGAAGTACAAGAAACTCGAGGTGGAACAACACGAGATGGAAGCTGAGAACCAACAACTAGAAGAATTGTGAGCAAATAGGAAGTCCAGGCATGATGTCATCCCATCACCATCTCAAGCTTCTTCAAGCCCATCCAAAGCCAAAGAGATGAAAGATGATGAAGCACTAAGCACAATGCCAGGACCCAAAGTAGAGGTTGCAAATCCACCACTCAGACCACCAGAAGAAGTATAAGAAACACAAGAGGCGTGAGCAACAATGTATAAGAGTTTGATTTGAACTCCTGCCCAACAAAGATGAGGCAATCTTGAAAGAGCAACTAAGTGAATGAATCATTGGTCAGGAGGCTGCCAGTTCTGATAATTAACATATGGTAAGATAACAAATCTAAATAAAATCCCAGATGAAATGAACATTGGCATGGATATCTGTGACATCTACCTCCAAGAACATGCACGCATTGAACACACAATGACATCATATATGAAGGAAAGATGGTCACAATTTTAACAACACTAAATGAAGCAGTGCTTGAGTCACCATAAGAGGCAGACCAGCTCCTAGAGGAGTTCATTGAAGCAGTCACGTCCAAGAATAAGATGCAAGTAGAGCTATGTGAGAATAAGACTAATGAAGATCTTGATTACAAAACTATCGCACTAGCCACAAACACACATAAGGCTGATGTAGGAACATCTAAGTATGATGAAGGCAGCCTCACTTCATTCTTTATCAATGAGCCAACCAAAAAGTGAAGACCACCTACTGGACAAGAAGAGTTGGGTGCTGCTCCACCTCTTCCATGTAGGATGGTAGGCATGGACATGGCCTCACTCTCTAGAATAACATGCAAGGATGTACATGTCCTAGAAAATGTGTAGGATAAGAACCTTCCAGGCACGAATGTAATGCATCATAACAAAGGAAGGTCTCAAACTAGGAAACACTTTAGAGGAATCTTTCTGAAGAGATAATGGGTTCATAAGAAATTATTTAAAGTGCTCTACGTGACATTGCTTGAAGAGTTCCTTCACCCTGACAAAGTGCAATCGGTCTTCAATGGAGCAGCTCATCTGTCATAGTAGCTATTTGATCAAAGGTTTAATTCTAAAGATGTCAAAGAACTCCAATGGGATATGAACAGGACAGAGACCCAATTTGTAACCCTACCGATGAGAACAGTCAAGCATTGTGCTTTAATAGTTGTGAATATGTATGAGCACCGCACTATAGTGTATAATTGTTGTGTTGCTGAGTTGGACACCACATCCTTAATAGACAAAAGGAAGGAAGATAGGGACATCTTGAAGGTATCATTACATCTGCAACATGCAATCCAAGCATCGGGAGACCTCCACCAGGGAATCTAGAAACAATTCTCTATTTCTAAGAAGGTACCTCAGGAAGAGGCAGGGATGGGGGATTGTACTTTTATTGTGTTAGGAATGATGGAAGATATCAACAATTAAATTCTACTAGAAGACCTATGCAACAAAGATCTGCATGGCCTACGTGGTGTCTATGCTATGGAAGTGATCTACGATCACACTTCTTCAATGATTCAGTGATATCCTATGATGTGGTACCACCTAGGCTTCACACAAGAGTTCCCTTGCCTAAAAAGAAGACATGGCCAGAATAGTTGAAGACCCTATGGATTGATCCTGATGAACCAGCTAAGGCAACTACTTGGAAAGAAGGGTGGGCGTCAGATAGTCAGTCTATAGACGCCACTCAGAATAAAGAACAACAAACTCAAGCTACAAACGAGCCAGAAGTCACCCCCATAATAGAGAAAGAGTAAGAAGAACATGCTAATGATGAGCCTGAAGAGGGATAAATTAATGAAGATGATATGCCAAAAATCAAGCCAGATGAGCCAGCAGGGAACATAGTGCCTACTTTCCAGCACTTCGATAGATGGGCTTGTGAAGGCCTGTCATCAGAGTTTCTACAACTACTGATGTATTGTCTAAAAGAGGTTTGTATTATAGGGGAAGCAATCTTCAAGAGGGATGCCATCTATATGATAAAGGATGACCTCCGTGAAAGTTTGAAAATAGGAGGGTACCATTCAATGAACACCATGTATGTGTACTAATCACTACTGGGGGACATCATGAGAAATGTACACATGGCGTACTTCTTGCTTATAGATGACATTCTAAAAGACAAGAAGTTAGGAGAGAAAGAGCACTTGTAGCTGCATCTAATGAACTCTCTACCAAACAATGTATTCTTGCCTTTTCTACATGAAAACCATTGAACCCTTCTAGTAGTCAATGTCATAGAAAAGACTGTGATTCTATATAAGAACTCAGATTCAACCTTTGCACCAAATAAACACACAAACATGACTACTGCAAAGACACCTAAAGAAGAGAAAGAAACTAAATGCGTAGAAGAAATCATCGAGATGATCCCCAATCAAGGAAAGGGATGCATGCATACAAAGACCAAAGATTTCAAAAAGACACAATTCTGGCACAGAAGCCCACAACAGATGCCCCTTGATGGAACCATTTAAATTTATAGCCAGAAACCAAGGGAAGAAAAGTCATTATGTAGGAGAGTCCTTTTCTATAAAAGGTAGTTTCTAGGAAAACAAAGTCACACAACTATAGAAATAAAGGGGGGAGATAGAAGTTTAGGAAATGAACCAAGCCTATCACAAAGGTTTTGTTGTAAGGATGGAATAACTGGGTAATGGTTTGTTCATAAAAAAGGGAAAACATCTATAGCAAATCCCTCAATGGTTTGATTCTATTAATTAGATTAAGGACATGCTAGACTCTAAGTTTAAGGGAGTTGATAACATCTCATTTTATGAACTGTTTGCACCTATTCTATTCCTATATGAACATTCCTTTTATGAATTTTCTATCTATTTGAATATCTTTGGATAATATTTGGAGATGACTTAATGCCTTTACTTTATCCATGCATATCGCTACCAATACATCTCCATCGGGGCTGCAACAATTACATACAGACAACTGCCCTGGACGTGACAAGTCCATGGGTGTATCCACTGAGACACACAGACGCTCAATGTCATGACCCAACACAATTGTGCATGATGGTCTCGTCCCTTGTTAAGGCCTCAAACGCAACAACACTGCCAGGTAGAAATAGCTGTCACGACCAACACTGCCATTGTGACATCAACAACAGTGATGAGCGTGACAGATATGAAGGTTGAAGAACCCATCATGACCATAGTAGTGTCATGACCGATACTAGGTGGCTACCACAACTCCAATTTTGACCAAGGTGCATATGCAACAGAAACTCTTGTCACAACCTCTAAGCATGTTACGACTGCAACATTAGTAATGGTAGGGAGGTGTGTAGCGACTGCTATTCCTAGACTTAATTCGGTGGCTGGCACCTATAAATAGGCTCCAACTCGACACATCAAAGGCATCAAATCATCAAGAGGATGAAGTGCTACCCAACTTCACAGCCATCCTCATTCACCTCCATTCGTCTTGGATCTCCGAAGATGAAAGTTGGAGGACTGAGAAGATCTAGCATCCTCTTCTTTAAGAGAAGGAGCTGTCATCTTCCATGCTTGTACAAGATCTAGATTTGAAGAACTAAAGTTGGTGTATCACCTTCTCCCTTCTCTATATCTATTATGTCCTTCATGTTGTACCTCCCACCTCTTCATTTATCTTGATGTATCTACACTTTTGTAGCATCGTTATGATGCCCATTAACAAGTGTGTCTATACACCTTGCTCGGGTTGGGAGTATCCGCTAAGGCTCTCCCAACATGTATATACTTGCATAGCTTTGAATACATATATATGATCCTAGCAATGATTATCTCCATAATCTTTCTCTTAATGTTTCACTTGCATGACTAGATACCATATTGTGATGTATGATTGTGAATGCCTCAAAAGAGTAGTATTAATGTTATCAAAGTGTTTTGGAGTTACATGAATGCATGAAAATGTTGGAATGCTAAAGCTAATGGTCATATGGTTTTCTTTGTGATTGTTTATTTGCTATCTTGAGAGAGAGACAACCTTATAATCTAGATCTATCCTAAGCTTGAGAGAGGAGGGAATAGACATTCATGATGATTTCTTGTAGTCTTTCTAAGGTTAAACAAAGGGGAGTGAGTATTGCATGTCGCTGAGAGATCTTAGTAGGAGAAACATGGTCCAAGTTCTCATCAAAACTTCAGTTACATATTTCTTTTTTAATTGTTTCCTCCTGTTTTGTTTTCTTTCCTTTGCCTTTATTGCTTGGTTTGGAGTAACATTGTTCCTTGGGGAACACCGTTTTAATATAACCCATTTTGTATGGTGTTTTTGAGTTTGAGGTTCTTCATTATTAACACTTACCAACCTTATCCCTATGGTTTGACCTTGATCTACTACATCAGACCTCATATAATAGTTATGGGGGCATGAGTGTCAGGTTGTAAATCTAAGAGTTTGACTACTCTAGTTCTGCTCCATTCTGGATGTGTGATTTAGGTCAGCCACCACCCAGGGTCCCAAATGCCCTATTTATGTAGGGTACACATCAAAGGATTGAAAGGGGAGTAGGGTACAAGCTCAGAAGAAGGGGACATGTTGTAAAGAGAAAACTTGCTTCTCCTACACATTGTCATGGAGGAAGGTAGAGGATAGTGCTCACAATAGTCAGATTGAGTGGTGATTTGTGTCAGCCCAGGGCAGCCAGAGAATAGAAAGGAGAGCAAGGGGACACTGAAGAAGCCTGTGTGGGCTGCATGCAGTTTGGTTCCAAAAAGGGCATGCCAAAGAATCAAAATAGGGTATATAAAGAATGAATATGGATTTTGATATCCAAATATTTAAATGATCATAAATTTCTTTTCTTAGCACGCTTTTGAGAGAAAATAGATGTTATGGAACCACAACAGTGTCCTTGAAACAATAAGAACAAGATTAGGGTAGACAAAGATACATGGATGAAATCCAAATAGGGACTAATAGGGTGATGTATAATGTAGTTGAAAGCTTGGATTTAAGTTCAATTGAGTGTCAACATATGATATATGAAGATAAAATAAAACAGTGATGTATCAGAATACATGAATCATGAAACTGAAGTCAAGAGTAAGATAAATAGCATAGTAGGGATAGAAGGTACTATAATAATCTTGGGAACATAGCACACATCAAAATAAAAAAAACGCTTACGCAAGAATCTTTCGAATGGAATCCATCTAATGCAACAAAAATAAATTATGCTTAACAAGTTTATACCTTATCGTAGAAGGGGTGCCAACTATTCAACTTGTAGTGCTCGATGTAGGTCTAGACCCTATAGTATACACCTAACTTGAATCTCACCAGATCAGCAATCAAAACTCCTTTCTGGGGTTTTTAGCAATTTGGGAATCTCCTTAGAATGCATGAAAGAAACTATTTATCTATTATCTAATTCTATCAATCCGATGGTGATTGTCAATGGAAGATTGTGGGAATTCGTCAACAATTTGCATTGAACCCATGATCATAGAGATGGCTTTGTTGACCCTATATCTAACCCCAAAGTCACCTCTTCCAGATGACACTATTCATTTGTGCATGTGTGCACAGATCACACTATTCTACCCCAAAGGTTCTCTCTCTTGATCTACTTACTCTTGGTATTAGATCTTAGCGTTCTTCCTGGGAGACCCTACTAGATCGAAGGGCTCTAGAGGGGGGTGAATAGAGATAAAAACACTTAAACAAAACTTGTTAGACCTTCAGGTTACTTCAAATAGGCACAACTGCAAATAGTGAATTTGATGGCAATTTAAACATACATAGAGGATGAGAGAGATTGAAGAAACTAATTTAACAAGTAATTTTCAAGTGGTTCCACTCTATGAACTAGGACAGGGTCAGTCCATTACCTAGAGAGGTCAATCTCTAAGATTTCTTAACCATGTCTACTCCTTATATTCACTTATAAGAGTTACAACATATGGCATTCCTTTTCCGGGACAAGGATACCCAGCTTCCCTTTGAGGTCAAAGGAGGCAATAACCTTACAACCAAGGTCTTACCTATCTAAGAGCTAGTCTTCTACCTCACCAAGGTCTTACCCACTCTTGAAAGCAGTTGGATGCCTTAAAAAAGGATATCCCCTTCTTTCATGGTGTCTTTATCCTTGAAGGATTTACCCACTTAACTCCTTCGATCTTCCACCTTATCCTCCTCCTTCACTTAAAGAAGCTTTATGCACCTTATTCTACAACTTGAAGAAGCTTGCACCATCTTTTCACTTGGACAAGCTTTTACCAACTTTATCTTAAAGAAAGGGGTTGCGAGAAGAGAATCTTTGAGAACTTTACAAGCATACAATGATGTAGCTCGCTCAAAAAAATCCTATCTCATTGATAATGACAAAGTGAAGTGTAATAAAAAGATAGAAATGGGCTCAAGTGGACTAGTGCACTCATCTATAGCAAGGAGCATGAATAACATGAAGGAGACACCTTAGAATTAACTCCAAGAGGTCCTATTTATAGCTGAGGGTGTCCAATTGGTGGTAGGAACACTTATGAATGTTTTCTAGCTGTTGGAGGGTTGCAATGGATATAAATCTGACTAATCCACTTATAATTATTTTTTTTGCATTTTCTGTACAATACATTCGATCAAGTTTCAATAAAGATAATTCGACTGATCGCACTATGCGCAAAGAAAATTTAAACCATCGATTGAGTTTGTCCTAGTGGAAACTCGACTGATCAACTTAAATTAGTTTTGGGTTGTGCAAGGATTGGTTGAGTTCTGTGAAGGTGCATCTCGACCGATCAAGGTCATTCTCAAAATCCATTATGGATTAGTTGAGTTTATACTGCACTAAATTTTGGAAAATGACTTTTGAGTGATCAAACATCCAAATTAAGAGTCCCTGATTTTTTCTGATCTTAGTTATAATTCATATCATCAATACAAATGATTACAAAAATGATCTAAGGTATTTGTAGTGATTTCCACAAAAGTGCATTTGCATTGATTTTTACTTGAACTAGAGCAAGCTAGAGCTTGATAGATTTGATCTTTTTCATGTACCAAATGTCTAAAATTAATCTCCAACAAACAAATTAGATACATATGAATGAAATGCTTAAGTCATTATCAAAATATGGACAATGTGTAACACTTAAATCAACATTCTCCCCCTTGTTGACAATGACAAACCATTCCTCAAATATCGAAAAAGGATATGAAATTAAAACTTTACCTTTGACAAAGGATGTGAGAGTTAAACCTTTTCCTTGTGAATTGCAAGTGGATACATGAACGAACAATGTTAATTTATCCCCCTCAATTCATGCTTACGTAAGACTATGTTGTTAGTCTTTCCACAAATAACTATAGCATATATACATACTATATGGTTCTCTAGAAAGTCACATGATATGTAGATAATTGAAAAGAAAAGGATCATATAATTAATAAAAAGAATATGGATGAGATCACTTCTCCCCCCTTTGTCATATCAAAAAGGTAGGGAGGTAGAAAAGACAAAAACATAGGTCTTCTCCATAGCCATAAGCTAAAGTAGTCAACCACATATAGCACACTCCAAACAGAGATAGAGCGTAGATAAACAAGAAATCCAATTTCATAATCAAAACATGGGATAACATACCACAAAATCATAATATATAGTAAAATACTGGCACAGTCAAGGCCCACCTACCTGTGATTCTCTCGAAGGTGTCGTGCAGAAGCCTGCTTCACCATTACTCCTGTAACACCCAAAAAACCAAGTAGAGTCTGACCCCGCCTTTGGTGAGTTGGTCCTCCCTTGACCTTGGGGGGGGGGGGTTAGGGTGGTCCTTGCAGTCTCTCTCCCATGGTCAGTGGCGCCTTTAAGTCATATGTGATGTGGCGGTGGTTGTCACCTTGGCCTTCCTTGGTGGGTGCTTTCAAGTCCGCCTTCAAGTCATGCCATCCTCTGCCACCAGTGGTGTTTATTGCAGGTGGTCTGATCACCCTATTGGTGATTGCGGCTGGGGTTTCTCTATGTGGGGGGTTCATATTCCTAGCTATCTGACCCATGCACCATAGGGACTCCGTCACCAAGGCGGGTGGTCCTGTCTGGTCCTTCCCTGACGGTGGCTCCTGCGCCTGCTTGGCGACACTGACGACTCCATACCTTGGCTCACTGACGCCCTCATACCTTCTAGTCCACGTGCATGGGATCGGGACGCAGCGTGGCCTTGCCGAGCCCTTTGTGGTGGTCCAGCGTTCTAGTGCCTGGCCTGGTGTTGACCTGTACGGTGACTGTAGGTTCCTAGCTACCTGAGTCACACACTGGAGTTGTTTTTTCCTCCGTAGTGGCAGCATCATCGACGGCCTCCTCGATTTCTTGACTTGGACGACGGTGTCTAGTGGACCTGGACTCCTGACGCCCCACCCCCTGATTGTTCATGGTGGTGAACCCGGGTGGTCGGTTTGGGTCTTTCCATCGCCCTCCATCACGCCCATCCACCACACAGGGCGACGCTCCCCTGACCTGGGCTCCGAGCTTCCTGGTTGGGATCGGTCCAGACCAGGTTCCCCTCCCACCTGGAGTGCTTGCAACAACTCTAGAAGCTTCTCCGACCCTCTAGCTGGGGTGCTAACCCTCTGAACCAGGCTCTGAGCTTCCCGGTTGGGTGCGGCTCAGACTGGGTCCCTTGTCGTGCTAGTCCTTCCCGCCCAAGGTGCCTGCAACGGTACGCTTGTTCAAAGGCACCCTCTCGTGAGCAGCATGTGCCCTCCTTCTAGAAGCTTCACCCCCCTCTGATGTGAGAGACCTCACATTTCATTAGTTCCTTATGGCGTCAGCATGGAACAACCCTCCCTCTCCACCGCGCCTGCTCTAGTGAGGTCTGGCATCATCCTAGTGACGTCACTCTCCACTGAGCCCCTTGGCACAGACGTGCTTGCTTCCCAAGAACTCCTTCTCTCTCTATGGTACGATAGTGCTCTCCAATGTCAGCAAGCACTAACCTAACATCCTCTTCTTTGCCTCCACATGCCCTAGCCCCACCTCACTGGCCCATGGCTAAAGGGAAGACCAAGAAGAGATCGTTCTACACTTCCTTTGTCCAACGCAAGGTGGCGGAGGAGCATGCTAAGTGAGGGAGAGCGGCGCAGGCGGAGCGCGCTCGTGAGAGGGGGAAAAGCAATCTTTCCTCCGGTGGCTCGCCCCCCCTCCTGCTGAACACCGCTGACCAGCCTCAAGGCGTCCCACCCCTGGCTGTGATGGGGGCTCTAGCAGCGGGACCAAGGACGTTGCGGGTGTCAAGATACCTGGTGATGTTGACGGTGTGCAGATGGGAGTCAACGATGCCCCTCCTAGGTACCTTCTCCCTCTGACTGGTGCGGACAGAGCCGACCTCATAGTGTCCACGATGGGTCCATGGTGAGGGCCACCCCGAGTCAGAGTCAGAGACGTCCATCCTGTCTGCCGGCCCTGAGCAACCGCAGGCCGAGCGGGAAGACATATGCTCAAGCAGCTTCGTCTACACATGCCGTGACGGTCTGGCCCATGAGTGTGGCCATGGCAGACTGGATGGAGCTGGCGGCAAGGAAATCCCCTACGACGTCCATCCCAAGCAACATGGCACTCAACTTCATCGAGCCCACCCTAGATCCTGATCGGGGTTTCATCGCCGACATCCCGCTTGAGGTGATGAACTCCTACGCAGATTCATACACCAACACTGTCATCTTCTACGTCATCGACGCGTCGCCGCATGAGACCGTCATCAGGGGCTAGCTCCGGAGGGCCTAGAGGCCCCAGGGAAAGTTTAAGCTCTCCCGGTGTGATGGTGGCTTCTTCGAGCTTAGGTGCGACTTCAAGGCAGACCTGGATCTCTTCATGGAGGGAGGTCCATGGTTCTTCGATGAGCAGTTAGTCGTTTGCCGCAAAATGACTCCCTCCACCAAGCCGGCGCGGGACCTGCTTGCATCCGTTCCCTTCTGGGTCACCTTCCCCACCCTCGGCCACCTCCACTCACTGGACCTCTTGGCACGAGTGGTGAGCTGCATCGGGAAGCCTTCACATGTGGGGGATTGGGTGTCTACTGCCTCAGGCTCTGCACAGGCCAAGGCCCTTATGGACCTCCCTCCCAATTGTGATCCCCATGTTGAAGTGTGGGTTCACTTCCCGGGTGGTGATGCTGAGAAGGTGCCGGTCCAATATGGGTTTGTTCCGTCACGATGTACATCCTACGAGGCGTTTGGCCATGGCCTCCACAGATGCTCATTCATCTCCGACAAGACCCGATCTGATGCCCAGAGGAGACAGGACCTAGGTTGTAACCACCCCTCCAATCGGACACATAGTGACTTTAGCACCGGTGGCCAAGGTGTGTCGCCCCGTGATAGGAGTAGAACCAAAAAGGCGTAAAAACAAAATGACGGGCCGACTAATGGCAAGGTTTTGGCGGCTAGTGGCGACCTGGCAGCGGATGGACAATGTGGCGAGGGTGATGTTGACGCCAACCATCCTAGCACAGCCTGCGATACAGGGGTGTGTGCGGTTGCTGCTCCCACTCTAGGTGTGTTTGATGCCACCCCCTACAACCTTGAGGCGACAGCGGGCAATGGCGTGGACACCGTGATGGCTGGGGTGGACGACCCTGAGGCAACCTGCCCTTGCATGACCGGGTCAGGTGTTGTGCCGGATGAGCCAAGTCCTCTGGGAGGAGGCAATTCCACCAACTCTAATCGGCCATCATCGCCTGAGGATGACCCACCCTCTACCACCTTCCAGGCCTCGCCAACAAAAGCGCCAGCTAGGAAGGGAAAGCACGCCCCTCCGAGGCCAGGGGTGACATGAACCATGATTTCAAGGTGCACCCTCACCAACATGCATGTTCCCCCACCACCCAAGAAGCCAAAGGGGGTGGTAGCCCTCCCTGCCCTGGGCTTCTCGATGGAAGGTGATCAGGTTGACGGTGAAGAAGCAGAAGTGGTGGAGGAAGCTCTACCTCTCATTGATGTTGTCCCTAGCTCCAAGCAGAAGCTTCCGAGATGGTGAAGATCCTACCCAACCCCCACTGTTTCTAATGTCAGTAGTGCCATGGAATGTGCACGACATCTGCGAGCTGGAGAAAAGGAGAGCGGTGGCCTTCCTCCTACGACAAAAAGGCACCTCAATGGATCTGCTGGTGGAAACCAAGCTGAGGAAGGATGTAGGTGGTGAACAGGTGATCAATGAGATGTTTCCGGGGGGTTGGAACTACATCTCCAACATCGACGCCACCGGGAAGGCTAGGGTGTGCTGGGGTTGGGACCCCCGTGTGTGGTCCGTCATGGTTACAACCACCTCTTCCCAGATTATTACTACCTAGTGCACCAACAAGGGCGGTGCACATGTTCTCATGTCAGCAGTGTACGCCCATAACCAACCCCAACGGCGGAAATCTCTCTAGGAGGAGATAGAGGCAGCCAAGCCACTGGAGATGGTCCCCTAGTTGGTGGCGGGTGACTTCAACGCCATTCACCATGACAGTGAGAAGGCGGGAGGGAGTGAGGTGTCCAGGAAGGCTATGCGGGAGTTCAACATCGCGGTGGACCGATCAAGCTTGGTGGAGCTCGAGACGTTTGGGGGCGTCCTCACCTGGTTGAATAGGAAGGAGGCGGGGGATTGGGTCTATTGTCGTCTGGACCGAGTGTTGGTCAATGACAGGTGGGCGGATCTCTTCCCAGTAGCACACACATGCCTCTCCTTTTCCCACTTTAGTGACCATGGCATGATGGTCACTTCACCCTTTGCTGACTCAACCAGGCATCGGGTAAGGCCTTTCAGGAGCCTCAATGTGTGGGCTAGGTGGGACGGGTTCCTGGATGTGGTGAGGGGTGTGTGGTGCTCTACAGTGACGGGAAACCCACTCTTCATCGTCGCCCTAAAGCTCAAGGAGGTCAAGGCTAGGCTTAGGGCTTGGGCCGCGATCCATGGCGATGTCAGATCCGAGAAGAAGAAGATGGAGAAAGTATATGCCACCATCCAGGCGGGTCTCCAATGCCTGCCTTGCTACCCTGACCTGACCCAAAGGGGGAAGGAGGTTAGAGAACATCTGGATCAGCTCAACACTACCGAGGAGTTGTTCTTCTACCAACACAATCGAGTCAAGTGGATCCAGGAAGGGGAGCACAATATTTCCTTTACCAATAGGCGGTTAAGAGGAAGGAGATGAGGGACACCATCCACTACCTCATCGACGAAGATGACATACAAATCAGCAACCGAGTGGAGTTGGAGGGGGAGGCGGTGGCCTTCTACAGTGACCTCTACAACCACAATGGCGGTCCTACCCATCAGATGCGGCTCCGACCAACCAAGAAACTAACGGTGACCCAAGGGTGACAACTTTGTAGGCCCTGCACGAGTGAGGACGTGAGGGACACAGTGTGGTCTATTGGGCAGGACAAGGCCATGGCCCCTGATGGGTTTAACACCAGCTTCTTTAGAAGCTGCTAGAGTGTCATTGGCGAGTACATGACCAAAGCCATCCTTTGGATTATGAGAGGAGGGGCCATGGTGTGGGAAGTCAACCACTCCTTATTGACGCTGATCCTGAAGATGGATGGCGCAACCTCTCTCCGCGACTTCAGGCTGATTGCCTGCAGTAGCGTGCTCTACAAAATCTTCACCAAAGTGTTGGCTGAGAGGCTAAAGGAGGTTATCAGGGGGCTAGTCTCACACAACCAAGGCACGTTCATTCCAAACAGAAGCATATCAGACTGCTCCCTCCTTGCAGTGGAGTTCCTTTATGGCTTCAACCTCAAATGCCCAGGCCTAACGGCCTGCTTAAAGAGAGACTTATCCAAAGCATATGACCATGTCGAATGGGAGACCCTATGGACAATCATGGAAAGAATGGGCTTTCCCCCTACTTGGACAGATTGGATCACACAATGTGTCTCCACCTACTCCTTTTTGGTCCTCATCAATGGGCTGCCAACATGTCTGTTCAATAGCTCACGCGGTCTCAGGAAGAGGTGCCCACTATCACCCCTCCTCTTCACGCTCATCATGGAGTATATCACCATACTCATGTCTGAGGGAGAACGTCAAGGCCGCTTTCCCACCTATAAAGTCAAACACACTTCCGTCATGTCTCACCAAACCTTCGCTGACAACGTGCTTATCTTTGTGGAAGCTACTAGGAAAAGCCTTTGTGGGGTCAGAAGGATATTGGATGAGTTCAGCGACACGGTTGAGGTTCACGTCATCCCAACCAAGTCCAAACTCTTCCTCTCAAAAGCAGCGGTGGCGAACGCCAACCTCCTCTGCGGTGTGATGGGTTTCCCTCTGGACACCCTGCCCACGCGTTATCTTGGGTTTCCCCTTGCTGCTAAAAACCATACAACAACCTTCTTCAACCCATGCCTTGATCAAATGAAGAAAATGATCTCCAAATGGACGGCGCATAGAATCACTATGGCGGGACATTACCTTCTCACCAAATCAAACCTCCAAGGCCTTGTCACTTATTGGGCCTTGCAAGGCCATATCCTGGAGAGTACTTGTGACCGTATGGAAATGGTGTTGGTGGACAACGTTTGGGGGTCCAACCACCATTACATGCGCTATGAACGCCTGGCTAAACCTACCAAGGAAGGGGGTCTGGGGCTTAAGAGGGTCCCCGAAATCAACCTTTGGGCCTCACTGTGAAGGCTAGTCTGATTCCATACATGCCCTGACTCACCATGGACCCAGTGGCTACGTAGATGGTATGGGTTCTCCTTGCCTGACCCAACAACTCTGCGACAGGGGGAGTCCAACTCCTGGAAGAACATGGCCCGTGCCTAGATGGAGCACAACCACCTCTTCGAACAATCCACCCATGGCCACGTCAAGCTTATCAACCCAAACACTAAACTATGGAGGGTGATCCAGCCCCAACAGGACCCCTGTATCATTGGCAAGACCATATGGGGTGGAACCTTATCCATCAGTGGAGCTTCACGATCTTTACGGCCTTCCATGGGGCCCTGGCCACTGCGGACCGTGTTCATGAGTGGAACGGAGATGCCAGTGATAACTGCACCTTCTGCCGTCAGAGGGAGGATGTTTCAGCAGCTCTTCTTCTGTTGTTGTTTCTCCAAACACATCTTTATACACATCATGAACCTCTGTGGGCTGGTGATACCCACGACTGCTACCCACCCCGAAACAACCACCCTTATAAAAGACAAAACAAGGGGTTGGAAGGGGTGGAAGTGGCTTGCCCTTGCGGAGTGGATGTGCACAACATACTTCATCTGGAAACAGCGTAACAAGAGGCGACACAATCAGCAAAACCTCACCTCTGTGGAGTGTCGGGACCTGGTTGTCAAGGCCACATGTCGGCTTGCTGAAACACGCGGGTGGAGCTCCACCATCCCGACCCACATCAGTAGGGTGTAGGGGATTTCCTTTAGTCCTTAGACTCTTGTATAGATCCCATGGGCTTTCTCTGGGTTTTTGTAGAGTTACCCCCCACACACGCACCCTTTTTTGTAGTTATACAGGGGTGGCTGGACGCACCCCACACCTTGACTTATCAGGTGTGCAGAGTGTCCTACTCACATGTGTTTTCCTTTTGAAGTTCCCATGAGCCTTCTAGCCCAGTGTTTCTCGCACGTTGGGGCCTCCTTGTATGGGTGTCCCGTTTTGGGCCACCCTCATTGTTATATTTACCAGTCTATCAAATAGGATATTCCGAGATATAGTCAAATAAAGAGTTATGGTAAATAAGATTAAAATTACAACACTAAACATGTTTGCTCAAAAAAACAAGAACCACAAACCAATGATCAAACAAAAAGATGATAAAATAGTATACCTTAGATACAATACCCAAATTTCTTAGTACATAATAGTCTAAAAAGATATATATGATTAGCACTTAAAGACTGTATAACTAAAACATCTAAGGTATATCTATGCTATCTATGTCAATAGGGTCATCATCAACAACATCATCATTGACCTTGCGCTTGTAGTCCTAGTCATCTTATGAAGGTGCATTAGAGAAAACAACAACCTCACCTTCATCTTTGGAAGAACCAACTAAGACATCATCAGAATCATCCTCACATACATCATCCTCATTTCCCTGAGCATCATTAGAATCATCCTCAATAGCCTGGTCAGGCATCTCCTCATCAGTAGGGGGACCAAAACCATGACCTAGCCATTTGGCATTCTACTCAACCCATAACATGCCACATGCATATGATTCATTGTCTTGATCAAAGGAGGAAGAAGAAGTCCCAATGATAGCAAACAAGGTGGTAGTAGGACAAGTAGGCAGAGATAGTATAGGAAGAGAAATAGGATCAGGTCCACCATCAATAGTAGGGGTGGCAACTGACATAGCAGGTGGAGGGGTGGGGTAGAAGTGATTGTATGCATAGGAAGCATAGTCATCGCATTGGTATGGCTGGTAGGAGGGGTAGGATAGCTACCAAATAGGTTCATGTGGGACATGATCTGGCATAGGTCTTGGTGAAGATGATCCTGAACCTAAAGGTTATACGCCCATTGGTGTATCATGTAACCCATAAGGGCCTTATTTGACACAGGCAAAGAGGCACAATCAGGTCGGGGTGGTGGTGGAGGTGGAGGTTCCTAGGTGGACGTAGAGGTCGAGGATCGAGGTGTGGTAAGGGAGGTAGGAAGGAAGGTTTTCTTGATTGTAGTCTCATTCATACACATACCTTTTTGACTAGGATTTTAGTGGAGATCATGGAAAAGGGACTTCTGAGTTACAAAGGTAGAAAGACCACTGATCAAGGCAGGGTAGGGGGTGGGTGCCATGGGTGTTCTTCCTGAAATTAAAATAGGACATGTGATGTAGAATGTATCGAGGTCAGTTGACTTAGACATTCTTCAAAAGACACAACATGATCACAGTGGTGCTTTCAGTAATTTCTATTTGGTTTTTCTTAGGATGGACATGGCAGTTAACTACTAATGCAGTCAGACAGTTTTTGACCTCCATGGAAGATGAGGGCATGGTTGATTTGTTCCTATAGGGAACATTGGGATTCTTAAAAATGTTTTAATATTGGGAAGAATAAGATAAAATATTTGTAGAAGTCCTCATGGTCAAGCAGGTCATAATAATCTCGATAGTCATCTCTCCTTGTGTTAGCAATCTCAGTACCATCGAAAAATATATTCAAAAAATCACCAAAAATGGTAAATTTGGTATCGACAAGCATGGAAGTAAGAATAACTTGAGAATTAGGTGGTGGTACAATATTTTCATAGTTCCATTTGAGATTTGCAAAAACTAAGGGACCTCCTTAATCTAGTTATAGAATTTTGGAAGCATAGACGTTCTACACACAAAGAACCAAGATGATGGGAAGAAATCAACTCAACAACCTCCTTGATAACGTTGTCATGGTGATATGACGTTCAAACAAATATTTGAAAGGGAAAGGGTTCCTAGTAAGGAGCTCCTTATGTAAATTTAAAGGTTTAAAGGAGAAGAAGGAGGTACTATCAAAAGATAAGAGGCAAGGAGCAGAGGAGGATGAGGGTGCTCCACTAGGGATGACTCCTTTCTAACGGTTGGAATCCATGAAGGATGATGGAGAAGTAAAAACAACTGAAAGATAAAGAGAACATTACTAGTAGGTCATCTAGCCACCTAGGTAGGTGTGGTAAGAGGCAAGGGAGGCTAAATGAGGTTGGGAGAGGAGGTGTGAACCTAGGGTTTGAGGTCAAGGGGACTGGAGATCGGGATCAATCAACTTTTCTCTAGTTAATAGGGAGAGAAATTGGTCGATACCCTTTTATAATTTGGTCGAGCCGACGGTCAGTCGAGTTCTGAGATATGGAAACTCAACCTATCAGGTATTTCCATATGACCTCAGCCAGGGATCGATCGAGTTGGTAATTCGACTGATTGATAGTCTGTCAAAAAATTAGAAATTTTAATTCTAGTTTCTAGGATGCTAATTGAATTTATTTCATTAGCCTATTATTTATTTTATACATTGAGGCACATTTCACACATCATTGGACACTATTTTGTGATAAATCATTTGTTTGTGAAAAATTCCCAAAACAAGCAAAATAAGGCATTAAAACATGGCAGTTTAGTAAATAGCAAGTAAGAGATGTTCAAATTTAAGCAAGAAACATATAGGTAAGAGAACAACTAGCTAGAAGGACTTCCAATATCATCAAGAGAAGTTATAAGCAGTTTTGATGTAATATAAGAAAATTGCTTTCTAGCTAGACGTATAGTGAAAATGTCTGCAAGCTAACTCTCCATATCCACATGTGTGATATAAATATTCTTCTTGGCAATGTGGTCATGAAGAAAGTGATGACATACCTCTATATGTTTATCTCTATTATGCAATATAGGATTTTAAGAAAAGTTAATTGTAATAGCATTATCACAACATATAGGAGAAACCTCAAAAGGAATGTTAAAGTCTTGGAGCATGTGCCTCATCCATAGGACTTGGGCACAAGAACTTCTAGCAACAATGTATTAATCCTTGTTAGTTGAAAGAACCACAGTGCTTTGTTTCTTAGAGAACCAAAAAACTAGGCATGGTCCTAGGAAGAAGCAAGTGCCACTTGTGCACTTTCTATCAATCAAACAACCTATGTAACCAACATCACTATCGACAGTTAGAGTAAAGTCCCTTGACATAGGATACCATTGTCCATAATTTTGGGTTTTGGCTAGATACCTCAAAATCCTCTTAACTTCTATGAGATGTGATTTTCTTGGGCTTGATTGAAAGAGAGCACACAATCCAACACTAAACATTATATCGGATCTAGAGGTAGTTAAATAAAGTAAAATTCCAATCATACCTCTATAGAGATTATCATCTACCTTTTCTCCTTGCTCATCTCTATCAAGATTGGCAGTGTTTGACATGGGGGTGTCCATTGTCTTGGTGTTCTCCATCCAAAAGTTCTTAAGTGTTCACTGGTGTATTTGCCTTAGTTAATGAAGTTCCCATCTTTTGATCGTTTAATTTGAAAGCCAAGGAAGAAAGTAAGCTCCCTCATCATGCTCATCTCAAATTCACTCAACATAAGAACAAAAAACTCCTATCAAAGATCAAGATTAGTTCCTCCAAAGATAATATCATTAAAATAAATTTGAATAATCAAGAAATTGCTAGAAGAGTATTTTAGAAACAAGGTAGAATCGATTTTGCCCATAATATATGCATTGTCTAGAAAAAAGTTCTTTAGTTTCTCATACCAAGCTCAAGGTGCTTGTTTGAGACCGTATAAAACTTTTTGTAACAAATAAACATGGTTAGGAAAATTATCATGTTCAAAGCTCAGAGGTTGAGCAACATATACTTCATCCTCAATTGTACCATTGAAAAATGTACTTTTTACATTCATTTGATAAAGTAGGAAATTCCTGTTGGTATGTATGCCCTGAGAGCCAATCATGGGATGATTGGTGGGATACATTAAGATTGATTTGATAAACATCAAAGGCAAGCTTCCAATTCTTTCTAGTTCAGTCATATGAGATAATGATAGAACATATTGAATGTCTAGAGAATGACAATACTCAATGACGTATGCCTTTAGGTTTAGGACCTGAACGATGAGATCATATGGATGCTAAGAGTTTGTACATTCTTATAGTGTCCCTAGTAGGATGTCATTGTGGAAGGTAGATAGACAACAATGACTCACAAGACTAGATTGTGGTTTTGGTTGATGACATAATCTCATTAGTCATGATATGGAGATATCAAACCAAACACATAGGTACTTGTTAGAGAACAAGTGTATCAGACAAACCCACTGTGAGTTTGACACATGGAACCATGACATGGTAGTCACAATCAGTTCTCACAATGATGGTGGTGAGTGTGATTCTTTGACTTGAAACCACTACACTCAACACATGTTGTTGGGTACACTTTGACATCATCAAACGCAGTCCTGAAACATGGATTGTTATAAAGGTGATGACTGGGTGGCTTTGACACATGGGGCTTTTGAGGGATGAGTGATAGATATGGGATTTGTCCCTCCTGAGGGAGTTTGATATCCATGGCTACTTGATGAGTAGGATTGAGATAGGCATGCGCACACATGTATGAATCAATATGTGATATTCATGTCATACTTATCTCCTCCAATCTACTCTGAGATCAAGAAAGTGAATGGACGTTGACAGGATGATAGTTCCATGCCTTGAGTTCATTCGGGATATCAGTGACAAAGAAATTATACATTCGTTGTAACACCATTCACGGATTGTAGGATTGAAAGTTGTTCTCCAACTTTCCTTTTCACTTGGGTAGCATTGATGTGAGACTAGGCACCGCTCTTTGTTTGTGAAGTCATAAGTGTTATGGACTTTCATTGCCAACGTGAAATGGACCTGCAGGGTCACACACATAGGATTTAACATGGAAGAGGAGTTTATCCACAAATGATGTTTAGATTGATTACTAAAGGAGTTTAGTAGTTCAATTAAACACTCAATCGATTGATAGCTCAATATCATAGTGTTCAAGGTGTTGGACTGATTGATTAGAGTATCAGATTGATTGGAACTGAAAATGACTTATTTTTGCATAGTCTGCTGCTCCAACCGATCGACTCATGGGATGAATCGATCAGCTCAGGTTGATGAAGTGATCGGCTCAACTGGTGAGATGATCGACTCATGTGTCATGAGATGATCAGCTCAATTGTTGAACCGGTCGATTCATGTGACCAACCGAGATCGTTTGGAAAGTCAGAAGACTATTTTGAAAATACAATTTATTTCACTTGTACAAATTCGATTTGGACAAGAATTAATATTTGATTAATTAGAAACAAATATGAAAGTCAATTTGATTTGGACCAGGACCACAAACCGATCAGCTCAGAAGTGAACTGATCGGCTCAGGCATCCCAAATGATTAGTTCACGTGTGAACCGATCACTTGAGGTCACCAACCGACCGTTTTAGGTGTGAAATGATCGGTTCAGCTGGCGCAGTTGGTTGTTTTGTGGAAAATCTCTAACCCTTCTACTCCAGCATTAATCGCGCATTGCCCGGGGTAGAGAACTTTGTCCCATGACTCTCCCATATATAGGGTTATTAGGGGCTTCTCAAAGTACAACTGAGAACACCAGTTGCTCTGCAAAGTTGTTGTTCTCTATGGTTTTGGTAACCGAGAGAGCCCGAGCAAGTGCTACCCGATAAGGGAGGCACAATAAGGGAAAGACAACTACAGAATGGCAACTGGTTGCAGGAGAGTGTGTTGGTGACTAGTATGCCGATAGGAGGGTGTGACTCCTTCCGATTCCTTGCGAGACAAGGAGATCAAAGTTCCAAGTGGTCTGTGTGGACTACTTCAGAGGTGGGAGACTTCTCCCGCTCGGAGGAAAGTTGTCAATCCCGACAGTACCAGTGAGACCAGGAGCTACACAAACACCATCCACGACCGGAGGTGAAGCCCGCGCAAGCCGTGAGGTAACATCGCCGAGCAAGCCTCAGGACAAGGTACGCCTCAACAAACCATCCTTCTTATTGTATAGACGTTGACATGATTGCTTTATTCTGGGTTTGGGAGAAGAAAATTTTTGTTTCTGCTGCCTTCTCTATCTCCCCTAAAACACAATAGTGGTATCAGAGCCACACCAACTGCTCTATACTTTAGGATTATCGATGTGATCAATTTTGGTTTGTCGCTTTATTTATTGCATACGATGCGAATAAAATTGGCTTTATGCATGTCCAATCCTAAATCCACAAATCCCAATATACATATATGATATGTAATATGAATGCACTCGATATGCGTCACCCTTAAATGAGTTTTTTGGTGGATGTATATCATGGTTATGGCCAATAAACCCTTTGTATGTGTGCTTGATTGAATGTGGTTGCTTGCATCTTGGTCTGCGCACTGATTCCCTACCTCCTTATTCCTGATGTAACTCGAGATAACTCGAGATTTCTTTCCTACCTTTGCTCCCCCCAAATGTAACTCGGGGTTTCCCAATTCAAATGTAAAATAGGATAGATCTTTTATTTCCTGTTATGTCAAAGAACGTCGGAGAATATGACGACAACTAAGATGATCGGTTCAAGGCATGAACCAATCGGTTGGTGATCCAGATGACCGGTTCGAGGAGCAAGATGAGCGGGTGGTGACCTGAGGAGATGCACGACGACCAAGAAAACCGATCAGTTGGAGGAGGCAACCGATCGGATGGTGGCACCCAACCGACTGACCTGATGGTGAGTCGATCAATCATGGAGATGAGTTGATCAAACCCAAAATGGAAAAGCACAGAGTTCATCTTGTATAGGTTTCATGTGATTTAGACCTAGATGACCATGATTCCTCTTGGCTCGAGGAATCACATTAGGATGGCCATAATCATCACTTTTATCATTTCACATGTTTTCTATTGGATATAGCATGTATATGATACATACTATGTAATGTGGTGATTGGATATGTATATATACCTATAAAAACCAAATCCCTCATTTAAATATTAAAGTTTTAGATGCCTTCCAAATGTGACACATGTGAAAAGCTTGATCAGCCAAGTGTGGGAACGCCCTAGCGTGGTGCACCGTCTATCTCGTGGAAGCGTGAAGGATGGATATGTGGGTCTGCCCTAGCAGGGTGCATATTCATTGTGTTGGTTTTGGGTCGGACTTAACAAGGTGACCTAGATAGGATCTAGCACCTTAAGGCATGGAGGTGATCATGGAAAGGAGTTGCATATGACATCTTTCAAGAGTTGCATATGATGCAATTGGCAAAAGTTGCCTACCTGGAATATCTAAGTTGTGGGTGACAACCCTAGCTGGTCCATGACTCAGAGGATTTCATGATCTTGACCCACTAGAAGATTGTACACTGCAATCTTCTGAATTGATGGTGAGGGCTATCAATTTGAATAACAATTGTGGGAGTGATAATTAATTAAAGTCCTAATTATATCGTCAAACTTTTCAAATCAATCAAATAAGTCAAAATTGAGTTTTAGACTAAATTGCATGTATTTTCTTTTGTAGTACAAATGACAACAAACAACAATCACTTCTTGTTGTGATTGGTCCTTGAAAAGGACAAGCTGAATGGGACTAACTTCCATGACTAGTTTAGGACATTGAGAATTGTTCTCACTCGAGCCAAAGCTCTATGTCCTAGACACTCTAGTTCAAGAGGAACCTTCTCCTACCGCACCAAAGGCAGAAAGGGATGCTTATAAGAAGCATTCTGATGATGCCATTGATGCAAAGTGCTTGATGTTGTGCTCCATGAACCATGAGTTGCAGAGACAACATGAGAACATGGGTGTCATTGAGATGATTCAACATCTCAAGAACATGTATGAAGATCAAGCAGAGAAAGAGAGATATGATGTCTCTAGGGCACTGTTCAAGTGTGTCATGATAGAAGGAGATCCAGTTGGTCCTCACACGCTCAAAATGATTGGGTATGTCATGAACCTGACAAGACTGGGATTTCCCCTGAGTCAAGAGTTGGCTACTAACGTGATACTGCAATCATTGTCAGAATCCTACAGTCAGTTTGTGATGAACTACAACATGAACAACTTTGAGAAGTTGTTGACAGAGTTGTTGGGTATGTTGAGGACAACTGAGGCACAGATGAAGAAGGACAAGCCTAAGTCTGTGATGATGATTAGCAGCAAAAAAGGCAAGTCCATGCGCAAGGGAAAGGGCAAGGCTAAGAAAGGTTCTGATGTTAGCCAGCAGCCCAAGTCGACTTCAACTCTCAAGGTCAAGGGAGGCGTGACCAAGAGAGGCAATTCCCACCATTGTCAAAAGCCAGGATATTGGAAAAGAAATTGTCCACTCTATCTGGAAGAACTAAAGAAGGAGGCGACAGATGTCTCCACCTGAAGGTGTCATGAAATAAACTTGTAACACTTTTTGAGGTATATGATACCAAGATATAAAGTGTAAAGCACTCAATAAATGGGGCAAATGTTGCTTCCATAGATAGGAGTACTTTAGTTTATTTTCAGCCTTAAAGGCATGTAATAGAGTTATGAAGTTCTATTTCATATTTTCCAATGGATAGAAACACATTATTTTTGCATATTGTATGACAATGATAGAAATTAATAAAGTTGATGTTTCAAATCCAAAAGATATGATCTTTATGGAAATGCCTTGTTTATCTTGTGGTACTTGGTATGCATAAGATAAAATGATACCTAAAAGTTATTGATAACTCAAACAATCAAGTTAGCATAAATCATGAGAAGTTCATTTCTAGTTTCCATATGATGGATAAATCTAGACTCTTTTGGTTAGAGAACCAGTAAGAGACATGAATCTATTAGACATAATTAATCAATCTTCACTAGTGGTAGTGGGAGAATGATTATCCTATTAGGTATTATACATGTGATGTATTTACATACCTATTGGAGCAAATGCTAATAATTCAAATGGTGTTTAGAGAAATACCAATATGAATATCTTGAAGTGTTCAAGAATATCATAGATGAAGTACAAATTTGGTAAAGTGTTAATTCTTGATGAGATCAATGAATAATGTACTTGGACCAAATGTTTAGATCCTTATGAGTGATTATGATAGTGTATCATAGTAAGCTCATGATTAAGGCATGGTGATGTCTAAATCAAGAGAGAGTCATACTCTAAGGAGTTAGAGGATGATTATCAAATAACTAATTTCTTCTTAAATAAAGAATACCCCACACTAATAAAGGACATTAAGAATCACAAGGAATTGTGACTTCTTATATCCTTGATAGAGACACCTCGATTATCTATGTGATGAGTTGGTCATATGATGAGTCAACTGTCTAGATGAATATGAGGAACCGGATTTTAAATTATGGTTTATGACCATTACATCCTAAATGACTTCCATGTGAACCATAAGGTATGACCTTGATTGTAGCACCCACTGGAATGAAATCCATTAGTGCGAATGTGTCTTAAGTGTTAAGACACATGGATGACATTTTGAGAAGGATGATGCTTTTTGCAACTTAATGACTAAAAGATTTGGCATACATATACTAAAACCGCATTCCTATGAGGAATAAAACAAGGATGTGTATGTGACACAACCTATAAGGTTTATGAATCCATTAATGCAAATGAAGTCTATAAGTTACAATGGACTAATCAATGTGATTGATTAAGTACAAGAAACTCAGAGTTGGATCTTTACTTTGATGATATAGTCAAAGGGTTTGACTGATATGTCAAAGATAAAGAAGGGATCTGTGATTTAGTGGGAGCGTATTCACATTCAAAATGTTGATGTGAAATGGAAATGTTATAAAATGGAAATCCAAAGTGGAAATTAGGGAAGATAGAGACATTTCCTATGTGATAGGAATAGAGATCTATAGAGATAGTTCTCAAAATTCTCTTGACCTAAAAAGAGAGAGCATACATTGGTAATCTATATTGAAGGGTTCAATGTGCACAGATTCAGTGGGAGAAAACTTATCCATGTTATATGGATTTAGTATCCCAAGGCCAAGTGTCCAATTCTTATGAAGAATGGGAACACTAAGAATAGATATAAATCTATCATGTATGTAATCATCCCATTATCTTGCATGTATAGGACATAGCAAGAATAAAATGCATTCATCATTCTTGTATGTAGGACATGACAATATGATGTGCTCATCCTGATAACTCGTATGTGGGACATGATGAGTGGACGTTTGTCTAGTTCTAGTAAGGGTTACTGGAATACCATAAGAACTTGATAAGTACTTGAGAAGTAGTAGTTCTATGGAAGTAAGGAAGGGTTCACTGTAAAGAGTTACACTAATGCGAACTTCCAAAAAGGACAGAAAATTAATCGCAAAATATATATATGAGATATATAAAAGTGAATGTTTGTTGATAATTGGAAACTTTCCAATAAATCTATTTAAAAGGAAAAGCCGAGTATCCGTATGTTAGAGAACATTACTGGATATTATGTAGATCTGGAAGTTATTTCGATCATTGATGACAAGTAAGGAGTGTTTGGTCATGCAATTTGGCTAAAGGTTAGGAAAGAAATACTAGATTGCATATTACGACAACTCCATCTCATACGTATGACGTACAGTGAAGAGATGAAAGACATGTAGTTAATTACTGACTCTGGCAAGGTGTTTCCATAACTCACTATGTCAGCACTAGAGCACAATAACATGTGGGACATGTTTGAAGTTCACTATGAATATGATTCAAGGGTGATTGGCTCCCAGTGCTAGTGGGAGACTATTGGTATCTATGCCCCGAGAGCCAATCATGGGATGATTGGTGGGATACATTAAGATTGATTTGATAAACATCAAAGGCAAGCTTCCAATTCTTTCTAGTTCAATCATATGAGATAATGATAGAACATATTGAATGTCTAGAGAATGAAGTACTCAATGACGTATGCCTTCAGGTTCAGGACCTAAACGATGAGATCATACAGATGCTAAGAGTTTGTACATTCTTATAGTGTCCCTAGTCAGATGTCATTGTGGAAGGTAGATAGACAACAATGACACACAAGACTAGATTGTGGTTTTGGTTGATGACTGAATCTCATTAGTCATGGTATGGAAATATCAAACCAAACACATAGGTACTTTTTAGAGAACAAGTGTACCAGACAGACCCACCATGAGTTTGACACATGGAACCATGACATGGTAGTCACAGTCAGTTCTCACAGTGATGGTGGTGAGTGTGATTCTTTGACCTGAAATCACTACACTCAACACATGTCGTTGGGTACACTTTAACATCATCAAACGCAGTCCTAAAACATGGATTGTTATAAAGGTGATGATTGCATGGCTTTGACACATGGGGCTTTTGAGGGGTGAGTGATAGATATGGGATTTGTCCCTCTTGAGGGAGTTTGATATCCATGGCCAATTGATGAGTAGGATTGAGATAGGTGTGCACATGCATGTGTGAATCAGTATGTGATATTGAAGTCATACATATCTCCTCCAATCTACTTTGATATCAAGAAAGTGAATGAACGTTGATAGGATGACTGTTCCATGTCTTGAGTTCATTCAGGATATCAGTTACAAAGGAATTATACATTTTCTATAACACCATTCATGGATTGTAGGATTGAAAGTTGTTCTCCAACTTTCCTTTTCACTTGGGTAGCACTGATGTGCGACTAGGCACCGCTCTTTGCTTGTGAAGTCATAAGTGTTATGGACTTTCACTACCAACGTGAAATGGACCTGTAGGGTCACACACATAGGATTTAAACTAGAAGAGGAGTTTATCCACAAATGATGTTTAGATTGATTACTATAGGAGTTTAGTAGTTAAAATAAACACTCAATCGATTGATAGCTCAATATCATAGTGTTCAAGGTGTTGGACCAATTGATTAGAATATCAGATTAATAGGAACTGCAATTGACTGATTTTTGCATAGTCTGCTGCCCCAACTGATCGGCTCATGGGATGAACCGATCGGCTCAGGTTGATGAACCGATTGGCTCAACTAGTGAGACGATCGAATCATGTCTCATGATACGATCGACTCAATTGTTGAACCGGTCGATTAATGTGACCAACTAAGATCGTTTGGAAAGTCAAAAGACTATTTTGCAAATAAAATTTGTTTCACTTGTACAAATTCAATTTGGACAAGGATTAATATTTGATTAATTGGAAACAAATATGAAAGTCAATTTGAGTTGGTCCAAGACCACGAACCGATCGGCTCAGGGGTCCAAACGATCAGTTTAGGTGTGAACCGATCGATTGAGGTCACCAACCGACCGTTTCAGGTGTGAAATGATCGATTCATCTGGCGCAATTGGTTGTTTTGTGGAAAATCTCAAACCCTTCTACTCCTTTAATCCCGCATTGCCCGGGGTAGAGAACCATGTCCCATGACCCTCCTATATATGGGGTATTGGGGGCTTCTGAAAGTACAACTCAAAACACTAGTTGCTCTGCAAAGTTGTCGTTCTCTCTGGTTTTGGTAACTGAGAGTGCCCGAGCAAGTGCTACCCAATAAGGGAGGCACAACAAGGGAAAGACAACTGTAGAAAGGTAACTAGTTGTAGGAGAGTGTGTCGGTGACTAGTACGCCGACAGGAGGGTGAGAATCCTTCTGATTCCTTGTGGGACAAGGAGATCGGAGTTCTAGGTGGTTCGTGTGGAATACTTCAGAGGCGGGAGACTTCTACCGCTCAGAGGACAAATGTCAATCCCGATAGTCCCGGTGAGACCAGGAGCTGCACAGAAACTGTCTAAGACCAGAGGTGAAGACCGTGCAAGCCGTGAGGTAACGTCACCGAGCAAGCCTTAGGATAAGGTACGCCTCTACAAACCATCCTTCCTATTGTATATACATTGACATGATTCCTTTATTCTGGGTTTGGGAGAAGAAATTTTTTGTTTCCGCTGCCTTCTCTATCTCCCCTAAAACCCAATAATTCGTATGACTAGCAAAAGCAAGAAACATTCTAATTAACTCAAGTCTTATTATAGGTGCATATGTTTCATATAAATATATACCTTCTTGCTGATTGTAGCCCTGAGAAACTAAAATTGATTTGTTTCTTACCACTTTTCCTCTTTGATCAAGCTTGTTGCAGTGGACCCATTTGGTGCCAATGATCTTTCTATCACATAGTCTTGGCATAAGAGTCCACATTCGATTCTTCTCATACTGTTCTTACATGGCTAGGATCCATTCATTATCCTTGAGAGATTCCTTGACATCTTTAGGCCCAAGCTGAGAGATAAGGCATTGTCTGCTTGCTCTTTGTTGTAGGCAGCCCACATTTTCACCCTTCCAAAAGGATTTTGTATGATGATCTCTTTAGGATGATACTTTGCAAAGTGGGGGGTCGAATCCTTCTTTTCTTATTCTTTCTCTTCTTCATCATATAACACCTCCTTTCCTTTATCAACAATGTTGAGTTATTTTAAGTGAGGAATCACCTAATCTACAACATCATCATTAGTAATATTCTTGGAAATAGAGGGGCTAGTTTCAATCAATCTAACACTGATATATTCTTCTAGTTTTCACAATTCAATGTTAAATACACTATAAGCCTTGCTAGTAGTGCTATAACCAAGAAAGAACGTCTTGTAAGACTTCAGATCAAACTCGTCAAGGGAATCCTTAGTGTTCAAAACAAAACAAGGACAACAAAAAACATGAAAGAAATCAATGGAAGGCTTTCTACCACACCATAGCTCATAGTGGTTTTTATTTTAAGATGGATGAGTAAAAACCCAATTTTACACAAAACATGAAGTACTAACGACTTCAGATGAAAACTTCTTTTGTGTATCATACTCTAGAAGAATAGTGCTAGACATTTCCTATAGTGAACTATTCTTTCTGTCTACAACCCCATTTTGTTGAGGTATTTGAGGTGAAGAAAAGTTATGTGCATACCCGAATTCCTCACAAAACTGTTCAAACAAATCATTTTCAAATTCTTCCCTATGATCACTATGGATTGAGAAAATCTGACAAGAAGCTTCATTTTCAACTCATTTGCAAAAAGTCGAGAAAACATCAGGAGTATCGATTTTTGAAACAAGAAAGAAGGTCCAAGTATAGAGAGAAAAATCACCGACAATCACAAGACAATACTAGCTACCACAAAGAGATTGCCTATGTATTGGTCCAAGTAGATCAACATGAAGAAGCTCAAGAACTGATTTGGTGCTAAGGACTCCTTTGGATTTGAAGGTAGAGTTGGCTTGAATGAAATCGAAAGAACTTTCAAATCCCAGTAGCACAAGAAGCTCTTTTTTTATGGAATCTGTAATCAAAAAAGAAATTGTTTGATAACACCCCATGAAATAGAAGTTGTCATTCCTCATCCTTTTCAAAATCCAATTTAGGAAGTCCCTTTACCAAATCCTTTTTGATCAACTTCTTCAATTGATGCATATTTACGTGACCACACCTACGATGTCATAAAGAAATATCATTTGAATTGGCAACAAGACATCTACCAACAATAGGATTAATAGAGTCAAGCACAATGATACAAAGATTACCATTTCTAGTTCCCTTATATATAACATTATAGGAGAGGGAATCTAGAGGCAAGCATTCAAGTGAGGTAAAAAGAAAAGGATAACCATTATCACAAAGTTGACTAACACTTATTAAATTTTGATGTAGGCTATCCACAAGAAGTACATTCTTGATGCAAAGTGAATCACCTACATCACCCTCACCTATCACCTTACAATTGTTGTTGTCACCAAATCTATTTGACTCTCCTTTCTTCTCTGTGAATTGGTTGAAGTGGCTAATTTCACTTGTCATATGCTCTAAGAAACCACTATCAAAAATCCATTTTACTTTTACCTACAAGAAAGGAAGATGTCTGTTCCCACCTCAAACTTTGGGATCTGGTGTTAGCTTGGGGATCTATTTCATCTTTGGGTTGGTCATCTTCTCTCTATAAGGACAATAAGTAGAGTAAAGGTCATCACTCTTGCAAGGAACACAAACCATAGGGTTCTTAGAGCTAGAGGAATCTCCATGGAAGATAGGAGGCCCCTTGATCTTTTTCTTACCCTCTCCCTTACTCTTTCTCTTTGGAGCTCCCCCTACATATCCCAAACCACTAGTACCACTATGTTTGGTAGAGTGACCTAGAACTTCATTGAGGAATTTCTTTCCTTTGATGAATTTCTACATGGAAGCTCTTAGTTTGTGATTATCATCACTAAGAGTAACGTTAGTAGAAGATAATCTAGCAAGATAATCTTGTGCATGAAGTAAGTCGACCTCCAAACATAGGGCTTTAGTAAGATAAGAATCTTTCTCTAAAGTAAGATTAGAAATTCATGACTGGGAAATAACAGTCTAAAAGAGAGATCATTAAATTGAGAAAGAAATATAGAATTTTCAGTTCTAAGAAAAACAATCTCATCAAGATAGACTCTATTCTCATCTTTAGTAGCATCAAAAGCAATCTTAAGATCATCATTTTTAGTTTTAAGTAAAGCAAGCTTATCTACTAGGGCTTGCTTTCTTCCTTAAGGCTATTGATGTTCATAAGATAGATACCATTACCTACTTCAACACCATTGTATTGGAGCTCAAGGTCAAGAAACTTCCCTTGCAAGGAATCAATGCTATCAAGACACAACTTCTCATTTTGACCAAGAATATATATTTTAGCATAGAAATCATATTTGATCTTTCCTAGCCTTTTCTTGTTAGAATTGGTTTCATAAAAAGATCAAAGCTAAGAATTTAACATATTAGTATGAGTTTCTTTGGATAACTCATGCAAGCTTACCTCACTTACCTTGACAATGTCTTCACTCCTGGAGGACATGAGTTCAAGATGGCACTGTCCTTCATTAGAAATTGAGCTAGTTGAAGAGGATCCTTTGCAAGCCGCATGAGCTACATCCTTGTTCCTTTTGTCCTTCTTATCCTTCCTCTTGTACTTTCCTTCCTTCTTGTAGTCATACTTCTTCTTGTGGCTGCTCTTATTGTAAGCCTTCTTGTCTTTGGGACATTCAACCTTGTAGTGACCCTTCTGTCCACATTAATAGCATCTAGGAGTAGAAGAAATGGATGACTTTCCCTTGAAGTGTTTGCCCTTGGAGTAGTTTGCTTCATGATCACTAGGGATAGCATCTTCACTTGAGAAAGGTGGAGAGGACAGACAAGCAAGTTGTTGTTGGATAATCATTGCCTCCACTTGAGATTTGAATGCATTGTCTTTAATCTTCTTTGATTCCTTCTCCTCTTGCTTGTCATCTTATTCTTGCTTATCTAGCCATGGTTCATGATCTTGAAGGTTGCAATGAGTTTCTCTCTAGGTAAGTCACTAAGACTTCTAACTACTTCAATGAGAGTCACCTTGGGTTCCCATATTTTGGGAAGAGACCTTAGGATCTTGGAATTTATACTTCCTCTATCCATGATGTGACCCAAAGAAGTAAGCCCTTTGAGGATGGTGTTAATCCTTGTGCACATCCTGACTACTATTTCCATCTTGACCATATTGAAGTCCACAACAAGTCCTTTGGGCATGCAAATCTTTGACTATTTACATTGTTTTATCCCTTCTTAGGTAATGCACAACTTATTCTAAATCTCATGGGTTGTGTCCCAAGATGTGATCCAGTTGATCACATAGGGAGTGAGGGAAACATAGATGATGCTTATTGCCTTAGCATTGAGCTGTGCCTTCTTGAGTGTAGCTTCATCCCAAGTAGCTACATCACCCATCAGTTCCTTGTATGGAATGATCATCACTTTCCACATGTCTTAGTTCATCCCTTGAAGGTAGAACAACATCCTTCATTTCTAATAGAATAAATTGGTGTAGTTGAATACTAGGGGTTTCATGGAGAAGCCTCCCTCTAGGTTGAGGAACCTAATTAAGTCGTCCATCTTCTTATCTTGTGGGGGCTACATTAGAAAAGACCATGGCTCTGATTCCACTTGTTGGACCGAAGGTCTCTAGAGTGGGGGTGATTAGAGTTAAAAAAAACTTGCACAAAACTTGTTAGAACTTCAAGCTACTTTACATAGACAAAAACGCAAATAGTGAATTTGATGGGAATTTAAACATAAATAGCAAGGATAAGAGAGACTTAAGCAACCAATTTAACAAGTTGTTTTAGAGTGGTTCCACTCTCCAAATAAGGAGAGAGTCGGTCCACTACCTAGAGAGGTCAAGTTCTAGGATTTCTTAACCATGTCTACTCCTTATGTTCACTTATAAGAGTTACAACATATGACCTTCCTTTTCTGGGACAAGGATACCCAACTTCCCTTTGAGGTCAATGGATCCAATACCCTTACAACCAAGGGCTTACCTCTCTAAGATTCTTCTACCTAACCAAGGTCTTACCCACTCTTGCAAGCAGCTGGATGCCTTCACAAAGGACATCCCTTTCTTGCATTGAGTCTTTTTCCTAGAATAATTTACCCACTCATCTCCTTCAATCTTCTATATTGTCCTCCTCCTTCTATAAAATAAGATTTATACACCTTATTCTATAGCTTAAAGAAGCTTGCAAGTTCTCCTTCACTTGGAGAAGCTTTCACCAACTTGATCTTAAAGAAAGGGGTTGGTAAAAGAGAAGCTTGAATAGATTTACAAGAATACAATGAGGTAGCTCTCTCACATAGATCTTATTTCACTCATAATGATGAATTGAAGTGTAATCAAGAGAGAGAAAGGGGCTCAAGTGGACTGGATGCACTCAAGTATAGTGAGGAGCTCGAATAGAATGAAGGAGCAACCTTGGAATGAACTCCAAGAGGTCCTATTTATAGTCGAGGGTGTCCACTAGAGGGTAGGAACACTTATGAATCTTTTCTAGCCATTTGGAGGGTTGCAACAGATATAATTACCAGTTTTGCATCACTCCAATAGTTAGAATCACTTTTTCTGTGTTTTTCATATAGTGCATTCGATCGAATTTCAATAAAGATAACTTGACTGATCACACTATTCGACAAAGGCAATTTAAACCATCAGTCGAGCTTGTCCTATTGGAAACTTGACTGATCCACTTAAATCAATTTTGGAATGTGTAGGGATCGATCGAATTATGTGAATGTGAAACTCTACCGATAAAGGTCATTTTCAAAATCCATTAAGAATCGGTCAAGTTTGTAACTCGATCGGTTAACAACCTATAATGAATTACGGAAAATGGCTTTTTAGTGATCAAACATTGCAATTAAGAGTCCCTATATTTTCTCATCTTACTTACAAGTCATATCATCAATAAAATTGATTATAGATATTATCTAAGGTGATTTGAAGTGATTTCCACAAAAGTGCATTTGCATTCATTTTGACTTGAACTAGAGCAAGATAGGGCTTGATAGATTTGATCCTTTTCATGTACCAAATGCGACAAATCAATCTCAAACATATATATATATTAGATACATATGAATAGAATGGTTAAGTCATTATTAAAATATGGACAATGAGAAACACTTAGGTCAACAAACCCTTCCTCGATTTGTGTTCCTAGTAGATCATCTCATTCATTTGTAAATGGTTGTAGTGGATTGTATCGTCCTACCCTTACCTTGACTGTGTTTCATAGGTGAAGATCTTCATACAGAATGAATCTTCTACGCAAATTCATCTCCATACTATCAAATAAAGTGCTGAAAGAGGGACGGAGTTGGTAGTCTCCACCTCCCCCTCTTTCTCTCTCCAATTCACTCTTAAGGTTTCTCAGACATTGGAGGAAACACTGAGAGATTCTGAGGGCATTCCATGAAGGGATCCTCTCATATCATATATATAGAGTAGTGGAGAGAAGGGTTTCCTAGTTCCTATTTGGCATGGTTGTAGACTCCCTAAATTATCATAACTTATCTCTTAACTCTGGCTCCATATTTTGTTTAGGTCCTTGAAACTCACTTTTAGGTTCATGTATTTATTGTAACAATTATTGTAAGGTCCAATACAACCCCTCTTGAAGCTATCTTTATGTGTGAGGCCCTATAGGAACCATACTACAATGGATATAAATTAATTAGTTAAGATCCATAAGCAATGACCAGTGTCTAGCTACACATCATTGCTACCCAAGTAGTTGGATCAGTTAGATTAGACTAAAACAACAACAATTAGTGTTACCATGTTGTATAATCCTTTTGTCACAAATATTCATATTGAACTAGAGGCAAGGACACATCACCCTCATTACATTCAATCTAAGTTCCTTACTCTCCATGTATACTAGCAAGATACATTGAGTTCAATATCATATACTGACCCACAAAGCATGACTGTGCATTTCTCTTGTCTCACTTACCAAGAGTCCTTTGATATCACTCCCATTATATGGTAGGGACAAATTACTTCTACATTACTCACAACGTGTATCATGATTCTCATCACACCTAATCACTACATTTGTGACTACCTTCTTCAAGATTATGTTTGATAGTGTCAAATCATGATGATTGCCATATCACCATTGTAGTGACTTCAGGTCGAAGGACCACTATCAAAATTTTAGAGTTAATTATTATGTCATATAACGGTCCATGAATCACTCTTGAGGTAGGTCTGTCTAGTACACTTATTCTCTAACAAGTATCTATGCGTCTCACTTGGTATTCAATACCTATGGCCCATGAGACACAATCATCAAGCACCATAGATACAAGTCACTCATGTATTAAAGTTGACTAATCATCAATAATACCTGACTAGGGACATTTGAGTATATTTTTCTTAGCATCCATTAGGATCACATGTTTAAGCCACACACTTGAAGTCCCATGTCTTTGAACCAATCATTCAAAGAGAATTTATTATGTACATAATATTGTTGTAATTAAATATACGTCAATCAATTTGAATTGCCTTTATTAATCATATTAAAAGTACATACTATCTTTATAAACTTCTCTAATGATGAACTTATAGGGAATATACACCAACATCTTGTACTTGTAATAAATCCAATTATAAATTTATCCTATACCAAGTGATATGGAATTATCATTACACTTTCGTTAAGACAATTCCTTAGCCAAGGCATTTACAAACTTAGTCATTATCGATATCCTATAGATCTCTGCATCTCCTCACTAAAAGATATCTCATATGATATTGAACCATCAAAGAATATGGTTGGAATATGTATGCCATATAGGTTCCTTGGCTAGCCCCATTGTTGTCATAGTAAGTTGTATTGAGTCATCAGTACTAGAACAACTCTAAGTTCATCAAATGAACTTCCTCTTTCACATAGCTTCCCTTGTATCATATCATGCAACAACATGTTTAGTTTCTATTATATAATTAGTCATTGTCTCAACCTTAGAACACTACCAATTGACTCCCCATTAAGTAAAAACATAAAACCCTATTGCAATTAGTAATCCTCCTTGTGGGTTTGGACTTTTGAATCTATGTAACTATTTACAAACAATTTTTCCTCACCTATACATCTCAAGTTCTTCATAAGTACTTCAATATGTTATTTGATGTAATTTAGTGACCTTACCTCAAATATGCTTGACATGCTTTTCATGCTTACAACACATGAGACATCTATACATGTACAGAACATTTCAGAAAATGAGATATTCAATTGGCAAGGGATATTGAATCTTAATCATGTGGTCCCTTTCTTCCAAATATTTGGGATGATTGGTATGATTGGTTCACTCTCTGCAATTGGACAACTAACACATTATATATAGTTCTAGTTTTTGTAAAATAACCTTTGAGGTGTGGAACAATGTTTGAATTATAATGAGAATGATTTTGTAATAGTTCATTATTATGTTGTTAATTAAAGACTATGTTTGATATACTATACATGAAAATTGAAATTTATCTTTTCCTTGATACTTGTATATGTGTTTGGATGTGATGGGTTTTATTCCTTAGATAAGTAAGGAGTGGATGCCCTCTCAAGTCCCACTATTTACAATAGTGTTATTTTAATGAAGAAGTCTTAAGAAAAGGTGAGGTATAAGATATGTATCCATAATTGAGTATGTTATAGTATGATACATCTATACTTTGCAAAGTATGTTGGTATGGAATGTAAGCTGCAAGGGTCAATCTATGGATTTAAGAAAGCATCCAGAAGATGGAATCTTCATTTTGATCTTCATCAAGAATGAAGATGAACCTTGTGTTTAGAAGAAGTTAGTGTGAGTATTATAGTATTCCTCATATTGTATGTGAGAAAACTTACCCATGTCATGTGGAAAAAATATTTGTGATGAATGTTAAAGGATCATCAACATTTCTAAGAGAGACCAAATGCCCCTGACTTCTTTGCAGAAGTTTGAAATTTTTTATGTGTGGGGGTAGATTGTATGGGCCCATTCTCATCTTCTTACGAGTAAAAATATATCTTGGTGGTTGTTGACTATGTTTCCAAAGGGGTTGAAGCCACCCCACCAAACATGTGATTCTAGGCCTGTGAAGAAACTCTTCAAAGATATCATTTTTCCTTCATTTGGTGTACTTCGTACCATAGATTCCGATGGAGGTTCCTATTTCCTAGAGA
The DNA here is from genome assembly GCA_963693085.1 of Alisma plantago-aquatica. Lineage (NCBI taxonomy): Eukaryota > Viridiplantae > Streptophyta > Magnoliopsida > Alismatales > Alismataceae > Alisma > Alisma plantago-aquatica. The sequence continues at coordinate 1,503,013,347 of OY856410.1, read as the reverse complement.
AGAGTTTCGAGTCCTTGTCGAAATTGCTACAGAGTCCATCACAAGGATGCCACCCCTTACCACCCTCAGACTAGTGGTGTAACATACTAAATTCTAGAATGTTGTCTTTTGATCCTCTTTCCCATCTTTTCCTTTCATTTCTATCCTTATTGGCCAGTCTATTTAATTAGTGGAATTTATAGTGGTTTAGTGAACCTTTATTCACTAATTGTACCAATATTAGGGTTTATGCACAAATACCTCAATGAAATCTTAATAACCATAATTAAGTGCTATAAACCTTAATATAACTTTTTGATATGATTTGAAAACATAAAATGAGCCTATGTTTCAAATTTGGTTCAATTTGGATGTTGTTTGTGCAAGTTATGCAATTTTAGGTACATTTTGGACTTTTATGCAATTTACTCAATTGGGAGGTTTTCTTTACAAATTATCAACTGAATTTTAATCCTTAGATATTCCCTTACCGTTAACAAGATTTTAAACCATTGGAGAACCTAGTTTCACCTTGGTTTGATGGTATTTATTTCCAAGGGCATTGTAGCGATTTCCCTCTTTATAAAGGTGCTTATCTTTAAAAGCTATCAACCAATGAGGTTATTTCTTTCTTGAAAAACGGTGGGGATGGCCTAGAAGGATCTGTGGACTCTTAGGACCGAATTTTTATATCCAATAAGAATCCATGAGCTGTCCTCTTGCATGGCCATCAAGCCCTAGGCTAAAGACACATGGAAAGTCCCTTAAACACCTCATGCTTCACCTCTTTATTTATATAGCCATGTATACCGCTTCCCAACTCACAATTTGAAAAATATTGCTCTCCTTTTCTTTCCTCTAGATTAGATAATAGTTCCTTCTGTATTTGGCCACGATTTTTTTGTCCCAAGGTAATAGAGGGAGCCTACCTTGGTGAACAAGGCTCCTAGGGCTTCCAAATTGCTCTATTAGGGTTTCTAAAGCTCCTCCTTGATAATTTCGACCAAAACTAGTAAGTTTCCTCCCTTACTTCCCTATTTTCATACTGTTAGTTTTCCTTACACCTTATTCTAGGTCGGAACCATGACCATACATGGTAAAACTCCACCTAAAACCCTATAACATCTAATATCCATGCTCTTTTGCTAGGGTTTGCACCTCTAAAGTGGAGAAGGTGATCTTTGCTCTAGAAAGGAGCTTAGCTTGGAGCAACCATACCTTATAATCACGGGATCATTTCTGTTTGGACCTTCTTACATTCCTAGAGGCAAGTTTTGTTAACCCCCTTCTCGTATATTGCTTAGTACATGCTTAAAACTCATGCTTCTATTTTGAAAATCGATGATTTCCATCTCTTTTTATCATGTTCTTCTAGGGTTTTCGTTTCTTGCTGTTTTACCTTCTCTAGAAGCTCTAGTTTGGTTCCCTATGCAACTTCAAACCGTATCTTGGGTCAAATGATATTTTCTCCCTCTACCTCTCTCTTCAATTATCTCAATCGGTTTGATGATGTGACAATTTCCTATTGGTCAATATTGAAAAATTCATATCTTCTAAACTGCTTATCCAAATTTGATAAATAAATATGTTTTGGAATTGGAAAATTAATATCTATCAAATAAAAATATTTAAAAGTCTGATTTCATGGTTTTAATAAGGGTGATTTTTGTAAAATGACTTTAATGCATTAAATCCATAAAAATTACATCGTAATCATCATAACTCCAAAATTAACATTAAAATATGTTTTCTTCATTAGGAGAACCTAATAAGTTCATTGGTGATATTTTAAAAATATAAATCTTGTTTTTGCTAAAAAGGTCTAAAATTTGGGCTTCTATACATTAATGTCCACTATGTACTCTAATACATGATACTACATTGAAAATAGGCAAAGTGGAACTTGCACTCAATTAAAGTGGTGAAAGTTAGTAATTGATATCAGTAAGAGGTATGTGCTATGTATGTGCAATCCCTATTTATGTATGTGCATTTAGACCTTAAGTTGGGAATAATTGTTCCTTAACCTATATTTCTATAATGAGGCTTTATTAAACCCTATTTAATATACTCTTGAATCTTTTTCTATACTTGCCTCATAAATAAGTTTTAGAACATTATTCTTGGGTATTGGTACCCCACTATCATGCTTATTGATTCATATGATTATTCTTGCCATGAATACTTTTTTCTAGCATGTGGATTTATGTTCTATGTAATTTAAAGTAGCGGTACTTATGTACAACCACCCACAGAGGGCATGTAAATAATTACCTTGGGGAATGTCTTATTCTCCCCATAATATTGTAGGTGACTGGGAATGTCTTATTCTCCCCTCACCTAAGGTTAGAGGTCTGATAGGTGCCTCAACCCTACTTAGTTAGGTAAAAATAATTATCATACATGCAAATCCTTTTTATTATATTTGTTAATTGCAAGCTTCTTTATTATATAGCCTCATACTCTTGTTATCTTCATCATATGATGAACCCTAGCATGTTTTTATTTGCTTTACTTATCTTGATATCCTAGACTAGTTTTGTGACACATACTTTTCTTCCCTTTGCCTTTTTGCTGGGTGCCTTTCCCAACCACCCAGGTGTTGAGCAAGGTGATGGATAACACAAGGAAGATCTTAGCTTTTGGCTTGGACTCGATTGATGGAGATGTTTCTTGGAGACAAAATTGTAGTAGTCTAGACTTCCCTCTATATAGATCTTTATTATGTGTCTTAATGTAAATCCTAATGGGAGAATTTGATGTACTTGTGTGATCTTTTGTGAAAATTGAATATAGTCATTTGTTTAATACCACTGAAACACTTTGGTCTTTTGCTTACCATTATAATAAATTTGGAAAATTTATGCCCATTCCATCATACCTCTGAGTGTGTTTGGAATGGATGTCAATTCTCAAATTTTTTTTAGTAAAGGGGTGATTTCACTCTTATACAAGTGGTCAAGTTGAGGAGTCAATTAGGCAAATCAAGTCCATCCTAGAGAAAATAGTAAATCACACAATGACTGATTGGGCATTAAAAATCAATGATGCTTGTGGGCGTATAGGACCACCTACAAAACTCCAATAGGCACCACTCCCTTCAAATTTATTTATGGGAAATCATATCATATACCCATAGAATTAGAGCATAAGGCCAATTGGGCCATCAAAACTCTCAATTTGACTTAACCGTTGTAGGTGAAAACCACTTTTAGCAAATGCAAGAGTTAGATGAGCTACGAATGACTGCCTATGAAAATACTAGGATTTACAAAGAAAAAACCAAACTATGGCATGATGGTTATATTAGGCGAAAGGATATTAGGGAGGGTGACCAAGTTCTAATTAACAAGTCTAGATTAAGACTATTTCCTAGTAAACTTAAATCTAGATGGTATGGGCCCTACCTCATCAAGCATGTGTACCCTCATGGCATTTTTCTTATTTGGGACAAGGTTTTAGGGGAATTTAATGTCCATGGACATCGACTTAAATGGTACATAACCTTTGAGGATTTTCTATCTTCTGAAGCACATCAACTCTCCTTACTCAAAGACCTCGACTTGCATCAATCCCCAACTCCCACTCCTGAGCCTAAAATGACTCTCTGATCTACCTTTGTTGGTCCTTCGACATTAAATAAGGTGCTTATTGGGAGGCAACCCAATATTTTAAAATTTTTGCAAACTTTTTATATATGTTTTAGCTAATGCTTTTTGATCACTTTTCAGACACATAGTTCTTTTATTCTAAATAAAAAATTTTAAAAATGAAAGGTTGGTAATCCAACCTGTTGTTCATTGATGATAGTCAACCATCTTCCATCCTCTAGACGACTATCTGGTAAAGGCAAGATGCTCATCTCAGTCTTTCTGGCGGCCACTCCAACAACGACGACCAATTGAAATTTGAAAAGGTGCCCCAAAACACCATCTGATCATTTTTTATGGGCGAGCCATTTATTCCACCCGCTTCTATGTGCATACAAACTTGCTACCATCTCGGCACTCGCGGCACATTTAACTTGTCATTTGACCACCCGACAACTCAAACAGATCATCTGGAGTGCTCCAAAGGATTGTCTCATGCCCAGGGGGGGTATTTAATGAATGTATGGGGAGGAGACAATTCACCCCCAAAACACATCCTCTCCTCCCCGAGCCCTAGCTACTCCGCCGATTGACACTGACCCATTTAGATGACCACCTCATCAGTGCAACCAGTCATCCTGATGCCTCATCCCTCACATCCACACACCCATGGTGAAGGCAACCACCCTCGTCTCGGAGCCCAACCAACCACCCCGCTTTCTCTATGATGAGCATCTCGCTTCCCCTCGATGGGAAGCATACCAGTCTCATGCACTCTTTCTTTTCATACACACCCCTTTGTTCTCCACGACGACCAGTGCTCCATCACCAGATGGTTTTCCTACTGACCACCCAATCGTCTCGTGGGATATAGCATCTCTTCTTCCCAACTACCATCATCGTTGTCACCCTACCCTTGCTTTTTGGTGTTCTTCCATCCCTAATACCAGACAAACATCTCATTTTCGAGATGCCTGATCTGTAATCGGGCCTCCAACTGTAGCTCAAATCATCCAAGCCACCACTGTCAAACGATCTTCTAGGAGTATCAACCGACTATTTTATCTACCCAGACGGGCATCTCACTTTCTCAGATGCCTGTGTTTCCACTTGTATCTTGCAAATATGTTCAACAACTTTTGAAAGAACTAGGGGAAATCCCCCGCTTCATCCTCACGTGAGCCACTTTGCCAATCCCATTCTGCACCATGTGTTCAAATCTGGGAGCCTACTGGTGAATCTTATCCTAAGGTGGTTGAGGCGATGCTCCAGAATATCCACGATGTGATAGGCTAATTGACGAGGCTGTAGGAAGACGTTCCTAATCACACCATGATCTTTATTTCACCACCCCTTCATTGCCTCAAATCACTCCACACCCTAGCAGTTACATTCAATATGTTAGTGTTGAGCACTCTGAGATATTCATACAACTATCTTCGGTTGGTGTTTCTCTCCCAAGATCAGTGTGTGGCCCTACTTTGAGTGCACTAGGCATCAAAATAGCAGTTGACAAGATTCTACAATGTAGCCACATTGTGACCTTCATCTACTGTGTTTTTCCAGTGTATAGTGACCTCACCCTTGAGTTCATGTCCAATATTTTCCATTACCACTGCTCCCAAGGAAATTTTAACTAAAAAATCATGATTTTTGGGAAACACTTGGAGATCTTTGCCTACTAGTTCACCTCCCTCATCATCGATGACGGCGAGTTTGATTGGATATGTCACTACATGAGTCTCCGCTATGGTGATTATCCTGAATCGTACAACATGAAGAAATTTTAGGAAGACATCACTGGCCTCCTGCCCAAGATACCCAACAGCACAAAAGAATCCAACATCAATAAACCCATGGTGCTCTATCTTCATCGTATCCTAGCATGCACTATCTCTATAAGGGAGGGAACCCAAGGAGCAGTTACCCACCTTGATCAGTATACCTTATGGTGTCTAATGAATGAGGAACCTTTCTGTTGGGGGAATGCTATCATTTCACATCTCAACTATCAAGCTACTTGCAACGCTTCTTCCTTGATCTGTGTTGGCCATGTTGATACTATGGTGGCCATGTTCTTAGGCTTCACTCACATTCCTTTTCCACTACTGGAGAAAGTACATCACCTAATCGACCTCGCATATCTGAATGATTGCAAGTTCAACCATTATGGAGAAACCAGGGATGTCTTTTACTTGACATTTAAAGGCATCACCCTTGGTCTAGAGCTTCCTCGACATGCCCAATTTGTGCTTGCAAATCTGGTGTTGACCTGTCAGTCCTTCCAGGCCCCTTTCAATATTTTCTCTAAGAGCATCTCGATTCAGATGATGTCCTCATTCCCACAACCCATAGAAGGAGTGTCTCCATGGAGGCACATGGTGACGAGACTGGTCTGCTGCCGCCACCTTCACAATAATACAGAAGGAGATGGTGAGGCAATGAAGAAGGCCCTGAGTAGCCTTATGACTTCTAGGAAATCCACAACCAGTTGGAGAAGATTCAATGACAGCAGCAACATCTAGGTCATCAGCTCAACCACATGAATCTAATGCAGCTCTCCCATAAGTCATGGCATGTGCATCAGGGCCACTATGACATCAGCAAACCTCAGTTTGAGGAGTATGGGGCCCATCAGGCTTACCCTGACCCCAACTCCCGTTATTAGGAAAATTCCTACTACAACCCTCCATCGTCTTCACATTTTCCACCGCCTCAGTGATTCTCTTCCCTTTATCTCTGATTTAGGTTTTGCTTGAGACGAGCAAAAATCTAAGTCTGGGGTGGGGGTGGATGGTACGATTCTATTCCACCCCCTATCCCTTTTCACTATTTGTCTTTACTTCTTTATGTTCTTGCATGTTTCTACTTTAGTTATGGCCTTTATCTAATCGGCCATCATTTTTTGGTTTTATTTAGTAGTAAGGGCTATTATCTTGTTGGCCATTGAATAGTTATTTATCATTGTATCCCCCTAAACTTAGTAAATTTTTTTGCAAAATCTATTACAAATGCCACACCTGAAATTTTTATGTCACCTAGGACCCTTAATGACATCACTACTTGGAATAGTTGGCAAGTCATAAGGAATTAATCAGATGCAATCATACTATTTCCCAATATTTAAACAAAAGGATTATCTTATTGTAAAAGTTGTATGAAGTAAATTATAGGATATTCTAACTAGAGAAATGTCACACTCTAATATATATATATATTTATATAAAAGAAAAAAAAATTAAGCATGAGAACATCTTTTCCTTCCCTCAACTATTCTTCTAAAAAAGAGAAGCCAAGAATCATCACCGGAAAAAAATCAAGTTCCGGGTGGCATGCTTCACAAAAATAAAATTATATACCCCACAAAGGGGTGTACCATAAAAAAGATGCCAAAGTGCACAAGAAAAAATAATTGTGACCAATGTATCTACAACTCCACAAAATCCAAATCCCAATTCAAATAGAGGAAGGATCAAAAAGAATTTTTTGTTACTTCCTTCTTTGTTCACACCTCCTTCTTGTACTGGTGCAAAAACTTATAAATTTCAGAAATTGAGAGTATCAAAGCTACAGTAAGATGAAGCCTATTTTTCTACAAATTCTCATTTTAGAAGCAAGATTTGACATTTGTTTTTGATAGTTAATATAGAAATTTATGTTATGTGGTTCTAGGAGATTGGGTCAGTTGGCCAGAATTTGGAGTTGAGGACTATAATGATGTTACTAAGGTGAGGATGGAATTTTGGAAGTATAAATTGGAGTTTATTTGTAATTTAATTTTCTCGGGATGAGAAAAGATTCTAGTCCAGGGTATTTTGGTGAATGCATATTCATCAATCTTTTTGCACATTTTTCGTAGTTGTTTTCATTAGATTTTTTTATTTTTTAATAATTTTTGGACTAAATTATAATTTTCCCACTTATTTATGATGTATGCAAACACTTACCCAATTTTCTCCAATATTGTAAGGATTTTCTCCAAAGTTCATTTTGACTTCTTGAGTCAGTGAGACAGTCGTATAACTGGTCCCAGACGGTCGGCTCACACCTATGAAGACCCTAATTTAAGTAGCAGATGGCCACCTTGGTCTTGACTCAATCAGTTACTTAGAAAGCCAAATGGTCGTCTCACCTTAACGAGACGATTGTCTCATGGAGATAGCCCCACATCACAAAGCAAAAGTGTGCATCAACGTGATTAGGGTTTCAAAATCTTGTTTACATGCATGGTAGCGTGAGATGAGTGCCTCAGATGGTCAAACATTTGTTTTGAGGCCTTACTTTGAGACCAACAAACATGAGATGGGCACCGCCACCAGGATTCAGTTGCCACTCCAATATTTCACCACGTCACACTTGGGATGAGCATTCTACTAGTCTAGACAATCATCTGGGTCATTACCTCGGGCCCAAGACTTCATCCGCCACGACCCTTCTTAGGTTTTGACTTGAATCTTCTAGGTGCACACCCAACCCTCACCAAATAACCATCTCTCTTAGCGAGACGGGCGTTTCTCTACGCGTAGACAATACTTTCCAACAACTATGGCTTATTTGTTTCTTTCCCCCTCTTAAGGGTTTTCTCCCCTCCTTCCTATATAAAAGGAGGAGGGACTCCACTAAGAAAAGGTCCCAATTTTTGTACGCAATTAGTAGAGAAACTTTGTTATTTTCATTCTAGTGTAATTTTACATTAAAAATCAACAAAGTTAGTTCTTTTATTTTACACCTGGATCTCTCTTTTTCTCATTCTTATTGTTGCATTTTCTTCTTGGTGAAGGAGAAAAAGCAAACGAGCCATTTAATTGTCACATCCTTGGACTCTATAGAGATCCCAGAATTGTGGTCTATGGCTCCTTTTGCTTTCTTTCTTTATTTCTCCCATCCTCACCATGAGTAGAGAGTAGTTTTCTCATCAAGGAGAGGGGAGTAGCCCCTTATCCATGTGTTAATCGAATCGAGCTTTTACATGACCACTTTAGATAGATTGTTTTTGGTTTAGAAATAGCAAATTTAAATGAAGTAATTCATAGTTTTAATCGTTTGTTAATCCCGATGGATGCAACCGCGGAACCTAGGATTTAGAATGCCTAAACTGACTTCATGAGGATTTGGATGCGACCATGGAAAAATCCTCTTTAAGATGAAGAACAAGGATACGTGAACACAAGGATCAAGGGGTTCAAGTGGAGTTACTCTTTTGCATTTTGTTTATGGATAAATCACATACCTACTTTTATCTTATTTGTCGGGTATCGCTAGATTCTATTTTCACAAGGGATAAGGGGGTGAAATCACTATGACTTGATGTATTCCTTATTGATTTCACATTGTTCTTAAATGTTTGCTTTTGATTCACCTTTTAAATTTCAGCACTTTACTTTTGTTTAGATAATCTTGTGTACTAATAATTTTCTTCTTTTACTCTCTCCTATCTTAGAATAATCTTTTTCTTACTTTGCATTAGTGTAATATTGTATTCTTCTTGCACTTTACTTTCTTGCATTAGTTTAATCAAACCCCTCAAATCAGACTTTTATTACTGTCAATCTTCCAAAAATACCAACAAGAAATAATTTCAAAAATCTATCGGGCTTAAAAGAAAACAAATCTTAAAAAATGTTTTCCTGTGGGATCGACCCTTCTATACTAGCCTTAACCAAAAAGTAAAAAATGATTAAACTCTAGGATAATTATTATTGTGAATTGGTGTGCTCTTTGCTGCATATCAACATCATGTGTTCATCTTAACAACAGGCGAACAAATCTACAAAACTTGCAATAATCAAGCACAATCCACCCACATACAACATCCATTATCCAAATATGTTATCATCACATGTGCAAACATAATTCTATTCATTCATCTTCACATTCATTCACAAACATGATACTTCATTCACATATGCACCAATACCATTTTCATGACATGTAGAACCACAATTCTCATTGTATTCATTCATCTTCAATGAACAATTGTGCCCAATGTCCACATCCTATCAAATTTTAGAAAACTCAATTTCTATCCCAATCAAATTCAATGTTCATATCCTTCTTAACGAACGCTTGTGCCCATTGTTCTCATATCTTATATAGTTGTTCTATTGTATAGTGCCTTTTCATTTCAAACACCTATGAAGAGAATGAAATATATAATTAAAAAGTTTGATATTTTCATATTATCAAATGTGACTATTTACTTATGATTATCAAAACTATATATATAAACAACTTTTTGTATTGAATTGATGTCTAGTGCCCTATAAATGACAATCATGTCCATACACCACATCACATAGTATACATTTCCCAACCATTGTCTCGTATAGGGAACTATAAATTTATCAACATACAAAATGTTAATAAATAAAAGTAGGTATAGTTGGAATAAATATGTATTGGAGTTAGAAAAAAACATCAACATTCTCCCAACTTATCATTTTATTTTCTTATCCACCTTTCCTCAAGCCTTTTTGAGATCTTTTATACCCCTATACATTAATGTAACACATTAAATTGCATTAGTAAATAGTCAGGTAATAATATATGTTAACAGCTATAAAAACAAAAATTTATTAACGTAAATAATGTCTTTTTCATTTCATGTCCCCCGCTATCTACTTCATCACCCTTAGGATCTAGATAATACACAACTAGGATCACAGGAACAATAATCAACAACCCCAAATGTTGATTTCTAAGTGAGAAGAAGAAAAACAAAATATAACTCAAATTCTACAATGAAATATAATTATATGTAAAAATTATATGCAAAGTAACTAAACTTACTCAACATTGAAAAGAGAGATAATCACACTCTTCTTCACTTTAACAAAAACTTTAAATGTGGTAGAGCACTATGCAAACATGGATACATTGTCTTTATGTACACAACTAATCAATGATGGAAGTAGCAGATTGTAGACACAGATAAAGGGTCTTTATGTACACAACTAATCAATGATGGAACTAGAAAAGCCACATGGGGAAGTGTGAACACTCTATACACTCCCAATATAAGTAGTTGTAAAACATATATTACATATGCATTAATATATAAGAAAACATATCAACATCTATAAAATTAGGTATTTATCTGTATAAGATCTCACCATATCCAAAGTTGTATAAAAATGTATTCGACCAAGCATAAGTAAACTCTCCACAACATCTTGTAAAAATATACTAGTATCACGAGGTTGAGCTACAACGTCCTCCTTAATATGGACCATCATAGGAGACCCTTCTTCAAAGTTGCCTATACATATTGCCAACCCCCTACAATTAGGACCTAGCAAGTCAAATAGGTCCTTTGGAAGCCAACCAGGTAATTGAGGAGAAGGTGGATGTGGAGAACAAGATGTAAGGGGTTTCTTAGGCATTGTGTCCTGCATATATATATTCTCATATCAATTTTCATGCATATAAAGATACACACACAATGTAAATTTAGCATACATCAGGATAGAAAACTCTCTCTTTGGGCCAGACAACCACACTAATTTCTTCATCACATATCATCTTGTGCTTAGGGTGGTCCTCTAAGGGTCATAGACAAGCCTCGACATCACATGCACTGCATCAGCGGGAAATAGAACACCATGAATCATGTCACCTACAAATTGTAGGTAATCCATTCCTAGTGCAATGACATATAATTATAATACGAGACAACATGGCCTCAACCCCTACAAAATTTGCATAGAGTGTTATATATATACCTAACTCAAACATATTATACAAATCATTACGAAAGACTGTTGTGTCATAAAAATACTTACAGTGGACGTGCTAGGTGATGGGTCCACATGGTTACACCCAACCACCTCTATCGTAGGAGCGGCCACCTCATATGAAGAGAAGGTCTCCACAAATATTGTCTGAGGAGACGAATGAGAAGCATGATATTGTCTCATTGCTTCCTCTATACCCTTTGCAATCATCACTTGTACATTCTCTTCTGAGAATACCCCTTTCTAGATAGATTTGTGCTTATGCTATGATGGCCCAAAGAAGGCTCTTATACTAACACCAACGTAAGCAACCTTAACACGCCAGGATGCTCTGGTTTACCTAGAGAAACTATCAATTCATCCCTTGTGCGTTCAGGGATGAACTTTCCTTTTTTTTTGCCCATGGAGATCCTACTAATCATCAATAGTTATGTGTTACTAAAATATAACAATCAAGGTTAAGGGAAATCATAACAATCATCAATAATAATCTCTATGAGAGTTGAATTTTACCAATTTTGTAGCTGCCTCAATAGTTGTAGGGTTGGGTATTTCTCTAGTTTTGGTTTTCCTCCCATCTATCCACAAATCATGAAGAGGTAGAGGTTCATGAGTAGTACATGACTCAGTAGTCCCAGGAGTAGGCCGCTGACAAGATAACACTTGCAGTAGATTTTGGTGAAGATTAGATAGCCACTTGGACCCATTGTCTGGTTGTACACATTCTTTGCTCACCTTCTCTTTAAGCATTGCTTATGACATGGTTAGACCAAAATATATGTTAAATATGTTCTACAATAAATTCATAAGAATGTATTCAAGATGAGGAGTGAGGCTTTATACCTTGAATTTGTTTGTTTGTATTTTAGCAAAAAATACCTCCCATACCTTCAAGTCAAGATAGTTCCATGGCTCAGTGGTTGACTTCTTTTTTCTCAGCATTCCTTGTGTATTATCTTGTCATATTTTTCTAATAATTCCTTAGTACCCTGCCATAGTTTTGCATCACCTTTCTACGATGCAATTTTTCATCTAGGTCAAATATGCTCTACCAAAGTTCATATAATTGATGGAATATTCTAAAAAATAGTACTATAAATAGCTTTAAAAACATAATTGTAACTGATAACGTCTCTCACATAGTTCCTTCCATATTAAGTCTTTCTTTCGTTTCTCAATTTTATGCCAAGATTCTACATGTGCATCTAATTTTCTATGAGTGAGAACCCCTAGATATGATAGAAAAGAACATTTGTGCTTCCCAAAAGGATTTCCTTGATAATCAAACTCAACGACAAACTTCGATCTGTTACCTCTTTTTCTTTAGTAACTTGTTTATTGTGGCCATGCCTCTTATTGTTGCACGTTGACGATGTTGCACATCAAGCTCAACAAGATCCTCAGGATGCACATCCTCATGCTAAAATTGACAAAAGCACATATAAGTCATAGAAAGATATAACTTATAAATGTGATAAAACAATACAACAATACAACAAGATAGACATTTTAAAATGAACATCTATGTAATAAAACAATACAATAATATAACAAGATAGACATTTCAAAATGAACATCTATGTAATAAAACAATACTACTTACACCAGTTTCATGCTCATGGTGCACATCATCATGGTGCTCATCCTAACAATAATCATCATCGCGATCATCATACTCAGGGTCAGACATCATCTGAAAAATTATCATATCAAAAATAGTAAAACAATGAAATATAAGTAACAAAGAGTGTAAACTGCTTATCTAACATAAAAAAATTAAAAGCATGCCTCTCATATTTGGATCTTGTATCAATTAACATTCCCTCAATATAATCACTGAGAATGGACTGTAATCAATATACTTGTCATAGTACTATTCTTCATCTAGAGAATCTGCAATGAACTACCTTTAACCTTGAAGAACAACTGACTATTTTTGTTTTTTATCATAATCGATATTAAACACTCACTTCACCTATGATGCCATCATGAATAGTTCACCCTTCTCACAAATCTTTTCAAAATTCACTAATGTGAAACCCTATTCATCCACTACAACTCCTCTAGTATTATCAACGTAGTTACATCTAAAGACCGAAACTATGAAAACTATGTAATCAAACTCCCATGTCTTCAATGATACCGTAATATGACATTTTAGCTTCACATGGATTCTTTTCATTCGCATTAGAAAATACAATGAAGATGCTTGAACGGTGACCTCACTATTTTGAACAACACTCTTATCATCTTGACACATTATATAATATCAAAATCCATTTATGACAAACCCTTCATAAGACTACCATTCATTTCTTATAAAGAAGATTAACTCCAAGATTGCTTCATGGAAGGCTAAACTTCTATCATTTGCTTTACGGCGCCTACTGATTGCACATGTCCTCTCATCGGTTACGATTCATGCAGCGACAACAGTTGGGTTACCAGTTGGTATTATCTCTCAGATTGAGAATAAGCTATCTTCTTTTCTATGGGCTGGCAGAGATGAGATACACAGAAAAGCTTGGCTTGGGTGGCACCGCGTGGCAACTCCGATTGATAAGGGTGGTCTTGGTCTTCCGCAGTTACAGAATATTAATGAAACCTTTACTGCTAAAGCGTGCTGGGAAATCCTCTCTGTAGACTCACTCTGGGCGGAGTTTTGTAGGGTGAAGTATTCGAATCCTGTCTCTAGTCGTTCGGCCTTGTATCCTGGACACTTGAAGCTGAGTTTCTCACCCTCCGCCTTCTGGAAAAAAGTATGGAGCACCTTCCCAAAGATCTATAGGCACTGCAAGTGAGCGATTGGGAGAGGCGATATTTCTTTCTGGGATGACTGGTGGTGCGATGCAAGGATCGCTGACTATGCTATTTATGCAAGTGATAAAAGACACCCTTTCCTTGTTAAAGAATTTTGGATTGATGATCATGGGTGGGATTGGAGTTCCCTGTGCCAGGTGATTGATGACTGATGTGATGATTTTGAGTCGCATTTGTAGACCTATTTCATATGTGTTTTATGCTTTAAATAGTCATTTTCATGGTTAATATCGCATAATTCATCTATTTTGGTCTTTGCTATCATTTTATGTCAAATCTCCCTTATTACATCGTTTTGAGCATTAATTGTCAAAATATTATTATTTGTGTGAATTTATTTGGTTCCATGTTTGAATTTCAGGACGAACGAGTATTTGCTTCCGTCGATACCATCGACATGTTCACAGGTTGCCAGCCGAAAGGAGCAGTAAAGTGTCGATACTATCGACAGGGATGTCGATGGTATCGAGACACCTTCAGGTTGTTGGCGAAGAAGCAGTCGATAGTATCGACCCCAAGTCGATACCATCGACGCATGGAGGCTACAGCGACACAAAAGGACACAATTGTCTCTATAGGGTAGTCGATACGATCGACCCGCGTCGATGATATCGAGACTACATCAGGCACTCGGACGAAAAGAAAGAGGGGCTGCCGCTACCATACTGGGTCGATACCATCAACCCGCGTCGATGGTATCGACACCGTCAGATATGCATTTGATTCAGATTGATCCGGATCGGACGGCTGAGGTTAATTAGCAACCTAATGAGGGAATTAAACCTAATGACGGCCGCCCAGACCAGGGGATCATCTCATGAGCCATTGCACAACTACTGAGGAGCGGTAAAGAGGAGAACGGAGGCTAGAAGCTCATACTTGTTGATCCGGAGGCCGAAGGAGACGGATTCCACCACCGAGAGGCGGTAGAGTACGCATTCTACACCGAGGATCAACCAGTTCTTCTCCGTTCAGGGGTTTTCCCTCTCATTCCACGTTTTTCACATGTTTTCCCCTATTTCTACCATATACTTGTGTGATATGAACATGCGCGGCTAATCCCCTTCGTCTTTAGGACTCGGAGTAGCCCGGGAATTCATTGTATGACAATTTTATAGTGATAATTCATATTTTATCTCTTAAATCCGTGGTATAGTTTCATTTTCTCAATATATTGTTATGCTTGATCACCATAATAATAACCTAATGCCTTTAATCACTTTGAAAGAAGGATTAACGGCTGAAAAGAGATGAAATCTACATTAATCGATAAATCCCTTGACTAAGGTGGTGTAAAATTAATGGTGGATATTGAGAGATCGTTCATAATGCACCTAGTTTTGGGTATAGGTTACTACGACGGTGGAACCGACCTAAACCTAGGTAGTGAATTGCACCACGATAGTGGGTAATTCTGTTTTCAGGCCACTACTTGGATAGACAGATAAAATTGAGGCATTATATAAAGTCTAATACAATGAAAACCTGCGGTGAAACTGCAATCCTAAAGATACCCTTTTGAATTGATTAAATTAACATTTAATCGATCGTTTGTTTTGTTTTTGTTTTTATTTTCTTTTAATTTCAACAACAACCCTCAATTTGTTATTAGGCTTAGCTGATCACAAATAGTTAGTAGGAGTCTCCAGCAATTCCGAGTATCCCTGTGTTCAACTCGGGCCTCACAAAGGCTTGTACTACTCGACGCGTTCACTTGCGTTTTAGCGCATAGTAAAATTGTGTCAAGTTTTTGGCACCGTTGCCGGGGATACGACGAATTGTTGGCACTTTGAGTGCTACGAGCGGCCACTCTAGGCCACAAATTTTTTTTATTTTGAAACAACTTCAAATATTTGCTTTCTATTGTTCGTTAATCTTTATACTCGTCAAAGCACTGTGCTGAACTAAATTTCCCTATTTCAGGTACGTTGCATGGTGCAAACGCGTAGTACTGACTACGCGAATCCTGCACCCGAGGTTCCGCTGTCGGGACCTGAGGACGAGGATTATCACGAGCAAGAGCAACAAGAAGAGGTAGATTCCGAACTCGAACAGGAAGAGATGGCCGAGCCAATGACTATATGGGATAAGATCAAGGCTTCTTCCTCATCATCTTCCAAAGGGCCTATAAAGAAGCTGGCAATCAACATACCTACATATAAGATTGATCCGGCGTTGATAAATCCGGTGAAGTCAAATGCTTTTCATGGGCTTAAGAATGAGGATCCCGTCGCTCACATCAGCCAGTTTGTTGAGAACTGTGACATGGTGAAAATTGATAGGTTTCCACAGGATGCACTGTATCTCAAGCTTTTCCCGAGTTCATTGGCGGGAGCGACATGAGAGTGGTTACATAATTTAGATGATGAGTTCGTGGAGTCCTGGGACCATATGGTGGAGGTATTCTTTGAGAAGTTCTTCCCTCCTGAGAAGACTAACGACATGATCCGGAAGATTCATAATTTTACCCAACAGGCCGGTGAGACATATTCTGAGACTTGGGAGAGATTTCAGGTCATGCTGAGGAGGTGCCCGCATCACGGGCTGGATAAAGAGACACAGGTGAAGATCTTCTATTTTGTTCTCTCCGAGCACGATAGGAGTAATCTGGATTCCGCTGGGTCAGGATTTTTTTCTGAACAATACAGACACCAGATGCTGGGAGATACTAAAGAATATGGCTAGAAAGCATTCATGGGGTGAGAGAGAAAGAGGCCCGATAGAGCAAGTTCGAGTAGCAGGTGAGTCCAAGGCAATGAAAGAGCTGAATGAGAAGCTGGATCTTCTCGCAAAGAAGCTACTGGAAAAGGAGGATAATGAGTCCGGGGATGAGGCTCAAGTCAAATACACGAGACAACATCAAGGTTATAGGAACAATGATTATTCATGGAGAAAAGACAAAAAGTTCTCGTGGAAGGATCCAAACAATTTTTTGCAGGATCCGGATGCCAAGCCCTCACCAGTCGTAGAAGACAAGAGCACGAAGTTGCTCAATCAGGTTATAAAGCAAAATCAAGAGCTAATGAATACATTTGGCCAGCAAATCAAGCAGCATGGAGAGTACATGAAGCAATTCGAGCAAACATTGCAGAGCCATGGGGCTCATATGAGGACCATTGAGACATCTATGGCGCAGATGGCAGCCGAGATCGCTAGCTTGAAGAAACCGACACATCCATGTTTTCCGGGGAATACTAATGTTCTCGGGGGAAACCAACAAGCAAAGGAAATTCTGCTTAGAAGCGGCAAGAAAGTGTTGAATCCAAGAGCTGAGGAAACAAGCACACCACAAGTTGAAGTAGAAGTTGAAACCAATGAAGAGCAGCCCGCACCAGTCACAAGGCAGGTGGAGGACACAGCCGTGGATGATACTGAAGAACAGGTTACAGAGGAGGAACCTCAGAAAAAGACACCTTATGTGCCACCTCATCAAAGGGCACAAGCTGTTCCGGTCCCGTACCCAAATAGTGCTAAGGCAAGGAAGGCAGATGCGCTGTTCAAGAAGTTCTTGGACAGTTTTAGGAAGCTTTCAGTCAATATCCCTTTACTGGAAGCCATTGAGCAAATTCCTTCATACGGGAAGTTTCTAAAGGACGTCATTACTAAGAAGAGGAAAATTCCAGATACAGAGGTCGTCGTGCTAAAGGAGCAAGTGAGTGTCTTCATCATGGGCACTTTGCCGCCAAAGAGGCAAGATCCAGGGTGCTTTAACATTTCTTGTTATATTGGGAAGGTTACATTCAGTGAAGCGCTATGTGACTCAGGGGCAAGCATCAACTTGATGCCCCTTTCGACATTTAAAAAGCTGGGATTGAAGGAGTCACGACCAAGCAATATGACGATTCAATTGGCGGATAACTTTGTGGTGAAGCCTTATGGAATCTGTGAAGATGTGTTAGTAAAGGTGGATAGGTTTGTCTTTCCGGCAGATTTTGTAGTCATGGAGATGCAGGATGAACATGGCAACGAGCTGTTACTTGGACGTCCCTTCCAAACTACAGCCGACATGATCTTAGAGATGGGTAGAGGTCGCTTGACCTTGGGCATAGCCGATGACCGCTTTGAGATGGTCATGCCTTCTAGTACTGCGTCATCTAAAGCAAAGGAACAATGTAATATGGTGAAACATCTGGATTGTAATATTTCACTCTGCCTTGGAATGCCAATTCTGGACATGGCTCATGTGATGAGCAAGGTGGACAATGGAACTTTGGCTGTGGATATCATGGAACAGACCAAAGTAGTTTCTTTGTGCAAAGCTGTGAGATTCCCTAATGATGAGAATGAGGACATTCCACTTTCTCTGGAGGATGATGTGATTGCTATTTCTGTTTCTGATGCATACCCGGAATTACCGTTGGAGGCTTGCTTGTTAAATATTACATATGATTGGATGCGGAGCAAATCACTCAAGGAGTGTGTTAAAATGCTTCAGATGCTTCCATGCTTTTATGTGAGGCATTATGAAGATTTAGGTGAACTTCCCCCGCCGCTTCAATCATCTCTGATAAGACCGCCAGAGTTGGAACTAAAGCCGCTGCCCCCGCATCTCAAATATGTCTTTCTGGCTGAGGAAGATAAGTTACCAGTGATCATCTCTGCTTATTTGAGTGTGGGTGAGGAGAAACAATTGTTGATAGTGCTGAAGAACCACCGGGGAGCTTTTGGGTGGTCCGTTGCAGACATCAAGGGGATTTCCCCTACTCTATGTCAGCACAAGATTCGGCTCGAGGAGGGAGCCAAGCCCGTGATTCAACCTCAAAGACGTCTCAATCCAAGTATGATGGAGGTTGTGAAGAAGGAGGTCATTAAACTTCTTGTTGCAGGTATTATCTACGCCATATCAGACTAGACATGGGTGAGTCCCACACAGGTAGTCCCTAAGAAGGGGGGAATTACTATCACCCAAAATTTGTTGAATGAACCGGTTGTTCAAATGCCGGACTGGACAAAACCGTTCGAACTAATGTGTGTCGCTTCGGACTTTGCGGTAGGAGCCATGTTGGGGCAGCGGGTGGACAATAAGCCCACCGTGATTTTCTACGCTTCAAAGACATTGAATGACGCCCAATTGAATTATACAACTACTGAAAAAGAATTACTCACCATTGTGTTCACTTTTGAAAAATTCCGGCAGTACTTAGTTGGATCTAAAGTAGTTGTATGGACCGACCATGCCGCAATCAAATACTTAAGGGAGAAAAAAGACGCAAAGCCTAGACTCGTTAGGTGGATTTTGCTCTTACAGGAATTTGACATTGAAATCAAGGATAAATCTGGGATTGAAAATGTAGTGGCTGATCATTTGTCTAGGTTAGAAAGGGTGGATGAAAAAGATTTACATATACCCATAACCGAGACGTTTCCGGATGAACAGATTTTGAAAATTACTTCTAAGGATCCTTGGTTTGCAGAGATTGTAAACTATTTGGCTTGCGGGATCATCCCGGAAAATTTCTCATATCAGGAGAAGAAACGATTTTTCCATTCTTTGAGATATTATTTTTGGGATGATCCAATTCTTCTTAAGCAATGCAGGGACGGTATCTTGCGCATGTGTGTGCCAGAGGTGGAGTATGAGAGCGTTCTCCGTCTTTGCCACGCATCACCTACGGGAGGACACCACGCCAGCTCGCACACGGCAGCTAAGGTTTTAGAAAGCGGCCTCTATTGGCCAACTTTGTTTCGAGATGCCTACGAGTTTGTTAGGCAATGTGATTCTTGCCAACGAGCAGGTAATATCTCAAAGAGACAGGAGATGCCGCTGAATGTGTTTCAGTAAGTGGAGGTATTTGATTTGTGGGGTATAGATTTCATGGGACCCTTTGTGTCCTCAAACTCCAATTTATATATTTTGTTAGCAGTTGATTATGTGTCGAAGTGGGTGGAAGCAATACCCACAAGGACTAACGATTCCACTGTAGTGTGCAGGTTCATGAAAGAAAACATTTTCTGCAGGTTTGGGGTACCCTGAATGATAATCAGTGATGGGGGTACGCATTTTAGGAATCAGAAGTTCTCGACTTTATTGAAGAAATATGGGGTCAAGCACAACATAGGTACCCCATATCACCCGCAGACCCAAGGGCAGGTGGAAGTCTCCAATCACGAAATTAAGACAATTTTGGAGCGTACGGTGGCATCCACAAGGAAGAACTGGAGTGTCCTTCTACCGGATGCATTGTGGGCGTACAGGATGGCTTACAAAACACCTATAGGCACCACGCCTTTTAGGTTGGCGTATGGCCGAGCTTGTCACCTACCGGTAGAGTTGGAGCATAAGGCCCATTGGGCGCTTAGAAGGCTCAATTTGAGTTACGATGAAGTGGGGAGGAAAAGAATGCTTGAATTGAATGAGCTGGATGAGTTACGGATGATGGCATATGAGAACGCACGGATATACAAGGAGCGCACAAAGCTGATCCACGATCGCCACATCCAGTTGCGCACGTTCAAGAAAGGAGATAATGTTTCGTTGTTCAACTCACGACTCAAGTTGCATCCCGGGAAGCTCAAATCCTGGTGGAGTGGGCCGTTCGTGGTAGAAGAGGTCAAACCGCACGACGCTATCTTAGTGTGTGATGGTGATACCACATTTTTAGTGAATGGACAAAGACTGAAGCTCTATTTTGGTGAAAATTACAAGAGGAAGGTGAATGAGGTCAAAAGCATTTCACTTTCAGATGAATGAGGTGTCTGAAAGTCGTCTAGCCTAAGACGTTAAATAAGGGCGCTTGTTGGGAGGCAACCCAACCATCGGTACATTAGGATAGTTCATGTACATTCGTAGGTTGATTTATTTTGGCTTAGTTTTTAGTGTAAAGAAGATACCGTGATCAGTTTGTTTGATGTGCAGGATGAGGCAGAGTCGATACCATCGACACACTGGTCGATGGTATCGACTGGGTTACAGGTTGACGGCTACATATTTCAATCTGGGTCGATACCATCGATGGCCTCGTCGATGGTATCGACACACCTACAGGTGGTCACGAAGAAAAAGTCGATAGTATCGACACGGGCATCGATACCATCGAGATCTCTGGAGAAATGCAGACCAATATGTCTCAGTCAACTCGATACCATCGACGGCCTTGTCGATGGTATCAACATGGTTACAGGTTGACATGCAAAGTGGCGGTGTTGCAACTAAGACAAGTCGATACCATCGACCCTCGTCGATGGTATCGACCATCCACATCAACGATCCGTGCAAACAAATCAACGATGATCGCGGCTTCCACATCATCGATCCGGGTGCAGCGTCAATACCATCGACCCATGTCGATGGTATCGACACGTCAGCAATTCGGGTTTCAAGATCCAGCCATCGACAACCTTTGATACTCGCGATGGGGGCGGATAGCATCGAGACATGTTGATACCATCAACTCGCGTCGATGGTATCGACGGGTCAACAGTGGCACCAGCCAAGTCTATATAAGGAGAGTCATTACGTCATTTGACGTCTTACCTTCAGAGTGATCTTCCTCCTTTGCGCCGAGCACTCCCCCGAGCCATCCAAGCCGACGAAGAGCAGCACCGAGCGAAGATCTTCATCGAGCGGAGATACGATTCTCCAAATCTTCACCGAGCTCTTTCTCTAATCCCTTTTCTCTCGCAACCATGGTGCACATCGCTGGAGCGTCATCCTCTCGCGCGAATCCGATGGATATCACGGAGTTCGTGCCACCTCCTCCCGCGTCGGTATCACGCCTGCACATGATCCACCCATCTACAGAGGTGAGGAAGATCTATGAAGAGATCTTGAAGAGGAAGATGGAGCCCACCCGGTATGTGGACCGGGAGATGATCCGAGATCTCGGGTTTGAGTCCAACTTGGCCTACGTTCTGTAGGGGCAGGCAAAACGCACAAGCCGGAGGCCGGATGAGTTGCAGTACCATGCTGATGGCCAGCCATTTTTCAGCGAGTAGCCAACCTACAAAGAATTGGTGGCGGAGTTCATGGCGTCACTAGACGTCTACGTCGTGCCCAACGACGCCGTAGCCACCGATCGTGAGTGGATAAAGGGCCGGGTGTCTTTCCGGCTGTACAACATCGACTACATCCTCACGCTCAAGCAGTTCAACAGGATTTTCAACTGGCATCATTCTCAGTACGATCACTGGCGACCGGACAACCGCACCGATTACGACAAAATCTTCGTCGAGCTGGTGACGGTGTCGGTGGGCAAGTCCGTGAGTGTAACGCCCGGGCCCACTGCCCTAGTCTCTAGTAGAGTTTCAGGAATGATGACTGGCCCCACAAACCACCACTAGCCTTAACTGCGCACTTTGTCCACACTGACGCGCAAGCCAGGATCAACTTCTTGACTGGTCACCCATCATAGTACTACTCCAAGCCGAGCACGCTAAACTATGGAGTTCTTTAGTGATGGGATCCCGGAAAAGGAGGTGCACCTTGGTGATATGGGTAGTCCAATCATTCCTTTTAAGATCATGTTATCCGAGGCCTCAAATCCTGGGATGTTACAATCTCCCCCACTTAGACTCTTGACGTCCTCGTCAAGGCTCAACTATATGGCCTCGTCAGTGCAGACCCACAATGGCCCATGGACACCCAGCTCCCGTCCACGGCTACCAGCGCAAGGGTGGCTCCATCTCGTCTCTACGGATAGCCCTTTCCAACTTGCCTTGACCGCACGGCTCAAGACTGGCATGCCACATGCCCATGTGGGCCCCACCTACTGGAGGGGTTATGGCTCTGATACCATTTGTAACGCCCGGGCCCACTACCCTAGGCTCTAGTAGAGTTTCAGGATTGATGACTGGCCCCACAAACCACCACTAGCCTTAACTTCTCACTTTGTCCACACTGACGCGCAAGCCAGGATCAACTTCCCAACTGGTCACCCATCATAGTACTACTCCAAGCCGAGCACGCTTAACTATGGAGTTCTTTAGTGATGGGCTCCCGGAAAAGGAGGTGCACCTTGGTGATATGGGTAGTCCAATCATTCCTTTTAAGATCATGTTATTCGAGGCCTCAAATCCTGGGATGTTAGAGTGAGCTACCACAATGCTGCGGTAGCGGATTTCGAGCACCCATTCGTTTGGGTACTACACCGGATGTTGAGCTCTACACTTTTTGCTCGTGGCGATCTGGCACTGAGAAAATTCCAGGAGACGGATCTTTTCTTCTTATATCATCTCCTGAAGCGCCAAGAATGCAACTGGGGCGCTTTCTTCCTGCAGCGGGTTCTAGCGGTGAAGAGGAGTACGAGGAAGGCCCCGATTCATTTTGGCGGGCTCATCACCAAGTTGGCACATTACCTCGGGCTCAACTTCTCTACCATGACCCCGCTTTCCACAAAGAGCAAGGTGAACGTGCAACATCTGCACCATTCTAACCTTATTCTTCTGCGGGATGGTTTGGCGTATGCACACTGCCACGTCAACCACGCCTACCAGGAGTGCACGCTGCCCGATCTTGTCTTCAACATCGAGGGGGCACAACACTTCTGATGACCAATCATAGCCATCGCAGACTCCGACGAAGAAGGCGGCGACGACGCACATGACGACGAGGTTGCGGAGGAAGAGGAGGCCTTTACACCTCTTTGAGAACGAGTGGCACCCCGGAAGCGTCCTCGGATGCATCCCGGTGCATCTTCATCATCACAGCCTACGCTGCCGCCCCCACAGCCCTCGCAGCCAAGCGAGGATGCCTATTCCATTCAAGGCATGTATACTATGCTGCAAGATATCCACCAGACACAGCAGCAGCATATGGGAATGTATGCCGGTATTCAGGACACGACGAACCGGATACTTGACAACCAAAGGGTGATGTTCGAGAATGAACGTCTTCTCCTCGACAACCAACAACAGATACATAATCAGTTGCAACGGATGGAGATGCAGCAGGAGCCCTTCTACGACCATTATTGGAGCCAGAGCTACTTTGGAGGCTATCCACAACCTCCACCTAGGGCCCAGTTTGATCCAAGCTTCCAGGGAGAATATCCTTCTTGGGACCCTACGACTCCGCAGTACCCGCCTCCACCACCACAAGATGAGTGATCCGGTATCACTGTTCCAATCTTTAAGTTTGTTTTTGACTATGAGGCCATAGTCGAATTCAAGCTTAGGGGGGTAGTTGGAACAACTTTATCTTTTATTGTTTTTAGTTTTTAGCTTTATTGCTTTTGTTCTTGTTATTTGTTTCTTGCAATTTTAGTTTTTGTAGAATCCACATGCTATCTAGTGTAATCGTGGATGTCATAAAGTTGTGTCATCTCATTAATAGTGCAAGGGAAAATCTAGGGAAATTTGAAATTTTTTGTGTGTGTTTGACAAGCTTGTTTTGTTTAACCTTGGGCACATATCCTACGAAAATGATTGGTTTTGTCAACTTTAAAACAAAATTGCACAACTAGACCCCTAATGATTCATGAAAGTGGATGGAAATGGTTGTTTGAGCCTAATTTGACCAAATGGTAATGAGACTCTAATTGGATGTAAGAGAGAGAAACCTTTAAACTACTACACAGGTCAGTAAGGAGGGACACATAATATGTTTCTAAGGTTCAGTCATCTAGTCTTGTGATCGTTCCACCTCATTGTTTCCATAATCCACCCAAGAAATGGAAGGAAAGTACAGTTTTAACTCTTTTTGATTGCATAGCATCTAGATAGGACTTGCATCGCAATTGTCTATATGATCTGCATTAAAGAAAAAAAAAATAGAATAGTGATACATGCACTTTACCCTTAGGTGCATGCCATGTAGTTGCATTCATAATTTTCATGCATAAAGTATATAATGTATCTCAATTTTTCTCCAACGGTGAATTAAATTGTTCCATACCTTCTAAATAGTGCAAAAATTTTGAGCATGAAGAAAATTAGCCCAATGTAATTATCTTTAAGCAATTATGGATATAAGGGCTGAAAAAGAAGAAAAAAAATCTGAAAAATCTGCATAATGAAAAAAAAGAGTTATTTAGAAGAAAGTAGAATAAGAAGGAGAAAGGAACGTAATATCACCTGCATTTCAGGATAATTGAGTACATGATGTAACTTAACTCGATATCCATCTCATTTTGAGATGGATGGTTAGTGCATGCATCATTCCACCCAATATTAGGCATTAGGGCTTTTCTCATGTGTTTTTGCATCATGTTGGACATTTTTGTATTATGCATGTTGAAACAGTACAATACTTCCACTTTCTTCCATTAGCCACCTATCTGCATCCACCCGTTGCTCAGATTGGTAGGCCACCGTGAATTTCTCCTCACTAATGACTATCAGGAGAACTGCTTCCATGTAGATGGTAGTTAGGGCGAGCAACGTAGTATAGGCGATCACAATATGCACCAAGTCTGAACCGGTGAGTTTTATTATGTTAACTGCCTTATGTGATAGTGTTCATCGGTTTTGAGGTCAATTTCTTTTATTGATGATTACTGTCGCCTTCAGGGTAATTACCGTTCCGTGGTTAGAGAGGGCCGATATGTGAATGTACGGTGGGAGTCATATGGGACGTTGGTTGTGGTTTGTTGTTTTTTAGTTGACATTGGCAATTCTATTCTAAGGATTAGTTGCTCGAGGGCAAGCAATGTTTAAATTTAGGGGAGTTTGATGCGATGATTTTGAGTCGCATTTGTAGACCTATTTCATATGTCTTTTATGCTTTAATTAGTCATTTTCATGGTTAATATCACATAATTCATCTATTTTGGTCTTTGCTATCATTTTATGTCAAATCTCCCTTATTACATTGTTTTGAGCATTAATTGTTAAAATATTATTATTTGTGTGAATTTATTTGGTTCCATGTTTGAATTTCAGGACAAACGAGTATTTGCTTCCGTCAATACCATTGACGGAAGTCGATACCATCGACATGTTCACAGGTTGCCAGCCGAAAGGAGCAACAAAGTGTTGATACTATCGACAGGGATGTCGATGCTATCGAGACACCTTCAGGTTGCTGGCGAAGAAGCAGTCGATAGTATCGACCCCAAGTCGATACCATCGACGCATGGAGGCAACAGTGACACAAAAGGACAAAACCGTCGCTACAGGGTAGTCGATACCATCGACCCGCGTAGATGGTATCGAGACTACATCAGGCACTCAAACGAAAAGAAAGAAGGGATGCCGCTACCATACTGGGTCGATACCATCGACCCGCGTTGATGGTATCAACACCGTCAGATATGTGTTTGATTCAGATTGATCCCGATCGGACGACTGAGGTTAATTAGCAACCTAATGAGGGAATTAAACATAATGATGGCCGCCCAGACCAGGGGATCATCTCATGAGCCATTGCACAAGTACTGAGGAGCGGTAGAGATGAGAACGGAGGCTAGAAGCTCATACTTGTTGATCCGGAGGCCGAAGGAGACAGATTCCACCACCGAGAGGCGGTAGAGCACACATTCTACACTGAGGATCAACCGGTTCTTCTCCGTTTAGGGGTTTTCCCTCTCATTCCACGTTTTTCACATGTTTTCTCCTATTTCTACCATGTACTTGTGTGATATGAACATGCGGGGCTAATCCCCTTCGTCTTTAGGACCGGGAGTAGCCCGGGAATTCATTGTATGACAATTTTGTAGTGATAATTCATATTTTATCTCTTAAATCCGTGGTATAGTTTCGTTTATTCAATATATTGTTATGCTTGATCACCATAATAATAACCTAATGCCTTTAATCACTTTGAAAGAAGGATTAACGACTGAAAAGAGACGAAATCTACATTAATCGATAAATCCCTTGACCAAGGTGGTGTAAAATTAATGGTGGATACTGAGAGATCGTTCATAATGCACCTAGTTTAGGGTATAGGTTACTACGACGGTGGAACCGACCTAAACCTAGGTAGTGAATTTCACCATGACAGTGGGTAATTCTGTTTTCAGGCCACTACCCGGATAGAGAGATAAAATTGAGGCATTATATAAAATCTAATACAATGAAAACCTGCGGTGAAACCGCAATCCTAAAGATACCCTTTTGAATTGATTAAATTAACATTGAATCGATCGTTTGTTTTGTTTTTGTTTTTATTTTCTTTTAATTTCAACAACAACCCTCAATTTTTTATTAGGCTTAGCTGATCGCAAATAGTTAGTAGGAGTCTCCAGCAATTCTGAGTATCCCTGTGTTCGACTCGGGCCTCACAAAGGCTTGTACTACTCGACGCGTTCACTTGCGTTTTAGCGCATAGTAAAATTGCATCAATGAGAATGGGATGGACCTTATCAAATAGGAGGATGTGTGGATATCAGACATGGATGACAAGTTGATCTGGGATGAAGAGGAGAACGACAGATTTTCTATGAGATCGGCCAATGTGATGCTGCGGAACGTGCAACAGGAAGGACCTGATGATCTGGGCAAGATTTGGCAGATGGATTCCCCAAAGGCTAGCACTCTCATATGGAAGATTGCCAGGGCAGCCATTCCGACTGATGATAATGTGTGTATCAAATGATGTATACAGCTTGCCTCGCGGTGCAACTGTTGTGATGAGCTGCAGGAGGAAGACATCAATCACTTGTTCTTTCAAGGACAGATCGCAAGTTTTTTCTGGGATAAGTTTGGTGTGATGATGGATAAGGAACCGCCTTCTGATGTTCGGTCCCTGATTAGTATGTGTGTGGATGGCTTATCTAATGAAGTTACTGATTGGGTTGTCGGGTTCATGGCTGGTCATATTTCAGTATCTATATGGAGAATGAGATGTTCATCTCGGTATGCTGATAACAGGAGACGTGTGGAGCAAGAATGGAGCAGTCTTATAGACCATGTGAACCAATTGATTAAGAGAAAGGTTTTCCCTTTGACAAAAAAGCTGGCTCTTCTTTCCAGGATGATGATGGCAAGCATCAACGAGCCAAGATTCAAGATGAGGAAGGTTCGTCTCATCAGGTGGACAAATCCAGACATGTTCGATCTCAAGCTAAATGTGACGATTGGAAGAGACTTGGATGAGGAAGGCAACAAAAGAAGATGGGCTGCAGGTATTGTCCGTAATCACAATGCTGATATTTGCTTGATCTTTCGCGCTTGGCTCAAAAAGGAAGACTACAAGCTGGCATACATTCAGGCATGCATCATCGGGTTAAAGTTGGCTGGAGATCATATGTTGCATATTTCTACCATGGAAGTGGATGATAAAAATATCTATAACATGCTTTGGAACAATGATTATGTGCCATCGAGGGAAAGAACGTATGTGCAAGAGCTCAGAGAGGAGCTGGAAATGGCTAGTATATCGGGTGGATATGTGCATAAGCTGATTAATTCCATACCGTGGGAGATCGGCAAGCTTGGACGTGGATCCTCCAATCTGCACTAGTACAGAAACAGCCTTTGGCATCGGTTGTTTAACCCCCTTTGGTGTCGGTTTCTGAGCGACACCTATGTGGGCGCCGCTAAAGGTCGAACACTTCAGCGTCGGTTTTTTTAACCGACGCCTATAATACATATAGGCGTCGGTCTTTTAGTAGATAACTGACGCCAAAAGGGTTCGCGCCACAGAAAACAGCGTCATCGAGGACACATTCTGCGTCGGTTATCTACTAAAAGACCGACGCCTATATGGACTATAGCGTCGGTGTTTACTTGGTAACTGACGCAGAAAGTGTTGGCGCGAACCCGTTTGGCGTCGGTTATCTACTAAAAGACCGACGCCATACTTCAATACGACACGGTCGTGCTTCCCTGCACGGTCGTGTTTAGTACTATAGGTGTCGGTTTTATATGAATAAGCGACGCCTTTTCCACCACGGCCATGTTTTCCTGCACGGCCGGGTTGTTTGTAATATTAGGCGTCGGTTTTTATCCAATAACCGACGATGTAGGTCTTTGCTGACGGTTTTCTGTAAATAACCGACGCCTATATCTTTTTTTTTTTTATATCAGTTTGCAGGCCTGCTGTGGCTGGTCAGCAGGATGAGAACCTGCAGTTCAATTTTCTAAACTATAGGTTTATGACATCCATTGATATCAGCCTACAAACAGGCCACAAACCTGCAAAAGTCCCAAGGAAAATTTCACACAAGTAGATACATTCAGACATCAATTCAATTCTCACATTCACACATATAGAAACATTCAAATACATGTATTAACATTCAGAAATATTCATTTACAAAGTATCATTCATTATCGCTATCAACATCCCAATTATATCTTACAGTTGCCACTGCTTGTATGGCTTTTGCCCATTCTTCTCTTATTTCATTTAATGCTTCCATCGTATATGGAGCATGTATATTTTTTAAGCGTTTACCTATATTGTGGTCAGTTTTAAACACCTGCAAAGAGAATGATATATATATATATAAGTAATAATATAAAAATAAGATTGATATATTTCATACTAACTAATGAGACTATATAATACCTCATGTATGGTATCGATGTCCAATGCGGCATGTTTGATAATCATCTGCATAAATTGCATCGCATAGTATGTGCATGCCCAGCCATTGTCTTGTGTAGCGCACTATAAATTTAAACATACAAAATAATACAACTAAGCACAATTCACATCAATAATATATACATTGGAGTCGGGAACTTACTTGTACGTTCTGCCAATTTATTGGCTGGTTCTTTTTCCTTGGGACCGTTCCTCCAGCCTTTTTGAATGCATCTAAACCCCTACATGTTAATATAACACAGTAAATTACATAAGTAAATAGTAATGCAATAACATATGTTAACATATACAAAAATGAAATATTTCTCACCAGAATAATGACATTCTCATTACGTGTCCAATTTTAGTGTTTAATGTACTTCCCGCGGGATCTAGATAATAAACAGTGAACGTCCTGGGGACAATAACTAGTAACTCCCAATGTCTACCGCTAGAGGTAAAAAGTTAACAATTAATAACTCAAAATGCACAATAAAAATGGAATTTTCTTAAGTCCAAATTATAAATAAAGTAAACTTACTTGACATTGAATGGATCTATTATTATCTTCTTGTTTTGCTAACCGAAAATTTTAAAAGCATCTATATAGTATTTTTGAACACTATCAATGTCTTTAGCTACCATACTAATCAATGATGGAATCAAAAATCCCACATGATCAAATGCAAATTGTTTGCAATGATCTTCGACTAAGTAGCTGCAAAACATGTATTACGTATGCATTAATATATAAGAAACCAGAACACCGGATCTTACACAAGGTATATGGATGTATAAACAAGATCTCACCTTATCCATGTCTCTACCATTGATGTATTCAGCCAATCATACATAAACAACTCAATAATATCTTGTATAAATAAAGAGCTATCATATGATTGACCTGCATAATCTGCATCTAAAGAAACAATTATCGGGCAATGTATATTATGTGCCCGTAGCCAACATGCCATTCCCCTACAAGTAGGACCTAACGGGTATGTTAGGTCAGTTGGAACCCAAGTTGGTAATGCGGGAAATGGAGGTGGAGGCCTAGGTGCTCCTGGTGTCTTCTTTTTAACCTGTATATATAATTTCAGATCAGTTGACATCATATATACACATTAACAGTCTAAATCAATGTAAATTTATCTTACAATTTCAGTAGTGTAGACGACATCTACTTTGGGCCACAATATGACCCCGCCTTCTGCCTCAGCAAGTGTATCAATATTCGGGTGGGGATATGGCAATGTAGCTTCCCTCCAATTGGGTAACACATGTAATGGGCCCACACGAACGTAGCCCTGTGGCATTGGAGTCCCGTGAAACCTTTCCCCAGGAAGGGACGGGTAAGCCTGCGCCTCTGCAACAACATAGTCTTGTATTCTTAAGCGGCATGGCTTCAATGCCTACAAATTTACGTAAAGAATGTTATACATATATACATATCATCTTGAAAACATATCATCCTGAAAAGACTAGCTACAATGTCACAAACAATACTTACAGCAGACGTGTTAGGCGATGGGTCTCCATGATTACTCGCAGTCTATGCATCAGGAGAAGAGTGGGTCGCCATAGGCTGATTGGAAGCCTGAGATGCCTGCCACCGCAGCAATTCTTCCTTGACCTTCTCAGCAACTACATCGTTGACCTTCTTAGCAACTATATCCTCGACTCTCTTATTCTCCTATACATGGATAAAAGAAACATTAGCTTCTTATTATTGAATTTCCTTTTGCAGTAACATTCTAAAAAAAGAATAGGTTACCTCTTCTTGAGAAAGTCATGCTTTGGGTTTGTGCTGGGATGGCCCAAAGAATGCTTTGATGCCCACACCAGCGCTTGCACCCCTAACACATCCAGGATGCTATGGGTTACCCAGAGCAACTGTCAATTCATCCCTTGTGCCCTGAGGGATGAACATACCTTGTTTCCTCTGCTCGTGCAACTCCCGCTAATCACCATCAACATAAATTGGTAAATTAGAACCACAAATAATCAATATTCAAACGATTGCTCTAAGAGTTGTATTTTACCATTTTCGTAGCCGCCTCAGCAGTTACGGGCTTCTTTATTTCACCCTTCTTGTTTTGCCTCCCAGCTATCCAGATATCATGGCGAGGCATGTGTGTGGCAGACTCCTGAGTAGGAGCAGAATCCTGAGTAGGAGCAGACTCCTGAGTAGCCACAGACTCCGCATGTAGTCTTTGGCGAACGCTTGCATAGCCTTTTGGACCCATAGTGTGGTCATGCACATTCAGTGCACACCTTGCTTTTTGTGCGTCACTGAGGGCCTAGTTAGTATGTACATTAATGATTTGGTTAGTATCACTAAATGTTAATCTTGAATAGGTGAATACAATGTATATTAATTAAATTGGGAGTGACACCTAATACCTTGAATTCTTCAGATTTTCTTGAAGCAACAAAATTGTCCCAATCTTCTGTCCAAGAAGTTCCATTGTTCAAGGGCTGACTTCTTTTTCTTATCACCCTCTTTTATGTATTATTTGTTCAGATTTGTCCTATAATTCCTAAGCATCTTTCCAGCGCGTTGCATCACACTTTTACGATGCAACTTCTCATCCAATGCAAACAGATTCTGTAAAATAGAAATGTTATTAACTAGTATAAAAAATAGAATTGCAAATAATAGAATTTGAATCTACAAAATAGAATTGTAAATAATAATAACACACGCATAAATCCTTCCATATCAAGTCTTTTTTCCCCTGAGGAACTTTATGCCAATTATCATACTTAACACCACAATGGCTCTGAGTGGTACACCCAAGATAGTTTACAAAATTATTGCGGTTCACTCCAATTGCATTTCCTCCATTATCAAACTCCACAACCAATTTGGATCCACTGCCACTAAGCTCTATTAACTTCTTCAACAGAGTGATGCCCCTTTTCTTGTTAAGTGTTTGGTGCTGCGCATCATGTTGCTCCAGTGCTTCAGTGGGTACATGTGCATCATCAACCTAAAATTTGACAAAAATAAACACACTGAATTAGCCCAATATAGAAATATAAGATATATGACATAACTAGAAGATAATGAATTTTATTGAAATACATGATATGTTTTAAGAACTTACATTGGTATCCTCGCCATGCTCGTCATGGACAACATGCTCATCATGGACTTCATGCTCATCATGGACATCATGCTCATCATGGTCAGCCATCTGAAAATGTCATTAAAAAGGCAAACATTTAGCATTTGTATTAACTAGAAAAAGGAAAACATTTAGCATTTGTATTAACTAGAAAAAGGCAAACATTTAGCATTTGTATAAACATACATGTCTCTAAAATTGTGATCTTTTATCAATTAACAATCCTTCATTGTGATCTCCGCGCACATATAAGTCATCATTAGCTTCAATATTTTGTGGAGTTGGCAACCCAACTGAGAATGGACTGGAGTCATCATACTTATCATATTACTCTTCTTCATCTATAGGATCTTCAATGAACTATCTTTTACCATGACGAACAACCGACCATTTATCATTTGCAGGATCATCGATATAGAATATTTGTTTCGCCTGTGATGCCAATATGAATGGTTCACCCTTCTCGCCAATCTTTTCAAAGTTCACCAAAGTGAAACCCAATTCATCCACTATAACCCCTTTGGTGTTATCAACCCAATTACATTTAAAGAGTGGAATTTTGAAATCTATGTAGTCAAACTCCCAAATGTCTTCAATGACACCGTAATATGACATTTTAGCTTCACGTGGACTCTTATCCTTTGCACTTGCAAAGTACATAGTCGACGCTTGAACAGTGACCCCACTATTTTGTATGACACTCTTATCATCTTGGCACTTTGTGTAATCTGTGAATCCATTAATGTCAAACCCTTCATAAGACATAACATTCAGTTTTGGTTTAAAGGCGAGGCATTTGATAGTTTTTGTAATATCATTTGGTGTTTGAGATAGTTGATGTAAGACTTTATCTTCAAACCACTTAGTAAAAGTCTTATTATGCTCTCTAGCAAGCCACATTGAACTTGCTCGAGGATGTTGTCTCTTTATGAAATTGGTATGTTCCTCGATATAAACACTCACTTCGTCCATATTGTGTAAAATATACAAGTGAGCTTGTTCCAACTACTCACGGCTGATTACTTTCACCCGTGATCCCAAAATTCTTTTTCCCTCCTCAATATTCTTGTCATTATCAGGAGTGTCATTACCACTGAGAAAGTCATTGCAAAAATCCATAACCTCTCTCGCCACATAACCTTCAATAATACTCCCTTCAGGCCGATAACGGTTTCGAACATCACCTTTAAAAACGCTCATGTATCATTCAAAGGGATACATCCAATGCAAGAAAACTGGTCCCAACATTTTCACTTCCCTAGTCAAGTGGACAACAAGATGTACCATGATATCAAAGAATCAAGGAGGGAAATACATCTCAAGATGACATAGGGTAACAACCACTTCTCTTTGCAAATTATCGAGAGTATCAGGGTCAATAAATTTGCTGCATAGACTGTTGAAAAAGAAACAAAGTCTAGTAATTGCAAACCTTACATGCTTCGGCAATATAGATTGAATTGCCACGGGCAATATTTGTTGCATTAGAGTGTGACAATCATGAGATTTAAGACCTATCAACTTCAGATCTTTCATTGATACCAATCTATGGATGTTGGATGAGTAACCATGTGGCACATTAACATTTACCAAGCATTCACAAAAATTTTTCTTCTCCTTTCTAGACAATGTGTAACAAGCGGGAGGTAAGTATGTTCTTTTATTACCCATTTCACGTAACTTTGTTAATTCTGACCTTATTCCCATTTCATGTAGGTCCTGTCTAGATTTTATCCCATCTTTAGTCTTACCTGGTATATTTAACAGAGTACCAATGATGCTATCACAGACATTTTTCTCAACGTGCATTACATCGATACAATGCCTGACTGTCAAAGAACTCCAATAAGGAAGATCCCAAAATATTGACTTCTTCTTGAATGAAGAATTGTCACTCCGTGTGTCCATACTACATTGTGATTTCTTACCAAATTCATTGACAATGTCTTTTACTCTTGCATAAACAACATCCCCTGGTATAGGTTTAGGTGCACTCCGTTCATCATTCCATCCATTGAATGCTTTGCGCTTCCTACGATACGGATGGAATTTTGAAAGAAACCTTCGATGACCAAGATATACAGTCTTGCCGCCATGTTTTAGTCTTATTGAATCAGTGTTTTCTTCACATATAGGACACACTTTAGCTCCTTTGACACTATATCCAGACAAATTCCCATATGCTGGAAAGTCATTAACAGTGCAAAACAACATAGCGTGCAAACGAAATGTCTCTCTTGCTGAAGCATCATAGGTCATCACACCTTCAGCCCAAAGTTTCTTTAAGTCATCAATCAAAGGTTCAAGATAAACATCAATATCATTTCCGGGTTGTTTAGGGCCCGATATCAACAACGACAACATAACGTACTTATTTTTCATACACATCCAGGGAGGAAGATTGTATATAACAAGCATGGTTGGCCAAGTGCTATGTTGGCTGCTCAATGTCCCGTACGGATTCATCCCATCTGTACAAAGCCCAAGTCTTAGATTCCTATCTTCTTCACCAAATTTGGGGTACAATAGATCAATCTTCTTCCACTATGGGGAATCAGACGCATGTCGTAGGATCCCATCATTATTTTTCTTAACATCTGCATGCCACCTCAAATTCTTCGCATCTTTCGGATTTGCAAACAAGCGTTGAAACCATGATATTATAGGTAGATACCACAACACCTTGGCAGGAGAACCAGTTTTGGACTCCCCCGAAGTCGTCAATTTATACCTTGACGCACCACATTTTGCACAATCTTTCAAATCTACATAGTCCTTTTGAAATAATACACAATCATTCGGGCATGCGTGTATCTTCCTGGCCTCCATTCCCATTGGGCACAACATTTTCTTTACCTGGTATGTTGAGATTGGCAACTCGTTTCCTTCAACAAGCATTTCTTTCAACAAAGTCAACAATGAAGTGAAGCTTTTGTCGCTCCATCTATTGTTAGCTTTCAACTTATACAATCTCAACATAGCGCTAAGCTTCGTAAACTTAGCACAGCCTGTGTATAACGGTATCTCAGCATCATGCACAATGTTTCTAAAGATAGGAGGTGGATCGGTGTGCTCTACCCTACAACTATCCAGCATCGCATCAACGATGTCTGCTGGAACTGGTTCGTTCACATTTACGTCATCGGAGGCAATTTCTTCTTCCACCCAAGCACTGCTATCGACATCTATTGGTTTCGATTTTGAAATCTCTCCATGTCAGTGCCATTCTGTATAGCCTTGTACAATCTCATTGCACATGACATGACTTTTGATTTCCTCACCAGTGTTGACTTTCAAGTTGTTACCGCAATGCCTACATGGACAGTAGAACCTATCTGTAGGTTTTTTCCTTTGTTCCTCGGCAAATCTAATAAACTGATCAAGACCAGATATAAACTCTGGGGTGCAACGATTACGAATGGACATCCATGATCTATCCATTCTATGATCAGAGAAAACAAGTATATATTAGGAAACAAGTATATATTAGGAAAAGATTAGGGTATACACTTACATCCTAAGTGTATAATGTGATGTCATTCTTATATATAATAAATGTGTACCACCTATCCCATCCTTGAACACCTAATCTCACTAGTAAGTGTATAATGTGTATTGGGTTTTCAAGAAAATTTCGGCAACATTTCCCCGTTGTTCTCTAAGTACATATGTACTTAGAGAACAAATGGGGAAATACTGCCGAAATTTTCTCGAAAACCCAATACACATTATACACTTACATCCTAAGTGAGATTAGGTGTTCAAGAACAGTCCCAAACCGGGGACTATCCAAGATTTACTCCTAATGAGTCAATCTTGGACGGGTTTCTAGGCCAACAAACACATTTGATGTCATTCTTATATATAATAAATGTGTACCACCTATCCCATCCTTGAACACCTAATTTCACTAGTAAGTGTATAATGTGTATTGGGTTTTCGAAAAAAAATTCGGCAGCATTTCCCTGCTGTTCTCTAAGTACATATGTACTTAGAGAACAAACGGGGAAATGCTACCGAAATTTTCTCAAAAACCCAATACACATTATACACTTACATCCTAAGTGAGATTAGGTGTTCAAGAATAGTCCCAAACCGGGGACTATCCAAGATTTACTCCTAATGAGTCAATCTTGGACGGGTTTCTAGGCCAACAAACACAATAATAGATATGTACATGTTAGGGTTTCATCACAATTGATGTTAGGGTTTCATCAATGTTAGGGTTTAATCAAATCAAATTAGGATGCTAGAATGGATTTAAATCAAATTAGGGTTTAAATCAAATCAAACACAGTCGTGGCTGTGTTGGCCTACCACGGCCGTGCTGGGCAGCACGACCGTGCTGTCCAGAATGGCCGTGCTGTCCAGAACGGCCGTGCTGCCCAGCACGGCCGTGGTAGGCCATTCTTCTCAGTTTTCAGTGAAAGAAGTGGTGAAACCAAGATTTAGATGCAATATTAGGCGAGCAACAACAACTGACCTCCCAGCAGTGGTGGCGGTGACCGGCGAGCTCCAGGCGGCAGGGCAGGCAGGTGCAGCGGTGGCCGGTGAGCTCCAGGCAGTAGGGCAGACAGACCAAGGAGCAGCGGCGTCGGCGGCAAGGAGAAGCGGCGTCGCCGGCAGGGAAGGCAGACCAAGGAGTAGCAATGGCTGCGGAGAAGGGGGCGCGGCGGAGAAAGGGGCGCGGAGATGGGGAACAAGGCAACAACAGTGGCGGCGGAGAAGGGGGTGCGCCGGCGTCGCGCCGGCGCTGTCGTGGAGGAAGAAGGAGCTTTCATGGAGGAGAAATCGGCGGCGTGGTCAGGCGACAACACAGAAGAAAAGGGAAATCGGCTCGCAATGAAACAGAAGAAAGGGGAAGAGTCGGGCGATCACGGGATATTAAGTTCCAAAATAGCGTCGGTTGTTTCAAACAACCGACGCCTAAACCTCTTTAGCGTCGGTTGTTTGAACCAACCGACGTCCAATTGGACGATATTTTTCACGAAATTGTTTGGCGGGAACCACTTTCAGTGTCGGTTATAAAAGATTAACCGACACTGAAAGTGACACTTTTCGTGCAAATTTTCATCGCGCATAGGCGTCGGTTTCTATCTACATAACCGACGCTGAAAGTGACACTATTTTTTTTGCTCGAAAATTGGATTTTGCGGGCGACTTTAGGTGTCGGTTTGTTATTAACCGACGCTGTATTCAAAGCGGTACCCGTGTCTGGCTGGTCTTCGAATATAGATGTCGGTTTGCCTAAATAACCGACGTCTAATAGTGTAGGCATCGGTTTTCCTAAAGAACTGACGCCCAGAAAAGCGACACTGAATGATGTTTCTGTAGTAGTGCTGGTTGTTATTACGGATTCGAATAGGATTCCTACTAGAATTTGTGGTATGGCTAGATTGGAAAAGAGGAAGACTCCCTACATTGTTGTCGAGAGTGAAGTGATTGAGGCTTGATTTTACTTGGTCTTATTTGTTTAGTTGTTTCTGGTGGGGTTTTTTTGTGAAAATACCCGAGTTATAAGAGTGGGAGTTGTATTAGTTTTACTGATTTTAGCCCACTAGAGGGGTGTGAGATGAATAATAGCGACCCCTGGATTAATTAAAAAAAAAAAATTGATATTTTTAACAACATTATTTGGTGTTTGAGATAGTTGATGTAAGACTTTGTCTTCAAACCACCTAATAATGTCTTTTTATGCTCTCTAGCAAGCCACATTGAATTGTCTTGAGGATATTTTGTCTTAATGAAATTGGTACATTTGTGATGTAAATACTCACTTTGTCAATGTTGTGTAAAATATATATGTGTGTTTGTTCCCACAACTCACGACTGATTACTTTCACTCATGCTCCTAAAGTCCCTTTATTAGAATAGTCCTCAATATTCTTGTCATTTACAAGAGATTCATTACAACTCAAAAAGTCATTGCAAGAGTCCATAACGTTCCTGGCCAACAAAACCCTGAATAATATTTCCTTTAAGATGATAATAATTTCCAACATCACCTTTGAAAACACTCATGTACAAAAGGTTACATTCAATTTAAGAAAATTGGTCCCAACATTTTCACTTCCCTAGTCAAATGGACAACAAGATGTACCATGATATTAAAGAATGAAGGAGGAAAATACGTCTTAAGCTAACACTTCTCTTTGTGACTTATCAAGATTCTTAGGATCAATAACTTTGATACATAGAGTGTTGAGGAAGAAACAAAGCCTGGTGATTGCAAACCTTACATACTTTGACAATATGGATTGAATTTCCACGGGCAATATTTTTTACATTAGAGTGTGACAATCATGAGATTTAAGATCGATCAAATTTAGATCCTTCATTGATACCAATCTATAGAAATTAGAAGAGTATCCCTATGGTACCATAACATTAATCAAGCATTCACAAAAAGTTTTCTTTTCCTTTCTAGACAATGTGTAACAAGAAATAGGTAAATATGTTCTTTGATCACTACTAACTTCTTTTGTTATTCTTTCCTTAAGCCCATTTCACATAGGTACATTTTGGATTTGATGCCATGTTTAGGCTTACTTAGTATATTCAATAGAGTACCAATGACGCAATCACAAACATTTTTCTCAACATGCATGACATCGATACAATGCTTGAATGCCAAAGAACTCGAATAAGGAAGATTCAAGAATGTTGACCACTTCTTGTATAAATATTTGCCACTCTATGTGGGAATGGTACATTGTGATCTCTTACCGAATGTATTGACAAAATCTTTCACTCATTCATAAACAACATCCCCTAATATAGGTTTAGGGGCACTCAATTCCTCATTCGGTCCATTGAATGCCCCGTGCAACCTTCGGTAAGGATGAATTTTTGGAAGAAACCTTCGATGACCAAGATATACAATCTTGTCACCATGTTTTAGTCGTATTAATCATTGTTATGTCCACATATAGAGCATGATTGGGATCCTTTTACACTATATCTAGACAAACTACCGTATGTTGGAAAGTCATTGATAGTGCAAAACAACATAGCATGTAAATGAAATGTCTCTCTATGCAAAGCATAATAGATCATCACACCTTCTCCCCAGTTTTTCTTTAACTCCTCAATCATAGGTTCAACATAAACATCGATATCATTGTCAGGTTGTTTAGGGCCCGATATCAACAACGAACACATGACATACTTATTTTTCATACACAACAAGGGAGGAAGATTGTATATAACAATCATGACATGTCAAATACTGTGTTGACTGCTCAATGTGCCATAGAGATTCATCCCATTATTGCAAAGCCCAAGTCTTATATTCCAGACTTCTTCACCAAATTTAGTGTACAATAAATTAATCTTCTTCCACTGTAGGGAATCAAACACATGTCATAGGATCCCATCATTATTTTTCTTTACCTCTACATGCCATCATAAATTCTCTGCATCCATGGTATTGGAAAACAAGCATTGAAACCATTGTATTATTGGTAGATACCACATCACTTTGGCAAGAGAATCAATTTTGGACTTCCACAAAGTCATTATTTATACTTTACACAACATGTTTTGGAAGTCTTTCAAATTGACATACTCCTTTTGAAATAACACACAAGCATTCTGTCATGCATGAATCTTTTGATACTTCATTTCCATTTGGCATGATATTTTCTTTAATTTGTATGTTGGGATTCGAAGCTCATTCCCTTAAGGAATAAGTTCTTTAAGAAAAAACTATAATGACGTAACACTTTTTTCGGTCCATCTATTGTTAGCCTTCAGAGTATACAATCTCAACACAACACTCAACTTGGTAATTTTAGTAAAACCTAAGTATAATAGTCTCTCATCATCATGCACAATGTTTTAAATAAAGAAGGTGGAACGGTGTCCTCTACCCGACAACTATCTAGCATCACATTAACCATGTCTATAAGAATTAGGTCATTCACATCTACATTATAGGTAGAAATTTGTTCTTCAATAGAAGTACTACTATCCACATATACTGATATCATTGTAGGAATCTCTCCAAGCCATTACCATTTTGTATAGCCCTATACAATGCCATTGCACATGACATAACATTTGATTTCATCAATGGTGTCGACTTTCAAGTTGTTACTACAATTCCTACATGGACAATAGAACTTATCTCCAAGTCATTTCCTATGTTTCTCTGCTAATATTATAAACTGATCAAAATTAGTAACAAATTCTGAGGTGCAGTAGTTGGGAATGGACAACCATGATCTGTCCATTCTATGGTTAAAGAGAAAACAAGTATTAGGATTTGTAGTTTACATGATTATGGTTTAATGGTAAGGGTTTTCAAATGAGGGTTTATCGTTTAGGGTTTAGGGTTGGGGGTTTACATATTAGGGTTTAGGGTTTACAAATTAGGATTTAGGGTTTACAAATTAGGGTTTCGTGCTCAGTAATGAATGTGTGTACAACCTATCCCATTATTGAACACTTAGTCTCACTAGGAAGTGTATAATGTGTGATTGGTTTTCAAGAACTTTTTGGCAGCATTTCCCCACAATTCTTCAAGTACATCAATGTTGATCGGAAAATATCCACCTACATGTGTACATAGAGAACAAATTGGAAAGTGATGATGAAACATCTTCAAAATGGAATACATATTATAAACATACATCCTAAGTGAGATTAAGTGTTCACAAACAGTCCCAAATTGGGGACTATCCAAGATTTACTCGTAATGAGTAAATCTTGGATCGGTTTCTAGGTCAGTAAAATACATGTATGTTGTCATTCACATACCTATGATCCTAGTTTCATCCTTCATATCCTATGTTTTAAGTAACATCATTTAATTCAATTC
The DNA here is from genome assembly GCA_963693085.1 of Alisma plantago-aquatica. NCBI lineage: Eukaryota > Viridiplantae > Streptophyta > Magnoliopsida > Alismatales > Alismataceae > Alisma > Alisma plantago-aquatica. Next base: position 1,502,971,864 of record OY856410.1, on the reverse strand, counting down.
ATTCTTCCATTTGGGTTAGTTCAAGAAATTAACTAAGAATTTCCAGCAATACTAATTTATTAAGATAACCTAGTAATTGAACTAAAGAATCAAGCAAGAAATAAAGTAAGCAAATAACTAGACAAACCTAAGTTAAGAAACTAAGAAAGAGATACTTACTCTAATAAGAACTAACTATCATGAACAAGGCATTCAAACTAAGTAAACAAAGCCAATTACTATAATGAGAAAAATATATGATGAAACTAGAATGTAGATAGTTTGGATGCCCCCTGATTTGGCATTAAACCTCCTATTTCATAGCTAAATAGTACAGTGACCCCCATCTCATATTTCTATCCAGGCCACTGAAAGGGGGTAGAGGCTCACCTTCTAAGTAGTGATCATAATGGCAACAGTGGAAACCAACTAAGGTGATGGTGACAACAACTTCAAGCTAAGGCATCAAAGCAGTAGACCTATCAAACTAGGTCCAAATCTGTAGGCACCTATGGGTCAACCGTTTAATTTGGGTTTGGGTGGTGAAATTTCCCACCCGCTGGAAATAAACAAAACCCATACCCACTCATTTAATTAGTGGGTTTTGTGGGTGTTCTTCGGGTACCCGTAGGTGACCCCATTAACTAAGGTAAATATATTATAATAAATGTAAGATTCTCAAGACATGCCACACCCACACACTTATTAAGCAACTAAATGAATGATGTGTAATGTATATAGTGTAAAATACAAAGCCTAAAAGGTATATTTGATATGTTATATTAGATTTATATGTTAATAAAAACAATGTAGTTATGCTCTATATTTTTGTTTATGGTCATGAATGTATAATGATTATATTGCATCATTTATATATAGTTTCATAAACTATATTCTTTGTGTTTATTTCATGCAATATATAATCATAAAAACATTCTATATTAGTAATTTTTAATATGGAAAAATGTAGTGTTGTTAGAGTGATATATAATGGTATTTGCAATGTGTATATCATTTATAACAATTTCTTATTTTCTTTTTTCCTACAATTTTTTGTTTAAACAAAACAATGGGCATTTCTATATTTAAATAAAAAATAGGTAGTACATTGTGTTTGACAATAAAAATAGTTGACAATTTCTCTGAATATCCCATGTTTTAACTAGAATTCATCAATGAAAATTCTACTTCTTGTTATAGAGAGACAACACACAACATATTTTTCATTTTACACATATTAACATGGGCACCAGTGGGTGAACTGACAACCCACTGGGTCAGGTTTGGATGTGCTATTGCTCCACCTATTTCAGATTGCATCTTTTTAGCCCGCACCCATGAGACCCAAACTCACAATGACCCAACCCACCCACCCGTTTGATATGTTTACCGAGAGACAGCTCCCCAAGTAGAGAGCTCTAACAGTGGCGAAGTCTAAGTTCCAAGAAAAGAGATGCTTTGATAGAGTAGTAGCTAGACCATTCAGAGAGAGGCCAAGGCAGATAGAGGTGGGTCCAAGTGGCCAGTCCATGTGGTGACGCCGAAGTGGCAGCTCCGGCCACATCCAAGCAACTACCTCCAGCGTTAGTGGCATCCAAAATCACTATAGAGAGGTAGGGAAATGTCATAGGAACAAAGAAACAAAGATAGGGTAAGTATGTTTTGCATGGGTGCTATTAAGTTTTATATAGTCGTCAGTTTCTTACAAACACTGACACCTAAGAAACTATCTGTCAGTTGGTTAACATAAACCAACACCTAACTCAGTGACTTAGATGTCATTTTGTTGTAAATACCCGATGCAAGAGGCCATTATCTGAATGAAAAAAATCATCATGTGAAGGGCCTTAGTCATCAGTTGTGTTATTTAAACTAACATCTAACTTAATTACATAGACGTCTATTACTTGTAAGAAGTCGATGCAAGAGGTGATTATTCAATTGAAAAAAATTAGTCTGAGTAGGACCTTAGTCGTTGGAATTTTCTAGGAGAACCAACACTAGAGAGAAATTTGGTGGGGACACTTTTTTCATGGGGGTGTGGCATGAATCTTCCAATGTTGATTTTGTGACAAAAAATCGACAATGATTGTACAAGTTTTCATGTTTTTTAGAATCAATCTTATTTTTTCATGTATACAACCGACGTCAAAAGTATTTTGGAGGAAAATTTTATTTCATTCAAAGGTGTTTATCATCAGTTCTGGGTAAACAAACGCTCATCTTAAAATTTTAGAGGTAAATGTTTTTTGCTAAAAAAATGTATTTTGCAGGTTATTTTAGACGCCATTTTTTTGACATGTAACCAATGTTATAGAAAAAATGGGACCAATGCCTTTTCTAAATCGGCAAGACTGGATCAATGGTGATGCTTATTCTAACGAACCGATGTTTTTTGGTCTATAGTGCTTTTTTTTTCAAATCGACATCAAGAAAAGTGACATTAAAGGTCAAAAATGTACTAGTATCAAAGTAACGACAAACAAATAAATGAAAAGGTCTCAAGTTGAATAGAGGAGTGATTATTCCTTCCATGCCTCCCTTCACTCTATTTTATACCCAAAGGAAATACCTAAACCCTATCCAATCAAAATAAACCACTTTTTTATGCAATAACTCATAAGAATATGCCAGAGTATAAATACAAAGAGAATGTGAAATATGTTTCATTACAGATTTTGAAACGGAACCAAGTTATGAAATAGTCTTGAAGTAAGGAATATAAGAACTATTTTCTATGAATCTAGGAAGCCAAGATTGCTTGTCTGTATAAGGTGGAAGGAATCACAAGATGTTATCCAAGTGAGGATGATAGGCCAAAAGTATTATGTGTCACTTTTTTATTCAATGTTGCTCGAATACGAGCAATGTTCAAGTTCATGGTAGTTGACAAATGAATATTTATCCATTTTTATTACAACTTTTGGATATCTTTCTATGATTTATTGTTGATTCTTTTTCTAGTTAAATTAAATGTCTTAGTTTAGATTTCTTTAAATGGATTTTTAATTATATTTACTTGAATTTTTTAGGAAAATGGCCCAGTCACTCCATTGATCAAATACTCTTTGGATATTATTGAACAATTTCCCGTAGTGCCTAATTTAAATATATACCACACACCAAAATTACCATAACATTTGCATCCCAAGATGGAATTTAATGAACAAGTATGTGTGTGAAAGAGAATTTATTATCTATAGGAAAAGCATATTTGTTGACCACTTTTGAACTTTGTAATGGCCCAAATATTAACTGTAAATTATTGTTACAAAAATATATGGTAAAAAAAAGTTGAATGGTCAAGATAATCGAAGGCAATCGATAGTTTTCTTTGTTTACCAGATCTAGAAAGTTCTAGCCTGTAAAATAAGTATATTTTAGGGTTTAAACCATCATCCCCCTTGAATAAAAGTAGGGAGTGTCCAAGAAGAAATGCATCTCATTTTCTAGGAGATCACATATCTTCTATTGGGGGAATTCTTGTATCTTGGATCTTTTATTTTAGTTTCTAACCTTGTAATATTATTAGATTTTTTGTATACTTGGGCGAAGATTAAAGAAGGGTTCCCATTTCATTATTTTTAGATCACAATCCATTCAAATTCTTCATTCATTACTAGCCTATGGCTCCTCTTCTTCTTCCTTCCACCCTTAAATCACTTTGTATAATGTTCGAGTAGTTGTCTCTTGGGGCATGGGGAGTAGCCCCATAGCCCAATTTTATTCAATATAAATGACTTTCTTATTTCAATGAAATATTTTTTTTCTTTCAATCTCTACTCAATTGTTGGATAAACCGATATACTCTTTTTGGATGATGTGATCTAGGTGACCCACAAGAATGAACACATAATACATTAGTTGTGACTATTATCATTTTGTCCTTGAAATCCCGTATTTGTTATCAACCATGGTGACCTGATTTCTTGATCCATGGTTTTGAATGTCGGATAGAAATCATATATTTCTTGATGTGATCTTAGATAGTAGCATGTTGGAAAGTTGGACGAGGATTCACAAATGCCAGGTTCAATGGGTTAGCAGGAAGTCTAGCCCTTGTGAGATTGTCTGAGAGAACATGAATCAACATGGTGCTAATTTGATCATTGAAGCATAGGAGTTGTTTTGTTGAATGAAGATGTGGCTTTAGGTGGTGACCCACCAGATCCCGAGTTCCTTCCACCTTGATTTGTTAATTTTTATTTTAGCACCGTTAATTTTTTTTGTAGCATAATAAAATCTCAAACCTGAACCTATATTTCTTGTTCTCAAAATTGAATTTTAAACTCCAAAATCCAATTTTTTAATCTCTTGGGATCAATACCTTTGTATACTAAAGTAGATTTGATACTTGCATCAAGTTAACAACCTATTACAAGGTTAAACTCAAGGACATTTCATAGTGATTTGTTGTGTGAGCAATGACACACATTAGCGTGCAAATCTTGTCACAAAAGAATTTCTTAATGGTTTTAATCCATCCTATGCTCCAACGCGTAACATCATGTTGGTAAGAAATAACTTCCCACTATGGAAATATGTCTTCTCTTATCTTCAATAGTCTAGAATTTGACTCATATCTTCCACTCCACCCAAATCACAACTTGTTCTTACATTAATTGTTCATGGATGTTGTCATGGACATCCCCTGAGTCTCAAATACCCATTTTGCAACAACTAGGAACACCTAAGGAGAAGTGCGATTAGAATCATGGTCATCCCTATGGGTGTAGTTTTGACATTGGGATTGCCCATGTTTACCAAGGATCAAACAATATGTCCATCACCATATGTTTAGTTGAGTATTAGCAACTTCTGCAAAATTTCCAATAGGCTCCTCAACAATCCATGGGATCTTGGATTTGAGATCCATGACCATGCTATCTGCAGGACATCTTTGGCACTTCTAGCCTCCAACCAAGGTAATGTTGGGGCCTACATGCTTGGATCCATCTCTACTTGGATTGTTGAATCTGTGACTACCCAACAGATGAATGGTATGAGACACCTCTCCTCCACTTAACCTAAAATTCCTACCTCATATGTCACTTTGGAAGATAGGTTTTAGAAAACTATTCAATAATGTGGGGGTGATATATCTCATTTAGTCTTAAACTCAAATCTGATAGCTATATTCCTTATTATCCCTTTAACTTAATGCTTGTTGCAGAGTTAGTTGGTGCCTTTACTTGAAATGTCACCTTTGATAGATATGGTTAATTATTTAGCATACCAAAATATTTCAAGAGGTTTGCTCATATAATTATAGAAGGAGTTTTCTCATAAAGTCTGATAAAATAGATATGTAAGAGTGATGTTGTACATTTTATTTCCTTTTGATGTAATAAACATATTTGTGCAAACAATATAAGGCCAATACTAGGGGTGGACATGTAGCTTTTTATGATGGAACTATCTCAAATTTTTGTGCCAAGTTATTATGATTGTTGATTTCTTCTACATATATATTTTGAATATATTTGTGTTTTGATAAATAACTATTCTATAGACACTTGCTACCCTAGATCTTTCAGAGGACAATATAGATTAGAAATGAAGTAAAAATAAATTTCTTTTCTTGAGGTGGCATGGGCCCCTGTTTAGTTGACCTATGTATAGGGAACACATCTCCTTTGTGAACTAGGATTGTCTCGAGGAAGTGATGAAGGATTCAAATTAATAGGATATGTGGTATCATACAACTAATTTTTTATACTCGATAAATGTTCATATTAGTCAATTATATGTAATTATTCATGAATTTCTTAAAAAATGTATATGTTTTAAAAAATAATAGAAAATACATTCAAGAAAGTAAAAGTATGTATAATCCATTAATTAGAAAGTTATAGTTTCATTACATGGACATTATTTGGGGTATGATTCATAAAACAATTTATGATATTATAAGAAGTAAAATAGGCATTTAAATGATAACTATGCACGATAAGTACAATTTTCCCATAATAAATGTCATGTTGTGTATTTAAAAGATCAAAATTATATAAAATCATCCAATGTATCAAACTACAATAGTGATTCTATATTTCATTAAAACACATGAGAAAATTTAATGCTATAAATACTTATATTGATATAAAAATACTTTCATGATCCTTAGTTTTGAGTATAGGTCAAATTTGAAATTTCCTTGATGTATGAAATATAAGTATGGCTTATAATGATCAACAATTAGGGTTCATATAATTATTCCATGTTAATTACCCATGCATGTGATCTAAACATTAAATCATGATGTACACCTAATTTAGGGACATATTGTTTGTATTTTATGTTAAAGTTGAAGTTACAAAAGGTTATAACTAAATTGTTGACATAATCTATTTAGTGACCATATGTCATGTGTTGGGGGTGGAATTAAATAATTATTACCTATATACCCCTATATTTTGACTAATGTTTGTAAAAGTAAGATCCAAATTCCATCATGGTTAACTTGTTTTTATTAGGTAATGACTAATGAGTATGATGTAACACAATATGATTAGATCCCATCAACATAAGTATACGGTTAAATCTTTTGATATATACTTTTAAACGATTTGTCAAAGTGTAGTACATACACACCTTTTTTTAGTATGTATAATTTGGTTTTTATTTAAGTTAGGAGGCTATTTTTTCAATCCACTCTCCTCTTGTAGGGATACAATTAAAAGGAACTACATTGGTAGATGAGAAGCAAAACATGATAGAACGTCTATGATTACATTAGGGAAGAGAAGGGAATGACCAACAAGGTTGACAGGTGGGATCTTTATATAAAAGGTCTGCCTTGCATTCTTTTAGGATGTCTCGCAAGAGCATAACCAATATTGTTATGCATACTACTAATCTTGCTAAATTATAGCATGACATTTCTTGTAGGCCTTTTCAATGCTTATTCTCCAAAATCTTAGATGAGGAGTGAAATCCTTATCATCTGCATTGACTTTAAGAGTCGTAATACTATCACTCTCTATAGACACCCTAGTAGAGTCCATAATCTCCATGAGCTATGTAGCAAGGCCAACAACCCTAATTTTTGCTTCAGTCACCAAAGACACATTGTTGTTTCCCAACTAGATCTCATCACTATTAGACATATCAAATCCAATCATAGATTCATTTTGCTTGACTTCCGCATCAGAGGCCATCCTAGTGCTTCCCTCCTCTAGGACCTAACACTTTAAATACTAAATAGAATACGTGTCCTTGTTATCAATGCCAATGCAATTACTATACTTGATCCAAGCTCGAACATTCTTGCTGCTAGTCAGAACAAGTCTTGAGATCGATTTCTCCCCATCGATCTCCATATTATCAAATACCTTTGTATTTCTCAAGATCTAGATGGTCCAACAACACATGAAAAAATTGGACATGTAAATATTGTCTATCTTCCAGTTCAAATTTAGACACTCTATAGTAGAGTTTCCATGATAGGGAGTTTAGGCATCAAACATTTTACATTGATCCTTGATATATCTGGCATAATGAAATCCCTTAGGGCATGGGTAATAGTTTTTTATCCCCTTTGCACATATGGAACTTGTTGTCATTCGTGAAATTTCTTTTTTCCTTCTGGTGTTCTTTGTGATCGCATCATTGCCCACCAACCACATTAATGCATGAAACTATATAGGGAGTCTCAAGCTCCCATATAGTGAACGATGGCCCATTCTGAGGTGTCTCCTTCCACCAGTGCATGATGATGTCCATAGAGATGACTAAGTGTTTACCTTTCTCATTGTGTAGCCAAGCATAGACATATTCAAATTCTTCATGATTTAGGGGAGATGGTTTTAGATCCTATTATTGTAGTCCACTAGAAGATAATTATTTAGAAACTCCATGTTCCAACTACCATCCAGGTTCACTAACCTCGAGACCTTTATATTAGTAATTTCCTCCTCGATAGGTTTGATACTCACATCAATCAGAATGCCTTGGTTAGGGAACCAATTATCAAACCAAACTAAGCATCTTCCTCATTGTTAATGACCTTGATGTTGTTCTCCTCAATAAAGTTATTTATGGCATGAATGGCCCTCCAAAGGGAAGTATCACGAGCACTTTTTTAGCATTTAAAGTTCTTATATTTCATTAAAACCCCATCCATCCACCGAGAATGTATGTTGGTTCTAAAGTCCCTTGCATTCTTCTTTATTATGACCTTGTTAAATATAGCCATGGATTTGATTCCCAAGCCACCTTATGCGATGTTGCTGATGACTTTATCCCATCCCACGAAGGACACAAGGTTTGCCTTGTGTCCTCCCCCTATATGAATTTTCTACATGATTCTATCCATATTCTTGCAAACACTACTATGTATCACTGTAGTCTACATTGAATATGTTGGAACAATGATTCGGACGACCTTGGCCATGTAGATCCATACTTATAAAGGGAGTTTCTTGGCTTCCCAACCATTAATCGTTTTCTTCATTTTCTTGATGATATTAGCATAAATAGTTCTCATCACTTGGTTGTGGAGAATGGTAACCCTAAGGTACATGCCTAGGTCCTTAGTTTCAATGATGCCACTGAGGTTACAAATGATGGCCCAGATCTGACATTCAATAGACTTTGAGTAGAAGATTTCTCTCTTCATAGTAGATATAAGTTAATCAGATCCTTTCTCAAAAACTTTAAAGAACTAACTGATAATAGACATCTGACCCATGATATCTTTGGTGAAAATTATTATACCATTTCCATAGAAGACGAGATATGTAGAAGGCCCTTTTGTGAGACCTTGAGGGTTTCCATTTGTTATTTCCCACACTGATATGAATTATTTGTGTTAGTCTTTCCATGCATGATATACATAGATATGGGAATAGGAGCTCCCTATTAGAGTTCCCTTGAAGCGGTGAACCAGACACGTTTTCCTTATTCCAATAGATGCTAGTGGTGCAACAAGATATATAATTCATGGAGTAGTGCTTAATATCGGTAGAAAAATTACCTCTACAAAGAGTATCCTTAATGAACAACCTTGACATGAGGTCATTGTATTTTGATAGGTTGACTCTAATGGTGATGTAAGGAGCATCTCCTTGCATACTCATGTTGTGTTTTAATTTCTATGCAAGGATTATATTGTATGATATCTTTCTTCCAGGCACAAAGCTTGTTTGGGTGGGTGATATCCACTTTGGTATATGAATCATTACGATTTCCCCAATTACTTTTATAGGCCATCGTGAGGCAAGATTTATTGAGAGAGATGGTCCTTAGTTTATTGCATCCATTCAAGTTCTTAACCTTAGGGATCAACACAATGCATGAGTCTACTAACACTTTTAGCATGGGATTTCCATTGAGAATGTATCTTACTATCATGAGAACTAAAATTTAATAGTTTTCCAATTTCTTTTGAGGAACACATTGATGTGCCATCCATTCCATACACCTTGTAGAGATTAATATTTTTAAGAATCTTCGAGATTTCATATTCCAAAGGAGCAATAGTAAGGTCATGATCAATTACTAGATGAATCTCTCAACTAGTAGAAATTCCCCATGATCCTGCTCACACTAATGTGACACCTACTTAAAGGGAATGTCAATTAGATATTTCATAAATTAGATGTGAATTTACAAGGAGTTTATCATATTATTGTGGGTACGGCTCGATTCCTACATCATCACCAACATCATGATAATCCACCACCAAGTCTTCCCCGTGCCATTCATGAGCTACCATAGCACAATAATGACAACAACATAAACAATTGTAAACAGCTCAGTCGAGTAGCAGATGGTCGAGAAAATAAAAAAAATGATAAAATCAGTTGGATCAAAATCAGAACGTGCATATATTCCTTCAACCTCCAGACCACTAACAGCATCGGGAAGCCAAAAATGAATTTTGCTAACATGGGCCAAAATGGTCAAATTAATAAGAAAAAATGAAAGCTATTTGTAATGTCCCCAGATTCTGCCGCCTCGAGACTTAGAAGGCTCGAGAGGACAAATATGAAAATGTTAGACAATCATTTCAGAGAGCGACGCGGAAGCATAATACGCATACATGAACATACACCCATAACATTTCTCAACAATAACATGTATATATACAACATGAATTATTACAGCTTGGATTACATTTACATATTGAAAAATAGAAAATTTCACAGTCTAAACATGTATGCTAACCAAGATCCTAGACAATAGGTAACCTAAAAAACTTGCTCACACCCTGTTCTTTTTCTCCCATGCTATCTCTGAACCTAAAACATACGTGAAACAAGCGAATCAAAAAAAGTTGGTACGTGGTAAAAGATACACTAGTAAGGTAGCATAAAGGAAGATACTTGAAGAAGGAAGAAAGAGAGAAAAACCATTTCTTAAGGCAAAAATCAGGTAAACATCCTTTTTATTACATTTATTTGATGCGGCTGTACTACACTTATCTGCACTTGACATACATCCAGTATGAGCAGAAATTATATCATCATACATATAACACGGGCCAAAGTATCATACATCCATGTTAGGCAACATACATCCATACCGGGCTAGGTGCACTAGTAGCTACAACCCATCCATATCCTTCTATGTTATATTAGATTATGGTGAAGTATAACTCATAATAGTTCAACCAAGCAATGAATATCCAAATAATAGCATTCATGATATTACAAATCATAAGAAACCAAGAAATCTAGTCTTATACTTATAAGACCATGTACCTGAGTTCAAAGATTCCTATATAAATATATCCATGATCATCTAGATAATTTGGTCATCACCTGATTAACAACAAGATTACATACATGCATTATATTCTAATCATTAATCCTAATTAGAAGCATTTTACGGTTTTGGCCAAGATAGGTTCAAAGTTGCTTATAATTTCATTAAATGATCTTATACTGATCTAGGGGTCATCATGAAGGTGTGGTTCAAGTTTCAAGTCATTATGATGTTCCATGCACTTTCTATGATCATGTCAAGGTTTAAGACATTTACATGCATTCTAGGGTCAAAAGACTCACAATAGAGAAACTGAGATCAAGTATCACCAAGGAAGAAGAGTCAAGCATAAGGGATGGCTTTAGATCAGCAACAAAAGAACATAGGAAACACATTCAAAGTATGGTGATGTCTACTAGGATCTAGACATCAAACTACCAACATGAAGCACCGACATTCACTCATACATGGAGTTATCATAATAGCACACTTATGTCATCGAGAGTACAAGGAATGTTATAAGTTTTCCCAAAGGTTCCAGGAGCATAAAATATCGATTTCATGATTGGTTAAGCATTTAGAGTCATTAGGAAGCAGGGTTAGGATTATAAGAGCAATGTACATCATTATAGCCCAATATGGTCACATATGTACAAAAAGGAATCATTTATGAGAAAATAGGGAGAATAAGACCTTCAATAGGGATACAAGGACATGAGAGTTACTGATTTGATACTTAGGTGGGTATATATGCATCAAAGTTCCAAAATTCATCATAACATTGCATTAAATATGTTAAGAAGATCAAAAGGTAGCATTTTTGGATAAAAAGAGAACAAACGAAGTAATTAGGGTCTGCAATTATGTCCAAGTTGTAGATCTTTTCGGGAGGATCAAAATGGTATATAGATTTACCCTATTTGGCCAAGGGAATTAGGAGTTATCATTTTTTTAAGATCATCATTTAAAACTATAGTTGAGGGAGTTATTACCGTTGTTGTTATTTATGCCTTGAGGTCGGCCTTTGATTCTAGATCTAATGACTAGGGCTGACCCGCGCCTTCACAGATGCTCTAGGCTATGTATCAGTCTGCAATTGGGCCGCCCCCCTCCATGCGCGGTGGTCAGCGACTCCCAGCATCTACTGATCGTTGGTTGGGTCTTCAAATGTGGTTGCGCGTGACTCTAGATCGCCTGTACCCACCCCCAACCACGAGTGTCCGGTCAAGCGCCGTTCCCCACCACCCGCCGACCTCCCTTATGGGATTCCCCTATTTCAGCACCCAAAATAGATGGCCGAACAGAGAGCATCCTGACAATCTCCCCACAGCGTCAACTGCATCCGAGGATAGGGAAAAGGGAGAGGAAGAACCCTTGGATCCCGATGGAGGCCATGGTGGCCCTCCCTTATCATGTGGAGGTGAGCTGTTAGCTGGGCAGCCCCTGCCCTAGTGCCACTGAGGCTCCCATCTTGTAGGAGAACAAAGCACCATGTCCAGGAAAGAAGGTAGCATTCTCCAGGTTGTTTTAGTGGGTGAGGGTAGCGATGAATGGGATGTTTTCTTTCCTCTTGACTGAGGTTGGTCTCATGGAGGTAGGGATGATCCGTCCCCTTGTCTCTATGGCTAGCTTCTGCTCACCACAATGGAGGAAGAAGGAGATGAAGATTGGTCTCCCTGTACTATGGGTCTCCAATGTCAAAGTGAAGGGTCCATTCGTTCGAGTGTTGTGTAGGTCATGGGTTTACTAACAAGATTTCCTTAGCCTACCCCCACCTTCATCGGATCACATGGGCACCTCAATCATTTTGTTCCTCCCTTTATGGATGTTAGGGATGACTGGTTCCCTTAGTGCCTTGCTGTAAAAAGGCAGCGTGACATTAATATGTCACATATCTAAAGACCAAAGTCTGATCAAGAAAAATATCATCAATGTCCCAAATTTCAAATAATTCTATCTCTTTGTAGCAATCTCCAAAAATTCTGATGTTTTAGACATAGGCTCACAAAATCCTAATCTATCTTCTATTGTAGTGTGAGACTCAAAGACTATTATTTATCCATGCCAATAAATTTTTTTAATTAACCTCATAAATAAGTGTAAATTAACCTTAAATACAAGTCGATTCATCATCAACTCTTGATCAAAAAGTGCAAATTTCATTATATGACCACATTACACCTCTAGGTACATCATTAAAATATTTTACCCCAACATGATTTCAAATATTATATTGAGTATCAGAATCCTAAATTCTGGGTCATCACATTCATCCCACCTTATATGGAATTTTGTCCTCGAAATTCAAGTGGTTTCATTCTTAAGCTAATATTCAGGAGTTGTGGATGTCTCTAAACCACCACTCTAAGTTCTAAGAGTATCATTATCTTGATTCATCCTAGGTTGTCATCTTAGGAGGTTTAAGCATGTAGGGTATACCCACCCCACCTTATATAGGTTGAAGTATAATATTTTTTTTATCGAAATTATCAGAGTTAACATCTTAATGTCAAGTTTTATGATCAACATCATATTAGAGGATTTCATCATTAGGGGGGGATTTCTCTTCATATTTACATAGTAGGGTCTTCACCCTATTGTGTGAATTTTCATCAAACTAGAAGCTTAGATTTAGAAGATTGGGGATTGCGAACTAAATCTAGTGATGTTGTAATCTGTGATCTAAAAATGTGTTTTATTTCAAGCACATAGTTTCAACTTATATCTTTCATATATGATATGAGGGGAAATAATAGAATATATTTAATCGAGATTATCAGGATTTCAAACTGATATGTTTCATGTACAGTGTCAAGGGAAAGAGGATATACTAAATCAGTCTTATCATAATTCAAACTTGAATATCACATGTAGGGTATATGAAGGGTATGTTGGTGTGTATGCCCTGAGAGCCAATCATGTGATGATTGGTGGGATACATTAAGATTGATTTGATAAACATCAAAGGAAAGCTTCCAATTCTTTCTGGTTCAGTCATATGAGATAGTGATAGAACAAATTGAATGTTTAGAGAATGATAGTACTCGATGACGTATGCTTTCAGGTTGAGCACCTGAACGATGAGATCATACGGATGCTAAGAGTTTGTACATTCTTGTTTTTTCCCTAGTCGGATGTCATAGTGGAAGGTAGATAGACAACTATGACACACAAGACTAGATTGTGGTGTTGGTTGATGACCGAATCTCATTAGTCATGATATAGAGATATCAAACCAAACACATAGGTACTTGTTAGAGAACAAGTGTACCAGACAGACCCACCGTGAGTTTGACACATGGAACTATGACATGGTAGTCACAGTCAGTACTCACAGTGATGGTGGTGAGTGTGATTCTTAGACTTGAAATCACTACACTCGACATATGTCGCTGGGCACACTTTGACATCATCAAACGCAGTCCTGAAACATGGGTTGTTATAAAGGTGATGATTGGGTGGCTTTGACACATGGGGCTTTTGAGGGGTGAGTGATAGATACGAGATTTGTCCCTCCTGAGGGAGTTTGATGTCCATGGCCACTTGATGAGTAGGATTGAGATAGGCGTGCACACGCATGTGTGAAATCAGTATGTGATATTGATGTCATACATATCTCGCTCAATCTACTCTGAGATCAAGAAAGTGAATGAACGTTGACAGGATGACTGTTCCATGCCTCAAGTTCATTCGGGATATCAGTGAAAAAGGAATTATACACTCGTTGTGAAACCATTCACAGATTGTAGGATGAAAGTTGTTCTCCAACTTTCTACTTTCACTTGGGTAGCACTGATGTGTGACTAGGCACCGCTCTTTGCTTGTGAAGTCATAAATGATATGGACTCTCACTGCCAACGTGAAATGGACCTGCAGGGTCACACACATAGGATTTAACCTGGAAGAGGAGTTTTGTCCACAAAGCAATGTTTAGATTGATTACTAAAGGAGTTTAGTAGTTCAATTAAACACTCAATCAGTCGATGGCTCAATATCATATGGTTCAAGGTGTTGGATGCTTTGATTGGAGTATCGGATTGATTGAAATCGCAATTGACTGATTCTGCACAACCTGTACTCCCAAACCGATCAGTTCAAGTGTTGAACCGGTCGGCTGAGGTTGCTGAACTGGTCAGCTCAAGTGTTGAGTCGATCGGCTCATGGTCAGGGTGAAACGATTGGTTCAAGTGTTGAAACGATCGGTTCAACTTGTGAAACTGAGCAAGTTGGGAAAGTCAGGTTGGTGAGAATTTTCCTTATGTTTCACTTGCCCAATTTGATTGGAACAAGGATTGGTATTCGATACCAATTAGAAACGAAAGAAGGAAAGTCAATCGGGAACCGACCAGGACCACAAACCGACCGGTTCAGAAGTGAACCGATCGGCTCATGGGTCCCAACCGATCGGTTGGTGCTCCAACCGACCGGTTTAGATCCCCAACCGACCGGTTCACTTGTGAACCGATCGGTTCAGGTTGCGAGTTGGTTGCTTTTTGTGGAAAATCTCAAACCCTTCTACTCCTGCTTTTAGTCCCGCATTTCCCGGGATGGAGAACCCTGTCCCATGACTCTCCTATATATATAGGGGTATTGGGGGTTTCTCAAATAACAACTCAGTGCAACCAGTTGCTCTGCAAAGTTGTTGTTCTCTCTGGTTTTGGTAACCGAGAGAGAGCCCGAGCAAGTGCTTCCCACAAAGGGAGGTGCAACAAGGGAAGGACAACTGTAGTTGCAACTAGAGGCAGGAGAGTGTGTTGGCGACTAGTACGTCAACAGAAGGGTGTGACTCCTTCCACTTCCTTGTGGGACAAGGAGTGTGGAGTTCTAGGTGGTCTGTGTGGACTACTTCAGAGGCGGGAGGTCACTGCCACTCAGGAGGACAACTGTCAACCCCGACAGTCCGGTGAGAGGAGGAGTCGTCAGTCTTGGTGTGACCAGGAGCTGTACAGACATCGTCCAAGACCGGAGTTGAAGACTGCGCATTGCGCAAGGTATTGTCGCTGAGCAAGCCTCGGGACAAGGTATGATCCCTCAAACCATCCTTTCCTATTATATAGACGTTGACACGTTTCCTCGTGCTGGGTTTGGGGGAGAAATTTTTTGTTTCCGCTGCCTTCTATGCCTCCCCTAAAACCCAATAGTAGTATCAGAGCCACATCAACTGCTCTATATTTTAGGAATATCGATATGATTGATTTTGGTTTGTCGCCTTTATTTATTGCATACGATGCGAATAATATTGGCTTTATGCATCTCCAATCCTAAATCCACAAATCCCAATTACATATATGATATGTATTATTAATGCACTCGATACGCGTCGCCCTTAAACGAGTTTTGTGGTGGATGTGTGTAGCATGATTATGGCCTATAAACCCCTATCTGTGTGTGGTTTTTTGTGGTTGCTTGCATCTCGGTCTGCGCACCGATCTTCCCTCTCTTATTCCTGATGTAACTCAAAATAATTCGAGATTCTTTCCTACCTTTGCTCCCCCCGAATGTAACTCAGGGTTTCTTCTTTTAAGCAATGTAATAATAGGATAGATTTTGTTTCCTGTTATGTCGAAGACCGGCGGACATCAAGACAACAGCTGAAACGATCGGTTCAAGGCGTGAACCGATCGGTTGACGTTCTAGATGGTCGGTTCGTGGAGTGAACCGATTGGTTGATGACCGATCGAGGAGCGAGACGACCGGGTGGCGGACATGACGAGATGCACGACGTACAGGCAAACCGATCAGTTGGAGGAGACAACCGATCGGCTGGTGGCACCCAGACGACCGGCTGGAGAGCACATATAATTCATGTGATGAGTTGATCAACTCAGATGGAAAGGCACATATGTTCATCTTGTACAGGTTGCATGTGATGTTGACCTAGATGACCGTGATTCCTCTTGGCTCAAGGAATCACATTAGGATGGCCATAATCATCGCTTTTTTATCGTTTGTGCATGTTTTATGTGGGATATAGCATGTATATGATACATACTATGTATTGTGGTGATTGGATATGTATATGTATATAAAAACCAAATCCCTCATTAAAATATTAAGTTTTAGATGCCTTCCAAATGCGACACATGTAAAAAGCTTGATCGACCAAGTGTGGGCACGCCAAAGCATGGTGCACCGTCTATCTCGTGGAAGCGTGAAGGATGAATGCGTGGGTCTGCCAAAGCAGGGTGCATATTCATCGTGTTTGCTTTGGGTCAGACTTAACAAGGTGACCTAGATAGGATCTAGCGCCTTGAGGCATGGAGATGATCATGGCAAGGAGTTGCATATGACACCTTATCAAGAGTTGCATATGATGCAATTGGCAAGAGTTGCCTACCTGAGAGATCTAATTTGTGGGCGATCAGCCAAAGCTGACTCATGACTTAGAGGATTTCATGATCTTGCCCACTAGAATGTTGTACGCTACAATCTTCCAAATTGATGGTGAGGGCTATCAATTTGAAGTAAAATAGTGGGAGCGATAATTAATTAAAGGCCTAATTTTATCGTCAACTTTTTAAATCAATCAAACAAGTCAAAAAGAGTTTTGGACTAAAATTGCATATATTTCCTTTTGTTAAAATAAATGGTTAATCAACAAATCACTTTATTTGTGATCGGTCTTTGAGACCAACAAATTAAATGGGAATAATTCCATGATTGGTTAGGATAATGAGAAGTGTTCTCAATCAAAGAGTGAAAGCTCTAAGTCCTAGTTATACCAAGACTAGATGAACTCTATCCCACCACATCAATGACTGAAAGTATGCTTATGGAAGCATACTGAGGAAGACATTGATGAGGAGTGCTTGATGTTGTGTTCTCTGAACTATGAGTTGCAGAGACAACATGAGACATATGATGTCTCCAAGATACTGTCCTAGTATGTCATGATAGAAGGAGATCTAGTAAGGTATTCACACACTCAATGTGATTGGGTATGTGGAAAAACCTGACTAAGAAGGATTCCCTCTGAGCCAAGAGTTGGCTATTGGTATGATACTGCAAATGTTGCGAGGATCATACAATTCATGATAAGCTACAACATGAACAATTTTGACAAGAGTTGACAGAGTTGTTGGACATGTTGAGGATAGTAAAGGCAAAGATGAAAAAAGACAAACCATAATCTTTGATGTGATCAAAGAGAAAGGTAATTCTTAAGGGCAAGGATAAGGGTAAAGCAAAGAAGTGTTCTGATGCTAGACAGCAATCCATGCCATCTTCAGCCTCAAGGCACATGGGGAAAGGGTGTGTGAGGGATTTCCCTCTATATATGGAAGAACAAAAGAAGATGAAGGAGGGGATGGAGATCTCCACCTAAGGTATCATGAAATGAACCGCTTCTTTATCCGAGGTATATGATACCAAGATATGGATATGTCATATATGATATGCAATATCCGCAAAGAGGTGACGACCTTTGTGAAAGGACCAAGAAAGAAGTACCCATCATTGGAGCAAGTGTTGCTGCCATAGATAGGAGTACCTTTCAGTTCATTTCAGCCTAAAGGGCACGAAATAGAGTTGAGAACTGCTATTTCATATATTTCCAATAGATAGAAACACTTTATTTTTGCATATTGTATGAGAATGATGGCAATTAATAAAGTTGATGTTTCAATCTTAAAGATATGATCTTTGTGGCAATGCCTTGTTTATCTTGTAATACATGGTATGTATAAGATAAAATGATACCTAAAGTTATTGATAACTCAAAAAATCAAATTATCATCAATCATGAGAAATTCATTTCTAGTTTTCATATGATGGATAAATCTAGACTCTTTTGGTTAGAGAACCAGTAAGAGACATGAATATCTTGGACATGATTAATCAATCTTCACTAATATAGTGGGAGAGTGATTATACTATTAGGTATAATACATGTGATGTATTTACATACCTATTGGAACAAATGCTAATACTTCAAATGGTGTTTAGAGAAATACCAATATGAATATCTTGAGGTGTTCAAGATTATCATAGATGAAGTACAAATTTGGTAAAGTATTAATTCTTGATGAGATCAATGAATGAAATACTTGAACCAAATGTTTGAGACCCTTATGAGTGATTATGATAGTGTATCATAGTGAACTCATGATTAAGGCATGGTGATGTCTAAATCAAGAAGGAATCATACTTTAAGGAGTTAGAGAATGATTATCAAATAACTGAATTCTTCTTAATAAAAGAATACCCCACACTAATAAAGGACATTAAGAATCACAAGGAGTTGTGAGTTCGTATATCCTTAATAGATACACCTCAATTATCTATATGATGAGTTGTTCATGTGATGAGTCAACTATCTATATGAATATGAGGAACCAAATTTTGAGTTATGGTTTATGACCATTACATCCTAAATGACATCCATGTGAACCATAAGGTATGACCTTGATGGTAGCACTTAGTGGATGAAATCCATAAGTGCAAATGAGTCTTAAGTGTTAAGACACATGGATAACATTTTGACAAGGATGATGCTTGTTGATTGCAACTTAATGACTAAGACATTTGGCATATGGATACTAAAACTGCATTCCTATGAGGAATAAAACAAGGATGTGTACGTGACACAACCTATAAGGTTTATGAATCCATTAATGCAAATGAAGTCTATTAGTTACAATGGACTAATCAAAGGGTTTGACTGATACAATGTGATTGATTGAGTACTAGCAACTTAGAATTGGATCTTTACTTTGATGATATAGTCAAAGGGTTTGACTGATATGTCAAAGATAAAGAAGGGATCTGTGATTTTGTGGGAGCGTATTCACATTCCACATATTGATGTGAAATGGAATTGTTCTAGATTGGAAATCCTAAAGTGGAAATTATTTTAAGGAAGATAGAGATGTTTCCTATATGATAGGAATAGAGATCTATAGAGATAGTTCTCGAAAACCTCTTGACCTGAAAAAGAGAGAACATACATTGGCAATCTGTACTGAAGGGTTCAGTATGCGCAGATTCAGTGGGAGAAAACTTGTCCATGTTACATGGAGTTAGTATCCCAAGGCCAAGTGTCCAATTCTTATGAAGAATGGGAACACTAAGAATAGATATGGATCTATCATGTATGTAATCATCCCATTGTCTTGCATGTATGGACATGGCAAGAATAAAATGCATTCATCATCTTGTATGTAGGACATGGCAATATGATGTGCTCATCCTGATAACTCGTATGTGGGACATGACGAGTGGATGTCTGTCTACTTCCAGTAAGGGTTACTGGAATACCATGAGAAATTGATATGTACTTGTGAAGTATTGGTTCCATGGAGATAAGGAAGAGTTCGATGTAAAGAGTTACATTGATGTGAACTTCCAAAAGGACAGAAAATTAATCACAAAATATATATAGGATATATAAAAGTGAAAGTTTGTTGATAATTGGAAGTGTTCCAATAAAACCATTCAAAAGGAAAATGCCGAGTATCTATGCATTAGAGAACAACAGTAGATACTATATGGATCTGCAAGTTCATGAGATGAACTTATAGATATTCCTCTCATTGATGACAAGTCTGGAATCCTTGATCATGCAATGTGGCTAAAGGTTACCAATGGAATACAAGATCGCATATTACAGAAACTCCATCTCATACGTATGACGTACAACGAAGAGATGAGAGACATGCAATTTAAAACTAACTTTGGCAAGGTGTTTCCATTACTCACTATGTTGGCACTAGAGCAAAGTGACATGTGGGACATGTTTGAAAGATCACTATGAATATGATTCAAGGGTGATTGGCTCACAGTCCAAGTGGGAGTTTGTTGGTGTGTATGCCCTGAGAGCCAATCATGTGATGATTGGTGGGATACATTAAGATTTATTTGATAAACATCAAAGGCAAGCTTCCAATTCTTTCTGGTTCAGTCATATGAGATAGTGATAGAATAGATTGAATGTCTAGAGAATGACAGTACTTGATGACGTATGCTTTCAGGTTGAGGACCTGAATGATGAGATCATACGGATGCTAAGAGTTTGTACATTCTTGTTTTGTCCCTAGTCAGATGTCATAGTGGAAGGTAGATAGACAACTATGACACACAAGACTAGATTATGTTGTTGGTTGATGACAGAATCTCATTAGTCATGATATAGAGATATCAAACCAAACATATAGGTACTTGTTCGAGAACAAGTGTACCGGACAGACCCACTGTGAGTTTGACACATGGAACTATGACATGGTAGTCACAGTCAGTACTCACAGTGATGGTGGTGAGTGTGATTCTTAGACCTGAAATCACTACACTCAACACATGTCGTTGGGCACACTTTGACATCATCAAACACAATCCTGAAACATGGGTTGTTATAAAGGTGATGATTGGGTGGCTTTGACACATGGGGCTTTTGAGGGGTGAGTGATAGATATGGGATTTGTCCCTCCTGAGGGAGTTTGATGTCCATGGCCACTTGATGAGTAGGATTGAGATAGGCGTGCACAGGCATGTGTGAATCAGTATGTGATATTGATGTCATACATATCTCGTTGAATTTACTCTGAGATCAAGAAAGTGAATGAACGTTGACAGGATGATTGTTCCATGCCTCGAGTTCATTTGGGATATCAGTGACAAAGGAATTATACACTCGTTGTAACACCATTCATGGATTGTAGGATGAAAGTTGTTCTCCAAGTTTCTACTTTCACTTGGGTAGCATTGATGTGTGACTAGGCACTTCTCTTTGCTTGTGAAGTCATAAATGTTATGGACTCCCACTGCCAGTATGAAATGGACTTGCAGGGTCACACACATAGGATTTAACCTGGAAGAGGAGTTTTTTCCACAACGCAATGTTTAGATTGATTACTAAAGGAGTTTAGTAGTTCAATTAAACACTCAATCAGTCGATGGCTCAATATCATATGGTTCAAGGTGTTGGATGCATTGATTGGAGTATCAGATTGATTGAAATCACAATTGACTGATTCTGCACAACCTATACTCCCAAACCGATCAGTTCAAGTGTTGAACCGGTCGACTGAGGTTGTTGAACCGGTCGGCTCAAGTGTTGAGTCGATCGGCTCATGGTCAGGGTGAAACGATCGGTTCAAGTGTTGAAACGATCGGTTCAACTGGTGCAACCGAGCAAGTTGGGAAAGTTAGGTCAGTGAGAATTTTCCTTGCATTTCACTTGCCCAATTTGATTGGAACAAGGATTGGTATTCGATACCAATTAGAAACAAAAGAAGGAAAGTCAATCGGGAACCGACCAGGACCACGAACCGACCGGTTCAGAAGTGAACCGATCAGCTCATGAGTCCCAACCGATCGGTTGGTGCTCCAACCGACCGGTTCAGGTCCCCAACCGACCGGTTCAGGTCCCCAACCAACCGGTTCACTTGTGAACCGATCAGTTCAGGTTGTGAGTTGGTTGCTTTTTATGGAAAATATCGAACCCTTCTACTCCTGCTTTTAGTCCCACATTGCCCGGGATGGAGAACCCCGTCCCATGACCCTCCTATATATAGGGGTATTGGGGGTTTCTCAAATAACAACTCAGTGCAACCAGTTGTTCTGCAAAGTTGTCATTCTCTCTGGTTTTGGTAACTGAGAGAGAGCCTGAGCAAGTGCTTCCCGCAAAGGAGGTGCAGCTAGGGAAGGACCACTGCAGTTGCAATTGGAGGCAGATGAGTGTGTTGGCGACTAGTACGTCAACAGAAGGGTGCGACTCCTTCCACTTCCTTGTGGGACAAGGAGTGTGGAGTTCCAGGTGGTCCGTGTGGACTACTTCAGAGGCGGGAGGTCACTGTCACTCAGGAGGACAACTGTCAACCCCGACAGTCCGGTGAGAGGAGGAGTCATCAGTCCCAGTGCGACCAGGAGCTGCACAGACACCGTCCAAGACCGGAGTTGAAGACCGCGCATTGCACGAGGTATTGTCGTCGAGCAAGCCTCGGGACAAGGTATGATTCCACAAACCATCCTTTCCTATTATATAGACGTTGACGCGTTTCCTCATGCTGGGTTTGGGGGAGAAAATTTTTGTTTCCGCTACCTTCTCTGCCTCCCCTAAAACCCAACAAGGTATATATATATTAGGTCAAGCTTATATGAGTGACTCTTCATACAATATCATCCAAATAGCTCAAGTGAGGTTTCTAACATCATATATATAGAGAAAGAGAAGGGGAAGGAGAAGGACTGGCATGCATTGATGAGTATTATATGCTCAAGGCATTTTACTCTCTAAACCAGAGTTCATATATCACCTCACTTGAAACTAATGATGATATTAACAAACACATGTCACTCAAGCTAGGACATATATATGTCCAACAAGACCTACTAACCAAAACTTCAACCCATAACAAAATTTCTACCGATCTTTTGGGAAACAAGGGTAACTACTAGATTCCTTTATATACAACTACTAACCTGAGTATGAGGCTCATCATGCTTATTACACATCATATACATCATCTTAGGGTCTTGGGACATCTCCCTCACCTATATAGCAAGAATCAAAATTTTAATTGCCTCTTCCTCTATGGTTAGATATTTTCATAGGGCATCTAGTGTTCAACACTTTTAAGGAAACCACACACTGGGTCACTCAACTCATATACTTAGAAGTAGTCTAGCTAGGGACTCATTATCATGTATTTCATCATGCATATTTTTCAACATTTTACATATATTTTGGAGTATAGGTAATCTGACCATCTCCCGTGACAGGTCGACTCATATCAAAGGGTCACCCTATTCACATGTCCCATGCTAGATGTCCTCCTTTTTTAAGAGATTGTGGCCCATGTTGGTATCAAACTATATGTCACATATCATATCTCAAAACACACAAGACTAGGTACAAGAAAACATGCCAACCCATTAGCTATGTTTAGCACATCAACCAAGTCATATGTATCAACAAGGAGCTAGGTCTAGCTAGGGTAGCATGGTCAAACTCATTTCATATTTTCAACCTACTTGACCTTCTCAAGGACAACCTGAGCATTATCAACATCAACATCATTAACAACATCAACATCGACATCAAGATCAACATTAACATCATTATCATTATCATTATCATAATCATCATCTTAGGTTTCTAAGTTACTCACTAACCTAACCTTTATCATGGCTCTAGACAACTCTAGAGACTATAACTACCATCTAAACTCTTTCATCTAGACTTGATGTTACATCTCTTTCTCTTAGGTTACATGGACACTCACTACCTTTCTGGGTGTGGTAACATTTTTCATATGTACATATACTAAAACTTGAAATAAGTTTTTTCCAATGTTGAAATGGGTGATGAAAACCACCATACTCCATTCGAACAAAACCAAAACCAGAACTAGTTACCACACTCATTAGGTAGTCTAGTACCATGACACCTAGAGAACTAGCAATAACATGGTGCACACCTATGTAGACACCCTAAGCACATGTCACAAATCATATGTCTAGGGAGGTAAATTGGACAAGTCTGCACCATGTTCTAGAACATCTAGGTTCTAACCTAGAGGTTAAGTCAACCTAGTCCACAAGGATATTTCATTAAGTTTCTAGGGATGGAATGTAAAGTGAGTTTGGTTTATGTTTCCTGTGAGCAATTGTTAGGTGTATCTATTGTTCATGCCCTGATACCAACTATAACGTCCCTGAATTCTGCCACCTCGAGACTTAGAAGGCTTGAGAGGACAAATATGAAAATGTTAGACAATCATTTCAGAGAGCGATGTGGAAGCATAATACGCATACATGATCATACAAACATAACATTTCTCAACAATAACATGTATATTTACAACATGAATTATTACAGCTTGGATTACATTTGCATATTGAAAAATAGAAAATTACACAGACTAAACATGTATGTCAACCAGGATCCTAGACAATAGGTAACCTGAACAACTTGTTGACACCCTGTTATTTTTCTCCCATGCTATCTCTGAACCTAAAACATACATGAAACAAATGAATCAAAAAAAGTTGGTACGTGGTAAAATATACACTAGTAAAGTTGCATAAAGGAAAATACTTGAAGAAGGAAGAAAGAGAGAAAAATCATTTCTTAAGGAGAAAATAAGGTAAACATCCTTTTTATTACATTTATTTGATGCGGTTGTACTACACTTATCTGCACTTGACTTACATTTAGTATGGGAAAAAAATATATCATCATACATCTAACATGGGCCAAAGCATCATACATCCATGTCAGGCAACATATATCCATATCGGGCTAGGTGCACTAGTAGCTACAACCCATCCATATCCTTTTATGTTATATTAGATTTTGGCGAAGTATAACTCATAATAGTTCAACCAAGCAATGAATATCCAAATAATAGCATTCATGATATTACATATCATAAGCAACCAAGAAATATAGTCTTATACTTATAAGACCACGTACATGAGTTCATAGATTCCTATGTAAATATATCCATGATCATCTAGATAATCTGGTCATCACCTGATTAACACAAGATTACATACATGCATTGGATTTTAATCATTAATCCTAATTAGAAGCATTTTAGGGTTTTGGCCAAGATAGGTTCCAAGTTGCTTATAAGGTCATTAAATGATCTTATACTGATCTAGGGGTCATCATGAAGGTGTGGTTCAAGTTTCAAGTCATTATGACGTTCCATGCAGTTTCTATGATCATATCAAGGTTTAAGGCATTTACATGCATTCTCGGGTCAAAAGATTCACAATAGAGAATCTGAGATCGAATATCATCAAGGAAGAAGAGTCAAGCATAAGGGATGGCTTTAGATCAGCAAGAAAAGAACACAGGAAACACATTCAAAGTAGGGTGATGTCCACTAGGGTCTAGACATCAAACTACCAACATGAAGCACTACATTCACTCATACATGCAGTTATCATAATAGCACACTTATGTCATCAAGATTACAAGGAATCTTATAATCTTTCCCAAAGGTTCCAGGAATATAAAATATTGATTTCATGAATGGTTAAGCATTTAGAGTCATTAGGAAGCAAAGCTAGGATTATAAGAGCAATGTACATCATTATATCCCAATATGGTCACATATGTACAAAAAGGAGTCATTTATGAGAAAATAGGGAGAAGAAGACCTTCAATAGGATACAAGGACATGAGAGTTACTGATTTGATACTTAGGTTGGTATACATGCATCAAAGTTCCAAAATTCATCATAACATTGCATTAAATATGTTAAGAAGATCAAAAGGTAGAATTTTTTGAAAAATAGAGAATAAATGAAGGAATTAGGGTATGAAATTATGTCCATATTGTAGATCTTTTAGAGTGGATCAAAATAGTATATATATTTACCCTATTTGGCCAAGGGAATCGGGAGTTATCATTTTTTTAAGATCAACATTTAAAACTACAATGGAGGGAGTTATTACCATTTCTATTATTTATGCCTTGAGGTCAGCCTTCAATCCTAGATCTGACAAATAAGGCTGACCCACGCCTTCACGAACACTCTAGGATGTGCAGTAGTCTACGATTGGGCCGCCCCCCTCCATGCGCGGTGGTCGGCGACTCCCAGCGTCTACTGATCACTAGTTGGGTCTTCAAACATGGTCGTGCGTGACTCTAGGTCACCTGTACCCGCCTCCAACCGTGTGCGTCCGGTCAAGCATTGTTCCCCACCACCAGCTGACCTCCCTCATGGGATTCCCCTATTTTAGTGCCCAAAATAGGGGTCCGAATAGAGAGCATCCCAACGATCTCCCGACGGTGTCAGCTACATCCATGAACAGAGCAAAGGGAGAGGAAGAGCCCTTATATCCTGATGGAGTCCATGGTGGCCGTCCCCTGTCATGCAGAGGTGAGTTGTTAGCTGGGCAGTCCCTTCCCTAGTGCCGCTGAGGCTCCCCACCTATAGGAGAACAAAGCGCCACGTCCAGCAAAGAAGGCATCGTCCTCCAGGTTGTTTCGGTGGGTGACGGCAGCTATGGATGAGACGTTTGCTTTCCTATTGACTAAGGTTGGGCTCAAGGAGGTAGGGCTGATCCGTCCTCTTATCTCTACGGCTGGCTACTGCTTGCCGCAATGGAGGAAGAAGGAGATGAAGATTGGCCTCCCTATACTGTGGGTCTCTGACGTCAAAGTGAAGGGTCCATTTGTTTGAGTGTTGTGTAGGTCATGGGTTTACTAACAAGATTTCCTCAGCCTACCCCCACCTTCATCGGATCACATGGGCACCTCAATCATTCTATTCCTCCCTTTATGGGGGTTAGGGATGACTGGTTCCCTTAGTGCCTTACAATAAAAAGGTAGTGTGGCAGTAATATGAAACATATCTAAAGACCAAAGTATGATCAAGAAAAACATCATCAATGTCCCCAATTTCAAATAATTCTATCTTTTTGTAGCAATCTCCAAAAATTCTGAAATTTTAGACAAAGGCTCACAAAATCCTAATCTATCTTCTATTGAAGTTTGAGACTCAAAGACTATTATTTATCCATTCCAATAATTTTTTTTAATTAACCTCATAAATAAGTGTATTAACCTTAAATACAAGTCGATTCATCATCAACTCTTGATCAAAAAGTGCAACTTTCATTGTATGACCACATTACACCTCTAGGTACATCATTAAAGTATTTTACCCCAACATGATTTCAAATATTATATTGAGTATCAGAATCCTAAATTCTGGGGCATCACACTATACCTTCCCTGAGATGGATGTAGTTGAAATCTGCACTAAAAAGTCACCAAAGATGGCAATCCGAGGCTCCTCTGTTATCATAGTATTTCTACCTGTAACCCATCAAGGATGGCTGGTGGGCTACCATGACCTATCAATTTGTAGCTGGCATATTTGAGCAATCCACTAGCTTTTTCTCTCCCTCCTCTCTCTATCGATGTTTCCCTGATTGCTTTCAGATAGTCTCCACAATAGCTACTTCATGAATAAGTAGATATAGGAAGGGTGCTACACCTCCTCCTACTTATCTTTTTTAAGAGAAACACTTCTCCAAAAATTACAAATATGTCCCTAGATTTTCAATAGAAGTTCCACAATCCTACAAAAATCATAGAAAAAAAATTGCCAAACATTTTATAAAAATATGAATGTGCTAAAACTTGACGTTAGAAACCAAAACTGTACTTTTCATAAAAGAAAAATAATCATATCTAACTATGATCACTAGGGTCAAGGACTATAACCTAAAAGTGGACCTATTCTATTCATCACCTTTCATATCCTGTTGGGGTCCTGCACTATTACCTAAACTGGATCGATTCTATCATAACCTTTTAGGTTTTGTGAGTTATTCTCTTAGGGTCCTAGTCTATGACCTAAAGTTTGTCCATAGGCATGTCTTATCTTTCAATCATTTTCATGATCTAAAATTGATCTGGCATCTAGCTCTTCATTTCCAAATCATTCTAAGTTCCTGACTCATGACCTTAAAATTGAATCAAGATTGACTTGCAATTCAAGTAAGTCCAGATCATGATTAGGGCTATCAACTTCTTTTACATATATGCATCCATCAAAAATCTCAAATCATGAGTGAAAAATGAACTGAATTGCCAAACTCGTTTAATGACCCTAACTTATGAATCAAGAATCCAATCTTTAAGGATGAGAACAAGATAGTTGAGGATAATCACTCATCAACATTTAATAGGATGGTGGGATAACCAGTAGGGGAACATGCCGTGAAGACCACCTATTGATATATAATTGCCTAAACATCCAATCTCATCTCAATGTCATATGCATCAATCAAACAAACAAGTTGGCCAACATTATCACTAGCCAAAAGGCCACCACAAATATAAAATCACATCTAATGCTTAATTTCCAATATCTACGATCTAATCCCTAACCTGATAAGTAAAATATCCATATATTCCATTTCAAGAGTTTTGGTCCTGACTCTAAATTGGCTTGCTAAAAAATAATAATAACTAAAGTTGCATACCAAGAAGGGTGATTACTCGTTTCTCAAAGATCTATTTTAAAGCATAGTAGTTGCCACTATTTATCAATAATTAAAGACTCCTAATCTTAATATCTTTTGACAAACCACAAATCACATTCCCTTTTAACATTCACATTTTTCTCACTAAGGCATGAGTTTGTGGGAGAATTAGACATGCATTGGTTTAAGAACTAAAATAATGATCAGAGTTGCTTTAGTAGCAGGAAAACCTCTTTAAGGATCATGATAACTCTAGGCTAATGAACTAATATTCCAATATATGAAACTACCTAAATCGAAGATTACACTAGAGAAATAATTTATGCCTAATCCTTTCTTCAATAATCCATACATAGAAGGAAAGATACCACCTATGCTTTCCAACCTCCACAAGGTTTGTTATAACATCCTTGATGAGTCTGACCTTTTTCTCCTTTAATGACAAAAAGAACGGGGTCAGACTTAGCTCAAACATGTGGTTTTCACTCTTATCTGAATCCTTGCCCTGATAGGGGAAAACTATCAATAACCAATGTTTCTCACTCGATAGAAATTCATGATTAATGTAAATTCTCTGGATAATGATAGAGTCCATTACACATTCCATCCAACATTTATATTTATCATTTCCCTATATTTTCCACATTTTTCTACATTTTTTATTCACCAACGTTTGCCCACCGTTACCCAGTTTGGGGCTTTCTGGCAAGAAACACTTTTTTAGACCAAAAGTCAAATTAACTTTTTTCTTCTACTTCATATAAGCTATTTTCCATAAATTTCTCATTGGAATTATCTGAAATAAAAAAATTCCTTTTTCCCAAGGGTGTTCAACTTCTTTTCCAGATAAATTTAAGGGATAATCTCAAATTATCTTTCTCCATGATTTTCTCTAGATCATTCTTGAAATTACTTGAAAATCAAGAAATCAATTTTCATCCAACCAAGATACTCAGAGGATCTGAGCCATTTTCCATGTCCCACATGGAAGATTGTCTCAATCCACACATCCCTCCTATGGGGCGTATCACTATGATCTGCCACCACCTCCACAAGGTTCACTTTAGAACCCTCAACCCTATCATCCACCTATAAATACCCCTCACATCATCCATATTTAAGGACCCTTTTAGAACTCTTGAAGCTAGAGGATCGAACTACCTCCATCATTATTTTTCATATTCCTCATGATTAGAGGCTCCTTCCTTTGACACTCCCTTCCTTGTTAGCATAGGTAGAATGGTATAATCCTTTCTTTTCCCTTTGATTTATGATTTAACCATCCTATATCGCTCTTTACTTTAAAATAACTTAGCATCTTTTCACTGGTTCATTGGGTAAGATGGGGGAGCAAATCCTTCCCCAATCATAGCAATACCATCAAATTTGATCTCTAGATTTATTCTCTCTTTGATATTTTCATTTAAAAATTTGAATCGAATGAAAAATCACATTTATAGTGTAGCTTTAATGATTTATTGTAACGACCCCACCTCCCGGTAACCCCCAATTAAGGGAGACCCAAAGGACAGAGTCGTTATTCAATTAACAGGATCAAAGGTTCGACAAATAATCAATAATAATTATGAAATTCTACTAACTAAATGGAATTTGGTATAAAATTAAAACTTTACTTACCTTTGAAAACTTTGAAAATCTATCTATCCAGAGCTTGAATTATTCTATCTAATCCTTCTTGCACTTTATTTCTTATTTCCACAATGTGTCACTTTACTATTTGTTCTTTCAATTGTTGTTCCTAAAACGCCAAAAAACAAAACGTCGGTCAATATATTGAAATATACTGGTATGTGGGAACAACCAAAATCTTGCAAATATGGCTAACAATTTAATAGTCACAATCAAATTAATTAACAAGCCAATTTACACTTTTTAGTATGACATTCTCCACTTCTTTTTCCCTAACCCTGGCATACCCACCTTAGGGTTTCCTTTGCCAATGACTTAAGGCCACCTTCTCAATCCTGATCTTGGTTCCTGGGGGTCACCACTCATGGTGCCCACTAGTCATGCAATATCATAGGCCACCTTCTCATTCCCGAGCTTGGTGCCTGGGGTCACCACTCAAGGTGTCCATTGGTCTACCCATCTGGGCCTGACCTTTGGCATCATCCATCAGGGTGGCATGTAAGTGCAAGAATCCATACTTCTATTATTAATGTGATAATCATAGTGACTTTATAGTTTGCAAGTATGAACATCCAAACTGATATTTTGCATTCAATGCGATTAACCATCCGGAAAATCCTCGAGAAACTAAGGCGGTTATTCATAATTAACCACATACATGTACATGTAGATTTGAGACAGAATATTCCAATCAATTAAGACATCCAATCAAGCAAGTACAAGAATCCTGAAAAAGGCATCCAATATATTTCTATCATGAATCATGGTATTCAAATCTAATAGGCCTAATCGTGCCCTAGGGTTACTAGCCCTTTTTAGGGTTTTGCCCATAATTAAGGTTTCACTTCCTTTTTACCACTTTTCCTTTATTTTTATCAAAATATCCATCAAACCCTAATTATCTCAGTTTATTTTCCATTAAGATCTTAAGATCAGATTTGGATCACAAAAACCCTAATTTTTGGATTATTATATTCTTTCTTCTGTTTTTCCCTCACTTAGGGTTTCTAAGTGTTTTAATTAACATATTAGGTTTAAAACCCTAATCCTTACAATTCCATCATCAAAACTAGTTACAATCTATCTTAATCATTAAACCAGTTAATAATACTTGAATTTACACACTTGCAAGATTAAATCTATTTTTGATCATCAATTAGGGTTACTCCCACAATTAATACCTTTTCTATCCATATTAGATACTTTTTGCAAAAAGATACTGATTTAGGTTCCCAAACTAATTTTAATGTGTCCGTCGTATTTTTTTGATCATTTTTCATGTATACATTTTTCTCATCCGAGCTTTCTAGCAAAAGTTATGATTTTTGCAAAGTAATTCATTTTTCTAGGTTTTCTAATATACTACGACATTTATTAAAATATCTCTAGCCGTTCGATCTGTGGTCCGCTGGACCACTCGAAATCCAACGGCCCTCGGCCACGCCCCTAAACTAGAGTTCAAAAGAGGTAAAAGACTGCTTTACCCTTACCTTTACTCACAAGCGCTGGGGACAAGGGGGTCTTTTCCCCTTCTTCTTCTTCCCCGTGAGCGCCCCCCCTGTTCGCGAGCCAGGCTTGCCGCGGTCAACCTCAGAGTTGACTCTGAGCACCTTGCTTCCTCAGCCACTGGCGAAGACCGCCGCACCTCCGCCAAGCCATGCCGAACTCCTTCGAGCACCTAATTACCTCGGTGCATGCCTGAGTCATCAGGTTGAAGAAGCTCTCCATTGGCGAGAGTTGTAGGTCGCAGAGGGGGAGAAACAATGCCAACCTTCAAATTGATCACACACACACACGTTCATCGCCTCCCTACGAACACGCGAGGGTAGATGATAGCAATGTCGATATCGCAGATCATCCCCCTTATATATAGGGTCGACTGCCTATGGCCAACGATTTGGGGACTTCTATGTTTCTGGACGAAACCACCCATAAACAGGGTTGGATGGCTTCAGAAGAGACTCCCGAAGGTGATGGACTCATCACCAAGTCTGCTCATTGCTCCCAGTCCGAGCAATCTTTGCTCAAAGATTCCCCAAACTGTTGCCTGTGGCTGGTTCCGCGAGTGACTGGGACTCGTTCCTAGTCATCGATCCTTGATCAAACGGTCGCACCTCAACCGCAAATCCAATTTCATTGTGACATTTAAGATTATTCATTAACTTTAGGAAACTTGTAAAAATCACAACTCATTATTCCTTTATTCTTTTTCCACGAAAATTTAGAGGAAGCTTTGGATCGACACCATCTACCTGTGTACCAAATTGGAGACCCAAATTCCAAAGGAAAAGGGTGTTTTCTTTATAAGCAAGCCATCTTTTAAATTAAGCCAATTTAATTTGGTATTTCCTCTTTCTTTGCCATTAAATTATTATTTTTGATTTGCTTGAACCTCAAGGAACCTTAATGGCTCGAAATCCCATCTTGGGAATATTGCTTAGCCTTTTACTTATCCTTTATCTATTTTCTCCCTCTTCTTATTCATTTCTTTAGTAAAATATCTCTTTTCAAGGATTTCTCTTTATTTCTCTCCTATTTTCCTCATTGGTATTCCTTTTAACATTAGGAATCTTTGGGATACGAAATTACACCAAGGATAACTCCATTATACCTCTTTTCACTTATTTTCCACATTTCATCATTGTTTTCAATTTATTTCTTAATAAGGAAATACTTAATTAATATTTTCTTTTCTCATTACTTTATCTTTGCAATTTTGTACTCTTTGGGACCCAAGTAACACAAGAGGCACGAAATCCATCCTTGGATTACATTCTTTTGCCTTCCAGAGGTTTCCACATCTCTCTTTTCTAAAAAAAACTCAATTATTCATTTATTAATTGAATTCCCTTGTTATTGGGCCCAATAGACAATAAAGCCCACAACACAATCATCAAGGCTACTGTAAATGAAACTTATTTATTCAAAATTATATCATTATTTGTTCCAATTTATTTAATATGAGAAATTACATTTCTCACCAAAGGAACCCAAAAATTGGGGTTGTAACATACTTCCCCTCTTATAAGAATTTTGTCCTCAAAATTCCATCAAGCAAACAAACAGTTCAGGATAAGCCTTTCATACGTCCATCAGGGCTCCCATGTGGCATCACCCTTTCCATGGTGCTTCCCAAGAACCTTCATCATCTTATATTCTTACATATGAGTTCTCTCTTACCTTGGTATATCATACCCTCATAGGTGACTCAGGACATTTCAGCCTCTCAAAAGCTGAATAGGTTCATGGCTCAACACATGGCTTGGTGATGCGATGATTTTGAGTCGCATTTAGAGACCTACTTCATATGTGTTTTGTGCTCTAATTACTCATTTTTTATGGATAATATTGCATAATTCACTTTATTTGGTCTTTGCCATCATTTTATATCAAATCCCCTTTGTTTTACTATTTTGAGCATTATTTATCATCTTATTATAAATTGTGTGGATTTACTTGGTCTTGTTGTGAAATTTCAGGAAAAACAAGTATCTGCTTCCGTCGATACCATCGACGGAAGTCGATACCATCGACCAAGCCACAGGTTGTCAGCCGAGAAGAGCAATACAGAGTCGATACCATCGACACCTAAGTCGATGGTATCGAGATCCCTTCAAGTTGGTGGCGAGGAAACTGTCGATACCATCGACCCAAGTTGATGCCATCGACACAAGGGGAGCTACATCGTCGCTAAACGACAACAACCGATGCTAAAGGAGTCGATACCATCGACACCCAAGTCGATGGTATCGAGATCACCACAGGCGCTCAGAATAAAAGAAAGGAAAGTTGCCGCTAATCCGCTGGGTCGATACCCTCGACCCGCGTCGATGGTATCGACGCCGACAGATATGCGTTGGATCTATTTTGATCTCGATCGGACGGCTGTTGTTATTTGACGACCTAATTAGGGACTTATACCTAATGACGGCCGCCCAGACGAGGATAGATCTCATTTTTTTTGGATTGCACGAGTGCCGAGGAGGAGAAAGGAGAACGGAGGCCGAGAAGCTCATCCCGGGTGATTCGGATGCTGTCGAAGACGATTTCCACCACCGACAGGCGGGGAAGCTCGTGTTCTACGCCAAGGATCCACCTGTTCTTCTCCGTTCAGGGGTTTTCCCATTTATTTCCCGTTTTTCTTATGAATTCCCCAATTTCTACCATGTATTCGTGTGAGATGAACATGAGAGGCTAAAACCCTCAATCTTTAGGACCGGGAGTAGCCCAGGAATGCATTGTATGACATTTTTATATCAATAATTCATATTTTTCTCTCAAATCTGTGGTATAGATTCGTTTTCTCCATTTCTATTGTTATGCTTGATCACCATAATAATAATTTAACACCCTTAATCACTTTGACAGAAGGATTAACGGTTGAAAAGAGACGAATTCTACATTAATCAATAAAACCCTTGACAAAGGAGTTGTAAAATTAATGGTGGGAATTGAGAGACCGTTTATACTGCACTTAGTTTAGGGGAATGATTACTACGATGGTGGAATCAACCTAAATCTAAGTAGTGAATTACACCACGACAGTGGGTAATTCTGTTTTCAGGCCACTACCCGGATAGAGAGAGAAGTGTGAGGAATTATATGAAACCTAATACAATGTTGACCCGCGGTGAAACCACCATCCTAAAGATATCCCTTTAAATTGATTAAATTAACCTTTAATCGATTGTTTTCTTTGTTTGATTCTTATTTTCTTTTTAATTTTAACACAAAACCCTACTTTGTTAATCGGTCTAGCTGATTGCGATTAGTTAGTAGAAGTCTCCAATAATTCACGTATCCCTGAGTTCGACTCGGGCCTCACAAGGCCTATATTACTCAACGCGTATACTTGTGTTTAAGCGCGTAGTAAAATACACGTCACTTGGGTACCTCACATAGTGCTCTAGATCAGACTCATGGAACACATTATGCATCATGTTATCCTGAGGGGTAAGGCTAAACACAACCATCTCCACCAATCCATCTCAAATGGACCCATATATCGGGGACCCAGCTTTCTCAGCTGTATCTTAGAGGGGTCAGATTTTCACATTATATTCTCCCATAGTGAATTGTATGTCAGTCTGCTTTGCATCAACTCATGACTCATGTCACCCTTGAGCATTCTCTAAGCCATTGCACGATCAAGCAACTTCATCTGCACACACCGTGGTTCTTTTCTGACCTTCACGAGGCCTCCTTCACCAACATCATCATAATGAAGTGGTGACCGACTATTATAACCTCTTCTTCCAAAACATGTAATGATATTTGTGAATCTCCTTTAAAAGATAAATAAGATCAATGCTTGATTTCATGGTTTGTTTTGAATGATTTTTCGTGAATAATAACCTTGCATGCTCTTTGATGGGCCTTATTGGCCATTAAGCCCAATTGAAAGAAAAAGAAAAAGAAACGAAAAAGGAATTCAATGGGATAATGGAAATATAAGAAAATGGATAAATGATGATTAAAAGGCTAAAAGATAATTTCCCAAAATAGGATTTTGTGTTATAAAGGTTCCTTGGGGTTCAGGGAACTCAGGATAAATAAATAATAGCAAGGGAAATAAAGAATATGTGGAAAATGTGAATAAAAATGTGTTTTCTTGCAACTAAAGAAAAGGGACCTTTTAATCTGTATAATGATCCCAATTTTTGCAGGATGAAATATAAAAACATAAAAGAGTTTCCCTCAAAATTTGAATAAAAATAGAGTTAAGAATTGGGAGTTATGGTTTTTCCAAATTATCTTTAATTTGTGAAGATAATTTGAATATTTGGAAATATTTCCTTTTTCTGTTTGAGCGCACACGACGATGGTCGTTGGATCTTGATCCAACAGACCCAGCTCATTGTCTAGAGTCCCAAAGGGACATGGACTGCAACCGCCGATAGGGGATTTTCCCCTCGTATTTCCGATCACAGCAGAGCACGAGCACTTATGGGAAGTGTCCCATTAGGTTCGGGATAAGGAGACGAATCTCCCAGACCCTACTTTAACGAGCTCTTATCGCGTCTTCAAGAAATGCCCAATTGGGCTGCAAGCAGGTGTTTCGGCGGGGTTAGAAACCCTAAGAGGGTCTTCCATAGCCTATATATATGACCCCCTACTGATCACTCTCACCCTCACGATCACAGGCGGCCACTTCCTAACCCCTAACCCCCTCTCCCTCTCTCGATTGCTCATGCTCAGGCGAGGTCGCCGCCGCGGCACCATCGCGTTCTGAAGAACAAAGGATGGAGGAAGAGACAAGCAGCAGCCGTAGATCCCTGGACCCTCGTGCGCCCAAGCACGATCCAACGGATCGGCCGAAAGGGGCAGGGCGCACATCTGACTAAGTGGGACTAGTAAACGCGAGTCGTTGGATCGGGATCTGACAGATCAGCTGAGGAAGGGTGCACGCATGATCCTGTGAGTGGGCGCGATCGACAACGTGCATTGGATCAAAGCGCAGACCATTGGCGCATTGATCAAATGTCTGAGATAATTCGGTAAGTATCCTCTCTGATCAAATAATCCAGAAAATAGTTTTTCTTGCAAAATTAATAGAAAACGCTAGGATTATCCAATGGAGAAACTTTATATATCAAAGTTGTGTAGAAAAATGCAAGGAATCTAATAAAAATGATTGTATAACCCAATTCTAGTTCGTTTTGCAAAAGTACTATAATTTTCTAGTAAAATGCATTTCAATTTAATTAGAAACCCTAATGGTACATAAAGGATGATTCTTTGTAACTTAATGGGATAATTTGAGGATTATCAACTTGTTAATTGATAACATGGAGTTTTCATCCGTTTTGAGTACAAAGATGGTTAATTTAGGGTTTATGACTATAAATAAATGATATGGTACATGGAAACCCTAATTTAGGGAAAAGGAAAAGAAACCCATGTTATTTGTGAATTAAGGAAGTAAATTGCTAAATAATGATCCTAAAACTATTAGGAATTTTAAAAAGGAGAGAATTTAAATATTTTAAATGAATTTGATAAATTAGGGTTCATATTACCTAAGAATGAACAATAAACACTAATTTTCAAGGAAACCCTAAAATTGGAATAGGAACCCTAAGGAATAAGATGGAATTGGATAAATTTTGATAAAATGAAGTTGGAATGTTTATTTTAGGGTTTCTGTGCAATTTGCTTGCTTGCTTGGACATTCTCTCTCTCCATATTTAATTTTGTAACCAAATATGCAATAAGAGGTATGTGGTTACGCTTATGACTATACCGATTAGTTTTCCGAGGATTTTATCGACGTTTCCCCCAATGCTTGAAATAACTGTTGGATGTTTCAATTCATGTAACTATAAAGTGACTATGACTATCACTATGAGTATATATGTATAACTAGCTAGATCTGAGTCAACCCCTATGGCTATGCAAAGGCTAAGGATAACCTAGAGCAAGGTCTAGGGTATCATGAGTTAGAAACTGGGTTACCCATGTGTAGTTCCATGAGACTCTTAGCATACAATGAGTTAAGGAGTGGGCTACTTACGGGTAGTGCCATGTGACTCAACCCTAGAAATTGATTCACCTGTTAGGTGAAGTCATTAGGGGTATAATGGGAATAGGGTATACATGGATCGCATAGTTATACTTAAAATGTAAAATTGTTTGTTAAATGATAATTGAATGCAATACATTTTTATAGATAATTGCATTGTTAGTGAATCCCCCACATACCAGCTTTGGCTGACCGACATTTTGTTTGTCGGCGTTTTAGGTACAAACAAAAAGGACAAACAGTAAATTGTCATATTGTGAAGTACACGAATTAAAATCCAAAGGAGGATTAGTTAGTTAGTCCCAATGTTGGATAGAAGTTTAGAAATCCAAAATTTTCAAAGGTATGCAAATTTTTTATTTATTATAGCTTTTCAGTTTAGTCTAGTAGAATTTAATAATTAATATCGATTAATTGTTGAACCTTGATCCGGAAATTGATAACGGCACCAACCTCTCGGTCTCCCTTAATTGGGGGTTACCGGAAGGTGGGGTCATTACATTTGGTATCAGAGCCAAGGTTCTCCACTTAATTGTTAATAATTATTAAATTTTACAAACTATGTAGAACACAAGGGAGTTATTAGAGGATTTTCTGAAAGACAGAGGTGTTTAGAAAAGGATCACTTCTGGGGGCTGGCAAAATTTTCCTCCGCACTGCTAGTCGGAATACGAGGACTCCTAGAAAGTGTGACTTCCTGGCTGATGTCCTAGGATTTGAATCAAAATAAGACACCTTTAGGACTTCCTCATCGTATTCATCCCTTCTCATCACATATTCTATTAAGGATTTTAAGAAGTTAGGGTTTTCTCTCTCCTCCCCCACCCTCATGTGGTATGGGAAAGTAAGTTAAGGATTAAGGAATCCTCCATCAAATTAATAAAAGATACGTAATGAAATGTCACTGACATAAGTATAATTAGTTTAATGATAAACTAAAAAGTCTATTTGTTATGCTTATGTAGATGGCTCGTACAAAGGTTGTGGCAATCCCTTTATCCACCAGCGGAGGTGGGCCACCCCGTAAAGAGAATGGGTCTTCTGAGAAGAGGAAGAGAAATCATGGTGGAGAGTCCTCTAAGAAGAGAAAGAGACCTGAAGAAGTGGTGCACGAGGCCCCCAACCATAAACCAATGCCTAGCATTAACTTAGAGCAAGGATAAGGACCAGAACATGAAAAACACCAGGTGTATGAAGAGGAAGCCTGAATGGAGGAGGACCAGCCTGGTGGTCCAGAACCAACCATGGTGATTCACACCATAGATGCAGTTTGGATGGAACAACAAAAGCAACTGACTGAGGCTATCTGTGCACTGGCCCTTAGGGACATGACAAGGAATGAGAATGGTGAGCCACTTCCTATTCGACCTCGACTGGGAGCCACCATCCTGGACTTCGTCAAGCTGAACGTCAAGAAGTTCTAGGGAGAAGACAAGTCTGAAGTAGTCGACAAGGCCAAAGCTTGGCTGCTTGCAGTCGAGAATGGGTTCCGTATGCTCGAGGTGCAGCCAAATAAGATGGTTCTGTTTGCTACTCACCTGTTGGAAGGTGCAGCCAAGATATGGTGGGAGAACCATATCACTGGAAGATACCTAAGTGAGGAACCAATGGCATGGACTGACTTCAAGACCATCTTCACCGCCAGATTCCTCCCCATCTTAGAAAAGAAGGAGAAAGAAAGAGAGTTCACTAGCATGACTCAAGGAAGCTCTTCAGTTGCAGACTTTGGTCGTAGGTTCCGCCTCCTGGAACGCTTTGGACATATGATGGATGAAGAGAGGAGGGTGGACCACTTCGTGGAACGTATTCACCCTGCCATCAAGCCCCATGTGATGGCAAGTAAACCCAAAACTTTTTACAAAGCCTACAACACTGCTTTAGACATGGAGAGGACTGTGATGCCTGGCCTGTTTCCACCCAAGGGGTACTTGGGTTTCACTGAAGGAGCCCAAGGCCCGAGAAACAACCACAAGAAGGGACCAGGATGTCATCAAGCTAAAGGAAAACATGGAGGAAAAGGGAAACTGTGACGTCCCTGGATTTTCTAAAACTTAATCTGATGTGTGACGTCCAAATTGAAACCCTCACCTCAGCGAGAATCCCAATTTAAACACCCCACACTAGGCTAAGAAGAAGAAAATCAAGGGAGTCAGAAGGAAACACAGTAGCACATGTACATGAACAATAATAAAACCATACACGCATGTTCACCATTCAACATATAATTACAACATGAATTGTTACAACATTTGATATTACATGTTGAACAACAAACTTCTACATATACATGTACTACCACTAAACTACATGATCTTAAGACAACAGGTCCACCTGTATATCATCTCACCACACAACTCTCACTATCCTGGATCTTCAAGAGCACAAGACCACAACCTAAAAAAAAGATTACATGTGGTACACGTTAGCACAATATTCAAGAATATTATACTGAGTACGCCTACGTGTCTTTTATTTACCTCTCATCATATCTTGGCAATAAGATAAAACTAATACTTGACAGTACCAGAAGAATATAAGAAAAGTGTATACTTGCACAAAGATATTCACTAACAAAAGTGAACACATATTTTAAGCTCATTTTCCATTATATGCTCGTGCATCTGCCTACCAATGGGATAGATGCATTCAAGACTCATGATCTACTTACCAAAGAGATAGATCATTGTACATGTGATCTGCTTACCAAAGAGATAGATCACTCACTAGCACTATGCTTACCAAAGATATATAGTGCTTTCATATAATGGAACAAATATATTACGTTTCATGTGTTCATAGCCATAAGTACAGAAAATGAGGCAACATATCATACAAGAAAAATCATTCATCCAATATCATATGCCAAGTATTCTAGTACACATATAACACAAGCATACTGTATAATAAGCCAAGTAAGAGGTAATGGCGTACCTTCCAAAGAGATATCCTAATCACATCCCTGATGTCATCTACATCCTTGGTCAACCCTGATTAAGACAAGATCACATATCACTATCATTAGATTATCATCATCTTAACCTTAATTGTGTTTATATTAGGGTTTAGCTTATCTCTTTAGGATATGTGCATCATTACTTATATTCTTATCTTAGATTTATCTTACTGATGTCATATTCCAGATTATGGTTCATTATCTGGACATTATGTTCCATATCCTTTTTGTGCACATATTAACCCTAGGTTACATCATTAACCTAGATTAGGATTTCATAACATGTATTAAGATGGATCTTCATATAACGTGGATTATGTTCATAATTATGATCTCATAATTAAAACTGAGGTTTCATATACTAATATGAGCTTACTCTGTGAATTTCATCATTTATTGAGCATATATGCATTAATTGCCTTATCTTTAGTGTTAATAGACCTAAATATCCATATGAAGTATTTTTTATAATCTCATGCATCCACATTATAATCTATGGTTTCAGATACTGATGTGGCTTTTTGAATGCACTAACAAATTCACTCGGGGTTTATAACCCCGAGCTTTTACCAAAACCAAGTGCAACAATACCACCCGCAAGCGGACGGATCTTATCACAGTATAGTTGAGGATCGAACCCAAAGGACAACGTTTTTAAGAATCTTTGTCAGTTAGATCTAGCCCAAGTAAAACTAATATTTAGAACAATTGGTTGATTTTGGTTTGATTAAACTAATTGCAAGAAAGTAAATGCGGAATAAAAGATGGGTTTAGATCAATGATGTGGAACCGCTGGGATGGTACCGAGTTTGACCACCGCTAAACACACAAACATACTCTTTTGCAAACAATCCAGGCACGATATAACACTCCAAATAGAGCTGCTGCAGAACCCCCCATACGGGCGTTAGGTCCGCGTAAGCATCACCATAGGCAGCCAATTTCTCATCGCCATCCGGATCACATGTCTTACGGCTCTGAAGATACAGAAATCCACGGAGGTTGTGAACCCCCCATACGGGCGTTAGGCGCACAGAAGTGTCACCGAAGGCTAGATGGATCGTCCCCTCGCGGATCATACACTTACGACCTCGATGAAATCCCATCCTATTTCTAGTTTGGGAGTCGGCTGCCTTAACCGATAAACAAGCAGGAAGGTGACATGCGAGCAAACATCGACGTTTAACAAGATGATGCAAAATCCAACTAAGGTTGTGAACCCCCTATACAGGCGTTAGGCGCACAGAAGCGTCACCGAAGGCTAGATGGCTCGTCCCCTCGCGGATCATACACTTACGACCTCAAGGAACCCATCAGAAGTTATCGTCAAGGGTCAAACATGCTAAACGATGTTCCTACCCATGCCTTGAAGTTATCGCAACATAGGAACCCATGCATTGAAGTTATCGCAACATAGGGAGCACAAAGATGAAAACACGCACATAACCAACCTAAAAGCTTAACGATAAACGACAAAATGAAGAGTTATATACATCGCCTTGGAAAGTTTAACAAAAGAACATGGTTTGCATGGGCAGCGGGGCTAGTCCCCGCACCCCAGCGAAAGAGGACTACTCGCTCATGATACGAGATACAAGAAGGATAGGAGAGAAAGATAGATCCGCCATGAGCTCGGTGAAGAAGATGCGCTCCTTGCGCCGTCTTCTTCCTCTTCTTGTCCTCCTTGGATGCAACACCAGCGGTAGATGGAGTGGAACTTGATCGGTGTGGTGCTCTGGCAGCCTCTCGGCGTCCGGAACCCCCCCCCCCCGAAATGGGGACCCTGGGGGTCTATTTATAGTTTCAGATCTGATCCCAAACGGTTTGGATAAGTTGCTGGAAATATCTTCTCCAAACGGTTTGGAGACCGTTTGGGCGCCAAACGGTCTTGAGACCGCTTGGGCACCAAACAGTCTTGAGACCGTTTGGGCATCAAACGGTTTGGAGGTCGTTTGAGCGCCAAACGGTCTTTCTTTGATCGGACCTGGCTTTGGCGTGGTCGCACGGCTTTAGTTCTTCAATCGATCCTTGTGCTTGCATCGAACGGTCTTGGGACCGTTTGGGACCAAACGGCCTTGGGACCGCATGGGACCAAACGGTCTTGAGACCGCATGGGACCAAACGGTCTTGAGACCGCATGGGACCAAACGGTCTTGAGACCGCATGGGACCAAACGGTCTTGGGACCGCATGGGACCAAACGGTCTTGAGATCGCATGGGACCAAACGGTCTTGAGACCGCATGGGACCAAACGGTCTTGGGACCGCATGGGACCAAACGGTCTTGGGACCGCATGGGACCAAACGGTCTTGGGACCGTGTGGGACCAAACGGTCTTGGGACCGCATGGGACCAAACGGTCTTGGGACCGCATGGGACCAAACGGTCTTGGGACCGCATGGGACCAAACGGTCTTGAGACCGCGTGGACTTCTTGGGCAACTGGTTTCGTCTTGTTCTTTGTGTATTCCAGCAAATGGTCTTGAGACCGCATGGATCCAAACGGTCTTGAGACCGTTTGCATGGAGTTTCCTGCTACACCTGCATAAAATGAAAGGTATTTAGTTAAAACCTTGATTATTGAATCACTGAGTAGTTTTGTGCATTATGATTCATATTAGGGTGAAAAGATGTGGAATAGGTATTAAATTGTTCCAAAAAGGTAATTGAAAATCATAATGAGTATGCACTCATCAAAATACCCCGAACTTAAATCGTTGCTCGTCCTCGAGTAACATAAAATTTGAAACTGTTGCCTGATGGAATACTTTCGATCCGTGTGATTTCTTCATCTTCACATCACAAATGTTTTCTTTTTTCTCAGTATGAGTGAGTACCTCAACTTCCTGGGACCACGAAACACGTCTTTCCATAGCTTCGTTCCTGAGTTCGTTTCCCAACAACGCTTCCTCCCCGCCTTTTCCAACACCAAGCATGTCGAAGAGTTTTGTAGGAGTTCAAAGATACCCGTAGAATCGACAAGTATGCATTTGATCTGACACTGGTGTAGTTCAGGATGGTAGGGCATGTATTGTGCCCTTAGGTAGAAAAAGGAGTGAAAGGTGGTATGGAAAGAAGAAGTAAATCTCTCCTCTATTTGACTCGAGATTTTTATTTGTTTTGCAATTTCATTTATTGCATATTTTTTTGTGTGTGCTATGGCATCTTTTGTTGCAGATTTCTCCTCTATTCGACTCGAGATTGCATTTATTTTGTGTGCACTTTGGCATCTTTTTATTGCAGATCTCTCCTCTATTCGACTCGAGATTGCATTTTTGGTGGTACGCCCCTATTTATTGGGAGGGGTATGGAAGAAGCGGATA
The DNA here is from genome assembly GCA_963693085.1 of Alisma plantago-aquatica. NCBI lineage: Eukaryota > Viridiplantae > Streptophyta > Magnoliopsida > Alismatales > Alismataceae > Alisma > Alisma plantago-aquatica. The sequence goes on along the minus strand of OY856410.1, from coordinate 1,502,927,785 downwards.
TGGGGAAAGTGGCGTGCCACACCGAACTTAGGGTTTGGCACAAGTTTGGCTATTTTGGTGGTATTTATGGATGGAGGGATACGAAGATGATAGAAGAAGTGTAGAAGAGGGTTCAGATCAGGATGCAACTTGATTTACAATTCAAAACCGGGTTATTCTCTTTGTCATACTCTGTTCAAATAATGACTTGATGCGGATCCGGTGGGGTTTCTGAGCCATTGTTCCACTAGTCAGTTAGGAAGCGCGACGTTTTGATCCTATCAGTTTGACAGATACTTATCATTATGTAAAAAGAATTATGATGTTAGGAATCATAAGTTTCACAGGATGATTTCAGGCAAGTTTCAAAAGTCAGTCCTCGTGAGGATTTGCTTCGAATAAGGAGGACAAAATTTCATCAGGTATCTGTTCAAAATTTTGAAAAATTTTATGATAGAGACATATTGAATATGAAAAGAGGGTGTGTATGTGGAAGTGGAATACGTACCACCATGAGCTCGGTGCAGAGGGTGGACGCAGCTCGGTGAAGAAGATGTGCTCCTTGCGCCGTCTTCTTCCTCTTCTTTTCCTCCTTGGACGCAACACCAGCGGTAGATGGAGTGGAACTTGATCGGTGTGGTGCTCTGGCAGCCTCTCGGCGTCCGGAACCCCCCCCCCCCCCGAAATGGGGACCCTGGGGGTCTATTTATAGTTTCAGTTCTGATCCCAAATGGTTTGGATAAGTTGTTGGAAATATCTTCTCCAAACGGTTTGGAGACCGTTTGGGCGCCAAACGGTCTTGAGACCGCTTGGGCACCAAACGGTCTTGAGACCGTTTGGGCATCAAACGGTTTGGAGGTTGTTTGAGCACCAAACGGTCTTTCTTTGATCGGACCTGGCTTTGGCGTGGTCGCACGGCTTTAGTTCTTCAATCGATCATTGCGCTTGCATCGAACGGTCTTGGGACCGTTTGGGACCAAACGGCCTTGGGACCGCATGGGACCAAACAGTCTTGAGTCCGCATGGGACCAAACGGTCTTGAGACCGCATGGGACCAAACGGTCTTAAGACCGCATGGGACCAAACGGTCTTGAGACCGCATGGGACCAAACGGTCTTGAGACCGCATGGGACCAAACGGTCTTGGGACCGCATGGGACCAAACGGTCTTGGGACCGCATGGGACCAAACGGTCTTGGGACCGCATGGGACCACATGGGACCAAACGGTCTTGGGACCGTATGGGACCAAACGGTCTTGGGACCGCATGGGACCAAACGGTCTTGGGACCGCATGGGACCAAACGGTCTTGGGACCGCATGGGACCAAACGGTCTTGAGACCGCGTGGACTTCTTGGGCAACTGGTTTCGTCTTGTTCTTTGTGTATTCCAGCAAACGGTCTTGAGACCGCATGGATCCAAACGGTCTTGAGACCGTTTGCATGGAGTTGCCTGCTACACCTGCATAAAATGAAAGGTATTTAGTTAAAACCTTGATTATTGAATCACTGAGTAGTTTTGTGCATTATGATTCATATTAGGGTGAAAAGATGTGGAATAGGTATTAAATTGTTCCAAAAAGGTATTGAAAATCATAATGAGTATGCACTCATCAAAATACCCCGAACTTAAATCGTTGCTCGTCCTCGAGTAACATAAAATTTGAAACTGTTGCCTGATGGAATACTTTCGATCCGTGTGATTTCTTCATCTTCACATCACAAATGTTTTCTTTTTGCTCAGTATGAGTGAGTACCTCAACTTCCTGGGACCACGAAACACGTCTTTCCATAGCTTCGTTCCTGGGTTCGTTTCCCAACAACGCTTCCTCCCCGCCTTTTCCAACACCAAGCATGTCGAAGAGTTTTGTAGGAGTTCAGAGATACCCGTAGAATCGACAAGTATGCATTTGATCTAACACTGGTGTAGTTCAGGATGGTAGGGCATGTATTGTGCCCTTAGGTAGAAAAAGGAGTGAAAGGTGGTATGGAAAGAAGAAGTAAATCTCTCCTCTATTCGACTCGAGATTTTTATTTGTTTTGCAATTTCATTTATTGCATATTTTTTTGTGTGCGCTATGGCATCTTTTGTTGCAGATCTCTCCTTTATTCGACTCGAGATTGCATTTATTTTGTGTGCACTTTGGCATCTTTTTATTGCAGATCTCTCCTCTATTCGACTCGAGATTGCGATTTTGGTGGTACGCCCCTATTTATTGGGAGGGGTATGGAAGAAGCGGATATGGGGAAAGTGGCGTGCCACCCCGAACTTAGGGTTTGGCACAAGTTTGGCTATTTTGGTGGTATTTATGGATGGAGGGATACGAAGATGATAGAAGAAGTGTAGAAGAGGGTTCAGATCAGGATGCAACTTGATTTACAATTCAAAACCGGATTATTCTCTTTGTCATACTCTGCTCAAATAATGACTTGATGCGGATCCGGTGGGGTTTCTGAGCCATTGTTCCACTAGTCAGTTCGGAAGCGCGACGTGTTTGATCCTATCAGTTTGACAGATACTTATCATTATGTAAAAAGAATTATGATGTTAGGAATCATAAGTTTCACAGGATGATTTCAGGCAAGTTTCAAAAGTCAGTCCTCGTGAGGATTTGCTTCGAATAAGGAGGACAAAATTTCATCAGGTATCTGTTCAAAATTTTGAAAAATTTTATGATAGAGACATATTGAATATGAAAAGAGGGTGTGTATGTGGAAGTGGAATACGTACCACCATGAGCTCGGTGCAGAGGGTGGACGCAGCTCGGTGAAGAAGATGCGCTCCTTGCGCCGTCTTCTTCCTCTTCTTGTCCTCCTTGGACGCAACACCAGCGGTAGATGGAGTGGAACTTGATCGGTGTGGTGCTCTGGCAGCCTCTCGGCGTCCGGAACCCCCCCCCCCCCCGAAATGGGGACCCTGGGGGTCTATTTATAGTTTCAGATCTGATCCCAAACGGTTTGGATAAGTTGCTGGAAATATCTTCTCCAAACGGTTTGGAGACCGTTTGGGCGCCAAACGGTCTTGAGACCGTTTGGGCGCCAAACGGTCTTGAGACCGCTTGGGCACCAAACGGTCTTGAGACCGTTTGGGCATCAAACGGTTTGGAGGTCGTTTGAGCGCCAAACGGTCTTTCTTTGATCGGACCTGGCTTTGGCGTGGTCGCACGGCTTTAGTTCTTCAATCGAACCTTGTGCTTGCATCGAACGGTCTTGGGACCGTTTGGGACCAAACGGCCTTGGGACCGCATGGGACCAAACGGTCTTGGGACCGTTTGGGACCAAACGGCCTTGGGACCGCATGGGACCAAACGGTCTTGGGACCGCATGGGACCAAACGGTCTTGGGACCGTTTGGGACCAAACGGCCTTGGGACCGCATGGGACCAAACGGTCTTGAGACCGCATGGGACCAAACAGTCTTGAGACCGCATGGGACCAAACGGTCTTGAGACCGCATGGGACCAAACGGTCTTGGGACCGCATGGGACCAAACGGTCTTGGGACCGCATGGGACCAAACGGTCTTGGGACCGCATGGGACCAAACGGTCTTGGGACCGGATGGGACCAAACGGTCTTGGGACCGCATGGGACCAAACGGTCTTGGGACCGCATGGGACCAAACGGTCTTGAGACCGCGTGGACTTCTTGGGCAACTGGTTTCGTCTTGTTCTTTGTGTATTCCAGCAAACAGTCTTGAGACCGCATGGATCCAAACGGTCTTGAGACCGTTTGCATGGAGTTGCCTGCTACACCTGCATAAAATGAAAGGTATTTAGTTAAAACCATGATTATTGAATCACTGAGTAGTTTTGTGCATTATGATTCATATTAGGGTGAAAAGATGTGGAATAGGTATTAAATTGTTCCAAAAAGGTAATTGAAAATCATAATGAGTATGCACTCATCAAAATACCCCGAACTTAAATCGTTGCTCGTCCTCGAGTAACATAAAATTTGAAACTGTTGCCTGATGGAATACTTTCGATCCGTGTGATTTCTTCATCTTCACATCACAAATGTTTTCTTTTTGCTCAGTATGAGTGAGTACCTCAACTTCCTGGGACCACGAAACACGTCTTTCCATAGCTTCGTTCCTGAGTTCGTTTCCCAACAACGTTTCCTCCCCGCCTTTTCCAACACCAAGCATGTCGAAGAGTTTTGTAGGAGTTCAGAGATACTCGTAGAATCGACAAGTATGCATTTGATCTGACACTGGTGTAGTTCAGGATGGTAGGGCATGTATTGTGCCCTTAGGTAGAAAAAGGAGTGAAAGGTGGTATGGAAAGAAGAAGTAAATCTCTCCTCTATTCGACTCGAGATTTTTATTTGTTTTGCAATTTCATTTATTGCATATTTTTTGTGTGCGCTATGGCATCTTTTGTTGTAGATCTCTCCTCTATTCGACTCGAGATTGCATTTATTTTGTGTGCACTTTGGCATCTTTTTATTGCAGATCTCTCCTCTATTCGACTCGAGATTGCATTTTTGGTGGTACGCCCCTATTTATTGGGAGGGGTATGGAAGAAGCGGATATGGGGAAAGTGGCGTGCCACCCCGAACTTAGGGTTTGGCACAAGTTTGGCTATTTTGGTGGTATTTATGGATGGAGGGATACGAAGATGATAGAAGAAGTGTAGAAGAGGGTTCAGATCAGGATGCAACTTGATTTATAATTCAAAACCGGGTTATTCTCTTTATCATACTCTGCTCAAATAATGACTTGATGTGGATCCGGTGGGGTTTCTGAGCCATTGTTCCACTAGTTAGTTAGGAAGCGCGACGTGTTTGATCCTATCAGTTTGACAGATACTTATCATTATGTAAAAAGAATTATGATGTTAGGAATCATAAGTTTCACAGGATGATTTCAGGCAAGTTTCAAAAGTCAGTCCTCGTGAGGATTTGCTTCGAATAAGGAGGACAAAATTTCATCAGGTATCTGTTCAAAATTTTGAAAAATTTTATGATAGAGACATATTGAATATGAAAAGATGGTGTGTATGTGGAAGTGGAATACGTACCACCAACCCTCCACCCCGAACTTAGAGATTTGCTCGTCCTCGAGCAAACCCTAAATTCAAGATGGAGGGGAAAGGAAACACCAGGTATGACTGCCGAGAATGAATTCGTTCTGATCAGCACCAATCCGATCTCGTGTCCTGAAAGAAAAACCCTCTCATAAGGCAACTTTTATTTAAGGAAAATTTAACTATAAGGAACAAAATTTGAAAAGGAAAAGTAAAATAGATTTATTGGTCGGGTTGCCTCCCGACAAGCGCCTTTGTTTTATGTCGATGGCTCGACAGAGTTCTTCAGAATTATGGTGGGTCCTTTGAATTGTTGAATTCCAACATTATTTCGGTGCCTTTGTCAGCTGGTGTGAAGTATCTTTTCAAGCGGTGACCATTTGCTATAAATTCGCCAGACCCGTCGCTCCATAAAGAGAAAGCACCATGGGGGGAGATGCTTTTGACGATGTAAGGTCCGCACCAACGTGAGCGGAGTTTTCCTGGGAACAATTTTAATCTGGAGTTGAAAACTAGGACTTGGTCTCCCACTCGTATGTCTTTTTGTTTCAGATGTCCATCATGCCAGAGTTTTGTACATTCTTTGTAGATTCGTGCATTCTCATAGGCTGTCATTCTGAGTTCATCCAGCTCATGGAGTTGCAGAATTCTGGCTTGACCCGCTTGTTTCATATCGAAGTTTATTTGTTTAATTGCCCACCATGCCTTATGTTCAAGTTCGTCTGGCAGGTGGCAACTCTTTCCATATATCAATCGAAAAGGGGTAGTCCCAAGGGGAGTCTTATAAGCAGTGCGATAAGCCCATAAGGCGTCGTTGATTTTTGTCGCCCAATCTTTTCGATTACGTCCAACGGTTCTCTCAAGGATAGCCTTAAGTTGTCGGTTGGAGACCTCTACCTGTCCACTGGTTTGTGGATGATAAGGCGAAGCTATCTTGTGTGAGACGCCATATTTTCGTAGAAGAGCTTCAAGGCTTCTTTCAATAAAGTGGGATCCTCCGTCAGATATCACGGTTCTCGGTACTCCGAACCGTGGGAAGATAATATCTTTGAATAGTTTGATGACTGGTTTTGAATCACAGGTGACGGTTGGTATAGCTTCAACCCATTTGGAGACGTAGTCCACCGCCACAAGGATGTAAGAGAATCCATTAGAAGATGGGAATGGCCCCATATAGTCCACTCTCCAGACGTCAAATATCTCGACTTCTTGCCATAGATTCAGTGGCATTTCGTCTCTCTTGGTTATATTGCCAGCTCTTTGACACTTATCACATGATATGACAAAATCATAACAATCCTTGGATAAAGTTGGCCAGAAAAATCCACATTGCAAAACTTTTAAGGCAGTCTTTTTAGAGCTCATATGCCCACCCACGGGTCCTGAGTGGCATTGTTCCAAAATAGAATGGGCTTCTTCTTTGGCGACACAACGTCTATACAATCCATCTTCACAGAGTTTGAAAAGATATGGTTCATCCCAATAGTAATGCTTCACATCATGCATAAATTTCTTCAGAGCGTTCCCGGTGTATTGAGGATGGATGACTCCGGCGGCAAGGTAGTTTACTAAGTCTGAATACCATGGTTCGAATCCTGAGACTCTCATAAGTTGATCATCCGGTAGGAAGTCATTTATCGGGATCCCGTCAGCATCCAGAGTGTGGATGCGACTGAGGTGATCAGCAACAACATTTTCCGTCCCCTTTTTATCTCTTATTTCCAGGTCAAATTCATGTAGAAGAAGTATCCATCTGATCAGCCTTGGCTTAGCATCCTTCTTTGCCATAAGATAACGGATAGCAGCATGGTCTGTGTAAACGATTACCTTCGAACCAGTAAGGTAGGATCTGAATTTATCGAAGGCATAGATGACTGCCAAAAGTTCCTTTTCAGTAGTAGCATAGTTCCTTTGAGCTTCGTCGAGGGTTTTTGACGCATAATAGATAACATAATGTTTCTTCTCAATGCATTGTCCTAAGACCGCACCCACTGCGTAATCACTGGCATCACACATAATTTCAAAGGGGTGGTCCCAATTGGGAGCTCTAATGATGGGGGTAGTCGTAAGGGCTTTTTTCAGCGTATCAAAACTTTTGATGCATTCATCATTGAAATTGAAATCAACATCTTTTAAAAGTAGATTGGTCATTGGCTTTGTTATCTTAGAAAAATCACGTATAAACCTTCTATAGAATCCAGCGTGACCAAGGAAAGCGTGAATAGAAATACTTGCGCCCTAATCTCTTGCATAGACTCAACGGCATAATAGAAATACTTGCGCCAAGATCTGCCAATCCTTTCTTGCATGATGAATCACCAATGTGACATGAGATTGCGAAGGATCCTGGATCTTTTTGTTTCTTTGGCATCTTGCTTAGTATGATATCTGACGTGGTAGCAGCCAATTTTACAGTTTCATATTCTTCAGTGATGTACTTCTTGGTGAGGAGTGACTTTAGATACTTGGTCCAGGCTGGTATCTCATTAAGAGCATCTAGGAATGGTATATCAACATGGAGTTTCTTCATAGCCTCTTTAAATTTGATGAATCTAGTGTCAAGCTTGGTTTCCCTCTGTCCGGATGGGAAAGGAACACGAGGCTTATATACAGGAATATCTGGTTCAGGTGTCTCTACTTCTTCATCGACAACTTTTTCAGAACTTCCCTTATTAGTCTTGCTTTCCTTTGATTGCAATTCCAGTGCTGTCAAGTTTTGGTCTGTCATAGGTTCACTCTCATCAGAAATAACCACAGTTGTCTTTGTTGGGGGATCCGAATAACTTTTCCCTGATCTTGTGGTGATAACCTTCAGCTGCTCTAGATGTTTCAGATTGTTCTCAGGTTGTCCAGCGAAGACTCCAGCTTGTGGCTTAATACTAGCAACAAGTTGAGCTAGTTGAGTTTCAATAGCCTTCTACTGGGCTTGTTGATTGGCTATCATCGTTTGTTGTGTTTGCAATAACTTTTCAATGGTAGATAGCTTGTCATCAGAAGGGATGGATCCTGTTTGACCCTGTTGTTGGTTCAAGCTTTGATACTGAGAGTTATTCTGATAATTATTATAGTTTCTGTTCTGAAAGTTTCCCTTGAAGTTTCCTTGATTCCCAAAGTTTTGTTGCTGGTTAAACTGATACCCAGATGGGCCTCTTGGTTGATTATTCGGAACGAATTGATGCGAGTTCATAGCTCCTGAAGGATTTCCGTACTGGAAGCCTGGGTGATTCCTATTTTGATTCGGATTGTAATAGTTCTGCCCAGGGTTGGTGTTAATAGCATTAAGATTTTCCATCTGGCAATTATCTTCTTGCCCACAGGCGTTGCTTAAAACTACATCATAGAGAACATTGCATGATAGTGTGGAATGGTCAGTGCCTTTGCACGCTTCACAAAACAAAGAAGTGGACTTGACTTGTTCTGGTTGCCTAGTTGGAGAATGTCCTCTTCCAATCGCAACAAGGGATGATTCTATGTGATCTTGCTTTGCAACCAAGACTTTCAAAGTTTCAGCTATAGATTTGTATTCTGGGATAGCGTCAGCCATAGCTACCTTTAAGACTCCTTTACCAACAGATCTGCCCCAATTGGCTTGGTTTTCTGCTCCCAGGGTGACTACTTTCCATGCGCTGTCGTAACTTTTCCGCATGAAGTTCCCTCCAGACGAAGAGTCAAGGAACATCTTAACATCATCTTCCACACCCCTGTAGAATATCTCTATCAGCTGGTTCTTAGGAATTCCATGGTGTGGGCATTTGTGTAGGAGCTCCTTGTACCTATCCCAAGCTTCGGAAAGAGTTTCTCCTGGGACTTGAGTGAAATTTGTGATTCGTCCCCTGATTTCATATGTAAGAGACGGGGGGTAGAACTTTTCCAGAAAGGCGTTTTGGAGCTGTTCCCAAGTGGTGATGGGTACATCACTCTGTAGTGAATTGTACCAACTAATGGCCCTATCAGCCAGAGAGTACTTGAAAAGACGGAGTCGAATAGCATCATCAGAGACTCCATTTTGCTTCGTCATAGCACACAGGTCAATGAATCTGAGAAGATGGCCTTGGCTGTCTTCAGCTTGTTTTCCGTAGAAGGGGTTGTTTTGAAGCAGAGTTATCCAATGTGCCCTAATCTCAAAGTTAGCAGCTTCGATGGGAGGAGGCTGCACCGGATGATAGACATTTGTGGCCTTTGGGATAGAGAACTCTCTAAGGTCTTTTTGAAGTTCTGCTGCTTGTGCTGCTGCTCGCGCTGCTAAGATCTCCTATTGAACCGCAACTCTAGCTTCTTGCATGAACCTTTCTCTCTGCGCATTTATGGCTTGAGCCACCCTTCAGGCTACTTCTTCTTCTTGCGCCATTCTGGCTTGATTCTCTCGGATCTGACGATGGAAGGTTCTATCGATTTCGGGATCAAAGCTCGCAGTCAGTCCGAGACTATCCGAACGGTGCATGCACTAATCGTCAAAGAGCACCTGAAATTTGAAAAGGTTTGAAAGTGAGATCCTTGAAGTAGAATAAAGGTCAAGTAGATGAGCGATAGTTTTAAAAAGAAAGCAAAATCCTAGATTAGTCCTAAAAGAACTAGATTTGACTGACTGATTCCGTTGTCCCCGGCAACGGCGCCAGAATTTGATGTGGCTTTTTGAATGCACTAACAAATTCACTCGGGGTTTATATCCCCGAGCTTTTACCAAAACCAAGTGCAACAATACCACCCGCAAGTGGACGGATCTTATCGCAGTATAGTTGAGGATCGAACCCAAAGGACAACGTTTTTAAGAATCTTTGTTAGTTAGATCTAGCCCAAGTAAAACTAATATTTAGAACAATTGGTTGATTTTTGTTTGATTAAACTAATTGCAAGAAAGTAAATGCGGAATAAAAGATGGGTTTAGATCAATGATGTGGAACCGCTGGGATGGTACCGAGTTTGACCACCGCTACACACACAAACATACTCTTTTGCAAACAATCCAGGCACGATATAACACTCCAAATAGAGCTGCTGCAGAACCCCCCATACGGGCGTTAGGTCCGCGTAAGCATCACCATAGGTAGCCGATTTCTCATCGCCATCCGGATCACATGTCTTACGGCTCTGAAGATACAGAAATCCACGGAGGTTGTGAACCCCCCATATGGGCGTTAGGCGCACAAAAGCGTCACCGAAGGCTAGATGGCTCGTCCCCTCGTGGATCATACACTTACGACCTCGATGAAATCCCATCCTATTTCTAGTTTGGGAGTCGGCTACGTTAACCGATAAACAAGCAGGAAGGTGACATGCGAGCAAACATCGACGTTTAACAAGATGATGCAAAATCCAACTAAGGTTGTGAACCCCCTATATAGGCGTTAGGCGCACAGAAGCGTCACCGAAGGCTAGATGGCTCGTCCCCTCACGGATCATACACTTACGACCTCAAGGAACCCATCGGAAGTTATCGTCAAGGGTCAAACATGCTAAACGACGTTCCTACCCATGCCTTGAAGTTATCGCAACATAGGAACCCATGCATTGAAGTTATCGCAACATAGGGAGCACAAAGATGAAAACACGCACATAACCAACCTAAAAGCTTAACGATAAACGACAAAATGAAGAGTTATATACATTGCCTTGGAAAGTTTAACAAAAGAACATGGTTTGCATGGGCAGCGGGGCTAGTCCTCGCACCCCAGCGAAAGAGGACTACTCGCTCATGATATGAGATACAAGAAGGACAGGAGAGAAAGATAGATCCGCCATGAGCTCGGTGCAGAGGGTGGACGCAGCTCGGTGAAGAAGATGCGCTCCTTGCGCCGTCTTCTTCCTCTTCTTGTCCTCCTTGGACGCAACACCAGCGGTAGATGGAGTGGAACTTGATCGGTGTGGTGCTCTGGCAGCCTCTCGGCGTCCGGAACCCCCCCCCCCCCCCCCGAAATGGGGACCCTGGGGGTCTATTTATAGTTTCAGATCTGATCCCAAACGGTTTGGATAAGTTGCTGGAAATATCTTCTCCAAACGGTTTGGAGACCGTTTGGGCGCCAAACGGTCTTGAGACCGTTTGGGCGCCAAACGGTCTTGAGACCGCTTGGGAACCAAACGGTCTTGAGACCGTTTGGGCATCAAACCGTTTGGACGTCGTTTGAGCGCCAAACGGTCTTGCTTTGATCGGACCTGGCTTTGGCGTGGTCGCGCGTCTTTAGTTCTTCAATCGATCCTTGCGCTTGCATCGAACGGTCTTGGGACCGTTTGGGACCAAACGGCCTTGGGACCGCATGGGACCAAACGGTCTTGGGACCGTTTGGGACCAAACGGCCTTGGGACCGCATGGGACCAAACGGTCTTGGGACCGCATGGGACCAAACGGTCTTGGGACCGCATGGGACCAAACGGTCTTGGGACCGTTTGGGACCAAACGGTCTTGGGACCGCATGGGACCAAACGGTCTTGGGACCGCATGGGACCAAACGGCCTTGGGACCGCATGGGACCAAACGATCTTGAGACCGCATGGGACCAAACGGTCTTGAGACCGCATGGGACCAAACGGTCTTGAGACCGCATGGGACCAAACGGTCTTGAGACCGCATGGGACCAAACGGTCTTGAGACCGCATGGGACCAAACGGTCTTGAGACCGCATGGGACCAAACGGTCTTGGGACCGCATGGGACCAAACGGTCTTGGGACCGTATGGGACCAAACGGTCTTGGGACCGCATGGGACCAAACGGTCTTGGGACCGCATGGGACCAAACGGTCTTGGGACCGCATGGGACCAAACGGTCTTGGGACCGCATGGGACCAAACGGTCTTGAGACCGCGTGGACTTCTTGGGCAACTGGTTTCGTCTTGTTCTTTGTGTATTCCAGCAAACGGTCTTGAGACCGAATGGATCCAAACGGTCTTGAGACCGTTTGCATGGAGTTGCCTGCTACACCTGCATAAAATGAAAGGTATTTAGTTAAAACCTTGATTATTGAATCACTGAGTAGTTTTGTGCATTATGATTCATATTAGGGTGAAAAGATGTGGAATAGGTATTAAATTGTTCCAAAAAGGTAATTGAAAATCATAATGAGTATGCACTCATCAGATACATTATGAACATGATTATAGATTCAGTAGCATATTCTTATAATTTTAGACCATCATTTGTTATTTATAACAAATGATATAAGCAATATGCATCTTACTTAAAATTCCTTAAATTCGTGCATCAAAAGCCTGATATCATGATTGTATGTTGTTCTAATAATTTTTCTGAGCATTTTGGATACCTTGTTTGTAATTTTCTGATAAACAAGCTAAATTCTATGAATTAAACAAGATTTGGACATTATTTGGATTTCTTACCTTTTTAGGCCAATTACGTGTTGCCACGCGTCCACTTTGGGGGAGCGATGGTTCTTCTTGAGGCACAAGTGGGCCGACTGGTTCAGGGTTTTGAACCCATTTTGGTTCTCTGATTGAGATCTGGTTCAGCTCTCCTTGCTTTTCATTCTTAGTCTCACATGAAACTGACCCTGCTGCGCTCTGTGCGAGCGCTGCCATCAGGCGTGGAGCAGAAGCAAGCGTCGTCTTCTCTCCTCGTGATCCTGCTCATTAGTCCTCCAGTGCACGAGATTGCCGCTGCCTCCTCCTGCGTTTGTGTCGAGCACCACCGTGATGCAAGGAACCTGATGCGATGATTTTGAGTCGCATCTATAGATACATTTTACTTGTGTTTTATGCATTTATTGGTCATTTTTGTAGTTAATATTGCATAATTCATCTACTTTGGTCTATGATCGTTCTCTATGTCAAATCTCCCTTATTTTGGTATTTTGAGCATAAATGAGTACAATAATATGTTTTATTTCGGCTTATGTGGTTTTGTGTTGCAATTTCAGGAAAAACGAATATCTGCTGCTGTCGATACCATCAACAGTGGTTGATACCATCGACACAACCACAGGTTGCCAGCCGCAAGAGTATCGTAAAGTCGATACTATCGACACAGAAGTCGATGGTATCGAGATACCATCAGGTTGTTGGTGAGAAGACATTCGATACTATCGACCCTAAAGTCGATAATATCGACACGAGGAGCTTTAGTGACAGAAAAAGATAAAAGTGATGCCTAAGGGAGTCGATACCATCGACCCTCGTCGATGCTATTGAGTTAGCATTAGTCGCGACGAAGAAAAGAAAAGGAGACCAGCCGATATAGTGCAGGGTCGATACTATCAACCCGCGTTGATAGTATCGACACTGTCAAATACAAGTTTGCTTCAGATCGATCCAAATCCGACGGTTGTGATATTGTTGCGACCTAACTCGGTGATTATACCTAATGATGACGGCCAAGAGCAATCTATCTTGTCATTAGTCGCTGCACACGTCTCGAGAAGGTGTGGAGAGAAGAACGAAGCCCAGAAGCTCGCCCCAGACATTTCGGACACTGAAGAAGATGTTTTCTACCACCGAAAGGCGGGAGAACGCGTATTCTACGCCAAGGAACACTTGGATCTTCTCCGTTCAGGGGTTTCACCACTCAATCACGTTTTTCCCCATGTTTCCCTTTTTCTCTACCATGTTTTGCTTTGAGATGAACATGCGGGGATAATCCCCTTTATCTTTAGGACCGGGAGTAGCCCGGGGAAGCATTGTATGACAATTTTATGATAGAAATTCATCATTAATCTCTTAAATCTGTGGTATGAATTTGTTTTCTCAATTATATTGTTATGCTTGATCACCATAATAATAATCTAATGCCCTTAATTACTTTGAAAGAAGGATTAAAAGTTGAAAAGAGACGAATTTTACATTAATTGACAAATCCCTTGAACAAGGTGGTGTAAGGTTAATCGTGGATACCTAGAGGTCGATATTAATGCACCTAGTTTAGGGTATAGGTTACTACGAAGGTGGAACCAACCTAAACATAGGTAGTGAATTGTACCACGACAGTGGGCAATTCCGAATACAAGCCACTACCCGGATAAAGAGATGAATCTGAGTGACTATATAGAAATTCATACAATGATAACCCGCGGTGAAACCGCAATCCTAAAGATCTCCACCTGAATTGATTAAACTAAACCTTTAATCGATTATTTTGTTTTGTTTCATTTTATTTTCTTTTAATTTTACAACAACTTCCAACACTTTAACCGGTCTAGCTGATTGTGAGTAGTTAGTAGTAGACTTCGATAATTCATGTGTCCCTGAGTTCGACTCGGGCCTCACAAAGGCCTATATTACATTGACGCGTACACTTGCGTTTCTACGCACGTAAAAAGTGTGTCAAGTTTTTGGTGTCGTTGCCGGGGACACGACAATTGTCGGCACTACGAGTGCTGCAAGTGGCCACTCTAGGCCACTTTTTATTTTTTTATTAGTTTGAAATCATTTCAAAAATTCATAGTCTATTTTCTAATTTTTGTAATCGTCTAGCACGGTACTGAACTTAAAATTTCATTTTGCAGGTACTGTGTATGGTGCAGACGCATAGCACCGACTACACGCAACCAGCACCAGACATTCCACTGCCAGAACCAGACAACGAGGAAGACTACGAGAAAGACCAACAAGAAGAAACAGATTCTGAATCCGAACAAGAAGAAATGGCAGAGGAACAGACGATATGGGAGAAGATTAAGGCTTCTTCTTCATCTGCTTCAAAGGGGCCAATCAAGAAGCAGGCGATCAATATTCCAACTTACAAGATTGATCCTGTGTTCATGAACTTGGCCAAGTCGAATGCTTTCCATGGGCTCAAGAACGAAGACCCAGTCACTCATATAAGCCGATTCGTGGAAAACTGTGATATGATAAAAATTGACAGATTTCCACAAGAGACGCTCTACTTGAAGCTATTCCTGAGTTCTCTGGTAGGGAATGCACGAGAGTGGTTGCATGATCTGGATGATGAATATGTGGAATCATGGAACCACATGGTGGAGGTTTTCTTTAAAAGGTTATTCCCGCCTGAGAAGACAAACGACATGATCAGGAAAATCCACAATTTTACCCAGAAAGCAGGAGAGACCTACTCTGAGACCTGGGAAAGGTTTCAGATCATGCTAAGGTGGTGCCCGCACCACGGGCTTGACAAGGAGACACAGGTCAAGATCTTCTATTTTTCTCTCTCTGAGCATGATAGAAGTAACCTCGATTTTGCAGGCGTAGGATTGTTTTTGAACAACACAGACATGAGGTGTTGGGAGACCCTTAAGAACATGGCCAAGAAGCAATCATGGGGCGACAGGGACGTTGTTGAGCATGTTCGAGTAGTAGGGGAGTCAAAAGCAATCAAGGAGTTGAATGAGAAGATGGACCTTCTCGCGAAGAAACTGCTTGCAAAGGAGGATACAGAGTCTGATGAGGAGGCCCATGTCAAATTCATGCAATAACAGGGCTATAGAAATAATGATTATGCTTGGAGGAAGGATAGGAAATTCTCATGAACGGATCCAAACAACTTCCTACAAGATCCAGATGCAAAGCCACAACCAAGAGTTGAAGATAAAAACACCGAGTTGCTTAGTCAAGTGGTGCAGCAAAATCAGGAGATGATGAGCATGTTTAGTAAGCAGCTGCAGTCCCAGGGTGATATTTTGACCAAGTTTGGACAAACATTGCAGAGTCATGGAGCACAAATGAGGGCATTAGAGACGACTGTGACCCAAATTTCCAATGAAGTAGCGGCCATGAAGCATACCAATCAACAAAGACAGGCAGGGAATGTAGAGGTTTCTCAAGCACATCATCAAGTGAAATATATATCTGTGATTATTGAGGCAGAACCCCTGGCGGTGGAGGTCCAGGACAAAAGCAAAATGATTTTTGATACGGAGACTACACCAAAGATACTGTATCCTCGCATTCATTATGGACTACCTGGCGGATGTTGTCCATTCAGAAAAATCCGCCAAGAACACATTGCGGCTGTGCCCGCACCTAGGAAAGAGGAGCAGGTCAAGGCCATGCGTCATGGGGAAGCTACAGTCACTGAGAGAGGGGAGCAGCCACAAGTCATGCCATCTACAAATGATGTGTCAAATCCTATCCTAGAAGGTGGCGTTGAAGCAAGCTTAGGGGAGGAGACCGCTAAAGTTCCATACGTTCCACCACACAACCGAGCGAAGGACCCAAACGTGCCTTTCCCGGATAGTCTGAGGCCGAAGAAAGAGCATAGGCACTACAAGAAGTTCTTGGAGATGATTCAGAAGCTCCACATTAACATTCCACTAGTGGAGGCGATAGAGAAAATTCCTTCATATGGAAGATTTATCAAAGAAATCATCAACAAGAAGAGGTGGATTAAAGACACAGATATTTGCTGGGTGAATGAGATGGTAAGCTCAATTATCCATGGGAGTTTACCACAGAAGAGGAAAGACCCAGGAGGCTTTTACATTCCATGTTCCATAGGTGGTCAATTCTTTCCACAAGCACAGTGTGATTCGGGCGCCAACATTAATCCTATGCCTCTGTCCATATTTCAAAAGCTTGGGTTGAAGGAAATAAAGAAATCAGTGACAATTATTGAGTTGGCGGATGGGTCCATTGTAAAACCATACGGAGTATGCGAGGATGTACTCATCAAGGTAGACAGGTTCATTTTTTCGGTGGATTTCATCGTCATGGACATGCCACAGCTTCAAAGTTGTGAGATGCTATTAGGTAGGCCATTTCAAGCAACGACCGATGTTGTTACTGCCATTGGGAGAGGTACATTGACCTTGGGGATTGGCCAAGATTGAGTTGAGTTCAAACTACCGCACGATCCCATGGGCACACTCTCCAAAGTTCTAAGTTGATGAGAAGCTTGATTTCGTCTAGCCTAAGACGTTAAATAAGGGCGCTTGTTGGGAGGAAACCCAACCGTCAGTAGTTTAGTTTAGTTTCTTTCACATTTGTACTTTGGTTTGATATGACTTTGTTTTTAGTGTAAAAAAGGTACCGTGATCGTTTGTGCAATGTGCAGGACTGAGGCAGAGTCGATACCATCGACCCTTGAGTCGATGGCATTGAGTTGGGTACAGGTTGGCAGCTGCAGAAATCTCACTGCGTCGTTACTATCGACGGCCTCGTCGATGGTATCGACATACCAAAAGGTTGATCGCAAAAACAATGTCGACAGTATCGACAAGGGTGTTGATACTATCGAGATCTCTGGAGATATTCAGATGAAAATTGTCTCAGTGAAGTCGATACCATCGACGAGCCTGTCGATGGTATCGACTCAATTACAGGCAGAATGTGGCGGCCGGGCCTCACGAGGGTGTTTCCCTAACCAGAGGTCGATACCATCGACCAGCGTCGATGACACATCACCGATCTGTGAGAGGAAATCAACGGCGATCGCTGCACCGAGAGGGTCGATCCGTGGGACGGGTCAATACCATCGACACCTGTCAATAGTATCGACACATCATCGATCTGGGCCCCCACATCCAGCCATCGACGACTGTCGATACCAGAGGTAGTATGAATTGTGCTACGCGAGTCGATACCATCGACCCACATCGATGGTATCGACGGTCACACAGCAGCACCGACGTCAGTTATATAAGGGAGGGTTTGTCGTCATATGACGATACACCTTCAGTGAGTTCTTCCTCTACTTGTGCTGTGTGTCTTCCAGAGCAATCCGAGCCGGTGACGAGCACCACAGGAGCACGTTCTTCATCAAGCGGAGATTTCGTTCTCCGACCTGCACCGAGCTCCTTCTTCTAATCTTTCTTCTCTTCTACGACAATGATGCATGTTGCTGGCACGTCCTCTTCCCGGGCGAATCCAATGGAGATCCCAGAGTTTGTTCCTCCACCGATCGCATCTATTACGTGTCCACGGATCATTCATCCTTCTGCGGAGGTTCGGAAGATTTACAAGGAGATCATGAAAAGGAAGATTGAGCTGACTCGTTACGTCGACCATGACATGATCCGTAACCTGGGGTTCGAGGCTAATCTGGCCTATGTGCTCAAGGGGCAAGCGAGACACACGAGCAGGACACCCGATGAGCTAGAGTACCATGTTTATGGCCAGCCGTTCTTCAGTGACTGGCCGACATACAAGGAGCTGGTAGCGGAATTTATGGCATCACTAGACGTATGTGACGTGCCCAATGACAACATCACCACGGATCACGAGTGGATCAAGGGCCGTGTTCCTTTTTGGATATACAATAATGACTACAATCTCACACTCTGACAGTTCAATAAGATCTACAACTAGAACCATGGGCTAACTGACTACCGACGGCCAGACAACCAGACCGACTACGACGCTATCTTCGCCGAGCTCATGATGGTGCCGCCGGGCAAATCAGTGACCTACCACAATGCAGCGGTTGCAGACTTTGAGCATCCGTTCATGCAGACTCTTCACCGGATGCTGTGTTCCACTCTATTTGCTAGGGGTGATCTATCTCTTAGCAAATTCCAGGAGACAAACATGTTTTTCTTGCATAAACTCCTGAAGCGCTAAGAGTGCAACTGGGGAGCTTTCTTTCTGCAGCGGGTGTTGGCGGTCAAGCGGAGTACACGGAAGGCTCCAATTCACTTTGGAGGACTCATCACACCGCTGGCCCACTATCTTGGGCTGAATTTCTCACAGTTGACTCCTCTCTCCAACAGAAGGAAGGTTAATTTATAGCATCTTCACAGATCCAACCTTATCTTTCTTCAGGATGGTTTACCTTATGCTCACTGCCATATAAACCACGCATATCAAGAATGTTCACTTCCCGACCCTGTCTTCCATATAGAGGGTGCTTAACATTTCCGATGGCTCATCATAGCCATTGATGGCTACGAGGAAGATGGCGGCAACGATGACAACAATGATAACGACGAGGCTGAAGAGGAAGAGGAGGCCTACACTCCTCTTTGTGCACGAGTGGCACGTAGGAAGCGTCCTCGCATGCATCTGGGTGCATCTTCATCTTCGCAGCCTCCACCACCACCACCGCCCTCGCAGCACAGCGAGGATGTCTACTCAATACAAGGTATGTATGCCATGCTACAGGATATATAAAAGACGCAGCAACAACATACATCGACATACGTCGGTATTCATGATACAACGAACCGGCTACTTGACAACCAGAGGGCTATGTTTGAAAATGAGTGCCTCCTCTTCAACAACCAACAACAGATTCACGACAGGTTGCATAGGATGGAGATGCAGCAACAGCCCTTCTATGATCATTACTAGAGCCAGAATTACTTTGGGGGGTATCCACAACCTCCGCCCTTGCCCTAGTATGATCCGAGCTTTCAGGGGAAGTGCCCATCTTGGGACCCCACGACCCCACAGTACCCGCCTCCACCAGAAGAGTGATCGGTACCTCTGTTCCAACCTTTAAGATTGTTTTTGACTATGGGGCCATAGTTGAATTCAATCTTGGGGGGTTTTGGAACAACTCTATCCTTTAGTTTTCTTACTTTTTCATTTTTATTGTTTTGTTTCTTGTCATTTCATTTTTGCAATCTTAATTTGTTTGTAAGATTTACACTTTATCTAGTGTAATTGTGGATGTCTTAAGTCTTGTGTCATCTCAATGGCTTGTACATGGGAATTAAGGGAAAAGTAAAAAAAAAATGAGTGTTCACAAGCTTGTGTTGTTCAACTTTGAGCACATAACTTAAGAAAATGATTGGTTTTGTCAACTCTAAAACAAAAAAATCACAATTGTACATTCCTAATGATTCATGAAAAGTGGACGAAATTGGTTGTGTGAGCCTAAATTGACCAAATGATAATGAGACTCTAATTTGAAGTAAGAGAGAGAAACCTCTTAACTACTACACATGTCAGTAAGGAGGGACACATAATAATTTTCAAAGGTTTAGTCAATTAGTCTTGTGATCTTTCCACCTCATTGTTTTTCACAATCCACCATAAGAATTGGAAGTACATTATGGTTTTAACCTTTTTGATTGCATCTCATGTAAATAGGTCTTGCATTTCAACGTATTCTCACATGTCTTGCATGAAAACAAAGAGTAGTTATACATGCACATTATCCTTAGGTGTGTGTCATTTAGTTGCATTCATAATTTTTATGCATATAGTACATCATGTATCTTATTTATTCTGACCCATTAAGGGTGATTAACTTGTTCCATACCTTCTAAATGCTTCAAACATTTGAGCTATGCAGAAAAAGTGAGCCCGACAAATAATTCATTGTCATTAATGGATATAAAGGGCCTTAAAAAGAGAAAAAAAAAGAGAAGAAAAATATGAAATTGGAAAAAAAAAGAATTGAGAAGTAAACAAAAATGAGAGGGAGAAAGGAACATGTTTTTCACTGCATTTTAAGAAGAATAAGTACATGATGTAGCTCAGTTAGATATTCCTTTTCATCTTGAGAAGGGATGTAGTGCATGCATCATTCCACCCAATTATAGGCATTATGGCATTTTCATGTGCAAAAACATCATTTAGGGCATTTTGTTTTATGCATGTTGAAACTGTATAATGCTTCCATTTCTTCCATTAACCACCCATTCCATCCACCCGTTGCTCGAATTGGTAGGCCACCATGATTTTCTCCTCACTTATGAATATCAGGAGAGTTGCTTCCATGTAGATGGTAGTTAGGGTGAGCAACGTAGAATAGGAGATCACAAGATGCACAGAGTCTGAACCGGCGAATTTTATTATGTTTACTACCTTATATGATAGTGTTCATCAGTTTTGAGGTGGATATCTTTTATGGATGATTACTGTCGCCTTTAGGGTAATTATCATTCTGTGGTTAGTGAGGGTCGGAATGTGAATGTCCGGTGGGGATCATATGGTGATGTTTGTTGTGATGAGATGTTCTTTAGTTGACCATAGCAATTCTATTCTAAGGTTTTGTTGCTCGAGGTTGAGCAATGTTCAAGCTTAGGGGAGTTTGATGCGATGATTTTGAGTCGCATCTATAGATACATTTTACTTGTGTTTTGTGCATTTATTGGTCATTTTTGTGGTTAATATTGCATAATTCATCTACTTTAGTCTATGATCCTTCTCTATGTCAAATCTCCCTTATTTTGGTATTTTGAGCATAAATGAATACAATAATATGTTTTATTTCGGCTTATGTGGTTTTGCGTTGCAATTTCAGGAAAAACGAATATCTTCTGCTGTCGATACCATCGACAGTGGTCAATACCATCGACACGACCACAGGTTGCCAGCCGCAAGGAGTATCGTAAAGTCGATACTATCGACATAGAAGTCGATGGTATCGAGACACCATCAAGTTGCTTGCGAGAAGACAGTTGATACTATCGACCCTAAAGTCGATAATATCGACACGAGGAGCTTCAGTGATGGAAAAAGATAAAAGCGACGCCTAAGAGAGTCGATACCATCGACCCTCATCGATGGTATCAAGTTAGCATCAGTCGCGACGAAGAAAAGAAAAGGAGACCAGCTGATACAGTGCAGGGTCGATACTATCGACCCGCGTCGATAGTATCGACACTGTCAGATACAAGTTTGCTTCAGATCGATCCAAATCCGACGGTTGTGATATTGTGGCAACCTAACTCGGTGATTATACCTAATGACGGTGGCCAAGAGCAATCTATCACGTCATTAGCCGTTGCACACATCTCGAGAAGGTGTGGAGAGAAGAACGGAGCCCAGAAGCATGCCCCAGACGTTCTGGATGCCGAAGAACACGTTTTCCACCACCGAAACGCGGGAGAACGCGTATTCTACGCCAATGAACACTTGGATTTTCTCCGTTCAGGGGTTTCACCACTCAATCACATTTTCCCCCATGTTTCCCTTTTTCTCTACCATGTTTTGCTTTGAGATGAACATGCAGGGCTAATCCCCTTTATCTTTAGGACCGGGAGTAGCCCGCGGAAGCATTGTATGACAATTTTATCATAGCAATTCATCATTAATCTCTAAAATCAATGGTATGAATTCATTTTCTCAATTATATTGTAATGCTTGATCACCATAATAATAATCTAATGCCCTTAATTACTTTGAAAGAAGGATTAACGGTTGAAAAGAGACGAATTTCACATTAATTGACAAATTCCTTGAACAAGGTGGTGTAAGGTTAATGGTGGATACCCAGAGGTCGATATTAATGCACCTAGTTTAGGGTATAGGTTACTACGACGGTGGAACCAACCTAAACATAGGTAGTGAATTATACCATGATAGTGGGAAATTTTGACTACAGGCCACTACCCGGATAGAGAGATGAATCTGAGTGACTATATAGAAATTCATACAATGATAACCCGCGGTGAAACTGCAATCCTAAAGATCTCCACCTGAATTGATTAAACTAAACCTTTAATCGATTATTTTGTTTTGTTTCATTTTATTTTCTTTTAATTTTACAACAACTTCCAACTCTTTAACCGGTCTAGCTGATTGCGAGTAGTTAGTAGTAGTCTCTGATAATTCACGTGTCCCTGAGTTTGCCTCGGGCCTCACAAAGGCCTATATTACATTGACGCGTACACTTGCATTTCTACGCACGTAAAAAGCGTGTCAGAACCCATGAGGGATCCACATACCACCTCCTTGCTGCAACTTCTAATGCCGGTTGCGCCTCTACGAAGCCGCCACCACAAATTGTTATTGAAGGCTCCTCCTCCAGGTTGCATCTTTCAATGCGAGCATCTGCGAGTGCGGGCTCTCTCTTACGCCCAAGCCTCCGATGTGGGGATGGTCTCCGATGACAATCAGCTGCCTATGATCTCCTCATTAGTATCTTCTGCACCTACCTGGAAGGTCGACTATGCCTCTACGACACAGCCATGGTCGACCCCGATCTCTCTCTCTCTCAACTGCTGCCGCAGATCTATGCTCAGGCATGCCGCCTTAGGATCTGTCCCAGTAAGTATGGGCCTCCTTGAGCTAGCAAAAGTGGGAAGCTTCCTCCTCCTTGCGACCTCCTTCTTTTTCCATGGTGTGTGTGAGGTTGCCGCCTAGTGAAGCTGCAATATCTGATCTGGCTACCTGGGAGCCAACCGATCTAGCAAGCTTCTATGGACTAGTGTGCCTCCTTACTCTCGTCTCAAGTGCTTCAACGACTCCATGCTCTGGTGAGAAGTTGATGGTCAGTCAGACCTGTGATCAAACTCCATAAGGTGCCACTAGCTTCATCTGTTGCTCCTATGTTGAGTGACATGGAGGCTTTCTTTTGGTGATTCTGCTTCATGACTTGAGGAGTTTGCCACTGCAAAAGTCTATTATAGTATAGAATAGGAAAGGATCTTCCTCGAAGAACCCTACTGTAGTTGGCAACAGAGAGACTGTTGTGTTGGGGGCCTTGTTCTCGTTTTTGTGTATTGAACGTGCCCCTACAGCGGGTTCTACGTTACAGTCTCTCCAAGTCAAAGAGAATCGTCCACCTCTCTCTTTCTTAGGCCACGATCAGACGTGGGTATCAGTTGCATGATGGAGCATGTTCACCTCACCTATTGTCAAGAAGGCATCCACAACCATCCGATTACATACAAGGGATGATATTCACCACTACACCAACCTATCTGTGGCACATAGCTTGCTGACATTTGAGTCACATGAAGCAAGTGGATCAACACTGCAAAATGGACCTTGCATGCTACTCGAACTGACTAGTTGCATGATATATCAAAATCTTGGACTTGAATAATGAATCCAAGACTATACCCATCAACTAAATATCTAACTTTTAATTTCCTCAATCTACAGTTGTATATATATATCATTCATCGACAACCTCATATTACCATGAAACTGCAAACCTTGATTCATAATATTCTAAAGTGCATTCTTGCCAAATTTGAGGTGCGAACTCCAATGATTGGCCATTCCAATACTCAAATCCATACTTCCCGTATCCAACTGATTATCCAAAATTCTAAAAGTTCACTTTGTCACATCCTACACACCTTACAAGAAAAATTTCGTCCTCGAATTAAGCCAGAAAACCCACTTTGTCACATCATATACATCTTAAAAGAACTTTTGTCCTTGAAAGTAAACCATACTCATACTTCTAGGGAAAACCTTATCTTGTATTCATCCACATGTAGGCATTATTCTATGTGTAATAAATCCGCAAAGATTATCTAGAACCATGTATCAAATGCACTATTGGGGGGGGGGGTTACAACAATCTTGGTGCACAAACACTTCATTCAAGGTTTAGAAACTTGGTTATGTCATTACATGTCTCATATATTAGGGTTGCATCTTCATCTTTACCCACGCATTAGGGTTCTCATATCATATTACCATGTTACAAATGAGTTAACCAAAGTTAACCCATTATATCAAGGTGTCATAATCGTTATGTTGTGCCAACTATCAAACCATATTTTTCATCTTTATTAAGCATTAAGATTACACCTCATGTGACATGATTCATTCATATGATCTTATTTCATTGTTCATAATAAATTGCAACATTTACTAGTGATTTTATCACAAGATTAACCAACAATATCACATTATCATCATGATTCATGTATATGATTAATCATTTATACCTTGATGTCAATTGAACCATCTGTAGGTTTCCTTCATATCATGTCTATATATCACGTCTCGAGATTATATCACATCCTTACATATATTATATCATGGTTGTGCTAAACAACTTATGTGAGTGGCTTGTTAAACATATATCCAAAACTTTATCTAGTCCAACTGAGGCCCTCCTAACCCTTACCATGAGGGTAGTTCCATGCTCAGTCTCTCTGAGCTAACTCAACTCTATGAGTTTCTCATATGTGTTACTTTATCTTCCCCTCTTAGTCTAGGGTTCTGAAGTTACCTCATTGGCACTAACAGATAGCTTCACAAGATCCAACCACAAAGCACAAACCAAAACATGCTATGACATTCTCTTCTCAGCTCTATACCCATGAAAACTATTTCTCAACTCTCTTTCTCTTATATACACACCACTAGATTCTTATATGGGAACCACCGACCTGAGCATGAGGCTGGACAAAGCTAACATAGCTACCTCCTCCAGGGTCTTGGGCTCTCTCCCTCACCCAGATGGTAGGCACTCATATTCATACTCACATATGCACATATAACCAGCCTCTCTCTATCTCTAGGGTTTGGTCTTCCCGAGGACATCTAGGGTTCAAGAGGACTATAGGAATCATGCATTAGGCAACTCAACTCATTCACTCAAGAGTATTCTAGTTTAGGACTTATCGTATCACATATCTCATAATTCTCATATCTTGGAGTTCAGGTTCTCTAACCTTCTCCCAATGGGTCTCACTCTCTCTGGAGTTAACCCCGAAACTGGTCCTAACACTAGAGGTCCTCCTTCGTAAAAGAGATTGAGGCTCTTGCTGATTCACAACATTGTCTCAACTTAGCTTATCTTGTCTCATAAAAGCCTTTTTACTTGCATCATCAAAACTTATCTCAAAACCTCAAAACTGAACTTAAGTCCTCAAAGACAAATATGTATTATCATAAACCATCTTATATCATCTATATAAGACTTAGATCGTCATCTAAACATATTTCATCTATTCCAACTATCACATATTCTAACAACGCTCTAGACATCTAATCTAGAACTACTCTCTCTTCTATACTGGTATCATTCACTTTCACTTAGGTTGCATGATCACCTCCTACTCATACATGTGTGGGGACACATTTTTGTAATACATATACATAATAAAATATTATATAGTTTTTCTCCAATAAAACAAGCGTCAGAGAAAACTATCAAGGTTCGATCTATTTGGAATCAAAAACCAAATCCTGAAAATGAGTGTCCCACACATAGTAGAGAGTGCAGTGTCATGAAAACTAGTGAAAAGGGTGAGAACAAGGGGTAGACTAGTGTAGCTACTCTAGACAATGAGCGCCATATGTCTAGGGTTTCTCTTCCTTTGATGCACGTCATTTCCAAATAGTGCAACGTCCCATACCGCTACACTACAAGGAACGACATCTAAGGACTTGCTACTCAACAAGAACCAGTCTAGACCTAGTTCTCAGATATCTAGGTGCTAACCTAGAGCCTAGGTCAGATCTAGTCTCTAAAAGATGACTAATCTAACTGTAAACATTATTATGTTCAAGGTTCTTTAGTTTTGAGCTGCATAATGAGAAAATGTTAGGCTTTGTTATTGTTCATGCTCTGATACCACCTGTGACATCCCCGAATTTTCTAAAACTTAATCTGATGTGTGACGTCCAAATTGAAACCCTCACCTCAGTGAGAATCCCAATTTAAACACCGCACACTAGGCTAAGAAACAGAAAATCAAGGGAGTCAGAAGGAAACACAGTAGCACTTGTACATGAACAATAATAAAACCATACACACATGTTCACCATTCAACATATAATTACAACATGAATTGTTACAACATTTGATATTACATATTGAACAGCAAACTTCTACATATACATGTACTACCACTAAACTACAGGATCTTAAGACAACAGGTCCACCTGTACATCAGCTCGCCACACAACTCTCACTATCCTGGATCTTCAAGAGCACAAGACCACAACCTAAACAAAAGATTACATGTGGTACACGTCAGCACAATATTCAAGAATATTGTACTGAGTATGCCTACGTGTCTTTTATTTACCTCTCATCATATGTTGGCAATAAGATAAAACAAATACTTGGAAGTAACAGAAGAATATAAGAAAAGTGTATACTTGCACAAAGATATTCATTAACAAAAGAGAACACATATTTTAAGCTCATATTCCATTATATGCTCATGCATCTGCCTACCAATGGGATAGATGCATTCAGGCCTTATGATTTGCTTACCAAAGAGATAGATCATTGTACATGTGATCTACTTGCCAAAGAGATAGATCACTCACTAGCACTATGCTTACCAAAGAGATATAGTGCTTTCATATAATGGAACAAATATATTACATTTCATGTGTTCATAGCCATAAGTACATAAAATTAGGCAACATATCATACAAGAACAATCATTCATCCAATATCATATGCCAAGTATTCTAGTACACATATAACACAAGCATATTGTATATTCGGTATTTGGAAGGAAAGAAATGCAAGGAAGCATGGTGGGCAAAACAAGGATTTCTTTGCCTTGTTGGATGATATTAGCAGAAGTTTCAGATCTGTTTGCTCCACCAAAACACAGCTCATGGGGCGGATGGGCAGCCATGCTAGGAAATGTTGGGGTTTTTGTAGTTAGTTCCCCATACTTTTGTTTTTCTAGTTTGTGTCCATACAACAGGATTTTGTATAGCCTGTTTAGACATGTCGGCATGGATGCCTTGTAAAGCTTAGCAAGTTTTTGGCAATACATTTTTACCTATTCCAAAAAAAAAAATTGTATAATAAGCCAAGTAAGAGGTAATGGCGTACCTTCCATAGAGATATCCTAATCACATCCCTGATGTCATCTACATATTTGGTCAACCCTGATTAAGACAAGATCACATATCACTATCATCAAATTCTCATCATCTTAACCTTAACTGTGTTCATATTAGGGTTTAGCTTATCTCTTTAGGATATGTGCATCATTACTTATATTCTTATCTTAGATTTATCTTATTGATGTCATATTCCAGATTATGGTTCATTATCTGGACATTATGTTCCATATCCTTTTTGTGCACATATTAACCCTAGGTTACATCATTAACCTAGATTAGGATTTCATAACATGTATTAAGATGCATCTTCATATAATGTGGATTATGTTCATCATTATGATCTCATAATTAAAACTGAGGTTTCATATACAGATATGAGATTACTCTATGAATTTCATCATTTATTGAGCATATATGCATTAATTGCCTTATCTTTAGTGTTAATAGCCTTAAATAGCCATACGAAGTATTTTATGTAATCTCATGCTTCAACATTATAATCTCTGGTTTCAGATACATTATGAACATGATTATAGAATCAGTAACATATTCTCATAATTTTAGGCCATCATTTGTTATTTATAACAAATGATATAAACAATATGCATCTTACTTAAAATTCCTAAAATTCGTGCATCAAAAGCTTGATATCATGATTGTGTGTTGTTCTAATAATTTTTTTGAGCATTTTGATACCTTGTTTGTAATTTTCTGATAAACAAGCTAAATTCTATGAATTAAACAAGATCTGGACATTATTTGGATTTCTTACCTTTTTAGGCCAATTACGTGTTGCCACGCGTCCACTTTGGGGGAGTGATGGTTCTGCTTGAGGCACAAGTGGGCCGACTGGTTCAGGGTTTTGAACCCATTCTGGTTCTCTGATCGAGTCCTGGTTCAACTCTCCTTGGTTTTCATTCTTAGTCTCACGCGAAATTGACCCTACTGTGCTCTGTGCGAGCGCGTCCGTCAGGCGTGGAGCAGAAACAGGCGTCGTCTTCTCTCCTCGTGATCCTGCTCATCAATCCTCTAGTGCACGAGACTTCCGCCGCCTCCTCCTGTGTCTGTGTCGAGCACTGCCATGGTGCAGGGAACCCATGAGGGATCCACATCCCCCCTCCTTGCTGCAGCTTCTAATGCCGGTTGTGCCTCTACGAAGTCGCCACCGCAAATTGTTGTTGAAGGCTCCTCCTCCGGGTTGCATCTTTCAGTGCAAGCATCTGCGAGTGAGGGCTCTATCTTCCGCCCAAGCCTTCGATGTGGGGATGGTCTCTGATGACAATCAGCTACCTATGATCTCCTCATCAGTATCTTCTGCATCTACCTAGAAGGTCGACTATGCCTCTACGACACCTCCATGGTTGACCCCGATCTTTCTCTATCAACTGCTGCTGCAGATCTATGCTCATGCATGCCACCTTA
This sequence comes from Alisma plantago-aquatica, assembly GCA_963693085.1. Classification (NCBI taxonomy): domain Eukaryota; kingdom Viridiplantae; phylum Streptophyta; class Magnoliopsida; order Alismatales; family Alismataceae; genus Alisma; species Alisma plantago-aquatica. The sequence goes on along the minus strand of OY856410.1, from coordinate 1,502,899,006 downwards.
GGATCTGTCCCAGTAAGTCTGGGCCTCCTTGAGCTAGCAAAAGTGGGAGGCTTCCTCCTCCTTGCGACCTCCATCTTTTTCCATGGTGTGTGCGAGGTCGCCACCTAGTGAAGTCGTCGTCTCTGATATGGCTACCTGGGAGCCAACCGATCTAGCAATCTACTACGGACTGGTGCGCCTCCTTACTTTCGTCTCAAGAGCTTCAACGAATCCATGCTCTAGTGAGAAGTTGATGGTCAGTCAGACCTGTGATCAAACTCCATAAGGTGCCACTAGCTTCATCTGTTGCTCCTATGTTGAGTGACATGGAGGCTTTCTTCTGGTGATTCCGCTTCACGACTTGATGAGTTTGCCACTGCAAAAGTATATTATAGCAAAGAATAGGAAAGGATCTTCCTCGAAGAACCCTACTGTAGTTGGCAATGGAGAGATTGTTGTGTTGGGGTCCTTGTTCTCCTTTTTGTGTATTGAACGTGCCCCTACAGCAGGTTCTACGTTACGGTCTCTCCAAGTCAAAGAGAATCGTCCACCTCTCTCTTTCTTAGGCCACGATCAGACGTGGGTATCAGCTGCACGATGGCGCATATTCATGTGATAAAGTGGACTCTAGCTTAATTTCGAGGATGAAATTTCTTTTAAGATGTGTAGGATGTGATGGAGTGAACTTTTGATGTTCTTAAATACCCAATTGGATATTTGAATCATGAGTTGGAGATTAGAATAATGAACATGTGTCAATATGTAATGCGACGATGATGATGATGCATATATGTTTGATGTTAGTCTTATGATTAATGACCCTAATTATGAATCACCTTGGATTAGACATAAGTTGGATAGCGATGAACCTATGGATAAAGTTGCATAGTACTTCTATGGTCCTAGAAGAAGATTTTGAGGTATGGAAATGATATATTAATGTACATATTTTTTAGGCATGATAGAAACATGTTTTAATTGTGCTTAGCTCTAAGTTTGATATAAGCCCCGACCACACGCTCCACTGGTTTGTGCAGTGGATTGACCTAGTGTGAACCCTTCATTCTGGTACATCAAGCTCCCACACTACCAAGATAGTGCATCGTGGGTCATGGGTATGCGGGAACCCAGCAGTTGGCTTCGACTTGATCGTGGCCTCCCTACAACTGCTCACTTCACGATAGAGGGTGAGGAACGAGGAAGTTACACTTCCCTTCCCCCACACTTCCTCCCCCGCTCATTACAGACTTGTGGGAGCCAACCTCCTTCTCATCTCCCCTTAGCACAGATAGGACGGGTTGGAGGAGCGCAACCCCAGATCCACCATCGTGGTAGCGTTTAGAGATGGGGCATCAATGGAGTTGAAGCTCGGTAGCAGTTGCTGGAATGTGAGGGCAATGTCAAGCCTGAGGAGACAGTGGCGGCTAGCATTGCATCTCATGCTGGATCAGACAGGAGCACAGGTCTGTCAGGATGACATCGCGAGAAAAGGGAGACTCCAGCATCAAGCCACCATGCTCGTGGATGTGACGAAGGCAGGCAGAGCTTCCCCAGCCAGGGCAGCGGCTGGTGCCGACGACCTCAGGCAGACCCGAGAGCGATCCGGGCAGATCCAGCATCAATTCAACCCCGACGGTCATGTGTCCGCGCACGCCGGCATCACGCGAGAGGCGCCCGGAAATCGGGAGAGTAGAGCCGTCACAGGGAAGGCCTTTTTTCCAAGAGACAGTGCACGAAGGTAGACTCAAGCGAGAGGAAGCAGGCTGGCTGCGTGGAGCAGAGCCAGCGGCGGCGGCTTTGTAGACCTCACACGGATGTCGTGCAGGCTGGGGATCAGCCGTGCAGAAGCAGCGAATGGTGTCGGGAGGCACTTGCAAAATGACTGCAGGCCCGGGGGAAAACACCAGCAGCGGCGGGTTCTACAAGCCGCGAGGAAGGAGAGTGGGCAGTTCAAGGGTCTCGTCTGCGTGAGAAAAGAAAAAGAGGACCAAGTCTGTAGCCGTGAACCAGACCTAGACCAAACATGAACCACCGGCCCAACCAAGCAAAGGAGCCGCTACCCTAGTGTCCACATGGCGTGATCTCATTGGCCCAAAAAGGTAAGGAATCTAAATTATTTTCAGATCTTACAAAATTCGTAGAAAATAGTCTGATTCTCAGAAAAATGCAAATAAGGTACCGAAATTCTCATAAAATTGTATAGAACAAGATGAGACTATAATATCAGACTTTTTATGCACGTATATCAGCAATATCATGTAAGATGTGTAATTCTTGTTTAATGGATAATAAATAGCAAATGATGACATAAAATCATGGAAAAATATCAATAAGTCTATAATTATGTATAGAATGCATATGATGTCAGTTATGGTCATGTTGATACTCGAAATCATGTAATTTACTCCATATGGCTAGTTAGGGCTAATAACCCTAAATAATATGTAATTAATGCATACATGGTCAATAAATGATGAAATTTACAGAACAATCTTATATCAGTAACTGAAAGCTAATCTGGAACTTTTATATCTGTTAGATGCATAAAATTCATGTTAGACGAAGATGACCTATAATACATGTGATGAAACCCTAATTTGAGTAATACATGTAACTTAGGGTTAATATGTATCAATAATGATACTGAACCTAATGTTCAGATAATGAGCTTTGATAATGAGATGTAATCTGGAAAACGACATCAGTGAGATAACCATAAGACAAGAATACAAGTAATCATGAGAATATCCTAATGAGATAAGTAAACCCTAATGAACCCGATTAGGGTTAAGATGAGATGTAAGATGATAAGAACCTGATGATAGTATATGGTCTTGTCTTTATCAGGATTTGACCTGGGATACATAGTTGACATGAGGATATGATGATCAGGTTTGTTCTTGATCTAAGGTACGCCATTACCTCTTACTTGGCTTATTATACAATATGCTTGTGTTATATGTGTAGTAAAATACTTGGCATATGATATTGGATGAAATGATTGTTCTTGTATGATATGTTGCATGATTTTCCATGATTACTGCTATGAACATATCAAACATAATATATCTGTTCCATTATATGAAAGCACTAACTCTTTGGTAGTGTGCTTGGAAGTGACCTAACTCTTTGGTAGTGGTCACATTGTACATATGACCAAATTCTTTGGTAGTGGTCTGACCTAACTCTTTGGTAGTGGTCACCTTGTACAAATGATCTAACTCTTTGGTAGTGATCATAAAGGCCTTGATATATAATGGAAAATAAGCTTAAAATATGTGTTCTCTTTTGTTAATGAATATCCTATGCAAGTATATGCTTTTCTTATATTCTTCTGTTACTGCCAAGTATATTAGCTTTATCTTATTGCCAAGATATGATGAGAGGTATATAAAAAGACACGTAGGCGTACTCAGTACAATATTCATGAAATGTTGTGCTGAAGTGTACCACATGTAATCTTTTGTTTAGGTTGTGGTTATGCTCTTGAAGATCCAGGATAGTGAGAGTTGTGTGGCGAGCTGATGTAGAGGTGGACCTGTTGTCTTAAGATCCTATAGTTTAGTGGTAGTACATGTATATGTAGAAGTTTGATGTTCAATATGTAATATCAAATGTTGTAACAATTCATGCTGTAATTATATGTTGAATGGTGAACATGTGTGTATGGTTGTATTATTGTTCAATTGCATGTGCTACTGATTGTTTCCTTTTGACTTCCTCTGATTTTCTTCTTCTTAGCCTAGTGTGGGGTGTTTAAATTGGGATTCTCAATGAGGTGAGGGTTTCAATTTGGACGTTGCACATTAGATTAAGTTTTAGAAAATCCGGGGACGTCACAGGTGGTATCAGAGCATGAACAATAGCAAAGCCTGACATTTGCTCATTATGCAACTCAAACTAAAGAAAACCTTGAACTTAATAATCTTTAGGGTTAGATTAGTCATCTTTTAGAGACTAGATCTGACCTAGCCTCTAGGTTAGCACCTAGATGTCTGAGAATTAGGTCTAGATGGGTGCTTGTTGAGTAGCAAGTCCTTAGATGTCATTCTTTCCTTGTAGTGCAACGGTATGGGACGTTGGACTATTTGGAAATGACGTGCATCAAGGGAAGAGAAACCCTAGACATATGGTGCTCATTGTCTAGAGTAGCTACACTAGTCTACACCATGTTCTCACCCTTTTCACTAGTTTTCATGACACTGGACTCTCTACTATGTGTGGGACACTCGTTTTCAGGATTTGGTTTTTGATTCCAAACAGATCGAACCCCGATAGTTTTCTCTGACGCTTGTTTTATCGGAGAAAAACTATATAATATTTTATTATGTATATGTATTACAAAAATGTGTCCCCACACATGTACGAGTAGGAGGTGATCATGCAACCTAAGGAAAAGTGAATGACATCGGTCTAGAAGAGAGTGTAGTTCTGGATTAGATGTCTAGAGCCTTTTGATATATATGATAGATATAATAGAGGAAATAAGTTTTGATGATATGAGGTAAGTTGATATAGTCTATGATGATATATGTTTGTCTTTGAGGACTTAAGTTCAGTCTTGAGGATGCAAGATAAGTTTTGATGATGCAAGTAACTAGGCTTTTATGAGATAAGATATGTTAAGATGAGACCAGGTTGTGAGTCATCATGAGCCTCAAGCTCTTTTACAAAGGAGGACCTCTAGTGTTAGGACCAGTTTTGGGGTTAGCTCAAGAGAGAGCAAGACCCACACGGAGTAGGTCAGAGAACCAAGACTCCACAATATGAGAAATATGAGATATGTGATATGATATGTCCTAAACTAGACTACTCCTGAGTGATTGAGATGAGTTGCTTTATGTATGATTCCTATAGTCTTGTTGAACCCTAGATGTCCTTGGGAAGACCAAACCCTAGAGATAGAGGGAGGCTCGATATATATATATGTATATGTGCAAGTGGAAATCAATATGAGTACCTACCATCTGGGTGAGGGAGAGAGCCCAAGACCCCGGAGGAGGTAGCTATGTTAGTTTCTATGAAGCCTCATGCTAGGGTTGGTGGTTTCCCACATAGGAATCTAGTGGTGTATATAAGAGATTTTTGGGTAACCATGTTTCATGGGTAAAAGCTGAGAAGAGAATGTCATAGAATGTTTGAGTTTGTGCTTTGTGGCTAGATCTTATGAAGTTGATCACTAGTTCCAATGAGGTAATTCGAGAACCCTAGACTAGGAGAGGGAAGATAAAGTATATGCATATGAGATATTCATAGGGTTGAGTTAGCTCGGAGAGACTGAGCACGACACTATCCTCGTGGTATGGGTCAGAAGAACCTCAGTTGCACTACATGAAGTTTTGATACATGTTACATGAGCCACTTGGATAAGTTTGTTAGCACAACCATGATATAATATACGTAAGATGTGATCTAATAACGAGACGTGATATATAGACATGATGTGATGGAAACCTAGAGATGGTTTAATAGATGTTAACACATATATGGTTGACCTTATACATGAATAATGATGATAATGTGATATTGTTGATTAATCTTGTGAGAATTCATTAATAAATGATGCAATTCACTATGAGCAATGGAATAAGACTACATGAATGAACATGTTACACGAGGTGTTAATCTTAGTGCTTAACAAAGATGGAAAAATATAGTTTGACAGTTATCACAACATAAAGATTATGACATCTTGATATGACCTAGATGGATAAAGTGAGTTAATGATAATTAACTCCCTTCTAAAAGGCATGTGGTAATGTTGAACATGTTATAATAACTAGCTCAATAATATGTTGATGGTGCCTTGATATAAAGTGGATTAACTTTAGTTCACTCATTTAGAACATGGTAATATGATATGGAAACCCTAATGCAAGGGTAAATATGAGGATGTAAATTCTAAAATATGAATGAATGCCTTTGGTTCCTTGTAAAATAATGTAAGTCTTACTTTCGAGGATGAAAGTTCTTTTAAGATGTATATGATGTGATAAAGTGGACTCTAGCTTAATTTCGAGGATGAAATTTCTTTTAAGATGTGTAGGATGTGATGGAGTGAACTTTTGATGTTCTTAAATACCCAATTGGATATTTGAATCATGAGTTGGAGATTAGAATAATGAACATGTGTCAATATGTAATGCGACGATGATGATGATGCATATATGTTTGATGTTAGTCTTATGATTAATGACCCTAATTATGAATCACCTTGGATTAGACATAAGTTGGATAGCGATGAACCTATGGATAAAGTTTCATAGTACTTCTATGTTCCTAGAAGAAGATTTTGAGGTATGGAAATGATATATTAATGTACATATTTTTTAGGCATGATAGAAACATGTTTTAATTGTGCTTAGCTCTAAGTTTGATATAAGCCCCGACCAAACGCTCCACTGGTTTGTGCAGTGGATTGACCTAGTGGGAACCCTTCATTCTGGTACATCAGGCTCCCACACTACCAAGATAGTGCATCGTGGGTCATGGGTATGCGGGAACCCAGCAGTTGGCTTTGACTTGATCGTGGCCTCCCTACAACTGCTCACTTCACGATAGAGGGTGAGGAATGAGGAAGTTACACTTCCCTTCCCCCACACTTCCTCCCCCGCTCATTACAGACCTGTGGGAGCCAACCTCCTTCTCATCTCCCCTTAGCACAGATAGGACGGGTTGGAGGAGCGCAACCCCAGATCCACCATCGTGGTAGCGTTTAGAGATGGGGCATCAATGGAGTTGAAGCTCGGTAGCAGTTGCTGCAATGTGAGGGCAATGTCAAGCCTGAGGAGACAGTGGCGGCTAGAATTGCATCTCATGCTGGATCAGACAGGAGCACAGGTCCGTCAGGATAACATCGTGAGAAAAGGGAGACTCCAGCATCAAGCCACCATGCTCGTGGATGTGACGAAGGCAGGCGGATCTTCCCCAGCCAGGGCAGCGGCTGGTGCCGACGACCTCAGGCAGACCCGAGAGGGATCCGGGCAGATCCAGCATCAATTCAACCCCGACGGTCATGTGTTCGCGCACGCCGGCATCACGCGAGAGGCGCCCAGAAATCGGGAGAGTAGAGCCGTCACAGGGAAGGCCTTTTTTCCAAGAGACAGTGCACGAAGGTAGACTCAAGCGAGAGGAAGCAGGATGGCGGCGTGGAGCAGAGCCAGCGGCGGCGGCTTTATAGACCTCACACGGATGTCGTGCAGGCTGGGGATCAGCTGTGCGGAAGCGGCGACTGGTGCCGGGAGGCGCTTGCAGAATGACTGCAGGCCTAGGGGAAAACACCAGCGGCGGCGGGTTCTACAAGCCACGAGGAAGGAGAGTGGGCGGTTCAAGGGTCTCGTCTGCGTGAGAAAAGAAAAAGAGGACCAAGCCTGTAGCCGTGAACCAGACCTAGACCAAACACGAACCACCGGCCCAACCAAGCAAAGGAGCCACTACCCTAGTGTCCACATGGCGGGATCTCATTGGCCCAAAAAGGTAAGGAATCTAAATTATTTTCAGATCTTACAAAATTCGTAGAAAATAGTCTGATTCTCAGAAAAATGCAAATAAGGTACCGAAATTCTCAGAAAATTGTATAGAACAAGATGAGACTATAATATCAGACTCTTTATGCACGTATATCAGCAATATCATGTAAGATGTGTAATTCTTGTTTAATGGATAATAAATAGCAAATGATGACATAAAATCATGGAAAAATATCAATAAGTCTATAATTATGTATAGAATGCATATGATGTCAGTTATGGTCATGTTGATCCTCGAAATCATGTAATTTACTCCATATGGCTAGTTAGGGCTAATAACCCTAAATAATATGTAATTAATGCATACATGGTCAATAAATGATGAAATTTACAGAACAATCTTATATCAGTAACTGGAAGCTAATCTGGAACTTTGATATCTGTTAGATGCATAAAATTCATGTTAGATGACGATGACCTATAATACATGTGATGAAACCCTAATTTGAGTAATACATGTAACTTAGGGTTAATATGTATCAATAATGATACTGAACCTAATGTTCAGATAATGAGCTTTGATAATGAGATGTAATCTGGAAAACGACATCAGTGAGATAACCTTAAGACAAGAATACAAGTAATCATGAGAATATCCTAATGAGATAAGTAAACCCTAATGAAATCGATTAGGGTTAAGATGATATGTAAGATGATAAGAACCTGATGATAGTATATGGTCTTGTCTTTATCAGGATTTGACCTAGGATACATAGTTGACATGAGGATATGATGATTAGGTTTGTTCTTGATCTAAGGTACGCCATTACCTCTTACTTGGCTTATTATACAATATGCTTGTGTTATATGTGTAGTAAAATACTTGGCATATGATATTGGATGAAATGATTGTTCTTGTATGATATGTTGCATGATTTTCCATGATTACTTATATGAACATATCAAACATAATATATCTGTTCCATTATATGAAAGCACTAACTCTTTGGTAGTGTGCTTGGAAGTGACCTAACTCTTTGGTAGTGGTCACATTGTACATATGACCTAACTCTTTGGTAGTGGTCTGACCTAACTCTTTGGTAGTGGTCACCTTGTACAAATGATCTAACTCTTTGGTAGTGATCATAAAGGCCTTGATATATAATGGAAAATAAGCTTAAAATATGTGTTCTCTTTTGTTAATGAATATCCTATGCAAGTATATGCTTTTCTTATATTCTTCTGTTACTGCCAAGTATATTAGTTTTATCTTATTGCCAAGATATGATGAGATGTATATAAAAAGACACGTAGGCGTACTCAGTACAATATTCATGAAATATTGTGCTGACGTGTACCACATGTAATCTTTTGTTTAGGTTGTGGTTATGCTCTTGAAGATCCAGGATAGTGAAAGTTGTGTGGTGAGGTGATGTACAGGTGGACCTGTTGTCTTAAGATCCTATAGTTTAGTGGTAGTACATGTATATGTAGAAGTTTGATGTTCAATATGTAATATCAAATGTTGTAACAATTCATGTTGTAATTATATGTTGAATGGTGAACATGTGTGTATGGTTTTATTATTCTTCATGTGCATGTGCTACTGATTGTTTCCTTTTGACTTCCTCTGATTTTCTTCTTCTTAGCCTAGTGTGGGGTGTTTAAATTGGGATTCTCAATGAGGTGAGGGTTTCAATTTGGACGTCGCACATCAGATTAAGTTTTAGAAAATCCGGGCACGTCACAGTTCACCTCACCTGTTGTCAAGAAGGCATCCACAACCATCTGATTACATGCAAGGGATGATATTCACTACTACACCAACCTATCTGTGGCACTTATCTTGCTGACGTTTGAGTCACATGAAGCAATTGGATCAACACTGCAAAAAGGGCCTTGCATGATACTCGAACTGACTAGTTGCATGATATATCAAAATCTTGGCCTTGAATAATGCATCCAAGAATATACCCATCAACTAAATATCTTACTTTTAATTTCCTCAATCTACAGTTGTATATATATATCATTCATCGACAACCTCATATTACCATGAAACTGCAAACCTTGATTCATAATATTCTAAAGTGCATTCTTGCCAAATTTGAGGTGTGAACTCCAATGATTGGCCATTCCAATACTCAAATCCATACTTCACGTATCCTACTGATTATCCAAAATTCTAAAAGTTCACTTCGTCACATCCTACACACCTTAAAAGAAAAATTTCGTCCTCAAATTAAGCCAGAAAACCCACTTTGTCACAGAAACCCCGTCAAGAGAACAACCGACCTCCTTGCCGCACCTGTAGAAAGGGGCACGCCGGTGAATGCCGCTATAAGAAGAAGACATGTTTTCGATGCCACCAAGAAGGACATCTGCAATCCGTCTGTCCTATGCCAGATCCCAGGGGACCAGGACAGGTGGCAGCTCCACCAATAGTAGCTCCACCAGTAGCAGCCCCACTTATAGATGTAGCCCCACCTGCTCGAGAGAGAAGACAAGCTCGGGTGTTTTCCATTGACAATGAGGAGGCTCAAGTTAATGCTAATCGATTGATCAAGGGTAATAACCCTTAGAGTTTTCTTTTATGTTTTAAAGTTAAGCATGTAATGGTCTAATGCATGGTGAACAATATTGTAGGCATGCTTGAGGTTATGGGACATAATGTGAAAGCTTTGTTTGACTCGAGATCTACTAATACTTTCATTTTGAGAAATCTTGCAACTGTGCTATGTTTGGATATCAAGGATTTAGGGTATGTCCTAGATGTTACAACCTCGAGTGGTCGAATCTTTACTTCCCTTTTGAAAAACCCAGTGGTATCTATGAAATATCGAGATCATGATTTTCCTATAGACTTCATCCTTCTTGACATGAATGATTTTTATGTAATCATTGGTATGGATTGGCTTTATACGTATAGGGCCAATATTGACTGTAGAGAGAAGAAAGTGATCATCAAGAGACCAGGTCAACCACCTTTTGTCATTAGGGGTAGGAAGGATGCCACCACCAGCCCATATCTTTCAGTCGTTAAAGCAGAGTGGATGATGAGTAAAGCGTGTCGAGCTTTCCTAGCAGTAGTCACCGAGCCAGAACCCAAAGTGCAACCCTTAGAAGAAATAGAGGTAGTTAGGGGCTATGCATATGTTTTACCAGATGATCTACCTGGGATTACTCCTGAAAGAGAGGCAGATTTCTCCATAGAGCTAGCCCCTGGTACAAACCCTATTTCCCGAGCACCTTATAGGATGGCCCCTGCTGAGTTGCTTGAGCTAAAGAAGCAATTGCAGGAATTGTTGGATAAGGGTTTTGTCCACCCTAGTACATCACCATGGGGAGCGCCAGTTCTTTTTGTAAAGAAAAAGGATGGTTCGCTCCGAATGTGCATAGACTACCGGATGATCAACCAGGCTACCATTAAGAACAAATACCCTTTACCCCGAATAGACGACTTGTTTGACCAGTTGAAGTCGGCTCGAGTCTTTTCCATGATCGACTTGAGGTTGGGTTACCACCAGTTGAGGGTTAAGAGTGAGGACATCCCAAAAACAACTTTTAGAACCTGGTATGGCCACTATGAGTTCGTGGTTATGCCTTTTGGGTTGTCCAATGCACCTAGTGTGTTCATGAACCTTATGAACGGTGTGTTTCAACCCTTCCTTGACTCGTTTTTCATAGTGTTCATAGATGACATATTGGTTTATTCAGATGACGTAGATCAACACCGAGACCACCTAAATAAAGTCCATGATATCTTAAGAGAGCAGAAGTTCTACGGGAAGTTCTCTAAATGTGAGTTTTGGATAGACTGAGTCATGTTCCTTGGACACATCATCTCAGGAGGAACGATCGTCGTAGATCCAGCTAAAGTGTCAGCGGTATGAGATTGTCCAGCACTGAAGAACCCCTTCGAGATACGAAGCTTCTTGAGGTTAGCAGGATATTATTGGCGCTTCATCGCAGATTTCTCAAAGACCGCCTTGCCTCTGACCATGTTGACTCAGAAAGATGTGAAGTTTGTGTGGTCTGATGTTTGTTAAGCTCGTTTCCAGGAGCTGAAAGAGAAGCTGACCACTGCACCAGTTTTGACTCTACCATCAGGCAATGAGGGTTTCATGATTTTCACTGATGCATCAAAGATGGGACTTGGCTGTGTGTTGGAATAGAATTGGCATGTGGTTGCATATGCCTCCCGACAACTCAAGCCCAACGAGGTGAATTACCCGACCCACGACCTGGAGTTAGCTGCTATCATCCATGCCTTGAAGATTTGGAGACATTACTTGTATGGTGTCACTTTTGAAATCTTCACCGACCATAAGATCCTGAAGTATCTACTGACGCAGAAAGACTTGAACCTACGACAACGACGATGGATGGAGTACATGAAGGATTACGACTTCACCATTGCCTATCATCCAGGGAAGGCGAATGTCGTAGCCGATGCATTGAGTCAAAAACAACTAAGGAGTGCAGCTGTGTTGTCCAGACAGTGGAAGAGCTTAGAAGAACTAGTGGAATGGTCACCTCAACCGTTAGATGGTCGAGTTCGATTGGCCAATATCAAGATACAATCTGAGTTATTATGTGAGATTGTCGCAGCACAGTTGGCCAGTGGAGGACTTGACAAGATGAAAGGCTTGATGCAGAAGCCTCAGACCCGTCTTTCATTGGGAATAGACGGAGGAATCAGATTTGAGAATCACATATGGGTTCCTGAAGATTCCCCGTTGAAGGAACGTATCCTTCAAGAGGCTCATGGTTCTAAGTACACGGTACACCCAGGAACTACTAAGATGTTTAAGGACATGTAGAGGTTTTTCTGGTGGCCAAGAATGAAGAGAGACATTGTAGCTTATGTAGCCAGTTGTCTTACGTGCCAAATGGTGAAGGCTGAACACCAACGACCCAGCAGACTTTTACAGTCTATAGAGATTCCAGAATGGAAATGGGAGCATATCACCATGGATTTCATGGTGGGTCTACCCCAAACCAATATAGGTCATGATGCGATATGGGTTGTGGTAGATCACCTTACCAAGTCAACACACTTCCTCACCCTGAAAACCACTGCCAAAGTGTCGAAGTTAGCAGAGTTGTATATCAGAGAGATAGTGTGTTTGCATGGTGTATCGGGTTCCGTCATCTTAGATAGAGACCCAAAGTTTACTTCCAAATTGTGGAAGTAGGTTCAAGAGGAACTAGGTACAAGGTTGAAGTTCAGTACCGCTTATCACCCCCAGACAGATGGTCAGTCAGAAAGGACGATTCATACCTTATAAGATCTATTGAGAGCTTGTGTGCTCGATTGGGGTGGATCATGGGAGCAGTACCTACCTTTAGCTGAGTTTGCCTACAATAATAGTTACCAAGCTAGTATCGGGATGCCTCCATATGAAGCTCTATATAGGAGACCGTGTCAGTCACCACTTCACTGGGATGATGTTGGTGAAAGGACCTTATTGAGGTCAGATGAACTCCAAGTGTATGCTGATAAAGTCGCTTTGATCAGGCAAAAGCTAAAGATTGTCCAGGACCGACAGAAGTCGTATGCTGATGCAAAGTGGACTGATGTGCATTTTGCCATGGGAGAACACGTTTTTCTGAAAATTTGACCGCTCTGAGCTATAGCTAAGAATAGAGGAAAGTTGAGTCCCCGATACGTGGGTCCATTTGAAGTGTTAGAACGGATCGGTGAGGCCGCATATCGATTGGCATTACCCCCTCAATACAGTATGATGCATGAGTGTTTCACGTGTCTGATCTGAAGCGATATGTGCAAGATCCAAGCCATGTGTTGAGCATTGAACCAATTGAGCTTCAGGGAAAGTTGTCTTATCCTCAGTTGCCTTTGCGGATTCTAGATACCAAGGTAAAAGAGATCAGAAATAAGAATATAGAGATGGTAAAAGTTCTTTGGAAGCACCATGGAGAGGATGAGGCCACATGGGATCTGAAGACGGACATGGAAAAAGCATATCCTGATTTGTTTTCTTGATTGTTGAATTTTGAGGGAAAAATTCGTATAAGGAGGGGAGGATGTTATAACCTCTTCTTCCAAAACATGTAATGAGATTTGTGAATCTCCTTTAAAAGATAAATAAGATCAATGTTTGATTTCATGGTTTGTTTTGAATGATTTTTCGTGAATAATAACCTTGCATGCTCTTTGATGGGCCTTATTGGCCATTAAGCCCAATTGAATGAAAAAGAAAAAGAAAGGAAAAAGGAATTCAATGGGATCATGGAAATATAATAAAATGGATAAAGGATGATTAAAAGGTTAAAAGATAAGTATTTCATGTTATAAAGGTTCCTTGGGGTTCAGGGAACTCAGGATAAATAAATAATAGCAAGGGAAATAAAGAATATGTGGAAAATGTGAATAAAAAGGTGTTTTCTTGCAACTAAAGAAAAGGGACATTTTAATTGATATTATGATCCCAATTTCGGCAGGATGAATGATAAAAACAAAAAAGAGTTTCCCTCAAAATTTGAATAAAAATGGAGTTAAGAATTGGGGGTTATGGTTTTTCCAAGTTATCTTTAATTTGGGAAGATAATTCGAATATTTGGAAATATTTCCTTTTTCTGTTTGAGCATGGATGATGATGGTTGTTGGATCTTGATCCAACAGACCTGGCTCATCCTCTAGAGTCCCAAAGGGACATGGACTGCAGCCACCCACAGGGGATTTTCCCCTCGTATTTCCGATCACAGCAGAGCACGAGCACTTATGGGAAGTATCCCATTAGGTTCGGGATAAGGAGGCAAATCTCCCAGATCCTACTTTAACGAGCTCTTGTCGCGTCTTCGAGAAACGCCCAATTGGGCTGCAAGCAGGTGTTGCGGCGGGGTTAGAAACCCTAAAAGGGTCTTCCGTAGCGTATATATGACCCCCTACTGATCACTCTCACCCTCACGATCCCAGGCGGCCACTTCCTAAGCCCTAACCCCCTCTCCCTCTCTTGTTTGCTCGCGCTCAGGCACGGTCGCCGCCGTGGTGTCGTCACATTCTAAATAACAAAGGAAGGAGGAAGAGACGAGCAACAGCCGTAGATCCCTGGACCATCGTGAGCCCAAGCACGATCCAACAGATCAGCCGAAAGGGAAAGGGTGCGCATCTGACTAAGTGGGACTAGTGAACGCGAGTCGTTGGATCGGGATCTAACGGATCGGCCGAGGAAGGGTGCGCGCACGATCCTGTGAGTGGGCGTGATCGATGACGTGCATTGGATCAAAGCGCAGACCATTGGCGCACTGATCAAACGGATGAGATAATCCGTTAAGTATCCTCTCTGATCAAATAATCCAGAAAATAGTTTTTCATGTAAAATTAATAGAAAATGCTAGGATTATCCAATGGAGAAACTTTATATATGAAAGTTGTGTAGAATAATGCAAGGAATCTAATAAAAATGATTTTATAACCTAATTCTAGTTCGTTTTGCAAAAGTACTTTAATTTTCTAGTAAAATGCATTTCAAGTTAATTAGAAACCCTAATGGTACATAAAGGATGATTCTTTGTAACTTAATGGAGTAATTTGAGGATTATCAACCTATTAATTGATAACATGGAGTTTTCATCTGTATTGAGTACAAAGATGGTTAATTTAGGGTTTACGACTATAAATGAATGATATGGTACATGGAAACCCAAATTTAGGGAGAAGGAAAAGAAACCCATGTTATTTGTGAATTAAGGAAGTAAATTGCTAAATAATGATTCTAAAACTGTTAGGAATTTTAAAAAGGAGAGAATTTACATATTTTAAATGAATTTGATAAATTAGGGTTCATATTACCTAAGAATGAACACAAAACCCTAATTTTCAAGGAAACCCTAAAATTGGAATAGGAACCCTAAGGAATAAGATGGAATTGGATAAATTTTGATAAAATGAAGTTGGAATGTTTATTTCAGGGTTTCTGTGCAATTTTCTTGCTTGCTTGGACATTCTCTCTCTCCATATTTAATTTTGTAACCCAATCTACAATAAGAGGTATGTGGTTACGCTTATGACTATACCGATTAGATTTCCGCGGATTTTATCGATGTTTCCCTCAATGCTTGAAATAACTGTTGGATGTTTCAATTCATGCAACTATAAAGTGACTATGACTATCACTATGAGTATATATGTATAACTAGCTCGATCCGAGTCAACCCCTGTGGCTATACAAAGGCTAAGGATAACCTAGAGAAAGGTCTAGGGTATCATGAGTTAGAAATTGGGCAACCCATGTGTAGTGCCATGAGAATCTTAGCATACCATGAGTTAAGGAGTGGGCTACTTATAGGTAGTGCCATGTGACTCAGCCCTAGAAATTGATTCACCTGTTAGGTGAAGTCATGAGGGGTTTAATGGGAACAGGGTATACATGGATCGCGTAATTATACTTAAAACGTAAAATAGTTTGTTAAATGATAATTGAATGCAATACATTGTTATAGATAATTGCATGGTTAGTGAATCCCCCACATACGAGCTTTGGCTGACCGACATTTTGTTTGTCAGCGTTTTAGGTACAAACAAAAAGGACAAACAATAAACTGTCATATTATGAAGTACACGAATTAAAATCCAAAGGAGGATTAGTTAGTTAGTCCCAGTGCTGGATAGAAGTTTAGAAATCCAAAATTTTCAAAGGTATGCAAAATTTTTATTTATTACATCTTTTTAGTTTAGTCTATTAGAATTTAATAATTGCTATCGATTAATTGTTGAACCTTGATCTGGAAATTGATAATGACACCAACCTCTCAGTCTCCCTTAATTGGGGGTCACCAGAAGGTGGGATCGTTACACCGACACAACCTCCTTGCATCTTGATAAAGGCTATGGTGGCTAACATCACATCTTAAGAACTGTCCCTTTGTATCACCCTGAACAAGCACACTTGCTCTAATCAGACCCTCTAGTCTGGATCATACTAACCATTAGTTAGGGGTGATAAATTGTACTATTATCGAGTTCTTCATGTATCTACTTCCACATTATGGAAGCAAACCTTGGTCATACCCAAGAGCTTTTGAACTCACATCATGGTGTGGTTGAACCATCTTCTCTCTTAAGTAGTTCAACCGAATCTGTCTCGTGACAGTACTCTTCCTTTCTCATGTCATCTAGGTAAGGCGATCTACCATCACCCATATTGGATCTCGACCTTCCTTGGTCCAGGGGGAGACTCACAACATCCCTATTGAAGAACTCCCATTCCCTCTCAGGGACTCTTTTATCCTCTATATTGATACACTGGGTTACTGGTATTCGTCCTTCACCTCCTGGCTTGCATGGCCACATGCTACATGCAACTTTGTTTTAAGCATCCAGAGTGCTACCATCACTTACTATCTTTGTAGTACCAAGGTATATCATGACCTCCTGTATTGTTATGATTCCTCAAGCTTGATACCTCAGAAACCCTAAACCACTCTCAAGAGGGTTTTATTACCTTCCTATCCAAAGAAGTGTATCTGAGGTTCTATCACCATCCATCAACGACTAAAATGGCTAACCAAACAACCATTCACTAGTTCAGCATATCTTATTACATCTGTGTGTTAGCCAAAACACATCCTCTTTCCATACAGAGGGTTAGTCGAACAACCTCAACTTCTTCTAGCTTCCAGCTAACTAGACAGCTATATCTCAACCAGAGCATTCATTACCACTTCTTATCCTTAGGTGTTAGGTAATGTTGAAGACATACACCTCCATGTATTCTACTTATCATCCCATCTCAAACTCTAAGTTTGTCTTCATCAAGAAATTTCTGAGCTCATCCCAATGGTGATCAAACTCAACCTTGTATCACTTGCAAATTCCACATAGCTCATGCTAAAAACATCCTTATAAGATGACTACCTTACTTCTATTAGTGTTTGTAAACCATCCATGTATTATTCCTTCCATAAAGGTATGTTATCATCTCTATCCTCATACCTTGTAGCAACGTTCCAACTTACATCATCTATATCCTTGGTGTAAGGTATGCGTATTGTCCTATCTCTCACTCCCATAAAAAGAAGAAATAAGCATTTGGCGGCCATCCAAATACATAGTTCTTCCCATTCCAGGAGTAGAGATGGTATCCCACCTTGCCAGTACACCTTCAAATCTAAGTTGAAACGTGCAACTCATGTCTCCACATCACAAACATCATGATATCAAAAAAATTACTTCCATGGGAAACTAGTCTCGAACCTACTGGGGTTTACACACAATCCTTGGTCATCTCCTCTGGGTCTATAGGGTGTCGGCACTTTTGGGGTCATCCATCTTCCCTCATGCATCCAGAGAGTGCCCTACTCATATTCCCTTTGTGTCCCATGAGTTCATGAAGGTCATCAATCTCCTAACCCATGGCCCTCAGAAAATGATAGTTGTTACCTCCCGACCCTATGGTCATGTGCAACTAGGGAATTAGGCAACTCCTTCTTCCATCAGTCTTATCCCTACCTGACCCTTGGATAGACTTAGGATTCTAACATAGTACATGTTCAACTTAGAACCTTACCCAATCCTTCGTCATCTCTCTCTATATTCATGACTGACTTTCATCCCTTCATAGGGGTCATGGCAACCTACCTATCTTGGTCAGGCCCCATACCAGTTACCTCCATGGTAACACATCCACATGCACTTAGAGATGGTTATCTATGGGTCAACAGGTTCATTCTCATACCATATACTTTTCACTTAGCTTCTCAAGATCCTATGAGACCTCGTTAGGTTTCCACAAACCCACCAATTGGTACACACCTTACCAAAGGGTCCCTCTCCCAGGATGGGAGGAACCTACAACTCTTGACAACAAGGTCACAAACATCCTTAGGGTTTATATTCACATGAGCATGCTTAACCCAGTAGCTACTAGGGCACAAGTAGACCACCTATTAAACCATGGTAGGTCATACTCATTCTCTTCCCTCAACACTATATCAACTTAGTTGTGAAGGGTTCATCAAACATACCCTTAACTTAAGGGGTTTCCTTTACCCCCAACACATGAGGAGTACCATGCTCGAAACTATAGAGACTCAAATATCCTCATGAGCATCAGATACACTGCTTCCCCTCTTAGGCCTAGGAACCCTAGGTTCTCCTATGGATATCCAACTGCATGCTCAATCTCTTAACCACGAATCAAGCACGTCTGAGGTATGTCACGTACTCCCATGATCCTTTTATATGAGAAATACCTCAAAGTTGAGTCCTCCTCAAGGGAATCCGACTAGATATAAAACCTCACAATTGGTTACTTAGAACTCCTTAGGGTCTAAGGCACTCTTTATCTCATCTAGTAGGTAGACACTTATACCATAGGTACCAGAAGCATCATCCTCTTTCTAGGGTTTTGTTCCTCTAAAGATAACCAAGATGTCATCATCCTCCAGGGGTCAAGCATAAGGCAACCACTATTATCCACTTAGGTCGCATCATCCTCAACTCCCCACTGTGCCTCATGTCTTGAAATCTAAGTTTCCAACCTTTTTGCTCGGGTCCTGCTTTCTCTCTCTAGAGCTAACTCCACACCCAGCCTTACAACTAGAGGTCCTCTCTCCATGAAGGATCGAGCTCACATGCATACCTCCATGCGAATGAAGCCTATTCTCGACTTATGTTTGTTCATGATTATCCATAACCCCTTATGCTTATCACATAAGCCATCCATCATGATCCCTTGTCCAGGGTTTCATCCTACTGTCAGCACTAGTGACATACTCTATGTGTAAGCTATACCCTACTTGCACAAGCCCATAGGGTTCTATAGGTTCTTCTCTAACTACATCAATGAATGAGCTATCCTTCACTCTAACCTGCTCGACCCTTCCCAGGGTTGGGTCGCCAAAGGTACTTGGTCATCCAATTTCTCATGGCTCATATGGCATCCAAGGCATGATATCTAACTCATCATGTCATCTCTAACCTTCACTTAGGGTTAGGGTTAGCATTATTCTCAAAGGATATGTCAGGTCTCTACTTTTAATGGAGATCTCTACCTCCAAGACTAACTCTCTTTCCTTATCCTCATGACAAGAAGGTCTAGCCTTAGGTCTCTCCTGAGGACAATGCCAACTCGTGTCATACGACCTAAGCATGTATCTATTTTTTTTCTTTGTTCTTAATCTATTAAACTTATGTCCATGACGTCTTATTTACATGTTTTTCATTCATTTGGTGGAGGATTCCTTAGACCTTATTAACCTTAACCATACCTTAAGAGGGTGAGGAGAAGAGAGGAAACCCTAATCCTTAAGGTCCTTAACAGAATTTGAGTTGAGAAGAGATGAAGAAGATGAGAGAGTCCTAAAGGTATCTTATTTCGAGTCATATCCTAAGACATCGAAAAAGCAGTAACACAATTCAGGAGTCCTCGTATTCCGACTAGCGGTGCAGAGGAAAATATTGCCAGCCCCCGGACGTGATCCTTTTCTAAACACCTAAATATTTCATACAATCCTCTAATAACTCCCTCGGTTCTATGGAATTTGTAAAATTTAATAATTATTAATGATTAGATGAGGAACCTATGCTCCGATACCAATTGTAACGACCCTGCCTCCCGGTAACCCCCAATTAAGGGAGACCCAAAGGACAAAGCCGTTATTCAATTAACAAGATCAAAGATTCGACAAATAATCAATAATAATTATGAAATTCTACTAACTAACTGGAATTTGGTATAAAATTAAAACTTTACTTACCTTTGAAAACTTTGGAAATCTATCTATCCAGAGCTTGAATTATTCTATCTAATCCTCCTTGCACTTTATTTCTTATTTCCACAATGTGTCACTTTACTGTTTGTTCTTTCAATTGTTGTTCCTAAAACGCCGACAAACAAAATGTCGGTCAGTATATCGAAATATACTGGTATGTGGGACCAACCAAAATCTTGCAAATATGGCTAACAATTTAATAATCACAATCAAATTAATTAGTAAGCCAATTTACACTTTTCAGTATGACATTCTCCACCGCTTTTGCCCTAACCTTGGCATACCCACCTTAGGGTTTCCTTTGCCAATGACTTAAGGCCACCTTCTCAATCCTGAGCTTGGTTCCTGGGGGTCACCACTCATGGTGCCCACTAGTCATGCAATATCATAGGCCACCTTCTCATTCCTGAGCTTGGTGCCTGGGGTCACCAATCAAGGTGTCCATTGGTCTACCCACCTGGGCCTGACCTTTGGCATCGTCCATCAGGGTGGCATGTAAGTGCGAGAATCCATACTTCTATTATTAATGTGATAATCATAGTGACTTTATAGTTTGCAAGTATGAACATCCAAACTGATAATTTGCATTCAATGCGATTAACCATACGGAAAATCCTCGAGAAACTAAGGCGGTTATTCATAATTAACCACATACCTGTACATGCAGATTTGAGACAAAATATTCCAATCAATTAAGACATCCAATCAAGTAAGTACAAGAATCTTGAAAAAGGCATCCAATATATTTCTATCATGAATCATGATATTCAAATCTAATAGGCCTAATCGTGCCCTAGGGTTACTAGCCCTTTTTAGGGTTTTTCCCATAATTAAGCTTTCACTTCCTTTTTACCACTTTTCCTTTATTTTTATCAAAATATCCATCAAACCCTAATTATCTCAGTTTATTTTCCATTAAGATCTTAAGATCAGATTTGGATCAAAAAACCCTAATTTTCATATTATTATATTCTTTCTTCCCTTTTTCCCTCACTTAGGGTTTCTAAGGGTTTTAATTAACATATTAGGTTTAGAACCCTAATCCTTGCAATTCCATCATCAAAACTGGTTACAATCTATCTTAATCATTAAACCAGTTAATAATGCTTGAATTTACACACTTGCAAGATTAAATCTATTTTCGATCATCAATTAGGGTTACTCCCATATTTAATACCTTTTCTACCCATATTATATACTTTTTGCAAAAAGATACTGATTTAGGTTCCCAAACTATTTTTTATGTGTCCCTCATATTTTTCTGTTCATTTTTCATGTATACATTTTTCTCATTAGAGCTTCCTAGCAGAAGTTATGATTTTTGCAAAGTAATTCATTTATCTAGGTTTTCTAATATACTACGACATTTATTAAAATATCTCTAGTCGTTCGATCCATGGTCTGCTGGACCACTCGTGATCCAACAGCCCTCGGCTGTGAGCCTAAACTAGAGTTGAAAAGAGGCAAAAGACTGCTTTACGCTTACCTTTACTCACAAGCGCTGGGGATAAGGGGGTCTTTTCCCCTTCTTCTTCTTCCCCGCGAGCGCCCCCCCTGTTCGTGAGCCAGGCTTGCCGCAGTCAACCTCAGAGTTGACTCTAAGAACTCTGAAGGGGAGAAACAGGGCCAACCTTCAAATTGACCGCACGCACACGTTCGTCGCCTCCCTCCGAACACGTGATGGTAGATGATAGCAATGTCGATACCGCAGATCATCCCCCTTATATATAGGGTCAACTGCCTATGGCCAACGATTTGGGGATTTCTATGTTTGTGGATGAAACCACCCATAAACTGGGTTGGATGGCTTCGAAAGAGACTCCCGAAGGTGATGAACTCATCATCAAGTCTGCTCACTGCTGCCAATTCGAGCAATCTTTGCTGAAAGATTCCCCAAACTGCTGCATGTGGCTGGTTCCTTGAGAGACTGGGACTTGTTCCCAGTCATCAATCCTTGATCAAATGGTCGAGCCTCAACCGCAAATCCAATTTCATTGTGACATTTAAGATTATTCATTAACTTTAGGAAACTTCTAAAAATCACAACTCATTATTCATTTATTCTTTTTCCACCAAAATTTAGAGGAAGCTTTGGATCGACAACATCTACATGTGTACCAAATTGGAGACCCAAATTCTAAAGGAAAAGGGTGTTTTCTTTATAAGCAAGCCATCTTTTGAATTAAGCCAATTTAATTTGGTATTTCCTCTTTCTTTGCCATTAAATTATTATTTATAATGACGGAAGAAGCAACGTCGAAAGACGATGCTGACGTATTGACCAAGAAGCAGCAATTGAATGAGATGGATACCACTGAACCAGCGGGATGGAGTGTAACTGAAACCGCAGAAGCTTCCCATACTGCTGTTGTGCCGGTAGGTGACGAGGTGATTAGAGGTAGAAACGCAGATGGACCCGCTGACAGTGACAAGAACCTCACCATGGAGGTTGAAGGAGAACGGGTGGCTGTAGAAGACCATGACGGCGCTGCAACACCTGGAGATACGGGTAAAAAGCAGTCCCTTTCAGGTAGGAAACCAAAGGAAAAGGAAGCTGGCTCAGGCCAAACGAGTCCTGTGAAGACCCATCAGTATAGCATACGAAGCAAGGCAAAGCGAGTTGCTGAAGGTAGTGAGGGGAGTACCGACCCTCAGGGAAGATAAATCACCCACCTTTTCTGGATGTTAAATACAATTTTGTGGAATATAAGAGGTGCCAACAAGAAGAAAGCTAGGCACTATTTTAAACACCTCGTTCTCAAACATCAGATCAAAATTGCTTGCATTCTAGAACCTCACATCTCTGGTGACAATGCTCTGTGAGTGATCAAGGATCTTGGTTTCTCTAGTTCTCACAGAGTAGAAGCTTCAGGCGTCTCGGGTGGGATCTGGGTGTTATGGAACGAAACTGATTACAACATCCAAATTATCCAAAGCAACAAGTTCTACATACACTATCAGGTAAATGACATCTACTTCATCACTTTTATCTATGCGTCACTGAACTCTAACAGAAGACCGATTCTGTGGGAGCACTTAATTACTATTAGTCAATCTATTAACCTCATGTGGGTTGCTCTAGGGGACTTCAACTGCATGTTGAGCCCGTCGGAGAAAATGGGGAGCAACAGGTTTAACCTTTCTGAGGCCACCAGGTTTAACAACGCCATGATTCAAGCAGGTTTGGTGGATATAGGCAGTACATGCTACACGTTCACATATAAGAAGGGGCTCCTGCATGAGAGTTTAGATAGAGCCTTTGCAAATGACAAATGGTTTCAACAGTACCCTATGTTTATCTGCGAAAACCTTCTGAGAGTTGGATCTGATCATAACCCAATTGGAATTCTCAAGTCACCTATTCCCAAAACAGACAAGAGATTCAAAACAAAAGCATCCTAGAAGCACCAACCAGATTTCCAAAACATTCTTAGGAGAATTTGGGACGGTTCGTCTTCCTTTCATTCCGCACTAGGAAGAGCTACGGGTGCTATTACTGAATGGGACAAGCTCACTCAACAGAATCATTAGAAAACTAAGAACATAATCTTGTCTCGCATCACCAAACTCCAAAAGCAACTAGAATCCACCTATGATGAAGAAAAAGACCACGAATGTCAACAACTAGAGTTGGACCTCGAATCCTTTTTCTTTAAGGAAGAGGAAGACTGGCGCTAACGAAGCCACATCACCTTGTTAACAGAAGGAGATAACAACTCTAAGTTTTATCATGCATACGTCAACAGTAGGCGAAGATCTAATAGCATCTGCAGCCTAAAGGATGATAGTGGTAGATGGATTACACAACCCAATGATTTAAAATAGCTAGTAGCCAGTCATTTCAGAAACCTTTTCACAACCTTCTTAACGCCTACTGCTTCCACCATGGATAGAATTCCTGGAAACTTTAAACCTCTGAAGGAACAACAACTTCACATTCTTGGGGCCACTGTCACTGAGTATGAGGTATGGAGAATTGTCAAAGATGCTAACCCTTTTAAAGATGCAGGTCATGATGGCACTGATATGTATTTTATAAAATCAAACTGGAAAATTATCAGAAACTCCATTCTTCTCACTATCCGCAGTATCCTCAATGGATCTCCAATACCTGAAGCACTTGGGGATTCGAGCATTGTTCTCATTCTGAAGATAAAAAGCACAACCAATTGCAACCAGCTGCGTCCCATTTCGCTTAACAACGTCTGCCTTAAACTGGCTTCCAAAGTCATTGTTGAACGAGTCAAGAGGCACATCTCTGCCTGGATTTCAACAGAACAAACTAGCTTCATCCCTGGTAGATGCATATCCGATAACATCATCCTGGTCCAAGAGGTGATCCACAACTTCAGGAAGCGTTCCAGTGCACCTTACATGGCCATTAAGATTGATCTATCTAAAGCATATGATCGTATGTCCTGGGATTTCATCGAAAACACACTGAGTAAAATGTCCTGGCCTGATAATATCAAGAGATATATATTGAACTCCATTTCAGTTGGGCAAACAAGTATAATCTTCAACGGGGAGGCTCTTCCTCCTTTCAAGACTTCTAGGTGGCTACGCCAGGGTGACCCCTTATCCCCATATCTTTTTGTTCTATGCATGGAGCGTATTACTCAACTTATCCACTAAAGTGTTGATGATAAACATTGGTGACCAGTAAAGTTCTCCCAAAAAGGACCTGCAATCTCTCATATTTGTTTTGCTGATGACATAGTGCTCTTTGCACGAGCAACCGTGGAGCAGTTCGTGACCATCAAAGAATGTTTCAAGTTGTTTGAGGATGCTTCTGGGCAACAAATATCAATTGAAAAGTCCAGAATCTACTTCGCTGCTTCTGTGGACCGAGACACAAGAAAAAATATATGCCAGTTGAGTGGCATCCAGGAAACAGGTGGTCTTGGTAAATATCTTGGTGTCCCCCTTTTGCATAAAAGAGTGAACAAAGACACTTATTCCCACCTGGTGAATAACATGGAGACAAGAATAAATGGCTAGGCTACTAAATCTTTATCCCTCACAGGTAGTATCTTCCTTGCAAAGTCAGTTCTCAGTGCGACTCCCACCTATGTTATGCAAACAACAAAAGTACTTATGTCAGTCTGTACTAAACTGGATACGACAGTACGTAAATTTATTTGGGGAGGAGGATAAAATCCAAATCCTATTTCTCTTGTATCCTGGAAGGTGATCAGTACCCATATCAACAATGGAGGTCTAGGCATTAAGTCCATGTCAAACTGGAACAATGCTTTGCTATGGAAAAACTCTTGGAAATACCTGAGTTCTCATCACTCCCTTTGGAAGACAGGCTTTAAGAACAAATACAAAAATATGAATAAGAATAGGAAGGGTTGGGCAACACCTTTCTGGAAGTCACTGGCCTCTGGTCTCGATTTTGTAAAAGAAAACTTCTCAAAGGTAGTCAACAATGGTCTTACTACTGCTTTCTAGATAGACAACTGGGTTCCTAACTATGGTAGTCTCTCAACCATCAGCACAACACAGGTGCCCGAGGATATACGGGATCTACAAGTCACGAGTGTAAGAAATCTCCAAGGGGGATGGGTCACAGACTTCCTCACTAGCTATCTTTCAGTCGGCTGTGTTCAACAAATAGAGAAGCTTCCTCCCCCCGACGCAGCCAGAGGTGGTGACATGTGGAAATGGAAACATGATGAAACTATACGTGGTTGTTATACAACAAGCTCAACGTATGATATCATACATGGCAATCGAGTGCTCCCTACCAATAGGATTTGGCATACTATATGGCACATGCATGCTCCTAGCAAGATCAAAACTTTTATCTGGTTAGTTTGCCATGAAGCCATCATGACCAACGCTCGCCGCAAGCAAAGACATTTTACATATTGCTCCACTTGCCCACGTTGCGGGGCAGAAAATGAGGACACTCTACATGCTCTATGGACTTGTCCTTCTGCTACTGAAGTTTGGCTGCGGTTGAATATACAAACAACCATTAACCAGCACCAGCAGTCTGTCCAAGTATGGCTATCCAAGCAGTTGGCGGGCAACGAGGAAGAAAAGATGAGGTTTTTTGTCGCATGTTGGATAATATGGAGGGCTAGGAACGCTTTAGTATTTGAACATACCACCCTAGATACAAATAGGCAACTCAGCCAAATTGGGAGTACATGTAAAGCTGTGAATATTGGGAAAATGAAGAGGGCACCTCTTACACCCAACTGGGATGACGATGCTACCTACCAGTGGTCTGTAAATTTACCAATCAAAACCACATTCGTGGATGCAACAGTAAAGGGTAACAAGGCAGTTGTGGCAGCTGTTACTTTTGACAAAGAAGGCCAATGGACTAGGGGAGAGGCAAATACTGTCTTCACACTCTCAGTTACGGAAGCTGAGATTAGAGCGATCCATCTAGCACTACAGGTACATACCAGGAACATTAACGAGCCTCTGATGATTATTACAGACAGCAGCAAAGCTACTAAAGCCATAAAGGGAACTCAGTAGATTATCCAGCTTACCATCCATGGCTACAGGAGATCAACAATATCATTCAAGACCGAGAGGACGTAACGATTGTGAACCTACCCATGCAGCACAATATGATTGTCGATGCTCTGGCCAAGCATCATCTTAAAAACTACAATGAGGGTTACACCTATGAGAACCCTCCTCTCGACCCTGTGGGTCAACCCCTTCCTTTTCCCCGTGTAATGGTAGGAGTCCTACCATGTTTTCTTTGTCTAGAAATAATATCTGTAATCCACTTTTGATCCCTACACGAGGAAGGAGGGTTGAATAAAATATCTTCCCAGCTTCACCCAAATAAAATTATTATTTTTGAATTCCTTGAACGGCAAGGAACCTTAATGGCTCGAAATCCCATCTTGGGAATATTCATTAGCCTTTTACTTATCCTTTATCTATTTTCTCCCTCTTCTTATTCGTTTCTTTAGTAAAATATCTCTTTTCAAGGATTTCTCTTTATTTCTCTCCTATTTTCCTCATTGGTATTCCTTTTAACATTAGGAATCTTTGGGTATGAAATTACACCAAGGATAACTCCATTATACCTCTTTTCACTTATTTTCCACATTTCATCATTGTTTTCAATTTATTTCTTAATAAGGAAATACGTAATTAATATTTTCTTTTCTCATTACTTTATCTTTGCAATTTTGGACTCCTTGGGACCCAAGGAACCCAAGAGGCACGAAATCCATCCTTGGATTACATTCTTTTGCCTTCCAGAGGTTTCCAAATCTGTCTTTTCTAAAAAAAACTCAATTATTCATTTATTAATTGAATTCCCTTGTTATTGGGCCCAATAGCCAATAAAGCCCAGAACACAATCATCAAAGTTGTTGTAAATGAAACTTATTTATTTAAAATTATATCATTATTTGTTCCAATTTATTTAATATGAGAAATTTCATTTCTCACCAAAGGAACCCAAAAATTGGGGTTGTAACATTTATCATGTTTTTCCTCATTTTCTAAATAAGTGGTGGAAACTTTTAATACCAATTTTTAATTTTTGTAATGTTCCCCCTTTTTTGGGTAGGTTGTGACACTAGCACTTTGAGTTCTAACACCGTCCATTCTAGGCCACTCCATAATTTGTTTTGTTACTAATCTAACCTTACAAAATATTATCTTAGTTTTCATATTTAAGAACCTTTTGATACTCACATCTCTTTCTCTTATTTCTCATACTATCTTATGGTTACTACTCATTCCCCTGAGTATGAAGATCCATAAACATCACCACCACTTCTAGTACATTCACTTCCAGTGGACCAAGAGGAAACAATGCACTAGTATAGAAATGAGATATATCATCGATTATTTTTTAAGAAAAATCGACAATATACTATATATCATTGCGTCTTAAAAGACAACTACTACGATTTGACTAGATGAGAAAACACATGCTGCATTTTATTTTTCTTTTCAGTTGCTTTTCAAAGCCACTGATGCAATATATCACCTGCAAAAATACAATTTCACACCAAAATTTTTGTGAGGCATTTCATTTTCCTCCAAAAACCTACATCATCAGTTCTTTTACAAATATCCGACGGGATAAAGCGGTGTACATGACATGTGTCCCATGGAAAGTTTTCCACCTCAAATTGGTGTTTCTCGTCTATTATATCTACAATGACCAATGAGAAAGATGTACATGCATGTCATGTGTCCCATGGAAAATTTCCCACCCCTATTGGCATTTCTCGTTAGTTGTATTCACCCTAACCGATGTTGTAGGTATCACCGGGTTGCATTTGGAATTCGAAGATAGGAGTGGGTTTATTGTAGTCAACCGACGACAAAGTTGGCATTTTTCCAGTGATTTTTAGGATTTAAATGACAAAAAAGGTGTAGGTCGTCATTTTTGTAATTAATTGATGAGGTATGTCTTACTTAAACCCTATGAGAAACTCCTCTTTCCCCTCTTTCTCCTACCCACTGGTGAGTATCACTCTGGACTCTAACAACTTACTTCTTCCTCCACCACTCTTCAGGCCCTTAGTGATCTTCCTAGTTCTCAAAAACCTCCACCATAGGTTTGTTGTCAACCTTAGATACTTTCAACTCCTCCGCCAGCCATAGCTGCCTCTGCCGACCACATCTGGCCACTTCCGCTCTACCTCCCCCTCCCCTAACACTGTATCTCCTCCTCGTTTGATGCATACAAGTACAATATCTCATGTGATTCCCTATTGTTCTGTGTCTCCACGATGTCTCCATCTCCCTTCCCCTTTTCCTCCTTCCTCCTCTCCTCTCCATCCCCTACCCTAGTACGGTTTTCTTCTCAAATTTTAGAAGAAATCATACTAGGGCAAGGGAAGGAGTAGCAATGAAAAAGGAGGAGATGGGGAAGGGATATGGAGACAATTATCTACCCTATTGTGATGAAATTAATAAAAAAATAGCAAATTGTGATAAAATTAATAAAATTCATATGATTTTTTTTAAAAGTCATGAATAATTATTGACGTGGGATTTTATCGCACTAACAAACTCACTCGGGGTTCAAATCCTTGAGCTTTTACCAAAACTAAAGTGCAATAATACCACCTGCAAGCGGACAAGTCTTATCGCAGTATAGTTAAGGATTGAACCCAAAGGACAATGTTTTTAAGAATCCTTGTCAGTCTAATCCAGTTTGAGTTAAGACTAATATATAAAATGATTGGTTGATTTGAGGTTAATTAAACTAATTGTAAGAAAGTAAAAGTTGAATTAAAGTTGGGTTTAGATCAATGATATGGGGTCGTGGGATGGTATTGGGTTTCACCACCTCTACACATGAAAACATATTCAATCACAAACATTCCAGGCAAGATATAACAATCCAAATACAACTACTGCAAAAAAACCCCATACGGGCATTAGGTTTGCGTAAGCGTCACCTTAGGCATCAGATGTCTCGTCACCACCCAGATCACTTACTTACAGCTCAGAAGATACAGAAATCCAACAAAGGTTGTGGGCCCCCTGTACAGGCGTTAGGCACACAAAAGCATCACTGAAGGCTAGATGACTCGTCCCCTCACAGATCATACACTTACGACCTCAATGAAATCCCATTCTATTTCTAGTTTGGTTGTCAACCACATTAATTGATAAGCAAGAATGTGATAGATCAACGAACTAACATCGACGATAAACAAGACGATACAAAATCCAACTAAGGTTGTGGTCCTCCATGAGGGATGTTTAGACCACAAAAAGCATCACCGTAGGCTAGATGTCTCATCCCCTTGCGGATCATACACTTATGACCTCAAGGAATCCTATCAGAAGTTATCGTCAAGGAGTCGAACTTGTAAACTGCCATCTCGTCGCATATATAGAAGATTTCGCAATAAGGGAAAGAATAAGATGAAAGCAAGTAGATAATCATCTACAAACATACCAACTAAAAATGAAATGGAAAGTTATAGACATTGCCATGGAATGCTTAACAAAAGAACATGCTTGCATGGGCAGCGGGGCTAGTCCCCGCACCCCAGCGAAAAGGTACTACTCACTCATGATGCGAGAAAGAATAAGAATAAGAAACAGAGAGAAATCTACCATGAACTCGGTGTAGAAGGTAGTAGCAGCTCAGTGAAGAAGATATGACCTTCTACATCATGTCAGAGTAGATCTGGACGCGAACAGGAGATGCCAAGATAGACCAGACAGTCTCCCTCGCTCTGTCTTCCTTCTCTCCTCAGTCTCCTTGGTTACAGCATGAGCAGTAGGTGGAATGAAACTGGCATGGATGTCACTAGATTTAGATCAGACATGTGTATAGGTAGCCTGTCGGCATCTCGGAATTGATGCCCCAAATGGGGACCCTGTTGGTCCTATTTATAGGCACTGGACTGGCTGTAACGACCCCGCCTCCCGGTAACCCCCAATTAAGGGAGACCCGAAGGTCAGAGCCATTATCCCATTAACAGGATCAAAGGTTCGACAAATAATCAGTAATAATTAATAAACTTTACCAACTAAACTGAAAACTGGTACAAAATAAAACTTTTCTTACCTTGGAAAAACTGGGATTTCTAAACTTCTATCCGTGAAGATGATACTCCAACTAATCCTCCGGTGTACGTTACTTCTCATTTAATTCCACATATGCCTCTTTACTGTTTGTTCTTTCCATTTATACCTAAAACGCCGACAAACGAAACGTCGGTCAGTATATCGAAATATACTGGTATGTGGGGTCAACCAAAAGTTTGCACATATGACTAACAATTTAAATATCACAATCAAATTATTTAACAAGCCAATTTACACTTTTCAGTATGACATTCTCCACCACTTTTGCCCTAACCCTGGCATACCCACCTTAGGGTGCCCTTTGCCAATGACTTAAGGCCACCTTCTCATTCCCGAGCTTGGTGCCTGGGGGTCACCACTCATGGTGCCCACTTGTCATGCAATATCATAGGCCACCTTCTTGGTGCCTGGGGTCACCACTCAAGGTGTCCATTGGTCTACCCATCTGGGCCTGACCTTTGGTATCATCCATCAGGGTGGCATGTAGGTGCGAGAATCCATACTTCTATTATTAATGTGATAATCATAGTGACTTTATAATTTGCAAATATGAACATCCAAACTGATAATTTGCAGTCAATGCGATCAATCATCCGGCAACCACGCGGGAAACAAATGCGTTTATTCATAAGGGTAACCACATACCTGTACATGCAGATTTGAGACAGAATAGTCCAATCAACAATAGGCAAGCAAGCATTCAATAAGATCCTGAAACAAACATCCAATATTTTCTATCATGGATCATGGCATCCAAGTCTAATAGACCTATTCGAGCCCTAGGGTTACTATTTCACTTTTAGGGTTTCTATTGCAATTAGGGTTTCCTTTCATCTTTTACTATTTTAAACCCTAATTATTCACAAAAGATATTAAGGTTATCCCTTTACAACATTTAACCTTATTTTCAAATTAAAGGCATCATTGTCCATCAATTAAACCCATTAAACTTATCTTACATTAAAACTATCACTTTTATCCATTTAATCCATGACAAGATCATTATGCTTATCTATCATCAATGTGTAATTCATTATACTTTACTCATATGAACGTTATTAATCACCAATTCTACATTTTTCATGAGAAAACCCTAATTACTTTATTTAGGGTATTTATCCACAAACTAGGAACTTTAATGCTCGAAATAGTCTTAGATTCAGAATATCCCATCTTTAATCATGAAATTAATCAATTAAAGCCATTAATAGTCAAATTAGTCAACATTAGGGTTTCAAGGCCCATTAAAGCATATTCATGCATATGAAACTCCAAATTAACTAATTATATGCAAAGTTCATCCTTTTTCTTTCGAAAGTTTCTTTTTATCATTAATAAACTAATATCAACTTTTATCATTATTTAAACCCTACTAATCACATTAATCATATCAAAATAGGATTCTTTAGTCATCATTACATTAAAGTTAATAACTTCCCTTACTTTTCTAATTACAATCAGAATTACACTTCAAATATATTTTTATTGCATTCTACACATTCTCCTGATCAATTTTCATATTTTGTCCATTTCCATCGCAGCTACGGTTAATGCGATATGATTTTTATAAAATCTACTTACTTTGACCAATCAGGAGCCGCCACGTCACCTCTCCCCATGCAAGGAGCTCGCTGGTTGAAATTATAACCGAATTACCATCGTACCCCCGCGTAAGTTGTGGCTTCTTCAGCCCGCGGAGGGGCAAACACATCCAACTCCCTTTTGAGCGTCTTCAACCTTGGATTCCCGCGACTAGACCGCCGCAGCAGCCCTAACCGCGGCTTGCACTGCCTACTCTCCCTCCTCTTGACCCAGAAGATCACCGGAGTCGGTTTCTCTTGCTCCGCCACCTCCCTCCGACCTTGGGGAGCCACTCAGAACTCGACCAGAGTGGCTGGTTCGAGTAGGGTTGTCGCACGACCTGCAGCAGGTGCTGCAGCCATGCGGCCATTGTTGCGCCTCGTCCAGGGCACGACCAGGATGGCAATGCACCTCCAAAGCACCTTGGGGCATCAAGGTGACATTGCAAACCACCCTTGCCGCCTCATGTCCTACTGATCACGCAAATCCCATAGCTAGGGTTTAAGAATAGAAAGAATATGGAAGAAGGATGTGCGGGATTCCCTCTCCCTCTCTTGCACTCGAACTAGGGCCTTACCCTTTAAATAGGGTGAGTATCCATGCCCTAGGACGACCACCTATGAGTTAACTTAGCTCTATTCCCAATAGGAAACAAATTCCTTCATGGAAAAGAAAACCTTCTCTCTCTCCTTTATTCATTTTCTATTCCTTTCTCTTTAAATATTAAGATTTTCGAAAATTATTCCCTTCATTCTTTTAAAACATGCCCTTTATTCCAATGGCACGAAATTCTATTTTCATTTAATAGGAAAATACTTTCTTTTTACCAAATTCACAAAATTCATTAATAATATACCACATTATGCTCTTATTTTGCTATTGTGGTATTTTCTCTTTCTTTCCCCTTTATTGGGGCTCCTTGGACCCCAAGAAACTCAAAGAATTCGAAATTCCTTTTTAAGGAATACTCATTATCCTTAAATGCATCAATATGCATAATTCTCATTATCTTGTTTTATTTCTTATTCAAATATTTACTTTTGTGGATTTCTCTTTATTTCTATTTTATTTTCCTCATTGGCATTCCTTTTATCATTAGAAATCATTGGGATACGAAATCCCACTAAGGATAACTCAAAAATACCTCTTTTCACATATTTTCCCTTTTCATCAATGTTTTCAATTTCTTTATTAACAAGGCAATACTTAATTGCTATTTTCTTTTCTTATTGCCTTTTCTTTGCAACTTTGGACTCCTTGGAACCCAAGGAATCTAAGAGGCACGAAATCCTCTTTGGATTTGCCTTCTAGAGGTTTCCAAACCTTTCTTATCTCAAATTCTCATTTATTCATTAATAAATCGAATATCCTTGTTATTGGGCCCAATAGCCAATAAAGCCCGCAAATCAAACAACAAGGCTATTGTAAATGAAATCTATTTATTCAAAATAGATTATATCAATTATTTGTTAAAAAATATTTAATATGAGAAATTATATTTCTCAGCAAATGAACCCAAAATTAGGGTTGTAACATCCTTCCCCTCTTATAAGAATTTTGTCCTCAAAATTCCATCAAGCAAGCAAACAAACAGGATAATCCATTCTTATGTCCATCAGGGCTACTATGTGGCTTTACCCTATCCATGGTGCTTTCCAAGAACCTTCATCATCTCATATTCCTCCATCTGAGTTCTTTCTTACCTTGGTATATCGTACCCTCATAGGTGACTCAGGACATTTCATCCTCTCAAAAGCTGAATAGGTTCAGGGCTCAACACATGGCTTGGGTACCTCACATAGTGCTCTAGATCGGACTCATGGAACACATCACACATCATGTTATCCTGAGGGGTAAGACTAAACACAACCATCTCCACCAATCCATCTCAAATGGATCCCTATATCGGGGATTCAGCTCTCTTAGCTGTAGCTTAGAGGGGTCGGATTTTCACATTATTCCTCCACAGTGAACTGCATGTCAGTCTGCTTTGCATCAGCTCGTGACTCATGTCACCACTGGGCTCTCTCTCAGCCATTGCACGATCAAAGCGACGTCATCTTCACACACCTGGGGTTCTTTTATGACCTTCGCGAGGCCTCCTTCACCAACATCATCATAATGAAGTGGTGACCGACACTACCTCCTTATGGAACATCTTGCATCCCGATAAAGGCCATGGTGGTTAACATCACATCTTAGGAACTGTCTCTATGTATCACCCTAAATGAGCACACATGCTCTCATCAGACCCACTAGTCCGGATCATACTGTCCATTAGTATGGGGTGATAAACTGTACAAACACTGAGCTCTTCATGTATATACTTCCACCTCATGGAAGTGAACCTTTAGGTCACATCAAGAACTTTTGAATTCACATCATGGTGTAGTCGAACCATCTCTTTTCATATGTAGTCCAACCAGATCTGTCCCTTGACAGAACTCTTCCTTTCTCATGTCATCTAGGTAAGGCGATCTACCATAACCCATATTGTGTCTTGACCTTCTTGGTCTAGGAGAGACTCACAACATCCATAATGATGAACTCCCATTCCTTCTCGGGAACTCTTTATACTTTATATCCATGCACTGGGTTAATGGTGTTCGTCCTTCACCTCCTGGCTTGCATGGTCACATGCTAACTTTGTTTTAAGCATCCAGAATGCTACCATCACTTACTATCTTTGTAGTATCAAGGTGTATCATGATCTTAAAACCATGATCTTCTATAAATCATGATTCCTCGAGATCGATACCTCAGAAACCCTAAACTATTTTCATCAGGGCTTTATTACCTCCCTATCCAAAGAAGTGTATTTGAGGTCTTATTACCATCCTTTTATTACATCAAGGACTAAATTGGCTAACCAAATGACCATTAACTTGTTCAACATATCAAAACACATCTTCTTTCCAAACATAGGGTTAGCCAAACAACCTCAACCTCTTCTAGCCTCTAACTAAATTAGGCAGCCAGATCTCAACCAGAGCATTCATTACCATTTCACCTCTTTAGGTGTTAGGTAATGTGATGATATACATCTCCATGTATTATACTTATCATCTCATGTCAAATTCTAAGTTGGTCTTCATCAAGAAACTCTGAACTCATCCTCATGGTGATCCAACTCAACTTTGCATAACTTGCAATTTCCACGTAGCTCATGATAAGACATCCTTACAAGATGATTTCCTTAATACTCCTAGTGTTAATAAACCATACATGTACCATTCACTTCACAAGGGCATGTTATCATCTATGTCCTCATACCTTGTAGCAATGTTTCAACTTGCATTATCTTTTATCCTTGGTGTATGGCATGCGTACTGTCCTATCTCTCACCCCCATAACAAGAGGAAATAAGCATTTGGCTGCAGTCCAAATACAGAGTTCTTCCTGTTCAAAGAGTAGAGATGGTACAACCCACCTCGCCAGTACACTTTCAAATCTAAGTTGAAACGTGCCACATATCATCCTGATATCAAAATTACTTCCATGGAAAACTGGTCCCAAACTTACTTGGTCCAAGCACAATCCTTAGTCATCTCCTCTAGGTCTATAGGGTGCCGACACTTTTGGGGTCATCCCTCTTCCCTTATGCACCAGAGAGTGCCCTACTCATCTTCCCTTTGGGTCCCATGAGTTCATGAAGGTGATCAATCTCCTAACCCATGGCCCTCAGACAATGATAGATGTTACCTCCCGACCCTATGGTCATGCGCAACTAGGGAATTAGGCAACTCCTATCTTTCATCGGTCTTATCCCTACCTGACCCTAGGATAGACTTGGGATTATCTTATAGTACATGTCTGACTTAGAACCTTACCCAAGCCTTCATCATCTCTTTCTGCATTCATGACTGACTTTCATCCCTTCACAGGGGTCATGGCAACCTGCCTACCTTGGTCAGGCCCCATACCGGTTACCTCCATGGTAACTCATCCACCAGCACTTAGAGATGGTTATCTATTGGCCTATAGGTTCATTTTCATACCATGTACTCTTCACTTAGCTTCTCAAGATCCTATGAGACCTCTTTAGGTCATCTCAAAACCGACAGAACTGGTACACATCCTACCAAAGGGTCCTCTCCCAGGATGGGAGGAACTACAACCCGTGACAGCAATGTCACAACCATCCTTAGGGTTTCCATCCGTATGAGCATGCTTAAACCAACAACTACTATGGCACAAGCGTACCTACGAAACCATGCTAGGTCACACTCGTTCTCTTTCCTCATCATCAGATCAACTTATTCGTGAGGGGTTCATCAAACATACCCTTACCTGAAGGGGTTTTCCTTTACCTCTACACATTAAGAGTACCATGCTTGAAACTATAGAGACTCAAATCTCAACATGAGCATTGGGTACACCGCTTCCCCTCTTAGGCCTAGGAACCCTAGGTTCGCCTCCGGGTGTCCAACTGCATACTCATTCTCTTAACCAGGAATCCATCATGTCCAAGATATGTCATGTACTCCCATGATCTTTCTACTCAAGCAACACTTCAGAGTTGATTCCTCTTCCTGGACAACTACTAGGTATAAAGCCTCACAACTGGTGCCTTAACCTCCTCAGGGTCTAAAGCACTCTCTATCACATCTAGTAGGTAATCACTTATACCTTAGGTACCAGAAGCACCATCCTCCCTCTAGGGTTTGGTTACTCTCAAGCTAACCAAGACATCAACCTCCAGGGATCATGCATGAGGAAACCATTATCATCCGCTTAGGTCGCATCATTCTCGACTCCCACTGTTTCTCAAATTTCAGGGTTTTAGGCTTCCAACTTTGTGCTCCCTCTCCCTAGACATAATCCTACAACCAACCTCTCTATAAGAGGTCCTGTCTTTATGAAGGATCAAGCTCCTAAGCATGTCGTTACCTGAATGAAGCCTATACTCAAACTTATGTTTACTAAAGGTTATCCATAACCCCTTATGCTTATCTCATAAGCCATCCATCATGATCCCTTGACTAGGGTTTCTTCTAATGTCACCACTACTGACGCACTCCGGGTTCAAGTTATATCCTACTTGCAACAGCCCTATAGGTTCTTCTCTACCCTCATCTATGAAGGAGTAACCCTTCGTTCAAACATGCACGACCCTCTCCAGGGTTGGGTCGCAAAAGGTACTAGGTTATCCAACCTCTCATGGTTTGTATGACGATCCCAAGGCATGTCCAACCAAACACTCGGTCTAACTCATCATGTCATCTCTATCTCTAACCTTCCCTTAGGGTTAGGGTTAACATCATCCTCAAAGGATGTGCCAGGTATCTACTTTTAATGAAGGTCTCCACCTCCCAAACTAACTCTCTCTACACCTCCTCCTGCAAAGGAGGTCTATCCTCAGGTCTCTCCTGAGGGCAATGACAACTCGTGTCAAACGACCTAAGCATGTATCTATTCTTTTACGCTTACTCTATTAAGCTTATGTCCATGACATCTTATTTTCATGCTTTTTATTAATTGGGTGGAGGATTCCTTAATCCTTATCAATCTTACCCATACCTAAGAGGGTGAGGAAAAGAGAGAAAACCCTAATCCTTAAGGTCCTTAATAGAATTTGAGTCGAGAAGGGATGAACAAGATGAGAGAGTCATAAAGGTATCTTATTTCAAAACATACCCTAAGACTTTGGCCAGGCAGTCACACGGATCCGGGAGTCCTCGTATTCCGACTAGCGGTGCGGAGGAAAATCTTGCCAGCCCCCGGTCGTGATCCTTTTCTAGACACCTCTGTCTTTCGGGTAATCCTCTAATAACTCCCTTGGGTTCTATGGAATTTGTAAAATTTAATAATTATTAAAGATTAAATGAGGAACCTATGCTCTAATACCAATTGTAACGACCCCGCCTCCCGGTAACCCCCAATTAAGGGAGACCCGAAGGTCAGAGCCGTTATCCCATTAACAGGATCAAAGGTTCGACAAATAATCAGTAATAATTAATAAACTTTACCAACTAAACTGAAAACTGGTACAAAATAAAACTTTTCTTACCTTGGAAAAATTGGGATTTCTAAACTTCTATCCGTGAAGATGATACTCTAACTAATCCTCCGGTGTACGTTACTTCTCATTTAATTCCACATATGCCTCTTTACTGTTTGTTCTTTTCATTTATACCTAAAACGCCGACAAACGAAACGTCGGTCAGTATATCAAAATATACTGGTATGTGGGGTCAACCAAAAGTTTGCACATATGACTAACAATTTAAATATCACAATCAAATTATTTAACAAGCCAATTTACACTTTTTAGTATGACATTCTCCACCGCTTTTGCCCTAACCCTGGCATACCCACCTTAGGGTGCCCTTTGCCAATGACTTA
Organism: Alisma plantago-aquatica; assembly: GCA_963693085.1. NCBI lineage: Eukaryota > Viridiplantae > Streptophyta > Magnoliopsida > Alismatales > Alismataceae > Alisma > Alisma plantago-aquatica. The sequence goes on along the minus strand of OY856410.1, from coordinate 1,502,860,340 downwards.
AGGCCACCTTCTCATTCCCGAGCTTGGTGCCTGGGGGTCACCACTCATGGTGCCCACTTGTCATGGAATATCATAGGCCACCTTCTTGGTTCCTGGGGTCACCACTCAAGGTGTCCATTGGTCTACCCATATGGGCCTGACCTTTGGTATCATCCATCAGGATGGCATGTAGGTGCGAGAATCCATACTTCTATTATTAATGTGATAATCATAGTGACTTTATAATTTGCAAATATGAACATCCAAACTGATAATTTGCAATCAATGCGATCAATCATCCGGCAACCACGCGGGAAACTAATGTGGTTATTCATAAGCATAACCACATACCTGTACATGTAGATTTGAGACAGAATAGTCCAATCAACAATAGGCAAGCAAGCATTCAATAAGATCCTGAAACAAACATCCAATATTTTCTATCATGGATCATGGCATCCAAGTCTAATAGACCTATTCGAGCCCTAGGGTTACTATTTCATTTTTAGGGTTTCTATTGCAATTAGGGTTTCCTTTCATCTTTTACTATTTTAAACCCTAATTATTCACAAAAGAGATTAAGGTTATCCCTTTACAACATTTAACCTTATTTTCGAATTAAAGGCATCATTGTCCATCAATTAAACCCATTAAACTTATCTTACATTAAAACTATCACTTTTATCCATTTAATCCATGACAAGATCATTATGCTTATTTATCATCAATGTGTAATTCATTGTACATTACTCATATGAACGTTATTAATCACCAATTCTACATTTTTCATGAGAAAACCCTAATAACTTTATTTAGGGTATTTATCCACAAACTAGGAACTTTAATGCTCAAAATAGTCTTAGATTCAGAATATCCCATCTTTAATCATGAATTTAATCAATTAAAGCCATTAATAGTCAAATTAGTCAACATTAGGGTTTCAAGGCCCATTAAAGCATATTCACGCATATGAAACTCCAAATTAACTAATTATATGCAAAGTTCATCCTTTTCCTTTCAAAAGTTCCTTTTTATCATTAACAAACTAATATCAAATTTAATCATTATTTAAACCCTACTAATCACATTAATCATATCAAAATAGGATTCTTTAGTCATCATTACATTAAAGTTAATAACTTCCCTTACTTTTCTAATTACAATCAGAATTACACTTCAAATATATTTTTATTGCATTCTACGCATTCTCCTGATCAATTTTCATATTTTGTTCATTTCCATCGGAGCTACGGTTAATGAGATATGATTTTTATAAAATCTACTTACTTTGACCAATCAGGAGCCGCCATGTCACCTCTCTGAAAAACACTAGAGGGGGGGTGAATAGAGTTTTAAAGATAATTTTAACAATTACTGAAACTAAAACAACCAACCACAAAATATTGGACAAGGGGACAAGGATTTAGAGTGGTTCCAACTTTAGCAAATACTAAAGTTGTCAGTCCACTACCCGGTTGCTTACCCAACCGGGATTTGGAAAGAATTTAATTTTATTACCTCGCAAGGACTTTACATAAAATTACAATTCTCTCCCTAAACCCTTCAAGCAGCCTTCACCTAGAAGTAATCGCTTAACCTTGAAGCAGCCTTCACCTAGAAGTAATTTCACCACCTTGAAGCAGCCTTCCTCCTGAAGTAGCTTCCCGTTGCAATAGCCTTCTTGAAGTAGCTTCCCATGCGATAGCCTTCTTGAAGTAGCTTGAAGTCCACCTCCTCCGAGAAGAACCTTCTCCAATCAGCAGCCTCCAACCCTAGGAGTAGCAAGGAGAATACAAAGGATAAAAGAGAACAAGAAAGAAAAAGGAAATTACAACTTATCCTTTGTAGCCCAAGGCTTGATTTGCCTAGATCAAGCGTATAGATCTCCTAACCAAGTGTGTGAACTTGTGATTGCAATGGGTATGAGATACTAGCCTATAGGACACGAATTATGAGCTAAGAAATGAAATGGCCAATTGTCACAATGCTCAAATTGCTCACAAACAGATTTCTCAAAGTATGCTCAAGGATTTCTCAAGTGTAGCAAGTGTAAAACAAGTAAGTTTGAGTGTCCTATGGCTTGTCCTATTTATAGGAATGGCCTAAGGATGCTTAAGGACGTTCTAGACAACTTCTAGGGGTTTCTAAGTGCTTAACTAGCCGTTAGGTACAAAGTTGTTGTTTTAACAACGGCTAATTAATTAATTCTGCAGTTGCTGTCAGAGATCATCTCGGTCGAGGAATGGTCAACCGAGACACCTACTCGGTCGAACTTTTGTCGACCGATAGGCACTCTGGAACAGGTGATTTGCAACGTCTTTCTCCAACTACCAACTAACTTGTTTGTTGTGTCTAACGGCTACTTTGGATCTTTCTCGGTCGAGAAGATTGTCGACCGAGAGTGTCTCGGTCGAGGAGTTTGTCGACCGAGATTGATCCTATTTCAATGTTTCAATTTAGGCACTAATTATATGTATGAGTGTGCATATGTGATCCTATATAAAGGGGATGACTTATCTAAATGTGGTGTTTAGCTAGGGAAGATCTAACACTTGATTTACATGCAATCTAAGTACTTGTACATTATATATTTGTACAAGTTTTTTACAAAGCAATTACATTGCATGAAAACATAAATGTAAGCATATAGATTTCCCTAGTTGCTTTGGCATCCACCTTAATCCTGCACACTTAAGTATCTCGTTAGATCAATAAGAATGAAATGTTTGTCATAATCAAAACAAAGGGATTTATAGATGTCCATTTAGCCAACAATCTCCCCCTTTTTGAAGATGACAAACATTTCCTAAATATAAAAATAAAGGAAATATAAACCATATGAGTTTCATACCTTTAGATTACCTTTTGTAGCTTTTCCTCTTGTTTATAAAATGTGTGCTTATTATTCCCCTTGAATTATGGAACATGAAATCCAATTCACTAGGGAATATTGCAACTTTCAATGTAAAGCCAAGAGTTTATTTATGAAACTCATTGATTGAGTTTTTCTAAGTTTTAGTTTTATATTTATTTCTCCCCCTTTATCATTTCAAAAATATATCTGTTTAGAAATAAAAACTCCCCCTTAATTAGATGTCCCATCAAATCTAATGAAAAAGATGTCCATTTAAAAGCCAAAATATCATGATGCAAATAAGAGTTTTTGTTTAAGTAGCACAAATATCAAAGAAAACATCTTCCAAAGGAGTGATAAGCAATTGCTTCCTAATTTTGTTAAATTGATCTAGTGGAAGCGGTTTTGTAAAAATATCAGCCAATTGATCTTCCGTATCAACATGATGAAGGGAAACATGATTCTTGGAGATGTGATCCCTTAAAAAATGATGACGGATTTCAATATGTTTAGCTCGGCTGTGTAAGATAGGATTGTGTGCTAAGTTTATAGCGCTCGTGTTGTCACAAAAAATAGGCGTAGATGAAAGAGTAAAACCATAATCGTTTAATACTTGTTGCATATAAAGCACTTGAGCACAACAAGACCCGGCTACTAGATATTCAGCTTCAGTTGTAGATAGGGCAACCGTATTTTGTTTCTTGCTAAACCAAGATACTAAAGCCCTCCCTAATAAGAAACAGCCACCACTAGTACTCTTGCGATCAAGTCGACAACCAGCATAATCCGCATCAGTATAAGCTTTAAAATCCAAGGATTGTCCTTTTGGATACCATAAACCAAAACAAGTAGTGCCGGCTAGGTAACGAAGAATTCGTTTAACTGCTAGAAAATGAGAGTGCATAGGTTGTGATTGAAATCGAGCACAAAGACCAACGGGAAACATAATGTCCGGTCTAGAAGCAGTTAAGTAAAGCAAACTACCAATCATGGCTCTATATAAAGAATCATCAATAGGTTCCCCATTTTCATCCTTATCAATTTTAGTAGAAGTAGCCATAGGAGTAGTAGCATGTTTGCACTAATCCATCCCAAAACGTTTTAAGAGTTCTTTCGTATATTTTTCTTGGCTTATGAATATTCCGGCAGGTGTTTGCTTAATTTGAAAACCAAGAAAGAAAGTTAGTTCACCCATGAGGCTCATTTCAAATTCTTTTTGCATAATGTCACTAAATTGTGTGCACAATGAATCATTTGAAGCTCCAAAAATAATGTCATCAACATATATTTGCACAACTAGGAAATCAGTTGTATATGTTTTGAAAAATAAAGTAGAATCTGAATTTCCAATAGAAAAACCATTATCAAAAAGATATGTCTTGAGCCTTTCATACCAATTTCTAGGTGCTTGTTTTAAACCATAAAGTGCTTTCTTAAGTTTATAAACATAATCACCTTTTTCCGGTATTTCAAACCCAGGTGGTTGGGCAACATATACTTCTTCTTGAATGATGCCATTTAGAAATGCACTTTTTACATCCATTTGGTATAGTTTGATGTTTTTATGTGCAGCAATAGCTAGTAACATTCTAATAGCTTCAAGTCTAGCTACCGGTGCATACGTTTCATCAAAATCTATTCCTTCTTGTTGATTATATCCTTGTGCTACTAATCGAGCTTTATTCCTTATTACTTCTCCTGCCTCATTTAGCTTGTTCCTAAAAACCCATTTAGTTCCTATTATGGTTTTATCTTGTGGTTTAGGAACTAAATCCCATACATCATTTTTAGTGAATTGATTCAATTCTTCTTGCATGGCTATTATCCAATAATCATCTTTAAGAGCTTCAGATATCTTTTTAGGTTCAATGATAGAAACAAAAGCCATGTTTGCAACATCTTTGAAAGAAGACCTAGTTTTAACTTTATCATTAGGATCTCCAATAATTAATTCTTGAGGATGATCTTTAATAAGCCTAGGTGTAGGTTGTGGTTCAACTTGGTGATTATTTGTAGTACTTTTCTCACTATTATTTGGTATATTTAAATTTTCGAATTGATTTGTGAGATCTATGATTTCTAGATTTTCAGATTTAGACTCTTCATGGAAAGAAACATGAATAGATTCCTCAACTTTTCTAGATATAGCGTTATATACTCTAAAAGCTTTGCTAGAAGTGGAATATCCCAAAAAGAATGCTTTGTGAGATTTGGAGTCAAACTTATCTCTATCATCTTTGGTATTTAAGATATAGCATGTGGAGCCAAAGGTATGAAAATAGTCAACTCTAGGTTTCTTAGAATGTATTAGTTCATATGGAGTTTTCTTTAAATGAGAGTGAACAGTTACTCTATTTAGCACATAGCATGCAGTGTTTACAGCTTCAGCCCAAAAGGTTTTGGGTGTGTTATGTTCAAGCATCATAGTTCTAGCCATTTCTTGTAGTGATCGATTTTTCCTTTCAACTATACCATTTTGTTGTGGGGTGCGTGGAGCAGAAAAATTATGAGTGTACCCTTGAGATGTACAAAACTCTTCAAATGTATGATTTTCAAATTCTCCACCATGATCACTTCTAATGGTACATATTTTTCTTTGTAAAAGATTTTCAATCTTGGAACAAAATTGTATAAAAACATGAATAGTATCATCTTTAGTTGCAATAAAGTGTACCCATGTGTATCTACTATAATCATCAACAATAACAAAACAGTATCTTTTACCACCAATAGATTGTGTCCTCATGGGTCCAAATAAATCCATATGAATTAATTGTAAGGACCTACTGGTGCTAAGTACATGTTTTGGTTTAAAAGAGGTTTTGGTTTGCTTTCCCATTGTGCATGGTTCACAGTTTTCAACTTGATCAAAAGATAAAGTAGGCAAACCACGAACAGGATCATATTTCACTAACTTTTTAATAACATGTGAACTAGCATTTCCTAGCTTTTTATGCCATACTTGTAAGGTATTTTCATTTGCAAGCAAGCATTTTCCCACTACTGATTTCATAGAGTTAGGTTTAAGAATATAAAGATTTCCAACTCTATTTCCTTCATAAACAACATTTGTAGTGTTTTCTATCAATAACTTGCAGCAAGTTTTGTTAAATAACACATCATAACCACTATCACATAATTGACTAACACTTATCAAATTATGGTGCAAACCATCAACGAGTAGAACATTCTTTATTTTGAGGTTTGTACCAACATTACCTATTCCAACGATTTTGCCCTTACCATTGTCTCCAAAGGTGACTGTTCCACTTTTCTTTTCTTCAAAGGTTTGAAATGCATCCTTGTTTCCGGTCATATGTTTGGAACATCCACTGTCAACCACCCATTCCTGCATTAAAATGTAGATTTTGGTACCCATGTGATGGTCCGATATGGTTAGAATTATTTAAGTACAGATTTGTATAATAGTTCTGAAACAGAAGTCCAGTCGGTCGACAATTGTTCGACCGACATATGTCTCGGTCGACAAATTGTCGATCGAGTAGATTACTGTATTACAAACTATTAAACACAGAAATGTAGCTCGGTTGACCAATTTTCGACTGAAATAATTGCTGTAAATTTTGATATGTTACAGGCATTCGGTCAGTCGACAATACTTCGACCGATTAATGGTTCGGTCGACAATACTTCGACCGATTGAGTTTCTGTTTCAGTACAATAATGTAGAAAATTAACAATAAGCATGAAATCTTTTGTTTAGTTGAGATAAGACAATATAAATAACAAGATGGAGCTTTTTGGTCATATCTCAACTAAATTCTATTTGATTCTACTAAGTTTGAGGTTTTGGGACCCAAACTAATTCAGAATCCTTAGTTTTATAAGGGCATGAAAAGGAATAGTGTCCAAGACATAAACAAAAATGGCAAGTAATATAATCAACTTCATTTCTCTTTCTAGCCATTGTGTTCTTGGGTACAAACATAGTTTGAGTTCTTTTTGGTTGATTTTTCTTTGGAGCATATCCCAAACCTTTTCTTCCGTTGAAAACAGTACCAATGTTTAGAATGTTATCAAGTATATCTTTTCTTCTTAACTCATAAAGTTCTCTTTGCAGCTGAGCAATATCATTCAATTTTTTGTGTAAATCTTTTCTTGCTTGATCTAAATCAGATAGCAATGAATCTCTTTCTTTTATAACATTATCATAGTCTAGATGGTTACACAAAATAGGTTGAGTTTGAAAATCTTTTAGTTTAGCTAACAAGTCAGTCTTTTCTTTAGAAATAAGATCAACATTTGTTTCTAAAGTGAGTAGCTTTCTAGTGCAATCATCTAAAGATGTTTTTAAAGACAAATTCTCAAGATCAATGTTATTCTTTTCAGAAGAAAGATTATCTAATTTAGCAATTTGCTCGTCATTTGATTTGATAACCTTCTTTAGTTTCTTCTTGACATCAACATACTTATCATGAATTTCTTGTAGACTAGTGACTAACTCTTCTTTAGAAAGATCGAGTAGGCTTACCTCTTGAGATTTTTCATCATCTTCTCTTGCCATTAGACAATCCACGGTTTCTTCTCCGCTTTCACTGTCACTAGACTCGTCCCATGCAGCCTTATAGGCTTTTTCTCCCTTCTTTTTGTGAGAGCTTTTCTTCCCTTTCTTTGCTTTAGGACATTCATTTTTGTAATTCCCTTTCTTCCCACATTCAAAGCACCTAGGAGGGGTAGAAGAAGAGCTGGAAATTTTGTTAGATTTAAATCTTTTGTATTTCTTACCATTGACTATCAAGGCTTCTTCTCCCTCTTCTTCACTTGACTCCTCACTTTCTTGTGTGACAACCTTTGAAGCTTTTAGAGCCACATCCTTCTTCTTTCCTTGTTGAAGTTCACGTGCTCTTCTTTCTTCCTCTTCTAGGGTTGCTTCATGAGCTTCTAAGTTTCCAATAAGTTGCTCCATTTTCTGTCGAGTGAGGTCGTTTGCTTCTTCAATGGCTGTCACCTTTGGCTTATATTTTGGAGGAAGTGACCGAAGGATCTTTCATACCTGATCTTCTTCAGGAATAGGTTTTCCTAAAGCACTTAAACCATTAACAATAGTAGAGAATTTTGCAAACATTTCACTAATTGATTCAATTGTATCCATACGAAAGTGTTCAAATTTTTGTTTAAACATGCTAATTTTGGAATTTTTTACTTGGACTGTACCTTCATAGGTTATGAACAGTCTATGCCAAATATCATAGGCTGTGTCACAATTAGATATTCTATTAAATTCTCCTACCGAAATAGAACAATATAAAATGCTTACAGCTTTTGCATTCATTTGGGCCAGCTTTACCGTATTTGCATCCCATTCTGCAAATTGAGTTTGAGGGAGCTCGTATGGGGTTGACACCATTCTCCATAGGTCCCAATTGATGCCTTGCAAATAGAACTGCATCCTTCTCTTCCAATATTGGTAGTTTGTTCCATCGAACGCTGGAGGCCTAGCAACAAGTGTTCTTTCAAGGTTAAGGTTGTTGAGCACTCCATCCCCCATTTCTTCAAGACCTTGTTAGGGTTCCTTGAAGCCTGCTCTGATACCAATTGAAAAACACTAGAGGGGGGGTGAATAGCGATTTAAAGATAATTTTAACAATTACTGAAACTAAAACAACCAACCACAAAATATTGGACAAGGGGACAAGGATTTAGAGTGGTTCCAACTTTAGCAAATACTAAAGTTGTCAGTCCACTACACGGTTGCTTACCCAACCGGGATTTGGAAAGAATTTAATTTTATTACCTCGCAAGGACTTTACATAAAATTACAATTCTCTCCCTAAACCCTTCAAGCAGCCTTCACCTAGAAGTAATCGCCCAACCTTGAAGCAGCCTTCACCTAGAAGTAATTGCACCACCTCGAAGCAGCCTTCCTCCTGAAGTAGCTTCCCGTTGCAATAGCCTTCTTGAAGTAGCTTCCCGTGCGATAGCCTTCTTGAAGTAGCTTGAAGTCCACCTTCTCCTCCGAGAAGAACCTTCTCCAATCAGCAGCCTCCAACCCTAGGAGTAGCAAGGAGAATACAAAGGATAAAAGAGAACAAGAAAGAAAAAGGAAATTACAACTTATCCTTTGTAGCCCAAGGCTTGATTTGCCTAGATCAAGCATATAGATCTCCTAACTAAGTGTGTGAACTTGTGATTGCAATGGGTAGGAGATACTAGCCTATAGGACACGAATTATGAGCTAAGAAATGAAATGGCCAATTGTCACAATGCTCAAATTGCTCACAAACAGATTTCTCAAAGTATGCTCAAGGATTTCTCAAGTGTAGCAAGTGTAAAACAAGTAAGTTTGAGTGTCCTATGGCTTGTCCTATTTATAGGAATGGCCTAAGGATGCTTAAGGACGTTCTAGACAACTTCTAGGGGTTTCTAAGTGCTTAACTAGCCGTTAGGTACAAAGTTGTTGTTTTAACAACGGCTAATTAATTAATTCTGCAGTTGTTGTCAGAGATCATCTCGGTCAAGGAATGGTCGACCGAGACACCTACTCGGTCGAACTTTTGTCGACCGACAGGCACTCTGGAACAGGTGATTTGCAACTTCTTTCTCCAACTGCCAACTAACTTGTCTGTTGTGTCTAACGGCTACTTTGGATCTTTCTCGGTCGAGAAGATTGTCGACCGAGAGTGTCTCGGTCGAGGAGTTTGTCGACCGAGATTGATCCTGTTTCAATGTTTCAATTTAGGCACTAATTATATGTATGAGTGTGCATATGTGATCCTATATAAAGGGGATGACTTATCTAAATGTGGTGTTTAGCTAGGGAAGATCTAACACTTGATTTACATGCAATCTAAGTACTTGTACATTATATATTTGTATAAGTTTTTTACAAAGCAATTACATTGCATGAAAACATAAATGTAAGCATATGGATTTCCCTAGTTGCTTTGGCATCCACCTTAATCCTGCACACTTAAGTAGCTCGTTAGATCAATAAGAATGAAATGTTTGTCATAATCAAAACAAAGGGATTTATAGATGTCCATTTAGCCAATACTCTCCCCATGCAAGGAGCTCGCTGGTTGAAATTATAACCGAATTACCATCGTACCCCCGCGTAAGTTGTGGCTTCTTCAGCCCGCGGAGGGGCAAACGCGTCCAACTCCCTTTTGAGCGTCTTCAACCTTGGATTCCTGTGACCAGACCGCCGCAGCAGCCCTAATCGCGGCTTGTGCCGCCTACTCTCCCTCCTCTGGACCCAGAAGATCACCGGAGTCGGTTTCTCTTACTCTGCCACCTCCCTCCGACCTTGGGGCGCCACTCAGAACTCGACCAGAGTGCCTTGTTCGAGTAGGGTTGTCGCACGACCTGCAGCAGGTGTTGCAGCCATGCGGCCATTGCTGCGCCTCGTCCAGGGCACGACCAGGATGGCAATGCACCTCCAAAGCACCTTGGGGCATCAAGGTGACATTGCAAACCACCCTTGCCGCCTCATGTCCTACTGATCACGCAAATCCCATAGCTAGGGTTTAAGAATAGAAAGAATATGGAAGAAGGATGTGTGGGATTCCCTCTCCCTCTCTTGCACTCGAACTAGGGCCTTACCCTTTAAATAGGGTGAGTATCCATGCCCTAGGATGACCACCTATGAGTTAACTTAGCTCTATTCCCAATAGGAAACAAATTCCTTCATGGAAAAGAAAACCTTCTCTCTCCCCTTTATTCATTTTCTATTCCTTTCTCTTTAAATATTAAGATTTTCGAAAATTATTCCCTTCATTCTTTTAAAACTTGCCCTTTATTCCAATGGCACGAAATTCTATTTTCATTTAATAGGAAAATACTTTCTTTTTACCAAATTCACAAAATTCATTAATAATATACCACATTATGCTCTTATTTTGCTATCATGGTATTTTCTCTTTCTTTCCCCTTTATTGGGGATCCTTGGACCCCAAGAAACTCAAAGAATTCGAAATTCCTTTTTAAGGAATACCCATTATCCTTAAATGCATCAATATGTATAATTCTCATTATCTTGTTTTATTTCTTATTAAAATATTTCCTTTTGTGGATTTCTCTTCATTTCTATTTTATTTTCCTCATTGGCATTCCTTTTATCATTAGAAATCATTGGGATACGAAATCCCACTAAGGATAACTCAAAAATACCTCTTTTCACATATTTTCCCTTTTCATCAATGTTTTCAATTTCTTTATTAACAAGGCAATACTTAATTGCTATTTTCTTTTCTTATTGCCTTTTCTTTGCAACTTTGGACTCCTTGGAACCCAAGGAATCTAAGAGGCACGAAATCCTCTTTGGATTTGCCTTCTAGAGGTTTCCAAACTTTTCTTATCTCAAATTCTTATTTATTCATTAATAAATCGAATATCCTTGTTATTGGGCCCAATAGCCAATAAAGCCCGCAAATCAAACAACAAGGCTATTGTAAATGAAATCCATTTATTCAAAATAGATTATATCAATTATTTGTTCAAAAATATTTAATATGAGAAATTATATTTCTCAGCAAATGAACCCAAAATTAGGGTTGTAACACTGGCCCTCACGTTTTTGGTGTGAATCCAACCCAAACGGTTTAGGAGATATTTATGGCCAAACGGTCTGGCAATTTTAGCAGCAAACGACCTCACGACCAGGGTCCATTTGGTCTTGGTATTTGTGACAGAGTGAGTTTTTACATATATATTATTTAGTTTCTCTCTCTTACAAATTTAATTGTTCCAATTATGCCCTCAATCATCTCCCTCACTAATTTGATTAAATGGATCATCAATATCACCTTAGACCATCCATAATGATATATATATAAAGTCAATAATACAAGTATTATGACATTTAGTCAATTGACATAGTCAATAATTGAATTGGGACTCTAATTTTGCACCATAACTAAATCATAACATTATAAAACTATGTCTAAAATCTCATTTCAATTGGAGTTACCAATTTAGAGTTATTTACATTTGAAATTTTGTGTATTATATCACCTAATCTAGCCTAGGACTAAGGTTTACGATTAAATTGGACATTTAATATGTCACGCAGTCAATTGGGCTGCTTTGGGCACGTCCCACTCACTGGGAGTTAATCCCAGCCACCCGATCAGTGGATTAGGAGACGCGTGAGATCTAACGGAACCCGAGTCATCCCTAACCTCCCGCAAGACCGGGTCTTCACCTCCAACAGATCGACGAACCATCCGAGCGATCCAGCACTACAATCTCGTCCCCTCTCCCCAAGATATTTGGAGGAAGCCTTCTACTCTCAAAAATGAACCTAACAACCCTCTACTCACCTCCCCTTGTCCACGCAACTGGGAGAATGACCTCCTGAGTTCTCGCACCTCTCTGGGGCGGCGACAGCCAAAATTAGGGCTCCCCTTCCTAGTACCTCCCATGCCTATTTAAGGATCTACTGGGCTCCTTAAATAGGCGTGGGGGTACTAGGAAGGGGAGCCCTAATTTTGGCTGCCGCCGCCCCAGAGAGGTGCGAGAACTCAGGAGGTCGTTCTCCCAGTTGCGTGGACGAGGGGAGGTGAGTAGAGGGTTGTTAGGTTCATTTTTTAGAGTAGAAGGCTTCCTCCAAATATCTCGGGGAGAGGGGACGAGATTGGAGTGCTGGATCACTCTAATAAGGTTGCACTGATTAGGCAGAGAATGAAGCAGGCACAGGATAGACAGTAGTCTTATGCAGATGCTCACCATCAAGAATGTCAGTTCAAGGAAGGTGACCATGTATTTCTGAAGATCCGACCTATTCGAGCTTTGGCTAAGAACAAAGGAAAGCTTAGTCCTCGTTATGTTGGACCCTTCGAGATTCTTGAAAGGGTTGGTGAATGTGCCTATCGTCTTGCTTTTCCACCTCAGTATAGTGCCATGCATAATGTGTTTCATGTATCTAATTTGAAGCCCTATGTCAAGGATCCCAGTCATATCTTAAATCATGAGCCTCTTGAATTGAAGGATGATCTGTCTTATTCTGAGTCCCCAGTCAGAATTTTCGATTTCAAGTCAAAAGAGCTTCGCAGTAATCATCATATCGAAATGGTGAAAGTTCTCTAGAGCCACCATGATGAAACGGATGCCACCTGGGAGCTAAAGACCGAGGTCGAGAAGAAGTATCCATATCTTTTTCAGGCTGCTTGAATTTTGGGGACAAAATTCCTAAAAAGGAGGGGAGAATGTAACAGAGTGAGTTTTTACATATATATTATTTAGTTTCTCTCTCTTACAAATTTAATTGTTCCAATTATGCCCTCAATCATCTCCCTCACTAATTTGATTAAATGGATCATCAATATCACCTTAGACCATCCATAATGATATATATATAAAGTCAATAATACAAGTATTATGACATTTAGTCAATTAACATAGTCAATAATCGAATTGAGACTCTATATTTGCTCCATAACTAAATCATAACATTATAAAACTATGCATAAAATCTCATTTCAATTGGAGTTACCAATTTAGAGTTATTTACATTTGAAATTTTGTGTATTATATCACCTAATCTAGCCTAGGACTAAGGTTTATGATTAAATTGGACATTTAATCTGTCACGCTATCAATTAGGCTACTTTGCGCACGGCCCACTCACTGGGAGTTAATCACAGCCGCCCGATCAGTGGATCAGGAGACGCGCGAGATCTAACAGCACCCGAGTCATCCCTAATTTCCCGCAAGATCGGGTCTTCGCCTCCAACAGATCGACAAAGCATCCGAGCGATCCAGCACTCCAATCTCGTCCCCTCTCCTCGGGATATTTGGAGGAAGCCTTCTACTCTAAACAATGAACCTAACAACCCTCTACTCACCTCCCCTCATCCACGCAACTGGGAGAGCGACCTCCTGAGTTCTTACACCTCTCCGGGGCAGCGACAACCAAAATTAGGGCTCCCCTTCCTAGTACCCCCCACGCCTATTTAATGAGCCCAGTTGCTCCGCCACCTTCCCTTTAGTCGCACAAACACCTCAATTGCAACTGAGATCGCCCCTACTCCCTCACCTCGAGCACCCCTACTCACCTGACCCCCGACCTCCACTACTACAGAACCTACCTTTAGTGTCGGTTATTTAAGGCCTTTAGTGTCGGTTTCCGAGCGAAGCCTATGTGGGCGACACTAAAAGGTCACCCATTACGTGTCGGTTCCAGAACCGACTCCCAAACTCTTCGCGTGCGACTGAAAACGTGCCATCAGGGGACTATAGGCGTCGGTTATTAGATAAGAAACCGACGCCCAAACCCTTCGCGCCACAGAAAGGGTGCCATCTTGGGCGCTATCAGTGTCGGTTATAAGCCAACAACCGACGAAATATGTCTTCACGCCAAAAGAATATGTGTCGGTTACATTTAAATAACTGAAACTGTAATGTTATGTGTCGGTTGTTTACAATTACCGATGCCTGTTATTGGCACCAGCTTGGGCACTATCAGTGTCGGTTTGTAGTAAGAAACCGACACCATATATGTTCGCGCCACAGGAAATAGGCGTCGGTTATATCTAAATAACCGACACCTATTGTTTTTTTTTTTACAGACCTGCAGACCTGCCGTGGCTGGTCGCAGGATGAGAAACCTGCAGTTAAGTTAACTGAACTGCAGGTTTTACGAAATCCATTGATATCAGCCAACAACAGACCACAAACCTGCAAATTTAACAACAAAAATATTCACACATGCATTTAGCAATACAACCTGCAGTTCCATTTTATTTTCACACATTTAGAAACATTCATGTAGCTAGCAATCTGTAGTTCCATTCATTCACATTCACACATGTAGAAACATTCATATAGTAACCAACACTTTCATTCATTTTCACTCAGACACATGTAGAAACATCTAGACATGTAGAAACATTCACACATATTATAATTCAGAAATTCATTTACAAAATACCCACTATTTGTATGGTTGTTGCCCATTCTTCTCTTACTTCATTTAATTCTCCCATCGTATAGGGAGCATGTACATCTGGTAAGTCCGTTCTTGTAGTGGGGTCAGCTTTAAACACCTGTAAAGAGAATGATGTATATATATAATTAATGAGCTATAAATAAGATTGATATATTTCATATTATCTAATGAGACTATATAATACCTGAGCAATACAATCGATGTCCATACAACATGACAAACTAACACATATATAGTACATAACAAGAGCAGCGTCGAATTTACATACAACACTAGCTTAGTACATATATAGTGGGACTTATAAGGTGACGATCCCACCTGGTAAAACAGGTTACCGAAAACTACATGTTATGACTGGGAGGTCGTGATTCAGCAACAATATGCATTAGCAGGAGGACAAACAGATCACCATATGTTTGTCCTCATATGGTGATCTGTTTGTCCTCCTGCTAATGCATACGTTGTTGAATCATGACCTCCCAGTCGTAACATGTAGTGGGTAACCTGTTTTAACAGGTGGTATCGTCACCTTAGTCCACTATATATGTACTAAGTTAGTGTTGTATGTAAATTCAGAGCTGCTTTTGTTATGCACTATATATGTGTTAGTCTGTCATGTTGTTATATGAATCTGAACCACTTGTGTGTGCTGCACTTTATGTATTGTATCTGTATCCTACTTCTCTTCATTGGGGCTTCTTCCTGCATATCCTGCATATCCTGCATAGCTATGTCATGTCCGTCCTGCATAGCCTTCTTCCTATATTTATTTTTCAAAGAGAATACAAACAAAAATTATTAGTGTAGAGTTAGTGAAATACTGATCAATGTCTGGAATTGGAATAGATCAAGAACCTACTCTCAGCATCGCATATGTAATCTCGGGTGAGATTGGTCCTATAGTTCTTTAGCACCCTCCCACAATGTTTAGCATTTGTATTAACTAGAAGATAATGAAACATCAAATCAGAAAATGATATTGATATTAAAAAAGTAAACATTTACCTTCAATAAAAAAATATAAACATGCATGCCTCTAAAATTGTGATCCTTTATCAATTAACAATCCTTCATTGTGATCTCCGCGCACATATAAGTCATAATTAGCTTCAATATTTTCTAGAGTTGGCAACCCAACTGAGAATGGACTGGAGTCATCATATTTATCATAGTACTCTTCTTCATCTATAGGATCTTCAATGAACTGTCTTTTACCATGAAGAACAACCGACCATTTATCATTTGCAGGATCATCAATATAAAATACTTGTTTCACCTGTGATGCCAATATGAATGGTTCAGCCTTCTCGCCAATCTTTTCAAAGTTCACTAAAGTGAAACCCAATTCATCCACTATAACTCCTTTGGTGTTATCAACCCAATTACATTTGAAGAGCAGAATTCTGAAATCTATGTAGTCAAATTCCCATATCTCTTCAATGACACCGTAATATGACATTTTAGCTTCACGTGGACTCTTATCCTTTGCACTTGCAAAAAACATAGTCGATGCTTGAAGGGTGACCCCACTGTTTTAGACGACACTCTTATCATCTTGGCGCTTTGTGTAATATGTGAATCCATTAATGTCATACCCTTCATAAGACATAACAGTCAACTTTGGTTTAAAGGCGAGGCATTTGATAGTTTCAGTAATATCATCTGGTGTTTGAGATAGTTAATGTAAGACTTTATCTTCAAACCACTTAATAAAAGTCTTGTTATGCTCTCTAGCAAGCCACATTGTATTGGCTCGAGGATATTTTCTTTTGATGAAATTGGTATGTTCCTCGATATAAACGTTCACTTCGTCCATGTTGTGTAAAATATACAAATGACCTTGTTCCAACTGCTCACGGATGATTACTTTCACACGTGATCCCAAAATTCCTTTGCCAAATAGCTCGTCAATATTCTTGTCATTACCAGGAGTGTCATTACCACTGAGAGAGTCATTGCAGAAATCCATAACCTCTCTCGCCACATAACCTTCAATAATACTCCCTTCAGGCCGATAACAGTTTCGAACATCACCTTTAAAAACACTCATGTATCGTTCAAAGGGATACATCCAATGCAAGAAAACCGGGCCCAAGATTTTCACTTCCCTAGTCAAGTGGACAACAAGATGTACCATGATATCAAAGAATGAAGGAGGGAAATACATCTCAAGCTGACATAGGGTAACAACCACTTCTCTTTGCAAATTATCGAGAGTCTCAGGGTCAATAACTTTGCTGCAGAGACTGTTGAAAAAGAAACAAAGTCTGGTGATTGCAAACCTTACATGCTTCAGCAATATAGATCGAATTGCCACGGGCAATATTTGTTGCATTAGAGTGTGACAATCATGAGATTTAAGTCCTATCAACTTCAGATCTTTCATTGATACCAATCTACGGATGTTGGATGAGTAACCATTTGGCACCTTAACATTTATCAAGCATTCACAAAAAGCTTTCTTCTCTTTTCTAGACAACGTGTAACATGCGGGAGGTAAGTATGTTCTTTTACTACCCATTTCACATATTTCTGTTAATTCTGACCTTATTCCCATTTCACGTAGGTCTAGTCTAGATTTTATCCCATCTTTAGTCTTACCTGGTATATTTAACAAAGTACCAATGATGCTATCACAGACATTTTTCTCAACGTGCATTACATCGATACAATGTCTGACTGTCAAAGAACTCCAATAAGGAAGATCCCAAAATATTGACTTCTTCTTGAATGAAGAATTGTCACTCCGTGTAGTACCTTGTGATCTCTTACCAAATTCATTGACAAAGTCTTTTATTCTTTCATAAACAACCTCCCCTGGTATAGGTTTAGGTGCACTGCGTTCCTCATTCAATCCATTGAATGCTTTGCGCTTCCTACAATACAGATGGAATTTTGGAAGAAACCTTTGATGACCGAGATATACATTCTTACCGCCATGTTTTAGTCTTGTTGAATCAGTGTTCTCTTCACATATAAGACACGCTTTAGATCCTTTGACACTATATCCAGACAAATTCCCATATGATGGAAAGTCATTAATAGTGCAAAACAACATAGCATGCAAATGAAATGTCTCTCTTCGTGAAGCATCATAGGTCATCACACCTTCACCCCAGAGTTTCTTTAAGTCATCAATCAGAGGTTCAAGATAAACATCGATGTCATTTCCAGGTTGTTTAGGGCCTGATATCAACAACGACAACATTACATACTTATTTGTCATACACAGCCAGGGAGGAAGATTGTATATAACAAGCTTGACTGGCCAAGTGCTATGTTGGCTGCTCAATGTCCCGTACGGATTCATCCCGTCTGTACAAAGCCCAAGTCTTAGATTCCTGACTTCTTCACCAAATTCAGGGTACAATACATCAATCTTCTTCCACTGTGGGGAATCAGACGCATGTCGTAGGATCCCATCATTAATTTTCTTAACATATGCATGCCACCTCAAATTCTTCGCATCTATCGGATTGGCAAACAAGCGTTGAAATCGTGATATTATAGGTAGATACCACATCACCTTGGCAGGAGAACCAGTTTTGGACTCCCCCGAAGTCGTCAATTTATACCGTGACGCACCACATTTTGGACAATATTTCAAATCTGCATAGTCCTTTTGAAATAATACACAATCAATAGGGCATGCATGTATCTTCTTGGCATCCATTCCCATTGGGCACAACAATTTCTTTACCTGGTATGTTGAGATTGGCAGCTCGTTTCCTTCAGGAAGCATTTCTTTCAACAAAGATAGCAATGACGTGAAGCTTTTGTCGCTCCATCTATTGTTAGCTTTCAACTTATACAATCTCAACACAGCGTTAAGCTTCGTAAACTTAGTACAACCTGTGTATAACGGCATCTCAGCATCATGCACAATGTTTAAAAAAATGGGAGGTGGATCGGTGTGCTCTACCCCACAACTATCCAGCATCACATCAATGATGTCTATTGGAACTGGTTCATTCACATCTATGTCATCGTAGGCAATTTCTTCTTCCATACAAGCACTGCTATCAACATCCACTGGTTTCGGGTTTGAAATCTCTCCATGCCAGTGCCATTCTGTATAGCCTTTTATAATCCCATTGCACATGACATGAGTCATGATTTCGTCACCAGTGTTGACTTTCAAGTTGTTACTGAAAACCTCTAGAGGGGGGGTGAATAGAGTTTTATAGAGATTTTAAAATAATTTAAACTCAAACAACCAAACTAAAGATTAAGAAGAGGAACACAGGTGTTTAGAGTGGTTCCACCTTAGCAAATACTAAGGAGTCAGTCCACTACCCGGTTGCTTACCCAACCGGGATTTTGAAAGTACTAAATTTTATTACCTCTCAAGGATGTTACATAAAATTTACAATACTTTCTAAACACCCTTTGGACAGCCTTCACCTTGAAGTAGTCTTGCCAACCTCGAAGCAGCCTTCCTTGAAGTAACTTCAAGCTCCCCCTTGAAGTAGCCTTCCTCTCGAAGTAGCTTCCCGTCAAGACAGCCTTCTGAAGTAGTCCAAAGTCTTCCTCTTCACCACGAAGAGCTTCACCCTCTCCAATCCGCAGCCTCCTACCTGGAGTAGCAAGGAGAGTACAAGTAATACAAGGAACAAGAAAAAAAAAAAGAAAATACAACTTATCCTTGTAGCTCAAGGCTTGATTTCCCTAGATCAAGCGTTTGGATTTTCCTAGCTAATATGATGGACTTGTGATTGCTAGGATTAGGAAAATCTAGCCTATAGGACGAGCTTGAGCTAAAGGGAAAATGGCCAATTGATCACAAAGCTCAGTTCACACAGATTGCACAAGAGGGCTCAAGTATTTTCTCAAGTATAGCAAGTGTAAGAAGTATTTTCTAGTGTCCTATGGCTTGTCCTATTTATAGGAATGACCTAAGTATGCTTAAGGACGTTCTAGACAACTTCTAGGGGGTTCCTAGTGCTTAACTAGCCGTTAGGAATAAGTTAGGCGCATTAGCAACGGCTAGTTAATTAATTCTGCAGTTGCTGTCAGAGACCATCTCGGTCGAGGACTTGTCGACCGAGTTGCCCAGTCGGTCGAGGATTTATCGACCGACAGGCTCTCTGGATTAACGTTGATTTGCAACTGTCAACTGCTGT
This sequence comes from Alisma plantago-aquatica, assembly GCA_963693085.1. Classification (NCBI taxonomy): domain Eukaryota; kingdom Viridiplantae; phylum Streptophyta; class Magnoliopsida; order Alismatales; family Alismataceae; genus Alisma; species Alisma plantago-aquatica. The sequence continues at coordinate 1,502,840,476 of OY856410.1, read as the reverse complement.
GTCTAACGGCTACTTTTGGTCAATCTCGGTCGAGAAGTTTGTCGACCGAGAGTGTCTCGGTCGAGGAGTGTGGTCGACCGAGTTTGACTCTGTTTTCAATCTTTTAATTAAGATACTAAGTATGTGCATGAGTGTGCATTATGTGATCTATTAGAAGGAGATGACCTAACTAAGTGTGGTGTTTAGCTAGGGAAAATCCAATGCTTGATTTACATGCGATTCTAAGTACTTGTACATTATAATTCTGTACAAGTTTTTACAATGATTACATTTGCATGAAAATATAAATACTTCATGTTGGATTTCCCTTATAGTTGTGTCATCCTGCACACTCAAGTAGCTCGTCAGATAAATAAGAATGAAATGTTTGTCAAAATCAAAACAAAGGGATTTTATAGATGTCCATTTAGCCAACAATCTCCCCCTTTTTGAAGATGACAAACATTTCCAAAATATGAATAGAGGAAATATAAAACATATAAATGCCATACCTTTAGATTGCCGTTTGGAACTTTTCCTCTTATTTATAAAATGTGTGCTTAGTATCCCCAATGAATTATGGAACATGAAATCCAGTTCATTTGGGAATATAGCAACTTTCAATGTAAAGCCAAGAGTATATTTATGAAACTCATTGATTGAGTTTGTCATAAATATTAAGTTATATTTTTATATATCTCTCCCCCTTTGTCATCTCAAAAAGATAATCGTTTTATTAAAAACTCCCCCTTAATGAGATATCCCATCAAAAACGAACGAAAAAGATGTCCATTGAATAGCCAAAATGTGAAGCAATGAAGTTTACGAAAATGATGTCCAAAGAGGCATATTTGGCAAAGCTTGTTTTAGGTCGCCCTTGACTACGACCGTAGCGCCCCTTGGCTAAGTTTTGTTTTAGCCAAGAGGCAACAATTTGCAGATTTCCAATTTAAACGTGCATATCAATGTTGATACTAAACATAAAAGCATAAGTATTCGTTTTAAGAACCGCAGATATCAAAGAAAACATCCTCCAACGGAGTAATAAGTAGTTGCTTCCTAATGTTGTTAAATTGATCGAATGGAAGCGGTTTTGTAAAAATATCAGCCAATTGATTTTCCGTATCAACATGATGAAGGGAAACATGATTCTTTGAGATGTGATCCCTTAAGAAGTGATGACGGATTTCAATATGTTTGGCCCGGCTGTGTAGAATAGGATTGTGTGCTAAGTTTATGGCGCTTGTGTTGTCACACAAAATAGGTGTAGATGAAAGATGAAAACCATAATCGCTTAAAACCTGTTGCATATAAAGCACTTGAGCACAACAAGACCCAGCTGCCATATATTCAGCTTCGGTTGTAGATAGGGCAACTGTGTTTTGTTTCTTGCTAAACCAAGATACTAAGGCTCTACCTAATAAGAAACATCCACCACTAGTACTTTTGCGATCAAGTCGACAACCGGCATAATCCGCATCAGTATATGCTTTAAAATCCAAGGATTGTCCTTTTGGATACCATAAACCAAAACAAGTAGTGCCGGCTAGATATCGAAGAATTCGTTTAACCGCAAGAAAATGAGATTGCATAGGCTGGGATTGAAATCGAGCACAAAGACCAACGGAAAACATAATGTCCGGTCGAGAAGCGGTTAAATATAACAAACTACCAATCATGGCTCTATATAAGGAATCATCAATAGGTTCCCCATTTTCATCCTTATCAATTTTAATAGAAGTAGCCATAGGAGTAGTAGCATGTTTGCACTGATCCATCCCAAAGCGTTTTAACAGTTCTTTAGTGTATTTTTCTTGGCTTATAAAAATTCCGGCAGGTGTTTGCTTAATTTGAAAACCAAGAAAGAATGTTAGTTCACCCATAAGGCTCATTTCAAATTCTTTTTGCATAATGTCACTGAATTTGTGTGCATAATGATTCATTTGAGGCACCAAAAATAATGTCATCAACATATATTTGCACAACTAAGAAATCAGATGCATATGTTTTGAAAAATAAAGTAGAATCTGAATTTCCAATAGAGAAACCATTATCAAAAAGATATGTCTTGAGCCGTTCATACCAAGTCCTAGGTGCTTGTTTTAGACCATAAAGTGCCTTTTTAAGTTTATAAACATGATTGTCCTTTTCTGGTATTTCGAAGCCAGGTGGTTGAGCAACATAAACTTCTTCTTGTATAATGCCATTTAGAAATGCACTTTTGACATCCATTTGATATAGCTGAATGTTTTTATGGGCAGCAATAGCTAGTAACATCCTAATAGCTTCAAGTCTAGCTACGGGTGCATATGTTTCATCAAAATCTATTCCTTCTTGTTGATTATATCCTTGTGCAACTAACCGTGCTTTATTCCTTATGACTTCTCCTGCCTCATTAAGCTTGTTCCTAAAAACCCATTTAGTTCCTATGATAGTTTTATCTTGTGGTTTAGGAACTAAATCCCATACATCGTTTTTAGTGAATTGATTTAATTCTTCTTGCATGGCTATTATCCAGTAATCATCCTTAAGAGCTTCGGATATTTTCTTTGGTTCAATGATAGAGACAAAAGCCATGTTTGCAACATCTTGGAAAGAGGACCTAGTTTTGACTTTATCATTTGGATCTCCAATAATTAGCTTTTGGGGATGATCCTTGATCAACCTAGGTGTAGGTTGTGTTTCAACTGGAGGATCGGATGTGGGAGTTTTCTCATTATCATTGGAAATGGTTATAGTTTCAAACTGATTAGTGAGATCAATGATATCTAAATTTGTAGATTTGGATTCCTCATGAAAAGAAACATGAATGGATTCCTCAACTTTTCTAGAGATAGTGTTATATACCCTAAACGCTTTGCTAGAAGTAGAGTATCCCAAGAAGAATGCTTTGTGTGATTTAGAATCAAACTTGTCTCTATCATCCTTGGTGTTTAAAATGTAACATGTAGAGCCAAAAGTATGGAAGTAGTCAACTCTAGGTTTCTTAGAGTGTATTATTTCATATGGAGTTTTCTTCAAATGAGAGTGAACCGTGACTCTATTTAGCACATAACAAGCAGTGTTTACAGCTTCAGCCCAAAAGGTTTTAGGTGTGTTGTGTTCAAGCATCATGGTCCTAGCCATTTCTTGTAGAGATCGATTTTTTCGTTCTACAATACCATTTTGTTGTGGGGTACGTGGAGCAGAGAAATTGTGAGTATATCCCTGAGATGTACAAAAAGTTTCAAATGTATGATTTTCAAATTCGCCACCGTGATCACTTCTAATGGTACATATTTTATGTTGTAAAAGATTTTCAATCTTAGAACAAAATTGTATAAAGACATGAATAGTATCATCTTTAGTTGCAATAAAATGTACCCATGTAAATCTACTATAATCATCAACAATAACAAAACAGTATCGTTTACCACCAATAGATTGTGTTCTCATTGGTCCAAATAAATCCATATGAATTAATTCTAAGGATCTACTGGTGCTAAGTACATGTTTTGATTTAAAAGATGTTTTGGTTTGCTTTCCCATTGTACAAGGTTCACAATTTGCAACTTGATCAAAAGACAAAGCAGGTAATCCACGAACAAGATCATATTTTACTAACTTTTTAATAGCATGTGAACTAGCATGACCAAGCTTTTTATGCCATAGTTGTAATGTGTTTTCATTTGCAAGTAAGCATTTACCTACTACTGATTTCATAGAGTTTGGTTTAAGGATATAAAGATTTCCAACTCTATTTCCTTCATAAACAACAGTTGTAGTATTTTCTATCAATAACTTGCAGCAGGTTTTGTTAAATAACACATCATAACCACTATCACATAGTTGACTTACACTTATTAAGTTATGGTGCAATCCATCAACTAGTAGAACATTTTTGATTTCAAGATTTGTTCCAACATTACCTATTCCAACGATTTTGCCCTTACCATTGTCTCCAAAAGTGACCGTTCCACTTTTCTTTTCTTCAAAAGTTGAAAATGCATCCTTATTTCCGGTCATATGTTTGGAGCAGCCACTGTCAACGACCCATTCCTGCATTAGAATGTAGATTTTGGTACCCATGTGATGGTCCGATAAGGTTAGAAACTTTTTAATTTGCTGATGTGTATAAAGTTCTGATACAGAAAACCAGTCGGTCGACAATTGTTCGACCGATATCATTCTCGGTCGACAATTTGTCGATCGAGCAGGTTACTGTATTATAATCAAAAGACACAGAGAATTTCTCGGTTGACCAATTTTCGACCGAAATAAGTACTGGAAGATTTTCGATTTGTTAAAGACATCCAGTCGGTCGACAATACTTCGACCGACCCAGAGCTCGGTCGACAGTACTTCGACCGACGAAGTTTCTGTTTTAGTACAGCAATGCAGAAAAAATAATACTAATAAGCATAGCATTGTTTGTTGAGATAGGACAATATAAATTGCAAAAATTAAGTATTTTGTCATATCTCAACTACATTCCATTCTTCTAAGTTTGGGGTCTTGGGGTCCAAACTAAGTTGGACTTCTTAGTCTTGTAGGGGCATGAAAAACAGTAATGTCCAAGACGTAAACAGAAATGACAAGTAATAGAATTAACTTCATTTCTCTTTCTAGCCATTGTGTTTTTGGGTACAAACATAGTTTGGATCTTTTTGGTTTGGTTTTTCTTTGGAACATATCCCAAACCTTTTCTTCCATTGAAGGTAGTACCACTTCTCAATATGTTATCAAGAATATCTTTTCTTCTTAACTCATAAAGTTCTCTTTGCAATTGAGCAATGTCATTCATCTTCTTATGTATATCTTTTCTTGCCTGGTCTAAATCAGAAAACAATGAATCCTTTTCTTTTACAATATTGTCATAGTCCGAATGATTGCACAAGATAGGTTGAGTTTGAAAAGCTTGTAGTTTGGCTAACAAATCAGTCTTTTCTTTTGATAGAAGATTAAGATTGGTTTCCAAAGTAAGTAGCTTTCTAGTGCAATCATCTAAAGATGTTTTTAAAGATACATTTTCAAGATCAATGTTATTCTTTTCAGAAGAGAGTTCATCTATTTTGGCAATGAGCTCATTATTTGATTTCATAGTCTTCTTTAGTTTCTTCTTGGCATCAACATACTTATCATGAGTTTCTTGTAAGCTAGCAACTAATTCTTCTTTAGGAAGATCAATAAGGCTTACCTCTTGAGAGTCTTCATTGTCTTCTCTTGCCATTAGACATTCCACATTTTCATCTCCACTTTCACTTTCACTGGTTTCATCCCATGCCGCTTTATAAGCTTTTTCTTTCTTCTTATGTGAGCTTTTCTTTCCCTTCTTTGCTTTGGGACATTCATTTTTGAAATGTCCTTTCTTTCCACATTCGAAGCACCTGGGAGTGGAAGAAGAACTAGAAATTTTATTAGATTTAAACCTTCTGTATTTCTTACCGTTGACTATCAATGCTTCTTCTCCTTCTTCTTCACTGGATTCCTCACTCTCATGTGAGGGAGCTTTTGATGCTTTGAGAGCCACGTCTTTCTTTGGCCCCCGTTGATGCTCATGTTCTCTTCTCTCTTCCTCTTCTAGGTCTGCCTCATGAGCTTCTAAGTTTCCGATGAGCTGCTCCATTTTGAGGCGAGTGAGGTCGTTTGCTTCTGCAATAGCTGTCACCTTTGGTTTGTACTTTGGAGGAAGAGATCGAAGTATTTTTGATACCTGATCCTCCTCAAGAACAGGTTTCCCTAAAGCACTTAAACCATTAACAATAGTAGAAAATTTTGAATACATTTCACTAATAGTTTCGTTTGGATCCATACGAAAATGTTCAAACTTGGTTTTAAGCAAACTAACTTTAGAGTTTTTAACTTGAACGGTACCCTCATATGTTATAGATAATCTATGCCAAATCTCATATGCGGTATCACAGTTTGATACTCTATTAAATTCACTTACTGAAATGGAACAATATAAAATGCTTACTGCCTTTGCATTTATTTGGGCCATTTTTACCGTATTAGCATCCCATAATGCGAAATCGTCTTGTGGGAGTGTGTATGGTGTAGATACCATTCTCCAAAGATCCCACTTGATTCCTTGGAAGTAGAATTGCATCCTTCTCTTCCAGTATTGATAGTTTGTCCCGTCGAACGCCGGAGGTCTAGCAACGAGCGTTCCTTCAATGTTGAGGTTGTTGAGCACTCCATCCCCCATCTTTTCTTCAAGACTTTGTTAGGGCTCCTTGAAGCCTGCTCTGATACCAATTGAAAACCTCTAGAGGGGGGGTGAATAGAGTTTTATAGAGATTTTAAAATAATTTAAACTCAAACAACCAAACTAAAGATTAAGAAGAGGAACACAGGTGTTTAGAGTGGTTCCACCTTAGCAAATACTAAGGAGTCAGTCCACTACCCGGTTGCTTACCCAACCGGGATTTTGAAAGTACTAAATTTTATTACCTCTCAAGGATGTTACATAAAATTTACAATACTTTCTAAACACCCTTTGGACAGCCTTCTCCTTGAAGTAGTCTTGCCAACCTCGAAGCAGCCTTCCTTGAAGTAACTTCAAGCTCCCCCTTGAAGTAGCCTTCCTCTCGAAGTAGCTTCCCGTCAAGACAGCCTTCTGAAGTAGTCCAAAGTCTTCCTCTTCACCACGAAGAGCTTCACCCTCTCCAATCCGCAACCTCCTACCTGGAGTAGCAAGGAGAGTACAAGTAATACAAGGAACAAGAAAAAAAAAAAGAAAATACAACTTATCCTTGTAGCTCAAGGCTTGATTTCCCTAGATCAAGCGTTTGGATTTTCCTAGCTAATATGATGGACTTGTGATTGCTAGGATTAGGAAAATCTAGCCTATAGGACGAGCTTGAGCTAAAGGGAAAATGGCCAATTGATCACAAAGCTCAGTTCACACAGATTGCACAAGAGGGCTCAAGTATTTTCTCAAGTATAGCAAGTGTAAGAAGTATTTTCTAGTGTCCTATGGCTTGTCCTATTTATAGGAATGACCTAAGTATGCTTAAGGACGTTCTAGACAACTTCTAGGGGGTTCCTAGTGCTTAACTAGCCGTTAGGAATAAGTTAGGCGCATTAGCAACGGCTAGTTAATTAATTCTGCAGTTGCTGTCAGAGACCATCTCGGTCGAGGACTTGTCGACCGAGTTGCCCAGTCGGTCGAGGATTTATCGACCGACAGGCTCTCTGGATTAACGTTGATTTGCAACTGTCAACTGCTGTGTCTAACGGCTACTTTTGGTCAATCTCGGTCGAGAAGTTTGTCGACCGAGAGTGTCTCGGTCGAGGAGTGTGGTCGACCGAGTTTGACTCTGTTTTCAATCTTTTAATTAAGATACTAAGTATGTGCATGAGTGTGCATTATGTGATCTATTAGAAGGAGATGACCTAACTAAGTGTGGTGTTTAGCTAGGGAAAATCCAATGCTTGATTTACATGCGATTCTAAGTACTTGTACATTATAATTCTGTACAAGTTTTTACAATGATTACATTTGCATGAAAATATAAATACTTCATGTTGGATTTCCCTTATAGTTGTGTCATCCTGCACACTCAAGTAGCTCGTCAGATAAATAAGAATGAAATGTTTGTCAAAATCAAAACAAAGGGATTTTATAGATGTCCATTTAGCCAACAGTTACCGCAATGTCTACATGGACAGTAGAACCTATCTCCAGGTTGTTTCCTATGTTCCTCGGCAAATTTAATGAACTGGTGAAGACCAGAAATAAACTCTGGGGTGCAGCGATTGCGAATGGACATCCATGATCTATCCATTCTATGATCAAAGAGAAAACAAGTATATATTAGGACAAGATTAGGGTTCATGTGATGTCATTATTATATATAATAAATGTGTACCACCTATCCATTCTTGCACACCTAATCTCACTAGTAAGTGTATAATGTGTATTGGTACCATGCATGTAGTGTCTTCCTTTTAGAAAACGCCAATGTTTGGGTATGACCAATTGGTTTAAGGAACGATCATCTAGGATGATGTCCAATTGTTCTTCAATAGGGAACGTTAACATTGACATAGCGGCCCAGTTCATAGTGACTGTTATGGGTGGACAAAGACTGCACAATATTAGTATTAACAAAGTGTAAGTACATATAACGATGTTATATATTTTCAGAAAAAGTTGTATAACATCAGTTAACCTTTTATTGCTTGTCATAACCAACTTTATTGTGGTAGACATGATAGCTTGAAAAGAAGTCTACAAATGTACTTAGAGAACAAACGAAGAAATGCTCCTAATGAGTAAATCTTGGACGGGTTTCTAGGTGCTTACTAAAATAGAACCATTATATGGAACTAATCCTACATTATACACATACTTTTCCTGAGTAAGATAATGTGCACTTCATGGAATTATTAAGATCTGAATATATATAAGTTGTTTCTACCTACTTTGATGGGATTTTATAACATTCGAGTCTTCCATTTATAACATTAAGATCTGAATATATATAAGAATCCCATTTGATACACACGATTGAGAATCTTTCACGATACTAGGAAAATACACTAACTAGATATTCATTTAGGTGTTAGACATCAATATGTGTATGAGCCCTAATTAAAACTAATTCTCATAAGAAGTAAATAAATTTTAAAAAAAATGCCCAGCAGTAGGGCGGCACCTTGAGGGAAGACGAGCAGAGGAAGAAGAAGAATGCAGGGCGGGCACCTTAAGGGAAGAGGAGCAGCGACCGAGGCAAAGTCCTAGAAGCTTCCGGCGGCGAAGAGAGGAGCGGCGGAGAGGGCGGCGAGGCTAGGAGACCTAGCTGCTACCGGCGACGGTGGAGAAGAGGTCGGCGGGCGGAGAAGAGGCCGACGGCGGAGGAGAGGCCGGCAGGCGGAGAGGGAGGCCGACTACTTTTCGCTCGACGGTGACGAGCGGCGAGCACGGAGGAAGGAACGGCGGTGGCGGCGGCAGGGAGCAAGGGAAATCACCAGAGCTAGGGAAATCGGGAACGAAATAGGGAAATGGGAAGAATCGTTCGGGCCGGGTGAGCTATTAAGTTGAAAATACGTGTCGATTATTTAAAAAACCGACAACTAAACCAATAGTGTCGGTTCTTTGCCACAAACCGACAACTATACTAGATTATAGTCATCGGTTTTTGATTAAATGACAACCAACAACTATTCCTATCTCACGAATACCCTTTAGTCGTCAGTTATTTAGTTACGAACTGACACAATATGTAAAATATTGGAGCCAATTTATTCGCTGGAATTTTGGGTTTGAAGGTTTATTTTAGGTGTCGGTTTTTTATTAATTAACCGACACTTAATAAAAGCGGTACCCATGTCTGGTCGACCTTCACAGATTGGATGTCGGTTTCTGTTCAAAACTGACATAGTAGGATTTATGTGTCGGTTTTTGTATACAACTGACACCTTGAAAAGTGACTTTATAAGCCATTTCTATAGTAGTGGATCCCTCTCACTCTGGTGGATTCCTCCATCCAATTGAGGGCGATCACACCATCTCAGGACCCCGACGAATCGAACGCCACCCCCAGTTGGAGCCACGAAAGCTTAAGACCTCAGGTCGACGATCCGCCGCAGCTGAGCTCTAAAGCTTCACCGCCGGTGAGGTTGGGACCATCTCGGAGTCGTGGGAAGATCGCAACAACACCAGTAGACCGCCGTGAAGCTTCTGACTCCCTTAATTCAACCCGAGGGCAGGTAAACCTCAACTTCACTCCTTGACTTGTTTTCAATCTCTTTCGATCCAAAATGACGCCCAGACCGTCTTCTCCGACGAGCCCGACCTCCCCACAACCGTAGTGAGTCGGCGAACTCAGCCTGATAGACGGCGCAGCCCAACTCACCCCAGGAACCACATCCCACAATCAATCAACCCAACTCTCCTCTTTTGCCTCACTGTAGCCATGGCACGAGTCGCAGAGCAATTGAACCAATGGAAACCCCAATCTGCCCAAGCGTGGTCACGCGCAAAGAACCCAACCTCAGGGGCATGTACGTCTTTCACCCCATCGTGACCCGATTGACCGAGACTGGCTCGCGAGTTAAGGATAGGATCCGCGTTGCCGGATCCCTCTTCTGATCTGCGAGACCAGCGACCCTTTTTCTTTTTTTTTATTTTTCGTTTATCTCCTTAGAATTTCCCTGATTGGTTAGAATTGTAGAAACCCAAGAAAATGATAGGAATATCGAAATATATCGAACCTATATATCATTTTCATCAGAAAAATGCAATCTATTTAAATAAAATAATTCTAGGACTTAGATCTGATTCCTTCTCTGAAAATGTGACCAACATGCCTAATGAACCCTTTATAATTACATATTATGTAATAATGGTCATTACTGATTTTCCAATCTACCCTGAGAACAGATTAAACCCTAATTAGTGTTCCAATCAGCATGACACTCGAAATCCTACCTAAGGAAGATTGTTGATTCAATAATTGAGAAGAACCCTAATTTCTCTCACCTTATCATGAATATTATGTACAATTTATGAAAAACCCTAATAACTGAAATGTCCTTTAATAACCTGGACGACCCTAATCTCAGACCCCAACTCGGAATCCTATGTATCCTAAAGTGACACCCCAAATGACCTAAACCTTAATAAAAACCATAATGTGGAATAATGAGAATCCATAGTAACTTAGGGTTTTGTTTACATTTCAGGGTGATCTACTATCTTTCTCCTATTTATTTGTGAGGGGTATGGAAGAAGCAGATATATAGAGGGAAGTGGTGTGCCACCCTGAACTTAGGGTTTTGCACTATTTTGGATATTTTTGTTTCTTTTTGATGGATGGAGGGATACGAAGATGATAGAAGAAGTGTAGAAGAGAGTTCAGATCAGAATGCAATTCGATTTACGATTCAGTGCACCAGGTCGTTCTCTTTATCATACTCTGCTCAAATAATGACTTGATGAGGATCCGGTGGACATTCCATGTTATTGTTCCACTAGTTAGTTAGGAAGCACGAAGTGTTTGATCCCTATTGGTTCGACAGACACTAGTCATTTTATCATAAGTATCATGATGTTAGGAACCATAAGCTTCACAAGATGATTTCAATCAAAAGGCTTGTTTAAAAAAAAGGTCCTTTTGAGGATTTACTTTGAATAAGGAGGATATAATGATTCAAAATGCATAGTTGTTTAGTTGGTGACATTTAGTGAAACAGGAAGTGTCAAAAATTCCTCAAGTATCTTGTTCAAATTCTTTAAAATCTTTAAAACTTAAAAATTTTGAAAATTTATTTGAAAATTTTGGTAAAAAATGCGGAGATGAAAATCTAAGACTGATTTAGATGGGTGAAGGTGGAAAGTAAGATACGTACCACCCACCCTTCACCCTGAACTTAGAAATTTTCTCATCCCCAGAAAACTCTAAATCCGAGATGGAGGGGAAATTTCATGCCGTTTGGACTGCTAGATGTGGTTGCATTCCAGACAGTGCACATCCTCCATCTAAAAATCTAGAAAAGAAAGATCAATCAGAACTCAAGATAGCATCCCATGATGTGAATTTTATTTGGTGAAAAATTATCTAAAAGATGAAAACAAAATTAAGGAAAATTTTCTAATTCAAAATTGAAAACTAAATACAAATTTATTTATCGGGTTGCCTCCCGAAAAGCGCCTTTGTTTTATGTCGATGGCTCGACATGATATCTTTGACTTCACAGTGGTTCCTTTGGATTGGAGAGATCTATTATTTCTTCAGTGCTCATATCTTCTGTGGTGAAATATCTTATCAAGCGTTGGTCGTTCGCCACAAATTCACCCGAGTTTTTGCTCCATAAAGAGAAAGCACCATGTGGGGAGATGCTTTTGACAATGTATGGTCCAGACCAGCGGGACCAGGGTTTCCCTGGGAATGACTTCAACCTTGAGTTGAACAGTAGAACTTGGTCTCCCACTTGTATGTCTTTTCTTTTCAAGTGACCATCATGCCAAAGTTTGGTGTGTTCTTTGTACATTTGTGCATTCTCATAAGTTGTCATCCTGAGTTCATCCAGCTCTTGAAGTTGTAGAATCCTGGCCTGGCCTGCTTTCTTCATGTCAAAATTTAGTTGTTTAATTGCCAACGATGCCTTGTGTTCCAATTTGACTGGTAGGTGGCAAGACTTTCCATATATTAATCGAAAAGGTGTAGTCCCGATGGGAGTTTTATAAGAAGTTTGATAGGCCCATAAAGCGTCATTGATTTTCATTGATCAATCCTTTCGATTGTGGTCTACAATTTTTTCCAGAATAGCCTTTAGTTGACGGTTAGAGACCTCTACCTGTCCACTTGTTTGTGGATGGTAGGGTGAGTCTACCTTATGTATTACACCATATTTTCTCAGTAATGTTTCAAAGATTCTTTCAAGGAAGTGAGACCCTCCGTCAGATATCACGGTTTGTGGCACTCCAAAATGGGGGAAAATAATATCTTTGAATAATTTGATTACGGGTTTGGAATCACTAGTTACGGTTGGTATAGCTTCAACCCATTTTGAGACGTAATCAACTGCTACTAGGATGTAAGAAAATCCGTAAGAAGATGGGAATGGCCCCATGTAGTCCACACCCCAAACATCAAATATCTCAATTTCTTGCCACAACTTAAGTGGCATCTCATCTCTTTGTAATGTTACTTGTTCTTTGACATTTGTCACATGATAGAACAATGTTGTAGGAATCCTTGGATATAGTTGGCCAAAAGAATCCACATTAGAAAACCTTTATTGCAGTCTTCTTAAAACTCATGTGGCCTCCAACTAGGCCAGAGTGGCAGTGCTCGAGAATGAGTTTGGTTTCTTCCTCAACAATACATCGTCTGTAAAGACCATTAGCACATAGCTTAAAAAGATATGGCTCATCCCTGTGATATTGTTTCACATCATGCATAAATTTCTTCAGTGCATTTCCGGTGCATTGAGGATGGATAACGCCAGCAACAAGGTAGTTTACAAAATTTGAGTACCACGGTACATCTTCTGAGACCTTCATTAGTTGATCATCCGGTAGGGAATCATTGATCGGAATCTTCTCAGTATCCAGAGTGTGGATGTGACTGACGTGGTCTACTAAAACATTGTATGTATCCTTTTTATCTCTTATCTCTAAATCAAATTCTTATAATAGGAGGATCCATCTAATCAACCTGGGTTTTGCATCTTTCTTTGCCAGAAGTTATGGAATGGCAGCGTGGTCTTTGTAGACAATGACATTCGAACCAATTAGGTAGGATCTGAACTTGTCAAAGGCATACACGACTGCTAGAAGTTCTTTCTCAGTAGTTGCATAATTCCTCTGGGATTCATCGAGAGTTTTCGATGCATAATAGATCACATAATGTTTCATCTCTATACATTGCCCTAAAACAGGGCCCACAACATAGTCACTCGCATCGCACATAATTTCAAAAGGGTGGTCCCAGTCGGAAGCTCTAATGATGGGTGTTGTGAGAGCCTTCTTTAGTGTGTTGAAGCTTTTTACACATTCTTCATCAAAATTGAATTCAACATCTTTTAGTAACAAATTCATCATTGGCTTGGTTATCTTTGAAAAGTCCTTTATGAATCTTTTGTAAAATCCTGCATGACCTAGGAAAGCACAAAATTCTTTTAGATTTGTTGGAATGGACAGTTTAGAAATCACTTCAATCTTGGCTTTATCTACTTCAATACCACTATTGCTGACCCTATGGCCGAGGACAATGCCTTCCTTTACCATAAAATGGCACTTTTCCCAATTCAGCACAAGATGCGCTTCTTCACAATGTTTGAGGACTAGGGAGAGGTGCTTTAGACATGAATCAAATGAATCTTCGTATACAGAAAAAGCATCCATGAAAACCTCCATAATTGTTTTAGTAAGACCACCGAATATTGCAGCCATGCAATGTTGGAAAGTTTCATGTGCATTACGAAGACCAAACGACATTCTTTTAAATGCATATGTTCCGAATGGGCAGGTAAAAGTTGTTTTCTCTTGGTCATCTTGAAGTATGGGTATTTGATAGAATCCAGAGTAACTGTCAAGATAATAGAAATATTCTTGGTGAGCCAACCTTTCTAGGACTTAATCAAGGAAAGACATTAGAAAATGATCTTTTTGAGTTGCCTTGTTTAATTTTCTATAATCTATGCACATCCTCCACCCTGTGACTGTTCGAGTGGGGATGATTTCATTTTTTCATTCTGTATAACAGTTGTTCCACCTTTCTTCAGGACTACATGCACTGGGCTCACCCATGGAGAATCTGATATCAGATATATTATTCCCACTGTGAGCAGTTTAATGAGCTCATGACGGACCTCTTCCTTTATATTTGGATTCAATTTCCATTGATACTCAATAGTAGGCTTGTGATCTTCAATCATAGGGATCTTGTGCATACACAGTGCTTGATTGACCCCAGTGAGGTCACTCATTTTATAACTAATGGATTTCTTTCTTTCCGTTAATTCCTTCAGGAGTTTATCTTCTTGTTCAGCTGTTAGATCAGAATTTATAATAACTGGGCAAACTTTGAGATCGTCTAAAAACACATACTTCAGTCCCTCAGGCAGGGGCTTCATTTCGAGAGCCTCTGAGTTTTCGCATGTTTCTTTTGTAGTTTCCATAGCTTTGAGTTCTTCACTAGTGGCTTCAACATCTTCTTTAGTAGAGTCGAGGGATTCAATGCAATCCTTTACTTGTTCGTTAATTGGTTCATTAACTGATGGGTTCGTTAGAGAAACTTCTAAAGGATCGTCTGATTCATGATGCTCTTGAGTCAGAAGTGACATTTTGTCGATGCAGTCAATCAGATAAACTTTTTCTTGCATACTTGGTCTTCTCATGCTTTCATAAACCTTGAATTCGAGAGTTTCTTTGCCAAGTCTGAGAAGCAAAGTTCCTGCTTCAACATCAATTAGAACTCTTGAAGTGGCGAGGAGCGAACGTCCAAAGATGAGAGGATATCAGGCATCCTCTTTTATGCCCATGATGACAAAGTCACACGGAACATAAGAATCTTTCCCTACCTTGACAGGTACATCTTCAATAATTCCTAACGGGTGTTTTATCGTATTGTCTGCGAGTTGTATGGTCATTCCAGTTGGAAGAAGTTCAGCAAACCCTAGCCTTCTGCAAAGGCTGAGTGGCATGATGGAGATGCTAGCACCAAGATCTTCTAGTCCTTTCTTGCATGAAGAATCACCGATATGGCAGGAAATCCTAAAAGATCATGGGTCTTTCTATTTATTTGGCATCTTACTATGGATGATATCCGAAGTGGTTTTATCTAACTTGAATGTCTCATATTCTTGAGTTATATATTTCCTGGTGAGGAGTGACTTTAAGTACTTTGTCCAAGCTGGTATCTCAGCCAGCGCATCCAAAAAGGGTATACCAACATGAATTTTTTCATTGCTTCTTTAAACATATTGAACCGAGTATCAAGCTTAGTCTACCTTAAATGAGCAGGGAACGGTATACGAGGCTTGTATACAGGAACATCAGGTTCTGGTGTTTCAATTTCTTCATCAATAGGTTTCTCACGACTTTCCTTATCTGTCTTATCAGCAATTACTGGTTCTTCTAGTTGAGACCCCAGTTTTGTTGAGTCTTGAATGATCACAGGCTCGTCCTCATTAGTAACAACCACATGTATCTTGATAGGAGGATTGGAATAGTCTTTTCCTGACCTGGTGGTTACTACCTTCAGTTGTTTTGGGTGCTTTGGGTTGTTCTCGGGTTGGCCATCAAAAACCCCACCAGGTGGCTTAATGCTAGCTGCAAGTTGAGCTAGTTGAGATTCAATAGCCTTCTGTTGAGCTTGTTGGTTAGTTATCATAGTTTGATGAGTTTGCAACATCTTTTCAATGGCTGATAGTTTGGCATCAGGAGAAACTGGACCTGCTTGTTATCCTTGTTGTTGATAAGGAACTTGGTTAAGACTCTGGTACTGGGAGTTGTTTTGATAGTTATTGAAGTTTTTATTCTGAAAGTTTCCCTTGAAATTTCCTTGATTTCCAAAATTCTATTGTTGATTGTACTGGAATCCTGGTAGTCCTTATGGCTGGTTGTGCAAACCAAATTGATGTGATTTTACTGCTCCAGAGGGGTTTCCGTATTGAAATCTTGGATGATTCCTATTCTGATTCAGATTGTAATAACTTTGACTAGGGATGGTATTAACAACATTAAAATTTTCCATTTGACAGTTATCTCCTTGGCTACATACATTGCTCAGAACAACATCATAGAGAACATTGCATGCTAATGTGGAATGATTAGTACTTTTACATGCTTCATAGATCAGTGAAGCTGACTTTATCTGTTCTTGTTGTCGAGTGGGCGAATGTCCTCTTCCAATAGAAGCAAGGGATGATTCAATATGGTCTTGCTTGTCAACTAAGAGTTTCAAGGTTTCAGCGATAGACTTGTACTCGGGAGTAGCTTCGGCCATAGCTACTTTCAAAACTCCTTTACCTACAGATCTACCCCAATTGGCTTGATTTTCTGCTCCAAGGGTGATGACCCTCCATGCGCTGTCATAACTTTGACGCATGAAGTTTGCTCTGAATGAGGAATCTAAGAATCTCTTGATATCGTCGTCCACACCCCTATAGAAAATTTCGATGAGTTGATTCTTAGGAATTCCATGGTGTGGGCATTTGCGTAGGTGTTCTTTGTATCTATCCCATGCTTCAGTAAGAGTTTCTCCAGGGACTTGAGTGAAATTTGTTATTCGCCCTCTAATTTCATAGGTGAGAGATGGAGGGTAGATTTTTTCTAGAAACACATTTTGGAGTTGTTCCCAGGTAGTGATGGGTATTTCACTTTGTAGCGAATTGTACCAACTTATAGCTCTATCAGCAAGGGAATACTTGAAGAGACGGAGTCAAATGGCATCATCTATGACTCCATTTTGTTTTATCATGGCACATAGATCAAAAAATTTCAGAAGGTGTTCTTGGCTATCTTCTCCTTGCTTGCCATAGAAAGGGTTATTCTGAAGTAGGGTGATTCAATACACTCTTATCTCAAAATTAGTAGTGTTGATATGAGGATGTTGTACTGGATGATGAACATTTGCACCTTTCGAGATTGAGAACTCTCTAAGATCCTTTTGTAGTTTAGTTGCTTGTGCTTCTACTTGCGCTGCTAGAATTTCCTCTTGGATTGCAGCTTTGGCTTCTTGCATGAGCCTCTCTCTCTGTGCATTGATGGCTTGAGCCACCCTTTGGGCTACTTCTTCTTCTTGATCCATCCTTGCTTGATTTTCTCTTATCTGATGATGAAAATATCTGTCTATCTCAGGATCAAAGCTAGTTTTTAGTCCGAGGCTGTCTGAACGGCGCATGCACTATGCCTTAGAATGTACCTGAAATAGAAAGATTTTGAGAGTGAGAACCACAGAGTAGAGTCAAATTTCAAGTAGATGATCGATTTTGTCAAAAGAAAAAGTAAAATCCTAAATTAGTCTTAAAAGAACTAGATTTGACTAACTAATTCTGTTGTCCCCAGCTACGGTGCCAGAATTTGACGTGGGATTTTATTGCACTAACAAACTCAATCGGGGTTGAAATTCCCAAGCTTTTACCAAAACCAAAGTGCAATAATACCACCCGAAAGTGGACGGGTCTTATCACAGTATAGTTAAGGATCAAACCCAAAGGATAACATTTTTAAGAATCCTTGTCAGTCTAATCCAGTTTGAGTTAAGACTAATATTTAAAACAATTGGTTGATTTGATGTTAATTAAAGTAATTGCAAGAAAGTAAAAGTTGAATTAAAGTTGGGTTTAGATCAATGATATGGGGTCGTTGGGATGGTATTGGGTTTCACCACCGCTACACACACAAACATATTCAATCGCAAACATTCCAGGAAAGATATAACAATCCAAATAGAGTTGTTGCAAAAACCCCCCATACATGTGTTAGGTTCGCGTAAGCATCACCTTAGGCATCAAATGTCTCGTCACCATCCGTATCACTTACTTACGACCCTGAAGATATAGAAATCCAACAAAGGTTGGGCCCCCCCTGTACAAGTGTTAGGCACACAGAAGCGTCACCGGAGGCTAGATGACTCATCCCCTCACGGATCATACACTTACGAACTCGAAGAAATCTCATTCTATTTCTAGTTTGGGAGTCAACCTCATTAATTGATAAGCAAGCAGGTGATAGATCAACGAACTAACATCGACGATAAATAAGATGATACAAAATCCAACTAAGACTATGGTCCTCCCTGAGGGATGTTTAGACAACAGAAGTGTCACCGTAGGCTAGATGTCTCGTCCCCTCGCGGATCATACACTTACGACCTCAAGGAATCCTATCAGAAGTTCTCGTCAAGGAGTTGAACTTGTAAACTGCCATCTCGTCCCATATATTGAAGATTTCATAATAAGGGAAAGAACAAGATGAAAGCAAGTAGATAATCATCTACAAACGTACCAACTAATAATGAAATGGAAAGCTATACATATTTCCATAGAATGCTTAACAAAAGAACATGCTTGCATAGGCAGTGGGGCTAGTCCCCGCACCCCAGTGAAAAGGTACTACTCGCTCATGATGTGAGAAATAAGAAGAATAATAAAGAGAGAGAAATCTGCCATGAATTCAGTGTAGAAGGTAGTCACAGCTCGGTGAAGAAGATACAACCTTCTACGTCATGTCGGAGCAGATCTGGATGCGAACGAGAGATGCCAAGACAGACTGGACAGTCTCCCTCACTCCGTCTTCCTTCTCTCCTCAGCCTCCTTGGTTGCAACACGGGAAGTAGGTGGAATGAAACTAGCATGGATGACACTGGATTTGGATCAGACCTGTGTACAGGCAGCCTATCGGGGTCCCAGAACTGATGCCCCAAATGGGGACCATGTTGGTCCTATTTATAGGCACTGGACTGGCCCTCACATTTTTGGTGTGAATCCAGCCCAAACGGTTTAGGAGATATTTATGGCCAAACGGTCTGGCAATTTTAGCAGCAAATGGTCTCACGACCAGAGTCCATTCGGTCTTGGTATTACTTCTCCAAACAATTTTTGTGTGCATGTGCAAACGGTCTTCAATTCGGTCCTCCATGCATGTACATCATTCGGTCTCATGCACGTGGCTATCCAATCAAGTTTGCTGTTGTTTTCCTCATGGTCCGCTTGTTCGGTCTGTAGCTCATATCTCCAAACAGTCTACATGGGTAAAGCTTCATACGGTCTCACACTGCCAGCAGTACCAAATGAATTCGTATGATTTCTTTTGCAATCGGTTTCATGCAAAAGTTTTTATATTTCAACAACAACAACAATTTTTACTTGTCTTTTCTAAATGGTCATGTGCACGGTCTTGCATGGGCTTCGATTCAGTCCTCATGCATCTCACACGTTCTTACAATTGTCATCCATTCGGTTTGCTATTATCTCATCAAACGGTCTTCAACTATGCTTAATCATACGGTTTGCATGCTCCAGTCAGCAAACAGTCTTCCCGTAGTGATTCATTCAGTTTGTTCTATGCATGTGTCTCCGCAACAAACGGTCTTGAAGTATAACTAATCCATTCGGTCTCGGTATTGCATCCTTTACCAAATGATTTAGTACAATCCTTCAAACGGTCTTGGAGCCAGGACCATCAAACGATTTTGCAACCAAGATTATTAAATGGTTTCATACTAATATCTTTTCCATATGGTTTAGTAATCATTTCAATCGGTTTCATGCATGCATGCCTTCCCATGCACGTAAATTATCCACACAATTTGGCTTTGCATATGGTTTGCTCTATTCGGTCATGCAAGCTGCTCAATATCCCATTTGGTCTTCACATTTGTTGCACTTCAGCAAACATTCTTGTATCATAGTTTGACTTTTCCAATCGGTCTTCATGCATGCATGCAAAACGATCTATCAAACTGTTTGCTGCAATGTGATTTATTAAACGATTTTAAGGCCAGACTCCATTTGGTTTTGGATATTTATATGGTTTTGAACAACTGACCAAATAGTCTTGGACGTTGGATGATCAAACAGCTTCACAACTGCATCAGACAGTCTCGCAGACCGAAATTCCTCAAACGGTCTCGCAGACCAAAATTCTTCAAATGGTTTTACAGACAGAAACTCTTCAAACGGTCTAGTAGACCGAAACTCTTCAAATGATCTTGCATGCCCATGCGGTTTGGTAATCCATTCGGTTTGAGAGTATTGTGGCCATACAGTCTTCGCTGCTAAATGGTCTTCGCGACTAACTGGTCTTGTGACCTTGGTGCCCAAACGGTCTGAAACTGTGCAACGTCCAAATAGTTTTGAGGTAGATCTGTCTATTCAGTCTTGAAACTGAATGGATGAAACTGTTTGGTCAAGACCATTTGGTGAGCCCGTTTGGTTGAAACTGAATGGTCAAACCGAATGGATGAAATCGTTTGGCGAGACTATTTGGTTGAAACTGAATGGTCAAATCGATTGTCCAGGACCAAAGTTGAGCGAAGATGGGCCCCAGCTGATTGTTTAGCTTTATCAAGACCTGCATTGAATCAACATAAATTCGGTTAAAACCTTGATAATCGATTCAATTAAGTAATTTTGCACATTATGATGCATTTTGATATTTGATGAGTGAAATATGATGTGTTGAGTCAAAATAAGCCCAAGATGGTAATTGAATTCCATGATAAATATACATTCATCAATTATATGGACATTGTGATGAATTATACGACTGTGATGAAAATGCATATACAAAACTATGTATTTGATTAGAATTGAAAACTATTTTGTAAATCTTGATATGTCATTGATCGAGATTTATTAAGATTGTGATGACAATACATTTATGTAACTATGTATTTAATTAGAATTGAAATTTATTTGTAAACCCTAGTATGTTTTGCCATATGTTTAATTAGATTGTGATGAATTATAATGATATTGTGATGAATTGTAAACCCTAAACTCTTATATGAGATATTGGATTAGAAGATTCTATACCCTAATTTCTAAACTATGTCGTTGGCCTAGAAACCCATCCAAGTTTATTCATCAGGAGTAAACCTTGGATAGTCCCTAATTTTGGACTATTCCTGAGCACTTCATGTCACTTAGAATGTTTGTCTATAGTGTGTGTTCAATTTCAAAAGATTTCCACAACATTTTCCCTTATGTTCTTTGGGTACATATGTAAGTGGGTATTTTCCCATCTACATCAGTGTACTTGGAGAACTATAGGGAAATACAACCAAAATTTATTGAAATCGAGCATGCATTATACACTTACTATTGAGATGAAGTGCACAAGAATGGGATAGGTGGTAAAGATCCATGAATGTGAATGCTACTAGATGATTAGGGCTCAATTCAAACATATTTTTTTCTTCTAAAATTAACTTGTTGGCTAGAACCTAACGAGCTACTCATCTCTTATATGATTATGGAAATGATCGATCATTGATGGATACACCAAATTGTTGCACTCTAGAACTTATAAATGGTCTCTATGAGTTTTTAAGATTTGTGGAGGAACATAGAAAACAACCTGGAGATAGGTTCTATTTCCCTATAGTAATTGTAGTAACAACTTGAAATTTCACATTGTTGACATGATCAATGATCATGTCATGTGCAATGGGATTGTGTAGGTCTATAAAATTGGTACTGGGATGGAAAGATTCCTAGTATGATATCTATAGATGTCGATAGTGGTAATTGTGTCGAAGAAGAAGTGGTTAACGATGTTGACAAGAAGGAACCAAATTCCAGAAGGCATGGTTGATGCAATGTTAGATAGTTGTGGGGTAAATATTGTAGGCCCACCACCCTTATTTATAAATGTCATGTTGATGTTAAGAAACCATTATACTTAGGTTGTACTTAGTTTATGAATTTGAGCATTGTCTTGAGACAATATACTTTGAAGTTTAATAAGATATTGAGTGACAAAATCTTCTCTTTTTTGTTGTCTTTCTTGAAAGAAATTCTCCCTAAAGGAAATGAGCTTCGAATCTCAATATATGAAAAAAAAAAGATGTTGTGATCAATGGGAATGGAGTCTAAGAAGATACATGCATGTCTGAATGACAATTTTCTATTTCAAAAGGACGATATCAATCTAAAGAATGTCTAAAATGTGGGGTGTCTAGGTACAAAAGGACATAATCGGGTAAGACCAAAATCGAGTCTCCTGCCAAGATGATGTGGTATCTTCCTATAATACCACAATTTTAAGACCTTGGTTGTTAATACCATAGATGCACAAAATTTATCTTGGCATGTAGAGGTAAAGAAAAACAACAATGGTATGATACAACATGCGCCTGATTCCCCATAATGGAAGATGATTGATTTATTGTATACTAAATTTGGTGAAGAAGCCATGATATTATGATGGACTTTGTAATGATAGTATGAATCCATATGGAACATTAAGTAGCCAACATATCACTTGTCATATTTTGATTTATGTATTCAATCTTCCTCCTCGATTTTGTATGAAGAATAAATGCATCATGATGTCATTGTTGATATCGGGCCCCAAACAACCTGGCAATGATATTAATGTTCACCTTGAACCTCTGATTGAGCACCTAAAGAAACTATGGGGAGAAGGTGTTATGACTTATGATGCTTTGCGTGGAGATATGTTTAATTTATGTGCTATGCTATTTTTCACTATTAATGACTTTCTTGCTTATGTGAAGTTGTCTGGCTACATCGTCAAAGGAACCATGGCATGCCCTATAAGTGAGGAAAATACAAGTTCTATTTGACTAAAATATGGTTGTAAGATTGTATATCTTGGTCAATGAAGGTTGAAAAATTACATCCTTATTGAAAGTTGTACAAAACATTCATTGGCTCAACTAATGAACGAAGTGCCCTAAACCTGTGTCAGGGGAGGATGTTTATGCAATAGTAAACAACATTGTAACTCATTTTTGTAAGAGACCATATGCTACACAATTGTTATGTATGGAAGAATCACAACCCATACAACCATAATCCATTTCACCATCATATGAACCACCCTCATCCACACATCCTTCACCACCATCATATACACCACCAACACCCATACCACATTCTTCCACACCCTCATATCCACCACCTTCATCCATACCACATACACCACCACCATCTACACCACATCCACCTAATCCTCTAGATCCACATGAAGAACTAGTCAAGGAGGATGACCTTCCTCTTAAGGACTACTTTGGTATAGCTGCAATGCACATGAGTGGGCCTATTAATATTTCAAAATTTGAGGCAGATGAGTTTTCTATCAGCCCAACCATCATACAATTTCTACAGCTGAATGCGTTTGGAGGGACACCAATGGATGATCTAAACCTCCACATTGCTAAATTTCTACAGTTGCTAAGCACCATAAAGATGAATGGCATTCCTACTGAAGGGATCCAACTACTCCTTTTTCCATTCTCCCTTAGAGATAGAGCCAAGGTGTGGCTCTATTCCTTGCCAAAGAAATCTATCAACACTTGGGAGGAGCTTCTAAAAGTCTTTTTGGAAAAATACTTTCCACCTAGAAGGAACACACAGCTAAGGAGTCAACTCATCAATTATTCTCAAAGGGATGGAGAGAACTTGTATGATACATGGGAGAGGTTCAAAGATCTCCAATATCTTTGTCCACATCATGGTCTAAGAGGCTTCTATTGCAATCTTTTTATAATAGTTTGTGCTACAATACAAGACTATCTATTGATGCAGCTGCAAATAGAGCTCTAATGAACAAATCTTATGGAAAAGCTTATGCTATTATTGAATATATGGGAGAAAACCATTGCCAATGGAGCTGCGATACAAGCTACCAACCATCTTATTCAGATACTACATCCGAGATACAAGTGGGGAGTCACATGTTTAATGCTATAGACATAATTGCAGCAAATCTAGACACTTTATCACAAAGGTTTGAGAAGCTAAGCACAAGGCTATTTCAAGAAGCCAATATTATTTGTGTTACACGTGGGTTGCTTAGACACTCATCTTCTACATGTTAGGCTTCTTATATTTATTCTCCAATGGACTACACTCCACCGGGCTTCTACAACAATGCGAACCCGAATTTCATTCAGCCACAACAACCACAAGTAACTTCTAGATTAGAGTCCATGCTTGCAAAATTTATTTCAACTCAAATGTAGAAAAATGAGGAGTTCCATCAACAAAGACAACCAATGAAGGGTGGCATTTGCCAACTCTCTTCTAAGGTGGTCGATATTGCTACTCATGCACACATCTTGTAGAAACAAATTTCCCGGCAAGCTCTTTCTAGCAAAGAAGCATTTCCACCTTTCTTGCCTAGTCCACCGGAGATGAATCCTACATATTTCAGGCCGATGACATTGAAGAATGGTATTGTCATAGAAGTATATCCTTCAAGGTATGATGATGTTGATACCTATGAGGATTATGAAGCTACAAATCAACGGGAGAAAGCTAAAACACATGATCTACTTTTAGATTCTTTAAGCAAGACACATGTCCTTCCTCCTCACACTCTAGATGACACATTGCTTTATAATGAGAACACTCTTCCCAACTCATATTTTGATGATGCTTCAAAGGAGAATGAAAAGACAAATAGTATTGGCGTACAAAAGACTATTTGTGTTGCAGCTCATAGGTTCTTTCACTTGCCACAAATCAAGGACATATTTGCAAGGAGGCATAAATCTTTAACACAACAATTTCCAGCTGCAAATCATAGCACTGGTCCTCCATGGACATTGATGTTTCCACCATGATGAGGTACCCGATTGCTATTCTCTTTGTTTGATTTCTACAGTGAGGACACTGTAGATTTCAAGCTTGGGGGGAATAACCGGCCTGTAGTGTAGTTTTATTTCCCATTTATCTTCTTTTTCTTAGCTCTTATTTTAGTTTATGTTCTTCTTTTGGAAAATCTAGTATGATATGAAGCTTTAGTGGATTGAATCCTTTCTATGACAAATTGATTGTCCTCTTTTGTTGTGAAATATCACTTATAGAAATTGTAAAAGGAATTCATTGATCAAATGAAACATTTTCATCATCAACATGTGCTTAACTGTAGTTAATGCTTCTAGCCTGAAAATTCATCTTTCACATCCTTGATTCCTTAAACCATGTAATTGTTTCAATTTTTGTGATTAAATCAACATTACAACATCATTTAGAATACGGGATGCCCTTGCCAAGCTATTAGTGCATTTTCAACCAATCTTTCAATGAAAAACTTTCAAAACAAATGAATGAAATCTAGCTAATGTTGCAATTTAGCTGACTCGCCTTCTTTCCAAAATTTTAAAATTTCTTTTGGCTTATCTCATCCTCATGCCCCATACAAGATGGTTAAACCGCCCACATATCATGCTAACCTAGTATAAGTTTGATCTGGCCACGATGGTTTGGTGGTATGTTTTAAAAAGAGGGTAAAAAACCCCAATCGACACTCTGCGTGCGCATAAGCCTACATTAACAGTGAGTGTCAGAACCCATAATCCATTATCATACCATTTTTGGGAAAGAAGGAGAGTACAAATAAAATTGTTAATTTTAACTAAGATGTCATCATTTGTATCCTTAATAGTTGAGAGTTTTAGTTGCACATCCACTAATTGTTTGGCTTGGTCATCCAAATTCTACTTAGTGTTGTTTAATTGATTGAATCATTTAGTTGTGACCACCCCTACTGAACTAATCTCTTTCTTGGGTGTTTAAGTTGAATTGATGTCTATGAGTATAAACATGTTGATCACGGTTGGATTGGTCTTATACACGTCTTTGTTTTCATTTGATCTATGCATGAACTTGACAATTTTTCATGTGTGTTTCTATGCTCTTTTTGCTTGAAGACAAGCAATGGTTTAAGCTTAGGGGGATTTGATGTGCACAAATCATATCATCTTTTGGATCATGTTTGGTTTCATATGCATGTTGTTTTGACTCAATTATCACTCTCATTCATTCTAGATTCTATATGTTTAGCTATTCTTACTTGTCTCATGGTTTGAATTGTAGGTACTACATTTTTCAATGAAATTATGAGGAATATATCATATTACCACTTATTGGATCACTCCTCAAGTATCTGCATGTTTTGGAGTTCAAAACTACACATATATCACTTTTTACGACATGTAAAATTGACCTACATGCTATAAGTTATGAGTAGAATACACCACGGCCCAGAACAACCATTGACATGCCGTGTCTTATTAAAGACACACTGTCTCAGTCCAAAAATTGAATGCAGAACTCCATATTTGTAGTAAAACTCCGTGTTTTATTAAAGACATGTCTTGTCTTATTAACGACATGTCGTGTCTTATTAAAGATACATCGTGTAACCTCCCAAAACTCGATCCAAACTTCGGTTATTGCATAAGACATGTCTTGTCTTATATAATACACATCGTGTGACCTGTAGATTTTACACAAACATGATTTAACTATCTCATACTTATATATACGACCCCAACTTGTCTTAGGATAGTTACCACAACTTAGGATGGACCTTTTAGAGGGCAACGCGACTGGAGGGAGTCCAAGAGAAGTTGGAGGTGACCAAGGGAGATAGGAGGTGGTTACTCAAGAGAGAACCCTCTTCTTCTTCCTTCTTCACTATTTGCATCAAGGATCTTCTTCTTTCTCTTCTATCTGCTTGGGATGAAGAAATCTAGAGAAAGTGTTGCAGGCAAGAATGAAGCTTGACTTCTATCCAAAATTCATCTTCGTTCTACTACTTCTCACGGGCATACTAGTTCTTTCTACTCTTTTACTATGTCCTTTGATGTTTTCTACTGCTTGTACCTTCTTTCTCTAGCCATGGATGAGTAGAATCTGAATCTTGGACATGGGAGAGTAACTCCCATGTCATAGCGTGTATGGACATATGAATTTTGTACTAAATGTTAGTTGCTTGCATGTTCCAAGAGTTGTTTCAAATATGAAATGCTTGTTTGTACGATTGGCCGTCATACTTGCATGTTTTATGCTTTCTTTCATAATCTGAGAAGATGTGTTTGAGAGTATGGAGTTACTCTTTTGGAAACTTGTCTTTGACCGCAAGAGTGGATGAGATTAAGTTGAGGAGAAAGGTTTGTGATTCAAAATGAAGTACATATATGAGAGTGATGTATGGAGTTACAATCGTCATCACTACATTAGGAGGTGAGTGATGACTACAAACCTCCTTTACAAGTTAATTAACATGTTTAAATTCGTATTTTAATATAAACTATGATGTGATAGTGAAATTCCAAGTCTAGGATCCTCCTAAATCTGAATCTTAGCCTTTCTTAAGTGATAATTTACTATTTTTCTTTAAATCTGTAATTAAGTTGTTCTAATCCAATAATCTTGTGTACAACGATCTAGATTAATGAAAATCATAACTCTTGCACTTAGCTAACCAACACTCCTTGTGTTTGACCTCGAGAACAACTACTCTCATTTACTTGTGAGAAATGGCTAGTTGAGTAAAAGATCATTCTTATGATTGAAACTCATTAGTGTAACAAACCAACAAGTTTTTGGCATAGTTGTCGGGGAGGAATTCCAATTTTAATATAAGCTATGTTGTGATAGTGAAATCCCAAGTCTAGGATCCTCCTAAATCTAAATCTTAACCTTTCTTAATTGATAATTTACTATTTTGCTTTAAATATGTAATTTAGTTGTTCTAATCTAATCATCTTGTATACAATGATCTAGATTATTGAAAATCATAACTCTTGCATCTAGATAACCAATGCTCCTTGTGTTAAACCTCGACTACAACTACTCTCATATACTTGTGTGAAATAGCTAGTTGAGTAAAAGATCATTCTTATGATTGAAACTCGTTAGTGTAACAAACCACACTTCATTTCAGATTCTATTGAAGAAGAAGAGTAGTATGATAACTATGATGATTCTAGTCCATTCTCTGTTGTCTTACCAAGTTTAAATGTTGAATCTAATGTTGATGAATATACATGTGAAGATCACACCGAAGGGATAGTAGTTTAAAGATATTGCATGTAATATTTCATATGTTATTTGCATGATATAACATGTTTATTTATTCATATGTGGTTTGAATTATAAATATTTGATTTGACTTTCTGATAAGTGGTATGAATCTTTAATATATGATCTAACCTTTTATATGTGATCTGACTTTTTCCTTATGTTTAATTTAAATTATAGCTCACATTTGACCATGAGAACAATGATACTGAGCATTAGAAGCTTGATCTTGAGGATCCTATTGAGAATCCTGACCAGGGTGCTGATTGTGCTGATAAGTTAAAATATAAGAAAGGGATAACTGATGAGAATTTATGCAAATAGGGAAGCGAGGAAGGGCATCGTTGAATTCAATGAAGTAGGCACGCCAATTACTAATGAGTTTGTCAACTAGTATGGGGTCCTTTCTTGAAGCAAAGTGGCTCTCCTTATTGAGTATTGGAGACAAGTGAGTACGGCCAACAAAGACCTCATCTAGAGGGAGCTAGAGGTGAGATAAATGCATTAATGTTTTGATAGTCCTTTCCTATTCTTTCTTTTAAAATTTTGATGAGCATATTCATAACCATCTTGGCATATGTCTTTATTAGCATTTGAGAGGCTATTGTGTTTCTATTCCCTAGTTTTAGCCTTAGATTTAATCAATTGCAATTATCTCATCTTTTCTGGACTTTAATGGATTTTATGTACTTTTCATGAAGAACCAACCAAAAACATACTTCAATTTCCCATATGGACAATCAATCCCTCATGATGCCACACCTCAAGGGAAGGAAGGTCCTAAAAGCTTTCCATTGTCCACCTTCGAACCACACAGTCAAGCAATCGACTCATCCAATCACCTAATTTGAGCCACTCTTTACCCAATGTATTCCAAAATCTTCAGTTTTGATGCACTCTCTTTGCATCCAACCTACTCTGGTTAACCTCACGTTGGCTCGCCAATAGGATACGAGGTCCAGATTGAGTAAATCATGTGATTTTCCTATTGAACCAAGTATGGGCCATGCAAATAGCTACCTTCAACCACAAATATTCAACTTTAGGGTTTCAACAACGAGGATACCATTTACAAAAGGGAATTCTTATCATCCATTCTAAAGGGTCTCTGATTAGTGATTAGAAGCCACATATGTGCAGCACAAATCTTAGCAAGTAGCGGGGAGGAGGCAACCGCAGTGAAGAGACTAGTCTTTCTACACCAAGCGTCATGCCCCCCCGATTGTTCTTTCTATCTTTCTACTATTTTCACTGACCATGAGCGAGTAGACGTTTGTTCAGGGCATGGGGACTAGCCCCAATAGCCTATATTTTATTCAAGATTGTATATAAACTCAAAACTACTATTGCTAATAAAGTACCATTTTCCTTATTTGCTTTCCTTGCAAATTGACAACTTGTTATACATGCCTATTATAATTGTGGATGTGCAGGTTGTTGTAATCATGATTAGAATTTCTAAACGATCTTATTATCCCCCTAAAGTGTCAGCAAGGGATTGTGAGGTGATCGAGGTTATTACCAGATAACATTTCGAGAATGGTCGGTCGTAGTGAGGGAGTCCATTTGTAATGAACTAGGAACTTGGTTGTCAAGTCTGGTCATTTCTAAGGGAGTTCAATCCATGCAACAATCTACATCCTGTGAGGGTGTAGTTGCTAAGCCTCTATTTAGTAAACTTATATAAAGGAGTTAGATCTTGCTAGGATAATTATGCATGCTTTGTAAAGAGAAAGCCCATGCTTGGGTCCTCTTTATTATCATTTTTTTACTAGTTAATTGTTGATTCTACTGGAAACAATTTAATTTAATCAATCAGTCAACTTCTCAGTCATAAATATTACTCGTAGTATTTTTTAATATATATAACTTCTTGAAAAGGTTGTCCTTTAGGATCGATCCTTAATATACTCCAATAAGGCTTCCATTCATATGGAGTGGGGAATTAGTGCACAACTTTCAATTAAACCTAAGGGTTATTCTGTTAGGATTTTTATTGGTGCAACATTTGGAGCCCCATAAAAAAGTGCAGTTATTTCTAGCGATAACGGTAGTTATATATATATATATATATATATATATATATATATATATATATATATATATATATATATATATATATATATATATATATATATATATATATATATATATATATATAGAGAGAGAGAGAGAGAGAGAGAGAGTTTAAGTGTAATTAGGGTTTTTATTTTTATAATTGATATTATTGAAAATCCTCTAAAATTCTACCCATCAACTCACTATCATTATGCCTCTTTTCAAATATTGCAGGCGTATGTGCACATCCAAAAGTCTTGACTCGAGATTGCTATTCGATCCTGAAATTGAGAGAACTCTCAAAAGACTTCCCAAGGAGAAAACCATGGCAGATGTTGTAGTCATGGGAGTAGCTATTCAAGCACAAAATGAAGTAGATATTGCGACCCAATAAGAATTACTCACTACAGAAGCCAGGATGCAAGCAGAAGAAAATTTTAAGATTACCATACAAGACACCCATGAATCTAAAAGTGAGAAAGAACTAAGGGATTTTTATAACCCTAAAGAAACCAATTTGAATCATCTAGTCCACACAAGATGAATTGACAGTTGCTCTAGGGATAGAAGAGAATCCTTGATGTGTTAGGGCCACTACATATAGGTATGTGATAAAATCTTTTTTTGATGCATCCCGACAAAAGTGTAAATATACTAAGAAAGGGGGAATGGACACAAAGGAGGTGCAAAGATTGATTGTTGCATCAATGGAGGAGTTTAAGGCATCTCATGTGGTGCAATATCCTCTAGTAGTTACATGATATGTACAAAATCACACACCAAAAGAGTGTATTGGGAGTAGTCCTTCAGACGCGCATGGCATGATGGTGTAAGATTTGATTTAAGTTAATTTATATATACATTGTGATAAAATCCCTCAAGTCAATATATATGTGTGTCAATTTAGTTTGGTGTTTCATAAAATTGTAGGTGGCCAGAAAATGTCATCTTGTCATCGATGTTCCATCATACAACATCATGGCAGGTGTCAATGTTTCTATTGCCGATATGGTTCATGGTATTCCCCTTCCCATTAATCATGTTTGCGTGAACATCATATGTATCATTCTGACAATGAGAGATACACCTCTCCCATACGAGCACCCATATGTCACCACAACCAGAAAGGTTGAAGGAAGCTTTATTGGATGGCCCAAATGACTCATTATTTTTCTTGAGGGATGAAAATTCTATATTGAAATTTATATAATAATTGAAAGCTAATATGAGAATACATACATGCATCCCAGAACAACTAAGAATCCATCTAGGGTTCTAAATCCTCCTCCCTCACATTTTATTCCACATGAGTTGTTTGACTCCTTAGGCCCTTGCTACAAGAAATTAACAAGATGGTTACACATTATAGACCAATCAGATACCATGGTGATCAACCTGTAGGAGCATATCATAGGTATAGATTGTGATACTATTATAGTGTTAATAGATATTTTTGAGCTATTTCATTATCAATGTCTGAACACATCAATGATAGAACTTTGGATACAGTCAGTCTGAATACCCCATCATATGTGAAGAATACATATTTTTTATTGTTTCCTATATATTAACTGAGTATTGCATATATATATAAATATATATAAATATATATATGAAAATATATATAAATATATATATATATATATATATATATTCAACCATTTTTATTACGCAACTTCTGAGTTTGGAATACCAAATGTGGAATTTGTAATGCCATCATTGGTTAGTGATGTATTTAGAGATCCGAGTGATGTCAAAGATTATGTGAGCACCAGGTTGTAGTTTTTTTGTGCTTCCAAGACCGTGATCATAGCTCCCTTCAATGTTTTGTAGGTTTTGGATTTCTTGTTTATATGTCTAACTTGTGAATACTATTTTTTGTGGAATTTAATTTTTATTTTATTTGCCTATTCACTCATAAATAAGAATTAGTAGTTGTTAGTGACTTTGCATTTCTTTTATCCTTCGGGGTATAAAAACAACACCAAATGAGGGACACCCAATCAAATTGGGGATTCACATGTATGTATAATTTTTTTGTGGTCAACATATTTATTAATGCTTGCATCATATGCCATTTTAATAATTCAAAATATCTACTTATTCCACTTATAGGGGTGTGAAAGAATTTTGTGGCAGTGGAATGAAAGTAGATGAGAAAAAGAAATCAATAACTTGGAAGAGTGTTGATGTAGTCTTTTCATTCCAATTGCATATATATTACCAACTCCACTTAATTACATTTATTAATGCAATTGTAAATCTACAGGGTCCTATATAAGACCATTATTGGGCATTCACATATTACGTGGTGGTGTACATGCAGACGATTTTCATGCACACACAATAGATCAAATGTATAGAGAAGGTAATGTTATTAGTCATGGATCATATTAATGAAGTAGTCTAATTTGATAATACAAATAATTAAATCTACTTAGAATTACGTCTTGTTCTCTTTGTAGTTTTTTTAAACTACTAAACCCTATACGTTGGAACAGTTGAATGACCTACATGAACATTGGGCAAACTACTTCATCAAACATGTGGACTTGAACGATGAACTGGAGGGTTGATTTATAATTTTGTAGTTCAAACTTTGATGTTAGATTTTTGTTTGATATAGTATTATATTATGGATTTAAAATTTGCGATTGTAGCTAATGTTGGTATGTATTTGTGTGTGTGAATTGAATGTAAAATGCATATGTGTGTGTGAATTGAATGTGATGTGCATGATGAAGAGAATGATTTTATTGGTGTAAATGTATGAAATTCAATATGATGCTGAGAATTGAATTAATTGAGATGTGAGTTCACAGATATGTGTGTGCATTTAAAGTGAAAAATGATAAAATGTTGAAGCCTGCTGGTATGTTTCTGCCTATTGTATCAAATGCATTTTGATATATATATATATATATATATATATATATATATATATATATATATATATATATATATATATATATATATATATATATATATATATATATATATATATATATATATATATATATATATATATATATATATATATATATATATATGTATACATATATATACATATATATTTATATATGTATATGTATATATATGTATATATATATATATATATATATATATGTATATATATATATATATATATATTTGTATATGTATATGTATATATATATATATGTGTGTGTGTGTGTGTGTGTGTGTGTGTGTGTATGTATATGTATATATATATGTATCTATATATATATATATTTATATATGAATATATATATGTATATATATGTATATATATACATATATAAATATAAATATAAATAAATAAATAAATAAATAAATATATATATGTGTGTGTATCTTCTTACAAATATTTCGGGCTATTGATAAGATGTGATGCTTGTATAGACGTGTAGTTCTTTAGAACTTTGCAGCAGATAGGCTAGCATCTATACAATAGGTCTACAAACCTAGTATATAAAAAATAGACATTTCTCATTGGTTATTTATAAATAGTTGACTACATATACATCCTAAGTCAGTTATTTATAGTAAATTGACAGGGTATACTTAAAATTTTCACTATTCAATCAGTGATAAAACCAATGTCAAGCTATTTAGTATTGATTATTATTCATTACTTAGCTGACGAGGAAGTGTCACATGAAACAATTTTTGTTGTATAATTATCTTAAAGGAATTAGGTGTAGTTTATATAACCAACGATGAAATTTCAAAGGAGACCACAAATTCATCATCGACTACATCTGACATCATAAATATTGTTGTAATATGGAACTGATGACAAAAATGATTGTCGATGGTTTTTTGAACTGACGAAGAATGGCATTAGTTTTAGCATCCCCCACTTGGTCATCATTTTTTTACAGATGGATGTATGCCTAAAATGATCAACGTGATATCTCATTTCTGTAGTGGTGGTGATTGAACCAAATGAACCAAAGTTTTAGGAAGAATAACTGGAAATATCTAATCATAGTGACAATGATCTAGTAGGGGAAGATGAAGAAATGACCATGTGAAAAAGGATCAAAGCATACTCTACACTTAAAAAGTTTGGCCCTTTAAATAGGAAAATTGTGAATGTGGAAAGTTACAAGATAGATTTGAGCCTGATGGTGTTGGTGAGGTCACAAGCATTCCATGGACACACAAATAAATACCCAATGTAAGACGTCAATAGCTTTGTGAAAATATTTAACACACTCAAGATTGACATGGTGCTCTTACAATTATTTATCATAAATTGTTCATGTTCTCTCTTACAGATAGGGAGAATACATGGTTTGATGAGTTAGATCCTTAGCCTTCTAAAAGTTGGGACCAAATGATTGATATGTTCTTTGCGAAAAACTTTCCTCTCAAAAAGACAAGACAACTAGTAGGAAAGATTCATAATTTCAAGTAGCAACTTGATGAATATTGTTCTAAAGTATGGTATCATTAAAAATATATGGTAACAATGTCCCTCACCATGATATTGATATCTTTGGCCAAAGTAATATATTCTACTACATTCAACAAAAAGGGGAGATGACTACTTTTGATACTATAGGGGCATGATTCTTACTGAACAATAGGAAGAAGAAATGTCATTAGATATTAAAAAATGTGGCCAAAAATTAATTGGGGGATAAGAGGACAAAAACCCCAATTCAATGAAGAGTCTTATTAGGACCCAGTATGTAAAACATATCAAGTCACAAGTGAGCCAGTTTAATATAAGATATGGAATAATGAGTTATAGTAAATATGATGATGATGAAAGAACAATGAAACATATTCAACAACCCAATAGGAGGAACGATCAATACTAATGATGTAAAAATTCCAAATTTCTTTTGATAATTCCTAACCATTTTAAGTAGTATTTATTCCGATTGATGTCAACTTCTCAGCAACAACATCATAATGTTTGAAACAATTAGTATGGAAGTGTTGCAAGTAGACATTATTGATTCAAAGACATGTTTGGGGAGTTCATAACTACAAATTAGACTATCATGCCCAAGTAAGAAGGGAACAACAAAATCAAAGATCTCAAGTAAGTAGACTGGAGATGATTGTAGATCATCAAAGTTGGTTACAGAACACAACAAGCTCCTTTTCTGCACACATCACTACAAGAGGTAACAAATGAATCTAGATGGTTTCTAGGTGTTAATAGAGGTGCACAATGATATTTGTGTTTTTAGGAAAAAGTAATAGCTTGGGGTGGTTGAGGATGGGGGTGTAATTCAGTGTGGCAAGAGGTTTAAGAATATGTGGGTCTAGGTGCCTAAGTCTACATAGGAGAAAATGGGTAGTTCTAGGTCGATTTGGCATGGTGAAAGTGTCACAAATCTATTTATAATCCTAAGTCCACACTCTTAATGGCTACATACCCAAAGGTGAGTGCACTTGGGCGTCCATCCATAGAATGGGACAAATATTTTATGCAGGAAATATATATATGTTAAAGTAGTAAGAACAAGATATAACATGATACTAAAAGGATATAGAGAAGCATGTACCCATTTATATATTCAAGTATACCCACTAGTGATTCATATTAGAGCTTAGAGTCTTGAGTGTAGCTGATCTTCATTTGGCAACTACAAATTCTATAAACAAAATATATCAATCCAAGTGCATTGAGTATGCAATGAAAAACATGTAACCATAGTTTAAGAGTAATATAAAAGTTTCTTAGCTAGAAACATCATAAGAAATAATAAGAAACAATATGGGAACAATTAGTTATGTTATGTTATATGAATTATGTTTTAGGTTCATCTATCCCTTATACCAACCGTAGGACTTTTGACTAACTTTCCAATGGAAGAGTCTATAAGGGTGATCACAAAGCTAACCCTATTCATAAGGTAACTCAAGGCCTTCTCCAAGAGCTAATTCTTGTATCATAATGGTCTGCTTTATCTTTACATCTCGTGTAAGGCGCCCAACCTGGTGTCCTTACTCAAAAACTTCAGGCAAGTGCACCAGGATATGTAATGGATTTCTCTAAATTATGTTCAAGGTTTGTCAACATATGATAATGAACATAAAAGTAGTATTCATAGGAGATAGTATCTCAAAGAAGTATTTACCTTGCCAAACATTCATACACGCATACATACAAATCAGCCAATATCATAGTTGGGTCAAGAGATTAAGTGTATCTTATGAGTAGTGAGAAATATATGATAAGATCTCTAGAGAGGGTCCAGCCCAAGGGGACCTAAGATGCAAAAGATATAACATGGAATCTTATATCAATAAGGAATTGATAATATAAACATCATATGATTCATGTGGGGGTTTCCTTAGATCTAGGTTTCACTTAGTTCAAACATAGTTTCCAAAGTTCTAAACATGTATGAAATGATTCCACACAAAACGAGTATCAAAATTAAGTCAAGATATAAGTGAATCATCCACATTAGATTAGATATAAATGTGAGATTATTTCTGATTTGGAGTTAGGGAAACATGATATTTAGATTTCCACCAAGATTTAATCATATAATATTGTGACTTGTCATACTAGATCAATTCCATGCAATATGGACATATTCCCAAGTCATAGAAGTATTAAGTAGATCAAGTTAGGATGTAGGGATATGATATGATAATTATACTGTTTTGAAGTCTTTAAGGTATCATGTACAACATTAGAGCATTTTCTTAGCAAGGTTAGATTCCAACCTAGCAACATGTGCATATAGATCACACTAGGTATTACAAGAAGGCAAAAGGATTACATGGGTATTTTACATGGAATTTCATTAAACAAGTCATTTAAGGACTGGTTTAGAAGTGAACATAGAGATTTGAAATAATATGGATTTAATTTAGCACAAGAATTAGAGATTCTATTACATAAATGCTAAACATCTCATATTAGGGAAAAAAGTGTACTAAGGTGAGTCTTTTATGTCATATGTGTTACTTGAGGAAATTAGGTATAAGATATTAGTCACACATGACAAATCATCAGAAGGTTTACATATTTCGAGATTAAAAGATTGGATGATAAAAATCAAGTCAAAGTCCTAAACTTGATCATGTATGCACATAAAGAACCAATTTTAGTGCCAAGGTAGTCATGATAGGTCAAGATAACATTAGGGTACAAGTGAATGAGTTAGAACATCATTTCATGTCTTGAGAAAGCAAAAGTTACTAATTTGCATGTATCTAGGGTTAGAGAAATTAAACATACATGTTAAGCATGGTGGAAGTTGACTAATCTTCAAAAGGACATAAAAGAGACATTTTTAACAAAATAATAGAAGATGGTACAAGAATCAATATGATATAACAGAATCATTAGCTAGATTACATTTTTCTGATTGAAATGGTATATAGCTTCATTAGATTTGGGTAAATGACCAATATGATAAAATCTTTGAAGTTTTGCATAAAAAAGGCATTTAATGGGGGATTTTACCCTAACGAGCCAACCTTTGAGGAGAAAGATGCTGGCCCACAGTTGGAGGGTGCTCCCAGGCCTATTTATGGGTGGTTGCCATTGGCCGGAGGAAGGCATTCATGGTAAACATCAGTTGTTGTAGATGTGAGATAGTTCACTGGAGCGGTAGGCCGTGTCCCAACGTGAAGGGGAGTGATCGAGAGTAGGCCGGGCTTGGTGCTACCACATGGGCAGGGCTCACTGGCACAAGGATCGCATGGTGAGCTATGACAAAGTGGGTTTTCTGGATTAATTTCGAGGAAGAAATACCTTTTAAGGTGTGTAGGATGTGATGGAGTGGATTTTTGGAATCCTAAATTGTCCAATGACTTAAGTGAAAGCACAAGGTTGAGATAGATTGAGGGTTCCAAGCTCTTGACAAAGTAGGTTTGTTGATTGATGTTAATGTCATGATTAAGATACTTAAATTTATCCCTATTTGAGGAATTTAATTGAGTGGTCTAGCAGTTGAGTTTTGACACCAAATTCGAGAACAAGGTACCTTGCGTAGTAAGGAAGCTATGATTAAAATTAGGTGGCAATTGGGTCCTCCTAGAGAGAGATATTTAGGTTTGAAATCTGTGAAATAATGTAATGGAAAATAAGCTTTTGATTAATTATCCAAGTCTTGATAAGTTTGGTATCACGCATCCTTAGAGTGGGGGAAAGCCTTGCATTGGCCCTGACGTCCAACTCTTCCACCCTTGGATGCGAAGTTTGACGTCATGGTATTCTCCTACCTTGCCGTTATAGTACATGTAGTGGGGGCTATTGGAATCATGGCCAATACACGAACCCACATCGAGGAATAAGGGGATACGTGTAAGGCTAAGAAGGCAGTTGGATTGTATTGGAATAGGTTCCGCCCCCTCTTTAACTCCTTGAACGATGTGAGAAGCCACTGTAGAAAGGATAAGGAGACAATATCTATGCCTCGCTGCTTTTCCTTTGCAGCGTGAAAGCGTGCTCAAGATCCTAGAGGTAAACCTTCTCGCCGAGCAGTACGACTATGGACCAGTTCCATTCTCAAGCTAAGGGATCCATTGGCATGGAGACCCTTCTATGTGAGGCATTGTGCCATCGCGGAAGTAGATCTGACGGCAGGACCATCGAGCCAACAGGGGGAGACCCGACCGCTAAATAGAGACAAGGCAAGGA
Organism: Alisma plantago-aquatica; assembly: GCA_963693085.1. NCBI lineage: Eukaryota > Viridiplantae > Streptophyta > Magnoliopsida > Alismatales > Alismataceae > Alisma > Alisma plantago-aquatica. Next base: position 1,502,801,811 of record OY856410.1, on the reverse strand, counting down.
GTTCCAACTCTCTGTCTGTGCTGCCTCTCCACCGGCATGCACAGATCACTGGGAGGAGTTATAGAACGAGACCTAGAGTAGGGAAGTAGTCCGTGAGGAACCAAGTCTCTATGAGTGTTTGTCAAAGATTGAACCACTAGCGGCGCATTGATCAGACCCAAGCAATCGACGATGGCGACCAGAACTATAGCTCCTGTTGGACTAGATGGCGCATGCGGACTCACGTTTGATTGGAAACACAGAGACGAAGAGGTGAGCGTGAACCAGCGTCAGACCCAGCCCCAATGGAGGAAGGCTACGGTAGATCCACCTCGACCTAGAGGGTTCCCTTATGATGGCGATGAGTTATTGGAGACACGGAGGAATCACGAGGAGCTAGAGGGCGCACAGACCAGGCACTGCTGCTCACTAGAGATGAAGTCAGTGGCGGTGGCGGCAACGACTTCAAAGACCTCACGCGGGCGTCGCCCAGATCGCGTTCACGCGAGGGGAAGAGGGAGCGGTCGGTTCTGAGACCCAACCGGTTCGGCCCAGCCAAAGGCAGACCAAACTATACAGACCAACAATGACCCAGATGGCAGCGGGACACAGGATGTATAGAGCCAACGCCCCCTTTTGGCCACATGGCGCACGCCCATTGGCTACAAAAAGGTAAATATTCAATAATTCTCAGATCTTGTTTAATTAGTAGAAAATAGCCCGATTATCAGAAAAATGCAAATAAGGTACCAAATTTCTTAGGAAAATGAGTAGAGCACAATAGAACTATAACATCAGGCTTTTGGAGCATGAATCTCAATGATATCATGTAAGATGTATAACACTTAGTTCTTGAGTAATAAATATTAAATGATGACATAAAATTATGATAACATGTCAGTAAGTCTATAATCATGTTTATATTGTATATGATGTCATATATGGTCATGTTGATGTACAAAAGCATATAATTTGATTAATAAGGCTAATTAAGGCTAATAACACTAAAGATAATGCAATAAAATACTTACATGCCCAATAAATGATGAAATTCACAGAATACCCTCATATATGTAACTGGAAGCTAATGTAGAACTCTGATACTAGTTTTATACATGAAATCCATGTTATATGAAGTTGACCCTTAATACATGGTTTAAAACCCTAATCTAGGTTAATAATGTAACCTAGGGTTAGTACATGCACAAAAAGGATATGGAAGATAATGTTCAGATAATGAACTATAATCTAGAAAATGACATCAGTAATATAAATATAAGGAAAGAATACAAGTAATCATGAGAATATCATAATGAGATAAGAAAACCCTAATATGAAAACGAATAGGGTTAAGATGAGATGTAAAATGATGATAACCTGATAGTGATATGTGATCTTATCTTAACCAGGGTTTGACCAAGACGTAGTTGACATCAGGAATATGTGCGATGATTAGGATATGTATTTTTAAGGTACGCCATTACCTCTTACTTGGCTTATTATACAATATGTTTGTGTTATATGTGTAGTAAAATACTTGGCATATGATATTGGATGAAATGATTGTTTTTGCATTATATGTTACTTGATTTTCCATATTAATGGTTATGAACACATGAAACATAATATATCTGTTCCATTATATGAAAGCACTAATTCTCTTTGGTAGCATAGTGCTGGAAAGTTATCATTCTCTTTGGTAGAAGATCACATTGTACAATGATCTAAATCTTTGGTAGTAGATAATAAGGCCTTACATCTCATTCTCTTTGGTAGAAGAGATGATGCATTATTCCCTCAGGTGGCAAATGCATGGATATATAATGGAAAATAAGCTTAAAATATGTGTTCTCTTTTGTTAATGAATATCTTTGTGCAAGTATACGAGTTTCTTATATTCTTCTATTACTGCCAAGTATTAGTTTTATCTTATTGCCAAGATATGATGAGAGGTATATAAAAGACACGTAGGCATACTCAGTACAATATTCTTGAATATTGTGCTAACGTGTACCGCATGTAATCTTTTGTTTAGGTTGTGGTTATGCTCTTAAAGATCCATCATAGTTGAGAGTTGTATGGCGAGCTGATGTACAGGTGGACCTATTGTCTTAAGATCATGTAGTTTAGTAGTAGTACATGTATATGTAGAAGTTTGATGTTCAATATGTAATATCAAATGTTGTAACAATTCATGTTGTAATTATATGTTGAATGGTGAACATGTGTGTATGGTTTTATTATTGTTCATGTACATGTGCTACTGATTGTTTCCTTATGACTTCCTCTGATTTTCTTCTTCTTAGCCTTATGTGGCATGTTTAAATTGGGATTCTCACTGAGGTGAGGGTTTCAAATTGGACGTCACACATCAGATTAAGTTTTAGAAAATCTGGGGACGTCACAGGTGGTATCAGAGCTTGAACAATAGCAAATCCTGACATTTGCTCATTAGGCAACACAAAACTAAAGAACCTTGAACTTAATAATCTTTTAGGGTTATATTAGTCATCTTTTAGAGACTAGATCTGACCTAGCCTCTAGGTTAGCACCTAGATGTCCGAGAACTAGGTCTAGACTAGTGCTTGTTGAATAGCAAGTCCTTAGATGTCGTTCTTTCCTTGTAGTATAGCGGTATGGGACGTTGCACTATTTGGAAATGGCGTGCATCAAGGGAAGAGAAACCATAGACATATTGTGCACGTTGTCTATAGTAGCTACACTAGTCTACCCCTTGTTCTCACCCTTTTATCTAGTTTTCAGGACACTGCACTCTCTACTATGTGTGGGACACTCGTTTCAGGATTTATCTTTTGATTCAAAATGGGTCGAACCTCGATAGTTTTCTCTGACGCTTGTGTTATCGGAGAAAAACTATTTAATATTTTATTAAATATATGTATTACAAAAATGTGTCCCCACACAAGTACGAGTAGGAGGTGGTCATGTAACCTAAGTGAAAGTGAATGACATCTGTCTAGAAGAGAGAATAGTTCTAGATTAGATGTCTAGAGCCTTGTTTGGTATATTATGATAGATGGAATAGATGATATAAGTTTTGATGATATGATGTAAGTCTTATATAGAAGACATAAGATGTTTATGACGATCTATGTTTGTCTTCGAGGAACCAAGTTCAGTTTTGAGGTTTTGAGATAAGTTTTGATGACGCAAGTAAATAGGCTTTTATGAGTTAAGATATGTTAAGACAAGGTTGTGAGTCAGCAAGAGCCTCAAGCTCTTTTACAAAGGAGGACCTCTAGTGTTAGGACCCATTTCAGGGTTAACTCCAGAGAGAGTGAGACCCAGACGGAGAAGGTTAGAGAACGTAAACTCCAAGATATGAGAATTCTGAGATATGTGATATGATATGTCCTAAACTAGACTACTCCTGAGTGAATGAGTTGTGTTGCTTAATGCATGATTACTATAGTCTTGTTGAACCCTAGATGTCCTCGGGAGGACCAAACCCTAGAGACAGAGAGAGGTTGGTTATATATGTGCATCTGTTAACATCAATATGGGTGCCTGTCATCTGGGTGAGGAAGAGAGCCCAAGACCTGGAGGAGGTAGCTATGTTAGTTTCTGTGAAGCCTCATGCTCGGGTTGGTCATTCCCATATAGGAATCTAATGGTGTGTATATAAGAGAAAGAGAGTTTTGGGTAAGCATGTCTCATGGGTAGAGACCTATGAAGAGTATGTAATAGCATGTTTTGGTTTGCGCTTATGTGGTTAGAGCTTGTGAAGTTGATCAACTAGTGTCAATGAGGTAATCTGAGAACCCTAGACCAAGAGAGGGAAGATAAGTTTTTGTTTATGAGATACTCATAGAGTTGAGTAAGCTCAAAGTGATTGAGCATGGCACCACCTTCAGAATAAGGGTTGGGAGAACCTCAGTTGGACTACATAAAGTTTTGATATATGTTTGTCAAGCCACTTATTTAAGTTTGTTTAGAACAACCATGGTGTAATATAAGTAAGAACATGTTTTGATCTTGACATGTAACATATAGATGTGACATGATGAAGAACTTATAGATGTTGTAAAGCTCTTTATCAATATATGGTTAACCATGTAAATGAATAATGATGATAATGTTAAATTGTTGGAAAATCTTGTGATGAAATCACTAGTAAATGTTACAGTTTATTATGAGAAATGAAATAAGAGCATATGAATGAACATGTTACATGGGGTGTTAATCTTAGTACTTAATAAAGATGAAAAATGTAGTTTGATAGTTAGCACAGCAGAATGATTGCGATACCTTGATATGATCTAGATGGATAAAGTGGGTTAACTTTAGTTAACTTCCCCCTAAAAGGCATATGTCAATGATGAACATGTTCTAACAATGAACTAAATAAAATGATTATGACACCTTGATATAATGGGTTAAGTTTGGTTAACTCCTTTGTAACATGGTAATATGATGTGGGAACCCTAATGCATGGGTAAAGATGAAGATGAAATCCTAATATATGAGATATGTAATGACATAACCAAAGTTTCTAAACCCTGAGGTTAACCTTGAATGGAGTGTTGGCGCACCAAGATGGTCGTAAAACCCCCCTAATAGTGCTTTGGATACATGGTTCTAGGTAACCTTTGCAGATATGTACACATAGAATAGTGCCTACATGTGGATGAAGGTAAGATAAGGCTTTTCCTGGAAGTATGAGTATGATTTACTTTCGAGGACAAAAGTTCTTTTAAGATGTATATGATGTGATAAAGTGGGTTTTCTGGATTAATTTTGAGGACGAAATATTTTTTAAGGTGTGTAGGATGTGATGGAGTAGATTTTTGGAATCCTAAATTGTCCAATGACTTAAGTGAAGGCACAAGTTTGAGATAGATTGAGGGTTCCAAGATCTTGACAAAGTAGGTTTGTTGATTGATGTTAATGTCATGATTAAGATCTTTAAATTTATCCCTATTTGAGGAATTTAATTGAGTGGTCTAGCAGTTGAGTTTTGACACCAAATTCGAGAATAAGGTACCCTGTGTAGTGAGGAAGCTATGATTAAAATTAGGTGGCAATTGGGTCCTCCTAGAGAGAGATATTTAGGTTTGAAATCTGTGAAATAATGTAATGGAAAATAAGCTTTTGATTAATTATTCCATGTCTTGATAAGTTTGGTAACACACATCCTTAGAGTGGGGGAAAGCCATGCATTGGCCCTGACGTCCAACTCTTCCACCCTTGGATGCGAAGTTTGACATCATGGTATTCTCCTACCTTGCCGTTATAGTACATGTAGTGGGGGTTGTTGGAATCGTGGCCAATACACGAACCCACGTCGAGGAAGAAGGGGATACATGTAAGGCTAAGAAGGCAGTTGGATTGTATTGGAACCGGTTCCGCCCCCTATTTAACTCCTAGAACGATGTGAGAAGAGTTGTAGCAAGGACAAGGAGATAGTATCTATGCCTCACTGCTTCGCCTTTGTAGTGTGAAAGCGTGCTCAAGATCCTAGAGGTAAACCTTCTCGCCGAGCAGTAGGACTATGGACCAGTTCCGTTCTCAAGCTAAGGGATCCATTGGCATGGAGACCCTTCTATGTGAGGCATTGTGCCATCACGGATGTAGATCCAACTGCAGGACCACCGAGCCAACAGGGGGAGACCCGACCGCTAAATAGAGACGAGGTAAAGAGTTCCACCACTCCGTCTGTGCTGCCTCTCCATCGTCATGCACAGATCGCTGGGAGGAGTTATAGAACGAGACCTAGAGTAGGGAAGTAGTCTGTGAGGAACCAAGTCTCTATGAGTGCTTGACGAAGATCGAACCACTAGCGGCACAGTGATTAGACCCAAGCAATTGATGACGGTGACCAGAACTATAGCTCGTGTTGGACTAGACGGCGCACGTGGACTCACGTTTGATTGGAAACATAGAGACGAAGAGGTGAGCGTGAACCAGCATCAGACCCAGCCCCAACGGTAGCAGGCTGCGGTGGAGCCACCTCGACCTACAAGGCTCCCTTGTGACGGCAGTGAGTTATTGGAGACAAAGAGGAATCACGAGGAGCTAGAGGGCGCACAGACCAGGCACTGTCGCTCACCAGAGATGAAGCCACTGGCGGCGTCGGTGATGATTTCACAGACCTCACGCGGGCGTCGCACAAATCGCGTTCACGTGAGGGGAAGAGGGAGTGGCCGGTTCTGAGACCCAACTGGTTTGGCCCAGCCAAAGGCAGACCAAACCAGACGGACCAACAATGACCCAGATGGCAGCGGGTCACAGGATGTATAGAGACAACGCCCCCTTTTGGCCACATGGTGCATGCCCATTGGCTACAAAAAGGTAAATATTCAATAATTATCAGATCTTGTTTAATTCATAGAAAATGGCCCGATTATCAGAAAAATGCAAATAAGGTACCAAAATTCTTAGGAAAATGAGTAGAACACGTTATAACTATAATATCAGGCTTTTGCAGCATGAATCTCAGTGATATCATGTAAGATGTGTAACACTTAGTTCTTGAGTAATAATATTAAATGATAACATAAAATTATGATAACATGTCAGTAAGTCTATAATCATGTTTATAATGCATATGATGTCCGATATGGTCATGTGGATGTAAAAAAGCATATAATTTGATTAATAGGGATAATTAAGGCTAATAACACTAAAGATAATGCAATAAAATACTTACATGCCTAATAAATGATGAAATTCGCGGAATACCCTCATATATGTAACTGGAAGCTAATGTAGAACTCTGATATCAGTTTTATACATGAAATCCATGTTATATGAAGTTGACGCTTAATACATGGTTTAAAACCCTAATCTAGGTTAATGATGTAACCTAGGGTTAGTACGTGCACAAAAAGGATATGCAAGATAATGTTCAGATAATGAACTATAATCTGGAAAATGACATCAATAATATAAATATAAGGCAAGAATACAAGTAATCATGAGAATATCATAATGAGATAAGCAAACCCTAATATGAAAATGACTAGGGTTAAGATGAGATGTAAAATGATGAGAACCTGATAGTGATATGTGATCTTATCTTAACCAGGGTTTGACCAAGATGTAGTTGACATCAGGAATATGTGTGATGATTAGGATGTCTCTATTGAAGGTACGTCATTACCTCTTACTTGGATTATTATACAATATGCTTGTGTTATATGTGTAGTAAAATACTTGGCATATGATATTGGATGAAATGATTGTTTTTGCATGATATGTTACTTGATTTTCCATACTAATGGTTATGAACACATGAAACGTAATATATACATTCCATTATATGAAAGCACTAATTCTCTTTGGTAGCGTAGTGCTGGAAAGTGATCATTCTATTTGGTAGCAGATCACATTGTATAATGATCTAACTCTTTGGTAGTAGATCATAGGGCCTTACATCTCATTATCTTTGGTAGCAGAGATGATGCATTATTCCCTCAGGTGGCAAATGCATGGATATATAATGGAAAATAAGCTTAAAATATGTGTTCTATTTTGTTAATTAATATCTTTGTGCAAGTATATGAGTTTCTTATATTCTTCTATTACTGCCAAGTATTAGTTTTATCTTATTACCAAGATATGATGAGAGGTATATAAAAGACACGTAGGCGTACTCAATACAATATTCTTGAATATTGTGCTAATGTGTACCACATGTAATCTTTTGTTTAGGTTGTGGTTATGCTCTTGAAGATCCAGGATAGTTGAGAGTCGTATGGCGAGCTGATGTATAGGTGGACCTGTTGTCTTAAGATCATGTAGTTTAGTAGTAGTACATGTATATGTAGAAGTTTGTTGTTCAATATGTAATATCAAATGTTCTAACAATTCATGTTGTAATTATATGTTGAATGGTGAACATGTGTGTATGGTTTTATTATTGTTCATGTACATGTGCTATTGATTGTTTCCTTATGACTTCCTCTGATTTTCTTCTTCTTAGCCTGATGTGGGATGTTAAAATTGGGATTCTCGTAGAGGTGAGGGCTTCAAATTGGACGTCACATGAGCCAAGAGTGGTTGCGTGGATCTAGCAGAGTGGAGAGAGAGATATCACGATGAGGTGGGGATTATGTGATGTCAAAGCCTTTAGATCCATGTCCTTCACCAGTGGATCCAGTTGATCAATGGTCTGTAGGTTTCATTCCTCTCAAGTTCAGGCTCGCATAGCTCTACTCCCACATAGGCATGATAATTGGAGAAGTGGGCCAGGCGAGGCGTTCAATCCTCAATCCAACTCATAGAGAGTCCAATCAAGTTTGGCTTACTCCATTGAAGGCACTGACAGCATATCTCAGAGTTGAGGAGGGTCAGGGCGAGAAGCCCCAAAGAAGAACCTTATGAAAGAAGTATCTACTGGAGAAGAAGATAAAAAAATAGAAAGACCTCAAGCTAAAATTTCGAGACAAAAACAAAGACGAAGGAAAGAGGTTGGGTTGGTGAAGGAAAAGTGTAGTTCAATTCAGGGCTAGATAGGGCGTCGGGGTACCCAACCAATCCTAGTGGCTGTCACACACTGTCACATTGCCAAAAGGAGGGGGATGAACTTTCCACCATCAGATGCACTAGAGTGATCTGTGGGTCAAGATCAAAGGGTCACAATCGATCCAACTAAGCAAATAGGATTGGCTCGAAGGAGGAGTTGTGGATCATTCACAAGTGTAAGGCAAGGGGAGGCACCCACTTATTGGGCTGAGCCCTTAGGACCAGTCCAATAAGGCCCAAACAATATAAAAATGAGGTTAAAAAGGGTTGATCTTCCAAATATCATATCTCGAGTTTCATAGGTCTGATTGAGATGATTTTTCTATTGTTGGAAAGATAATTGGAATATCTACAACATAGACACATCAAGAATCAAGCTAATTACTTTGATTTGGTTCATTTTGAAAAGTAAAATCATGATGCACTAAAGACAAGAGAAAATATGTCAATATTGATTATAATGTCACACCATGGGACAAAAAACATGGTGACCAAAATTAAGCATCATATCACTCAACTCATACCATTGGACTCAAATTAGGTGATGTGAGTTACTCATAGAGAGAGAAATGGCATCACTTCAAGAGTAAAGATCTAGGTTATCAAATAAGGTTTCAAAATAGTTTTTTTGTAGGAGATTCAACCCCATTCCTTTGCAAATCCTTTAAGAGATGACAATGAACAAAAAGTTGGGTGTTTGTGCAAACATTAAAAAGAAGGGGTGAGTAAGGGGTCTTTTTACTTGAAATAGCTAAATGGAGAAAATGGTGAAATTGAGAGGAAAGAAGTTATAGATCACATGAAACTATAGTAGAAGAGTCATTCCCTTTTCATGAGTTGTTTGCGGGTTAGGGACATGTCCTCATCATTACATTATTGAGATTCGTGGTACAAAAGATTCTATGGCTTAAATAAAATCCTAAGTTGAGTAAAAAAAACAAAGGTTTGTTTTTCCCTTTGAATCAACAGTTTAGATAAAACTTGAACTTTATAAGTTTTTAGTACAAACAAATAAATTTATTATATAATCATTCTCAAGTTAGAAATTTTTAATGACTTTCAAAACGAATGAAATGTAACCATACCCAAAATAAATCTAAAAAATGTGTTTCGAAGTTTGTTTTAGTAATTATAAGACATAATTATGAGTCATTGTAAGAGAATAACACTTAATGGCATTCATTTAAACACTATTAAAAAAATTCCTAATTGTTTAATTAAGGTAAACCATACCCAAGTTTCCTATATCAATTAGTTCATAAGATAACCCTAATTCAATAATGAAGGTCCCGAAGTGTAATATAATAAAGATTGAATTGAGAAAAATGCATGTGGAACCTTAGAAAATGAGATGTTAGATAAGGAATCTTTGACAAGATAAGCAAGAAGGTGGACCATTATGTAGATCCATTTGTATATTTCCCACCTTGCACAACTAGTTACCAAATTCCATGTGATTATTTTATGATTGTAATAAACATACTTATGTGATCATATGAAGTGTATACTAAGGATATACATGATTCTATTCATTGTTCTATTGAGTATCCTAACTTATTTGTTCATGAAATTGGAAAATTTTCTCTTGAATTCTCAAATTCATGCAGGAGAAACTCAATTAGTTACAATGACTTTTATTATCTTCTTAATGAATAAGAGCGAAACAATTTATTATATATGTCATTTCTTGTATCAATTTTTATGATCTCACTTTTGAGAAAAGGTTATGAAACGACAGTCATATCTCAGGGGTGTTCTCTGAATTTCTTCTAAAAATCCCATTATACATTTTATTTTGGGTTACATATGCTAACCATTCTCTAGGACCATGATAGATTGGAACTTCAATTTGTAACAACATTTTTGTAAGGAACCATTAAGTTTTCTCTTGAGAAACTTCACAAAATATGAGTTCAGATCAAAGTTGGAGGGGCACCCAAATACCATGATCTCTCACTGGAATTCAATCTCATTCAAAAAGTTTATTGTTTTTAACAACTTGATGCACTATTTACCTAGTGAACTTTCTATGACACATCATAGATGTTGGTAAATATGGAGGTGACATGCAAGTCTAAAGAAATAAAACTTCATTTTTTCCCATGAAAAAATCTCATCAATAATAATGTATTAAGAAGGAGGGAATGAGATATATCTTGTTGTGGAGTAGATTTAGTGACATTCCTAATGTATGGCTATATGGTGCTTGAGGATGCACTCTAACATTGCTTGATAACATACTCACAACATAGTTATATAATGACAACTTCTTTACAGATCACACAGAAGATGGGAGTTCCACATCACACTCCAAGAGCCAACTAGGAAGGAGTATCATTTTTCTTAGGAATGTGTTAGCATTTCACTATATCTCCTTCTCTCTCTCCCTTAAGAGTAATGATGGCTAGGGTTCTGTGAAAGGCTGGATTTTCTGACTTAATTTCGAGGACAAAATTTCTTTTAAGGTGTGTAGGATGTAACAGAGTGAACTTTTGAGGCCTTCAAATATCTAGTGACATAGTTGAGTTAATCTTGTTTGGTTTTTATTAAAAATTTCAAACACTTGATAAAGTTTGAAGAGTTCTTTCCATTAGTTTTATGGTTAATATCCCAACTTTATGCAATTTGTTTTAAGGTATTTACTTAACTAATAAGATAGTTGAATCTTGGCACCAAACTTGAGAAGAATGTAGCTTGAGTTGTAGTAGAGCTATGATTAAAGTTTCATGAAGTTTTGAGGTTCCTAGAAAAGTTTATTTAAGTTTGAAGGTCATTTAAATAAGGTGCTTAGTGAGGTATATTAGATCAACGTTCATATACTTTAAACTAAGTGGGAGATCAGTAATATATCTCATGCCCGGTAGTGGGCTAGTCCCATGGATCGTCCTGTAGAAGGACACAATCTAGACAGTTGAAGATGGATCGGAGGGTAAACCCAATGTATTCAACCTTCATTTATTGTGGGGACTAAAACGTGGGGCAACCGTAACCCACTCGCGATGCCAGAACAGCAAAGTCGTGGGCAGAAGAAGGAAACTGAGTGGGCAGTTGCAGTCCTCTCATCGGGAGACACTCTATGACCTTGTACACAAGGATGGTTGGGTGAGAAACCAGAGAAACCCAAACCATCTCCCAGCAGCCTCCAGCACCATACTCATCAGCCCATGAGTAGGAGAAGATCGTGGTCAGCCCCTCGTCGGAACTAGGCCAGGCAGCGGCCACGACGCGGATGGGGTGAAACCTAGTGTGAGAGAAGATTGAGATCCACAAGAGAATGAGCCGTCGCAAGCCACACCACGCTGGTGAAGAAGAGCGAGAATAGAGAACCCAAGTGGCTCGCCGGAAACCTACCCCACAACGGCAGCCGTTTCCATGGCACGACGCACGTAGGCGTCAGCTGGGCAGCGAGGGGGGATGCCGATCCCCCATGGGTGCCCTGTTCCATGGCGGCACCCTGGAAGGAACATGGGGAAGAAGAGAGGAGTTGGGCAGCAGTGCCTCATGAGATAGAGCCCCACATGCTCTGTGTTTGCGTCGAACGTTCGGAAGATGACCGCGGAGGTGACTGCGTGAGAGAGAGACCTGTGGAAACGGAGAAGGAGCTCCGTGGCTGAGTGCAGGGATCCGAGACGCCGAGAGGTGCTACACCGAGGAGAATTCATTCGGCGTCCTCTTCGTGCTATGATTTGCAGCGGCTCCATAGCCAGGAGTGGGTGTCCGCTCGCTCACCCAAGGGGGGACCAGGGGGTAGTGGCTGCAGCACGCAAGCGTCGTGCGAGGAGAAAAGAACGCATGCTACGTTAAACGGAACGAAGAAAGAAAGAAGGAGTGGGGATCGGTCAGACCTAGTTGAACCGGGTCCAGGCTTCTGAACCGAGCCCCGACCGCTGAACCAGCTGAACCAACCCTAAATCGGCCCACAGCCAGCAAAGGGAAGCACCGACCCCACTGGACACGTGGCGGAGGCCAATTGGCCTGAAAAAGGTATTTCTTTCAGAAATTATTAGATCTTGCAAAATTCCTAATAATTAGCTCCGTTGTCAGAAAAATACAAACAATATACCAAAAATCTTAGAAAAATGCGTAGAACAACCTAGAACTATAAGATCAGGCTTTTGATGCTCAAATCTCAGTGATATCATGAAAGATGTGTAATGCTCATTTAATGAATAATAAATAGCAAATGATGACATAAAATCATGGAAAAATATCAGTAAGTCCATAATTACATATAGAATGCATATGATCTCAGATATGTTCAAGTTGATGAATAAAATCATATAATTTGATTAATATGGCTAATTAAGGCTAGTAACCCTAAATAAAATGTATTAAATACATGCATGCTCAAGAATTGATGAAATTTACAGAGAAAGCTCATATCAGTATATTGAACCTCAGTTTTAATTATGAGATCATAATGATGAACACAATCCATGTTATATGAAGATGAATAGTAATACATGGTTTAAAACCCTAATCTAGGTTAATGATGTAACCTAGGGTTAATATGTAAACAAAAATGGAATATGGAACCTAATGTTCAGATTATGTATCCTAATCTGGAATATAACATCGGTAACATAAATCTCACATAAGGATGAAGATAATACAAGTAATGATGAGAATATCCAAATGAGATAAGTAAAACCCTATGAACACGATTAGGGTTAAGATGAGATGCATGATGATGAGAACCTGATTATCGTATGTGATCTTATCTTAATCAGGGCTGACCAAGATATAGATGACATGAGGAATATGTGATGGTTAGGTTTCTCTTTGGAAGGTACGCTATTACCTCTTACTTGGCTTATTATACAACATGCTTATGTTATATGTGTAGTAGAATACTTGTCATATGGTATTGGATGAAGTGATTGTTCTTGTATGATATCTTGCTTGATTTTCCATACTTATGGCTATGAACACATGAAATATAAGATATCTGATCCATCATATGATAGCACTAAACTCTTTGGTAGTACAGTGCATTGATAAACATCAAAGCCCTGGGGGCAGATGTACGATTCATATGACAAGGCCTAAAGACATCAAATCCGTAGGGGCAGATGCATAAGATATATGATGGAAATAAGTTTAAAAATTTGTGTTCTCTTTTGTTAATGAACATCTTTGTGCAAGTATATGCTTTTCTTATATTTCTTTATAACTGCCAAGTATTAGTTTTATCTTATTGCCAAGATATGATGAGAGGTATATGAAAAGACATGTAGGCGTACTCAGCACAATATTCTTGAAATATTGTGCTGACGTGTACCGCATGTAATCTTTTGTTTAGGTTGTGGTTATGCTCTTGGAGATCTAGGATAGTTGAGAGTTGTGTAGCGAGTTGATGTACAGGTGGACCTGTTGTCTTAAGATCCTGTAGTTTAGTTGTAGTACATGTATATGTTATAGTTTGATGTTCAATATGTAATATCAAATGTTGTAACAATTCATGTTGTAATTATATGCTGAATGGTGAACATGTGTGTATGGTTTTATTATTGTTCATGTACATGTGCTACTGATTGTTTCCTTCTGACTTCCTCTGATTTTCTTCTTCTTAGCCTAGTGTGGGATGTTTAAATTGGGATTCTCACTGAGGTGAGGGTTTCAATTTGGATGTCACACATCAGATTAAGCTTTAGAAAATCCGGGGACGTCACAGGTGGTATCAGAGCATGAACAATACCAAAGGCTGGCATGTGCTCAATATGCAACACAAAACTAAAGAACCTTGAACTTAATAATCTTTAGGGTTAGATTAGTCGTCTTTTAGAGACTAGATCTGACCTAGCCTCTAGGTTAGCACCTAGATGTCCGAGAACTAGGCCTAGACTAGTGCTTGTTCTGTAGCAAGTCCTTAGATGTCGCTCTTTCCTTGTAGTGCAACGGTATGGGACGTTGCACTATTTGGAAATGACGTGCATCAAGGGAAGAGAAACCCTAGACATATGGCGCTCGTTGTCTAGAGTAGGTACACTAGTCTACCCCTTGTTCTCACCCTTTTCACTAGTTTTCATGACACTGGACTCTCTACTATGTGTGGGACACTCATTTCAGGATTTGGTTTTTGATTCCAAACGGATCGAACCTCGATACTTTTCTCTGACGCTTGTTTTATCAGAGAAAAACTATATAATATTTTATTATGTATATGTATTACAAAAATGTGTCCCCATACATGTACGAGTAGGAGGTGATCATGCAACCTAAGTGAAAGTGAATGACATTAGTCTAGAAGAGAGAGTAGTTCTAGATTAGATGTCTAGAGCCTTTTTGATATATATGATAGACGAAATATATGAAATAAATTTTGATGATATGATGTAAGTATTATATAGATGAAATAAGATGGTTATGATAATCCATGTTTGTCTTTGAGGACTTAAGTTCAATTTTGAGGTTTTGAGATAAGTTTTGATGATGCAAGTAACTAAGATTTATGTGATAAGTTATGTTAAGTTAAGACAAGGTTGTGAGTCAGCATGAGCCTCAAGCTCTTTCACAAAGGAGGACCTCTAGTGTTAGGACCAGTTTTGGGGTTAGCTCAAGTGAGAGCGAGACCCACAGGGAGAAGCTCAGAGAACCTAGACTCCATGATATGAGAATCATGAGATATGTGATATGATATGTCCTAAACTAGACTACTCCTGAGTGATTGAGTTGAGTCGCTTTATGCATGATTCCTATAGATTTTGTTGAAGCCTAGATGCCCTTGGGAGGACCAAACCCTAGAGATAGAGAGAGGCTGGTTATATGTGCATATGTGAACATGAATATGAGTGCCTACCATCTGGGTGAGGGAGAGAGCCCAAGACCCTGGAGGAGGTAGCTATGTTAGTTTCTGTGAAGCCTCATGCTCGGGTTGGTGGTTTCCCACATAGGAATCTAGTGGTGTATATAAGAGAGTTTTGGGTAAGCATGTTTCATGGGTAGAAGGCCTGTGATGAGAACATCATATCATAGCATGTTTTGGTTTGTGCTTAGGTGGCTCGAGCTTGTAAAGCTATCACTAGTGCCAATGAGGTTATCCGAGAACCCTAGACTAAGAGAGGAAAGATAAAGTATATGCATGTGAGATACTCATAGAATTGAGTTAGCTCAGAGAGTCTGAGCATGGCACTACCCTCGTGGTATGGGTTAGAGGAACCTCTTTTGGCCTAAGTAAAGTTTTGATATATGAGCCACTTGTATAAGTTGGTTTAGTACAACCGTGATATAACAAAGATAAAAATGTGATATGATATTGATGACGTGATATATAGACATAATATAATGGAAAACCTAGAGATGGTTTAATAGACATCAGTGCATAAATGGTTAACCTTATACATGAATATAGTGAAAATGATGGCTAATCTTGTGATGAAATCACTAGTAAATGTTGTAATTGATTATCAGCAATGAAATAAGATCATATGCATGAAACATGTTACACGAGGTGTTAATCTTAGTGCTTAATAAGGGTGAAAGATATAGTTTGACAGTTAGCACAACATAATGATTATGACATATTGATATATGAGTTAATCTTAGTTAGCTCCTTTAGAACATGGTAATATGATGTTGAATAATAACACATGAATAAAGATGAAGATGCAACCCTAACATATTAGATATGTCATGACGTAATCAGATTTTCTAAACCCATGTTTCAATCTTTTATGAAGTGAGGTTTCACCTTAGATGTTTTAAAACCTCCTAAACGTGGTTTGGATATGATTATGGAGCTTTGTTCTTGGTTATGTTGCACATAGAATAGTGCCTACATGTGGATGAAGACATGGTAGTTTTGCTTGGAGTACGAGTATGGTTGACTTTCGAGGACGAAAGTTCTTTTAAGATGTATATGATGTGAAAGGCTGGATTTTCTGACTTAATTTCGAGGAAGAAATTTGTTTTAAGGTGTGTAGGATGTAACAGAGTGAACTTTTGAGGCCTCCAAATATCTAGTGACATAGTTGAGTTAATCTTGTTTGCTTTGTATTAAAACTGTCAAACACTTGATAAAGTTTGAAGAGTTCTTTCCATTAGTTTTATGGTTAATATCCCAACTTTATGCAATTTGTTTTAAGGTATTTAATTAACTAATAAGATAGTTGAATCTTGGCACCAAACTTGAGAAGAATGTAGCTTGAGTTGTAGTAGAGCTATGATTAAAGTTTCATGAAGTTTTGAGGTTCCTAGAAAAGTTTATTTAAGTTTGAATTCATTTAAATAAGGTGATTAGTGAGGTATATTAGATCAACGTTCATATACTTTAAACTAAGTGGGAGATCAGTAATATATCTCATGCCCGGTCGTGGGCTAGTCCCATGGATCGTCCTATAGAAGGACACAATCTAGACAGTTGAAGATGGATCAGAGGGTAAACCCAATGTATTCAACCTTCATTTATCATGGGGACTAAAACGTGGGGCAACCGTAACCCACTCGCGATGCCAGAACAGCAAAGTCGTGGGCAGAAGAAGGAAACTGAGTGGGCAGTTGTTGTCCTCTCATTGGGAGACACTCTATGACCTTGTACACAAGGATGGTTGGGTGAGAAACCAGAGAGACCCAAACCATCTCCCAGCAGCCTCCAGCACCGTACTCATCAGCCCATGAGTAGGAGAAGATCGTGGTCAGCCCCTCGTCGGAACTAGGCCAGGCGGCGGCGCACGACGCGAATGGGGTGAAACCTAGTGCGAGAGAAGATTGAGATCCACAGGAGAAGGAGTCGTTGCAAGACACACCACGCTGGTGAAGAAGAGCGAGAATAGAGAACCCAAGTGTCTCGTTGGAAACCTAACCCACGACGGCGACCGTTTCCATGGCACGACGCACGCAGGCGTCAGCTGGGCAGCGAGGGGGGATGCTGATCCCGCATGGGTGCCCTGTTCCATGGCGACACCCTGGCAGGAACGCGGGGAAGAAGAGCGGAGTTGGGCGGCAGTGCCTAATGAGATAGAGCCCCACAGGCTCTGTGTTTGTGTCGAACGTGAGGAAGATGACCGCGGAGGTGACTTCATGAGAGCGAGACCTGTGGAAATGGAGAAGGAGCTCCGTGGCTGAGTGCAGCGATCCGAGACGCCGAGAGGTGCTGCACCGAGGAGACTTCAGTCGGCATCCTCTTCATGCTCTGATTTGCGGCGACACCATAGCCAGGAGTGGGTGTCCGCTCGCTCGCCCAAGGGGGGACCAGGCGGCGGCGGTTGCAGCACGCAGGCGTCGTGTGAGGAGAAAAGAACGCATGCTACGTTAAATGGAACGAAGAAAGAAAGAAGGAGTGGGGACCGGTCAGACCTAGTTGAACCGGGTCCAGGCTTCTGAACTGAGCCCCGACCGCTGAACCAGCTGAGCCAACCGTAAACCGGCCCACAGCCAGCAAAGGGAAGCATCGACCCCACTGGACACGTGGCGGAGGCCAATTGGCCGGAAAAAGGTATTTCTTTCAGAAATTATCAGATCTTGCAAAATTCTTAATAATTAGCTCCGTTGTCAGAAAAATACAAACAATATACCAAAATTCTTAGAAAAATGCATAGAACAACCTGGAACTATAAGATCAGGCTTTTGATGCTCAAATCTTAGTGATATCATGAAAGATGTGTAATGCTCATTTAATGGATAATAAATAGCAAATGATGACATAAAATCATGGAAAAATATCAGTAAGTCCATAATTACATATAGAATGCATATGATCTCAGATATGTTCATGTTGATGAACAAAAGCATATAATTTTATTAATATGGCTAATTAGGGCTAATAACCCTAAATAAAATGTATTAAATATATGCATGCTCAAGAATTGATGAAATTTACAGAGAAAGCTCATATCAGTATATTGAACCTCAATTTTAATTATGAGATCATAATGATGAACACAATCCATGTTATATGAAGATGAGTAGTAATACATGGTTTAAAACCCTAATCTAGGTTAATGATGTAACCTAGGGTTAATATGTGCACAAAAATGGAATATGGAAACTAATGTTCAGATTATGTATCCTAATCTGGAATATAACATCGGTAACATAAATCTCACATAAGGATGAAGATAATACAAGTAATGATGAGAATATCCAAATGAGATAAGTAAAACCCTATGAACACGATTAGGGTTAAGATGAGATGCATGATGATGAGAACCTGATGATCGTATGTTATCTTATCTTAATCAGGGCTGACCAAGATATAGATGACATGAGGAATATGTGATGGTTAGGTTTCTCTTTGGAAGGTACGCTATTACCTCTTACTTGGCTTATTATACAATATGCTTGTGTTATATGTGTAGTAGAATACTTGGCATATGGTATTGGATGAAGTGATTATTCTTGTATGATATCTTTCTTGATTTTCCATACTTATGGCTATGAACACATGAAATATAAGATATCTGATCCATCATATGATAGCACTAAACTCTTTGGTAGTACAGTGCATTGATAAACATCAAAGCCCTAGGGGTAGATGTAACATCAAAGCCCTAGGGGCATATGTACGTTTCATATGACAAGGCCTAAAGACATCAAAGCCCTAGGGGCAGATGCACGAGATATATGATGGAAATAAGTTTAAAAATATGTGTTCTCTTTTGTTAATGAACATCTTTGTGCAAGTATATGCTTTTCTTATATTTCTTTATAACTGCCAAGTATTAGTTTTATCTTATTGCCAAGATATGATGAGAGGTATATGAAAAGACATGTAGGCGTACTCAGTACAATATTCTTGAAATATTGTGCTGACGTGTACCGCATGTAATCTTTTGTTTAGGTTGTGGTTATGCTCTTGGAGATCCAGGATAGTTGAGAGTTGTGTAGCGAGCTGATGTACAGGTGGACCTGTTGTCTTAAGATCCTGTAGTTTAGTTGTAGTACATGTATATGTTATAGTTTGCTGTTCAATATGTAATATCAAATGTTGTAACAATTCATGTTGTAATTATATGCTGAATGGTGAACATGTGTGTATGGTTTTATTATTGTTCATGTACATGTGCTACTGATTGTTTCCTTCTGACTTCCTCTGATTTTCTTCTTCTTAGCCTAGTGTGGGATGTTTAAATTGGGATTCTCACTGAGGTGAGGGTTTCAATTTGGACGTCACACATCAGATTAAGCTTTAGAAAATCCGGGGACGTCACAGGTTCACATGCCAAAAGGAGTAACCATGCTATATCCATTTTGCCCCTTTAGATAGGAGAGGAAAGAATTAATGTTTCTAAAATAAATCACGAAACTAATAAGTAGTGATGGAAGCATTTAGTCAGTTGTTCATGGATATCGTGTCTCTTTATTGGAATTTTACCATGTTACATTTCTACCATTGAGGCAGAATGCAAAACATGATTATGATTACTTGTCATCCTTGTCCTTTTGGAAGCTTGCAACATTTTAACCCCTTATAGCCAACTATTCCTAACATGTATAAATAAGTAATTGATCCTTAGATCTTATGGCAGTCTAGTGACCTTCACAGGGATGTAACTCATACTTTCTTAAATAATATCAAACGTCAAGACATGTGTAAAACATCACATGTATGATATATTCATTGTAGATTTAAATGGAATATTACTCATGCATTACTTGTCATCTAAAGAGCTAGAAAAATAACTCTAGATAGACTTAATTGACCAGACATGGGTTAGTTTCCCCTCTTGGACTATTTCATGTTCTTCAATATCAATACTTTCAACGTATCTACTTTGACTTTGACCAAGAATCCTTGTGTATGTATTTATATAGATCTAGATTCCTATAATATAAGATTCTTATCCTATTTACTTTATAGAAAAAGTGTTTCGATACCTTGTTCTAACAACCTCTATAGTAGGGATGTCATTCTCCAGCGATAGTTATCATCCACATACATATGTGGAATACAAATATGCTTCCAATAACCTTCTTGCAAATAAAAGGTACATCCTTATTTTGGATAAAGCCAGACTCGTTAAATATCATGTTAAAATGGGGATTCTAACTTTGAGAAAACTGCTTCAATCTATAAATCATACTTTGTAACTTATAGAGTTTTCTAGACTCATTTAGAGAAATAAAACCTTCAAGTTTTGTCATGTACAAATTCTCATTAAAATTCCCACCAAGGTTGTTACTTTTAACATTAATTATTGATTTCTCATAGTCGTGACAAGATGAAATAGTAAGAAGGATCCTATAGAATTTTACTGCCACAACAAGTGGACATGTTTCATCATAGTAAACACCTTAAACTGTCTTGAAATATTTAGAAATCAATCACCCATTTTAGATTTTACATTACCATCCATGCTAGTCTTGATTTTGAAGACCCATTTACTCCGCTACGGTCCAAACCATGTAGACATAGATGGATTCCATCTCAAAACTCATGGGCTCAAGCCATCTCTAATAACCTACTTCCTCAATAGACTCTTTATAGGATTTTGTTTCAAAATCATCCTTGACCAACATATCTCCTTGCCGAGACATAAGAAATCCAATGCTCTGTGGTTCAAGATATGACCTTATAGATATTTGAGGTTATTATCTAGGAGGAACTTGAGATTCCACAACATAGGATGATTCTTCTTGTCTCTCATCAACTTTCATTGGTTCACCATTTTCTTGTTGGTCTCAAACTTTTTCAAACTCTTTTCTCATCTCACTGGTCTTGTATAAATAAATTCCATTATGCGGAGTTCATCAATTATGACAATAACCACTGTATTTCCAAATGGAATATTAAAATGGTATTCCTTGGTTTCCTTCTGATATCAAACAAAATGACATTTTTCAGATTTAGGTCTGAGCTTTGTATAAGGTTTTTCATCTAAAGAGTTTAGATTTACCTCATTTGAGTCTTTACTTGTAGGTGCCATAAGATAAAAATGGCATTCTCCTTCATCACTAGATCTTGAGGTCGATCCTCCACTTGATTCTTCACTCGAGCTGGAGGAGTCACTTGATCTTGAGTTGGAGGAGTCACTTGAGATTTTGTGCCATTTCTCCTTCTTGTTGTACTTCTCTTCTCTTCTCTTGTGATGATGGGTCGTTTTTCCTTTTAGACAATCTATCCTGAAGTTACCTTTCTTTCCACACTTGAGGCAACAGATGGAGGAGGAAGGATGGACTTTGTAGAGTCTACCCTTTAAGTACATGGCATCTTCTTTGACTTGAGATGATGGAGAGGCTTGACCCACAATAGCTTCAATTTGAGCCTTGATTTCAGGCATCTTCATTCTCTTTAGCTCTTTCTCCTCTTGTCTTTCAACTTCTTCTCTCTTGTCAAGTGTGACTTCATGGGCTTGTAGATTTCCTATGAGCTATTCAATGTGGATATCACCAAGAGATTTTACATCTTCAATGGAGGTCACCTTGGGTTCTCAACTCTTGGGGAGAGTTCTAAGGATCTTTTAGGTTATCTCTCCTCTACTCATAGATGACCTAGAACTACAAGACCATTCACAATGGTGTTGATCCTTGAGTACATGTTGGCTATCTTCTACTAATTTTCCATCTTGAAGTTCTCAAGCATCCCTTTGAGCATGTAGACTTTGCTTTCCTTCACTTGTTGAGTCCCATCATAAGTGATGCATAGCTTTCTCCAAACCTCATAGATTGTCTCATAAGAAGAAATTTGATTAAAGTAGGTGGGAGTCATGTTGGCATAGAGGATGTTGTTTAATCTTGCATTCAAGGTGGCTTTTTCATGGTAGCTTCATCGTATTCTTCCATCCTTTTCTTTGGTAGCTTCTATGGACGGTTCACCATTTTTCATAGCTCAAGACTTTTTCCTTGGAGGTGAAATTGAATCCTTCTCTTCCAATAGAGAAAGTTACTCCCATAAAGAAATGAAAGGTTGATGAAGAATATCTCATCTTCATAATCACCCATATTCTTCTACTTGTGGAAGTACGCTTGGAGAAAATTGACTCTCATACCATTTGTTGAATCCTAGGGTATGTGATTATGTGCTCTAGAGGGAGGGTGAATAGATCCGAATACACTTAAACAAAATTCATTATACCTTCAAGATAAATCACAAGATAAGGTTCCTAATATGGTAATTTGAGTGGAACTAAAACATACATAGAAATCATGAGAGAGATTGAACATGCACCAATTGACAACCTATGTGGAGTGGTTCCATAATTCAAACTAGAAGTATGTTAGTCCACTTCCTAGAGAGGTCAACCTCTAGGATTTATTAAGCATGTCAACTTCTTATATTCACTTATAAGAGATATAACATATGGCCTTCCTTTTCCAGGACAAGGATACCCTACCAAATCACTTACCTATTCAACAAAGAGTCTTCAACCTCACCAAGGACTTACCCACTTTGCAACAAGTCATCTGCCTTCACCAAGGACTTACCTACTGTTGTACAAGTCTTCAACCTTTGAAGAATTACCCACTCTTTTTGGATCTTCCGCCTTTGACTTCACCTTTTCCAAGGAGAAGCTTCCATTAAGGACTTGCATGCAGAACTAAATAGTAAATGCATGTATCCCTCTATAACGCCCCATTAGGAGAACATGATTGCTAGGAAAGCCCTTAACGTCCCCTTGAGGTCCATGATTTGGGGGCATATAAAAACTAGTTCAATTCCAATTAACTTGATCATTAACATGACATTAACATTAACATAATCATGATTCTTGAACTTAACATGCTGGGATTTCTCCCTATTAACATGATGTCTCAACATGATGCAATTTCTACCTCTTAACATAATTGTCTTAACATGATGGGATTTCTCCTTCTTGATCACTAACATAAATTTGATGATTCATTATTCATAAACTTCAACCATAGTGAACATTATAATCATAGGATATATATAGCAATCATCAAGCAATAATATAAAGTGATCATTACTAAACATTAAACTTGCAATAATAATGTCTACTTTGTACTTAACATGCAAATAATCATAATTACTTGTGCTTAGCATAATGACCCGTTTACCTTGGAGCAATGTAGATCCAAAGATAGTTTTCCTGATCCTTGAGTCAAATCTAGGTCAAATCTCCCCTTTACTTGATTAGGCTCTGATCACCAGTTCATAAACATCATTAATCAATACCTTATATTGATATTAGGTTGAATTAGGGTGAATTAGGGTTTGAGTGCATTGAGGTTAGGCTTACTGATCAACATCACTAAATTAAAAAAAACTTGGTTGACCTAGATCATCTTAATTTACATCGATGCATAATAAGGTTTTCATGGGTCAAGTTAGGGTTTCTAATAAAACATTAGAATGGAAATACAATTCATGGCTTGAAAACCTTAAAATCATGTTCTCTCAAGAAACCCTTTAAAATAACTATTTATTTGTATTTGTCTGAGCCTCCTATGATTTACTATGAATTTCTAAAAATTGACCAATCTGAATCTAGTGAATCATATGTGTGACGTTAATCAAATGAAAACAAATTTGAGTTAAATGAAACTGAAATGACCAAGAAATCCATATCCATTGTTACATTTGATTAATCATGCAAGGGTAAAAGAGTCATTCAAGCATGACTCAACTTCGGGCATCTCAGAAATAAAAAGTTTGTGAAAGGTCCAAAATACCCTTGGTGTTAATATAACATGATGAAATAGGTGTGTGCATCAGGGTACATTCACCCATGCTGATGTTCCTCCTGCCACCACTCTGATCAACCCATGAAGAGACGATATTATATGTTGATTCACTACACCTCAGCCATGGGAAACACTCACGTTGGCTTCCTTAGATCCATTTGACTCGAGCAAGCTGAGACATGAAGAAGTGAGATGCATTGTGAATGAAACAATACCCAACTCCATTGCCTAAAATAGATGAAGGTGATGAGATATGAGAAAGCAATCAATCAACGACAATAAATAGAAATAATTAGTTGAATCCAAGATGGTCCACTGAAGTTAGGCAAAGAAGAAAAGTGAAACAAGTCTATTAGAACAGGTTGATGATAACTGCTTGTATGGCTAGTATGAGTGATTTTGTCGACCTAGCAGTTGGTAAGATGGGGATACTAACCAATGGTTTGTAAATGATACACAAAGGTCGAGAAAGCTCATTTTACTTCTAATTGCACCCATAGTGGCGGTGAGGATAGTAGGAAAAAGGTGGTCGCCAAAAATCTAAAGTGAGTAAGCTAGGAGGTTGAAGGCCACTGTGAACCCAATTGGTGGTGGAGGAGGGAGGAGTACCTAGCAAAGATGCTCTTGTAGTTGTTACATAGGGGTTCGAGGCACAAAGGTGGGGATTGTAACTCCATGCGGAGAGGAGGTGGAAACCCCATTTAGGCATTTGACCTACAGATCACCGGGGAAGGTGATTAAATGCTCGATCATTTTGAGACACCAAGGCAGACTTAAAGGCAAAGAAATCACATTGATTTTTCAAGCGATGAGGGAGAACATGTCTTGAGATGGAAGGCACATAACTGTGTTTACTACCCATGATTCAAGTGAAGGTAGAGGATGATTTTTAAGACATTAGATTGTGAGCCATAAAAGCACGATCTTCGGATGTCGTGCATAGAAGGAAAGAATAAGGATGTAACACGTGACACCGACACTGGAGGAAATTAAATGTGATCAATGTAAATTCAATTGATTCCATAGTAAAATTATATACAAACCTTGCCTCAATTATTTAGAGGGTTAAACATGGGTCAAATTAGTTCAAATTTGAACCAAAGGAAAATTAGAAGATTTGCACTATTCCTAAGAAATTAGTTTTCATGTTTGTACACATTATGGTCCATAACTTCTATATTGACTATTACTCTAATTAAAATGCATTAATAGTAATATAACTTGAAAAGGTCTCCTCATATTGAATCCTTGAGTCACCATTTTGAGTTTTACTCACAATAAACACATGGCCACCTCTTTACCCTCTTCCTATCTCGTACAATCATTTTAGAGGAGAGAGAAAATGAAAGAGGATTAATATAAGTTAATGGATATACAAAATGCATATTTGGAAGCGATATATGCATTTGAGTCTTACTATAAATTTCTTACCTCATTTTCATATAAGGATAGCCATTATTGGTCTTTTTGCATTTAACCCCTCAACTTTTATTATTTATAAAAACTCCATTCTATGTTTTAAATTGACTATGAAAATTGGGATGTCACAATTATACCCATGTTAAAACAAATTGTGTACTCAAAATTTTCTAGGGTACTACCCATCCTAGGTTTTTTGTTACTCCTTTATTCAATGAAATCTAGCATACACATGAAGAGGATTATATTATGAAAAATGTTCATGTGGACATAGAATTAACTATCACATCATTCCTTATCTCCTCAACTTTATCCATTAGGGTTTATGAGACCAAACCCATTTTACACTTAGGGCACATACCTTCAACTTGGCATAACTTTCTAACATTAGCCATAGATGAATAGCTATCCTTAAGTCTTTAGGAACTTCCTACATTCCTAGATATGTGGTGATCAGGAACATACCTAGAGATGTGGCATATTAACATGCTGTCTATAACTAACTTACGAATGCACATGTCCCATACCACATGCACTAGTGAGAAAGAAGAAGTACGTAAAAGGTTTCATGCTCGTGACATTCCTCTTCGAGTCTCAATTGTCTAGCCTATCCAATCAGAATGGAGAGATCATCTCATTAGCTACGATAGGTTGACACTTGAGATTTAAACTAGGTAGGCATTTATCTCTGACCTCTATCTCTTCTAAGGTGAAAACTCTTACTAATTCTAGGTCATGGTATATTCTTTTTGTTTTATAATATATCTCTAAACCTAATATCATATATTCATCCTAGGGTTAGAACATATGAATCAGATTGCTTTATGGTGGTCATCCATTTATTGGCTCTAATATCATTAATGTAACACCCCTCCATATGATATATAATACAACCGAGGGGAAGCTTTCATCTTGAAGGGGGATGCCACATTTATTAAATCATAAAAAATAAGCACATAATTAACCATTAAGATTCATATATTATTCTTTGAACAAGAAACTGCAATTGAGTTCTATAATTTTTTTTTATGGAAGTCAGGAGACTATTTATTCATCTTTCCCTCCTCTTGCAAGCCAATAGGGGAAGGTGTTACAAACTGATAGGTTTTCAGGAATGATAAACTTTCTAAACATGAGAAATTATTCGTAAAGGTAACCATGATTGCATCGCCTAGTATGGATGGAACCCCATCAATTATCTCTTGAAGACCATCTAGTCCTTGATTTTTCCACTTGAGTCCTTAATTTCTTAAACTTTAGGGGAAATCGTGTCCCCAACCATGCAATGGGTAAAAACAACACATCAGTAAATAGTACTAGCACTTTATAATAAGAACAAAGTAAATATACTTGACATGTAATAAAACTTGACATCAATTTCACTATAAGAATTCTTTAATAATTTTTACATGAAGAATTGCGTAGTAACTGTATGCATCCCTCTATAATGCCCCATTAGGAGCACATGATTTCTATGAAATACCTTGATGCTAGGAAAACCCTTAACGACCCCTTAGGGTCCATGATTCAGGAGCATATAAAACTAGTTCAATTCCAATTACCTTGATCATTAACATGACATTAACATTAACATAATCATGATTCTTAAACTTAACATGATGGGATTTGTCCCTCTTAACATGATTTCTTAACATGATGTGATTTCTCCCTCTTGATCGTTAACATAAATTTCATGTGTCATTAATCATAAACTTTAATCATAGTGAACATTATAAGCAAAGGACATATGTAGCAATCATCAAGCAATAATATAGAGTGATCATGATTAAAACATTAAACTTGCAGTAATAATGTCTACTTTGTACTTAACATGCAAACAATCATAATTACTAGTGATCAACAGCATGACCCGTTTACCTTGGAGCTATGTAGATCCTAAGATAGTCTTCATGATCCTTGAGTCAAATCTAGATCAAATCTCCCCTTGACTTGATTAGACTTTGAGCACCTATTCATAAACATCATTAATCGATACATTGTATTGATATTAGGATGAATTAGGGTTTGAGTGCATTAGGGTTAGGCTTACTGATCAACATCACTAAACTAGAAAAACTTGGTTCACCCAGATCATCTTAATTTACATTAATACATAATTTGGGTTTCATGGTTCAAGTTAGGGTTTCTAATAAAACATCACAATGGAAATGAAAATCATGGCTTGAAAACCTTAAAATTGTGTTCCTCCCGAAAAACCCTTTTTTATGACTATTTATTTGTATTTTTTTAAGCATCCAATATTTACTATGAATTTTTAAAAATTGACCAATCAGAATCCAGTCAATGATATGTGTGACATTAATTTAAATGAAAACAAATTTGAGTTAAATAAAACTAAAATGAGTGAGAAATCCATAGCCATCGTAAACATTTGATTAATCATTCGGGGGTAAAAGAGTCATTCAAGCATGACTCAACTTCGCGTGTCTCAAAAAAAAGTTGGTGAAAGGTCCAAAATGCCCTTGTTGATCAAATAACTTGATGAAATAGGCATTGGCATTAGGGTACATTCACCTATGATGATGTTCCTCCTAGAACCATGGCCAGCGTAGGTCACCTTTGATCAACCCATGAAAAAATGATCTTCTATGTTGTTTCACTGCACATCATCAATGGGAAACACTCACATTGGCTTCCTTGGCTCAGTCTGACTCTGGCAAGCTGAGATAGGAAGTAGTGAGGTGCTTCATGGATGAAACAACCCGCAACTCCATTGCCCAAATCAGAGAATGGCGACAAGCTCCAAGAAAGTGATTGATCAATGATGTAAACAGAAACCATTGGATGACCCTGACTCTGAGATGGCCCCTCGAAGTAGGACAGAGAATAAAAGCAAACAAAGCCCGTTAGAATAGGATGAAGATAGCTTCTCGTATGGCTAATTTGACTAATTTTTTCGACCTGACAGTTGGGAAGAAGGGTCGACTAACTAATGGTTTGGGAATGATACACAAAGGTCAGGAGAGATCACCTCACTTCCAATTGAACCCATTGTGATGGCAAGGACTGTAGGGAAAAGGTGTCTTCAAAAACTTAAAGCGAGTATGCCAAGAGGTTCAAGGCCCTGAGGAACCCAATTGGTGGTGGAGGAGGGAGGAGTAACTGTCAAAGATTCTCTTGGACTCTTTACATAGGGGTTCGAGAAACAAAGGTGGTGACTCTAACTCCATGCGGAGAGGAGGTGGAAACCCCATTTAACACTGGGGAAGGTGATTAAAAGTTTGATCAGTTTGGGACAACAAGGTGGACTTAAAGGTGAAGAAATCACATTGATTCATCAAGCGATGATGGAGAATGGGTCCTGAGATGGAAGGCACATAATTGCGTTCACTACCCACGATTTGAGTGGAGGTAGAGGACATTTTTTAAGCTGTTAGAACGTGAGCCATAAAACCACGATCATTGGATGCCGCTCAAAGAAGGAAATAATAAGGATGTAACGTGAGACATTGAGACATTAGGAAATTAAATGTGATTAATGTAAATTCAATTGATTCTATAGTAAAACTCTATACAAACATCTCATAAATTAATTGGAGGGTCAAACATGGGCCAACTGAGTTCAAATTTGAACCACAAGAAAATTAAAAGGTATAGTAAATTCCTATGAAATTAGATTTTGTGTTCATATACATTACGGTCCATAACTCCTATATTGACTATAAATATTAATTATATGTCATTAAAATTAATATAACTTGAAAAGGGCTTCTAATATTGAATCCTTGAGTCACCATTTTGAGTTATACTCATTCGATAACCACATGGCCACCTCTTTACCCTCTTCTAATGTCTTATGGTCATTTTCGAGGAGAGAGAAAATGAAAGAGTATTAATATGAGTTAATGGATATACATAATACATATTTGAAAGTGAAATATGAATTTGAGTCTTATTTTAAGTTTCTTACCCATTTTCATATACAGAAAACCAGTGTTGTTTTTTACACTTAATTCCTCAACTTTTATTATTTAGTGAAACTCCATTCTAAGTTTTAAATTGATTATGAAAATTGGGATGTGACAAATACCTTCATCCTTCTATTAATGACACCTCATTCCTCCTTGTATGAAGTCCATAGTTGTAACTACCTAACTTTTTAGCATCCCCCAATTAAGAAAGGACCCAAAAAGTTGACAGCCATTACCTAAAATTCCCAAGGTTCCTGATTTAGAAAATCACAAATAATAGTGAATAATTTCCATTACATCAAATATTGTTTACAAGATGCTCCTCTAAGGAGTTACATGAATTTTTATCATCATAATTGTACATATGAGAAAATTATCTATGTTATCCTCCTTTACTTAGATTTAATGCCTTCAAGTAGATTTCATCTGATTCATCATATCTTGTTATCTTCATGAATTGCATTTACCTTAAACAATGTGAAACAAAGCATGGATCAACATATCTAAATATATTTTGTATGTGGGGTGCATGCAAAAGTATGCAAGTACATACCAACATATAATCAATCAATTAATTGCAAATAAAAACTGGCATTTTCTATGCATATTCTAACCCATGCTCATATACTATCTTGGGTGTGACCATTGTCCTTCCACGGATCATGTGCATCACCCCTCGATACATGTCATCATAGGGTTTATAATATGACATCTTTACTTATGTGATACACATAGTGGCATTATAATTGAATATAAGGTACATAAACACTCAACAATTTATTTTGTCAATCCTAAAGAAAACCTCGATAAACATTGGTAAACTATATTGTGGGTAGTTATAATCGTAACTATGTAGCTTTTACAGAAGCATGCAAATATCATGTAGTATATACTTCAAGCATATCATCTAATAAAGCAAGCAAAGAAGAATCCAAGAAATTCAACATTTAATCTACATGTATGTAAATCCTAAAGTGTCACCATCACATTAATTACATTAAACCATAGTTGGGTCTTAATCTAGGTTTAAGGGTTGTCTTAGTTTTGGATAGGGAATAAGGGTATGAATCCCATTTTCATCATTTGTTGAACATAAGTTGAAACCCTAATAACTATATCCAACATATCCTTTCATTACGATTACTTAGGTTCAATTATGTTCATTAACAACATTGCATGTTAATAACCTTGGTTTCATAATCTGGATTAAAAATTTTAATGATTATCCACTTTAGGAATCCTGATTATCATCAGTATGATCAAGATTGTGACAACCCAATGCCACACGAGCGAGATAACTCAAACCAAATCGCTTGATCAACTACTAAGCAACCACATTATCAAAAGAATGGGTAAATTGAAATTGATCTAATATTACCATCATTATGCGGAAACATTTTACAAAAAGGTCCACAACATGTAACACATCACATACTATACCAAGTATTAACATCTATATAGTGGCCATCTACCACGCACCAGTTACAAAAGATTTGTTAACATATACAAACCACGTATACAAGCCTTGTATATAACCAAGGCATATTGCCAAAATGCATATCGATGTACATATCATCTGCTAACACATACCTCCATTTTTTGAAGGTACAAGGATGACACATAGGACTCTACTACAAGACTAGAAGCTAGCCAACCTTTTGCAACTATTGATCTCCAAGTTGCTCTTCCTAAATAGCATGCTCCTTCCCACACCGCTGATGACCACCTAAAAAGATGTGGCAAACCAAAGGGGTGAGACCCATGTCCTAGAGAGAGATATAACTATTAGCCGACAACTATTGCTACAACAAGATATAGAATAATTAAGTAGAATGAGCAAATTTAGCTAAAAGATCTATTTAAATCTAAGTACACATGTTGGGCATATTTAATAGTTCCAGCAGATAAGTGGATCAGTATATACTATTAGAAGAAATATGAAGAACATGTATAATAGTTGATTTCTCTTACCACATTATATATCTAAACCACATTATATAACTAATAAGCTATAACAAAAGCAAGGAAAGGGTAAACATCCAATGTGAAATGTGTTTAACCCTAAACAAATATACTACAAAACTGTGTTATGTATTTTATTATTATTTTGCCATGAGGATTTGAGTTATACCACCCAAAACCAATTGACCACTTCTAAGTCAAAATTAGTTCCATTCAAGATCTAGAAAAGAGTTGGACTCCAGGATGTTCTCCTATTCTACTCGACCAGTATGAGTTTTCACTACAGTGACATCTCAGTCAAACTGCCACCAGTGACATATAGTCAACTGAAAACATCTAGCCCACCCAGTGATTGGGTATATAACCCAATCACTGGGGTACAACTACAGTTGTCCTCAAAATCACATCACATATAAAATCACCAAGAATCGACCACAACCATTCTCAAAACAACTTTGGATCCGGATGACATGGATGTACTCTCCAAGAACCCTACATACTCAAGAGTATGTGCTCCAATTATTCCTTAAGAATACTCGTTTGTCCATCTAGTAAGTTCTAACACTGGAATGGATTCATGGCTAGGTAACTACATAATTATGGTTTCACTAGATTAGTTGAGCCAATTGGGTGTCTTAGAAATGCATCAATCGAGTTACATACAAACCCTAAAAATATTCTACAAAGATAGGGGTTGATTGCAAATCAGAAGATATAAACCACATAAGACATAAAGTTGATCACATCACCACATTATACTGTCACAATGCCTTACACAAGGCCATCCCCATTATTAAACTATCACCGGATACCAATCTGTCATCTTATCACCTAGGGATACCACCTCAATTAGGAAGCAAAAACTATTTCCAAGGTCATAGGACTATTCAAAACATTCCCTACAAGAAGCATTAATGTCTCTCCTTACCTCATCAAGGCTCCTAATCACCACCATCCCATGCATGTGTTATACAAGTGATAGTCCAATCAAACATTAGTTTATAGTGTTCTTAACGACAAGTTAGGTTACAACATTAAGAGAGAAAAAGTACTCTATCATCATGATGATTAATGAAGCACTAAGTAACATCATTATGCATTTACAAATTAGGGTAAGGGTTTCACCATAGCTAACCGATTGGGGTTTCAAAAAAAAAAGTAACATTAAACCCTAATCATCACCACATTCAACATTATTGGAAGAATATATGTCAACATCATTATCACCATGGTCAACCACAAAGTGATCGCCGAAACACATACCGTGTCCATTGAAAACCAGGCCCATGATTGTTGAGAACATAAACATGATTCCAGAAAATCTCATCCCATGATCGTTGAAATCTAGAGTACATGGTCACTGAAGACATAGGAGCTAAACCACTGCGAATCATAGTATTGATCATTGGAAACATAGGATTCTTGACCACTGAAAACATAGGGTTGAACCCCATCAACAACTGCTGAAAGGTGATGTGATAACTAGCCTTTTCTCTCTCTTCATGTATGTGATATGCACATAAACATTTCACTAACTCCTCATTCTAGCCTCAAATCCATGAATTCCATTTTTTTATACCTTTTTAGGTTATCTTGTGTCCACATAGTGAGTTTTGACACTCAATTTGCTTTTAGACCTATGTTTCAATCCTTATCATGACGCCATTTTGCAAATCATTTTGAACCTAGTTATTTCCAACTGCTTACTCCATTATGTATTTTATGTTATATAGCTTCTAATTTCATTTGCAACGACACAAAAATCACCTCAATCTGACCTCTAAAGCTCAAGGTATGACCTTTAGAATCTCACTCAATTTACAATTGTTTAAATCAATTTAATTGAGCTTTCTTCCTTATTTTGCCTTTTCTTTCTCTGGCCGCACCCTAGTCCGCCCCCTCCTCTTTGGTGTGGAGATTTGGCATTTTCACAAGGGACCAATCAAGAGACCAAACCCAAGAGTCAATTATGTGCGACCATTGGATCCTAATGCCACAAATTTCCCCCTCAATCCAAGGACCCAAGGCTCATCCCCTTCCCTGGGTCATACACTATGAAAAGAGACTTTGTGACAACTACATTATGACTATCAAACACATCTCTCTGCACCATTTTAGCGAGAACAGTTTCCATCTTTTATGCCCTATTGACCTCCACTTGGTTGCACCTCTTTTCATTTACCATTTCTCTTCATCCCTCCCACGTATCATTGTTCTCTTCTTTTTCTCCTACTTCAGACCTACTGCGCCACCGTGAATGTGGATTGGGGCTTTTGTCCCTAATGATCCTTCATCCCTGATTCTTCCAACCAAATGATATGTAGGATTGGTCTACTTCTGGATGACACCCACTAAGGTCACCCTTAGCATCCTTATCCGGCTCCCAGCAACATCGACAAGCACCTAGTCACGGTGCCACCATATGTGGAATCCCGGTATGTCGTGATGAATGCATATTCATCATGATTTAAATTCACCATCATGGGCTCAATTTGACTCAATACTTTCACTTTCATCTACTAAATCTTACAAAATGCAAGATTTCTTAATTTATTCAATTATCAAGGTTATTAACTACGTTCATATCAATTTCATGCAGATTATGCTGGTCACAATGAGAGTGAATGTGACGTCCCCGGATTTTGGCTTCTCCAAACCCTATTGGGAATGAGATGTCAGAATCTGAAGACATCATCCAATCATATCAGAAAGTGATGCGGAAGCATGATACGCATACATGAACATACAACCATAACATACTCAACATTCACATGTATTTTTATACAAAATAAATTATTACAACATGATTTACAATTACATATTGAATGAAACTCTACAAGTCTAGACATGTATGCTAACATGATCTTAGACAATAGGTACAACCTGAACATTGCTCACTTCACGTCTTTTATCCCACGTTATCTCTGAACCTAAAACATACGTGAAACAACGAATCAACACACAAGGTGTTGTGCACGTGGGTAGAAAGATACATACTAATATGCTTGCATAATTGAAATAATCTTGAGAAAGAAAGAGTAAAAGAAAACGTTATTTAACGAGATAATCAGGTAAACACATTTTTAGATGCCTTTTGATGTGTTTGTACTACTAAGTGGTGTCACACTTCATTTTTCTCCGCCCCTTGGGCTATGGGGACCGAGTGTCGACCTTATATTCAGAGGGGAGAGAGAGAGATGTCGCACTTCATTTTTCCCCGCCCCTAGGGCTATGGGGACCGAGTGCCGACCTTATATTTAGAGGAAGAGAGAGAGAGGATTGAGGGAGAGAGAGAACATATATCCACTCAGTAGCTACAAACCATCCATATTCGTTTATGTTCTGTAATGTTTTGCGGAGCATATACTACTAATACACATCCAAGAATTTATATGCAAACACAATCATCCAAAGTACATCATATCATTATGCATTCATGAAAACTAGTCTTATACTTAATAAAAACCCACGTACCTGAGTTTAGAGATTCATATTTATATTTTGGATCATCTACACCTCTGGTCATCACCTGATTAATAGCAATTAATCATCATTAATAAATAAAAGGTTCGCCATAATATGTGTATTTTAGGTCCAAACTAGGGTTTAGTCAAACCTAGGTTCGATATGATCTTAGAATAATATCTGATATTTTTATACTGATCAGGAGGTCAATTTATAGGTCTGGTTCAAATTTCATAGTTTTCTGATGATTAGTCTATTTTCTAGCAATAAAATGAGGTTACAAACATGGAATTGGGGTTTAATGAGAAATGGCCCATTATTTTGATATAATAGTAAAAAAAATGAGTTTATATTTGGTTTCCACATATTTTTAGGGTTCATAAACATTTTTCTCAGATTTTATCTCCATCATTTAATAATTATACCATTTAAATGAAGTACTATCATCTAAATTAAATACCATCCAAATTAATGTCTCATAAGTCTGAAATAAAGGTTTCACAATAAAGAGGGTAGTTTTCTGAATCTATTGGTATTTTTCAGGAATTTATTGGCCAAGGGAGCTATTTATTAGGCATTTCCTAAGAAAAGGTTATTTTCTGGAAATCACAAATATTTTACCTCATTTTGTGGGGTCCACCGTCCGACGTGGTGGTCCGGAATTGGCCCACATTGGACACTACAGGTTTGGGGGCGCGGCTTAGCAGATTGGATCCAGTCCAGGCCGGCCTGTCCTTTGGTTTGACACCGGTTGGACCGATCGAATTTGCTCCATCTTTTCCCTGATCACCCTGCGCTAGGATGACGCGGTCTTCCTCGAAAGGGCGATCCCCGATCTCTGCCGCCGCCAAAGGGAATCGCCGGTGGGAAGTTCAGGGCTCCGAGATCTCTCACGAACGGGGACGGAGGCCTTGAGTTCCACCCTGGCTTTCAGCAAGCTGGAGGCACTTTGAGTCCTTGAAGGGAGGTGAGGGAATCAATATGCAGGTGTATGTTTCTTCTGTTGCCACCGTTGGACACTCCTCCGACGAGCCACAACAAGCGTCAGGGATCACCTCAAAGATAAAAAACAGCACCCAGAGCCTCCTCGGCACACTTCGTTCTCCCCCAGCACTCCCTATCTCAGCAAAGAGATGGCTAGCATCAAATTGGGGGTCACGGTGGAGCTTCCCCCGACAGAGTAGTCTGCTGATTTGGGGTTTTGCTGTCTGTGCATCTCCTCGCTCCAGAAAAGTTTGAGGGAATGCCGCACCCCTTCCAAGAACAAGAGAGATGTGTTGGTTCGGCATTGAAAGGCTCCAGTTAGTCTTCTATTCATCCGACTTCCCCTACAGATAACAGAATTAGATAGGCTGCTTGGGGCTATCGCCAGAAAACCCAGGCTTGGGAGGAGTTTGCGGTTTTAGGGTTTCTCTCGCTCTTCTCAGAACCTCACAGTGTGACCTTATCCTTACCTCCACACTCTAGTACTACTTCTGATGTTTTGGGTGGAGAAAGAGCGAGAAGCGGGTGGTCGTTCTTCTCCTTCAGGCCATCGCATCCCGCTAATCTAGGGGTCATTGATTATATCACAACAAACCGTGACTGTTTATTTTCTTAGAAATATCTGGCAGAGCCCCAGAGAATGAAGAGGACGAGAGGAGTCGAGGTATGCCAGCTCACCTGTGGAATTCAGAGGTAGGAGATGAAGTCTCCACTGCTGGATCTGATGAGGACGACCCAGATTGAGCCACAAGGCCAGGCTAGAGGCACCATACAACAAAATTGATGTGTGATATCTAACAGTCGCATAGCTAAGTAATAAATGGTTAAAAGATCAAAGTCCAATCATATTGATATCATTAATGTCCTCATCTTCAAATAGATATATCTCTTTGTAGGAACAACCAAACATCTTGAAATTTGTAGCATAGGCTCACATTATCCTAAAGTGTCTTCCAACAAAGTTTGAGACTCAAAGTCCATTATTCGGTCATGCAATTAATTATTCAAACAACCTTAGAATTATGTGTATAAACCTTGAATTCAACTTAAATAGTCATCAAATCTTGATTCTATAAGTCCAAAAACACTTGTAAAAATCCTAATATACCTCAAGGATCATCAATTGACCACTCGATTTCATTATGACTACTAAAGGGACCTCTTGTATTCATTCGGTAATGAAGAAGCTATCCATTTCACTTGATGTCAACTAGATCTAATAATCATTAATTGCATCTATGCTTACCCTTTTTCAATGAAAAGAGTCCAAAATTGAATAATTAACTTGTCAATTTGGTGTTAAACATCTACATAAGATTCATGGTCTTCAACTTCTATATGGGATATCTAAACCCTAAAATCTGGGTTATCACAGTGAACCTTCAGCTGGGGCCCACTTTCACTCAACCCTAGATGTACCTTCACTCAAGATCCTCTCATCCTTGGTCTTGACCAAACGATCTTGACCATTCGGTTTCATCCATTCGGTTTTGACATCATTCAGTATCCACCATCATTCAGTCTCAAAACCGTGGGCTTCCTACACCATCAGATTCCCGATCTACGGTCCTCATTCACCCCCTCCTATCGTTCTGCCCTAATGTTTTTCCCCTTTCATACAGTCTCAAGATCGTATGGGCAGCTACCTACCCAAGACCGCATGGAACCCTGGTCGTGCCTCTGCTCAACCTACTTCCCGATGCACCTGCTTCCTCCACCTCTGTCTTCTTCTTCATTCCGCTATGACCTGCAACCCTAGACCTACAACCACCTCCATCGACTACTTGCTCAACTACAACAATGATCACCTCCACACTGCCTTCCTCCTCATCACCTTTCTCCCATGCCCATGCCTTCCTCTACCATCCACGGCACGAAATATCTCCACTGCAGTGACCCCCTTTCTTCCTCCCCTTCTTCATTCCTGCCACAGACCACCACCTGCAAAACCTAACCCTTGACGCCCTGCACCGCCTCCACCCCTCTCATGGTCCTGGTCTCTGCCCTCCAAACGGTTTTGAGACCGTGTGGCGGAAAATGATCTTCGAGACCGTATACCCTTCACTCCCCAGCAAGACTATTTGGACGGCTACCGCGAGACGTTGAGAACGTGAGACTACACAAGTCCTAGCGGTCTGCAAGACCGTTAGGCCAGCAAGGATGCTGAGACCATTTAGACAAGGTCGTGAAGATCCCAAGACTGGTTGAAGTTGAGATCGTTTGGAGGCGAAGACCGTTTGGATGCAATCATGCAAGGTCGTTTGGTCTTTATACAAGACCGTGAGGTTACTAATCGGTCTCAAAGACCGTTTGGATGAGATTCCCCAAACTGTTAAGAAAAAGCAAATAGTCTTTGAAACCATTTAAACTCAAGACCATGAGGATATATTAAGAGTCCAAACTGTGAAAATTGCAAGAGGGCCCCAATCGTGAAGACCCCATTCAAGCTTACAAATAGGACCAACAGGGTCCTCTTTTGGGGCATCAGATCTGGGACACTGCCAGGCTACTCCTTTGCGAGCTCGACCCCTACTCCATCTGATCTACCACAACACCATCACCAGACTGCATCTTATGTGCTCGACCCCTAAGAAAATCCTCCACCTCCATTTCTCTTCATCCTCCACTCCACCACCAGGCTATGCCTAAGAAGCACTCGACCCATGGTGGAGGACAATCTCTATAGCCAAGATGAGCGGCAGGCTTACGCATCTGCCCACCATCCACTCCACCTACACATCCACAACCTGCTCCACCTACTACGAGCAAGGAGGTTGATACGAGAAGGAAGGTGGAGGGAGAAAATTGTCCGATCTATCTTGGTGTCCCTCGCTCCTCATCCAGACACTAGTACGTAACCGACCTTTAGTGTCGGTTATTTAAGGCCTTTAGTGTCAGTTTCTAAGCGACACCTATGTGGGTGACGCTAAAAGCCCAGCCGTTATGCATCGGTTCAAAAACCAATGCCAAAACCCTTCGCGTTCCACCGAAAATGCGCCAGCAGGGGACTATAGGCTTCGGTTATTAGATAAGAAACTGACGCCATATACCTTCGCGCCGCAAAAAGGGAGCCATCTTGGCACTATAGGCGTCGATTATTAGATAAGAAACCGAAGCCATATACCTTCGCACCACAGAAAGGGCGCCATCTTGGGCACTATCAGCGTCGGTTATAAGATAAGAAACCGACGTCATATCACTCCCAACACGACTGTGCTGGCCAGCACAGCTGTGGTGTCTGGTCCGCTGCCACGGCCGTACTGGCCAGCACGGCCGTGGTGTTAAGGAAATAAATGTCGGTTACGAGTAGAAAATGACACTGTAACCGACGCCATATCACTCCCAGCACGGCCGTGGTGTTTGGTCTGCTACCACGGCTGTGCTGGACAGCACGACCTTGGTGTTAAGGAAATAGACGTCGGTTATGAGTAGGAAACCGACACTGTAACTATGTGGTGTCAGTTTTATACAAATAACCGATGCCTATTTTTGTTTTTTTTCTGTCAGTTTGCGGACCTGCTGTATGGTTGGTCGCAGGATGAGAAACATGCAGTTCAGTTATGAATTGCAGGTTTTACGACATCCATTGATATCAGCCAACAACATGCCACAAACCTGCAAAATTAACAACAAAAATATACACACATTTAGCAATGCAACCTGCAGTTCCATTTGATTTTCACACATTTAGAAACATTCATGTAGCTAGCAATCTGTAGTTCCATTCATTTTCACATTCACACATGTAGAAACATTCATATAGCAACCAACAGTTTCATTCATTTTCACTCAGACACATGTAGAAACATCCAGACATGTAGAAACATTCACACATATATTATAATTCAGAAATTCATTTACAAAATATCATTCTTTAGTCATTATTCGCTATCAACATCCCAATTATATGTTAAAACCCCCACTACTTGTATGGTTGTTGCCCTTTCGTCCCTTACTTCATTTAATTCTCCCGTCGTATAGGGAGCATGTACATCTAGTAAGGCATTTCCTGTAGTGTGGTCAGTTTTAAACACTTGTAAAGAGAATGATGTATATATATAATCAATGAGCTATAAATAAGATTGATATATTTCATATTATCTAATGAGACTATATAATACCTTAGGAATAGTATTAATGTCCATTGCGGCATATTTGATAATCATGTGCATAAATCGCATCACATAGTATGCAGATGCCCATCCGTTGTCTTATGTAGCAGACTATAAATTCAAACATACAAAATATTAAAAAATAAAACTAATTAAGCATTGTTCACATAAATAATATATACATATATTGCATTCGGGAACTTACTTTCACGTTCTTCCAAATTATTGGCTGGTTCTCTTTAGTGGGGACCTTTCCCCTAGCCTTTTTGAACTCATCTAAACCCCTACATGTTAATGTAACACAATACATTGCATAATTAAATAGTAATTTAATAACATATGTTAACGGATATGAAAATGAAATATTTCTCACCGGAATAATGCCATTTTCATTATGTGTCCATATTTTGAATTCAATTTACTCCCCTTAGGATCTAGATAATAGACAGTGAACGTCTCGGGGACAATAACTAGTAACTCCCAATGCATACCACTAGAGGTAAAAAAGTTAAAAATTAATAACTCAAAATCCATAATAAAAATGTAATTTTCTTAAGTCCAAATTATAATAAGCAAAGTAAACTTACTCTACATTGAATGGATCTATTATCACTGTCTTCTTATTTTGAGCAAAATTTGTAAAAGCCTCACAGCGGTATTGTTGAACTGACGGAGGGTCTTTAGCTACTAGACTAATCAAAGATGGAATAAAAAATCCTACATGTTCGAATGCAAAATCTACACATATCTTGTCTAAGTAGCTGCAAAATATGTATTAATTACACATGCATTAATAAATAAGAAACTAGATCACCAGATCCTACACAAGGTATATGGA
This sequence comes from Alisma plantago-aquatica, assembly GCA_963693085.1. Lineage (NCBI taxonomy): Eukaryota > Viridiplantae > Streptophyta > Magnoliopsida > Alismatales > Alismataceae > Alisma > Alisma plantago-aquatica. The sequence goes on along the minus strand of OY856410.1, from coordinate 1,502,761,051 downwards.
TGTATAAAGAAGATCTCACCTTATCCATAGCTCTATCACAGATGTATTTAGCCAATCATATCGAAACAACTCCAAAATATCTTGTATAAATAGTTTGTTTTCTTATGATTGACCTGCAACATCTGAATCTATAGAAACGGTTATAGGGCAATTTATATCATGTTCGCCTAACCATATTGCCATACCCCTATAGTTAGGACCTAACAGGAAAGGTAGGTCCTGTGGAACCCAACTGGGAAATGTAGGAGGTGGAAGTGGAGGCCTAGATGCTGTGGGTGTCTTCTTTTTAACCTGTATATATATATATATAATTTCAGATCAACTGACATCATATACGCACACTAACAATTTGACGTAATGTAAATTTACCATAGAGTTTCAGTAAAGAGGACATCCGCTTTTAGCCACAATATCACTCCGCCTTTTGCCTCACCAAGCATTTCACAATATAGGTGGGCATATGGCAATGGAAGATCCATCCACTTGGAGAATATATGTACCGGGCTCACACGAATCCAACCAGCTGGTAATGGAGACCTGTGAAACATTTCCCCTGGTAGGGATGGGTAAGCTGGCACCTCTGCAATGACATATTCTTTACTTTTTAGACAACATGGCTTCAAACCCTACAAATTTTTGTGTAAAGAATGTTATATACATATATACATATCATCTTTTTTTGAAACGACTACAATTTCATATATACATATCATCTTGAATTAAAAAACTAGTTACTATGTCATAAAAATACTTACAGCAGATGTGCTAGGTGGTGGGTCTACATGATTACTCCCAACCTCTGCAGTAGGAGTAGAGCAGGATGCCATAATAGGTACTATCTGCTGAGTGGCAGTCTGAGATGCCTTCCACTTTTTCAGTGCTTCTTTGAGTTTCCTATCAACTAGCTTATCTACCTATACATGGATAAAAGAAATGTTAGCTTTTAATTATTGAATTCTCTTTTACAGTAACATTATAAAGAAAGAATGTGTTACCTCTTCTTGTGAAAATCCCACTTTTGGGACATGTTTGTGCTGGGATGGCCCAAAGAAAGCTTTGATGCCCACACCAGCGCCTGCAGCCCTAACACGTCCAGGATGCTCTAGGTTATCCAGAGAAACTGTCAATTCATCCCTTGTTCCCTCAGGGATGAACTTGCCTTGTTTCCTCATCTCTTGCAGCTCCCGCAAATCACCAAAACAAAAATTTGTAATTAAGTAAACACCACAAATAATCAATATTCGAACGATTGTTGTAAGAGTTGTATTTTCCCATTTTGCAGCCGCCTCAGCAGTTGCGGGCTTCCTTATTTCTCCCTTCTTATTTTGCCTCCCAGCTATCCAGACATCATGGCGAGGCGGAAGTGTGCTACCTATAGTAGAGGACTCCTGAGTAGCAGCAGACTGAGCAGTAGCCTCAGACTGTAGTCTTTGGTGAATGTCTGCATACCCCTTTGGACCCATTGTGTGGTCATGCACATTCAATGTACGCCTTGATTTTTGTGCCTCACTGAGGGCCTAGTTAGTATGCACATTAATGATTTGGTTAGTAACACTAAATGTTAATCTTGAATAGGTGAATACAACATATATTAATGAGATTGGGACTGACGCCTAATACCTTGAATTCATCAGTTTGTCTTGAAGCAACAAACGCGTCCCATTCTTCTTTGTCCAGGAAGTTCCACTGTTCAGTGGCTATCTTCTTCCTCTTGTCAGCTTCTTTTATGTATTCTCGGGTGAGATTTGTCCTATAGTTCCTAAGGACTCTCCCACAGCGTTGCATCACACATTTACGATGCAGCTTTTCATCCAATTCAAATATACTCTGCAAAATAGAATTGCTATTAACTAGTATCCAAAAAATTAGTAATCTACAAAATAGAATTGCAAATTAATAATAACTCATGCATAAATCCTTCCATATTACATCTTTCTTCTCCTTAGAAACTTTATGCCAAGAATCTATCTTACAACCGCAATGGCTACGAGTAACATACCCAAGATATGAAACAAACGAATTGCGATTCACACCAGATGCATTTCCTGCATTATCAAAATCCACAACAAGTTTGGGTCCATTGCACTTTTGCGCTATTAACTTCTTCTCATAGTGATGCCCCTTCTCTTGTCAACTTTTTGGTGTTGCTGATCAAGTGCCTCAAGTGCTTCAGATGGTACATGTGCATCATCAACCTAAAATTTGACAAAATAAACACATTTACAAGATATAATTATAAATGGACATATACATATAAATATATGATATATTTTATAAACTTACATTGTGAGGTGGTACATTGATGTTCTCACCCTCACGGTAATCATCAACACGGTCATCAGGAGAATGCTCAGCCATCTGAAAATTCACATTCACATTGTAAAGTTCACATTGTAAAGTAATTCAAATTGTAAGGCTCACATTGTAAAGTTCACATTCACATTGTAAAGTAATTCACATTATAAAGTTCACATTATAAAGTAATTCACATTGTAAAATTCACATTGTAAAGTTCACACTCACATTGTAAAGTTCACATTCAGAAAAATAAAACATATAAAAAAATATAAACATGCCTCTAATATTGCAATTTTTTATCAATTAACAATCCTTCATTGTGATCTCCGCGCACATACAAGTCATCATTAGCTTCAATATTTGCTGGTGTTGGAAACCCAACTGAGAATGGACTGGAGTCATCATACTTATTATAGTACTATTCTTCATCTATAGGATCTTCAATGAACTGTCTTTTACCATGAAGAACAACCAACCATTTATCATTTGCAGGATCATCGATATAAAATACTTGTTTCTCCTGTGATGTCAATATGAATGGTTCACCCTTCTCGCCAATCTTTTCAAAGTTCACTAAAGTGAAACCCAATTCATCCACTATAACTCCTTTGGTGTTATCAACCCAATCACATTTGAAGAGCAGAATTCTGAAATCTAGGTAGTGAAACTCCCATATGTCTTCAATGACACTGTAATATGACATTTTAACTTCATGTGGACTCTTATCCTTTGCACTTGCAAAAAACATAGTCGATGCTTGAAGGGTGACCCCACTGTTTTGGATGACACTCTTATCATCTTGGCGCTTTGTGTAATATGTGAATCCATTAATGTCATACCCTTCATAAGACATAACAGTCAATTTTGGTTTAAAGGCGAGGCATTTGATAGTTTCAGTAATATCATCTAGTGTTTGAGATAGTTGATGTAAGACTTTATCTTCAAACCACTTAATAAATGTCTTGTTATGCTCTCTAACAAGCCACATTGTATTGGTTCGAGGATATTGTCTCTTGATGAAATTGGTATGTTCCTCGATATAAATGTTCACTTCGTCCATGTTGTGTAAAATATACAAGTGACCTTGTTCCAACTGCTCACGGCTGATTACTTCCACACGTGATCCCAAAATTCCTTTGTCAAATTGCTCGTCAATATTCTTGTCATTATCAAGAGTGTCACTACCACTGAGAAAGTCATTGCAAAAATCCATAACCTCTCTCACCACATAACCCTCGATAATACTCCCTTCAGGCCGATAACGGTTTCGAACATCACTTTTAAAAATGCTCATGTATCGTTCAAAGGGATACATCCAATGCAAGAAAACTGGTCCCAACATTTTCACTTCCCTAGTCAAGTGGACAACAAGATGTACTATGATATCAAAGAACGACGGAGGAAAATACATCTGAAGCTGACATAGGGTAACAACCACTTCTCTTTGCAATTTATCAAGAGTATCAAGGTCAATAACTTTGCTGCACAGACTGTTGAAAAAGAAACAAAGTCTGGTGATTGCAAACCTTACATGCTTCAGAAATATAGATCTAATTGCCACAGGCAATATTTGTTGCATTAGAGTGTGACAATCATGAGATTTAATACCTATCAACTTCAGATCTTTCATTGATATCAATCTACGGATGTTGGATGAGTAACCCGGTGGCACCTTAACATTTACCAAACATTAACAAAAAGCTTTCTTCTCCTTTCTAGACAATGTGTAACAAGCAGGAGGTAAGTATGTTCTCGGATTTTCCATTTCATGAAATTTTGTTAATTGTGACCTTATTCCCATTTCACGTAGGTCCAGTCTGGATTTTATCCCATCTTTAGTCTTACCTGGTATATTCAACAAAGTACCAATGACACTATCACAAACATTTTTCTCAACGTGCATGACATCGATACAATGCCTGACTGTCAAAGAACTCCAATAAGGAAGATCCCAAAATATTGACTTCTTCTTGAATAAAGATTTGTCACTCTATGAGGCCATAGTACATTGTGATCTCTTACCAAATTCATTGACAAAGTCTTTTACTCTTTCATAAACAACCTCCCTTGGTATAGGTTTAGGTGCACTCCGTTCCTCATTCAATCCATTGAATGCTTTGTGCTTCCTACGATACAGATGGAATTTTGTAAGAAAGCTTCGATGACCGAGATATACAGTCTTACCTCCATGTTTTAGTCTTGTTGAATCAGTGTTTTCTTCACATATAGGACACACTTTAGCTCCTTTGACACTATATCCAGACAAATTCCCATATGTTGGAAAGTCATTAATAGTGCAAAACAACATAGCATGCAAATGAAATGTCTCTCTTCGTGAAGCATCATAGGTCATCACACCTTCACCCCAGAGTTTCTTTAAGTCATCAATCAAAGGTTCAAGATAAACACCGATGTCATTTTCAGGTTGTTTATGGCCCGATATCAACAACGACATCATTACATACTTATTTTTCATACACAGCCAGGGAGGAAGATTGTATATAACAAGCATGACTAGCCAAGTGCTATGTTGGCTGCTCAATGTCTCGTACGGATTCATCCCATCTGTACAAAGCCCAAGTCTTAGATTCCTGACTTCTTCACCAAATTTAGGGTACAATAGATCAATCTTCTTCCACTGTGGGGAATCAGACGCATGTCATAGGATCCCATCATTATTTTTCTTAACATCTACATGCCACCTCAAATTTTTCGCATCTATCGGATTGGCAAAAAAGCATTGAAACTGTGATATTATAGGTAGATACCACATCACCTTGGCAGGAGAACCAGTTTTGGACTCCCCCGAAGTCGTCAATTTATACCGTGACGCACAACATTTTGGACAATCTTTCAAATCCACATAGTCCTTTTGAAATAATACACAATCATTCGGGCATGCGTGTATCTTCTTGGCATCAATTCCCATTGGGCACAACAATTTCTTTACCTGGTATGTTATGATTGGCAGCTCATTTCCTTCAGGAAGCATTTCTTTCAACAAAGACAACAATGACGTGAAGCTTTTGTCGCTCCATCAATTGTTAGTTTTCAGCTTATACAATCTCTACACAGCGCTAAGCTTCGTAAACTTAGTACAACCTGTGTATAACGATATCTCAGAATCATGCACAATGTTTCTAAAAATGGGAGGTGGATCGGTGTGCTCTACCCCACAACTATCCAGTATCGCATCAACGATGTCCACTGGAACTGGTTCATTCACATCTACGTCATCGTAGGCAATTCCTTCTTCCACACAAGCACTGCTATTGACATCCACTAGTTTTGGGTTTGAAATCTCTCCATGCCAGTGCCATTCTGTATAGCCTTGTATAATCCTGTTGCACATGACATGACTTTTGATTTCGTCACCAGTGCTGACTTTCAAGTTGTCACCGCAATGCCTACATGGACTGTAGAACCTATCTCCAGGTTGTTTGCTATGTTCCTCGACAAATCTAATAAACTGGTCAAGACTAGAAATAAACTCTGGGGTGCAACGATTGCGAATGGACATCCATGATCTATCCATTCTATGATCAAAGAGAAATCAAGTATACATTACAACAAGATTAGGGTCTATGGTTAACATATTAGAGTTTTTGCATGGTTAAAACTTTAGGCCAACAAATACATGTGTTGTCATTCTTATATATAATAAATGTGTACCACCTATCCCATTCTTGAACACCTAATCTCACTAGTAAGTGTATAATGTGTATTGGGTTTTTGAGAAAATTTCGGAAGCATTTCCCTGTTGTTCTCTAAGTACATATGTACTTAGAGAACAAACATGGAAATGCTACCAAAATTTTCTCAAAAACCCAATACACATTATACACTTACATCCTAAGTGAGATTAGGTGTTCAAGAATAGTCCCAAACCGAGGACTATCCAAGATTTACTCCTAATGAGTAAATCTTGGATGGGTTTCTAGGCCAACAAATACATGTGATGTCATTCTTATATATAATAAATGTGTACCACCTATCCCATTCTTGAACACCTAATCTCACTAGTAAGTGTATAATGTGTATTGGGTTTTTGAGAAAATTTCGGCAGCATTTCCCTACTGTTCTCTAAGTACATATGTACTTACAGAACAAATGGGGAAATGCTACCAAAATTTTCTCAAAAACCCAATACACATTATACACTTACATCCTAAGTGAGATTAGGTGTTCAAGAATAGTCCCAAACCGGGGACTATCCAAGATTTACTCCTAATGAGTAAACCTTGGACGGGTTTCTAGGCCAACAAATACATGTGATGTCATTCTTATATATAATAAATGTGTACCACCTATCCCAATCTTGAACACCTAATCTCACTAGTAAGTGTATAATGTGTATTGGGTTTTTGAGAAAATTTCGGCAGCATTTCCCTGTTGTTCTCTAAGTACATATGTACTTAGAGAACAAATGGGGAAATGCTACCAAAATTTTCTCAAAAACCCAATACACATTATACACTTACATCCTAAGTGAGATTAGGTGTTCAAGAACAGTCCCAAACCGGGGACTATCCAAGATTTACTCCTAATGAGTAAATCTTAGACGGGTTTCTAGGCCAACAAATACATGTGCTATCATTCTTATACCTACAATCCTACTTTCATCATTCATATCCTAGTTCTTCAAGTTAGGTGATTAACATTGTCAATATACTCAAATAGGAAACAAGTTATCAATTTCATAGTTAGGACGGTAGAGATACCCTAAGATCTAGATCTAATGGTTCATAATGAGCCTGTGATAAAGTTACATCACTAGATGATTATATAATTTCAAAAGCAGTACACAAATAAATATAAATGAGTAGATAACGAAATAAAAAACAGTAGACAAAAAAATACAAATAAGTAGATGTATAAATCATAAAAAAATCAGTACATAAACTGATCCAAAAGGTCAGGAGTGCCCCTGAACTCAAGCAATTATAATGGAAAAGATAAAATGAAGGATTGATCATCTCCTTTATTTACTCAAACAACTAGCCTGGAGCTTCAAAGCTCTGATCAAAATTTTAGTAAAATACTAATAGACTATAAACCATGGTCACTGGAAGGTCGCTTGAATCACGATGGTCCCAATGATCCTTAACTTGGGTACTGGGAGGTCAGAAGCTTGAATTAAAATCCATCACAGAAGAAATAAGTTGAGGTTATGAGAAACATGTACAGGACCATCTTGTCAGAATGAAAACCAAAACCGTCCGAGTTCAGAAGATCTGCCTGAGTGTGCTTGTGCAAGGGGTGACGACATCCACAATGGGCACACCCAGCATTGCTATGGAGATTTGAAGGAATAAAGGGGGAAATAATGACATACATCAACGGTGGAAATTGATGGCTGTAATAATCTTGTAAATACACCAGGAGAACATCCAAGCCATCACAGGCGTTCTAGGAGATCATGGAATCTCCATCCAGTCCAGAATGACCATCGTAGGTAAACTGGGTAGGCAGAGGATTAGAGGTGGACGACGGGTTACCTTGCTTTAGGTCGGTGGCGGCAGAGCTGGCGGAGGAGACAAGCCGGCGGCGGAGCAGCAGCTAGCGGTGCCGGAGCAGCAGCAGCGGCAGTGGCAGACCAGCGGCAGTGCAGCGGAAGAGGAGCGACGGAGCAGCAGTGGGAGCAGAATCGCCAGACGAGCGTGAGATTAATGAAAAATTGGGAATGAAACAGGAGAGAAAGGGGAACAGTCAGGCTCACGGGGGTTAAGTTAGCAATCAACGTCGGTTCTCCTGTAAAACCAAAAACTATTTACTAATAGTGTCGGTTCTCATGTAAAATAGACAACTATGTTCAATAATAGTCGTCGGTTTCCACAAAAAAAAACCGATGCCTATAAACATAAGCCGATAACAAAAAATGTTCTCTAACTCAGCCAATAGCGTCGGTGACTTTATAAAAATCGATGCGATAGGTGGTCGATATTTTCACGGGGACAGCGCGCATAAACTCATCCACGTCGCTTACTTATGCGAAACCGACGATTAAATTGGGCCCAATTTCTGTCTCACGAAAATACTTTAGTTGTCGGTTTTTAAGTTAAAAACTGACGCCATATATTAAATTTTGGAGGTAAATTTTTTCTCTGGAAATTTTGGATTTGGCGGTAAATGTTAGGCGTCGGTTTTTTATTAAATAACCGACACTGAATAAAAGTGGTACCCATGTGTGGTCGCCCTTCAGAGATTGGATGTCGGTTTATGTTATCAACTGACGTTGTATAGTTTAGGTTTCGGTGTATTTATACAACCGGCGCCTATAAAAGTGACATTATAAGCCATTTCTGTAGTAGTGAGATCTGCTCCGACACGACTTAGAAGACTGCATCCTCTTCACCGAGCTGCAACCACCTTCTGCATCATGCTCATGGCAGAATCTTCCCTCTCTCTTGTTCTTCTTGTTTCTCACATCATGAGCGAGTAGTTCCTTTTTACTGGGGTGTGAGGACTAGCCCCGCTGCCCATTCTTTCATGTCTTTTCATTTTAACATTCCAAGGAAATGTATATAACTTTTTATTTTGTTGTTAATCATCGATGATTGCTTGTAGATTGATCACCTGCTTGCTTTTATCTTGATCTTTCATATGTTGTGAGAACTTCAATATGTAGGATAGGATGTCAATTAATGTGTTTGACTTCCTGACTAGAAATAGAAAGGGATTCCTTGAGGTCGTAAGTGTATGATCTGTGAGGGGACAAGCCATCTAGCCATCAGTGACACTTCTGTGTGCCTAATGCCTATATAGGGGGGGCACAGCTTCAATTGGATGTCTATATCTTCGAAACCGTAAGTGCATGATTCAGATGGTGACAAGACATCTGATGCTTAATGTGATGCTTATGCGAACCTAAACATCCCTCTGGGAGGGTTCATAGCAGTTCTATTTGGATAGTTAGATCTTTCCTGGATGATTGTGTTTGGACATGTTAGCATGTGTAGTAGTGGTGAAACCCGAGACCACCCCAATGATTCCCCATCATTAATCTAGATTCAACTTTAATATTGTTCTTTACTTTCTTGCAATTAGTTTAATTAAACTCAAATCAACCTTTGTTCTAAATATTAGCCTTCCTTGAACTAGACTAGACTAGAAACTATTCTTAAAAACATTGTCCCTTAGGATTCGATCCTTAACTATACTGTGATAAGACCCATCTACTTGCGGGTGGTATTATTCCACAAGGTTTTGGTAAAACTCTGGGATTTCAACCTCGTGTGAATTTGTTAGTGCAATAATAGACCACGTCAAATTCGGGCACCGTTGCCGGGGACAACATAATTAGTTAGTCAAATCTAGTTCTTTTAAGGCTAATCTAGGTTTTTGCTTTTTCTTTTGATATAATCAATCATCAACTTGAATTTTGTTCTACTCCATAAATCTCACTTATGAAAAATCTTTCCATCCCAGGTACCAACAAAGACTAGTGCATGCACCGCTCAAACAGTCCTGGTCTCATTGCTAGCTTTGATCCTAAGATAGATAGAACTTTTCATTATCAGAACAGAGAGAACCAAGCAAGGATGGCTTAAGAGGAGGAAATAGCCCGAAGGGTTTCTCAAGCCCTTACTACACAATAAAGATAGGCTTACGGAAGAAGCTAGAGATGCGGTTGAAACAAAGATCCAAGCAGCTCAAGCAGTAGCACAAGCAGTAGAATTGTAAAAGGATCTTAAGGAGTTCTCGATCCCTAAAGCCACTGATGTTCACCACCCAATACAACCTCCTCCCATCAATGCTATAAATTTTGAGATCCGAGCACATTGGATCACCTTGCTTCAAAACAACCCATTCTATGGTAAGCAAGGAGAAGATATCTAGGAACATCTTCTGAGGTTTATCGATCTATGTGCGATGAAAAAGCAAAATGGAGTCATAGACGATGCCATCTGACTCCTTCTTTTCAAGTATTTTCTTGCTAATAGAGCTATAAGTTGGTACAATTCCTTCTAATGTGAACCCATCACCACTTGGGAACAACTTCAAAATGTCTTTCTGGAAAATTCTATCCTCCTTTTCTCACCTATGAAATTAGAGGTCGAATAACAATGTTCAATCAGGTCCCTGGGGAATCCCTAGCTGAAGCATGGGAAAGATACAAGGAGCTTTTATGAAAGTGTCCACACCATGGCATTCCTAAGAATCAACTCATTGAGATCATCTATAGGGGTGTGGATGACGATATCAAGAGGTTCTTAGACTCCTCATCTGGAGGAAACTTCATGCGATAGAGTTATGATAGCACATGGAAGGTTGTCACCGTGGGAGCTAAAAATCAAGCTAATTGGGGTAGATCGGTAGGCAAAGGAGTGTTGAAGGTAGCTATGGCTGAAGCTACTCCTGAATACACATCTATTGCCATCAAATCATCTCTTGCTGCCTATGAAAGAAGACACTCACTCCCATAACAACAAGAATAGATCAAGTCAGCTTCATTGTTTTGTGAAGCCTGTAAAGGCAATGACCACTCTACTTTATCATGCAATGTTGTTTATGATGGTGTTTTAAGCAAAATCAATGGACAAGGAGGTAATGGCCAGATGGAAAGCATGAATGTTGTCAACACTATCCCTGGTCAAGGTTTTCAGTATGGAAATCCTTCTGGAGTGGTAAACTCACATCAACTTGGTTCAAACAATCTACAATGAGGTCTTCCGGGATACCGGTATAACTAATAACAAAATTTTGGAAACCAAAGTAACTTCCAAAATAGGAATCAGTTCCAAGATCCAAACCAGCCCCCTTATCAACACCAATTCGGTCCTTTTTCTCCGGATGACAAACTATCGACCATTGAGAAGATGTTACAATCACAACAGATGATGATAGACAACCAACAAGCCCACAGAAGGCCATTGAATCTCAACTAGCTCAACTTGCAGCTAGCCTCAAGCCACATGCTGGAGCTTTAGCTGGGCAACCAGAAGACAATTTGAGGCATGTGGACGAACTTCAAGCTATGACAACTCATTCAGGCTTTATCTTACCAGAATCCATGACTCCTGTCACCGTGACAAATGTCCAAGGTGTTGAGAATAGTGCAGGTGCCACTCAGAATGATAAGACCCACAAGGTGAGTTCTGAGGAACCTACTCTTGTTGATGTAGAAGACATGCCTGAGTTAGCTGTTCTAGTGTACAAACCTCATGTGCCATTTCCAAGTCGACTAAATTATACACATCTAGATACAAGGTTCAACAAATTCAAGGAAATCAAGAAAAAGTTGTATGTCAATATCCCGCTCTTGGATGCCATGGCTGAGATGCCCCAGTGGTCAAAGTTTTTCAAACTCCTACTCAGTGGGAAATACATAACTGAAGAACATCAGACGGTGAAATTGGCAGAAACCTCATCTTATTTTGTGATGGGTAATATGCCTCGCAAACATAAGGATCCAGGAACCTTCAAAATTAACTACTCGATAAGCGATTCAGTCAACCGCCCAAGCCTAGTCGATCTCGGAGTTATCATTTCTATCATTCCTCTCAGCCTTTACAAGAAATTAGGCCTTACCAACTTCTTGCCTACTAAAATGCCCATAGAGCTTGTTGACTCTTCAATGATCAAGCCAGTTGGCATTATAGAAGATATTCATGTAAGGCTTGGGGATCTATATGTCCCGTGTGATTTTGTAGTTAGCGACATCAAGGAGAATCCACACTACCCCCTCCTTTTTGGAAGACCTTCCTCTCAACTGCTAGAGCCCTGATCGATGTGGAAGCTGGAGTTTTAACCATAAGAGTGGGGAACCAATCTTTTGAATTCTATGCATCCAAAAGTGCAAAGGAACGAACTGCAGAACAAGAGGCATATTTTGTCGACTGTGTAATGAATTCACTCAGATGTAATAGATATTCCTTTCTTCAAAATCTGGTGTTCCCTCAGAAAAAGTCTATGATGAAGAAAAGACTAAGAGTGAACCAGTCTATGTAGAAACAAAAGAAACATCGTCAACTATGGAGGAGACACCTCTCAACCGTGTTGTCACACACATCGGACCTTCTGCAGGTGTCTATGAGCCTCCTCATCTAGAAACAACTATCCTCTAGAATGCAACCGTAGCCCAACATAAAGAGACTACTGATTTCATCTTCCCTCTGCAACAAGATTTGGACTGCAATTTCTATTCAGAACATCCACCAGATCCATATCTGATTGGCATCAATGACCAACATTGCTAGATGAAGGGATAGTTCATCAACAAACTAACTTTTCTTTCGAGCCTCAACAACACTACTTTATCAATGAAGTCGTTCAGATCCCCTACAACTATTTTCCAACTTGGATGGAGCAACAAAGAGTAATTCAACATAACTCAAGTTGTTTCCCTACATGTTCTGACAATGCTCGCTCTGTATGGGGAAGAATACAAGAAGCCAGAATCATATCAAAGATTAATGAATGGTTGAGAAAGAAACCACCAAAAGAATAAATCAATATAGCTCAAGATCCACCCAGAGCCCCACCATGGTGATAGTATCCACGTCGAGCCATCAACGTAAAACAAAGGCGCTTGTCAGGAGGGAACTCGATCAATAAATTCATTTTGCCTTTAATTTTGAATTAGAAATTTTCCTTAATTTTGTTTTGATAATTTTGCACTAAATAAAAAATCACATCGCGAGATGCTATCTTGAGTTCTAATTAATCCTCATTTTTGAGATTTTTAGATGGAGGACGCCCACTGATATGAATGCAACTACATCTGGGGGTTCAACTGGTGTGAATTTCCCCCTCCATCTCAGATTTAGAGTTTGCTCGAGATGAGCAAATTTCTATGTTTGAGGTGGAGGGTGGGTGGTACATACTTTACTTTCCATCCACACCCATCTATGTCAGAATTATGATTTCATTGTTGCAATTTTTGATCAAAATTTTCAAAATTTTTATGTTTTCAAAGAAATTTAACAGAAACTTGATGAAGTTTTGAGTTTTTCATTTCAATAATAGCCATTACCTAACTGGCTAGTTTTTGTCTCCATGCTTTTCTTTACATCATAATACCCTCCTTATTCGAAGTTGATCCTCAAAAGGGCCATTTTCTAAAAACTAGCTTATTGAATGAAATCATCTTGTGAAGCTTATGAATCCTAACATCATGATCCTTCTGCAAAAATGGTAAGTGTATGTCGAACTGATAGGGATCAAACACGGCGTGTTTCCTAACTTTTAAGTGGAACAATAACATGGAATCTCCACTAGATCCTCATCATGTCATTAATTGAGTAGAGTACGATAAAGAGAATGACCTGGTGCATAAAATTGTAAATCAAGTTGCATTATGATATGAACTCTCTTCTACACTTCTTCCATCATCTTTGTACCCCTCTGTCCATCAAAAAAGAAACAAAATAGCCAAAATAGTGCCAAACCGTAAGTTCGGGGTGGCATGCCACTTCCCTATATATTCGCTTCTTCCATACCCCTCACTAATAAATAGGGGCATACCACCAAGAAAAGATGTTAATGTGCACATAAAAAGAAAATGCAATCTCGAGTCGAATAGAGGAGAGATTCGCACAAAAAAATGCAATCAATGAAATTGCAATCATTAAATAAAAATTTGAGTCAAATAGAGTAGATATTTATTTCTTCATTCCATAGCACCCTTCACTCCCTTTTCTACCTTAAGGAATAATGAATGCATCCACTGTCCTGAAAAACACCAGTATCAGGTTAGATGCACACTTGTCATTCTGTGGGTATCTCTGGACTCTTACAAAACTCTTAGAAATGCTTTTTGTTGGAAAAAATGAGGAGGAAGTGATGTTGGAAAACAAACTCAGGAATGAAGATATGGTAAGATGTGTTCTGTGATCTCAGGAAGTTGAGATGCTTAGTCATCCTGAGCAGAAAGAAAACAATCGTGATGTGAAGATGAGGTTGTTGGTATGTATGCCCTGAGAGCCAATCATGGGATGATTGGTGGGATACATTAAGATTGATTTGATAAACATCGAAGGCAAGCTTCCAATTCTTTCTGGTTCAGTCATATGAGATAGTGATAGAATAGATTGAATGTCTAGAGAATGACAGTACTCAATGACGTATGCCTTCAGGTTCATGACCTGAATGATGAGATCATACGGATGCTAAGAGTTTGTACATTCTTATTATGTCCTTAGTCGGATGTCATTGTGGAAGGTAAATAGACAGCAATGACACACAAGGCTAGATTGTGGTGTTGGTTGATAACAAAATCTCATTAGTCATGATATAGAGATATCAAACCAAACACATAGGTACTTGTTAGAGAACAAGGTACCGAACAGACCCACCGTGAGTTTGACACATGGAACCATGAGATGGTAGTCACAGTCAGTACTCACAGTGATGGTGGTGAGTGTGATTCTTAGACCTGAAATCTCTACACTCAACACATGTCGTTGGGCACACTTTGACATCATCAAACGCAGTCCTGAAACATGGGTTGTTATAAAGGTGATGATTGGGTGGCTTTGACACATGGGGCTTTTGAGGGGTGAGTGATAGATATGGGATTTGTCCCTCCTGAGGGAGTTTGATATCCAAGGCCACTTGATGAGTAGGATTGAGAGAGGCGTGCGCACGCATGTGTGAATCAGTATGTGATATTGATGTCATACATATCTCCTTCAATCTACTCTGAGATCAAGAAAGTGAATGAACGTTGACAGGATGACTGTTCCATGCCTTGAGTTCATTCGGGATATCAGTGACAAAGGAATTATACATTCACTGTAACACCATTCACGGATTGTAGGATGAAAGTTGTTCTCCAACTTTCTACTTTCACTTGGGTAGCACTGATGTGTGACTAGGCACCGCTCTTTGCTTGTGAAGTCATAAGTGTTATGGACTTTCACTGCCAACGTGAAATGGACCTGCAGGGTCACACACATAGGATTTAACCTGGAAGAGGAGTTTTGTCCACAAAGCAATGTTTAGATTGATTGCTAAAGGAGTTTAGTAGTTCAATTAAACACTCAATCAGTCGATGGCTCAATATCGTATGGTTCAAGCTGTTGGACGCATTGATTGGAGTATCAGATTGATTGAAATCGTAATTGACTGATTTTGCCCAACCTGTGCTCCCAACCGATCGGTTCATGTGATGAACCGGTCGGCTGAGGTGCTGAACCGGTCGGCTGGAGTGTCCAGGCCGATCGGCTCATGCCCAGGTTGAAACGACCGGTTCAAGAGTTGAACCGATCGACTCAACTGGTGCAACCGACCAGTTGGGAAAGTCATGTCGGCAAGAATTTTCCTTTGGTTTCAAATTGCCCAATTCGATTGGGAATAACATTGCTATACGATACCAATTGAGAACGAAACAAGGAAAGTCTTTTTGAGCCGGATTAGGACCATGAACCGATCGGTTCAGGGCACCAACCGATCTGTTGGAGTGCCCCAAACGATCGGCTCAGGTCCAACTGATCGGCTCAATGGCCGAACCGATCGGTTTAGTTGTGAACCGATCATTTCAAGTTGGGAACCGGTTGCTTTTAGTAGAAAATTCTCGAACCCTTCTACTCCTGCTTTAGTCCTGTATTTCCGGGCACAGAGAACCCTGTCCCATGACCCGCCTATATATATAGGGGTATTGGGGGCTTCTCAAAGTACAACTCAATGCAAGCCGGTTGCTTTGCGAAGTTGTCGTTCTCTCTGGTTTTGGTAACCATGAGAGAGCCCGAGCAAGTGCTTCCCGCAAAGGGAGGTGCAACAAGGGAAGGACAACTGCAGTTGCAACTGGTAGCAGGAGAGTGTGTTGGCGACTAGTACGTCAACAGGAGGGTACGACTCCTTCAACTTCCTTGTGGGACAAGGAGAGTGGAGTTCCAGGTGGTCCGTGTGGACTACTACAGAGGCGGGAGGTCACTACCGCTCAGGAGGACAACTGTCATCCGACAGTCCGGTAGGAGGAGGAGTCGTCACTCCCGATGCGACCAGGAGCTGCACAGACACCGTCCAAGACCGGAGTTGAAGACCACGCAAGGCGCGAGGTATTGTCGCCGAGCAAGCCTCGGGACAAGGTATGATTCCACAAACCATCCTTTCCTATTATATAGACGTTGACGCGTTTCCTCGGTTTGGGTTGGGGGAGAAATTTTTTTTGTTTCCGCTGCCTTCTCTGTCTCCCCTAAAACCCAACAGTGGTATCAGAGCCACGTCAACTGCTCTATATTTTAGGAATATCGATATGATCGATTTTGGTTTGTCGCCTTTATTTATTGCATGTGATGCGAATAATATCGGCTTTATGCATGTCCAATCCTAAATCCACAAATCCCTAATTACATATATGATATGTATTATTAATGCACTCGATACGCGTCGCCCTTAAACGAGTTTTGTGGTGGATGTGTGTAGCGTGATTATGGCCTATAAACCCCTATCTGTGTGTGGTTGTTTGTGGTTGCTTGCATCTCGGTCTGCGCACCGATCTTCCCTCTCTTATTCCTGATGTAACTCGAATTAATTCGAGATTCTTTCCTACCTTTGCTCCCCCTGAATGTAACTCGGGGTTTCCCTTTTAAGCAATGTAAAATAGGATAGATTTTATTTCCTGTTATGTCAAAGACCGGCGGACATCAAGACGACAGCTGAGACGATCGGTTCATGGTGTGAACCGATCGACTGACCTTGCAGACGGTCGGTTCAAGGAGTGAACCGATCGGTTGATGACCGGTTCGAGGAGCGAGACGAGCGGGTGGCGGACATGACGAGATGCATGATGACCAGGTGAACCGATCGGTTGGAGGAGCCAACCGATCGGCTGGTGGCACCCAGACGACCGGCTGGAGAGTACAGATCATTCATGTGATGAGTTGATCAACTCGGATGGCAAGGCACAGAAGTTCATCTTGTACAGGTTGCATGTGATGTAGACCTAGATGACCGTGATTCCTCTTGGCTCGAGGAATCACATTAGGATGGCCATAATCATCGCTTTTATCATTTTGTGCATGTTTTCTGTGGGATATAGCATGTATATGATACATACTATGTATTGTGGTGATTGGATATGTATATGTATATAAAAACCAAATCCCTCATTAAAATATTAAGTTTTAGATGCCTTCCAAATGCGACACACGTGAAAAGCTTGTTCGACCAAGTGTGGGCACGCCCTAGCGTGGTGCACCGTCTACCTCATGGAAGCGTGAAGGATGAATGTGTGGGTCTTCCCTAGAAGGGTGCATGTTCATCGTGTTTGCTTTGGGTCGGACTTAACAAGGTGACCTAGATAGGATCTAGCGCCTTGAGGCATGGAAATGATCATTGCAAGGAGTTGTATATGACATCTTATCAAGAGTTGCATATGATGCAATTGGCAAGAGTTGCCTACCTGAGAGATCTATGTTGTGGGTGACAGCCCTAGCTGGTCCATGGCTTAGAGGATTTCAGGATCTTGCCCACTAGAAGGTTGTATGCTGCAATCTTCCGAATTGATGGTGAGGGCTATCAATTTGAACTAAAATAGTGGGAGCGATAATTAATTAAAGGCCTAATTTTATCGTCAAACTTTTCAAATCAATCAAACAAGTCAAAAGAGTTTTGGACCAAAATTGCATATATTTCCTTTTATTAAAATTAATGGTTAATCAACAAATCACTTTATTTGCGATGGGTCTTTGATACCAACAAATTAAATGGGAATAATTCCACGACTGGTTAGGACGATGAGAAGTGTTCTCAATCAAGGAGCAAAAGCTCTAAGTCCTAGTTATACCAGAACCAGATGAACTCGATCCCACCACATCAATGGGTGAAAGTATGCTTATGGAAGCATACTGAGGATGACATTGATGAGGAGTGCTTGATGTTATGTTCTCTGAACTATGAGTTGCAGAGAAAACATGAGACATATGATGTCTCCAAGATACTGTCCTAGTATGTCATGATAGAAGGAGATCCAGTAAGGTATTCACACACTCAATGTGATTGGGTATGTGGAAAACCTGATTAAGAAGGATTCCCTCTGAGCCAAGAGTTGGCTATTGGTATGATACTACAAATGTTGTGAGAATCATACAATTCATGATAAGCTACAACATGAACAACTTTGACAAGCGTTGACAGAGTTGTTGGACATGTTGAGGATAGTAGAGGCAAAGATGAAGAAAGACAAACCACAATCTTTGATATGATCAAAGAAAAGGTAATCTTAAGGGAAAGGACAAGGGCAAAGCTAAGAAGTGTTCTGATGCTAGCCAGCAATCCAAGCCGTCTTCAGCCTCAAGGCACATGGGGAAAGGGTGTATGAGGGAATTGCCCTCTATATCTGGAATAACAAAAGAAGATGAAGGAGGGGATGGAGATCTCCACCTAAGGTATCATGAAATGAACCGCTTCTTTATCCGAGGTATATGATACCAAGATATGGATATGTCATATATGATATGCAATATCCGCAAAGAAGTGATGGCCTTTGTGAAAGGACCAAGAAAGAAGTACCCATCATTGGAGCAAGTGTTGCTGCCATAGATAGGAGTATCTTTCAGTTTAATTCAGCCTAAAGGGCACGAAATAGAGTTGAGAACTGCTATTTCATATATTGCCAATAGATAGAAACACTTTATTATTGCATATTGTATGACAATGATGGCAATTAATAAAGTTGATGTTTCAATCTTAAAGATATGATCTTTGTGGTAATGCCTTGTTTATCTTGTAATACATGGTATGTATAAGATAAAATGATACCTAAAGTTATAGATAACTCAAACAATCTAATTAGCATTAATCATGAGAAATTCATTTCTAGTTTCCATATGATGGATAAAACTAGACTCTTTTGGTTAGAGAACCAGTAAGAGACATGAATATCTTGGACATGATTAATCAATCTTCACTAGTGGTAGTGGGAGAGTGATTATCCTATTAGGTATAATACATGTGATGTATTTACATACCTATTGGAACAAATGCTAATACTTCAAATGGTGTTTAGAGAAATACCAATATGAACATCTTGAAGTGTTCAATATTATCATAGATGAAGTACAAATTTGGTAAAGTATTAATTCTTGATGAGATCAATGGATGAATTACTTGGACCAAATGTTTGAGATCCTTATGAGTGATTATGATAATGTATCATAGTGAACTCATGATTAAGACATGGTGATGTCTAAATCAAGAAGGAATCATACTCTAAGGAGTTAGAGAATGATTATCAAATAACTGAATTCTTCTTAATAAATGAATACCCCACACTGATAAAAGAAATTAAGAATCACAAGGGTTGTGAGTTCTTATATATTTTAACAGATACACCTCAATTATCTATGTGATGAGTTGTTCATGTAATGAGTCAACTATCTAGATGAATATGAGGAACCGAATTTTGAGTTATGATTTATGATCATTACATCCTAAATGATTTCCATGTGAACCATAAGGTATGACCTTGATGGTAGCACTCATTGGATGAAATCCATAAGTGCAAATGAGTCTTAAGTGTTAAGACACATGGATAACATTTTGAGAAGGATGATGCTTGTTGATTGCAACTTAATGACTAAGACATTTGGCATATGGATACTAAAACCACATTCCTATGAGGAATAAAACAAGGATGTGTACGTGACACAACCTATAAGGTTTATGAATCCATTAATGCAAATGAAGTCTATAAGTTACAATGGACTAATCAATTTGATTGATTGAGTATAAGAAACTCAAAATTGGATCTTTACTTTGATGATATAGTCAAAGGGTTTAACTGATATGTCAAAGATAAAGAAGGGATCTGTGATTTAGTGGGAGTGCATTCACATTCCACATACTGATGTGAAATGGAATTGTTCTAGAATGGAAATCCAAAAGTGGAAATTATCTTTAAGGAAGATAGAGATGTTTCCTATATGATAGGAATAGAGATCTATAGAGATAGTTCTCGACAAATCTCTTGACCTGGAAAAGAGAGAGCATACATTGGCAATCTGTACTGAAGGGTTCAGTATGCACAGATTCAGTGGGAGAAAACTTGTCCATGTTACCTGGAGTTAGTATCCCAAGGCCAAGTGTCCAATTCTTATGAAGAATGGGAACACTAAGAATAGATATGGATCTATCATGTATGTAATCATCCCATTGTCTTGCATGTGTGACATGGCAAGAATAAAATGCATTCATCATCTTGCATGTAGGACATGGAAATATGATGTGCTCATCCTGATAACTCATATGTAGGACATGACGAGTGGATGTCTGTCTACTTCCAGTAAGGGTTACTGGAATACCATGAGAACTTGATAAGTACTTATTAAGTACTAGTTCCATGGAGATAAGGAAGAGTTTGATGTAAAGAGTTACATTAATGTGAACTTCCGAAAGGACAGAAAATTAATCGCAAAATATACATAGGATGTATAAAAGTGAAAGTTGGTTGATAATTGGAAATGTTCCAATAAAACTATTTAAAAGGAAATGCCGAGTATCTATGTGTTAGAGAACAGCAGTAGATACTATATGGATCTGGAAGTTCATGAGATGAACTTATAGATATTCCACTCATTGATGACAAGTCTGGAATCCTTGATCATGCAATGTGGCTAAAGGTTAGCAAAGGAATACTAGATCGCATATTATGGAAACTCCATCTCATACGTGTGACGTACAGCGAAGAGATGAGAGACATGCAATTTATACAGACTTTGGCAAGGTGTTGCCATTACTCACTATGTAGGCACTAGAGCACAGTGACATGTGGGACATGTTTGAAAATCACTATGAATATGATTCAAGGGTGATTGGCTCGCAGTGCAAGTGGGAGTCTGTTGGTATGTATGCCCTGAGAGCCAATCATGGGATGATTGGTGGGATACATTAAGATTGATTTGATAAACATCGAAGGCAAGCTTCCAATTCTTTCTGGTTCAGTCATATGAGATAGTGATAGAACAGATTGAATGTCTGGAGAATGACAGTACTCAATGACGTATGCCTTTAGGTTCATGACCTGAACGATGAGATCATACGGATGCTAAGAGTTTGTACATTCTTGTTATGTCCCTAGTCGGATGTCATTGTGGAAGGTAAATAGACAACAATGACACACAAGGCTAGATTGTGGTGTTGGTTGATGACAGAATCTCATTAGTCATGATATAGAGATATCAAACCAAACACATAGGTACTTGTTAGAGAACAAGGTATCGGACAGACCCACCGTGAGTTTGACACATGGAACCATGAGATGGTAGTCACAGTCAGTACTCACAGTGATGGTGGTGAGTGTGATTCTTAGACCTGAAATCACTACACTCAACACATGTCGTTGGGCACACTTTGACATCATCAAACGCAGTCCTGAAACATGGGTTGTTATAAAGGTGATGATTGGGTGGCTTTGACACATGGTGCTTTTGAGGGGTGAGTGATAGATATGGGATTTGTCCCTCCTGAGGGAGTTTGATATCCAAGGCCACTTGATGAGTAGGATTGAGATAGGCGTGCGCACGCATGTGTGAATCAGTATGTGATATTGATGTCATACATATCTCCTTCAATCTACTCTGAGATCAAGAAAGTGAATGAACGTTGACAGGATGACTGTTCCATGCCTTGAGTTCATTCGGGATATCAGTGACAAAGGAATTATACATTCATTGTAACACCATTCACGGATTGTAGGATGAAAGTTGTTCTCCAACTTTCTACTTTCACTTGGGTAGCACTGATGTGTGACTAGGCACCGCTCTTTTCTTGTGAAGTCATAAGTGTTATGGACTTTCACTGCCAACGTGAAATGGACCTGCAGGGTCACACACATAGGATTTAACCTGGAAGAGGAGTTTTGTCCACAAAGCAATGTTTAGATTGATTACTAAAGGAGTTTAGTAGTTCAATTAAACACTCAATCAATCTATGGCTCAATATCGTATGGTTCAAGGTGTTGGACGCATTGATTGGAGTATCGGATTGATTGAAATCACAATTGACTGATTTTGCCCAACCTGTGCTCCCAACCGATCGGTTTATGTGATGAACCGGTCGGCTGAGGTGCTGAACCGGTCGACTGGAGTGTCCAGGCCGATCGGCTCATGCCCAGGTTGAAATGACCGGTTCAAGAGTTGAATCGATCGGCTCAACTGGTGCAACCGACCAGTTGGGAAAGTCATGTCGGCAAGAATTTTCCTTTGGTTTCAAATTGCCCAATTCGATTGGGAATAACATTGGTATACGATACCAATTGAGAACGAAACAAGGAAAGTCTTTTTGAGCCGGATTAGGACCATGAACCGATCGGTTCAGGGCACCAACCGATCGGTTGGAGTGCCCCAAACGATCGGCTCAGGTCCAACCAATCAGCTCAATGGCCGAACCGATCGGTTCAGTTGTGAACCGATCATTTCAAGTTGCGAACCGGTTGCTTTTTGTGGAAAATTCTCAAACCCTTCTACTCCTGCTTTAGTCCCGTATTGCCGGGCATAGAGAACCCTGTCCCATGACCCGCCTATATATATAGGGGTATTGGGGGCTTCTCAAAGTACAACTCAATGCAAGCCGGTTGCTTTGCGAAGTTGTCATTCTCTTTGGTTTTGGTAACCATGAGAGAGCCCGAGCAAGTGCTTCCCGCAAAGGGAGGTGCAGCAAGGGAAGGATAACTGCAGTTGTAACTGGTAGCAGGAGAGTGTGTTGGCGACTAGTACGTCAACAGGAGGGTGTGACTCCTTCCACTTCCTTGTGGGACAAGGAGAGTGGAGTTCTAGGTGGTCCGTGTGGACTACTACAGAGGCGAGAGGTCACTGCCGCTCAGGAGGACAACTGTCATCTGACAGTCCGGTAGGAGGAGGAGTCGTCAGTCCCGGTGCGACCAGGAGCTGCACAGACACCGTCCAAGACCGGAGTTGAAGACCGCGCAAGGCGCGAGGTATTTTCCCCGAGCAAGCCTCGGGACAAGGTATGATTCCACAAACCATCCTTTCCTATTATATAGACGTTGACGCGTTTCCTCGGTTTGGGAAGGGGGAGAATTTTTTTTTTTGTTTCCGCTGCCTTCTCTGTCTCCCCTAAAACCCAACAGAGGCAACCACACGAGTTGAAAGTATTCATTTGGAGACTATTTCAGATTTTTTGTTACTCGAGGATGAGCAACGTTTAAGTTCGGGGTGTTTTGATGAATGCATATTCATCATGATTTAAATTCACCATCTTGGGCTCAGTTCGACTCAATACTTTCACTTTCATCTACTAAATCTTACAAAATGCAAGATTGCTTAATTTATTCAATTATCAAGGATATTAACTAGGTTTATATCAATTTCATGCAGATTATGTTGGTGATGATGAGGGTGAACTTTCAGGTGGGGCCCACTTTCACTCAAGCCTAGATCTACCTTCACTCAAGATCCTCCCATCCTTGGTCTTGACCAAATAGTCTTAACCATTCGGTTTGGACATCATTCGGTCTCCAACATCTTTTGGTCTCAAATCGCAGGCTTCCTACACCATCAGATCCCTGATCTACAGTCCTCATTCACCTCCTCCTATCATTCTGCCCTAACGGTTTTCCCCTTTCATACGATCTCAAGACCGTATGGGCAGCTGCCTACCCAAGACCGCATGGAACCCTGATCGTGCCTCTGCTCAACCTACTTCCTGATGCACCTGCATCCTCTGCCTCCGTCTTCTTCTTCCTTCTGCTCTGACCCACAACCCTAGACCTGCAACCACCTCCATCGACTACCTGCTCAACTACATTAATGATCACCTTCGCACTGCCTTCCTCCACAACACCTTTCTCCCTAGCCCACACCTTCCTCTGCCATCCATGGCGCCAAAGATCTCCACCACAACGACCCCCTTTCTTCCTCCCCTTCTTCATTCCTGCCACAGACCACCACCTGCAAGAACCTAACCCTCAAGCCCTACAGTGCCCCCACCCCTCTTACGGTCCTGGTCTCTACCCTCTACATGATTTCGAGACCATGTGGCAGAAAATGATCTTCGAGACTGTATAGCCTTCACTCACCAGCAAGACTATTTAGACGTCTACCGCGAGACACTGAGAACACGAGACCACCCAAGTCCTAGAGGTCTGCAAGACTGTTAGGCCAGTAGGGATGTCGAGACTGTTTGGAAAAGGTTGTGAAGATCCCAAGACCAGTTGAAGTCGAGATCGTTTGGAGGCGAAGACCATTTGGACGCAATCACACAACATTGTTTGGTCTTTATACAAGACCGTGAGGTTACTAATCAGTCTCAAAGACTGTTTGGATGAGATTCCCCAAACTGTTAAGAAAAAACAAACAATCTTCCAATCCGTTTAAACTCAAGACCATGAGGAAATATTAAGAGTCCAAACTGTGAAAATTACAAGAGGGCCCAAATCGTGAAGACCCCATCTAAGCCTATAAATAGGACTAGTAGGGTCCTCTTTTGGGGAATCGGATCCGAGAGGCCGCCAGGCTGCTCCTTTGTGAGCTCAACCCCTGCTCGCTATGATCTACCACAACACCATCACCAGGATGCATCTTGTGTGCTCAACCCCTAGGCAAATCCTCCACCTCCGTTTCTCTTCATCCTCCACTCCACCACCAGGCTTTTCCTAAGAAGCACTCGACCCCTGGTGGAGGACGATCTCCATAGCCAAGCTGAGCGGCAGGCTTGCGATTCCGCTCGCTATCCACTCCACCTACGCATCCACAACCTGCTCCACTTACTGTGAGAAAGGAGGTCGAGATGAGAAGGAAGGTGGGGAGAGAAAGATTTCCTGGTCTGTCTTGGTATCCCTCGCTCCTCAACCAGATCAGCTCTGACAGAGTGTACAAGACTGCATCATCTTCACCGAGCTGCGACCATCTTCTCCATCATGCTCATGGTGGAATATTCCCTTTCTCTTGTTCTTCTTGTTTCTCACATCATGAGCGAGTAGTTCCTTTTCATTGGGGTGCGGGGACTAGCCCCGCTACCCATGCTTTCATGTCTTTTCATTTTAACATTCCAAGGCAATGTGTATAACTTTTCATTTCATTGTTAATCGTCGACGATTGCTTGTAGATTGATCACCTGCTTGCTTATATCTTTTTTTTTCCTATGTTGCGAGAACTTCAATATGTAGGATAGGATGTTGATTAACATGGTTGAATCCTTGACTAGAAATAGAAAGGAATTCCTTGAGGTTGTAAGTGTATGATCTGTGAGGGGATGAGCCATCTAGCCCATGGTGACGCTTCTGTGTGCCTAACGCCTGTATAGGGGACCCACACCTTCAGTTGGATATCTGTATCTTCAGAACTATAAGTTCATGATCTGGATGGTGACGATACATCTGATTCTAAGGTGATGCTGACGCGAACCTAAACATCCCTCCAGGAGGGTTCACAACTATTCTATTTGGATAGGTAGATCTTACCTGGATGATTGTGTTTGGACATGTTTGCATGTACTGGTGGTGAAACTTGGGACCACCCCGGTGATTCCCCATTATTAATTTAGATTCAACTTTAATCATGTTCTTTACTTTCTTGCAATTAATTTAATTAAACTCAAATCAACCTTTGTTCTAAATATTAGCCTTACTTAAACTAGACTAGACTAGCAACAATTCTTAAAAATGTTGTCCCTTGGGATTCGATCCTTAACTATACTACAATAAGACCCGTCCACTTGCAGGTGGTATTATT
This sequence comes from Alisma plantago-aquatica, assembly GCA_963693085.1. NCBI lineage: Eukaryota > Viridiplantae > Streptophyta > Magnoliopsida > Alismatales > Alismataceae > Alisma > Alisma plantago-aquatica. Next base: position 1,502,735,120 of record OY856410.1, on the reverse strand, counting down.
GAACAAGGTTTTGGAAAAACTCTGGGATTTCAACCTCGAGTGAATTTGTTAGTGTGATAATAGACCACGTCATGTCACTCGATAAGTTAGGCACGACGATGGGCAAAGAGTGGCCATCATGCGGTTGTGTTAGGTGGATAATGTGGGAAATCTTGCAAAGGGGTGAGAACCAATCAGTGTGTGCCACATTTCTATAAAGGAAACCCACCTCACACAGGCTAGAGTGCGGAGGTGGTTGACCTGCTAGATCGGGTATGAGAGGCCATGATTCTGTGCTACATTATCATGTAATGCCCTCTTCTTCTCAAAAGTTTTCTATACAAATCTTCCAAATTGATATCTAGGGAATCCTTTAGCCAAACGAGGCACATAATATATGATTTTTGATCTACTCAGTGAGATCTATCCAATGGACTTTATTTTAGAGACAAACTCCCTTAGTAGATACTATTATGCTAAAAATGGCATCACTTGATCTCTTTCATTAAATCGAATGATATTAAAGCTCAAACCATGATCATATCTTGACCCAACTATTTTTTGATGACCCTAATAAGTAAGATATCCTTTCTTGTAAAGTAATATTCGAACTTGATCTTATTTTTTCCCTTGTATGACTCTAATCTAATAAATGGACCATGAAATGTGTACAATTGGGACTTTAATGTTAATGATCATTTTAATGGATGATCTACTTGTTTTGATGCACCTCAATTAATCAGTATTTCTCCAAATTAGTAACTTTAGATGCATGATTGATACAAGTATCTATATGTACTTACTTGAACCCTATTGCAACTTTATGATGTGAAAAGTACCACTAAATGTGATATTTATGGTTTTTAATGATGTTCCTTTTCCTAATCATGTAGATTTAGTCTAATTATCACTATGGAAGATTAAACATCAAAACCAGTAACTTATCTTATGGCTTGTACCATATTGAACCAAGATCTTGTGTTAATAAGCTAGATTTTCCTTATAACATCTCAAGTACCTACTTTGTGCATAAAAATGATCTAGTTGATCTAATTTGTTTCTATGATGAAAGTTGAATTTTATGCAAATTTCTCTCTATCTAGTTCAAATCAGTAGAACCATTATCTTGTAACACTAAAAGCCAACATGAGCTATCATCTACCCTCGATGCTTATATGACTTGGAACTATGACCCTATTACATGTAATTGACTTAATATGGTTTAATCATGATCTTGAATGTTGAAACATGATAATAAACCTAATCTTATTCTTCCCCTATCTCCACATTAGAGTCTTTCTACATATAATATTACTCATAATGTGGATGTATCACCTAAACCCAAGGTGTAGGTATGACTTTTGGCCTATGATTGAATACTTACATGCTTGCTTGGAACTAAGATTGAAATATTTGAAACATAGGTCTAAGGTAGCATCCACATGAATCATATGATGATTTGATTATCACAATCCTTTTTATCTAAGACCCCATGTCATATCTTATGCATCTTAGGTCCCCTCCGACTGGACCATCTATAGGAATCTTATCATAACTTTTTCACTACTCTCAAGGTACACTTAATCTATTGACCCTACCATGATATTGGCTTATTTGTATGTATGCTCATATGAATTCTTGGCTAGATAATTACTTGTTTGAGATACTTTTACCTATGAATACTACCTTCATATTGACTATAATATGTAGATAAAAGTTGAACATAATATATAAAAATTCCTTATATAACCTTGTGTACCTGCCTGAATTCTTGGGGTAAGGCCACAAGGCACAAATGAAATAGGTTTAGCTCATTGACTTTGGTCTTCATGTGCCTTATGTAGAAATAGGGAGTATAAATGCCCCTCACAGACCCTTCCTTGAGAAGTGGGTAAAGGCCTATGATGATATACTAGATAAAGAAACCTAAAACGTGTTTTGTATAAAGGAATGTCATTCAGTGTTCTTAGCTTATTTCTACTTTTGTTGTTCTTCATTATGTTTCTAGCTAAGAAACTTTTATATTACTCATAAATTGTGGTTACATGTTTTCATAGCCTACTCAATGCATTCTCATTGATATGTTATGTTTATCAAATTTGTAGTTGCCAAATGAAGATATGTTGTAGTCAAGATTGTAAGATCAGAAATGAAATACCAATGGGTTACTTGAATATAGAAATGGGTACATATCTATTATCTCCATGTTTAGTATCTTGTTATCTCTTTAGTTTTGTTATTTCCTTTTCATATATATATTGCATGTGTGAAATATTGCCCCATTATACGGATGGGAGCCCAAGTCCACTCCCCTTTGGCTATGTAGCCATTAGTAGTGTGGACTTAGGGTAATAAATAGTTCTGTAACAAGTGACCATCTTTAGCGACCATTTGTCTAGGTTAGCCATCTCAAACAATCTCATAGAAAGTCAAAGTTTAGCGACCAACATGGGTCCATCCTTGGCGACCAAAACCCATAGAAACATCATCAACGACCAATGAAAGATCATCACCATGAGCGACCATCATCATGAAAAACTCAATGACCTCAAGAAGGTGAAGAACTCATCGAATTCCATTGAAAACTTGGATATCACATGAAGAGAGAAAACTCATCAACCACAAGCTCAACAAGCTAATTGAAACCCTAAAATCAAGTGCATCAACTAAAAATCATCCAAAATCCTAAGATCCAATCATCAACATAAAGGAGAACTAAACCATGATTCAAGGAAGAGAGAACCAACATTTCAATCATCAAAAGTATCCAAAGCCACCGTCATCGACAAGGAAAATAGAACAAAGATTCTGAGGAGACAACCAATAATTTAACATGTTCATGTAAGAACCAACATCTCTACCATTAATAAGATTTTGAGTACAAGAATTAGGGTTTAGAAAAAGGAGTTCATCTACTCAAAATCAGCACATAAGCATAAACCCTAGCTCTAGATATCATCATCATACTATTAAAAACTATGTTTTTGAGGTAGATTACTTGCATGCAAGATTATGTACAACAATAATCGATGAGAAAGTTAAATAACTCACCTTGATTGTGAATAACAACTTTAAAAAGAAAGGATGTTCCAAGAGAGAGAAGAAAACCTTAGCTTGTTCCACTCCGCGGTCAAGCTAGCATCACCTCGAAGGAAGAAGAACATCCCCTGGTTAAAGGATGCTCAAGATAGAGAACAAACCCTAGGCCCAAAAGAGCAACAAGGAGAGGAGATCATCTACTAAACTCAACACTACCATGGAGAACCCTAGATTTGGAAAAGAAGAGAGGAGTTTCTCAAGAAGCACTACCATGGCAACCCATGTATTTTACAAAGAGAAAGAAGAGAGGGGTAGGGTTGCAAGAAAATGAAACCAAGAAGGATAGGTCACTTAACAAAACCAAGGATCACCAATGATGAGTGGCTCCAACCCTAGACACGCATGCCAGGGTTCGGCCACCAAGCTCCAAGGTTAAGCTCTCCCCCACACCAAGAACAAAAGGGATGAGCTCCAAAGAGAAGAGAGAGAAAGAAGATAGAGTAAAAGGATAAATTACATGAAAATGAAGGGGTATATATAACCAAGGGTGGAAGAGAGATGACAGAGGTTAGGTGTCATTCCAAATGATCCACTTGTCCACTATATGACATCCATGCAAACACTAAACATATGCATGCAACATGGTTCGTTAAAACCTAGGAAAAGCAAGAGACCATACTAACCCAAAAACCACATGATCGACGAGGAACATGGATCTAGGTGAATAGTGAGAATTCTCATTGACCAAGGTGTGTTCTCTATAACCAAGGCACACAAGATCTCATCCAACTATTGAAAACAAGCCCTAGGGCATCCAAGAAAACCCTAGTTCTCAACACAACAGGATACCTCATCAACCAAGGTACAACAAGGCACACAAGGGCACCACTCTCTCCATCATGATGCCAAAAGAGTGAGGCAAAAAACGAATGTGAAAAATTTCAAGAAAAATCCTATACATGGGTAAATTGCAATTAAATCCAAAATAAGAACATATAAGCATAACTAGCTCAAACATCATCCAAATTGGGCCAAACTAAAAACATAAGCATGTCACACGTTATTAAAGAATAACACATGATTAGGTTAATGTTTTAAGCATATTATTATGTTAAGTAAACAACATAAACCACAAAGCTATGTTAGGGGCCTTACAACCATAAACCCCTAACAAGGAATTCACCCCCAAATTCCTACGCAAAAAGAGATAGGTGCTTTCTACTCATCCCATCCTCTAACTTCCATGTGGCTTCCTCCACCCCGTAGATGATGGTACAAAAACTTAACCAACACTATATCCTTCATCTTCAACTACTTCACCCTCCTATCCAATATCAACACACATAAAACACTTCCTCCTCTGACTTAAACTCTAGTGGCTATAACACTTGCTACATATCTAAGTGGCACTTCCTCAACACAAAAATATGGCAGACAGGGTGCAACTTGTCAACTATGGTGGAAGCTGCAATTTGTAAGCCACCTTAAAACTGTAGTCCAAGACTACATAATACTTCTCCAAGTTATCCATTCCAAGCATCACATCGGATCCATGCATATCAAGTGGTATAAGATCTAGTTGAATGTTGCATCCCGCAAAAGAAAGAACACAAGATGGACACACTTCCTGCAACTCGGTTGAACTAACAAGAGTGTTTTAGATGAAGACTACTAGATTTACTACTAACAAGAAAAGAACAACTATATATCACCTCTCTAGTGATAAAAGAGTGTACAACACCCTGGTCAACCAAAATATATATTAAAGAAGATGCAGACAAATCAAAATGAAAAAGTTCCATATGACCTATCATGACCTGTGGATTAACCAATCTCGCCGTCTTACTCATAGCATAGAATCGATTTGTCCCCTTTTGTCACCCACATCCTCTACTGGCTTGTCTAGAAGAACCTTCTTGTGATAATTGGTTGTGTCCTCTTCCACCTCCACTATTGAATTGCTTCCACTAGGAACCTTGGTGGATCAACCTCTATTATTGTGTCACTTCCTCATACTTCATAGGGAAAAATCACTTTGTATGCCTTGTATGACCGCACTTGTAACAAGTCCTACTCTAATACCATGGCCTTGATGACCCTATCACCATGATACTATGTTGTGAGATCCTGCTAGAAAAAAACTATAGCCTCTACCCTTGCTCTGGGATTACTAAGCCTGTATCGCTGACCTCTAAGTTGATTAAAACCTTGAATTCTTGAAACCTCTAGAAGACTACCCCTAAAATTGAGTTGGCCTCTTCATAGTGTTGGCTTCACACTTCTCTATCACTGACCTCTCTATCCATCATTTGAACTCCACAAATGTAGCAAACCACTCCATATTCTCCAAATCAGATATTGTCATCATCAACTATGTACTCAAGCCCTTCTCGATCAATCATATCCTCTCCTTATCCTTCATAGCCATGTGAGGACAAAACCTCAACAATTCCTTGAACTTAGCGTCATATTCATTAATCGTGATCGATCCCTGTCTGATCTTGTCAAACTGGGAGATCTTCTGATCAAGATACATCTCTAAGAAGTATCAGTTCATAAACTCTCACTGAAATTATTCCCAATCTATCACCAGTCTAGGTCTCTTCTCCTCCTCAATGGCCCACCAGTGTCCATCACTACCCTTCAGTAGGTACATCACATGCATCACCTTATCCACTTTCAGAATATTAAGGATCTTACACACTTTCTCCAACTTTGTCAATCACATGCTGGCATCCTTTGGGTCTATCATACCAGCATAATCCATCACCCCAACATGCCTAAACCTTTCAAATGTCTTCCCAAACCTTGGGATTCCACATTGGGAATAACATCCCTTGCTTATTGTATAGGCGCCCTATCATCCATATGTGAAATTATGGCCATCAACTGGCCAAACATGGACTAAAAGTGGGATTGGCCATTGTTTTTGGGTCAAAGTGAGGCTTTTCAGGCACTCCATCTACTCTGGTTTGCCTCCTGGCACCGCCTACTAGTACAACAACTCTACTCTTAGCATGTTCTTCATGCTCTCTAGGCATATCTACATAAGAAGAAACTACTATCAGATATGTTGGAGGGTGCAATAATAGACACAACCTTAGTCCTATGTCCATGTATACTTAGCAAACATATAGATCTAATACCAACCTTTCCATATGACAACTCGATGCCATACGAGTGAGATAACTCAAAACAAAGCATAACATCAACTACTAAGCAACAACATTACCAAAAGAATGGGTAAATTAAAAATGATCTAATATTATCATCACTAGGCAGAATCATATTACAAAAAGGTCCACAACCTGTAACACATCACATACTATATCAAGTATTAACATATGTATAGTGGCCATCTGCTACAAACTGGTTATGAAAGATTTGTTCACATATAAAAACCACTTATACAAGTTTTATGTACAATCAAGTCATACTTCCAAAACACATATTAGTGTACATATAATCTACTATCACATCCCTCCCAAACTAGAGAGTACAGAGATGACTAATAGGACTCTACTACAAGACTAGCAACTAGCCAACCATTTGTCACTATTTATCTCCAAGTTTCTCTTCCATAATAGCATGATCATGCCCACACCGCTGATGACCAACTAGAAAGATGTGGAAAACCATAAGGGTGAGATTCATGTCCCAACAAGAGATACGACTCTCAGCCAACAACTATTTTTATAGCATGATATAGAATAATTAAGCAGATTGAGCAAATTCAGCTAAAAGATATATTTAAATCTAAGTACAAAGGTTATGTCGTTTTAATATATATAGAAAATTAGCAAATCATCATATGTCATTAGAATAAATGTGAAGAACATGTATAAAAGTTGATTTTTGTTACCACATTATATAATGAATAAGCATTAAATAAAGAAAGGCAAGGGTAAACATCCAATGTGAAATGTGTTTAACCCTGAATAGATATACTACATGGATGTGTTATGAATTTTATTATTATTATACCCTGAGGATTTGAGTCAAACCACTCAAATCCATGTGGACCATTACTAAGTAGAAATCAATGCCACACAAGATCTAGGAAAAGTTAGACTCCTAGATCTTCTCATGTACTACTAGGTCAGTAAGAGTTTGCATTGTAGTGACATATTAGTCATACTACCACCAATGACATATAGTCACCTAAAAACACCTAGCATGCATTGGTACATATCACAGCACTAGAAACTAGGGTATATAACCCAATCACCGGGGTACAACCGTAGTTGTCCTTCAAATCACATCACGTATATAATCATTGAAACCCGACCGCAGCCGTTCTCAAAACACCTATGGATTTGGATGACATGGATGCACTCTCCAAGAACCCCCACATACTCAATAGTATGCGCTCTGAGTTTCCCTTAGGAATAGTCATTTCCCCATCCAGCAAATTCTAACATTGGAATGGATCTATGGCCATGGTAACTACATGATTAGGATTTCACTTGATTAGTTATGACAATTGGGTGTCTTTTAACTGTATCAATCAAGTTACATACAAACCCTAAAATGATTCTACAATGATAGGGGTAGATTGCAACTTCAAAAGATATAAAACACATAAAGCATAAAGTTGATCACATCACCACATGACACTATCACAATGCCTTACACAAGCCCATCACCATTATCACACTATCACAGGATATCAATCCCTCATCTTATCACCTAAAGATACCACCTCAATTAGGATGCAAAAACCATTTCCAAGGCCATTTGACCATTCATAGTATATCATGTAAGAAACATTAATGTCTCTCCATGCCTAATCAAGGCTCCTAATCACCACCATCACACTCATATGTTACACAAGTGATACTCCAATCAAACATCAACTTATGATGTTCATTTAACAGCAAGTTAGGGTTACAACATTAAGAGAGAGTACTTTATCATTATGTTGCTTACTCAAGCATAAATTAAAATCATTATGCATTTACAAATTAGGGTTAGGGTTTCACCATAGCTAACTAATTGGGGTTTCAAAACAAAAAGTAACATTCAACCCTACTATCACCACCTTCAACATTATTGGAAGCATTTAGGTCAACATCATTATCACCATGATCAATCAAAAAGTGTCCACTGAACCACATACCATGTCCACTAAAAACTAGGCCCATGACTACTGATAACACAAACATTATTGATGAAAAAATCATCCAATGATCATTGAAAACAAGAGTACATGGTCATTGAAGACATAGGTGCTAAATTGCTGAGAATCATAGTGTTGGCAACTGAAAACATAGGATTCCTAATTTTTTAAAAAATAGGGTTCAACCCCATCAATGACATACTAAAATGTGACCATATTTAACAACCATATGGCTAGGTTAGCCATCTCAATCAACCACATAGAAAACCAAAGTTCAGGGACAAACATGGATCTATCCTTAGCAACCAAAACTGATAGAAACATCATCAACGACTGATAAAAGATCACCACCATGAGAGACCATCACCAAGCAAAACTAAATGACCTCAAGAAGGTGAAGAACTCATTGACCACCATGGAAAACTTGGCAATCACATGAAGAGAGAAAACTCATCAACCACAAGATCAACAAGTTGATTAACACCCTAAAACCATAACAAATTAAGGGGTGAAGCGCATCAAGAAAAACATCATAGTAAGATTGTGGGTTACTATTGATCGATGTAGAAAGTTGTTTCCATTCACAGTAACACCATCAGTACACCTTTCATGACCACCCTTATCATTTCCTTTATCCTTTCTCTCTTGATGTACCACGAAGATGTTAAAACACAAGGCATTGTTTATATTATCACATTCTATAAACACACCATAATCACCTTTCCTTAAGTTTTAAAAGGATGCCTCTTTTATTCAACACTTGGTCTCCAACAATAAAAAAAATAGGAGAAAGGCAAGGCATCTCATTTAGAAAGTATTTAAATGTACTCTCCTTATTTTCCCTTATATAATTTGTTGGCTTTTATTCTTATAAATGCAAAGGTAGTGAAAAGACACCACCACATTATTATTAAGACTTGTCTTTGGCAACAATAAGCCATTAAGGAAATATTCATAACTATATGGTGCACGTTGGATAATTGGCCACTTAAATCAATTTCAGAAACAATTTATCATTGAAGTCTTGATTATTATTTTAGCCCTCTCTTTGATATATTACTCTAATCAATTATCCTTATTTCAAGGAACTCATTAATATCCTTCCCAAATTATATTTAGTTTTAATGGGAAGCCTTATATATATAACTTGTGCTTTTAATATTTCATTAAAATAATTACCATTATCTCATTAAACGTCCTTTTTCTTCCAAAATATAGAATTCTCTTCTTTTCCTTATTATTTGAAGTATACCACAAGTTAGATCAATATAATACAATTGATATCTCAAAACATGTGTTTCCAAACTTGGTAGATAATTACTCTTTTATTTATTGAAGACACTATATGTTTTATTTTCTTTTGGTAACTTCTGAATTATTTTATATTACAATTATTTAATAATAATAAAGCCATTGCTATTTTTTTATGTAAAAAATTGATTATTTCTTTGCATTTTTCCCTAAGGACCTATTTACAAAGCAGATAGTCTCCTGGGTCTCACTTGGGCCATGGGTTGGAACCATGCCACAAAGTGAATAACATTGTTATTCTTGTTAATAATAGAATTTGGGAACATACTTATCTATTCAAGATTTACATTTATATAATTCAATTTCATCAAATTTGCAGATATCACAATCACTCCTCCTTAAAAGGAATTTCATCCTCAAAATTCAAACCTAGTAAGGTTATGGTGAATTATAACTCATCTTAGTTTCAAATCATATGGTTAGAAACCCTACTTAGGTATCTTTTATTGATATGCAAATTCCTCACATTATTATCGAGTTTGGCACCTAAATTCAATTCAAGGTATATCCACATCCTTAGTATTTACATGATACCATCTACCACGGAACTGTGCTTACCCTAATCCCAATCCCACTTCCCGATTAGGCATTGTTAAGGGGATCAGAGATCCTGTCTCTCAGTGGCCCGAAGATCACACATGATATGTGAAAAGAAATAAAATTTCTTTTTTTCAAAAAGGAACAATGAAGTTTATTACATCAGGGCCTGTAGACAATAAGAATAGAAAAGTTTACAAGATAAGAAGATTACAAACTATATATAATACATCCCTTTACATAGAATCTCATGTGATGAACATTCTTTATTTTGGCAGATATTGGCAATAGTATAGAAGATCATCATGTATCATGTCTTCAAGTCTTCATTCCTAAAATCAAGTAATTCAAGACATAATAAATGCAAATGCATTAGTACTCATTGAAAAGAGCAATATTGAATAATTAAAAACACTTATAGTAAAATAGTGTACTTGCAAGGTCTTATAAGAAAAATATGCAATGCAATATTTAAACTCAAGTTTATTTTGAACAATTCATTTTTATTGCGAGTTTTCCCATTATGCTGATATCAAAAAGCATGCTTATATGTATATATGGCTCCATTACCCATGGTAAATGCATGGTATATTTCAGTAATTGTATGCTTGAGTGAGTTTTAATTGGGACACGATGGCCGTGTGAAGTGGCGGCAGTGGAGGAGAATGCCCCTCTCCAGGCAAGATGGAAGGAGGAAAATGGTGAGACAATCAACAGAAAGTGAAGTTGTAAAGGTAGAAGCACTACCCAAACCCTAGGTGGACTTATTCAAGGTCCAAGTAGGAGACATAGACACAAGGATTGAAGAAACATAAATTGATCTAAAGGACAGATACTTGATCATTCTACAGGATGAAGTTGACGCCAATGTTGCACTTTGGAGAAATACTCTGGCAAGGTATATAGTTGGATTCAGACCACATATCCCTACCCTAGAGGAACATCTTCAATGCACCTACAAACTAAGAAGATTGATGGAGGTCATGGGCCATGCAAGTGGTAGTTCCATCATCAATTTCCAGGACATCAATGATCTTCTGGTAGCACTAGAAGGAGCACCGTGGCTAGTTTGTGGCAAACCTATGATACTAAAGAGGAGGGAGAAAGAAAAACATCCAGAGAAAGAAAAGCTAACATCGACTCATGTGTGGTTGAAGCTCCTCAATCTACCATTGGAGCTATATAGAGAGAAGATGCTTTCTCGTATAGCTTCCTTCCTTAGTAAGACCCAATGCCTGGATCGACAGACCAAAAACAAGAGCAGACTTGATTATGCACGAATCAATGTTCTGGTGGAAGCCAAGTCAAATTTTCCCATGGAAATAAAGTTGAGAATAGGTAAAGGATAATTGTATAGTATCCCTATCGAGTATGAGTGGAGACCGTATGTATGCCCACACTATGGCACCTTTGGCCACGATAAATATCTTTGCAAACCCAGGGCTGTAGAGGTCAGGACAAATGAAGCAAAGAGTCCTTTTTCGTGCCCTCCACCTACTTGAGACCACGATGACACAGTTTTAGAAATTTAGGAGAGCAATGCAGTTAGCCTTACGGTTAGAGTTGAGGAACCAACCATACAAGCTCAAGGAAACAATGTTGATAGCACTACTATTGGAGAGGATGAACTTGGCAGTGATCAGTCCCAGGAAAGGGAGACAGATCCACAGGGTTTTGAGAGGACAAAAAGAACAACAAGATCGTATTCTCCCCAATCAAGATTAGGTACAAGAAGCCAAATTTCATCTAGAAATGGAAATCATTCCATACAAAAAATAAAGAACTAGAGAACAACAACAAATACTAGGTCTTTGATACCTGTAAAGGGAAAGAACATGAGAATGCTAGGGTGGGTGGCAGGCCTCCAAACCACCCCCCCCCAATGGTTGAAAATCCTATAATCATAGCTTGGAATGTTCATGCCATGTACAACTAGGACAAACAAAGCATCAGACAAGCTGAGATTAGAAGGGCAAACGTAGACATTGCCCAACTAACTGAAGTGAAAATCAAAAGAAGCAAACTCGCTAAAGCAATGAGAAGAAAATGGCAGGTTTCTGTTGAATTTGAAAATTTTGTACACTATAATAAGGTGAGGATTATGGTCCTATGGGACAATCCAGTGATCAACATTAAATTGGTGCTACAAACCCAATGGCTCCTCCATCTTAATATTGAAACTGGAGAAAAGAAGGTGGACGTGACCATTGATTATGCAAACAATGAGGATAGTCAATGAGTGATCATGTGGTATGATCTGCTCAAGATTAGCACCAACATCCAAGGCCCTTGGTTACTAATGGGAGATTTCAATGTGGTGAGATCAACAATGGAGAGACCAGACAAAGTTGCACCTTTTGTGAAATCAATGGAATATTTCAACTTTGTTGTTTCTACTGCAAATTTGGTGGAGGTCCCAGTCTAACAACCATTCTTCACATGGAATAACCAGAAAAATAGAAGCAATAATGTTAGAAGTAGAATAGATCACACCTTGAGCAGGATGTCTACCTTTGATACATTTCCCACGCTTTGGGTGGAAGTCATGCCATCTATAAATACTGACCATTTTGCTCAAATTGTCCACTTGGGAGAGGAGTACAACAAAAGCAAAGCCTCGTTCAAATACTTGAATGCATGGTTTGCCATCCTAGGTTTCAAAGACATAGTTGTCGATGCTTGTTAAGGGAGAGTGAATGGGTTCCCTATGTTCAAACATAGCTAGATATTACGGAACACTAAAAAGGCCCTTCAAGCCTGAAATTGGGATCGCCAAGGGGACCTGATTGAATCAGCAAGGAACAAAGAAAAGGAATCCCTTGAAACACAAGTAAAGGTAGAACAACACCCAAATAATGAACTCCTATGGGAAATTGCTAAAGTCAAATTTGATGAAGCTAAAGAAGCAAGAAGTATTGAAGAATCTATGATTAGACAAAAATCTTGAGTATCATGGCTGAATCATGGAGGCAGTAATAAAAAAACTTCTACACTTCGCTCAAAACAAGGAGATGTAGGAATCATATCAAAGTACTTGAACACAATGATACCATGGTGATAGGTGAACAAGAAATAGGTAACATACTATACCAACACTACAATGTAGTTTTCAACAGAAGGAGACCTAGTAATACTGAAGTAGATTGGCAAGTCCCCACAATATCCAACAAACACATGGAAGTTATGTGTGCTAAAGTCACAAACTTGGAGATCTATGATGTGATATTGAAGGCTGATAATGACAAAGTGAATGGGCTTGATGGCTTAAATGCCCATTTCTTCAAAGCAACATGGGATATTATTGGGCAGCATATTTCTTTCTAAAAGGGAGGATGTTGAAGGAAATACACAAGACCTTCATTTCTTTGATTCCCAAGGTCAAGAAACCCACCAAAATATCTAATTATAGACCAATATCTTTGTGCTATTTCACTTACAAAATTATAGCAAAGATACTTGCTAATCATTTTAGAGACGTGCTCCCAAAACTATTAGTCAAAACCAATGCACATTTATTGAAGGGCACAAAATATCAGATGCTATATTGCTGGAAAATGAACTCCTCTGTGACTTCAACAAGCCCAAATCTAAGTTGATATTTTGTCTTAAAGTGGACTTGAGTAAGGCATATGACTCGATTAGTGGGGAACACATCCTTGAGGTGATGAAGAAAATGATGTTCCCCCAGTGTTGGATGATGTGGGTAAGGGAATGTCTCTACTCAACATCCTTTTAGATTTTGATCAATGGGGAACCAAAACCTATTATTCAAGCAACTGGTGGGGTTCTTTAGGGATACCCCCTAGCACCTTATTTGTTCCTGATAGGCATGCAAGGGCTTACATCCATACTGAATAAAGTAGAAACAAAAGGAGTGGTTCAGCCATTGAAATCAAGTGACATGAGACTAACTCATTTATTTTTTGCTGACAACTTACTCATCTTTGCAGAAGCAACTGACATAAATGCTAGCAATATCAAGAAATGTCTTGAATCTTTCTATGAAGTTTCTAGCCTCGAGTTAAACCCAAACAAAACTCAGTTGTACCTTAGTTGTATGGCTCTCCCTTCTATCTGTTTTATAATGGGCATCGAAAGAACTGAGCTCCCTTACAAGTACCTCGGCGTACCCCTATTCACTAGCCACATGACAAGGAAGCTTTGCTATCCACTCAATGAGAAGGTCAAAACTAAATTAGACTCCTGGAAGACTCACCTCCTCTCCATTGTAGGTTGACTCGAGTTAATTATCTCTACATTGACGACATACAACTTGTACTAGACAAGCACATTCCCGCTCCCTAAATTGACAATGGAGGAAATTCACAAACTATGCATGGACTTTTTATGGGGTGAGAGTGAGATAAACAAAAGAATCCACGTTGTTTTCTGGGACATAGTGTGCAGGTCAAAGGCTGGAGGTGGGCTCAGCATCAGGAAGGTCATGGATTGGAATAACACAGGCTTGATGAGAAATCTCTAGGATATAGAAAATGAGAAAGATACCCTTTGGATATGTAGGGTCCAGAACAAATACATACAGGAGGCCACTATTTGGTCATGTACTGCCAAACTGCACCACATTTGGTATTCGAGGTCTGTAATCAAATATAGAGATAGGATGACACCATGTGAGGTACTCTATTAGTAAAATTGTTGTCTTTCTTTGGAACGACCCTTGGATTAAACGACAATTACTAGTCGACTACATAGGTCCTGGACTCAAACTAAGATTAGAATTGGATAACTCAAAGAAGGTCATATCCATAATCAAAGAAGGAAGATGGCATATCCCTAAAGTCAAGGGTGTTGAGAACATGCAAGAAATTTGTGACAAATCATTCTAAGAAATGAAGTTGATACCTTCTACCTAGGATACATGAAATCCTTCTCCCACAAAGGGGCTTGGGACACATGCAGAACTAAAAATCCTACATTGGATTGGGAGGAATGGCTATGGAGCTCAAACCCCCCCACTTCCTCATTTGTTGTTGGAAAGATATGCACGACAAGCTAATGACTGAAGATTTACTCCAGAGAAAAGGGTTTGTATTGGCATCTTGGTGCAACCTATGCAAACAAAATAGAGAATCCAAAAATCATATCCTTTGGGAGTGTGGGTTTTCAAACCAGATTTGGAGCAAAGCTTATATCCAAGTGAAACATAAAGTTGATATCCTAAGATGTGAAGATAAAAAGAAAAAGAAAACTATAGTCACTATCATAAGTCATATCTAGTATTCTAGGAACCATAAAATCTTTGAGAATAAGAAGCCTAATGTTAATGATGTGTGGCTGAATAGTTTGATAGACATCGACATCCTATTGTATAGATAGGTTTTCTTTTTTTCAAAAAATTGTCACCTTTGTAATTACCTTTATGGTTGATTGATTTTAATGAAATGAAGAATACACTTACTGATAAAAAATGGCTCCATTGCCCCAATGAGATGGGGGAGGTCACCTAGCTCCATCTCTCCATACAAAGGAGGAGGTCACCATTTTGTACACATTCCACCCTCTGAGGTGAGGAGGTCGCTTGTTCCCGATATCAACATCATCATCATTATCGTCATCATCATAATTTGGGAAATCATAATGGGTATATCATTTATGTTTAAGGTTTTTTAAGAGTGTATATATACAAATCAAAATACTACGCAGTAAGGAACATTGTATCTCAAACAAATACATAGCCAAGATTTTACAAATGAGTGTACGTACAAGTATCATTCAATACCACTAGTATGTTCAAGGAGGAATAAATATAAAAGTACACCTCTTTTAGACTCTAGAGTATTATCGATATCCAAATTAGCAAGTCTAATTAGTATAAAATTCAAGTACAAACAAGAACAACAATGCATCGATATATAGTTCATTGCTCTAATGACTCACTAGGGCATTGATTCATGTATTCTCATTATTATTGCATTTTTTCCATGTGGTCATTAATAGTATAGATCTAGGATCATATGATAGAGATTACGGTTTGATATTTCTCTCCATTGATGTACAAGCAAGAAGGAAATTGGAGCAAGGCAAGGAGACTATAGTGAGGAGAGAACATCACAAATGAAGTTGAGATTGGGGTTGGTTTCACGAGTTCCCGACAAGATCAGGAAAATGATTACTGACCAAAATGGCAAATAATTGCAAGAACAAGTAGGTCCATAGAAGATGAATAAACAAGAGAGTATGGATTGGGAGTTTTATTGCAAAAAGGAGGGAATTGGAGGTCTAGATGACTTCACAACCCCTCCCTCGAGTTTTGCCTAGTCCTGGTGCCAGCGTGGAGGTGTTGGATGGAGCGTGGTGAAGGTGGCCAGCGTCACAGCAGGAGGCACAGGGAGGCCACTAGTCGATGGAGCACTCCAACGCTCTTTAGCACCCTACAATGGTAGGGATAGTTCCGCTATGTCTCAGAGATGGTGCAGGCACAAGAAATTGTAAGGAGGAGACCTCAAGTGAGAACATATCACGTTGGTTTAGGTGGAAGAAAAATGAGTTTGAGGGAGAGTTTTGGGACTAAAGGCGATCAGTTGGAAGGGTGAAAGTGACTAAAATAGGGTGGCAGAGGTATTGGAGTCATTAAATAGTACCCTAGTGGTATAGGGTTGGATTTGTCTTACTTCTCTTGTGTGAAGGCCTAGGACAAATTTGGCATTTTGAAATAGTGATGGAGGCGAAGTCAGTTCGGGATGGTTGGGTAGAGGAGAGAAATTTGGATTTGATGCAACAAATTTGAGGAAGTGTAGCAAGAGATGAGAGAGCTAATGATTCAAAATCTGGCACAACTGTGGGGTTTTTGTTCCATAAGAGGTGGGTGAGAAATATGACTGATTCGTATCCTCCACCAGATCTAGATCTGGGTCAGGGTCTAGATCTATCGAGGTTAGGTATTTTAGGGTTTTATAAGTATTTATTGCAAAACTCATATCTCTCTATTCCTTTATCTAAAAAATACAACCTTTTAATCAATTATTTATTAGCATCTATCCTAGCTATATAAAAAAATTTAGCATTAAAAGGATAATGTTTGATCCATTAGTAAATTCACTTGTGAAAAGTCACAAATTGAGCTTAATTAAATGTCATAAGACGCAAATTAAGGAAATTGAGCATCATAATTGCATTTGGGTGTCCAAAATCATTCAAACTTTATGAAGGTGATGAAATGAGGTCAATTGAGCAATAATGTAAAATAGAAGGGCATGATTAAATTTATATCGTAAATGTGGGAAATTGCACTTCATCACCCCATCTCTTTGTGATTACATTTTCATTAATGATTTTAATTTCACTTGGTGACTTCCTTCCAACCTAGGTTTCCAACATACTATTCATTTATCATCACATTACGACGAGGTAACACCTCAAACACTAGGTCATTACATTGAAACTTAAGGTATTCAATCTCATATGTCAATTTTAAGAATAACATATGCCTACCCAGTCTCTCCCCCTTATAAGAAAATGAAATAAGCATTTGAGTATAGCCCAAACACAAAGTTTGTTCCATTCCATGAGAAGAGATGGTGTATCCACACATTTATCATAAAATTTCACATTTCAGGTTGAACCATTCTCATCATGACTCTCAATTATACTAACTTTTAAACCCACATTTTTTTTTATATTTCATGAAGTCAAGTTCCTTTCTCACTATTGAGTTTGCACACCATTTACCTTAAGATTTCATTATTACATGACTTCTTGTATCTTTTATATTTACATCTCATGTATCATTAGCTTAACTCGCCACTTTTAAGGTCTCTAGGGGTAAAGGTACCTTTGGAGTGATCTCTTCTGGTCATCATGGACCTTATGCACTTATGGAGTGCCTCTCATATTTACCCCTTGGGCCTCATGAACTCATGAAGGTGGCCAATCTCTGGACCCATGGACCTCAAGAAAAGATGGATGGCTATCTCTTGACCCTATGGTCTTATGCACTTAGGGCATGATCACCCCTAACACCATAGGTCTTATGTACCTTTAATCCTCCCTACTTGACCTAAGGCTTGACTTAGGCTCCGCCATGCTTAGGGTTTAGCCAGATATCACATCTTTACAAAAAAAAATTAACTGAAGTTAGGAGGCAATCTTATTCATCCCACCCTCCTCTTGTGAGGAAATCATTCAATAAATTACATCCGCTAATAATATTTTCAGAAGTAAACATGGTAGTCCTACTGCCATTACACATAGTGAAACCTAGTCTATTGACAATTTCATTGGAAGGCCCTACATATACGTAGTCTCGTCTGGGGTTCTTGAGGTGTTGCTTAGCCAGCATGTCCATGGACTTGTTAGCTTCCCTAGGGCTTAATTGAATAATTTTGAATTCATCAAGTTGCTTTTGAAATCTAGCTATCTTGTTGGCATATTTAGGGAAGTCTTAATAGTGCCCTTTGATCAAGTTCACTGTCAGTAAGCAGTCAGTTTTGATAATCACCCTGTTTAATTTTAAACGGCCTACAAGTTTGAGCCCAAGGAGGATGCCACAGCCATTGTGGGGTCAGTTGTTTGAATATGGTCACCCATACTAGTTACCAATTGACCTTCATTGTCCCTAACAAAAGCAACAATTGTTGTTGCATTCTTATTAGTACCTACATCGGTGTTAATCTTGACCTAGCTAGTTGGAGGATTGGTCCACTATTGTGTATTTGAGTTAGCATGAATGGAATCTTCTTTCCAAGCAGTTATGGATCCGACCACTGATGAATGCATATTCATCTCTTATTTTTGCTTCATTTAGAATAATTAATTAAGACTTTTTTGTTAATTTTAGCTAATTCAAAAATAAATAGCACTTTCATCTTCTTGATATACTTTTCCTGAATTTTTATGATATTTTTCTTAATTTTCAGGAATTATCTAAGTAATTAAATCGAGAAAATAAAAGATGAAGATATGAGGCTTTCAAATATTCCCGCAGTGCCTGAGATACTCGTCACCAAAATAGCCATATCTTTTGCGTCTAAAGGCGGAATTCCAAGATAAAGTATGGAATAAAAAGAGAATTTTATTGTCTACAAAAAAAACAAATTCTGCGGCAATTTTGGTGTTTATTTGGCTGCGCAATTAACCAGTGAAAGTGGCATTACGTTTTCCCGCAGAGTCTGATTTCAGTATATACCTTTCACCAAAATTGGTATAACTCCCACATCCCAAGGAGGAATTTATTGTACAAGTATGCGTTGGAAAGATAATTCAATTATATACAGGAAATATATATTTTTGGGCCGCTTCTGAATTTTTGACTGGCCAGAAAATACGCTCAAAACTGCTATTACGGGAAATTAATGCAAAAAGGATGCAAAGAAATCAATTGTTTCCTCTATTGACTAGATCTAGAAAGTTAGCAGCCGTCGGCGGCCATTTATTTTGCCCTAAACCTAATGTATACCCCCCTCCTTCTCCTATAAAAGGAGGGGCACTTCCTCCTCCTCAGGGCATCTTGGATTTCTTGTATTTTGGAACTCTGCAGCAATCAATCTTGTAGTCATCTTTTTATTATGCAATAAAGTAGTTTTAATTCAAGCACTGTTCTTCCATTCTTGTTCTTGTCTCCTCTTCTCGCCTTAGTCTTAATCTACTTTTCTCCGCGCTTTATTTCTGGAGCAAGGAACAAAGGACTAAGTCATTTCATTGACTCTAGCATAAGGATTCATCTCCTGATTTTTGGGCTAGACTATGGCTTTTGTACTTTCTTCCTCCGTCTCCCCTTTCTCCATGTGTGAGTAGTCTTTTATAGGGGCAAAGGGGAATAACCCCTTAGCCATGGTTTTAACGATTTCTTCTTAAACGATTAGATGGTAATCGATTTTAATTGAATGATTGATCTTCGGATCGCATGTTAATCCGGATGGATATGACCATGGAAATCCGGATTCAGAACAATAAAATCGATTACATAGACATTTTGATATGACTGTGGATTCTCGTCTTTTAGGTTGATAAACTAGGAAGCATGAGCACCAGGACCAATGCGCTCATGTGGAGTTTCTCTCTTGTGAGTTTTTAAATTCGCAAACCTTCATCGAATCGTCGTTTAAGATTTAGTTGTTATCACCTAGGCTAAGGTGGTGAAAACCCCTACGAGCCTCGATTTCCTTCTCTTGATTTAATCACCTAGCATGAAAATATATAGTGAGAGGGGTCACCCTATCTTAGCCTATGAGTTTCTTTGAATTGTTCAGTGTTTTTTCCATTCTATAGGATGGAATTAGTGCCTGATTGAATGCATAATTTACTTTTGAATTTTAATAGGGATCCCTACATTCTAAATTGTATATGTAATGAAATCCCATTTCATCTGATCATAGGCCTTCTTTAGGTCAATTTTGATGGTCATTGTTCTAGCCCCTTTCTTTCTCATCATGTTATGTATCAGTTCCTGAACAACAACAGTGTTGTCTGTATTTTGTCTCCATAGGACGAATCTGTTTTGGGTGCCGGATATCCAATAAAAAAGGAATGATTTGAGATGCTCCACCATAAATTTAGAGCAAAGTTTCAGAATGATGTTATTTAAAGAAATAGCACGGAGTTGCTCACATTTTTCTGGGTGGGAGACCTTCGGAATGAGAACTATCATACTATCACATACATTGTTCGGGAGAGGGAGACCTTCTAATGCTTGAGAGATGAATCGTGTTACATATGAGCATTTCATCCTCTAGTTCATCTGCAAGAAAGCTATTGTAACTACATCAAGCACAACGGCTTTATAGGGGTTTAGCTATTTCATAATCATCCAAATTTCCTCGACAGTGGGTGGAGCCCCAATTCTATAATATTGTTTAGGCATGATCATCTTGAATTGGCCAGGGCAAATGTGACTTCCACTAAGTTGTTCACTGGAGCTGGGATGTTGAGCAGGTGTGAGTAGAGCTCTGAAATGGTTTGTGACCAACTCCTTTAGCCTGCAATCCTTAGTGATCCACTCCCTATCATTGTTCTTGAGAGCGAGAATGGTGTTGACTCTTCTTATTTGATTGATGTATGCATGGTAGAACTTAGTGTTGGAGTCCTCATTTTTCATCCAGTTGATGTGGGATTTATATTTTTATTCCTCCTCTACCTTCCTGAGAATGATATTGAGTTCCTCTTGGATATCAATGCATAGGTTGTTTGTAATTGGATCATACATCTCTGTAAGGTTCATTTGTAGCAACTGATATTCCACATGAGTCTGTCTTTGTGGTAGCACTACTTCTTGTGTTCCTCCTTGTCCCATTGTTGAATTGTTGTTTTGGTTGATTCCAGAGCATCAGTGAAAGTGATATTTGGTTTCCAAGCCTCCTAGATAATTTTTGTGAAACCTTTATGACAATTAAATGCTACTTTGGTATGAAAAATTCATTTTGGAGGCTACAGTTTCCCATGTTGGATTAGCAGCGGGCGGTGATCTGACGAAATTCTCAGTAGGTGCTAAATAGCAGCATTGGAGTTGCAGTGTATGAATTCAAAATTAGCTACTACTCTTCTAGTCTCTCATGTAGATTGCCATGCTTATAGGTGAACTATAGACCTACAAATACCAGGTCTATTAAGCTTGCTTCCATAAGGGTATTATTGAAAATCTAAGCTTTTTGGTGCTCATAGTGTATGCTGCCTCACTTCTCACTTGGGTCTAATGTGGCATTGAAATTTCCAACCACCAGCCATGGTTCCATGAATCTCCTCCCCATGCTTTGAATATGCTTCCATAGAATCTTGTGGACTGAAATATGGGGATTGGCATAAATAAAAGTGACTATTAGTGTCCCATTTACCCTACATGTGATGAACTAATGATGATTGTTAATAATGTCTATTGCACTATCTTCTTGCTTCCAGCATATCCATATGCCCCCAGAGAAGCCTGGAGCATCCACCCTGTGGGATCTGTCAAACCCTAGTGTTTTGATTATTTTGGTAGCCCTGGTGGCATTGATGCGTGGTTCAAGAATGGCTATAATATTTGGGTGTTTAGTTGCAACCATCTCCTTCAAGATGCGACAAGTGTCGTCTTTACCAATACCTCATACGTTCTAGCAGAGGATATTGATCATGATTAAATTGGGTAGGGTGATGTAGTGTTCAGGGTCCCACATGAATCTTTCCATTATCCTCATGGTCGTTCAGCTTTGCAATGTGTTCCAAGATTAATCATGAACTCATCCTGCTCTACACAAGCATATGATTTGTTCCTTGCTTTTTCATTTTAGCATTGTTTCCTTTCATTCTCCTTCTATTAGCTTTCATGGTAGGTTTATCAGACTGGTTAGATGCCAGTTGCTTCCTATGATTTCTAGTTCTGTGAACATCTGTGGAGGTAGGAACGTCAGTCTCACAATTCAGTAATCGTAGATTTTCTATTGATATTCCTTCAGCTAGTGGCTCGAGTACTATGTTTGTTGATTGGTTTGTGGCTGCTTTTGGGCTTACTCCCATAGATTGTATGGCTTCATATGGTTCTAATTCAACAACCTCATCAAGTTCAAGGTCTAGTATAGTATGATTTGTCATGTCTGTGGCTATAACTATAGATTTCACCATGTTGGTTTCAGCATTAGTCAAACTTTGGGCCTCCTTTTCCTTTGTATTTCTTGCATTGTCAATAATATCTGATGATCCCCTTCTCTTTTCCTTCCATACCCTTGTAGCCTTCAGACATGTGTCTCTTCTCTCAGGATTAGTAACCCCCATGTTGTTGTTGTCTTCAATGGTATCTTTTGTTTCATCCACTTTCAACGAGTCTTACCTATTAGTTTGATGTGTATAAAGGGGCGATGATTGGGATTTATCATTTGGCTTCTCCTAGTTCTGGTATCTATTATATCTTTTGTTACTTCTACTTTTTTGTACCATCCAGTCTCCCTTATAATTGTCTTCTCTGTGACTTGGCTGCTAGTCAAGGGGTTGGGGTTCTTGTTGATCTCCATTTGGAGGACATCCTTTGCAAAACTTTTCCATGTGACCCATATTACCACAATGTGTGCAAATATTAGGTATGAATTTGTACTCAATTGAGTATTTGACATTGTTTATGAAAATGACAAGGATCAATGGTTTTTTTGTGTCAACCATTATTGTCAACCGGGAAAATTTGCTCAGTGTTCTCTCTGTGGTATGCTTGTCAACTTTAATAAGCCTACCTAATGGTAATCTGATGTATTCTAACATCATGGGGACATAGAGATGTAGAGGGAGATTCATGATCCACACCCAAATTACCAAGAATGTGGGTAAGATTTCTAATGCTTTTAAGATGGGAAACCATTCCCAGACTGCTAGACAACTATGGAAAATCTTCCATGGCCCACCTGTCATGGCCATGTCAAAGTCTCTCTGGAAAGATATTTGCACAACATAATGCATCAAGTCCAGTTCATATAAATTAAACCTACATATGATGCCCCAATGGTTCTTAACTCTGTCCCTCATTGTCATGTAGCCAATTTCCCCTCCAATGAGTTTTACCTCCACGACATACCTCAATTGTTCCACTAGGTTTCTCTCTGCCTCTGATTGGATGTCAATAGTAGGTATTCCATCCTTATGTCTGAAGATGATATCTGATTTTGCTAGTGTGTTCTCAAACAGTTTATCCAAGAACATTGTTTCACCCTACTTGATTGGTCCCGTATTAGGTGTGGTTGCCCACGGCAGTTTGATGATATGTTGGCCACCCCCCAGTTGTAGGAAATCATATATACATGGATTTTCCTCCCTTGGTTTGGTGGGGGTGTCATGTGTTCCATCACCCTGGTCAAGGGGGATTTTGTGCATGGGGTTGTTTCCTTCATTTTAACTTGCTCGCACTTTGCCTCTCATGTTTCTCCATTGGAACTAGAATCCCATATTGGGCATCGTCACCCTAACACTACCTTCATTGGAATACTTTGTGTTCACAACGTCTCTAGTGATTTGATGACTTTGAATATGCACAACCTCTGTCGTTTCCTTATTAGACTCACATCTTTGAGTTTCTCCATGTGCGCGGCCGTGGCTGGCAAATTTCCTTCCTCTCTCTTGGGGTACACATTATTCACTTTATGTCCCAACAATGGGCTCAAACCACCTTCCCTATATGGGTCTTGGTGCCATCTCACCCTTCCCTATCTGGTTCTTGACCACATTGTAACCTTCCCTATTTGGGGCTTGGTCATAGTCATTTACATAGTGGAGTTGGGACACCTTCCCAATCTGGAGATTGGTGCCATGTTGATCTTCCCAATAGGGGGCTTGACTGCTTCATGACCTTCCCAACCTAGAGCTTGGTCGTCTACACAGTGAACTCATGCCACCTTCCCTATCTAGGGCTTGGTGCCATACTGGTCTTCCCAATCTGGGTCTTGACCACTTGTATCCCTTAGAGATGACATACTTGGGTTCAAAAAATGTATTTGCTTTCACGTTTATATTTTAATCCTCTGCACTTCATGTGATATTCAAGGTTACCTCAATTCGTAAACTAGTTGATCAACTACCCTTCTAGGAAAGGTCCTAATTGAGGGTGTCTTCATGGCTCATTGAAGGAGGTTAGGCTCCCTAGCCACAACTTGGCCTCACATGTTTAGGGTTTTGCCTCCGCCCACAAATCCATGACCCACTCTTGGGTTGACCCACCCCAGGTCAGGACACTGACTCTAAAAGTTGAATTTTCATCTTTTATGTAACCAAGGGTTGTTTATGTTTTCTTAGAACCCTCACAAGAATCATGAATGAATTTCTTCATAGACATGCATGGGAGACTGGATCACCTAAACTCATTTTTAATTCCTCTTTCCTCATACCCTAATAAGGGTTCATATGGGTAAGGTTCCATCTCACCCACACCACTCTCGGTTCCTAGGATTAGAATTTTGAGTTTGGGTTTGATACACCATGAATCTTAGGATTTATATATCCCTTGACCCATTAGAGTTTTCCCAAACAAACCCTATTTCCTTCTAGGGTTAACCCTATAAGGAAAAACCCATCAAATAGTTTCCTTTATATGGTCATTATTTCCACATTACATTTACATTAGTTGGTAGAGGATTCCTTAATCCTATATCTTCTCAAAAATACTAACTTGAGATGAGGAGGGAAGTATCGTTTAAGGTTTGTTTTGCAAGAGGATGAGAAGTGAATGAAATAAGAGATTACAAGACTTAGTGTAACAACCCCGCCTCCCAGTAACCCCCAATTAAGGGAGACTAAGAGGTCAGAGTCGTTATCCCAATTTCCAGATCAAAGGTTCGACAAATAATCATTAACAATTATCAAAATCAACTAAACTAAACTGAAAGGCTGTAATAAACAAAATTAACTTTGTGTACCTTTTTCAAAAACATGGATATCTACTTTTATCCACATCTGGAGTCTATTCTAACTAATCCTCCTTTGTACTTTAATTCTCATTTAATTCCACATATGCCACTATAATGTTTGTTCTTTTACTTGAACCTAAATCACCGACGAACAAAACGTCAGCCAGCATGAAGTTGATATGTGGGGGAAACAATAATTGTGCAATTAACTATAACAACATATTGCAGTAAAGTATGATTTAACAAACAACTTTACATTTTCAACATAACTGCTCAATCCTTACATACCCTAACCTCTACGTTGTCCCTACAATGGACCTAGATGCTACATTCCTTATGGTAGATCTCCATTTAACCCCTCATGATCCTACCTAACAAGTGAATTAGTTTCTAGGGTTGAGTCACATGGCACTACCCGTAGGTAGCCCACTCCTTAACTCATGGTGTGCTATAGAGTCTCATGGCACTACACGTGGGTAGCCCAATTTCTAACTCATGATAGCCTAGACCTTGCTCTAGGTTACCCTTTTTAGCATTTGCTAAGCCACAGAGGAGGACCAGGATCTGAGCCAGTCATGTATGCATACTTATGGTGATAGACATAGTCACCTTATAATTGCATTAAATAAAAGTCATCCAAGTAGTTATTTTCAAGAAACTGATAAAAATGTTCGGGAATCACCGTGAAACTAAAGTGATTAACCATAAGCGGAACCACATACCTGTCAGGCTGATTTGAGATAGAATAATCCAATCAAGAAATCCAAACAGGCAAGCAAGAACATTATGAGATCATGAAATATGCATACAATTTCCTATTATTAATCCTGCCATCAAGATCTATTAAACTTAGCTCACTTCCACTTTTAGGGTTTCCATTGCAATTAGGGTTCCCCTTCATCTTTTACTATTTTAAACCCTAATTTAATACAATTACTCATAAACACTAATTATCTCATCCAATCTTATCAAAAGATATTAATGTTACCTTTTAACAACATATAGCCTTATTTTCAGATTAAAGGTATCATTTATCCATCAATTAAGCCCATTAATCCTCTTTTACATTAAAACTACCATTTTTATTCTTTTATTCCATGACAAGTTCATTATGCCCATTTATCATCAATTCATAGTTTATTGTGGTCCAAATCACATATGAACTCTATTTTTTATTAATTCTACCTTTATCCATTAGAAAACCCTAATTACGGCATTAAGGGTATTTATCCATAATTAGGAACCTGTATACTCAAAATAGCTTAAAATCATCATACCTTAGCTTTATTCATTATTTTGAATAATTAAAGCCATTATGAGTCACATTTACTAATATTAGGGTTTCAAGGCCCATTTACTAATATTAGCCTTATTTTCGAAATCTTCACCACTTTTTGGATCGCGATGTCATAGAGAGGCGGAAGAGGTGGGTGAGGGCGAGGGCGTCAATCCAGCGAGCGTGGAGGAAGGGGGAAGTCTGCTGCTGAGCCATCTTCGGCTCCTTCGCTCAGCCAACCAAAGGTCGACAGTGATGGAAGCGGCGACCTTTCGGAGATCCCGTCTGCTAGGGCTCAAGACACCGCCGCCGCCAACTCTTCCAAGCCGTCCTCGAGTTGTTCTGCCAACTCGTCCAAGCCGTCCTCAAGTTGCTCCGCCGAAGGGCCTAGGTCCATTCGCCTTGCAGACTGGTTTTCCACCAGTAGGCAAGGAAGAGCAGTGATTCCCATGGATCTGGTCGAGTTCATTGAACCAGGGTTGAAGGATGGCGTGTAATGCGCCTCAATCTCGAGTCAGGAATGCTCAATTCCGACCTGGGAGGAGTATATCTCGATTTGTTTTGTGGGCAGGAAGGCTTTCAGTGGCCAACTCAGCGGTTGGATTCAGAGAGCGTGGCACCCCAGCGGCCCAATTGAGATAGTCGCCGAAGAGCGTGAAGGCTATGTTGTGAAGATGCCGACTGGTAGTGAAAAGGAGAGGGTGTTTGATGAAGCACCCTGGTTCATGGATGGATTTCTGCTGGTTGTTCACTCGTGGAAACCAGGGCATCCTCTTCAACCCCTCTCTTTATCGAGTGCCCCTATCTGGGTCAAGATTGAAAATGTTGGTATGTCGTGGACCAAGCAACATATACCCAGAGTTGCTAGTACCCTTGGCGTTCCATTAGAGTTCAATGTACAATCGACTGCGGTGGGTTGTCTTGGTGACACCTTGGTTTATGTTGATGTCTGCAGCAAAGCCAAACTCCCTCGAACAACTATGGTGGAGGTGGATTCGTCCCTTAAAACCTTGAAGGTGGAGCTGATTTCTCGGCCGATTATCTGCCCCAGTTGCAAGTGTTTCGGGCACAGAGGGTTTTCATGTCCTCTGAAGCCGAGGAAGCCCCCACCAGAAAAGGACATCCAGGTCAGGTTAGGCAAGGTTGCTGCTCAACAGAATGCCAAGGAGTCGATTCTTGCTAAGGAGGTCAGCGAGGTGGTTCCTAAGAGCAGTGCTCGTGTTAACCAACTGGAGCAAGATAGTCACCTTCTGGATTTCATCTCTCAACAGGTTAAGGATACTGTCATTGACATTGCTCGAAAATCTTCATTCTCTCAACCTCTAGTTGCTGAGATACAAATAGCAGAGCCCGACATGGTTGGTACCTCTCCTATTTGTAATTTGGGTGGCTTGGACTTAGGCTGGGAATTGGAGATAGTTATAAGCGGCAAGGAAGCTTCAACTTCTGAGTCTTGGCTGCCAAACAAAATATGGAACAACGATGAGTTCTCTGCCCTACAATAGGTCAGGAAGGAAAAGCTTTTTGAAGATGAGGGTTCGAATGGTTCTGACTTTGAGACAGATCAATGGGATCCTAAGTACTTGGATAACGACCAATCTTGGTCTAAAAGGAAGAAGAAGTCTGGAAGGAAGAAGGACAGTTAGACATTCTCTTCCATTTCTATAACTCTGGGTCTGTTCGTTTCTTGGAGGCATATGCTTGTTCAAGAGTTCTAAAGTTGCTTCGACATGTACCGTAAGCATGGTTATGAAGCTGCCTTTTCTTGAATCCTTTCCTTCAGGGTTGGTTATAATTTCATAAGGAAGATAGGAAGGTTCTCCTACCCTGTTTATGGGTCTGCGTTCGTTGCCATTGATGGCTTTTGATTCTAGAGCTTGCAGCCTGGTAGCCTTGGATCAAGAAGGAGGATCTAGATGTTTGCTTCGGTCTGATAATTCTAGCTACTCTAGTAGCCTAAGCCTAGTTCTTAGAACTAGGGAGCACACTTTGAAGGTGGTGTTATTGATAGATGTTTCCCCAGTTTCATGTCAACTAGGCTGATGTTAGTTGATTGGTTAGTATAGGATAGCCTAGCTTTCATGTTCGCTTTTCCTGTTCTTGTATGTGAGGTCCTTGTTGGACCTTGTTTCCTCTGGATTATTATCGTGGTTGTATGGGGCACTTACTCTTGTACCCAAAGTTTTGGACTCATTAATAGCAACACATTTTCTCACCGACCAAAAAAAGGCCCATTAAAGCATATTTATGCACAGGAAACTCTAAATTACACTAATTATGTGCAAAGTTAATCCTTTTTGTTCTTAATGTACCTTTTTTAAATTAACAGGTTACTATCAACTTTTATCATCCATTAAACCCTACTAAACACATTAATCATCTCAAAATAGGGTTTCCTAATCTTTAATTCATTAAAGTTGATAACTTACACTACTTTTCGAATAGAAAGCATAAAAAGGCTTCAATTATATTTTTACTGCATTCCACGAGTTCTTTTGATCAAAATTCATATATTATGCGTATCCATCTGAGCTATCGTTAATTAGATATGAATTTTACAAGGATTCACTTACTCGAGCGAATGAGAGACTGCCACATCATCTAAATCATGCAACATAGCCGATTGTGAACATAACACAATTATGAAAACGTCCCTGGTTAAGTGATCGCTCCTTCATCTGCAGAGGGGCAAGATGGTCCAATGACCCATGGGTCATCTTCCTCCTTGCGACGGTGCGTTGCGTTTCCCTAGCCGAGCCTCGTGTGGCTTCTCCACCCCTCTCCTAGACCCAGAGGCCACCAGCGACTGCAGCTCCGACTCCAACGCCCTCCACCACATCCACCCATGCTTTTACCCTTGGCCCGAAGGGACGAGTGCAAGGTCACAGGGACTGCGACCTGCGGTCGTGATGCAGACCCCTCTGCAATGCCACACGATGGTGGGAGGAAGGTGGCGATGATCATTTCCTCCTCGGTTTTCGTGGGAGCATCTTGCTTCCTTCAAGACTACTTAACGGTCCCTCATTGCTCCATGGTCGAACTATTCCTCCACCTTAGGGTTTGCTTACAAAGAAGGAGAAGAAGAAGAGAGGGATACTTGGAACTCCCTTGAACTCGACCATGGGCTCTACCCCTTATATAGGGGAGGGTATCCACGCCCCAAGATGTTCATTCAAGAGGAAACAAGTCCCTTTCCTAAAAGGAAACAATTTTCCTTAGTTAAGAAGCAACTTCTCTCTCTTCATTATCCCTTTAAGTACACTTTGTTCTATAGATATTAGGAATTCGAAATTCCTCTCACTTATTCTCTTTATTGCTTGACTTTTAACCCATTGGCACGAAATTCTATTTTGATTTAGTAGAAAATACTTTCTTTTTAGCAATGCCACCAAAAACATTAATAATGTATCACATTATCATATTATTTTGCATTATTGGTATTTTCTCTTTCTTTATTCTTCATTGGGGCTCCTTAGACCCCAAGAAACTCCAACATTTTTGCAATTCCTTTTTAAGGATACTTATTATCCTTCTAGATGCATCTATATCCAATATTTCTCATTATCTTGTTTATTTCTTATTAAAATATCTATTTTTAAGGATTTATCTTTATCTTTCTTTTTATTTTCTTCATTGGCATTCCTTTTAACATTAGGAATCCTTTGGATACGAAAATCCACCAAAGATAACTCAATTATACCTCTTTTCACTTATTTCTCACATTTTATCATTGTTTTCAATTTCTTTCTTAATAAAGAAATATTTGATTGATATTTTCTTTTCATTTTGCATTATCTTTGCAAATTTGGACTCCTCGGAATCCAAGAGGCACGAAATCCACCTTTGGATTATATATTGTTGCCTTCTAGAGGTTTCTACATCTTTCTTTTCTCCATTTCTTATTTATAATGGAGTTTCGTTTTGTATTTTCCTTGTTATTGGGCTCAATAGCCAATAAAGCCCACAAAACAATCATCAAGGCTATTGTAAACGAAATCCATTTATTCAAAACAAATTATATCATTATTTGTGCCAATATCTCTAATATGAGAAATTACATTTCTTACCAAATGAACCCAAAAGTTGGGGTTGTAACATCCTTCCCCTCTTATAGGAATTTTGTCCTCAAAATTCCATCAAGCAAACAAACAATTTAGGATAAGACTTTTCCATGTCCATTATTGGCCCCTATGTGGCTTTTCCCTAGCCATGGCACTTCCAGTGAACCTTTATCATTACTTATTCCTTTCTCAGAGTTATTTCACCTTGGCATATATAAACCCCATAGGTGACTCAGGTCATTTTAGCCTCCCTTGGGCTCACTAGGTTCATTGCTTTGCACATGGTCCGGGTACCTCACATAGTGCTCTAAATTGGACACATGGAACTCATCACACATCACATTATCCTGAGGGGTAAGGGCAAACTTAACCTTCTCCACCAAACCATGACAAAAGAACCCATGCATCGAGGACTCAGCTCTCTTAGGGATAACTTAGAGGGGTCGGATTTTTATGTCACATATTTCCCCACAGTGAACTGCATGTTAGTCTACTTTGTATCAGCTACAACTCATGTCATCCTTGGGCTCCTTTCAGCCATCATACGATCAAATCGACTTCATCTGCACTCACTGTGGTCCTTTTCAGGCCTTCGTGAGGTCCCTTCACCAACATCATGGTGACCGACACAACCTCCCTTACAGAGCTCCTTTACATCCCGACACTGGCTATGGTGGTTATCATCACATCTTACAGAAGACAATAATTATCTCTAGATATCACCCTAAACGAGCACACATGCTCTCATCAGACCCTCTAGTCTGGATCATACTAACCATTAGTTAGGGGTGGTACTAACATCGAGTTCTTCATGTACTTACTTCCACCTTATGGAAGTAAACCTTTAGGTCATACTCAAGCACTTTTGAACTTGCATCATGGTGTAGTTGAACCATCTCTCTCATATGTAGTTCAACTGGATCTGTCCCTTGACAATACTCTTTCTTTCTCATGTCATATAGGTAAGGCGATCTACCATAACCCATATTGCACCTCGACCTTCCTTGGTTTAGGGGAGACTCACCACAACATCCACAGTGATGAACTCCCATTCCCTCCCTGGGACTCTTTTATCCTCTATATCGATACATTGGGTTATGGGTGTCTGTCCTTCACCTCCTATCTTGCATGGAAACATACCCCATGCAACTTCATCCAAAGAACCACTGTCACTTACTATCTTCGTAGTACCACGATATATGGTGATCTTAAATAATGATCTCCTGTATGTCATGATTCCTCAAGATCAATTCCTCAGAAACCCTAAACCACTCTACTGGCAGTTTCATCACCTTCCTTTTCATAGAAGTGCATCAGAGGTTCTAAAACTATCCTTTCATTACATCAAGGACTAGGATGGCTAACCAAACAACCATTAACTTGATCAACCGATATTGTTACATCTGACTATTATCCAAACTTATCTTTTTTTTCCAACTGAGGGTTAGCCTAACAACCTCTTCTAGCCTCCATCTAAAGTAGGCAGCTGTATCTCATCCAGAGCATCTATTACCACTTCCCATCCTTAGGTGTTAGTTAAAGTTGAAGACATACACCTTCACTTATTATCTCGATTCAAACTCTAAGTCTATCTTCATCAAGAACACCCTGAGCTCATCCTCCTAGTGATCAAACTCAACCTTGTATCACTCATAGCTCTCATGATAAAAACATCCTCATAAGATGACTACCTTATTCCTCTTAGTGTTTGTAAACCATCCATGTATTGTTCACTCCACAAACATCCTCATAAGATGACTACCTTATTCTTCTTAGTGTTTATAAACCATCCATGTATTGTTCAATCCACAAAGGCATGTTATCATCTCTATCCTCATACCTTATAGCAGCGTTCCAACTCACATCATCTTTTATCCCTGGTGTATGGCATGTGTATTGTCCTATCTCTTACTCCCATAACAAGAGGAAATAAGCATTTGGCTGCATTCCAAATAATGAGTTCTTCCTATTCTACGAGTAGAGATGGTACATCCCACCTTGCCAATACACCTTTAAATCTAAGTTGGAACGTGCAACTTATGGCTCTACATCACAATCATCTTGATATCAAAGTTACTTTCATGGAAAACTAGTCTCAAACTTACTTGGGTCCACACACACTCCTTGGTCATCTCCTCTAGGTCTATAGGGTGCCGACACTTTTGGGGTCATCCCTCTTCCCTTATGCTTCCATAGAGTGCCCTACTCATCTGCCCTTTGGGACCCATGAGTTCATGAAGGTGATCAATCTCCTAACCCATGGCCCTTAGACAATGATAGTTGTTACCTCCCGACCCTGTGGTCATGTGCAACTAGGGAATTAGGCAACTCCCACTTCCATCGGTCTTATCCCTACCTGACCCTAGGATAGACTTAGGATTCTACTATAGTACATGTCTAACTTAGAACCTTACCCAAGCCTTCATCATCTCTCTCTCTACATTCAAGGGTTGACTTTCATCCTCTCATAGGGGTCATGGCAACCTGCCTACCTTGGTCAGGCCCCATTCCGGTTACCTCCATGGTAACACATCCACATGCACTTAGAGATGGTTATCTATGGGTCTATAGGTTCATTCTCATACCAAGCACTTTTCACTTCGATTCTCAAGATCCTATGAGACCACTTTAGGCTTCCTCAAAACCCACAAAATTGGTATACACCCTACCAAAGGGTCCTTCTCACAGGATGGGAGGAAACTACAACTCTTGACAACAAGGTCACAAACATCCTTAGGGTTTATATTCTCATGAGCATGCTTAACCCAGCAGCTACTAAGGCACAAGCAGACCACCTACTAAACCATGCTAGCTCATACTTGTTCTCATCCTCAACATTGGATCAAGAGCATACCTTCCCATGTCATCAACTTAGCTGTGAGGGGTTCATCAAACATACCTTAAACTTAAGGGGTTTCCCTTTCCTCTATCCATGTGAAGTACCATGCTCGCATCTAAAAAAACTAAAATCTCATCATAAGCATTACGTACACTACTTCCCCTCTTATACCTAGGAACCTTAGGTTCACTTCTCTGATGTCCAACAATCTACTCAACCTCTAACCACGGTCCAAACATGTACAATGTATGACATGCACTTCTTGTCATCCTTCTACTCGAGCAACACTTCATAGTGGAGTCCTCCTCAAGGACAACCAATTAGGTATAAGTCCTCACAACCTGTTACAAAACCTTTTCAGGGTTTAAGGAACTCTTCTTCTCATCTATACCATAGGTATAGAGGTACCAAAAGTCTCATCCTCTCTCTAGGGTTTGGTTCTTCTAATAGAAACCAGGATATCATCATCATGAGGCAGCCACTATCATCCACTTAGGTCACATCATCCTCAACATCCCACTTTTCCTCATATCTCAGAGTCTAGGCTTCCAACCTTCTTGCTTGGGTCCTTCTCTCTCTCTCTCTCTCTCTAGAGCCAACTCCACAACCAACCTTATACTAAAGGTCCTCTCTCCATGGAGGTGGATCAAGCTTACAAACATACCTCTACGTGGGTGAAGCCTATGTTCAAACTTATGTTTGCTCAAGGTTATCCCTAGCCCTTTATGCTTATCTCATCATCTATCCAACATACTCCCTTGGCTAGGGTTTCAACCTACTGCTCGCACTACTGACGTATTTTGGGTGCCTACTATGCCATGCACATATAAGATCATGGGGTTTCTATAGGTTCTTCTCTAACCTCATCAAAGAAGGTTCTATCCTTCACTCTAACATGGACAACCCTTCCCAGGGTTGGGTCGCCAAAGGTACTTAGTTATCCAACCTCTCATGGCTCATATGGCATCCAAGGCATGTCCATCCAAACACCTACTCTATCATGTCATCTCTCTCTCTAACCTACACTTAGGGTTAGGGTTAAAATCATTTTTAGAGGATGTGCCAGGTCTCCACTTATAATGGCGGTCTCTACCTCCAAGACTAACTCTCTTTACTTATCCTCCTGACAACAAGGTCTAGCCTCAGGTCTCTCCTGAGGGCATGACAACTTATGTCATATGACCTAAACATGTATCTATTTTTTAGTTTACACTTAATCTATTAAGCTTATGTCCATGACATCTTATTTACATGCTTTTCATTAATTTGGTGGAGGATTCCTTAGACCTTATCAACCTTACCCATACCTCAAGAGGGTGAGGAAAAGAGAGAAAACCCTAATCCTTAAGGTCCTTAACAACATTTGAGTTGAGAAGGGATGAGCAAGATGAGATAGTCCTAAAGGTATCTTATTTCGAGTCAAATCCTGAGACATTGGCCAGGCAGTCACACTAATCCGGGAGTCCTCGTATTCCGAGTAGCGGTGCAGAGGAAAATCTTGCCAGCCCCCAAACGTGATCCTTTTCTAGACACCTCTGTCTTTTGGAAATTCCTCTAATAACTCCCTTGGGTTCTAAAGAATTTGTAAAATTTAATAATTATTAAAGATTAAATGAAGAACCAACGCTATGATACCAAATGTAACGACCCCACCTCCTAGTAACCCCCAATTAAGGGAGACCAAGAGGTCAGATCTGTTATCCCAATTTCCAGATCAAAGGTTCGACAAATAATCATTAATAATTATCAAATTCTACTAAACTAAACTGAAAGGTTGTAATAAAAAAAATAACTTTAACAAACAACTTTACGTATTCAACATAACTTCTCAATCCATACAAACCCTAACCTCTGTGCTATCCCTATAGTGGACCTGGATGCTACCTTCCTTATGGTACATCCCCATCTAACCCCTCATGATCCTACCTAATAGGTGAATCAGTATCTAGTGTTGAGTCACATGGCACTACCCATAGGTAGCCCACTCCTTAACTCATGGCATGCTATAGAGTCTCATGGCACTACACGTGGGTAGCCCAATTTCTAACTCATGATAGCCTAGACCTTGCTCTAGGTTACCCTTATTAGCATTTTCAAAGCCACAGAGGAGGACCAGGATCTGAGCCAGTCATGTATGCATACTTATGGTGATAGACATAGTCACCTTATAGTTGCATTAAATAAAAGTCATCCAAGTAGTTATTTTCAAGCAACTGATAAAAATGTTCGGGAATCGCTGTGAAACTAAAGTGATTAACCATAAGCGTAACCACATACCTGTCAGGTTGATTTGAGATAGAATAATCCAATCAAGAAATCCAAATAGGCAAGCAAGCACATTATGATATCCTGAAATATGCATACATTTTCCTATTATTAATCGTGTCATCAAGATCTATTAAACTTAGCTCGCTTCCACTTTTAGGGTTTCCATTGCAATTAGAGTTTCCCTTCATCTTTTACTATTTTAAACCCTAATTTAATACAATTACTCATAAACCCTAATTATCTCATCCATTCTTCTCAAAAGATATTAAGGTTACCGTTTAACAACATATAACCTTATTTTCAGATTAAAGGCATCATTATCCATCAATTAAGCCCATTAAGCATCTTTTACATTAAAACTACCATTTTTATCCTTTCATTCCATTACAAGTTCATTATGCCCATTAATCATCAATTCATAGTTTATTGTGGTCCAAATCACATATGATCTCTATTTGTGATTAATTCTACCTTTATCCATTAGAAAACCCTAATTATTACATTAAGGGTATTTATCCACAATTAGGAGCCTTTATACTCAAAATAGCTTAAAATCATCATATCTTAGCTTTATTCACGGTTTTGAATAATTAAAGCCATTATGAGTCACATTTACTAATATTAGGGTTTCACGGCCCATTAAAGCATATTTATGCACAGGAAACTCTAAATTGCACTAATTACGTGCAAAGTTCATCCTTTTTGTTCTTAATGTACCTTTTTGAAATTAACATGTTAATATTAACTTTTTTCATCCATTAAACCCTACTAAACACATTAATCATCTCAAAATAGGGTTTCCTAATCTTTAATTAATTAAAGTTGATAACTTAAACTACTTTTCAAATAGTAAGCAGAAAAAGTCTTCAATTATATTTTTATTGCATTCCTCGGGTTCTTCTAATCAAAATTCATACATTATGTGTATCCATCCGTGCTACCGTTAATTAGATATGAATTTTACAAGGATTCCCTTACTTGAGCCAATGAGAGACTGCCACATCATCTAAGTCAAGCAACATAGCCGATTGCAAACATAACATAATTATGAAAATGCCCCTGGTTAAGTGATCACTACTTCAGCCCGTTAAGGGGCAAGATGGTCCAAAGACCCGTGGGTCGTCTTCCTCCTTGCAACGGTGCACTCGGTCACCCTAGTCGTGCCTCGCATGGCTTCTCCACCCCTCTCCTGGACCCAGAGGCCAACGACGACTGTAGATCTGACTCCTACGCCCCCTACCGCGTCCACCCATGCTTCCACCCTCGGCCCGGAGGGCCGAGGGTAGGGCCACAGGGCCTGCGCCTGGCGAACGTGCTGCAGACCCCTCTACAGTGTTGTGCGATGGTGGGAGCAAGGTGGCGATGATCGTTCCCTCCTCGGTTGTTGTGGGAGCATCTTGCTTCCTTCAAGACTATTTAACGGTCCCTCATTGCTCCATGGTTGAGCTATTCCTCCACCTTAGGGTTTGCTTACAAAGAAGGAGAAGAAGAAGAGAGGGATACGTGGAACTCCCTTGAACTCAACCTTGGGCTCTACCCCTTATATAGGGGAGGGTATCCACGCCCCAAGACATTCATTGAAGAGGAAACAAGTCCCTTTCCTAAAAGGAAACAATTTTCCTTAGTTAAGAAGCAACTTCTCTCTCTTCATTATCCCTTTAAGTACACTTTGTTCTTTAGATATTAGGACTTCAAAATTCCTCTCACTTATTCTCTTTATTGCTTGACTTTTAACCCATTGACATGAAATTCTATTTTCATTTAATAGAAAATACTTCTTTTTTAGCAATGCCACCAAAAACATTAATAATGTATCACATTATCCTCTTATTTTGCATTATTGGTATTTTCTCTTTCTTTCTTCTTCATTGGGGCTCCTTGGACCCCAAGAAACTCCAAGATTTTTGAAATTCCTTTTTAAGGATACTTATTGTCCTTCTAGATGCATCTATATTCATTATTTCTCATTATCTTGTTTATTTCTTATTAAAATATCTCTTTTTAAGGATGTCTCTTTATCTTTCTTTTTATTTTCTTCATTGCATTCATTTTAACATTAGGAATCCTTTGGATATGAAAATCCACCAAAGATAACTCAATTATATCACTTTTCTCTTATTTCTCACATTTTATCATTATTTTCAATTTCTTTCTTAATAAAGAAATATTTCATTGATCTTTTCTTTTGTTTTTGCATTATCTTTGCATCTTTGGACTCCTCAGAACCCAAGGAACCCAAGACGCATCAAAATCCACCTTTGGATTATATATTGTTGCCCTCTAGAGGTTTCTACATCTTTCTTTTCTCCATTTCTTATTTGTAATGGAGTTTCTTTTTTTTATTTTCCTTGTTATTGGGATCAATAGCCAATAAAGCCCACAAAAAAATCATCAAGGCTATTGTAAATGAAATCCATTTATTCAAAACAAATTATATCATTATTTGTGCCAATATCTCTAATATGAGAAATTAAATTTCTTACCAATGAACCCAAAAGTTGGGGTTCTAACACTTAGAGGAAACATTACTTCAGACTATCCCAAGGTTTTGGCCAGGCCGGTATCACATTAGCTAAGGGAGTCCTTGTACACAAACTTAATGGTACATTGCCACCCCCAAATTAATTTCCTTATATCTCTGTAGATTACTTGAAATTATAAATTAATAAATAAGAGAAAATAATTTCCATTAAATCAAATTTTGAATACAAGATGCTCCTATAAGGAGTTACATGAATTTCTATCATTAGAACTGTACATATGAGAAGAAGTATCTATCGAATCCTCCTTTACTGAACTTTAATTCCTTCAAGTAGATTTCATCTGATACATCATATCTTATTATCTTCATGTATTGCACTTACCTAAAATGGAGTGAAACAAAGAACATATCATCATATCAAAATTTATTGTGTACGTGGGTCCATGCAAAAGTATGCAAGTACACAACAACATATAATCAATCCATTACATGCAAATAAGAACTGGCATTTTCTTTGCATATTTTAACCCATGTCTCATATGATATCTTGGGTGTGACTAGTGTCCCTCTGGGGCTCGTGTGCATTACCCCTAGATACATTCCATCGTAGGATTTAGAATATTATATATTTACTTATGTGATACTCATAGTGGCATTATAATTGAACATAATGTAAATATCAACAGTTTATTTACTCAATCCTTGAGAAAACCTTTGCAAACATAAAAAAACAATATTGTGGGTAGTCATAATCGTAACCACATAACCTTTGTCGAACCATGTACATATCATGAAATATATACTTCCAACATATAATCCAATCAAGGAAACAAAGAGTAATCCAAGAAAGTCAACATTTAATTTGCATGTATGTAAATCCTATAGTGTCACTACCACATTAATTAGCATAATCAGGTCTTAATCTAGGGTTTAGGGTTGTCTTGGGTTTGGATAGGGAATAAGGGTACAAACCTTATATTCATCACATGTTGAACATTAGGCGAATCCATAGTTACGATATCCAATATATCCTTTCACTGTGCTTACTTAGATTCAATTATGTTAATTAACAACATTGCATGTTATAAGTCTTGCTTTCATTATCCTAATCACACATATTAATGATTATCCACTTTAGAAATCCTAGTTATCATCATTGTGATCATGATCATGTAAGATTATCATTATATCAAGTAATAACATAAAAGAAAATCTTTTAATGTTCCCAACACTTAATATCCAAATCTAGGGTGTCCATGAATTAAATTACTTATTATTTATATGTTTTCCCATCTTTTAGAATAAGAAGCATAATTAGTGTCTGGATGTATCATATTTAGATTCTACATTTTTTTCCCAATTAATTTGATAAATAATTTCCCTATATTTCAATGATCCTAGCATTTTCTAGGCATTTAATAAAGTGAACATACCAACCTCATATTCATCTACGGTGGTTGGGAGGTCCAAGAAAGTTGTTTTTGCTTCTATAAAGGATAGAGTGTGGAAAACATTGCAGGGGTGGAAGGAGCACCTCCTATCTAAGCCAGGCAAAGAGGTGTTTATCAAGGCAGCCATCCAAGCTATTCCTATTTATCTTATGAGCATCATTAAAATCCCGAAGGGCGCTATTGATGAGATCCATGCGATGATGGCACGGTTTTGGTGGGGGTCCAAGGAGGGGGCGTGGAAGATTCACTGGATGAGTTGGGAGAGGTTTTGCATGCCCAAAGAAGGCATAGGGATGGGGTCTAGAGATCTTAAGGCTTTCAACCAGGCGTTTCTAGCTAAACAGGGATGGCATTTGGCGGTGCATGAGGAGTCTCTCGCTGCCTGGATTATAAAGGCAAAATATTACAAGTCCTCATCTATCTTACATGTCGAGTTGGGGGGTAATTCCAACTATACCTGGAGGAGCATATGGGGAGCTTTGCAGCAAATAAAGAATGAATTCATATGGAGGGTGGGGGATGGGAAAGGGATTCACATTTACAGGGACATGTGGATTCCTCATCTCGGAGGCACGGTGCATAGGTATTTGGTTAACGTCCCGGTGGAGTATAGATGGGTGAGCGATTTGATTTGTAGTGAGACGAGACAGTGGTGTAGGGAGGCGGTGGAGACTTGTTTTCACAACCACATCGTCTGGATCATACTCAACATTCCACTATCCCGGAGGACTATAGAGGACAATCTTTTTTGGGAGACAGGGAGTAATGGGATTTTTTTTGTCTGAAGTGTATATTTCTTTATTAGAGCGGGTGCTGATTTGGTGGATGGTGTTGATGGGGAGACCTGAAAAAAATTATGGAAATAGGGTTGGCCACCAAAATTGAAGCACTTTATCTGGAGAGCACTTCGGAACATACTTCCCACCAAGGTGGAGCTACAAAGGAAGCAGGTGACGCAAGATGATGGTTGCCACCATTTTGGTCAGTGGGAGGATACTTCACATGTGTTTCTTCACTGTGATTTAGCAAGGAAGATATGGGCCACGGGGCACTTTGATTGGTTGGGGAAACTAGGCATACATAACGTGTGGAGCTTTGTGAGCAACCTCATGGATGAGGAGCACAGTCGGCGCAAGGAAGAGGGAGGCACACTTCTTTGGGTGACATGGGCAGCTAGAAACAAATTTCTTTTTGATGAGCACCCTCCATTTCTCCCAGGTCTGGCAGTGAGCTTCATCAACCTCGTGAAGGTGCATGCACGGTACCACACTACAGTGAGCAGATCAGCTTTGCACTCTTCGGCCTCGAGACTTATCTCTTGGCGTCGGCCACCACCGGGAAGTGTTAAAATCAAAACGGATGCATCTTTTTCCACATCGGGAGAGAGTGGCTGTGGTGCAGCCTTTATGAATGAGCACGAACAACTTTTGTGGACCTTCAAATGCTGTCTAGAGGAGCCATACTCAGTTCTTAGTGCGGAGGGTATGGCTGCTCTAAATGGCATGCAACTTGCGCTCAGGAAGGGCTTTTTGGACGTGGTGGTGGAGACAAATTGCTTTCTTCTGGTGGATGCGGTAAAGAAGGGTATTGGTGGACAAGGCTACAAAGACATCATCGTCTGGGACATTATCGATCTTTCCCTTAGTTTCCTTTCTTTTAATTTTTGTTTTGTTTGAAGGCAAGGTAATAGAGTAGCACATGCCTTGTCCTCTTCTTCCTGTCATTTTATTAACCCTCAATATGTAGGGGAGGGTTTTGAGGATCGGATACTTATACTTGTTGTAGAAGATTTGATTACTTAATAAAATGGTGGGCACCCTTTATTAAAAAATAATAAGGTTGATGTGGTAACTTTTAATTGGTACATGAATTGGTCCCTACAATAGCAGACTACGAAGGGTATGATTGTTGGGACTGAACCACCCACTAGCAAGTCTCCTTTTCTTGCCTGATTGGTTCCCTCTAAACCTAACACGAGAAGTTCCATGTCGTTACCTTCCTCCTCTGACTTACTACTTCTATATGGTACTTGATCGCTCGACACCACCATCTGCATCTTCCTTGATGCTGACCACCGGACATGACTTTCCCTCTGTTCTCATCGATAGCCCACCCCAACAAGACTTTCCATGGTTCTATCCCCTAGCGGCTTCCTTTCTCTACGTAAGGACGGGGCATCATTCTCTCACTACTGCTACCCAACGAGCATTGCTTATCTAAGAGAAGCTGGGAGCATGCCCAGTTCTCTTGCTCATATGTAGTGCCAGGAAACCATCACCTATTATGATATCTTCCATCCCTCATCATGGGAGGAATTGAGTATCTCTGAAGGAGGCGGCGCTGGAAGAGTTGTTGTGCATGCTTCATGACAAAATGAAAGCTTGGATGTCAGGAAGAGTTTGGGTGTTTTCTGCTGACCATGGATCTCCCTGACTGATGTAGACTAGGAACTAGATCCTATCCTTCAAGTCTAGGTTCCCCTGATTTCTTATATAGGTCCCAAACCTTGCACTAGGGTTAGGAGAAAGATGATGGAAAGAGAGGGAGAGAGAGACCCAACTATCTAGAACAGGAATATTTTGTTTCCTACCTCATATAATCATGACAGAGAGCTAATGTGGGTCAACATCTATTTATGTGGAAAGATATTTCCATTCACATTAACATTGTCAGTACACCTTTCATGACCGCCCTTCTCGTTTGCTTTATCCCTTCTGCCTTGGTGTACAAGGAAGATGTCAAAAGGCAAGGTACTTTTTGACACTATCACATTCTATAAAAGCACCATAATCACCTTTCCTTAAGTGTTAAAATGATGTCTATTTTATTCAACACTTGGTTTCCAACTAGAAAGAAAAATAGGAGAAAAGCAACAAATCTCATTTAGAAAGTAATTAAACATATTGTCCTTATTTTCCCTTATATAAATTCTTGGCTTTGATTCTTATAAATTCAAAGGTCAAGAAAATGAACCACCACATTCTTATTAAGACATAGCTTTGGAAACAAGAATCCATTAAGGAAATATTCATAACAATATTGTTCACAACGGATAATTTTTCACTTAAATCTATTTAGGAAACACTTTATTGTTGAATTCTAAATTATTCTTTTATCTCTCTCGTAGATATATTCTTCCAATCAATTATCCTTATTTCAAGGAACTAACTAATAAGCTTCCCAATTAGAATTTAGTTTTATTAGGATGCCTTATATATAAAAAAATTTCTTTTAAAGATTTCATTAAAACAATTACCATGATCCCATAAAATGTGCTTTTTCTCCTAAATTCTAGAATTTTCTTCTTTTCCTTATTATTTTCAAGTATATCGATAGTTTTATCACTAATACTGATTGATGTCTCAAAACATGTGTTGCCAATATGGCTAGATAATTACTCTTTTAATTATCCAAAACACTACAAGTTTTCTATTCTTTTGCAAAATTGCATATTATATTATATTTTATTTATCTAATAATTAATAAAGCCATTGTTATTTATTTATGAACAAAATCTCTTATTCCTTTGTCATATTTCCGAAGGACCTATTTGCAAAGAAAATAGTGTCATGGTCCTCACTTGTGCCAAAAGTTCACCCATGCCATAAAATGAATAACGTTATTATTCTTATTAATAATGCAGTTTGGCAATTTACTTATCAATTCATGCTTTAGATTTCTATAATTCATTTGACACCCTTCTTTCTATTAAAAAATGAGGGAGATATTCATTGGTTTCAAGGAGATCCAAGGAAGGTGATGACCATGGATGGATGCTTGCATGTGTATGGATGTCAAATATCAATCAACTCCTTGTTATTTCTTAGTTCTTGAACCTTGTTTTTAAAATCAAAACCTAAATTCATCTATCCTAATTCATTCATCTTATGTTAATGACACATCATTCCAACATGTATGAAGTGCATGGTCTTCCATGGGGGTAACTTTCTCACCTAGCTAACATACCTTTCTTTCTCCACCCTTTCCCATGTTTGGTCTAGATAAATCATTGATAAATCAACTTGGAGCTACATTAGTGATCTTGTGCATGGGTAGGAGTATTTATAGAGGTGATATTGTTCTTCCTCAACTTGCCTTCTTCCTTTTGTCAAGACCCATGGACTTCCATGGCGGAACCTACCTCATCTAGCTCAAAGTCCTTCCTTTTTCTTCTCTTCGTTCTAAAGGAAATTAGATATTGCTTGGAGCATTGGTTTTGGAACTGTTTGAGAGTTGGTCTA
This sequence comes from Alisma plantago-aquatica, assembly GCA_963693085.1. Lineage (NCBI taxonomy): Eukaryota > Viridiplantae > Streptophyta > Magnoliopsida > Alismatales > Alismataceae > Alisma > Alisma plantago-aquatica. The sequence continues at coordinate 1,502,691,206 of OY856410.1, read as the reverse complement.
GGATCTAGAAGCTTGTTTTTTTTTTGTCATACTAAGACTCATGGTCTTCACCATTACAGGTTAGTGATATAGCATTTCTTAGCATTCTTTTTCCTAGATGTACACGCAAAACCCTAAACTAGTTCTAATATGCCCAAATTTTGCTCTATATTCACCTAATATTTTGAAAAATAATATCCTACGAGTTGTTCTAGATAAGTGAAAGAATAATTAAAAATTGCATCTTCTTCCTAATCTCTTAAAAATGATCCCTTTTTTCATGTCATGACCACATAACCATATTTTGTTGAAATTTAAAATACATTTGGAATGTTACCAAAATGTTATGTTTATGGTGTCTAGGTTTCATATCATTTGAAAATTAATATCATGTTACTCTTACTTCCTTGGAGTGGATATTTAGTGATTGTAATGCCCTTATAGAACCATTTTGTTTCTAAAATTTTATTCTAGTTAGACCTATAATCTCAAAATATCTCTTCTATACATAAGAGTTGTCGTTCATATGTGCAAAGTTTTATCTAATATAACTCTCACTTACTTTTTGTATTCAAACTTAAAATGTGGTATGGTGTCATGTCATTGTTATGAGGTGGAATCATGAATTTCATGTTGTTAGTATGTATGCCCAAAAAGCCAATCATATAATGATTGTAATGGCATATCTTGTAAATGATTTAATTGATAATAAAGGCAATCTTTCAGCTTATTCAGTTATGAGATAATGATGAAACATAATAAATGTCTATAGAATGACATTACTTAATGGTGTATGTCTTTGGGTTGAGGACCTAAACAATGAGATCATACGGATGTCAAGAGTATATGCATTCTTGTTATGTCCCTTGTCGGATGTTATTGTGGAAGGCTAATAGATAGCAACAACACTTAAAACTAGAGTGTGTGTTGGTTGACGTCAGAATCTTATTAGTCATGATATGTGTTATCAAACTAAGAACATAGATACTTGTTAGAGAATAGTGTATAAGACAGACCCACCTTGAGTGTGACATATGGAACCATGATTGGTAGTCAAAGTCATCTCTCATAGTGATGGTGGTGATTGTGGTTCTCAAACTAAAATCACTACACTCATCACATGTCATTTAGTGTACTTTGACATCATCCACTGTGATCATGAATAAGGGTTGCCATAAAGGTGGTGCTCGGGTGCACTGTGACACATGGGGATGACAGTGACTGATGTAGATGGAATTTTTCCCTCCTACATGAGTTTCATATCTTTGTCAGTTGATAAGTGAGACTGAGAAATGCATGGCCATGTTGGTGTGAGTCAATATATCATATTAAGCTTACACGTATCTCAGATGGTCTTCTTTAGTTAAAGGAACATGGATTGAATGTTGAAGTGGATGACGATTCCATGCCTTGAGTTTAATCTGGATAATAGTGACAAAGGAACTATACACTCATTATAACACCAACCATAGATTGTAGGTTGAAGATCATTCTCCAACTTCTTTAATTACATGGGTAGCAATTAAGTCTTGCTAGATACCAATAATTGCTTGTGAAATTATAATATGATTATGAATATCACTGCCAACATAATTTGGAGTCTATCGGGTCACACACATAGGCTGTGTTGGAATAAGAGTAGAATTGTGGACATGATTGGAAATGTTCAGAATCAATTTGATTACTATAAAGTTTAGATAATATACTAGAATAAAATTGGAATATAATCTGAGTTAATTGGTTAAAGTGTTTAAGCCAATTAATTAGATTCCTTTATTAATTTTGTTGTTTATTTCAATTTCATCAAGGAAAGAAACTAAAGTTAAACTATAAAATAAGGAATAATGTATTACATGACTTCAAAAGAAGAAATTAAGTCTACATTATGAATGTAGTTATCTTAATTAGCCTTGATCTAAAATTTCATATTTATTGGACAATCCTAGATTGGTAAACTAAAATAGAAAAAATAAGGTACACATACTAAATCTAATATTAATCAATTTTAGTATAAGCAAAGAATTTCCTAATTTTCTTAATTTTTCTATCAATGTCATGTTAGTTTCTTTTCTTGGTTGATTAGAACTATATTAGGCAATTGGATTTGGATCACACCATACCTTCTATTTCTACTACCTTCTTCTCCATTTCCTTTTTGAAAAGAATTTAATCGACATTCTCCATTTTTCCTTAGTGCTCTCTCTCCCTCTCATCTCTCAACCTCCATTCCATATTCTTTTATTAGTGAATATAATTTGCCTTTGTAATCAGATTGATACCTTACCTTAACTTCCCCAATAGACAAAATGTGCAATCCAGTCTCACAAACTCTCCTTCCCTAGGATTCAGAGTCACCCTAAATGTTATTCTATATAAACCAAATGATACACACACGACCCCCTTGCTTCCAAAACCCATTTCCACATTCATTTGGTACCCAATGTGCTCCACTCATTATGTCGCACACTGTTTCTTCCCTAGTGACAAGGAGCTCTTCTAGCCTCCCTAAGATTTCAATTGGTGTTACTGTAAGCATGTATTGCACCTCTCCTTAACTTATCATTATCTTCTTCTAAGTTGTTCTCACTCTCTCTACCAAAGAGGTCTTCTTCAGTCATCATCGGCACTTATCACTAGTATATTTCAGTGGCTGTCTAGACATGTAAGGTATATATAGTCATTCTTTAGACTATAGGGGATGTATCTCACCCTTTTGATCTTCTTGTAGTAGGCCTTTTCTGGGTTTTGGTGTTTATATTGGTTTGTAGTGTTCTTCGGTTTCCAGTGCACTTGGGTTGTGTTTTTCTTACTAAGAACTGAGTTTCATGTGATTTTCTCTAAGATAATCTTTTGAGTATCCCTAACTCCATCAATACATGAGTTCCCTATATTTTTTCCCTAACCCTATTCTCCATCCTATGCTCATGGCAAAAATCCTGGTCCACCTCGGTGTTGGCCAACTTTTCATGAGAGTTGGTTTATGAGTTTTGGTTTGATCTCAGGAAGTCATTGGGGTTATCCTATAGGTGATAGTCTGCCAATATGGAAAATCCAAGAATTGGGTTGAGCTTCTGGCTTGCTCAACTGTGTTGGGTTAGTAGGGAAAAATGTTCCTGGTGGTTTTTCCCTTGTGCCCTGTGTTGGGAAATAGGGGCATAGGGAATAGCAGCGGAAATAAAAAAAATCAATCTGCATTCCCATAACAACAAGATCACATCAATTACTACAAAATAGGAAGGATGGTTTAACAAATTATACATGGTCCTAGAGAAAGTCTAGCAACAATAACTCTCTTCAATGCAACTGTTTCCAGTTCCTCTTGGACAGTGGTTTTGTAGCTCTTGGTCTTCACCACAAACGATGAATAAGAATAAATTTGCAATGTCTCATGTGGTCTCACCACAGACTACATGCTGACTATTCTCTCCTACCAGTAGGAAAAGGACTCCTTCTAGAATAGACAGGAAAGGAGTTGTCCCTCCCGTTGGTGTACTATTCATCAACTTGCTCTCCCACAACAACAATCCTCAATTGTTCTCACCTATAACTATCCCTCCCTAGTCGGGTAGGACTTGATTGGGCTCTCTCAGTTACCACCACAACAGAGGACAACAATTGTCAGAGAAACTAATTTTCAATTGATGTTGTTGTTGTTGTTGTGCTCTAGAAAGCCCCCCAGTACCCCTCTATTTATAGGTGGGGTTAGGGTCAAGGTTCATAGTCTATACGGGATTCTACGAGAGTGGAAGGGATTGGAAGATCTTGAATTTTTGCAACCAGCAACAACTGAAATGATCATTTGGAGACCCAGATGGTCATCTAGTCACACAAGACAGTCATCTCACACTTCTAGATGGTCGTCTCATAGTTTCCCAATTGCACATGAATTTGGCAATTTAATTCCAATTAATATCACATATTAATTCCTTACACAACAAGTAATGTGCAATCAAAGCAAGTTTGTGAAACATCTAGAACCTTCATTCGGCCCAACCGAGCTGTATCACCCATGTGAGACTCCTGTCTCACTCATCCATATGCTCGTCTGGTGAGTCGAGAAAAATCGATTAGTTCAACCAGTCGGTTCATAGGACAGAACTAAGCCAAATCAAACTTTGATTAGCCTGACAATGCAAACGGTCATCTGAACACTTGAGACTTCCGTCTGGCTGGCCAAACAGGTGTCTCAACACTTAGGATGGTTTTTTGGTAGTTCAGTTAGCCAATCTATCATTCTATTTCAAGTATTAAATACCTAAACACTTTATTAATCAATCCAATCATAATTCAAGATAAACTCCTCTTCTAGATGTGTTCCTATGTGTGTGACCCTATAGATCCCATATCAGATTGGCAGTGAATGTCCATAACTAGTTTATGACATCACAAGAAGAGAGTGGTGCCTAGTCGCACATTAGTGCTACCCAAGTGAATGGAAAGTTGGAGAACAACTTTAACCTACAATTTGTGTAAGGTGTTGCAGTGATTGCATAATTCCTTTGTCTCACATATCCAAAATGAACTCAAGATATGGACTCGTCATCATTTCAATGTTCAATCCATGTTCCTTGAACCAAGAGAAGATCGTCTGAGATAATGTGACCTAAATATCATATAGTGATTGACATGTGCATGCGCATGCATTTCTCAGTCTCGCTTATCAAGTGGCCAAGATATCATGCTCCAATAGGAGGGACAAATCCCATATCTATCACGCGTAGTCTATCCCCAAGTGTCAAAGTCACCCAATCATCACCTTTATAACAACCCATGTTTCATGCCTGCGTTTGATGATGTCAAAGCATTCCAATTACATGTGACGAGTGCAATGATTTTAGGTCTAAGAATCACAATCACCACCATCACTATGAGAGATGACTATGACTTACCATATGATGGTTTCCATGTGTCACTCTCAAGGTGGGTATGTCTGATACAGTGTTCTCTAACAAGCATCTGTGTGCTTGGTTCGATATTGATATATCATGAATAATGAGATTCTATCAACAACCAACCCACACTATAGTCTTATGTATTATTGGTACCTATCTACCTTCCACAGTAACATCTGACTAGGGACATAACAAGAATGTACATACTCGAACAATTATATGGTCTCCTCCTCCTAGGTGAATACATGAAGACATACATCATTGAGTATTATCATTCTATAGACATGCATAATATTTCCTCATTATCTCATAATTGAGTGAAACATAAGGAATTGGAAGCTTGCCTTTATGAGTATTGATCAAATCCTTTATTGTATATGTCATGTCAATCATCACATGATTTTCTCTATTGGCATTCCTTACCAACACCTTGAGTAATGGTTGGCGTGAGTTTTTCCCTACTAGGCAAAGTGGTATTTTCTCCTTATCTAATTGTGCAACTGATTTTCTGTTGTCTTGTGCCATTTTTCCATTATTCATATGGCCAAGTCAGTTGTTCTAAATAGAAAATGCATTATACATGGATTATGGGAATTTTCTAATTTTTTAGATTTTCAAAATTTATATTAAATTACTTATAGATCATAAAATTAAAATAAAATATGTTTTGAAATCAATTATGTATTCCCCATCCGATGGGATAGTTTTCATCACCTATTTTCAATGTAATAAATATGAATTTTTTAAGGATTTTTCAAATTGGTAAAAGTTTCCAAAATTCATACCTGATAAGCTATAAATCAAAAAAATAAAGTAAAATATACAATGAACTTATGAAATATTATCTACAAGATGGTGTAGTTTTGATAACCTAATTTAATAATAATAAATATGACATTTAGGGTTTATGCAATTAATGTGAACCTAAGCCTAAGTTCTTATATGTGTCAGGTAGGTTCCTTGGAACCCTGGTGTGGATCTAGGCTTTTCTTGGATCCTAGAAGAATATATATGAGGCATTTTCATCTCATAAATTCTATATTGAGAAAGTGATCTTTCTCATTCTAGATGTATGTTGCATCTGTTATTAATCATCTTGAGAAATCACCCATATTTCTCTCTCTTTTAAGAGGCATCAGATTATTTGAATTCCTCTTTGATGTCTAGATTGGCCTATTTAGAATAGGTTTATTAAAATATATCTTGTAAATATTCATAATATGTTGGATATATTTTATTGGACCCTAAATATATATTATTCATCTTATTCCTTTCAATAACCCTATTTAAGTATTTGAACAAAGGGAAACCCTAATTTTCAAGTTGTTGACTTTTTATGATCTTATGATGTACCTTATTTGTGGAGATTTTTGAATACTTGTTTATGGATCCTATAACCCGCGTCATATCGTATCTTTTCCTATATGTCCTTTGTGGGACCCATACCCTATGTGAAAACCCTAAATGAGATATTTACCCCAGATGAGATGACAAAAGAGAGATGCAGATAATAATCTTGATGGGTGAACCTTAATGTTATGGGACCTATAAGCTCATACTATAAAGAGTGGAACCTGATAGGGGATCCACTCTTTAGTAAATTGAAGAATAAGTCCATCCAATTCCATATTAGAAGGAAAGGAGGAATATCATTCATTTCTAAAATGATATACATATCAAAGAATGTAGTTTATAAGCAGTAGAAATAAAATAATATTAAAGTTATAAGGTGTCTCATTACTCAATTTTTCCTCACCAAAAAAGGTGGAATAGAAAAATAAAAAGATACACATCTAATAAATGTAATAACGTGTGAGACCTTTTGTAAAGGGAAACCCATCCATTCCAAGCTATCCGTAGGGTGAATATGACGTATATGATCTTCGTACATCTTTGTCTTCTAATGCACCTACACCTAGGTTGAAGGAAACATCACCCAGAACATAGGAAACAAGATATAGGTCAGCAAAGGCTGAGTATGTGCATACAATAAAGACCTTGGGCATTATATTGGGTTAAAAGTGCAAAAATAGATGTTCCCATAAGAAGTGGCATGATTGCAAATAGACAAGTTCAAAATAATTATGACAAGAGAAATGAGGCATATTAAAGTTCAGATTACAATCATGAGAATATAATTATCTTGCCATACTAGTTAACCACAATTTCAAATAATAAATTTTTTCATGCATAATAATGTAGACTAAGTATACCTAAAACAAGGCCAGAACACCATAGGATAATTGCCTAAAAGAAATAAGGGTGGAAACACACACCTCAGGCAGAATATGCACTCCCTTTATAAGTATGGTTTTACATAAGTACCCTATTCCAGATTTTCTAGTAAAAAATGTAGCATACATAAATAGAGTGGCACGACTACAATTCTATTCAATTTCACATAAAATGACAATCATGTCAAGAGGGGTCCAAGAACTCAAACAAACTAAATAGTTCATCAACCACATGGAATTTAATGAATTAATATCAGGAAATATGAAAGTCCAAATAAATGATTTCAAGTAGAAATTTAGATCTCAAGAGATGAGTAACTAAATGAATGTAGGTTTAAGTCAAATAATGCCCAAAATAAAATAGAGAATGCACATACCTAATATTTGTGACTAACTTATTTCTAGAGGTAAAATTCACCATTCAAAAGTCTCTAAGGATTGTTGATGAATGAGCTACAAAGTAGAATAATATTTGTCACTATTTGGCTTGAAATAAAAAATTGTTCAATTCATGTTATTTAGGTTTTCCATATAGTTCTATCATTCCATTTTTCTCATCATCACAATTCCTTATATTTCCATCTAGGTCATATATGATCAAGGCTACATGTCTAGGTACATATGTTCATCTTCTATTGATTAGATCCCCAATTATTATTTTCTCTCTAAAATAATATAGTTCCTTTTATCTAGTAAGATTGAAGATTTATATTGTAAGAGATATATTAAATACCAAACCACCCTTAATAGGAACATCTAAGGTTTAAATCAAACATAACTCATTATATACTAGTCACACCATTAAACTTATATCTCAATTATGCACACAGATATAGGTATGCACCAAATGATTATATGGAGGTAGATTCTCTTATAGTATAAACTAACATATAGGCTACCCTCATCCATTTGATTGCATATGTATACATAAGTACTTTCATTTGTATGATTTCTCTCTTTCATACCATTGAATTTGAGGTAGGTCATTTCTAGGTAGATACAACCTTATATCCTTATCATGTTGTTGACATCATTAAATGTATACATATACACTTAGGGTTTTCTATGACTAAGAACAATAATTTTGGCACCTAGGACATGTTCAATATCAACTACTTATTTTCAAATCTTACTATATACTATAATGTATATATTAACATGTGTACAATTAGTCCAAGTTAAGTTGTCAAATAGTTTTTCTAAGTTTCATATATAAGTTCACTCTTCACCTTTAGAGGCTCTTAGACTATTCGTTTAATGAATGAAAATGTAGTAAAGTAAGGATTAATAATACCATGTCATGGAGGTGGACCACTTTTGGTGTTTGTTGTAGTCAAACCAAATCACATCCCTAGTTGATGGCACGAGGAAGGAGCATTTTTAGACCACCTTTGTTAGCAGATCAGGAGGAAGAACTGTCTTGACTCCAAGGCTATGGAAACTGGTCACAGGAGGTGATATTTAGATAAATTTTCTTGGCACATCCACTATGCGCCCACTATATCTGCTAGTCATCATGAGGTGCAGTTTTAGTGTAGGGTATGGAGTTACCAGTGTGTTGGGGGAAAGGAAGGTATAGTGTTGCAGCTAGGTGGATAAGAAAGGAGACCTTGGTGTGGATTCATGGTAAGGTTGAGAGAAGGAGTGGATAGGAGATGAGGAGGAAGGGTCTTGGCTATTGGATCCAGGAGTGGTCACAACTGGGTGCAACTGACACCTTATGACTACCAGTACAGATGGTGGCAATGATCTATGGCCCTAGTGGCTAAGAACAAGGTGATCAAGGGATTAAAAATTGTTTTGATGGGATTGTGAGGTTTTTAGATCAACCATAACCTTGGTTGTTGGTCTGGTTAAGCACATGAATACAAACTCATGCATCTAGCATTGGGGTGCCAAGAACATGAGAAAGTGAGGGGATTTTGTAGGGTTCAAGGAGGGTGTCTGACATGATTTTACCGTGCGTATAACGCAAGTGCACGCGCCAATGTAGTATAGGCCCTTGTGAGGCCCGAGTCAAACTCAGGGACACTAAATTATCGGTAGACTACTACTAACTACTCACAATCAGCTAGACCAATAAAAGATTATGAGAGTTGTTTAAAAAGACAAAGAAAATAAAATAAAACAAAGCAATCGATTAAGTGTTTAGTTTAATTAATTCAAATGGAGATCTTTAGGATTGTAGTTTCACCGCAGGTTTTCATTGTATGAATTTCCACATAGCTAATCAGATTCATCTCTCAATCTGGGTAGTGGCCTGTAGTCAGAATTTTCCACTGTTGTGGTACAATTCACTACCTATGTCTAGGTCGGTTCCACCGTCGTAGTAACCTATACCCTAAACTAGGTGCATTAAAATTGACCTCTGGGTTTCCACCATTAACCGTACATCACCTTGTTCAAGGGATTTGTTAATTAATGTGAATTTCATCTCTTTTCAATCGTTAATTCTTCTTTCAAAGTAATTAAAGGCATTAGATTATCATTATGGTGATCAAGCATAATAATATAATTGAGAAAACGAAATCATACCACAGATTTAAGAGACAAATTATGAATTACTATGATAATAATGTCATACAATGCTTCCCCGGGCTACTCCCGGTCCTAAAGATAAAGGGGATTAGCCCCGCATGTTTATCTCAGAGCAAGACATGGTTTAAGAAAGGGGAAACATGGAGAAAAACATGAATAAGTGATGAAACCCCTGAACAAAGAAGATCCAATCGTTCCTTGGCATAGAATGCGCGATCTACAACCTTTCAGTGGTGGAGAACATCTTCGTTTGCTTCCGGAATGGCTGGGGCATGCTTCTGGGTTCCATTCTTCTCTCCACACCTTCTCAGAATGTGTGCAACAGCTAATGACATGATGCCCTGCTCTTGGCCGCCGTCATTAGGTATAATCACCAAGTTAGGTTGCAAAAATATCACAACTGTTGGATTAGAGTCTATCTAAAACAAACTTTAATCTGACAGCGTCGATACCATCGACGCGGGTCGATGGTATCGACTTCCTTTAGCGTCAGTTTTATCATTATCCCGTCACTGAAGCTCCAAGCATCGCTAGTATCGACTTTGGTTTCGATAGTATCGACTGAATGATCACTAGCAACCTGATGGTAAGTCGCTACCATCAACTTCCCAGTCGATGGTATCGACTCTGTGCTGCTCCTTGTGGCTACCTGCTTGTGGCTGTGTCGATAGTATCGACACGCGTCGATGGTATCGACAGCTGTAGATATGTGTTTTTCCTAAAATTGCAAAATAAAACCACATCAGCCGAGATAAAACCTATAATTATAATTATTTATGCTCAAAATGATAAAATAAGAGAGATTTGACACTGAGATTGAGCATAGACTAAAATAAGTGAATTATGCAATATTAACCACCAATGTGACCAATAAACACATAAAACACAAGTAAAACAAGTCTATAAATGTGACTCAAAATCATCGCATCAAACTCCCCTAAGCTTGAACATTTCTTGTCCTCGAGCAACAAAACTCTAGAATAGAATTGAGAGGGTCAACTAAAGAACATGTTATCACAACATACTGCGCCATATGATCCCCGCCAAACATTCACATTCCGGCCTTTACTAACCATGAAATGATAATTACCCTAAAGGCAACAATAAGCATCCATAAAAGATATCTACCTCAAAATTGATGAACACTATCACATAAGGCAGTTAACATAATAAAATCCTCCAGTACAGACTCGGTGCATCTTGTGATCTCCTATCTACGTTGCTCGCCCTAACTACCATCTAAATGGAAGCAAATCTCCTATTATTAATGAGTGAGGAGAAAATCACGGTGGTCTACCTATTCGAGCAACGGGTAGATGGAATAGGTGGCTTGTGGAAGAAATGGAAGTATTATACTGTTTTAAAATGCACAAAAACCATAATGACATAAATGATGCATATGCAAATGAAAATGCTCTAATGCCTACATTTGGGTGGAATGATGCATGTACTATCATTCCATCTCAAGGTGAGATCGAATATCTAAGAAATTACACCATGCACTTATTCTTCTTAGGATGCAAATGTGAACATGTTCCTTTCTCCCTCTCATTCTTACTTACTTCTCAATTTTTTTTTTCAAGCCCTTATTTTCATAGATGACAATGAATTATTTGTCGGGCTCACTTATTGTTGCATAACTTATACATTTGAAGCATTCAGAAGGTATGGAACAAGTTCATCACCCTTAATGTTTCAGAAGACATAAGATGCAAGATGTACTATATGCACAAAAATGTGAATGCAGCTACAAAATGATAGTTATGCAACTAAATGACACACACCTAAAGATAATGTGCATGTATAGCTATTCTATCTTTTATTTTTTTTTCATGCAAAAATATGTGAAAATAGTTGCAATGCAAGACTTGTCTACATGGGATGAAATCAAAGAGATGAAAACCGTAATGTACTTCCAGTTCTTATGGTGGAGTATGAAAACAATGGAGTGGATAGATCACAAGATTAATTGATTGAACCTTTGGAAATTTTATGTGTCCCTCCTTACTGACCTGTGTAGTAATTAAGAGGTTTCTCTCTCTTATTTCAAATTAAGGTCTCATTATCATTTGGTCAGTTTAGGCTCAAACAACCAGTTCCGTCCACTTCCAAGAATCATAGGAATGTACAGTTGTGGTTTCCTATTTTAGAGTTGACAAACCCAATTATTTCCTTAAGTTATGTGCTCAAAGTTAAACAACACAAGCTTGCAAATGCACTAAAAAAATTCAAATTTACCCCTAATTTCCATGTACAAGCAATGATATGACACATGACATTAGACATCCACAATTACACTAGATAGAGTGTGGATCCTACGAACAACTAATAATTAAGAGAAATAAATGACAAGACACAAAGCAATAAAAACTAAAAACTAAAGGATAGAAAAACTAAAGTATAGAAATTGTTCCAACTCCCCACCTAAGCTTGAATTCGACTATGGCCTCATAGTCAAAAACAACCTTAAAAGGTGGAACAGTGATACCAATCATTCTGCAGGAGGAGGCGGGTACTGCGAAGTCGTGAGGTCCCAAGATGGGTACTGCCCCTGGAAGCTCGGATCATACTGAGGCATTGGTGGAGGTTGTGGATACCCCCCAAAATATGTTTGGCTCCAGTAATTGTCGTAAAAGGGTTGCTGCTGCATCTCTATCCTGTGTAACCTATCATGGATGTTTTGTTGGTTGTCGAGGAGGAGACGCTCATTCTTGAAAATGGCCCTCTGGTTATATAACATCTGGTTCGTTGTATCCTGAATACCGGCGTATGAAGTTGTATGCTGCTATTGGGTCTGATGAATCTCCTACAGCATCGAGTACATCCCTTGCATGGAGTAGGCGTCCTCTCCTTGATGAGAGGGTTGCGGTGGTGAAGGCTGCGAAGATGAAGATTCACCCGGATGCATGCGGGGACGCTTCCGGGGTGCTACTCGTGCCCGAAGAGGAGTGAAAGCCTCCTCTTCCTATTCATTCTCATCGCCTTCATCATTTTTGTCATTATCGCCGTCTTCATCTGAGTCATCAATGGCTATGATGGGCCACCTAAAATGTTGAGCTCCCTCAATGTTGAAGATGGGGTCGGGAAGCGCACATTCTTGATATGCGTGATTGACGTGGCAATGTGCATAAGCCAAGCCATCACGGAGCAGGAGGAGGTTGGAGCGGTGCAGATGTTGTAGGTTGACCTTTCTCCTGCTGAAAAGGGGAGTAAGCTGCGAGATATCCAACCCAAGATAGACGTCCAATGGTGTGATTAGCCCTCCAAAATGGATAGGAGCTTTCCTCATACTCCTTTTCACGGCCACCACACGCGTCAAGAAGAACGCACCCCAATTGCACTCCTCATGCTTCAATAGTTTTTGTAGGAAGAACAAATCTATCTCTTGGAATTTTCTAAGAGACAAGTCGTCGCAAGAAAATAGCATGGTGCAGAGCATGCAGTGTAGAATCCACACAAACGGATGCTCAAAGTCAGCAACTGCAGCGTTGTGGTAGCTGACGGATTTGCCCGAAGGCACAGTCACGAGCTGGGTGAAGATATCATCGTAGTCTATCCTATTTTCTGGCCTCCGGTGCAGGTAAGTGTCATGATACCAGTAGTACACCGAATTGAACTAGTCGAGGGTAATGGTGTAGTTGTTGTTGAAGAGTCTGAATAACACCCGCCCTTTCTTCCACACTCTGTCGGTGGCGATCAAGTCATTGGGCAGTACATTGATGTCCACTGATGCCATGAACTCCGCCATGAGTTCCTTGTAAGTCGGCCACTCGCCGAAGAATGACTGGTCGTCGACATGGTACTCCAGCTCGTCGGGCCTCCTGGTTGTGTGTCACGCCTACCCCTTCAAGACGTAGGTGAGATTGTCATTGAACCCCTGGTTGCGGACCATCGTCTGATCGATGTAGCACGTGGGCTCAATCTTTCTCTTCAAAAGCTCCTCATAGACCTTTCGGATCTCCGCGGAAGGGTGGACTATCCTCGGGTGAGGAATCGATGCGGGTCGCGAAGGAATGAACTCGGGAATCTCATTGGTTACCGCTCGTGAAGAAGATGCACCATCTGTACGCACCATTGTTGCCGAGAAAGAGGAACAAAAGATGGAGCTCGATGAAGACGGTCTCGGAGAAGACGGTCTCAGAGAAGACAATCTCCGCTTGGTGAAGACTCGGTGAAGATCGCGCTCCTTGGATGCTCGTAGTCGGGCTCCGGTCGCACGACAATGCACAAAGTACAAGTAGGGGCAAAGGCTCTGAAGGTGTGACGTAATATGACAACCATCCCTCTCTTTTATAGCCACAGTCGTCGCTGCTATGCACCCGTCGATACCATCGACGCATGTCGATGGTATCGACACCTGTAGCACAATCCGGTTTGCCGCTAGTATCGACGGTTGTTGATAGCCTGATGTGGGGGCCCGACCACCGCTTTCTGCCTGTAATCGGGTCGATACCATCGACAGGCCCATCGATGGTATCGACTTCACTGAGACAAATTTCATATGAATATCTTGAGGGATCTCGCGAGTATCGACAGCTATGTCGATACTATCGACCCCGTTCTGGTGATTTCCTTGGCGTTATTGATGGTAGGTCGATACCATCGATGAGGCCGTCAATAGTATCGACTTAGAGAAATTTTTGTAGCTGCCTAACTGTACCCATGTAGATACCATCGACACAATGGTCGATGGTATCGACGTTGCCTCAGTCCTGCACACCGAACAACCAATCAAGGTATCATTTTTACACTAAAAACAAAATGAAATCAAACTAACTTACAAATTGTGAAGAAAATAACGAAACTACCTATGGTTGGGTTATCTCCCAACAAGCGCCCTTATTTAACGTCTTAGGCTAGACAAAATCAATCTCGTCAACTTGGAGCTTCGGAGAGTGTACTTGGGGGATCACTCGGCAGTTTGAACTCAACTCAATCTTGACCAATCCCTAAAGTCAATGTACCTCTCCCGATAGATGTGAACATCAGTCTTCGCTTGAAACAACCTACCTAATAGCATCTCACAACCCTTTAGCTGCGGCATGTCCATAATAATGAAATCGACCGGAAAGATAAACCTGTCGACTTTGACAAGCACATCCTCACACACTCCGTATGGCTTCATAGTTGACCCATCCGCCAACTCAATAGTCATAGCAGATTTCCTTAGTTTCTTCAACCAAAACTTTTGAAACGTGGATAACGGCATAAGATTTATGCTAGCGCCTGAATCACACTGTGCCTGAGGAAAATGTTGGCCGCCTATGGAACATGGAATGTAAAAGTCTCCTGGATCTTTCCTCTTTTTTGGTAAACTCCCATGGATAATTGAGCTCATCATCTCATTCACCTGGCAAACATCTGTGTCTTTTATTCGCCTCTTCTTGGTGATGATTTCCTTGATAAACCTCCCATATGTGGGAATCTTCTCTATCATTTCCACTAACAGAATATTGATATGGAGTTTCCTAAACATCTCCAATAACTTCTGGTAGTGTTGATGCTCCTCCTTCGACCTCTGCTTATCCGGAAAAGACACCACTGCCTCATCTAAATGGTTATGAGGTGGCACATATGGGCTTTTCGGGGTCTCCTCCCCTAAGCTTGCTTCAAAGTCACCCTCTGGCATAGACTTTGGTACATCATTTACAATAGGTGTAATTTTTGGCGGCTCCGCTCTCTCAGTGACTGTAGCCTCACCATGACGCATGTCCTTCACCTGCTCTTCTTGCCTAGGTGCGGGCGCGACCGCTATGTGCTCTTGGCGGGTTTTTCTGAATGGGAGATATCCGCCAGGTAGTCCATAATGACTGCGAGGATATGATATTCTCAGTGTAGCCTCCGTGTCAAAGACCGGTTTTCCTTTTTCCTAGACCTCCACCACCGGGGGCTCTTCCTCCTTAATTACAGATATATATTTCACTTGATGATGTACTTAGGCAAGCTCTGCATTACCAGCTGGTCTGTGTTTATTTGCCTGCTTCATGTCCGCCACTTCATTGGCGATTTGAGTTACCGTCGCCTCTAGTGTCCTCATCTGCGCTCCATGACTTTGCAATGTTTGCCCAAACTTAGTCAAAATCTCACCCTGAGACTGTAGTTGCTTACTGAACATACTCATCATCTCTTGATTTTGTTACACCACTTGACTAAGAAACGCGGTGCTTTTATCCTCTGTCTTTGATAGTGGCTTTGCATCTGGATCTTGTAGGAAGTTATTTGGATCCTTCCATGAGAATTTTATGTCCTTTCTCTAGGCATATTCATTATTCCTATAGCCCTGTTGTTGCATAAATTTGACTTGGGCTTCCTCCTCAGATTCTTCCTCTTTCTCCACAAGCTTCTTAGCTATGAGATCTAATTTTTCATTTATCTCCTTGATGGCCCTAGACTCACCTACAACTTTAACTTGTTCTGGTGCATCCCTATCGCCCCAAGACTGCTTCTTTGCCATATTTTTTAGAATCTCCCAACACCTAGTGCCGGTTTTGTTCCAGAAAAACTATGATCCTGCTGAATCCATATTGCTTCTATCATGCTCAGACAAAGCAAAATAGAAGATCTTAACATGTTTTTCCTTGTCAAGCCCATGATGTGGGCACCTCCTCAGCATTATCTGGAAACGTTCCTAGGTCTCGGAATACGTCTCGCCGGCTTTCTGGCTGAAGTTGTGGATCTTTCGTACAAGATCATTGGTCATCTCGGGCGGAAAGAACCTCTCGAAAAATACCTCAACCATGTGATCCCACAATTCCAGAAACTCATCATCAAGATTATGTAGCCATTCTCGTGCATTTCCCGCCAGAGAGCTAGGGAACAGCGTCAAGTACAATGTCTCCTGTGGAAACCTATCTATCTTGATCATATCACAGTTCTCCACGAACGGGCTTATATGCGTCACCGGATCTTCATTTTTAAGCCGTGAAATGCATTTGATTTGACCAAATTTATTAGTGCCGGATCAATCTTATAAGTCAGAATGTTGATTTCATGCTTCTTGATCGGCCCTTTAGATGCAGATGCTGAACACGCATTTATCTTCTCCCAGATTATCTGTTCCTCAGCCATAGCTTCTGGTTCAGAGTCTGAATCTATATCTTCAGGTCGGTTTTGAATGTTGATCTCCTCGTCGTCTGGTCCCAACAGTGGAACCTCTGGTGATAGTTGTGTGTAGTCTGTGCTACGCATCCTCACCATGCACTAGTACCTGCAAAATAATAATTTAGGGTTTGTACCGTGCCAAATGATTTCTAAATATGAATAAAAAACGTTGAATTTCAAAATTAATAATAAAATAAAAAGTGGCCTAGAGTGGCCTCTTACAACACTCGTAGTGCCGACAATTGTCGTGTCCCCGACAATGGCACCAAAAACTTGACATGATTTTACCGTGCGTATAACACAAGTGCACGCGTCAATGTTGTATAGGCCCTTGTGAGGCCCGAGTTGAAATCAGGGACACTAAATTATCGGTAGACTACTACTAACTACTCACAATCAGCTAGACAAATAAAAAGATTATGAGAGTTGTTTCAAAAGAAAAAGAAAAGAAAATAAAACAAAGCAATCGATTAAGTGTTTAGTTTAATCGATTCAAATGGAGATCTTTAGGATTGAGGTTTCACCGCGAGTTTTCATTGTATGAATTTCCACATAGGTAATCAAATTCATCTCTCAATTCGGGTAGTGGCCTGTAGTCAGAATTGTCCACTGTCGTGGTACAATTCACTACCTATGTCTAGGTCAGTTCCACTGTCGCAGTAACCTATACCCTAAACTAGGTGCATTAAAATTGACCTTTGGGTTTCCACCATTAACCGTACATCACCTTTTTCAAGGGATTTGTTAATTAATGTGAATTTCGTCTCTTTTCAACCATTAATTCTTCTTTCAAATTAATTAAAGGCATTAGATTATCATTATGGTGATCAAGCATAATAATATAATTGAGAAAACGAAATCATACCACAGATTTAAGAGACAAATTATGAATTACTATGATAAAAATGTCATACAATGCTTCCCCGGGCTAATCCCGGTCCTAAAGATAAAGGGGATTAGCCCCGCATGTTCATCTCAGAGCAAGAAATGGTTGAAGAAAGGGGAAACATGGAGAAAAACGTGAATAAGTGATGAAACCCCTGAAAGGAGAAGATCCAATCATTCCTTGGCATAGAATGCATGATCTACAGCCTTTTGGCGGTGGAGAACGTCTTCTTCGGCTTCCGGAATGGCTGGGGCGTGCTTCTAGGCTCCGTTCTTCTCCCCACACCTTCTCAGGACGTGTGCAGCTGTGACGTCCCCGGATTTTCTAAAACTTAATCTGATGTGTGACGTCCAAATTGAAACCCTCACCTCAGCGAGAATCCCAATTTAAACATCCCACATAAGGCTAAGAAGAAGAAAATCAAAGGAAGTCAGACGGAAACAATCAGTAGCACATGTACATGAACAATAATAAAACCATACACACATGTTCACCATTCAACATATAATTACAACATGAATTGTTACAACATTTGATATTACATATTGAACATCAAACTATAACATATACATGTACTACCACTAAACTATAGGATCTTAAGACAACAGGTCCATCTGAACATCGGCTCGCTACACAACTCTCTCTATCCTGGATCTTCAAGAGCATAGCCACAACCTAAACAAAAGATTACATGCGGTACACGTCAGCACAATATTTCATGAATATTGTACTGATTACGCCTATGTGTCTTTTATTTACCTCTCATCATATCTTGGCAATAAGATAAAACTAATATACTTGGCAGTAACAGAAGAATATAAGAAAAGTGTATACTTGCACAAAGATATTTGTTACCAGAAGAGAACACATATTTTAGGCACATTTCCATTATATGTAAACTTGATCAACCACATGCACTATTCTACCAAAGAGATTTAGTGCTCACATGTACTATTCTGCCAAAGAGATTTAGTACTTCATAAATGCACTATTCTACCAAAGAGATTTAGTGCTCACATGTACTAGTCTGCCAAAGAGATTTAGTACTTTCATCAATGCACTATTCTACCAAAGAGATTTAGTGCTATCATATAATGGACCAAATATCTTATGTTTCATGTGTTCATAGCAATAAGTATTGAAAACCATGCAACATATCATACAAGAACAATCATTTCAATCAATATCATATGCCAAGTTTGTACTACCATATAATGCAAGCATATTGTATAATAAGCCAAGTAAGAGGTAATGGCGTACCTTCCAAAGAGATAGATCATCCTAATAACATATCACTGATTTCAACTATAAGCTTGGTCAAACCTGATCAAGACAAGATCATATACTATCATCAGGTTCTTATCATCTTACATCTCGTCTTAACCCTAATTGTGTTCATTAGGGTTTATCTTAGTTCATTAGGATGTGTACATCATTATTACTTGTATTCTAGTCTTAGAATTATCTTACTGATCTCATATTCCAGATTATAGGATACATAATCTGAATATCAGGTTCCATAACATTATTTATGCATATCAAACCTATGTTACATGTATTATACAAATTAGGGTGTCATCCCATGTATTAAGGGTCATCTTCATGTAGCATGAATTTCGTGTATAAAACTGATCTTAGATTTACATATTATCTTCCTATTACTGATATGATATTTTTCTGTAAATTTCATCATTTATTGAGTATGCATGTATTTATTGCATTTTATTAAGGGTTATCAGCCCTAAATAGAAATTCTAAGCAAATTACATGATTTTGTGCATCAACATCATGATTCCTGACCTTATATGAACTGAAAACATGATTACGGAGTTATTGACATTTTTCCATAATTTAAGGTCTTTGTTTATTATTTATTATACCTAAAAAGACCATTTTATATCTTACATGATATCACTGAGATTAGTGCATCAAAAGCCTGATATGATGGTTCCATGTTGTTCTACACATTATTCTGAGAATTTCGATACCATACTTGTATTTTTTGGATCATCGGGCTATTTATTACGAAATATCTAAGAACGGGATATTTACTGAATTGTTTACCTTTATTGGCCAATCAGAGGCCGCCACCTGGCCTGTGAGAGGCGCAACTCCTTTGCCTTGGTTTCTTGTCTTCACAGGGCTTAGGATGGACTCGGTTCAACTGGGTTTGGCTGGTTTGCCCTCTTCTTTTCCTGCTTGGTGTTTCGCTCAACGCACGACGCTCGCGTGCGTCGTCTCCTGGCAATGGCCGTCACTGTGGCCTGCTACCTCCCTTCTCGCATCGATCACGTGTCTGCTGGGGGACTCCGATCACCCGTGTGCTGCACCCCCGAGTGCTCAGCGTCGCCACAGCCCTCTTCATGCATCGTCTCTTCTGGCATGCGCTAGCCTGCCGCCTTCATGACGCCTCCGTCTCCACTCGACACTATCGATCTATGTGCCTTCTCCTCTGCATAGGTCGTCGCATAAGCCGCCGCCACTGTAGGGAAGTGTGTAACCGCCACCGCCATGTCTTGGATCAACGACGAAGGACTCCGTCGGGGGTTGCTCCTCTTCAACACCTCCGGATGTGATCAGCCACCAAGTCGTTCCTCCTCGACCCTACATTCTCCACCCCTCAGCCGACGCGTTTAAGATGTCGCGCTCACAATGTGCTCTGAGCTCCGTCGAGGGGCACTTCGGTGAGGTCTGGGTAACAGCTATTCCTCCTTGTGCGAGACTCTGACCTCCTGGATTACGGCCGCCGCCTTGGGAGATCTCCTGGAAACATCCGCTGCCGCCGCAGCTAGTCGTCGTGGTCTTCCTCTCTGGCGTCGACTTCCAGTTCGATTAGAGTTTGGCTCTAAGTCGGCGCCAATCAGTGGACTGCCCACCTTCACATCGTTCTCCGCTCAACGGTGTTGATGCCATGTGTGTCAGTTCTCACACCGATCGTCGGTCTTCTCTACAACAAAACTCCATCGTTGTGAGGGACTGCAACCCCACATAAGTAGGAGCTCTACGTTCGGTGGCATAGATATCTCCCTATACTACTGCCACTCTCACCCTTCCTATGTTTTCCTCTCTTTCTCTCCTTCTAACTCCGATCACCACTTCTCTATGTTACAACTGACGAACAGGACACGATGGAGAGATGGTTCACTCTCTTTAATTTATTCACTTAAACCGCTTAGTCCAACACCAACTCCACTAACTCAGTCATTTGCGTACAAAAGCAAAGTAGTGGGCAAGAGGTTAGTTGCTTCGAATTATTCAACTTTGTCACGAGAGTGCATGTGAGAAGAAAATTGGATAAAAGGGAGTATGTTGCTTTTATATAGTCTATTTGAGTGGTTTGTTTGTATCTCTTTTTCTTTATAAAAGCATCTATTGTCACACCAATAAGGTTCATATTTTATCAAAGCACTTGGACTCTTCAAATAGATTGTATACATGAATCCAATTATCTCATTATGTATCCATGGATCCAAAAGTCCACTCCATCACAACAGCGGCTAATGACGTGATGCCCTGCTCTTGGCCTCCGTCATTAGGTATAATCATTGAGTTAGGTTGCAAAAATATCACAACCGTTGGATTAGAGTCATTCTGAAACAAACTTTAATCTGACGGCGTCGATACCATCGACACGGGTCAATGGTATCGACTTCCTTTAGCATCGGTTTTATCCTTTTCCCGTCGATGAAGCTCCAAGTGTTGCTAGTATTGACTTTGGTGTCGATAGTATCAACTGACTGATTGCTGGCAACCTAATGGTAAGTCGCTACCATCGACTTCCCAGTCGATGGTATCGACTCTGCGCTGCTCCTTGCGGCTGCCTGCCTGTGGCTGTGTCGATAGTATCGACACGCGTTGATGGTATCGACAGCTACAAATATGTGTTTTTCCTGAAATTGCAAAACAAAACCACATTAGCCGAGATAAAACCAATAATTATAATCATTTATGTTCAAATTGATAAAATAAGAGAGATTTGACACTGAGAAGGATCATAGACTAAAATAAGTGAATTATGCAATATTAACCACTAAAGTGACCAATAAATACATAAAACGCAAGTAAAACAAGTCTATAAATGTGACTCAAAATCATCGCATCAGTGTCTGATCGAGGAGGGCACCTCCATTACAAAAGGCACATTTAGATACAATGTCAAATATATATTGTGTACATGTTGGCGGTGCTACACTACAAAATTTGTGGGAGTCTGAGCAGTTTTGTGGCACTACACTAGCGAAGAAGAAGTGGTCCTTTTTTGACAATGACCAGAAGTTGTGGTAGTGGCATTTTTGTGTGCCCACAATAGCTAGTGTACGGAATTGAGGCAAGTGACAACTTCGGGGAGATGTAAAGGAGCAGCAAATTATGCAAGTAGTGGCATGGTAGGATTTGACATGCCTTCTGAATAGGATGCACCGACACACTCTACAACATCTACGGCGGCACCCCTTTCATCCAGAGCAGCTAGCGCAATGAAGAAAAGGAGGTAGAGTGGAAGTGGAGAAGAGGATCAATGGTGAACTAGATGTAAGGAGACTAGCTGACGTGGTAGCCTATCTTGACACCACCGGAAGTAGTTCTTTCTTATGAGGTGACTGGGGGTATATCTGGGAGGGTGTCTACTAGGGTTTAGGAACTCCCAACAGTGATTAGGAGAATCGGGGTGGAAGCGAGGAAGAAAAAGCAAGGAGGAAGAACACAAGCACTAGTACATATATCGCCTTTAACGTCGGTTAAATAAGACTTTCATGTCGGTTTTCAAGTGACACCCAAGTGGGTGACACTAAAAGTAGATGCCTTTAGCATCGGTTACAAGCACGATCATATAGAGTCATCCCCGATTGCAACCAAAAAAAGAATCTCCAGTTGTGGGATCATATGTGTCGGTTATTCACTCAAAACTGACGCCATTCTCCATCCTGAACAAAAAAATGGGCCCCCGGTTAGGCCATAGTTGTCATTTTTCTATCAATAACCAACTCTGTTGACCTCAATTTTTTAGATAACCTAAAAATATCCGACACCATTAGAGAAAAAGGTGTCGGTTTACTATAATTAACCGATGAGTTGGACATTCGTTGTTAGTTTTTTCATTTAACCGAAAACTTTGTTTTCTATTTTTTTCTTACCATCTTGCAGTCCTATTGTCCCGCTGGTCAGCAGGATGCAAAACCTACAGTTATAAACTATAGGTTTACAACATCCTCAGATTTCAGCCAACAATAGGCTACAAACCTGTAATATTAACAAGATGGACAATATTATATATAGATCATGTGATTCACACACATGTTTAAGCACATTTAATTCATTCATATGATTCACATATATGTAGAAACTTGTAGTTTCATTCATTCATCCATTTCATATTCACACACATGTTGCAACCTATAGTTCCATTCATTCATCTCTTTTCACATTCACACACATGTAGAAGCACATTCATTCATTCATCTTCACATTCACACACATGTATGTAGATAAGACAATTCAAAAAAATTCATTCAGACATGTATATATAAGCGTGTCTTTCAAAGTTTAACATGTCATCAAATATAGAAATAATATTATGACATAAAAGTTTAGAAATGTCATTCTTTATCATCATCATCTTCACCAGTAATCCAATGATAATAAAAAATTCCCAGCGGTTCTAAGGATTTTGCCCATTGTTCTCTTATATCATCTAATTGTTACATCATATAGGGACTATGTACATCTAATAACTTTTCACTTGTAGTGAAGTCACTAGTTTCAAACACCTACAAAGAGAATGATGTATATATATAATTAATAAGACTGATATATTTCATATTATCTCATGAGACTATATAATACCTATTGTATGTTATCGATTTCCAGTGCAACATATCTAACAATTAGGTCCACATATTGCATCACAAAGTATGCACATCCCCAACCATTGTCTTGTTTAGCACACTATAAATTTCAACATACAAAATTTTAGTAAATAAACAAAGCATATTTCATATAAATAATATATATTGGAGTCAGAAAAATGCATTCACATTCTCCCAAACTAACGGTTTATTCTTTGTCTTGCACATGTTTCCTCTAGATTTTTTGAAATATTTTAAAGCCCTACATGTTAATGTAACACATTAAATTACATTACTAAATAGTAATGTAATAATAGATGTTAACAGATATAAATATGAAAATTTTCTCACCTGAATAATGGCCTTTTCATTACGTGTTCATGCATGTCTAATGGCTTCCCCTCAGGATCTAGACAATAAACAATGAACGTCTTGCAAAAATAACTAGTAACTCCCAATGCTTACCACTAGAGATAATAAAGTCAAAAATATATATTCAAAATCCACAATAAAATGTAATTTTCTTAAGTCCAAATTATAAGCAAAGTAAACTTACATAACATGGAATGGAGCTATTATCACACTCTTCTTTTTTTTACCAAAATATTTAAAAGTGACAGAGCAGTATAAGGTAACTGATGAAGGGTAGGTATCTACAAGACTGATCAAAGATGGAACTAGAAATCCCACATGGGTAAATGAAAATTATTTATAGATCTTGTGTAAGTGGTTGCAAAACATATATTACATATGCAGTAATATATAAGAAACCAGATAACCATATATAAAATAAGGCATATAGATATATAAACAAGATCTCACCATATCCATAGCTCTATCATAGATGTATTCAGCCAATCATACCTAAACAACTCTAAAATATCTTGTAAATATATAGTGTTATCGTAAGATTGGCCTCTAGAATATAAACATTTATAGGAGAATGTTTGTTATGTTCAGCTATCCATATTGTCATACCCCTACAATTAGGACCTATCGAGTCATATAGGTCCTTTGGAAGCCAACTAGGTGATGTAGGAGGAGGTGGAGGTGGAGCTGTAGCAAGTTTCTTTCTTTTCTCTTGTATATATAATTTCATATCAATTGACTTGTATATACATGATAACAAATTAACATAATGTAAATTTACCGTACAAGATCAGTATAGATGACATCCGTTTCAAGCCACAATATCACTCTGCTTTCTGCTTCACCAAGTGTGTCAACATTTGGGTGGGCATATGGAAATGGATGTTGCCTCCAATGAGGGAACACAAGCCTCAAGCTCACGCAAACATAACCATTAGGTATTGGAGTGCCATGAATCATGTACCCTGGAAGGCATGGGTAAGCCTTGGCCTCTGCAACGATGAATTATTTGAATCTTAGACGGCATGCCCTCAACCCCGACAAATTTACATAGAGTATGTTATATACATATATACATAAACATATCATCTTGAAAAGACTAGATACTATGTCATAAAAATACTTACAGCAGACGTGCAAGGTGGTGGGTCTACATGATTACTCCCAACCACCTCTACCGTAGGGGAAGAGCGGCATGGCACAGATATTGCCTGAGTGGCATCCTGAGACATCTGCAACTTGCTCAATGCTACATGAAGTCTCTTATCAAGTGCTTCCTCGACTCTCTTATCAAATAATTCCTCAATTTTCCTATCAATTAACTCATCTACCTATACAAGGACAAAAGAAATGCTAGCTTTTTATTATTGAATTCCCTTTGCATTAACATTCTAAAAAAAGAATGTGTTACCTCAGCTTTTGAAAATCCTACTTTTGGGACATGTTTGTGTTGTGATGGCCCAAAGAACACTTTTATGCCCACACCAGTGCCTGCAGCCCTAACACGTCCATAATGCCCTAGGTTACCAAGAGAAACTGTCAATTCATCCCTTGTTCCCTCAAGGATGAACTTGCCTTTCTTCCTATGCTCGTGAAGCTCCCGCTAATAGCCATCAATAGAAATTGATAAGTAAACATGACAATCATCAATATCGATTGCTATTAGAGTTGAATTTTACCATTTTTTAGCCGCCTTAGTAGTTGTGGGCTTGGTTATATCTCCTTTCTTATTTTTCCTCCCAACTATCCACATAGCATGGCAAGGAAGAGGTGCGGGAATAACAGTAGAGGACTCACTAGTCTCCTGAGTAGCAGTAGACTCAACAGTAGTAGCCAGTAGTTTTTGGTGAATGACTGCATAGCCACTTGGACCCATCGTGTGGTCATTTGGACCCATCGTGTGGTCATGCACATATAGTGACGCTTAATACCTTGAATTCATCGATATTTCTCTTGGCAACAAATGCCTCCCAAACCTTTGGGTCTAGGTAGATCCATTGCTTAGTGGCTGACTTCTTCCTATTCTCAATATGGCATATGTATAGTCAGGTGAGATTTGTCCTACAGTTCCTTAGGACCCTCCCACAGTGCTGCATCACCTTTTTACAATGTAGGCTTTCATCCAGTTGAAATATACTCTACAAAATTTCATATATTTAATAGACTAGTATCCTAAAAAGTAGTATTCTGCATTATAGAATTGCAAATGATAATAACTCGCACATAGTTCTTTCCATACTAAGTTTTTCTTCCCATTAGGAACTTTATGCCAAGAATATTCTAAATTAGGACTACAATGGCTATGAGTAAGAACCCCAAGATATGAAATAAATGAGTTGCAGTTCACTCCAATTAATTTCCCGCATGATCAAATTCCACAGCCAATTTTGGTCCATTGCCCCTTTATTATAGCAAGTTGTTGATCATAGTGACTCCCCTCACTTTTTCAATTTTTTTTGTTGCTCATCAAGTGCCTCAAGGTTTTCATGCGGTACATCGTCAACCTAAAAATTGACAAAAAAAACACTTATAGGATATAACTTATAAATGGACATATTGATAGAAATATAGGATATTTTAAAACTTACATTGTGAGGTGGCGCCTCATTGATATCCTCACTGTCACAATAATCAGTATTATGATCATCATACTCATGGTAAGCCATCTAAAAGTGTCATTAAAAAATCATACATTTAACATTTAACATAATTAGAAGATAATAGAACATTGTAAAGTTCACATCAATGTAACATTCAAAAAATAAAACATATAAAAAATAAAAACATGCCTCTAATACTACAATCTTTTATCAATTAACATTCCTTCAGTGTGATCTCTGCGCAGATATAAGTCATCGTTAGCTTATATATTTGGTGTTGGCAACCCAACTGAGAATGGACTCAAGTCATCATACTTATCATAGTACTCTTCTTCATCTATAAGATCTTCAATGAACTATCTTTTACCATGAAGAACAACAGACCATTTTTCATTTGCAGGATCATCAATATAAAATACTTGTTTCTCCTATGATGCCAATATGAATGGTTCACCCTTCTTGCCAATCTTTTCAAAGTTCATTAATGTGAAACCCAATTCATCCACTATAACTCATTTGGTGTTATCAACCCAATTACATTTAAAGAGCAGAATTCTAAAATCTACGTAGTCAAACTCCCATAGGTCTTCAATGACACTGTAATATGACATTTTAGCTTCATGTGGACTCTTATCCTTTGTACTGGCAAAAAACAATGAAGACCCTTGAAGGGTGACCCCACTATTTTGGACGAAACTCTTATCATCTTAACGCTTTGTGTAATATGAGAACCCATTTATGTCAAACCCTTCATAAGACATAACATTCATTTTTGGTTTAATGGCAAGGAATTTGATATTTTCAACAAGATTATTTGGTGTTCGAGATAGTTGATGTAAGACTTTATCTTCAAACCACTTAATAAATTTCTTGTTATGCTCTCTAGCTAGCCACATCGAATTGGCTCGAGGATATTGTTTCTTGATGAAATTGGTATGTTCCATGATATGAACACTCACTTTGTTGATGTTGTGTAAAATATACAAGTGAGCTTGTTCTAACAGCTCACGACTGATTATATTCATCTATGATCCTAAAATCCCTTTGCTAAAATACTCCTCAATATTCTTATCATTTATAGGAGTGTCATTACCACTCAGAAAGTCATTGCAAAAATCCATAACCTCTCTCGCCACATAACCCTCAATAATACTCCCTTCAGGCCGATAACGATTTCGAACATCACCTTTAAAAATACTCATGTATCATTCAAAAGGATACATCCAATGCAAGAAAACTGGTCCCAACATTTTCACTTCCCTATTCAAGTGGACAACAAGATGTACCATGATATTAAAGAATGAAGGAGGAAAATACATCTCAAGCTGACATAGGTTAACAACCACTTCTCTTTGCAACTTATTGAGAGTCTCAGGATCAATAACTTTGCAGAATAGATTGTTGAAGAAGAAACAAAGTCTGGTGATTGCAAACCTTACATGCTTCGACGGTATAGATCGAATTGCCACGGGTAATATTTGTTGCATTAGGGTGTGACAATCATGAGATTTAAGACCTATCAGCTTTAGATCTTTCATTGATACCAATCTAAGGATATTGGATGAGTAACCATGTGGCACCTTAACATTAACCAAGCACTCACAAAAAGCTTTCTTCTCCTTTCTAGACAATGTGTAACAAGCAGGAGGTAAATATGTTCTCCGATCACTACTAACTACTTGTTAATTTTGTCCTTATTCCCATTTCACGTAGGTCCATTCTGGATTTGATCCCATCTTTAGTCTTACCTGGTAGATTCAACAAAGTACCAATGACGCTATCACAGGCATTTTTGTCAACATGCATGACATCAATACAATGTTTGACTGCTAAAGAACTCCAATAAGGAAGATCCCAAAATATTGACTTCTTCTTGAATAAAGATTTGTCACTCCATGTGGCCATGGTCCATTGTGGTATCTTACCAAAGTCATTGACAAAGTCTTTTACTCTTTCATAAACAATCTCCACTGGTATAGGTTTAGGCACACTTTGTTCCTCATTCCATCCATTGAACGCTTTGTGCTACCTTCGGTATGGATGAGATTTTGGAAGAAACCTTCGATGACCAAGATATACAGTCTTTCCGCCATGTTTTAGTCTTATTGAATTAGTATTCTATTCACATATAGGACATGCTTTAGATCCTTTGATACTATATCCAGAAAAATTCCCATATTCTGGAAAGTCATTAATAGTGCAAAACAACATAGCAAGCAAACAAAATGTCTCTCTATGTGAAGCATCATAGGTCATGACACCTTCACCCTAGAGTTTCTTTAAGTCATCAATCAGAGGTTCAAGATAAACGTTGATATCATTTCCAATTTGTTTAGGCCATGATATCAACAATGATAGCATAAAGTACTTATTTTTCATATACAACCAAGGAGGAAGATTGTACATAACAAGCATAGCAGGCCAAGTGATATGTTGGCTGCTCAATGACCCGTATGGATTCATCCCATTGGTACAAAGCCCAAGTCTTAGATTCTTGACTTCTTCACCAAATTATGGGTGCAATAAATCAATCTTCTTCCACTATGGGGAATCATACGTATGTTGTAGGTTCCCATCATTATTTTTCTTAACCTCTACATGCCACCTCAAATTCTTTACATCTATCTGATTGAAAAACAAGCGTTGAAATGGTGGTATTATAGGTAGATACCACATCACCTTGGCAGAAGAACCAGATTTGGAATTCCCGGAAGTCGTCATTTTATAACTTGACATTATTTTTCTTAACCTATGCATGCCACCTCAAATTCTTTGCATCTATTTGATTGGCAAACAAGCATTGAAACTGTGGTATTATAGGTAGATACCAAATCACCTTGGCAGGAGAACCAGTTTTGGACTTCCCTCAAGTTGTCATTCTATACCTTGACGCACCAAATTTTGGACAATCTTTCAAATCCGCATAGTCCTTTAGAAATAATACACAATCATTCAGGCATGTGTGTATCTTCTTGGCCTCCATTCCCATTGGGCACAACAATTTCTTTCACTTGTATGTTGAGATTGGCAGCTCGTTTCCTTCAGGAAGAATTTCTTTCAACAAAGACAACAATGATGTGAAGCTTTTATTGCTCCATCTATTGTTAGCCTTCAACTTATACAATCTCAACACATCACTAAGCTTCGTAAACTTAGTACAATCTATGTATAACGGTCTCTCATCATCATGCACAATGTTCCTAAACATGGGAGGTGGTTCAGTGTGCTCTACCCCACAACTATCCAATATCTCATCAATGATGTCCACTGGAACTGATTCATTCACATCTATGTCATCGGAGGCAATTTATTCTTCCATACAAGCACTATTATTGATATCTACTGATTTTAGATTTGAAATCTTTCCATGCCAGTACCATTCTATATAGCCTTGTGCAATCCTGTTGCACATGACATGACTTTTGATTTCGTCACCAGTGGTGACTTTCAAGTTGTTACCTTAATGCCTACAGGGACAATAGAACCTATCTCCAAGTTGTTTCCTATCTTCTTCCACAAATCTAATAAATTAATCAAGACCAGAAATAAACTCTAGGGTGCAGTGATTTGGAATGGACATCCATGATCTATCCATTCTATGATCAAGGAGAAAACAAGTATATATTAGGGTTTACATATTACATATTAAGTTAAGGGCTTAGCGTTAAAAGAGTAGGGTCTAGGGTTTAAAGATTAGAGTCCAGTGTCTTATATATATATATATATATATATATATATATATATATATATATATATATATATATATATATATATATATATATATATATATATATATATATATAGTCAGGCTAGAATACACTCGAGTGTACGGATCGCACGAATACACTCAAGTGTGTTTGCATATCAAGACTAGTTTTTGCAAAATGTAAACTATTGATCTTCATTGTCATACTATAACCAGGCTACATACAAATTTTGAGCCCATTTGGATGAGTGTAAGTCACTCATCCAAGGGCAACAAAATCGACGCGTGAAACTAATTTGAAATGCATAATTTTTGTGGTCTTCATAACATGAGGTATACATATCCAAATGTGCTCAAATTTTTTGTATGAGTTGTTCACGAGATGTTTAAGAAGATCAATGGATTATATTTAAAAAAAAAATATTGCATCATGCAAAACTACTTGAGTGTATTCCGCTCTGGATACACTCGAGTGTATTATAGCCTGACTCTCTCTCTCTCTCTCTCTCTCTCTCTCTCTCTCTATATATATATATATATATATATATATATATATATATATATATAATAAATGTGTACCACCTATCTCATTCTTGAACACCGAATTACTAGTAAGTGTATAATGTGTATTGGGTTTTCAAGAAAATTTTGACAACATTTCCCCGTTGTTCTCCAAGTACACCGATGTGCATGGGCAAATGCCCACCAACATATGTACTTAGAGAACAAATGGGGAAGTGCTGATGAAACATCATGAAAACCAAATATACATTATACACTTACATCCTAAGTGAGATTAAGTGTTCAAGAATAGTCCCAATCCAGGGACTATCCAAGATTTACTCCTAATGAGTAAATCTCGGACGGGTTTCTAGCCAACAATGTACATGCATGTTGTCATTCCTATACCAAAGATACTACTTTCATCATTCATATCCTAGGTTGATTTACAATAGCAACATCTTGTAGTCTTAATCATATACCCTAGTATAGGTACCATATTATATAACATTGATTCCAACATCTCCAATGTACGTGCATTTTCATCATCAAGATAATAATTACACACAAATGTAGGTATCATGTCATTCATAATTGAGCAATATAGTTAATACAAGATTAGGGTGAAATGTGTACAAGATTAGATCTCAAATATAGCAACATGCACATTATGTCACATTTCATTTGGATTAGTTAATCAAGAGAGAAAGCAAACATTATCATCATCAATCTACATCATACAATATGGGTTCATGTTAGTTGGATGTGTCACCTATATGTAGGTATCCTATCATTCATAACTTATATCAATATTTATAAACTAGCTTATTCATTATCATCATCAATCAACATCATATAATTGGATTTGTTTAGAGGTTAGGGTGACACATCACTACTAAATGAGAGAACAAACATTAGGGTTTTAGAGATCTAACTGAGGAGATTTAGTTGGTGACGCTGGCTGCTGGTGGCTAGCGGCGGCGGCCGGTGGCTGGAGGAAAAGAGGGAGGAAGAGGACTAGTCAGAGGTGGCAGAGCAGATGGAGGCGGTCGACAGAGTGCGGCAGAAGAGGAGCACGAAGAATGATGTCGGTGGCCAACTGAGTAGCAGTTGGAGCTAGGCGGCGACTCTGGCATCTTTCCAAGCTGTGACATCCTCTCAAGTGAGCAAAGGGAGCAATAGCAGTGGGGATAGTTGGAGGATGAGTAGCGGTCGGTGAGCAACAAAGTGACAGTTGGAGGGGAAAATCACCACATACCTAGCTCAGTCGGGAATGAAACAGAGAAGGGGAAGAGTCTAGTTTGCATGGGTGTTATTAAGTTAACCATAGGCATCGATTATTACAAAAATCTGATGCTTAAAACCAATAGGTGTCGATCACAAATGAAAACTGACACTTATCTGCAACTATAAACAAAAAAATTTGCACCCAGCCAGGGTGTTTGTCATCAGTTTCTAGATACAACAACCGATGTCTATGCACATAACCTAATAAAAAAAATTGTTCCTCCGTTATGATCATAATTGTCGATTGCCAACCAAAAACTGATGCCGAATAGGAAAATTGGCGGGGAAATATTTTAAGGGGACAATGTGCGAATGCACATCCTCATTGGTTCTTTGGTAAAAACTGACGACATATGAGGGGATACAATTTTGCCTCACAAAGGATGTTTAGACATCGGTTCCTTGTCAAAATCTGACGACTACCTAGGGATTAAAAAATTCATGGGGGCTTGGTGTGAAACATATGTCATCAGTTTTAGTACAACTGATGCCAAATTGAAAATTTTGGAGGCAATTTTTTCCCTAAAAAATTGTATTTCACAAGTGATTTGGGACGTCAATTTTTGTGTCAACAAATCGACATTAAAAAAAGCGATACATATGTCTTTTGTAAATCGTTCGGCCTTCACATATAGATGACATATGTCATTTTTAGCCAACTTCGTAGTGTAGTGGCATTGCTTTTTTAGTTTTAACGGATGCCATTAGATGTGATGTTATATGTCATTTTTGTACTAGTGAACTGAAGCGACAAGGAGGGGAATAAGAAAAGGAAGGGGATGCTGAGCAAGCCTAATTACCAATGAGAATTGGTCATCTGCAGATTAAAATCATGAGGCAAAATTCATGGAGAGGGTTCTAAATTGTCTATCCCCATTGCGTGTCTCATGCTATCTTCCATCATCTCTACCGTAAATTCTCCCATTTATTTTTTCTAAGGGGAAGGGTTTTGGTTATTTGATGGTTGGGATCAAAGAGGACACTGTCTTTGTGGACAAAAGATTTTGAGCCCACGGAGAGGACGATGGTCGGAGCACCCTTTGTACTAGGTCAATACAGGATAAGTGGAACACTAGATATTTAAGACTTGACCAATCATTAAAATCAATGTATCATTGTCACAGTATATTAAACTCTTTAATCACTCTAAGGGACGTATTTCATGTTAAATTAACCTAAAATTATTAGGTAGCCTAATGTGACAATAAGGAATTTGAATTTCACATTGTTTTTGCATGTGAAATCTTTTGTGTTACATTTATTTACATGTGAATTAAGTACTCATAGGGTATTTAGTCACATTTAATAATCCAATTAAGAAGTAGTCTTTGATACTCTCTCAGTTTCTCCCACTCATTAATTCAAGAGTTATGCTAGACTACTATTCTAGATTCAAATTCATTTTATTTACTAGTAACTTATTGCTATTTGATTTATTTTGATTATTTTCCATAAGACATCACTTATAGTTGACATTTACGAATTCATGGTATTACTTTACCCCAATGGATCCTATCACATTTATATATAGGGGAAAAAGAGACTTGATATTTTCATGACTGGAAAGGACTTAGAAAAGGGAGGGTTAACCTATCAAACCAGATTTGGGTATGTTACATATACCTTGTAGTGTTTGTTAGTTGTGGTATATATATTTGAATGTTATGAAAATTGTTTTTAGGATGGAGTTAGGTCATGACAATGAGAAAGTAGATGATATGGGAAAAATTATGACTTGGTTTTCACATTGATTTTGAGCTCATATTTGATTTATGTCGCATAATTTCATGAAGAAAAATGTATTTTCAATTATACTACTATATGTACAAAAACTTTCTATGATTTTATCAATGGTTTCTTGAACTAAGTGACAATAAATGAGCACATGAATTTCTAATAGAAAAGACCCTAGTATCATTTAGAATCGAAATCTTACACCTAGTGTCGAGTTTGGAGTGATGATTAGACATAGTGTGGCTTGTGCTAAAGGTTTAGTTGACCTACTACTTGTCTTCCATAAGTAGTATAAAGTTGTATCCAATGACTTTTTGGATGATCATGTGAAGTTTCATGTTGTTAGGTTGGAAACACAAGGACCTAAAACTCAACCCTAGGTGGATATGATTGTCTACCTAGACACATGACCTATTTATATCATAAACGTGCCTCTATTATTGATCAATAAGCCTAGTACCTTAAAGAGTTGTTTAGTTTGACTTATTAGGTTAAACCTTTTTAAGGGGTGGAGAGTAGCCTGTTGGTAGTGTACATGTAGTTTGATTTTAGGAATGATATCCTCCTCAAGGGATGGAGTGTTGTAACATACGAAAACCTAACCTCTTAGATCGAAATCACTAATCTTAAGTTTTGTCTTAGTTCAAGAATAAACCTCCAAACATGGTATAAGTTATACACTTTAGATCATAAATATGAATGATGAAAAGCATTTAAAAATGAAATTTCATTAAATGATCCAATCCATAATAATAATGGGGAAGAATCCTAGTGTGGAGAAAAAAGATACATAGATAACAGAGAATTGATTTTGATTTTATTTAGAAAGATAATATCACTAAACATCTTTCAATGGAAACATGCGTTAAATAAAGGATGTAGTTCCATAATATAAGTGAGGAAGGTTTGTAATGTGAAGATAATGATGAAATTAATGTAATATCAAAATATTACTCATAAATGTCTTTTTGGTAAATAGATATTCAAATAACACCCTTGAACCCCCAATCCATGTTATCTAGCTAATAAATAAACTCTAAATAAGTAACTAAAAATAGATTCGAGTCACTCATGTTTTATTTATCTTGTGGGAAAAGTTTCACATTAATTGAACAATTATGGATGCCTCACTTTCATTTAGCAAAGAAAATAAAAGTTAAACTCAAAATTAATAAATAATGTATTAGATGACTATAAAAGATGAAATTAAACCTATATTCAGATTGTACTTGTCAAATTTATCCTAGATCTCAAATTTCATATTAGTTAGACAATCCTAGATTGCTAATCTAAAATAGAAAAGATAAGTCACAACTATTAAATCTAATGCTATCAGTTTTAGTAAAAGTGATTTATTTCCTAAAGTTCTTGGGTCTTTTTTTCAACGTCACGTTGGATTCATTGCTTAGTTGATTATGACTATATTAGGACCATTGGATTTGGATCAAGTGATCTTGTCCTTTTCTCCAATCTTTCACTTCCTTTCCTATTCTGCAAATAGTTTTCCTAAAATTCTCACTTTTTCCTTGGTTCTCTCTCTCTCACTCTCAACTCTAAACCCCCTTTCCTTATCCTTTTACCGATGAATTCAATTTGCCTTTCCAATCACATTGATACCCTACATGAACCCAAATTTCCCCAATCAAAAAAATGCCCAATCAAGCGTCACAACCTCCCTTCCCTAAGATTCAGAGACACCCTAAACATTACAATACATAAAGCATACGATACACACATGATCCTCATCCTTCTAGAAACTCACTTCCACCTTCATTTCAGACCCGAGATGTTGCACTCATTGTGTCGCACACCATTTATTCCACAAAGACAAGGAGGTGATTTGCATTTCTCACTTCCTCAAGTGTTCAATTGGTGTTCTTATAAGCATGTATTGCACCTTTCCTTTCTTTTCCAATTGTTGTCTTCTGTTGAGTTCTTCTCACTCTCTATACCAATGAGGTCCCACACTGGTTGCTGAAGGAACTCATCACCAGTTTGTTTCAATGACCTTCCAGTCATGGAAGTTATGTTAGGCCTAGCCATTAGGTTCAATCTCAGGAACTCATTGAGGGTATCATATAGGTGGATTCCATCTGATATGGATGAACTAGGAATCTGAATGAGCTTCTCACTTGCTCAACCATGGCAGACTAGGATAGAAAATGATCCCTATGATTTTTTCCTTATGCCATGAGCAGAGGTTGGCGTGAGCTTTGTCGTACTAGGTAGTGTGGTCTTTTAGCCTTATTTAACTGTGCAATAATTTTTCTATTGGCTCGAGCCATTTGTCAAGCATTGGTAGGGCCAACTCACTTGTTTCAGACAT
Organism: Alisma plantago-aquatica; assembly: GCA_963693085.1. Lineage (NCBI taxonomy): Eukaryota > Viridiplantae > Streptophyta > Magnoliopsida > Alismatales > Alismataceae > Alisma > Alisma plantago-aquatica. The sequence goes on along the minus strand of OY856410.1, from coordinate 1,502,655,210 downwards.
ATAATGTATTATACTTGGTTTATTGGAAGATTCTTATTTGTTAGAATTTCTAAAATTATTAATTTATTATTTATATATCTGGAAAATAAAAGAAATTATGTTTTGAAACCACTAATTTATTCCCCATCTGATAGCATAATTTTTGTCACCTATTTTCAATGTAATAAATATTTGTTTTTAAGGATTTTTTTCTAATTGGTAATTCCTTCTAAAATTCATGTCTAATAATCCATAAGTCAGAAAAATGAAGTAAAATATACTTTGAACTTGCAAAAATATTGTCTATAAGATGGCATACTTTTTATAACAAAATTAAAAAATAATAAAAAGGCGACATTTAGGGTTTATGTGATTAATATGAACCTAACACTAAGCTCATATATGTGTTAGTCTGAGCCTTGGAATCCTATAATGAGGCTAAAATTTAGCTTGGATCTTGGTACAGTCGATATCAGGTATGTTGCGCATACTAAATTCTATATTAAGTAATCGATCTTTCTCTCTCAACATGTATGTCATGTTCCTTCTTAATCATACTGAGCAATCACCCTTTTTTGTCTCTCTCTCTCTCTCTCTTTTGAATCTATATGAGGCATTATATTATTGGAATTCATATTTAATGTTCTGCTTGCCCTATTCTAGGACAAGTTTATTGAAATAGATCTTGTAAATATTCACAACATTTTGGATATGCTTGTTGGACCTTAAATGTATGTTATTCATCTTATTCCTTGTGGTAACCCTGATTTATGTATTTGAACTGATTGAAACCCTATTTTCCAAGTGGTGGACTTTCTATAATATTACAATGTATATTATCTATGGAGATTGTAGTATACTTATTTATATTTCTCAGACTCACATGGTATTTTTTGGATGCTCCCAACCATTGTTTGAGCGTTGATTGTACTTTATCTTTTTTGCTTTTTTAGCATGAGTGTTTGACTAGTCATAACTAGAAGTAATGACATCATATATATTTCAGGCATTGATGTTTCATTCCTTAGGCCAACGCATTGAGGTTTTGATCCACCTACCAATGCACTGAGGTTTTAGTCCTCACGCAACTACTATATTTTGTTTTCCACTGTTTAGTTGTTATTCCCTACATAGGGAATATATGGGTTCCTAGCCTACTCTTTATTATATGGTAGTATGTTTATTAATCACCATGGAATTATTCATATCGTGTGATATTATTGATGTGGCATTGCATAAGGCATGAAAATCTCTTATTGATTATCTTCTTTAAATGTTATCTATGATATCCATTTGGATGTTATTTTCTTCTCTTTATTTTGGAAGCCTTGAGTAGTTTATTGATGTCATTTTACCCTGATACTACTTAATTGCAAATTATATGTGCATATCAACTTTTATGCTGAGGACATATATTTTGTTGTCTCTTGTGGGGTACACTTCCAACCTCTTACGTGGAGGACATGGAGGACTTAACTCGGTGACCATGACTTGGAATAGTAAAGTTGACTCGTGGGAGTTAGACTTGAAATAGTTTGGACATCCCTCTGCCTAGTACAAAAGTTGTTTCTTTCACGTAAACCCAAGTGGGAGATTACTATGTAATTTGTGAAGTTGAATATAGTCATTACATTTATTTCCATTGTTGTACTCTGGTCATGTATACCATTAATTTGAGAAAAGAAAATACACCTATTCTGACATGCATGTTAGTATGTTGGATTAGTTGGTTTCATTTGTCCAATTGAGTAAGGAGTGGATCCTCTCATGAGTCCCACTCCTTATAGACCTAGAGACTGAGGCCCTTGAGATGAAGCTTGAGGATAATCAACTTCTCCAATGATAAGACAAGGTTTTCTTTGATGACAATGTAATAATAAAAAGAACCACTTCGGATACGGAATTTGAAGTAAAAAGTTCTACATTGACATAAAACGTGTCTAGTTGTTGGCCAACTAGGTGCGCCAAGGTATATTTGATATCCCTTACATATTTTAATATGCCAACTTTTGTATCGAGGATAGACCCACAGATAGAGATTTTGTTGGGGAAAATTAAATATATGTTTGAAACCCTACATTCCATGGAGAACAAAGGAACTCTACATCATGTTCCTAAAGCTAATGGTGAAGGGGTAAACATTTTCATGGAAACATAGTAGTATTGTGATCTCTCTCCCTCTCTCTTTCACTCTTTCCTTGAGGGTTGTGATGGTTGGGGATCATATCAAATGGTGTAACTGAAACTAGGAAATGAACATGAAGTAATGGAAACATTTAAATGGTCATTCACTGATAGCCACTTGGTCTACTAGCATGTACGTCTGTTGATTGGACTACATCAAAATGTTATGGAAGTAATTAGATAACTTATTGATCTTGTCTAGTTGATTGACTGGACATTCCAGTCGTTCATTTGGGATGACCTTGTTTAATCAATCCATTGGACTTTATAGTTAACTATCTAGGCTAAACTCAAGTCTAAGACCTTTCTAATCAATTTTCTAGGATTGTAGGTGGTCCAATTTAGTTTAACCATAATCTCTGTGTGTCATAGTTCTCTCAAACACTACTTGTGTAGAAACTCTTATACTAGGGCACATTGAGTATTGTTAGGTGAACAACATGTGATCATGGTAGTGACTTCATGTCTAAGGTCCACAATCACCATGGTCACATTCAAATATGATATTAAATATCATTATTGGCTTCCATGTATCATACTCAAAGTGGGTCTATTTCATACACTTATTCTCTAAGTATAGTGCTTATGTGCTTGACTTGATGCCAAATATCATAAGCAATTAGACATGGTCATCATTCAATACACATGAGTCTAGTGTAATATTTTCATCCCAATTTCATGATAATTTTTTACTATGGACATATAAAAGTCAGTGTCTTAACATTTACAGATCTCATGTCTAGGTACACAACGCAAAATCATATGTCAATGACTAACACATTCTTAGGACATTATTATGTTTAATTGTTTTCTCAAACTCAATAAACATAACAAAATAATATCTTTATTGTTAATCAAACCATGTACAATGTATATCAATATAATCATCATGCCACTGGCACATAGTGCATACAAATAATATCATACATGTTAGTTTCAAGTGATACAATGAAAAAAAGTAATTAAATTTAGTTCATTGTAGTTGGTTTCCAGGATATGGTCGTAAACTATGGATTTTACAATAATAAAAAAGTTTCCACCAAAGTATTTTGATAAAGAGTAAATTTACTATGTAAATGCTATCTAAGATTGAAGATGACACACAAGGAATATATAAAGAGATAAGATGTAAAGGTGGACAATTATGTAGATCCAATTTTAGATTAGCCACCTTGTGTAAGTAGTTCACTATTGATCAACCTTTTTCTCATGTCCGGATATGAACGCGGGACAAAGGAAGGAATCAAGCTTTTAAATTTATAACCCGAAACCTTCTAGGCCCCCACAACTTTTATTATGAGGTCAAAGTAGATAAACAAGGTTGAACACAGGGATGTGGTGATATTTTGGATGCCACAGATCTCGTTCTTGGGTTACATAATCAAAAAGTGATGTTTGATAAAAAGGGTGCTATAACTAGTCTAGAGGGTTGTCACGCTTTAAAACAAAACAAAACAGAGCTCATGGTTCTACTAATCAGACAGAAGGAGTTCTTGGCTATGTAACCACAAGTTGGGTAGTCTATGCACCCGTTCTCGGGCATAGACAACCCACGAACACCTAAGCAAGCATCTATATCCAAACGTAGTACGCACTGTTGTGTATGTTCCTGTGGGTCGTCCCACTTGCTCTCGCGATGCGTGACTAAAACCATCAACAATATGTCATTGACCCTCTCTTGAGGAATGACATATCAACACCTCAGAATATGCTAAGTTCCCTCTCGAGTCTTAGGATATTCTGGGATGTTAGGAACAGAAAACCTTGGATCATCCTCCTCTCGGGTTCGGATCCAAACTATCGTCTCTTAGCTATTCCTACAATAGATCTCTCGATACAGGAAGAAATAGTAGTGCAAGCAAGAAAGAGATCAACAAAACTAGCTATCATAGCTAAAAAGGGAAGATAGAATAAGAAAACATACTAGATCTGAAATAAATCTACTTGCTTAAGGAAAAAGTACATAAACATGCCCAAATCGGGATACATAGCCAAGAAGGGGCTCAACTAGCCATGGAAAAGCATAGTCGGCACCGAACAAAGATAGAAGAACATCATTGTACAAGAAACTAAGAAACACAGCAGAAGAAAGGGGAAGAAGAAGAGATTTAGCCCCCAGAGGAGAGGTGTCTCTCGCTCCTTTGCCTCCGTATAGGATGGATCGCATCTTTTGGTCCTCCTCCTTGATCATATCTGGACTCCTTGGTCCTCTTTCTCTCTAGATCCACCCCGAACAGCAGCTTGGTGGGTGAATGGAGATGGAGGACGATGGAGGTCGTGGGTCTTCTCACTCCTCAACTTCTGCCCTTGGAGATCGAAGACGAGGGGATGATTGAAAGTGGTGGAGATGGGAAGCTCACCGAAGAGGATGGCATAGGGTGAGCTCTTTGAGCTTCTCAGACCTCCGACCTCTCCCATGGAACTCTGGGAACCTTCAGATCTCAGAGAAGCAGCCTCTCAGCATCCTTGGTCAAGGTCCCCATCAAATGAGTGAGGGGACACCTATTTATAGAGGCAGACTGCAGACCACGGCTAGCAGGTCTTGGGGTCATCCACTGTCGTGGCCAACGCCGTGGTCACGATTCATGGAGTGGAAATCGCGGTGGCGGTGATGAAGATTGCGGTCGTGGTCTGAGTGCCACGGTCGTGGTGGGAGACCACGGTCATGGTGGGACACCACGGTCGTGCTGGAGGGAGTCAGCCACGGTCGTGGCTAAAGGACACAACCGTGGCGAAGAATCGCGGTCGCAGTTGTGGAAGGAAAAATCGTGGTCGTGGTTATTGGGAACCACAGTCACAATTATTGGCCACGGTCGTGGCGGACGGCCACGGTCGTGGTGAATAATCGTGGTCGCGGTTTTTGAAGATGCAGATCGACGTCGTGGTGTTGAAGCATGCGGTCACATTTATTGGCCTCGGTCGTGGCGGATGGCCAAGGTCATGGTGAGGGATTGCGGTCGTAGTGTTAAAGACCACGTTCATGATTATTGGCCATGGTCATGGTGGACGGACACGGTCGTGGCGAAGGTGGATGACCACGGTCGTGGCGAGGACCGTGGTCACGATTTTGAAGGCTGTGGTCACGATGGGCACCATTGTTGTGCCTGATTGCCACGATCATGGTCAGGGTGGATTGCCACGGTCATGGCGGGTTCATAGCTACCGCAAAAACCATGTGTCAGGTAGAAATCTTTGGAGAATAGATGTCTTGTCTAGTTCGGTGCATGCAAGTCCCAAAATTGGCTTAATTAGCCACATTATTGGCTATTCTAACTACATTATCTAATGAGAGAAAGAAAGCATAAAACATTAGCATTATTGGGCATATTAAGACCAAAGTGACTCGAAACTATAAATAAAATGCATAGGTAATATGCGTAGATTTGGGTGTTATCAACTACCCCAAGCTTAAAACTTGCTTGTACTCAAGCAAGACTGTGCTCAAAGAACAAAAAGATAACATCCAAATTAAGCTTGGCAATAGATTCTAAGGCTAAGAAAAAAATTTTAAAACATCTATTCTCCTGATCCATGTCGTTTTAGAACAAACACCCACCAATAATGCACAATCCTGCCAAAGCAAGATCAAAGAGTGTCTAGGAAAGATTAAGCGAATTCACTACAACCTGTCGATACTCATGAGGGTTTGAATCATAATTATTAAACATGAAAGAATTGTCACATTGGTGATCACACGGGTGATGAGAAATCAGCCATCACCATGAATCCATGCATACCAATCAGGAATACCACACCTCTCACTTATTCATGTCCTTAAGAAACACAACAAAAAGACTCTATTGACTTCTGAGGATCTTGATCAGTGTCAGGTTGGTCCACGTAGCGAGCAACAGTCCCTAGAGTCTGAACCAGTTGGTCCAAAGCAGTGAGATGAACTCCTCGTACTGCGCTCGAACCAACCTTGCTATTGAGATGATCTCATAAGTCTCCTAGGGTTTCCTAGTGACTCTCTAACAAGTTTCTGGAGTGATACTACCAGGCACGACATACTCGCGTTCATGAGCAGAGTCATACACTGGTTGGGCACCATCCTCAACTCTCCTAAAAGAGAAAACAACGCTCATTTATAGTTCACACTCAGGCTTTTATCATCTGCATTCTATTTTGTAGGCTTGGGTGAGAACTATATAGATATTTTGGGATTTTATGGGCGGCCAAGCCTCTTTTTGCAAATTTTTATATTTTTCATTTTTTTACTCAATCTACTGTGAGAGGGTGTGTAGTCCATCAAGGAAAACACTTCATCTTGATTATAGCTCAAAATTCTTCATGATTCGCTTGACACATGTGTGAAAAGTTGCAATTATCATTCAAGAATCCTTAGAATAGAGGCAAGCTCGTGAATTCACATCTAGGATTCTTTGATAATGTTTTAGCTCATTCCAACGGTCCTTTACCATGGATTTTCCATTCACAACATGGATCAAGGGAATAAAGCTTTAAGATATGAAAAGGGCACCTAACCTTAGATTTATTACCAAACTCAAGGAAAGAGTCAAAGAGCAAGTCAAGCAAAAGGTCAGGCAATTTTTAAGATGAAAATTGTGCTTTTAGGCATAAAGTCAGGCATTTATCTATTAGATTCTCACCATATGGTCATAATTGCGAAGCTATAAGCTTATACTAAATGCAAGAAAAAAATGTACATGCAAGAAGGGTGAAGAGAAAGAAGGGCGAAGCCTACCACCCCAAGTTAAAAGTTTGCTCATCCTAAAGCAAGACTTAAACTTGAAATAGTGAGGCATGAATGCATGATTTTAATGGCAGTTATTGAAGTTTTAAAGATTATGCATGGATGCAAGGATATAAAAATAGTTAGAGGAAATAAACTAACTAAGAAGAACAATGAAGAGTAAAATTTATTATAATAAAAGGGTGGGAGGGTGGGTAAGAGAAAAGGGGGTGGCTGCCCCATGATACCGACACTGGGATCCCAAATCCTAAGTTTTAGGATTGGTGTCACCTGTGTCTTGCCGATGGGTTCCGCCACATAATAGGAGTAGAATAGGTAGATGTGTTGGCCCTGCCGAGTCCGAAGAAGCGAAGTGAAATCCAGTGACTCAGTGAAGTCATATTTGTGCTGGAAGTGGCTTGAACTGTATTGGGATGAATTCTTCAGCATATCATCCTTAGGGTACCATTCATTATATGAATCTGAATATGAAGGTCATGGGATGTCGACACAGGATGATATGGAGGGGATAGTTTGAATGACTTGGGTAGGATCCATGTCTCCATCCTCCATCTCTGAACTTGAGGTTGGATGCTCAGATAAATATTCATGTACAGTCTGAGTCATCTAATCATCTTCTGAACAAGAAGTACTCCCTGAAGAATCAGTTTGTGGTTCTACCACCCCAAGCTTATCACCTGGTGTGGAGTGAGGGGTATCTTCATGCTCAGCAGCCATGTTGTAGTGAACTGTCCATCCTGCCCCCTTGAAAGTCCACCCTACCTTGTAAAGGTAAGGGTGTAAATGGCAGCCCGTGCTGCTCCAACTCGTCATTGTTGGTGTATTCACTCCACTGAGATGTATAGTCGTCATCATCCTCACCATATAGATTATTCCAAACCATGATTGGCATGTTGCTCAAAGCGAAATGACAAGTCTCAATATGAGAGATGTCACTCTAGTCTGGTTCAATATCTGACTCTGGTTCCTCTGAACAACCTTCTGGATGTGAGGAAACTTGGTTGTTAGAGTCTTCATCATCATCATCATAGACCCATTCATGTCTATGACTCATATCTTCCATTAGTTCATCAGCTAGGTCATCTGGATAGAATGAAGGGCTTCCCGAAGTGGGTTGGTCTTCACATAAAAATCCTGATGAATCCAGTTGATGGTCTGAATAGGATGATAGTGCATACTCCACTTCAGACCCAATGGAATGGTCTTGATGACTAACATTTTTGTTGTCATGTGATGGAAGTTTTAACTGGATTGTAACTAAATCGATGAGCTCTTGGAGCCTCCTGCCCTGATCAACATCTTTATCATGAAGTTGTTGTACTTGAGAAGCAATGCTTTCGAGACCCGTTGATTCTGCCATCCACATATGAGGGGAGTCCGTTGTATCAAACTGATGTGCTTGGATGGATCCTTGCTCAATAGTTCGAAGTAGACTTCTATTGTGGCCTACAGCCTTGGTGACTAGTTTGAGATGACGATCCTGCTCTTCTAATAGTTGTTGCATTGGATCGAAATCTTCTTCGAGATGAGGGGCTAAGGAGGTGAGTGTGTGAATACTTTCCCTAGCCGACTCCACTACCTTAATCAGTTCTTGATCCCATGATAGCACATGAGTGGAGGGCTGACTGGCAGTCTCCATTGTTGGAATCTCGACATATGACGATGGTGGAGGTAAGTATAACTGAACTAGCTATAGAGCACGACCTTCAATTATTTGCCAGTATTCAGGACTGTGAAAAAACTCGGGAGGACAGGTGGACAAGATCACTTGTCTTGCCGAAGTGAGATCCATGGTTGAAAAAGGTGTAAGAAAAAAAAGCAAAACTATTCAGTATATATGGACAAGTATGTGTAAAGCAAGAGGAAAACTATGCATATATATAGGGTTATAGGGATAGAACAAAATATTCTAGGTGTGTAAACATGGAAACCTACATCCCCGGCAATGGCGTCAAAGAGTTGATCAACCTTTTTCTCATGTCCAGATACAAACACAGGACAAAGGAAGGAATCAAGCTTTTAAATTTATAACCTGAAACCTTCTAGGCCCCCACAACTTTTATTATGGGGTCAAAGTAGATATACGGGGTCAAAAATAGGGATGTGGTGACGTTTAGGATGCCACAGATCTTGTTCTTGGGTTAGATGAGCCAAAAGCAATGTTTGATAAAAAGGGTTCTAGAACTAGTCTAGTTGGTTGTCACGATTTAAAAAAAACAAAGAAATGAAAAGTAAAACAAAACAAAATAGAGCTCGTGGTTCTACTAATCAGACAGAAGGAGTTCTTGGCTATGTAACCACAAGTTGGGTAGTCTACGAACCCGTTCTCGGGCGTAGACAACCCTCAAACACCTAACCATGCATCTATATCCAAACGTAGTACGTATTGTCGTGTCTGTTCTTGTGGGTCGTCCCACTCGATCTTGTGATGTGTGACTAAAACCATCAACAATATGTCATCGACCCTCTCTCGAGGAATGACATATCAACACCTCGAAATATGCTAAATTCCCTCTCGGGTCTTAGGATATTACAGGATGTTAGGAACAGAAAACCTTGGATCATCCTCCTCTCGGGTTTGGATCCAAACTATCGTCTCTTACCTATTCCTACAATGGATCTCTCGATACAGGTAGAAATAGTAGTTCAAGAAAGAAAGAGATCAACCAAACTAGCAATCATAACTAAAAAGGGAAGATAGAATAAGAAAACACACTAGATCTGAAATAAATCTACTTGCTTAAGGCAAAAGTTCATAAACATACCCAAATCGGGCTACATAGACAAGAAGGAGCTCAACTAGCCATGGACAAGCATAGTCGACACCGAACAAAGATGGAAGAACATCATTGTACAAGAAACCAAGAAACACAGCATAAGAAAGGGGAAGAAGAAGAGATTTAGCCCATGGAGGAGAGGTGGCTCTCGCTCCTTTGCCTCCGTATAGGATGGATCTCATCTTTTGGTCCTCCTCCTTGATCAGATTTGGACTCCTTGGTCCTCTTTCTCTCTAGATCCACCCTGAACAGTAGCTTGGTGGGTGAACGGAGATGGAGGACAGTGGAGGTCGTGGGTCTTCTCACTAATCAATTTCTGCCCTTGGAGATCGAAGATGAGGGGATAATGGAGAGTGGTGGAGATGGGAAGCTCGTTGAAGAGGAGGGTGTAGGGTGAGCTCTTTGGCCTTCTCAGACCTCTGGACTCTCCCACGGAACTCTGGGAACCTTCAGATCTTGGAGCAGCAGCCTCTCCGCATGCTTAGTCGAGGTCCTGTCAAATGAGTGAGGGGACACCTATTTATAGAGGCAGAATGCAGACCACTACCAATAGGTTGCGGGGTCGTCCACGGTCATGGCCTATACCCATAGATGTAGCCAACACCTCGGTCGCGATTCATGGAGTGGAAATCGTGGTTGCAATGATGAAGATCGCAGTCGCGGTCTGGGCCCCACGGTCGTGGCGGGAGACCACGGTTGTGGTGGAGGGTGTCGGCCATGGTCATGGCTAAAGGAAACAGTCGTGGTGAGGAATCATGGTTGTGGTTGTGGAAGGAAAAACTAAGGTCACGGTTATTGGCCATGGTTGTGGCGGACGGCCATGGTCGTGGCGAATAATAGTGGTCGCGATTGTTGAAGATGTAGACCACGGTCACGGTGTTGAAGCATGCGGTCGCGGTTATTGGCTACGGCCATGGTGGATGGCCACAGTCGTGGTGAGGGATCGTGGTGGCGGTGTTGAAGACCGTGGTCATGATTATTGGCCACGGTCATGGCGGACGACCACAGTCATGGCGGACGACCACGATCATGGCAAAGGTGGACAGACATGGTCGTGGTAGGTGACCATGGTAATGGCGAGGACCACAGTCATGATTTTGAAGGCTGCAGTCGTGATGGGCACCACAGTCATGCCTGATTGCCACGGTCCTGGTCAGGGTGGATTGCCACGGTTGTGGCGGGTTCATAGCTACCGCAAAAACCATGTGTCAGGGAGAAATCTTTTAGAGAATAGATGCCTTGTCTGGTTCGGTGCCTGTAAGTCCCAAAATTGGCTAAATTGGCTACATTGTTGTCTATTCTAACTACATTATCTAATGAGAGAAAGAAAGCATAAAATATAAGCATTATGGGGCATATTAAGACCAAAATGACATGAAACTATAGATAAAATGAATAGGTAATATGTGTAGATTTGGGTGTTATCAACTACCCCAAGCTAAAAACTTGCTTGCCCTCAAGCAAGATTGTGCTCAAAGAACAAAAAGATGACATCCAAATTAAGCTTGGCAATGGATACCAAGGCTAAGAAAAATAGTTTAAAGCATCTATTCTCCGGATCCATGTTGTTTCTCAACAAACCCCCACCAATAATGCGCAATCCTGCCAAAGCTAGATCAAAGAGTGTCTAGGAAAGATTAAGTGAATTCACTACAGCATGTCGATACTCATGAGGGTTTGAATCATAATTATTAAACATGAAAGAATTGTCACATTGGTGATCATGTGGGTGATGAGCAATGAGCCATCACCTTGAATCCATGCATACCAATTAGGAATACCACACCTCTCACTTATTCATATCCTTAAGAAACACAACAAAAAGACTCTAATGACTTCTGAGGATTCCGATCTGCGTCAGGTTGGTCCATGTAGTGAGCAACAATCCCTACAGTCTGAACTAGTTGGTCCAAAGCAGTGAGATGAACTCCTCGTACTGTGCTCGAACCAACCCTGCTACTGAGTTGATCTCATAAGTCTCCTAGGGTTTCCTAGTGACTCTCTAACGAGCTTCTGGAGTGATACTACCAAGAACGAGATACCCACATTCATGAGCACAGTCATACACCGGCTGGGCACCATACTAAACTCTCCTAAAAGAGAAAACAATGCTCATTTATTGTTCACACTCACACTTTTATCATCTGCATTCTATTTTGTAGGATTGGGTGAGAACTATAGAGATATTTTGGGATTTTGTGGGCGGTCAAGCCTCTTTTTGCAATTTTTTGTATTTTTCATCTTTTTGACTCAATCTAATGTGATAGGGTGTGTAGTCCATCAAGGAAAACACTTCATCTTGATTATAGATCAAAATTTATCATGATCCACTTGACACCTGTGTGAAAAGTTGCAATTATGATTGAAGAATCCTTAGAATAGAGGCAAACTCGTGAATTCGCATCTAGGATTCTTTGATAATGTTTTAGCTCATTCCAATGATCCTTTACCATGGATTTTCCATTCACAACATGGATCAAGGGAATAAAGCTTTAATCTATGAAAAAGGCACCTAACCTTAGATTTAATACCAAATTCAAGGAAAGAATCAAAGAGCAAGTCAAGCAAAAGGTCAAGAAATTTTTAAGATGAAAATTGTGCTTTTAGGCATAAAGTCAAGCATTTATCTATTAGATTCGGCCATATGGTCATAATTGTGAAGCTACAAGCTTATGCTAAATGCAAGAAAAAAATGGGCTTGCAAGAAGGGAGGAGAGAAAGAAGGGAGAGAAAGAAGGGCGAAGCCTACCACCCCAAGCTTAAAAGTTTGTTTGTCCTCAAGCAAGACTTAAACTTGAAATAGTGAGGCATGAATGCATTATTTTAATGGAAGTTATTGAAGTTTTAAAGATGATGCATGGATGCAAGGATATAAAAATAGTTAGAGGAAATAAACTAACTAACAAGAACAATGAAGAGCAAAGTTTATTGTAATAAAAGGGCGGGAGGGTGGATAAGAGAAAAGGGGGTGGGTGCCCCATGATACCGACACTGGGATCCCAAATCCTACGTTTTGGGACAGGTGTCACCTGTGTCTTGCCGACAGATTCCTCCACATAATAGGAGTAGAATAGGCAGATGTGTTGGCCCTGCCGAGTCTGAAGAAGTGAAGTGAAATCCGGTGACTCAGTGAACTCATATTTGTACTGGAAGTGGCTTGAACTGCATTGGGATGAATTCTTCAGCATATCATCCTTAGGGTACCTTTCATTATATGAAACTGAATATGAAGGTCCTAGGATGTTGACACAGGATGAGATGGAGGGGATAGGTTGAATGACTTGGGTAGGATCCATGTCTCCTTCCTCCATCTCTGAACTTGAGGTTGGATGCTCAGATAAATCTTCATGTACAGTCTGAGTCATCCAATCATCTTCTGAACAAGAAGTACTCCCTAAAGAATCAGTTTGTGGTTCTACCACCCCAAGCTTATCACCTGGCGTGGAGTCAGGGGTATCTTCATGCTCAGCAGCCATGTAGTCGTGAGCCGTCCATCCTGTCCCCTTGGCATCCACCCTACCTTGTAAAGGTAAGGGTGTAAATGGCATCTCATGCTACTCCATCTCGTCATCGTCGGTGTATTCACTCCACTGAGATGAATAGTCATCGTCATCCTCACCAAATAGATTGTTCCAAACCATGATCGGCGTCCTGCTCAAAGTGAAATGACAAGTCTCAATATGAGAGAGGTCACTCTGGTCTAGTTCAATATCTGACTCTAGTTCCTCTAACCAACCTTCTGGCTATGAGGAAACTTGGCTTTTAGAGTCTTCATCATCATCATCATAGACCCATTCATGTCTATGACTCATATCTTCCATTGGTTCATTAGCTAGGTCATCTGGATAGAATGAAGGGCTTCCCGAAGTGGGTTGGTGTTCACAAAAAAATCCTGATGAATCCAGTTGATGGAATGAATAGGATGATGGTGCATACTCAACTTCAGACCCAATGGAATGGTCATGATGACTAACTTCTTTGTTGTCTTGTGATGGTAGTTGTAACTGGATTGTAACCAAATCAATGAGATCTGGGAGCCTCCTGCCCTATTCAACATCTTTATCATGAAGTTATTGTACTTGAGCAGCAATGCTTTCGAGACCCGTTGATTCTACCATGCACATATGAGGGGAGTCTGCTGTATCAAACTGATGTGCATGGATGGATCCTTGCTCAAGAGTTTGAAGTAGACTTCTATTGTGTCCTACAGCCTCAATGACTAGTTGGAGATGATGATCCTGCTCTTCTAATAGTTGTTGTATTGGATCGACATCTTCTTGGAGATGAGGGGCTAACGAGGTGAGTGCATGAATACTTTCCCTAGCCGACTCTGCTGCCTTAATCAGTTCTTGATCCTATGATAGCACAGGAGTCGAGGGCTGACTGACTGTCTCTGTTGTTAGAATCTCGACATCTGACAACGGTAGAGGTAAGTATAACTCGACTAGCTGTATAGCACGACCTTCAATTATTTTCCAGTATTCGGGACTGGGGAAAAACTCGGGAGGACAGGTGGACAAGATCACTTGTCTTGCCGAAGCGAGATCCATGGATGAAAAAGGTGTAAGAAAAAAAAAGAAAAACTATTCAGTATAAATGGACAAGTATGTGAAAAGAAAGAGGAAAACTATGCATATATATATACATGCTTATAGGGACAGAACAAAATCTGCTAGGCGTGTAAACGTGAAAAACCACATCCCCAGCAATGGCGCCAAAAAGTTGATCAGCCTTTTTCTCATATCTGGATACGAACGCATGATAAAGGAAGGAATCAAGCTTTTAAATTTATAACATGAAACCTTCTAGGCCCCCGCAACTTTTATTACAGGGTCAAAGTAGATATATGAGGTTGAACACAGGGACATGGTGACATTTAGGATGCCACAGATCTTGTTCTTGGGTTAGATAAGCCAAAAGTGATGTTTGATAAAAAGGGTGTTAGAACTAGTCTAGCGGGTTGTCACGGTTTAAAACAAAACAAAGAAAAGAAAAGTAAAACAAAACAAATCAAAGCTCGTGGTTCTACTAATCACAGAGAAGGAGGTCTTGGCTAAGTAACCACAAGTTGAGCAGTCTATGAACCCATTCTCGGGCATAGACAACCCTCGAACACCTAAGCAAGCATCTCTATCCAAATGTACTATGCATTGTCGTGTCTGTTCCTATGGGTCGTCCCACTCGATCTTGTGATGCGTGACTAAAACCATCAATAATATGTCATCGACCCTCTCACTAGGAATGACATATCAACACCTTAGAATATGCTAAGTTCCCTCTCGAGTCTTAGGATATTCTGGGATGTTAGGATCAGAAAACCTTGGATCGTCCTCCTCTCGGGTTCGGATCCAAACTATCGTCTCTTAGATATTCCTAAAATGGATCTCTCGATACAGGAAGAAATAGTATTTCAAGCAAGAAAGAGATCAACCAAACTAGCTATCATAACTAAAAAGGGAAGATAGAATAAGAAAACATACTAGATCTGAAATAAATCTACTTGCTTAAGGAAAAAGTACATAAACATACCCAAATCGGGCTACATAGCCAAGAAGGAGCTCAACTAGCCATGGACAAGCATAGTCAGCACCAAACAAAGATGGAAGAACATCATTGTAGAAGAAACCAAGAAACACATAAGAAGAAAGGGGAAGAAGAAGAGATTTAGCCCGTGGAGGAGAGGTGGCTCTCGCTCCTTTGCTTCCATATAGGCTGGATCTTGCATTTTGGTCCTCCTCCTTCATCAGATTTGGACTCCTTGGTCCTCTTTCTCTCTAGATCCACCCTGAACAATAGCTTGGTGGGTGAACGGAGATGGAGGACGATGGAGGTTGTGGGTCTTCTCACTCCTCAGCTTCTGCCCCTAGAGATCGAAGACAAGGGGATGATGGAGAGTGGTGGAGATGGGAAGCTCTTCGAAGAGGAGGGAATTGGGTGAACTCTTTGGCTTTCTCAGACCTTTGGACTCTCCCACAGAACTCTGGGAACCTTCAGATCTCAGAGTAGAAGCTTCTCGACATCCTTTGTCGAGGTCCTGTCAAATGAGTGAGGGGGAACCTATTTATAGAGGTAGAATACAGACCACGACCAGTAGGTCGCGGGGTCGTCCACGGTCGTGGCCTATGCCCACGGTCGTGGCCAACACCTCAGTCGCAATTCATGGAGTGGAAATTGCAGTCGCGGTGATGAAGATCGCGGTCACAGTCTGGGCGCCACAGTTGTGGTGGAGGGAGTCGACCATGGTCGTGGCTAAAGGACACGGCCGTGGTGAGGAGTCGCGATCATGGTTACGGAAAGAAAAACCGTGGTCTCGGTTATTGGGAACCGTAGTCACGGCTATTGGTCATGGTCGTGGCAGACGGCCACGGTCGTGGCAAATAATCGTAGTTTTGGTTGTTGAAGATATAGACCACGGTCGCGGTATTGAAGCCCGCGGTCACAGTTATTGGCCACGGTCATGGTGAGGGATTGCAGTTACGGTGTTGAAGACTGTGGTCGTGGTTATTGGCCACGGTCGTGGCGGACGGCCATGATCTTGGCGAAGGAGGATGGCCACGTTCGTGGTAGGTGACCACGGTCGTGGTAAGGACCACAGTCGTGGAGAGGACCGCAGTCGTAGTTTTTAAGGCCACGTTCACAATGGTCACCACGGTCGTGCCTGATTGCAACGTTCGTGGTCAGGGTGGATTGCCACAGTCGTGGTGGGTTCATAGCTACCACAAAAACTATGTGTCAGGGAGAAATCTTTTGGAGAATAGATGTCTTGTCTGGTTCGGTGCCTGCAAGTCCCAAAATTGGCTAAATTGGCTACAATATTGGCTATTCTAACTACATTATCTAATGAGAGAAAGAAAGCATATAACATTACCATTATTGGGCATACTAAGACCAAAGTAACATGAAACTATAGATAAAATACATAGGTAATATGTGTAGATTTGGGTGTTATCAACTACCCCAAGATAAAAACTTGCTTGTCCTCAAGCAAGACTGTGCTCAAAGAACAAAAAGATAACATACAAATTAAGCTTGGCAATAGATGCTAAGGCTAAGAAAAATAGTTTAAAACATCTATTCTCTGGATCCATGTCATTTCAGAACAAACCCCCACCAATAATGCACAATCCTGCCAAAGCAAGATCAAAGAGTGTCCATGCAAGATTAAGAGAATTCACTACAGTCTGGCGATACTCATGAGGGTTTGAATCATAATTATTAAACATGAAAGAATTGTCACATTGGTGATCATTCAGGTGATGAGCAATGAGCCATGACCATGAATCCATGCATACCAATTAGGAATACCACACTTCTCACTTATTCATGTCCTTAAGAAACATAGCAAAAAGAATCTAATGATTTTTTAGGATCACGATCTGCGTCAGGTTGGTCCATGTAGTGAGAAACAGTCCCTGCAGTCTGAACTAGTTGGTCCAAAGTAGTGAGATGAACTCCTCATACTGTGCGTGAACCAACCCTGCTACTAAGATGATCTCATAAGTCTCCTAGGGTTTCCTAGTGACTCTCTAACGAGCTTCTGGAGTGATACTACCAGGCACGACATACCCGCATTCATGAGCACAGTCATACACCGGCTGGGCACCATCCTCAACTCTCATAAAAGAGAAAACAATGCTCATTTATTGTTCACACTCAGGCTGTTATCATTTGCATTCTATTTTGTAGGCTTGGGTGAGAACTATATAGATATTTTGGGATTTTGTGGGACGCCAAGCCTCTTTTTGCAAATTTTTATATTTTTCATTTTTTTAACTCAATATAATGTGAGAGGACGTGTAGTCCATCAAGGAAAACACTTTATCTTGATTATAGCTCAAAACTCGTCATGATGCGCTTGACATTTGTGTAAAAAGTTGCAATTATGATTTAAGAATCCTTAGAATAGAGGCAAGGTCGTGAATTCACGGCTAGGATTCTTTGATAATGTTTTAGCTCATTCCAACGGTCCTTTACCATGGATTTTCCATTCACAACCTGGATCAAGGGAATAAATCTTTAAGCTATGAAAAAGGAACCTAACCTTAGATTTATTACCAAACTCAAGGAAAGAGTCAAAGAGCAAGTCAAGCAAAAGGTCAAGCAATTTTTAAGATGAAAATTGTGCTTTTAGGCATAAAGTCAAGCATTTATCTATTAGATTCGCACCATATGGTCATAATTGTGAAGCTACAAGCTTATGCTAAATGCAAGAAAAAAATGTGCATGCAAGAAGGGTGAAGATAAAGAAGGGCGAAGCCTACCACCCCAAGCTTAAAAGTTTGCTCATCCTCAAGCAAGACTTAAACTTGAAATAGTGAGGCATAAATGCTTGATTTTTATTCCAGTTATTGAAGTTTTAAAGATGATGCATGGATGCAAGTGTTGGATAAATTGACATTATGATAAATCCCTTTGTTTCGATGATGACAAACATTTCATTCTTGTTGATCTAATGTGCTACTTGAGTGTTGCAGAAATGAGGTGGATGACAAAGCACCAGCGAATCTATATGCTTGAATGCTTGTAAATTTCATGAAATGTAATCAATTGTAAACTTGTACAAATATATAATGTACAAGTACTTAGACTTCATGTAAATCAAGTGTTAGATCTTCCCTAGCGAATCACTACACTTAGATAGATCATCCCCTTCATTAGTGTCACATATGCACACTCGTACATACACTTAGCACTTTATTTGAAACATTGAAACAGGGTCAATCTCGGTCGACAAATTCCTCGACCGAGACACTCTCGGTCGACAAACTTCTCGACCGAGAAAGACCCAGGTAGCCGTTAGACACAACTGACAAGGTAGTTGGCAGTTGGAGATGAACGTTGCAAACACTTGATCTAGAGAGCATGTCGGTCGACAAAACCTCGACCGAGTAGGTATCTCGGTCGACAATTGCTCGACCGAGATGGACTCTGACAGCAACTGTAGAATTAATTAACTAGCCATTGCTAATGCAACTAACTTGTACCTAACGGCTAGTTAAGCACTTAGAAACCCCTAGAAAGTTTCTAGAACGTCCTTAAGCACTTGTAGGTCATTCCTATAAATAGGACATGCCTTAGGACACTTACATTCACAAAATTCCACACTTGAGCAATCCTTGAGCATATACTTGCATTAGCAACCTGTTTGTGAGCAATTGAGCAATACTTGCAATTGGCTACTCTTCACCTTGCTCTAAATTTGTGTCCTATAGGCTAGTATATCCTATCCAAAGCAATCACACTTCCATATACATTGGTTAGGAGATCTACACGCTTGATTAGGCAAATCAAGCCTTGTGCTTCAAAGGATAAGTTGTAATTTCCATTTTCCTTTCTTGTTCACTTTCATTGCTTGTACTCTCCTTCCTACTCCTAGGTTGGAGGCTGCGGATTGGAGAGGATCGTGATCTTCTTGGTGAAGAAGGAGACTTTGAACTACTTCAAGAAGGCTGGTGCAATGGGAGGTTACTTCTAAGAGGAAGGCTACTTCAAGGGGGAGCTTGGAGTTACTTCAAGAAGGCTACCTCGAGTTGGTGCATCTACTTCAAAGTGAAGGTTGTTCAAAGGGGTGTAAGAAAGTATTGTATTTTGTGTAATTCCTTGTGAAGGTAATAAAATTAATACTTTCAAAATCCCGGTTGGGTAAGCAACCGGGTAGTGGACTGACTGCCTTAGTATTTGCTAAGGTAGGAACCACTCTAAATCCCTTGTCTCCTTCTTACTTTTTCATTTGTGGTTGTTTGAGTTAAATAATTGTTAAATTAGCTTTTAAACCCTATTCACCCCCCCCCCCTCTAGTGATTTTTCAGCAAGGATATAAAAATAGTTAGAGGAAATAAACTAACTAACAAGAATAATGAAGAGCAAAATTTATTGTAATAAAAGGGTGGGAGGGTGGGTAAGAGAAAAGGGGTTGGCTGTCCCATGATATCGACACTGGGATCCCAAATCCTATGTTTTGGGACCGGTGTCACCTGTGTCTTGCCGAGGGGTTCCACCACATAATAGGAGTTTAATAGGCAGATGTGTTGGCCCTGTCGAGTCCGAAGAAGTGAAGTGAAATCCGGCGAATCAGTGAAGTCATATTTGTGTTGGAAGTGGCTTGAACTGCATTGGGATGAATTTTTAGGCATATCATCCTCAGGGTACATTTCATTATATGAATGTAAATATGAAGGTCCTGGGATGTCGACATAGGATGAGATGGAGGGGATAGGTTGAATGACTTGGGTAGGATCCATGTCTCCTTCCTCCATCTCTGAACTTAAGGTTGGATGCTCAGATAAATCTTCATGTACATTCTGAGTCATCCAATCATCTTCTGAACAAGAAGTACTCCCTGAAGAATCAGTTTGTGGTTCTACCTCTCCCAAGCTTATCTCCTGGCATGGAGTTAGGGATATCTTCATGCTCAGCAGCCATGTTGTTGTGAACCATCCATCCTGCCCCCTTGGCGTCCACCCTACCTTATAAAGGTAAGGGTGTAAATGGCAGCTCGTGCTGCTCCAAATCGTCATCGTCGGTGTATTCACTCCACTGAGATGAATAGTCGTCGTCATCCTCACCATATAGATTGTTCCAAACCATGATCGGCGTGCTACTCAAAGTGAAATGACAAGTCTCAATATGAGAGATGTCACTCTAGTCTGGTTCAATATCTGACTCTGGTTCCTTTGACCAACCTTCTAGCTATGAGGAAACTTGGCTTTTAGAGTCTTCATCATCGTCATCATAGACCCATTCATGTCTATGACTCATATCTTCCATTGGTTCATCAACTAGGTCATCTGGATAGAATCAAGGGCTTCCCGAAGTGGGTTGGTCTTCACAGAAAAATCTTGATGAATCCAGTTGATGGAATGAACAGGGTGATTGTGCATACTCCACTTCAGAGCCAATGGAATTGTCTTGATGACTAACTTCTTTGTTGTCTTGTGATGGCAGTTGTAACTGGATTGTAACCAAATCAATGAGCTATTGGAGCCTCCTGCCCTATTAAACATCTTTATCATGAAGTTATTGTAGTTGAGCAACAATGCTTTCGAGACCCGTCGATTCTTCCATGCACATATGAGGGGAGTCTACTGTATCAAACTGATGCGCATGGATGGATCCTTGCTCAAGAGTTCGAAGTAGACTTCTACTATGGCCTACAGCCTTGGTGACTAGTTTGAGATGACAATCCTACTCTTCTAATAGTTGTTGCATTGGATCGACATCTTCTTGGAGATGAGGGGCTAAGGAGGTGAGTGCGTGAATACTTTCCCTAGTCGACTCCACTGCCTTAATCAGTTCTTGATCCCATGATAGCACAGGAGTCGAGGGCTGACTGGCAGTCTCCGTTGTTGGAATCTCGACATATGATGACGATGGAGGTAAGTATAACTCAACTAGTTGTAGAGCACGACCTTCAATTATTTTCCAACAGCCGGGACTGTGGAAAAACTTGGGAGGATAGGTGGACAAGATCACCTGTCTTGCCAAAGAGAGATCCATGGCTGAAAAAGGTATAAGATAAAAAAGGAAAACTATTCAGTATATATGGAAAAGTATGTGTAAAGCAAGAGGAAAACTATGCATATATATAGGCTTATAGGGACAGAACAAAATCTGCTAGGCGTGTAAACCTGGAAAATCACATCCCCGACAATGGCCCCAAAAACTTCATCAGCCTTTTTCTCGTGTCCGGATATGAACGGGGGACAAAGGAAGGAATCAAGCTTTTAAATTTATAACCCAAAACCTTCTAGGCCCCCACAACTTTTATTATGGGGTTGAACACAGGGACGTGGTGACATTTAGGATGCCACAGATCTCGTTCTTGGGTCGTATAAGCCAAAAGTGATGTTTGATAAAAAGGGTGCTTGAACTAGTCTAGAGGGTTGTCACGATTTAAAACAAAACATAGAAAAGAAAAGTAAAACAAAATAGAGCTCATGGTTCTACTAATCAGAGAGAAGGAGTTCCTCGCTACGTAACCACAAGTTGGGCAGTCTATGCACCCGTTCTTGGGTGTAGACAACCCTCGAACACCTAAGCAAGCATCTATATCCAAATGTAGTACGCACTATCGTGTCTATTCATGTGGGTCATCCCACTCGCTCTCGCAATGTGTGACTAAAACCATACACAATATGTCATCGACCCTCTCTTGAGGAATGACATATCAACACCTCGGAATATGCTAAATTCCCTCTCGGGTCTTAGGATATTCCGGGATGTTAGGAACAGAAAACCTTGGATCGTCCTCCTCTCGGGTTCGGATCCAAACTATCGTCTCTTAGCTATTGCTACAACGGATCTCTCGATATAGGCTGAAATAGCAGTTCAAGCAAGAAAGAGATCAACCAAACTAGATATCATAACTAAAAACGGAAGATAGAACAAGAAAACATACTAGATCTGAAATAAATCTAATTTCTTAAGGCAAAAGTACATAAACATGCCCAAATCGGGCTACATAGCCAAGAAGGAGCTCAAATAGCCATGGACAAGCATAGTCGGCACCGAACAAATATGGAAGAACATCATTGTACAAGAATCCAAGAAACACAGTAGAATAAAGGGGAAGAAGAAGAGATTTAGCCCACGGAGGAGAGGTGGCTCTCGCTCCTTTGCCTCCGTATAGGTTGGATCTCATCTTTTGGTCCTCCTCTGTAACGACCCCGCCTCTCTGTAACCCCCAATTAAGGGAGACCTGAAGGTCAGAGTCGTTATTCAATTAACAGGATTAAAGGTTCGACAAATAATCAATAACAATTATGAAATTCTACTAACTAACTGGAATTTGGTATAAAATTAAAACTTTACTTACCTTTGAAAACCTTGGAAATCTATTTATCCTGGTTTTGAATTATTCTATCTAATCCTCCTTGCACTTTATTTCTTTTTCCGCAATGTGTCACTTTATTGTTTGTTCTTTCAATTTTTGTTCCTAAAACGCCGACAAACAAAACGTCGATCAGTATATAGAAATATACTGGAATGTGGGAACAACCAAAAATCTTGCAAATATGGCTAACAATTTAATAATCACAATCAAATTATTTAACATACCAATTTACACTTTTCAGTATGACATTCTCCACCGCTTTTGCCCTAACCCTGGCATACCCACCTTAGGGTGCCCTTTGCCAATGACTTAAGGCCACCTTCTCAATCCCGAGCTTGGTGCCTGGGGGTCACCACTCATGGTGCCCACTAGTCATGCAATATCATAGGCCACATTCTTGGTGCCTGGGGTCACCACTCAAGGTGTCCATTGGTCTACCCATCTGGGCCTGACCTTTGGCATCATCCATCAGGGTGGCATGTAGGTGCGAGAATCCATACTTCTATTATTAATGTGATCATCATAGTAACTTTATATTTGCTAGTATGAACATCCAACAGATAATTTGCATTCAATGTGATTAACCATCCGAAAAATCATCGGGAAACTAAAGTGGTTATTCATAATTAACCACATCCCTGTTAATGAAGACTTGAATGCAGAAGTAACTTAATCAATCGGGAAATCAAGCAAGTACACACACAAGCTCCTGACAAAGGCATTTAATTCCTCTATTATTAATCATGTCATTATGATTCAATAATTCTAAAGGTTTCCTAGTTTATTTGCCCTTTTTTTTAGGGTTTTGACCATAATTAGGGTTTTATTTCCTTTTTATTGCCTTTACCTTACTTAATCAAATTATACATCAAACCCTAATTTTCTTGCTTAATCATCCATTAAGATTCCTAAGATCAGACTTAGTCCATTAAACACTAATTTCGAATTACTTTATCATTTCTTTTTCTAAATTTGGGTTTCCAAACATTTTAATCCACATATGGAGTTACAAACCCTAAACTTGTAATTCTATCATCAAAATAGGTTAGTAGCCATCTAAAATAGTAAATAAGTTAACCCTACTCGAATTAACTTAATTGTAAGACTAATTGTATCTTTTATCAACAATTAGGGTTTTTATCCACAAATTAACCCTTTTTCTATTCTAGAAATATACTTTTACAAAAAGAGTTAGATTCCGGGTCTCAAACCATTTTTATTAAATTCCTCATATTTTTCTGGTCACTTTTCATGTATTAGCTTTCCCCATATGAGTTTTCTATCTCCAGATATGATTTTTCTAAGATAATTTGTTTTTATCAATTTATCAACTAATTAGGAAAATCGAGGATCGCTCGAGCAATGGTCCGGTGGTCCACTTAGGATCCAGCGGCCATGATCACGCGCGCCTTAACACTGCGTTCAAAAGAAGTAAACGACAGGAATATCCTTACCAGCAAAGTTGGCATGCAGGGGCAACTTGGTAAATGACCGGGGCCTCCTTCTTCTTCTTCCTCGCGTCCCTGTTGTTGTAGCAACACCGGTCAACCGCAAGGTTGACTCTGGGCTTCAGGGCACCTTTGCTAGCGCCGATGGTCCAGAGAGCTCTGCCCCCTTCATCCAAACTGGTTGGCGCTGTCAATCTCTCACTGATGTCACGCCAAGGTCGTCAACCACCTGCCAGACTCTGGCGATGATCTCTGAGAAGATAAGAGTACAGGTCGACACGAATCGATCAATTGAGTGCACGGACGCACTCCTTGCTTCTGTACGTAGGGTTTGGACTATCAAAAGGTGATGTCGGTGCCTTGGATCTCCCTCCCCTATATATAGGGTCGAGGCAGGGTACCTGCTGGTTTGAGCGTTTCCTCAAACAGCGATGAAACCTAATGAAACTAGGGAGGAATCTTCACGATTTCCCCTCCTGAATCTAATGGGATAGTTTCCCGATTTGCTCATGAGCTGGAGTTTCGAGAATATAGGATGGAAAGTCCACCCTGTAACCAGCAGAGTTCTAGTCTCAATGGGACTTAGACGATGAGCGCCCATCGTTGGATTAAGATCCAATGGGCCTCATCACATGCGTTCAAAGGGAATTATGTGTATTTATTATTTAATTCAGGAAAACTCCTAAGTCAAAGATAATCTTGCAAAATTAATATCTCCTAAACCATAACTCTGATTTATCTCAAATTTTAACGGAACGTCTCTTTTATTATTGTCTAGCTTCGTACAAAATTTGGGAAACAAAAAGCAAAGGACGAGAAGGCTTTCTTCTCTCCCAAGTTTTTTTTCCTTAATTACTCCAAATTAATTATTAAACCTTTTCCTTTTGCCATTATCTTGTTATTTTGGGTCCCTTGGACCTCAAGAAATCCCAAAGGCACAGATTCCCATATTGGGGAAAATCTATTTGCCTTTATCTTCTTTTAATTGTCAATTACTCATATTTCCCTAACTCTTTTCATTAAATTATTCCTTTTTGAGGATTCCTCTTTATCTCCCTTATTATTTCTCTCATTGGCATTCCTTTTATTATTAGGAATCCTTTGGATATGAAAATCCACCAAGGATAACTCAATTGTACCTCTTTTAACTCATTTTCCACATTTTATCATTATTTTAAACTTCTTTCTTAATTAAGAAATATCTAATTGATCTTTTCTTTTCTTATTCCTTTATCTTTACAATTTTGGACTCCTTGGGACCCAAGGAATCCTAAGAGGCACGAAATTCATTCTTGGATTATATTCCTTTTCCTTCTAGAGGTTTCTACCTCATCTCTCTTTTCTCAACAACTCAATTATTCATTAATTAATTGAATTTCCTTATTATTGGGCCCAATAGCCAATAAAGCCCACCATCAAACAACAAGGCTATTTTAAACGAAATCCATTTATTCACAACAAATTATATTATTTGTCCAAATATCTTTAATATGAGAAATTACATTTCTCACCAGAGGAACCCAAAATTTTGGGGTTGTAACATCCTTCCCCTCTTATGAGAATTTTGCCCTCAAAATTCCATCAAGCAAGCAAACAAACAGGATAAGTCTTCTTATGTCCATTAGGGCTCCCATGTGGCTTCACCCTTTCCATGGTGTTTCCCAAGAACCTTCATTATCTCATTTTCTTCCATCTGAGTTCTTTCTTACCTTGTTATATCGTACCCTCATAGGTGACTCAGGACTTTTCAACCTTTCAAAAGCTGAATAGGTTCAGGGCACAACACATGGCTTGGGTACCTCACATAGTGCTCTAGGTCGAACTCATGCAACACATCATTTTATCCTGAGGGGTGAGGTTAACACAACCATCTCCACCAATCCATCTCAAATGGACCCATATATCGGGGACTCAGCTTTCTCAGCTGTAGCTTAGAGGGGTCGGATTTCCACATCACATATTCTCCTACAGTGAACTGCACATCAGTCTGCTTTACATCAGCTCGTGACTCATGTCACTACTGGGCTCTTTCTCAGCCATTGCATGATCAAAGCGACTTCATCTGCACACACTTGTGGTTCTTTTCTGACCTTCGTGAGGCCTCCTTCACCAACATCATCATAATGAAGTGGTGACCGACACAACCTCCCTATAGAACTTCTTGCATCCCGATAAAGGCTATGGTGGTTAACATCATATCTTAAGAATTGTCTCAATGTATTACCCTAAATGAGCACACATGCTCTCATCAAATCATACTATCCATTAGTATGGGGTGATAAACTGTACTATCATCGAGTTCTTCATGTATCCATTCCCACCTCATGGAAGTGAACCTTGGTCATACCCAAGAACTTTTGAACTCGCATCATGGTGTAGTCGAACCATCTCTTTTCATATGTAGTTCAACCAGATCTGTCCCTTGATAGAACTCTTCCTTTCTCATGTCATCTAGGTAAGGCGATCTACCATAACCCATATTGTATCTTGAACTTCTGGGTCTAAGAGAGACTCACAACATCCATAGTGATGAACTCCCATTCCCTCTCGGGAACTCTTTATACTTTATATCCATGCACTGGGTTAATGGTGTTCGTCCTTCACCTCCCGGCTTGCATGGCCACATGCTACATGCAACTTTGTTTTAAGCATCTAGAATGCTACCATCACTTACTATCTTTGTAGTATCAAGGTATATCATGACCTCCTGTATTGTTATGATTCCTCAAGCTTGATACCTCGGAAACCCTAAACCATTCTCAAAAGGGTTTTGTTACCTTCCTATCCAAAGAAGTGTATCTGAGGTTCTATCAACATCCTTTTACTACACCAAGGACTAAACTTGCTACCCAAACAACCATTAACTTGTTCAACATATCTTATTACATCTGAGTATTAACCAAAACACATCTTCTTTCCAAACTTAGGGTTAGCCAAACAACCTCAACTTCTTCTAGCCTCTAACTAAACTAGGCAGCTAGATCTCAACCAGAGCATTCATTACCACCTCTCATCCTTAAGTGTTAGGTAACATACACCTCCATGTATTAAACTTATCATCTCATCTCAAACTCTAAGTCTATCTTCATCAAGAAGCTCTGAGCTCATCCTCACTGTGATCGAACTCGACCTTGGTTAACTTGCAAATTCCACATAGCTTCTACAAAAAAAAACATCCTTATTTCTCTTACTATTTGTAAACCATCCATGTATCGTTCACTCTACAAGGGTATGTTATTATCTCTATCCTCATACCTCATAGCAACGTTCCAACTTCCATCATCTTTTATCCTTGGTGTAAGGCATGCGTACTATCCTATCTCTCACTCCCATAACAAGAAGAAATAAGCATTTGGCGGCCGTCCAAATACAGAGTTCTTCCCATTCCAAGAGTAGAGATGGTACATCCCACCTTGCCATACACCTTCAAATCTAAGTTGAAACGTGCAACTCATGTCTCCACATCACAAATATCACGATATAAAAAAAAAATTCTTCCATGGAAAACTTATCTGAAACCTACTTGGGTCACCACACAATCCTTGGTCATCTCCTCTAGGTCTATAGGGTTTCGGCACTTTTGGGGTCATCCCTCTTCCCTTATGCATCCAGAGAGTGCCCTACTCATCTGCCCTTTGGGTCCCATGAGTTCATGAAGGTGATCAATCTCCTAACCCATGGCCCTCAGACAATGATAGTTGTTACCTCCCGACCCTACAGTCATGTGCAACTAGGGAATTAGGCAACTCTGTCTTTCATCAGTCTTATCCCTACCTGACCCTTGGATAGACTTAGGATTCTATCATAGTACATGTTTAACTCAGAACCTTACCTAATCCTTCATCATCTCTCTCTGCATTCTTGGGCTGTCTTTTATCCTTTCATAAGGGTCATGACAACCTGCCTACCTTGTTCAAGCCCCATACTGGTTACCTCCATGGTAACACATCCACATTCACATAGAGATGGTTATCTATGGGTCGGTAGGTTCATTCTCATGCCATGTACTCTTCACTTAGCTTCTCAAGATCCTATGAAACCTCCTTAGGTTACCTCAAAACCAACCAAACTGGTAAACTTCCTACCAAAGGGTCGCTCTCCCAGGATGGGAGGAAACTACACCTTTATAACAAAGGTCACACGCATTCTTAGGGTTTACATCCATATGAGCATGCTTAAACCAACAACTACTAAGGCACCAATGTACCTACAAAACCATGCTAGGTCACACTTGTCCTCATCCTCAACATTACATTAACTTAGTTGTGAGGGGTTCATCAAACATACCCTTAACGTAAGGGATTTCCTTTACCTCTACACAAGAGGAGTACCATGCTCGAAACTATAGAGACTCAAATCTCATCATACGCATTGGGTACATTGCTTCCACTTTTAGGCCTAGGAACCCTAGGTTCTCCTTTGGATATCCAACTACATGCTCAACCTCTTAACCATGAATAAAGCATGTCCAAGGTATGCCATGTTCTCCCATGATCCTTTTATATGAGCAACCCTCAGAGTTGAGTCCTCCTCAAGGACATTCAACTAGGTATAAAACCTCACAATAGGGTACTTAAACCTCCTCAGGGTCTAAGGCACTCTTTATCTCGTCCAACAGGTAACCCCTTATACCCTGGGTACTAGAAGCATCGTCCTCTCTCTAGGGTTTGGTTCATCTAAAGGCAACCAAGATATCATCAGCCTCCAGGGATCAACCATAAGGCAACCACTATCATCCACTTAGGTCGCATCATTCTAGACTCCCACTATTCCTCAAGTTTTGGGGTTTTAGGCTTCCAACCTCCTTGTTGGGGTTCTGCTTCCTCTCTCTAGAGCTCATTCCACCTCCAACCATACTTACTAGAGGTCCCTTCTCCATGAAGGCTTGTGCTCACAAGCATACCCCTATGTGGTTGAATCCTATGCTCAACTCATGTTTGGCTCAAGAGCATCCATACCCCTTTCATAATTCGTCCATCATGATCTCTTAACCTGGATTTCATCAAGCTATACCCTACATGCCTAAGCCAATAGGGTAACTATAGGTTCTCCCCTAACCTCATTCACGAAGGATCTATCCTTTGCTATGGCATGCACGACCCTCTCCAGGGTTGGGTTGCACAAGGTACTAGGTCATCCACCCTCTTATGGCATCCCAAAGGCATGACCAACCAAACACTCGGTCAACCATGACATCTAACTCATCATGTCATCTCTCTCTATAACCTTCACTTAGGGTTAGGGTTACCCTCATCCTCAAAGGATGTACTAGGTCTCTATTTTTAATGGAGATCTCTACCTCCAAGACTAACTCTCTCTACTCATCCCCATGTCAAGGAGGTCTAGCCTTAGATCTTCTCCTGAGGGCAATGACAACTCGTGTCATACGACCTAAGCATGTATCTATTCTTTAGTTTGCACTTAATCTATTAAGCTTATGTCCATGACATCTTATTTACATGCTTTTCATTAATTTGTTGGAGGATTTCTTAGACCTTATCAACTTTTCCCATACCTCAAGAGGGTGAGGAGAAGAGAGAAAACCCTAATCCTTAAGGTCCTTAATAGAATTTGAGTTGAGAAGGGATGAACAAGATGAGAGAGTTCTAAAGGTATCTTATTTCGAATCATACCCTAAGACTTTGGCCAGGCAGTCACACAGATTCGGGAGTCCTCGTATTCCGACTAGCGGTGCGGAGGAAAATATTGCCAGCCCCCGGTCGTGATCCTATTCTAGACACCTCTGTTTTGGATAATCCTCTAATGACTCCCTTGGGTTCTACAGAATTTGTAAAATTTAATAATTATTAAGAATTAAGTGAGGAACCTATGCTCTGATACCAATTGTAATGACCCCGCCTCCCGGTAACCCCCAATTAAGGGAGACCCGAAGGTCAGAGCCGTTATTCAATTAACAGGATCAAAGGTTCGACAAATAATCAATAACAATTATGAAATTCTACTAACTAACTGGAATTTGGTATAAAATTAAAACTTTACTTACCTTTGAAAACCTTGGAAATCTATCTATCCTGGTCATGAATTATTGTATCTAATCCTCCTTGCACTTTATTTCTTTTTCCTCAATGTGTCACTTTACTGTTTGTTCTTTCAATTGTTGTTCCTAAAATGCCGACAAACAAAATGTCGGTCAGTATATCGAAATATATTGGTATGTGGGAACAACCAAAAATCTTGCAAATGTGGCTAACAATTTAATAATCACAATCAAATTAATTAACATACCAATTTACACTTTTCAGTATGACATTCTCCACCGCTTTTCCCCTAACCCTGGCATACCCACCTTAGGGTGCCCTTTGCCAATGACTTAAGGCCACCTTCTCAATCTCGAGCTTGGTGTCTGGGGGTCACCACTCATGGTGCCCACTAGTCATGCAATATCATAGGCCACCTTCTTGGTGCCTGGGGTCACCACTCAAGGTGTCCATTGGTCTACCCATCTGGGCCTGACCTTTGGCATCATCCATCAGGGTGGCATGTAGGTGCGAGAATCCATACTTCTATTATTAATGTGATCATCATAGTGACTTTATAATTTGCAAGTATGAACATCCAACAGATAATTTGCATTCAATGCGATTAACCATCCGAAAAATCATCGGGAAACTAAAGCGGTTATTCATAATTAACCACATACGTGTTAATGAAGACTTGAATGCAGAAGTAACTTAATCAATCGAGAAATCAAGCAAGTACACACACAAGCTCCTGAAAAAGGCAGTTAATTCCTCTATTATTAATCATGTCATTATGATTCAATAATTCTAAGGGTTTCCTAGGTTATTTACCCTTTTTTTAGGGTTTTGACCATAATTAGGGTTTTATTTCCTTTTTATTGCCTTTACCTTACTTTTATCAAATTATACATCAAACCCTAATTTTCTTTCTTAATCATCCATTAAGATTTCTAAGATCAGACTCAGTCCATTAAACCCTAATTTTGAATTACTTTATCATTTCTTTTTCTAAATTAGGGTTTCCAAACATTTTAATCCACATATGGAGTTACAAACCCTAAACTTGTAATTCTATCATCAAAATAGGTTAGTAACCATCTAAAACAGTAAATAAGTTAACCTTACTAGAATTTATTTAATTGTAAGACTAATTATATCTTTTATCAACAATTAGGGTTTTTATCCACAAATTAACCCTTTTTCTATTCTAGAAATATACTTTTACAAAAATAGTTAGATTCAGGGTCTCCAACAATTTTTATTAAATTCCTCATATTTTTCTGGTCACTTTTCATGTATTAACTTTCCCCATATGAGTTTTCTATCTCCAGATACGATTTTTCTAAGATAATTTGTTTTTATCAATTTATCAACTAATTAGGAAAATTGAGGATCGCTCGATCAATGGTCCGGTCGTCCACTTAGGATCCAACGGCCATGATCACGCACGCCTTAACACTGCGGTCAAAAGAAGTAAAGGATAGGAATGTCCTTACCAGCAAAGTTGGCATGGAGGGGCAAGTTGATAAATGATCGAGGCCTCCTTCTTCTTCCTCGCGTCCCTATTGATGTAGCAACGCCGGTCAACCGCAAGGTTGACTCTGGGCTTTAGGGCACCTTTTCTCACGCCGATGGTCTAGAGAGCTCCGCCCCCTTCACCCAAACTGGTTGGCACCATCAATCGCTCGCTGAAGTCATGCCAAGGTCATCAACCACCTGCTAGACTCCGGCGATGATCTCTTAGAAGATGAGAGTACAGGTCGACACGAATCGATCAATTGAGTGTACGGATGCACTCCTTACTTCTGTACGTATGGTTTGGACTATCAAAAGGTGATGCCGGCACCTTGGATCTCCCTCCCC
This sequence comes from Alisma plantago-aquatica, assembly GCA_963693085.1. Classification (NCBI taxonomy): domain Eukaryota; kingdom Viridiplantae; phylum Streptophyta; class Magnoliopsida; order Alismatales; family Alismataceae; genus Alisma; species Alisma plantago-aquatica. The sequence continues at coordinate 1,502,623,432 of OY856410.1, read as the reverse complement.
TATATATAGGGTCCAGGCAGGGTACCTACTGGTTTGGGTGTTTTCTCAAACAGCGACGAAACCTAATGAAACTAGGGAGAAATCTTCACGATTTCCCCTCCTGAATCTAATGGGACAGTTTCCCGATTTTCTCATGTGCTGGAGTTTTGAGAATCTAGGATGGAAAGTCCACCCTGTAACCAACAGAGTTCTAGTCCCAGCGGGACTTAGACGATGAGCGCCCATCGTTGGATTAGGATCCAACGGGCCTCATCACATGCGTTCAAAGGGAATTATGTGTATTTATTATTTAATTTAGGAAAACTCCTAAGTCAAAGATAATCTTGCAAAATTAATATCTCCTAAACCATAACTCCGAATTATCTCAAATTTTAAGGGAACGTCCCTTTTATTGTTGTCTAGCTTCGCACAAAATTCGGGAAACAAAAAGCAAAGGATGAGAAGGCTTTCTTCTCTCCCACGTTAGTTTTCCTTAATTACTCCAAATTAATTATTAAACCTTTTCCTTTTGCCATTATCTTGTGATTTTGGGTCCCTTTGACCTCAAGAAATCCCAAAGGCACGGATTCCCATATTGGGGAAAATCTATTTGCCTTTATCTTCTTTTAATTGTCAATTACTCATATTTCCCTAACTCTTTTCATTAAATTATTCCTTTTTGAGGATTCCTCTTTATCTCTCTTATTATTTCTCTCATTTGCATTCCTTTTATTATTAGGAATCCTTTGGATATGAAAATCCACCAAGGTTAACTCTATTGTACCTCTTTTAACTCATTTTCCACATTTTATCATTATTTTCAACTTTTTTCTTAATAAAGAAATATCTAATTGATCTTTTCTTTTCTTATTGCTTTATCTTTGCAATTTTTGACTCCTTAGGACCCAAGGAATCCTAAGAGGAACGAAATTCATTCTTGGATTATATTCATTTTCCTTCTAGAGGTTTCTACCTCATCTCTCTTTTCTCAACAACTCAATTATTCATTAATTAATTGAATTTCCTTATTATTGGGCCCAATAGCCAATAAAGCCCACAATCAAACAACAAGGCTATTTTAAACGAAATCGATTTATTCACAACAAATTAGATTATTTGTCCAAATATCTTTAATATGAGAAATTACATTTCTCACCAGATGAACCCAAAATTTTGGGGTTGTAACATCCTCCTTGATCAGATTTGCACTCCTTGGTCCTCTTTCTCTCTAGATCCACCCCGAACAATAGCTTGGTGGGTGAACGGAGATGGATGACGATGGAGGTCATGGGTATTCTCACTCCTCAGCTTCCTCCCTTGGAGATCGAAGACGAGGGGATGATGGAGAGTGGTGGAGATGGGAAGCTCGCCAAAGAGGAGGGTGTAGGGTGAGCTCTTTGGACTTCTCAGACCTCTGGACTCTCCCATAGAACTCTGGGAACCTTCAGATCTCGGAGCAGTAGCCTCTCGGCATCCTTGGTCGAGGTCCCCATCAAATGAGTGAGGGGACACCTATTCATAGAGGCAGACTGCAGACCGCAGCCAGTAGGTCACGAGGTCGGCCACGGTCACAGCCAACACCATGGTCGTGATTCATGGAGTGGAAATAGCGGTCGCGGTGATGAAGATCGCAGTCACAAGCTGGGCGCCATGGTCGTGGCGGGAGACCACGGTCGTGGTGGAGGGAGTCAGCCACAGTCGTGGCTAAAGGACACGGTCGTGGAGAGGAATCGCGGTCGTAGTTGTGGAAGGAAAAACTATGGTCACGGTTATTGGGAACCGCAGTCACGGTTATTGGCCACGGTCGTGGTGGATGGCCATGTTCGTGGCGAATATTCGCGGTCGTGGTTGTTGAAGATGCAAACCGTGGTCGCGGTGTTGAAGCCCATGGTTGTAGTTATTGGCCACAGTCGTGGTGAGGGATCGCGGTCGTGGTGTTGAATACCGCGGTCACGGTTATTGGCCATGGTCATGGCGAAGGTAGACGGTCACAGTCGTGGCAGGTGGCCACGGTCGTGGCGAGGACCGTAGTCGCAGTTTTGAAGGTCGCAGTCACGATGGGCACCATGGTCTTGCTTGATTGTCACGGTCATGGTCAGGGTGGATTGCCACGGTCGTGGCTGGTTGTCACGGTCATGGCGGGTTCATAGTTGTCGCAAAAACCATGTGTCGGGGAGAAATCTTTGGAGAATAGATGTTTTGTCTGGTTCGGTGCCTACAAGTCCCAAAATTGGCTACATTGGCTACATTATTGGCTATTCTAACTACATTATCTAATGAGAGAAAGAAAGCATAAAACATTAGCATTATTGGGCATATTAAGACCAAGGTGACATGAAACTATAGATAAAATGCGTAGGTAATATGCGTAGATTTGGGTGTTATCAACTATCTAAATATTTAATTTTATTCGTTTATGTTTCTAATAAACATGTTTATGTGATCATACCCAAGAATACTGAAAATGTACATGATTGGATTTGATGTCCCGCTAAGTATTCTAATAAAGAAATTCATGATTTTGAATTTTTCACACTTGACCTCTTAGAATCGGGAAGGAAAATCTCAGGGTCAATATAATGTCATTCATACTCTTTATTAGTGAGGAAGAAGGAAAAGTTGACAAGATTTTTTTTCATTTATCTTTAGTCTTTAGAATGTATGTGTTGGAGATAAGGTTGGGTCTAAAATTTTTATCTTATAAGATTTCTCCAACTTTGATCTAGAAAATCCCCTTATATGTTCAATTTAGGTTATATATAAAAACCATTCTTTAGGAAGATGATAAATTGGGTTTGGAATTAGCAAAAAAGATTCCTCAAGAACTATAAAGTATTCTCTTTAGATTTATTAAAATAAAATGATTACATATTTAATATTAATGGGCTTCCAAATACCATACACCCATGTTGGACTCATAGGATCAACTCGATCTGGTCTAGGAAATTTGTTGTTTTTTAACAAGTTGATCCACAATTTACATCATGGATTTTTTGGGTTGTGTCATAGATGTGAGAGTGTCATGATGAATCACATAGGGGGCAAACATGTGTCTAAAATATGTTTTCATATTAGTTAGATCAAAACAATGTAAAAGGTAAATTTGATATAGGACACTGTTATTGGTTTCTAGGATATGGTTAGATTGTGTGGGATCTCAAACTAAATTGCCTAAGAATCTTATCCCTAAGATACGGCAATGAGTTTTATTGTGTTTCCATATTGTGACTAGAACACAATAAAATCACATACATATCATTACATATGGAAACAAATACAAGTTATGCACCTTACATGATTGCCTTCTTCTAGTCTTACTTGCATGGTATATAAATGATTGCATGCCTGGTCATAGTTGTTCACAATCTCATTGCTATGAAGATATTTACAACAAAGGCTAAATATGGGCATTGAGCTAGATCATACCAAGCTTTTATGGGTACATGCTCAAACTCATATTTCTAAATGGGTTTCTAGACAGTTCTGGGTCTATATAATGTTTCAAATTTTGACAGATGCCCAACCCTTTCTATAATTTTGGATAAGGACTTGGTTCATTCTTAAGATATTTTAAAGCACATATGTAGATACATGTGGGCACTCTTATTATATAGTTGGTGTTGTGCTAAGCATGAAGGATTGATTTTGAAGCTGTTCTTTTCCCTCCCGCGCTCTGTTTCTTAAACGTGCTGGTTCTTGCTTCTCTTACGGGTAACTTAGCTTCTTTTCGATATGATGTTAGGGGTTCCTTTTTGGGTAATTTTGCCCATTTAGAAACCTGAAGTTCTGGTAGCTGAGAAGGTCAGAAGCTTCAAGGCTAGCTACAGGTAGGAAAACTAGTGTGCGTTCTATGTCAAGCTATTGTTACTACTTGTGGGTACACTGAATGCATGTAATAGTGGCTTGTAATAGTCTTCTTCTGGTAGGAATGCTTGGAACTAGCTTGTTTAGTTAGATTGATCTTCTTAGTTTTGTCTTGTCTAGAAATCATGTGTTCCCCCTGCATGGGGATTTTGATCTTTGTTTGAGCTATTTTAGCTCATGTCGATGTAATGGGGTACTTAGTGCCCAAAGTTTTTGGATTATACAGTAACACGCTTTTTTGACCGACCAATAAATATATATGTAGATACATATCTAAGAATATAGCTCAAGAAGTGTCTTTTTGATGATACATGTCATTTAGTAAGTAATAAAACCACAACACTTAGAACTTGATAACGGAATCCAACCTAATGTATTACATAAACATTGTCTAAGAGTAGAAACATTTTAGAAATTTAGATCATATCATGAGATTGAATTAAAAATCATCCAACAAGCATGCACCTTTGATTAGAAAATACACATTCATTCAACGAGTAGTTCATTACTATATTATTAATATCCTTATAGAAAACATCTAATCAATGTACAATGTATCCAATCAAAAAGGATATATTATAGTGTAAATTTTTGCAAGTACGTAAAATATCAAACGTGTATAGCTACACACAGACATTTGTTATTTGATACATTTACATGTAACTTATAGAGGAATATGGATTTCCAAGTATGAATTTATCTTTAGCCTGGACCCGACCTGTATAGAAAAAATAAGATGTGCTATGTGGATACAAAACTAAACACAAAGTTGCACATATCTTTTTAAATCCATACGTAAAGACAGAATAGAAGAGGGAGGCAACAAACCAATCCCTCATTTATCTTCATATATTCGTAAAGACAAAATGTGAGCAGATTTATATTTAGTTTTATGTTCACATAGCATATTCTTAATAATTTAGGTCAAAAATCCGTGTTAGGTCCATCCATGTAAGCTATATGGACCTAAGGGATATGGATCGTGTAACACTCCAATTTTCTTATCACAGGAGAAAAGGCTATTGTTTTCATTGGGGAGTGTCACTAACATGATATGCATACAATAGTATAGATAAGAATCATTATAGACTATGTATGAAATAAATTCCCATAAATTCTCAAGAAAAGGAAGATAGTTACATCAATTGTATAACAAGCCTATATACATGATGCTAAAACTTATACTATGTCTTAATATCTCGGATCACCCCACCAAGCAAATCTATGTAGATTTTTTCTCTACCTTGACCTCTCTTCCTAAATATTAGTACCTGCAGACATCTCGACCTCAGCCATGCACAAAGAGAAACCTAGGGTAGAGTAAGTGGCATTGAACATGAACAAATTGAAACTAAAAGCTAGAGTAAGATCTAAAGATATAAACATAGAAGCTTGATGTGTCTTTCATTTATGTCTTTTATTTGATTTGTGGCCACCATAATACGATAAGTCCTCCTGAATTAGCATATCTATGCCCTGAATTGGTACTAAAGTACCTTTGAATTGGCAATATACACCTTTGAATGACACCAAGGTGTCTCTAAAATGTGACTATGCCCTGAATTGGTACCGAAGTACCTCTGAATTGGAGTAAACACTCCTTTGAATTTACAAAAGATGCTTCTGAATCATCCCAGGACTAACTGAATGAGGATTTATCATATAATGTCTTATGTGAAGTTTCTGAGTTAATTATCTAAAATCTAAAATTACTGAATTTTGAATCTGAAGTTATCTTATACTAAAGCTAAAAACTGATAACTAGATATGTACTAAATTTTGAATGTAGATTTGAATTTTTGATCTTAAATTCTGAACTGAATTTAAATCTGAATATGAATATGAATCTCAATACTACATAACTGAGATTGGGTCTGAAACTTAACTACTCACACAATGAGTAATCTATGTCTAACTCTAAATCTAATATCCTTTTTATTAGGATACATCTTAATATAAAACTTTGATTTCAAAGAATGTTTACAGTCTTAAGTATAGTTTGATATCAGATATATGACATCTAAATTTAAAGGCTTGAGAAAGATAAACTGAACTGCATTTACAAATATTAAGTATCTAAAAGTAGCTTAAATACCTAAAATATGATATCCTCACATTGTAACTCCATCTGAATAAATTCTTATTACTAAAAGCATTATTGGATATGAGATGTGCGCTAATAGCTAAATGTATGAAAGTAACTTAATCTCTAATTTACTTAGTAAGAATGGGTAGGCTAAATCATAACAATAATAAAATTGAATGGACACAGTCCATTTACCTTATTTGAAAAGATCCTTAATGTAGTCTTGATTTTTGTTCCATAACGTAATCACCAGAATAACATCAATTTTTTTTTTTGGAAAAGGTTATAACTTTTATTAAACACACTAAAAAATGAGTGGAATCAGATAATACAGATGTCATCAAGAGGTACAATATAATGTACTATTAAAAGGGGCACATGAATTACATACATATTCATAAATGGTAGAAGTCATACTACACATCATCCTGATTTAGACACCTATAAAGACACATGCGATGTGCAACAAGACATGACACGTTTAACATATCCTAATAGCAGATGACAAAATCTACTAGTCTCCAGATTTGTTAAGATTCATCTGCAAATCAGTGTACATGTATATCATGGAATAGATGGATTAAGCACTGACTTTCTGAACTCCTTAGTTGCTTTCTAATTCTTCATTCTCCTAAGCCGTAAGCAGTTCATCCAGCTTCTTTGATTGGGATCGAGTCATATATGTTATAGGTTTTTTCCCCCTTCTAATTCGATTTTCTCTACCCATCTTTCCTGAGAACCTCTGTGTATTTATTTCTATATTAGGGAAGAATAATTCTTGTGAATCCACCATTAGCTCTGCAATACTTTGTGTCGTACACTTATTGTTGATGTCATAATCAATGGAATGTGTAATCACTTCATCCAATGTAGGATTGACTGTATGTTGACTAACTACATTCATCACTTTGCTTTCCTTTGGTGTTCCTTCTGAGTGCATACTCACTATGGCAACAGAGTATTATACACCGTCTATGTCATCTTCATGATCTGTAACTTATTCTTGTACTGGATTGTTAATCTGCTTGCATTTTCGTGTCCAGACCTTTTGTCCTACTGAGTTATTTCTAGGCAAAACATTGTTTGAAACTGTTGGAATGATAACTTCAATACCAGTGTCTTCATCTTCCTGCAAAACATCATATCTATTATGTCTCAAAGTTCGTTTGCCTCTGTTAGGATTATATCTAGTAGTTTTCCAAATTTGACGTCGTGCATGTATGTTCTGTCCATAGTAAATCTTCCATCGTTCCTCTTCTTGTACCCAAGTTACACCTACATCATCAGTATTTATCACATGATCATCTATGGACGATGAACCCACTACAACTTTGCATTGATCAGGATTATGTCCCATGATTTCGCATCTCATACAAATCAAGGAAATCGATTCGTATTCCACTTTGAATTCAGATCTATTGATAATAACTACCGGGAAGATTGGAACATAAGTGCCCATTTTTAGAAGTACTTCTAATCTGGAAAACCTACTATGAGAACAATTGGTGGTATGATTGTCCACCCTTACCAATCTTCCCAAAGCTGCTCCATTTATTTTCAAAAATCACTTTGTTATACAGATGAAGTGGTAAATCAATAACTCTAGTCCATGTAATTATCTGAGAAGGGAGACTGTTGGATGGAATGAAATTTTCATCCCAAGGCCATGCCATTAAACAAGATCTGAAGATCATCTAGGGTCTTCCAGTTAAAATGTTCAAGTAATCTTCTTGACAAGAGAACTGAATGGAAAAATGATTGAAATTGAGTTCGAAAATGTTCCATCTAGAAATAGGCTTCCAGATCAATCTTAGTCGATCTTTGAAAGTCAAGTAACCTATGATCTTCCCAATCAGTTTAACAATGACAGTGAACTTCCACTACCAAAAACATAGTATAGGTGACAGTCATGTAAAGGTTACACATTTTAGGTGACATGCTTGTGCATCACTTATAATCTGTATAGACCTGTGTGAAATAGATGACATACATTTTATCATTTTTAAAAGGTTACACACTTTAGGTGGCATACATGTAAATCATCTATAATTTGTATAATCCTACGTAATATAGATGACATACTTTTTATCATACATGAAAGGGTTACACCAAATAGGTGATATATATTTGAATCACCTATGCTCTAATGGGGGTTTTCCATATAGGTGACATGTATATGAGTAACATGTGATCTATAAGGGGGTATATATTTAGGTGACACACATGCATGTCACCAAACTTTTAGGTGACACATGTACTTGTCACCTAAACTTTAGGTGATAGACATGTCAGTCATCCAATGTCTCCCAACCAATAATAAGCATCAACAAGCTTCATGGGGATATATTAATACATTTATTGACAATTCATAAAGGAAGATATGTTAGAGAATTTGTTGTTGAGAGTCTTTCTAACTAATCTAGAGGGTCAATCATAGAGCGATATTGGCATAAAGATCTTCTCCCAAACTCATATATGTCTCTTTCGTGAACATTCTAAGGCTAATGGACATTTGTCTTGCAAGGAAAATTGCTCCTTGACAACGGCTTGCATAGACCACCCACCCCCAGCAAGTAATTGCTGTAAAAGAGTGGTTGTTGTCGAAAGTACTCAAACGACCTTGCTCCCATCGTCCCCAAACTCATACACATCTCTTTAATAAATAGTTAAGAGGACAATACATATATACATGTCTCAAATCTAAGCATTTTCAAGGACTTGCTATGAGAGGACACTATCATGATATAGCCCCTAGCTCTACCCAGAAGCCTTTTCACAGACTTTCTACCGACACACATTGTCATGATATAGACCATGGCTCCTCTGTAATACATTTTGGGAGATTTTCATGAGCAGATATTCTCATGATATGGGCCTAGTCTCCTCACAAATACATTTTTAGGAACTTGTTGTGAGAGGACACTATGAAGATATGGGCCACAAGTCCTCAAAGCTACATTTCAAGGAATTTGTTGTGATTGAACACTGTCATGGTATGGTTCATGGATCCTTCCAAATGTATTTTCATGAGTATATATCAGTACATTTATTTTACAACTTGTAAAGGTGATGTGTGAGAGAAAGTATTGTTGAGAGTCATTCTAAGTGATTCATAAATGGATATTGGTATGAAAATAGTCACCAAACTCATACATGTCTCTTTAGTAATCATTCTATGGACAATGAGCCTTTGTCTTATGAGGCACATTTCTCCTTGGAAACATCTTACATAGACGACCTCCCACCCCCAGTAATGATTTCTACAAATGGGAGGTAGCTACCACAAGCACCCAATCAACCAAGCTTCAATTGTCCCCAAACTCATATATGTCCATTTATGAATAGTTAAGAGGACAATACATATATACACGTCTCAAGGACTTTTTTGTGAGAAGAAGATGTCATAACATAGGCCCTAGACCCTCCTCGAAGAATTTTAATAGACTTGTCTGAGAGGACATTGTCATGTTATGGGTCGTAGCTCCTCACACATAAATTTTTGGGGACTTTACTGAGAGGATTCTCATGATATGGTCATGGATACTCACAAATGGAGTTTCAAGGACTTGTTGTAAGAGACCACTATCATGATACGGGCCCAAGGTCCTCACAAATGCATGTCAAGGGACTTGTTATGAGATGATATTGTCATGATATGGTCCCAAGATCATCACAAATGCATTTCAAGGGACTTGTTGTGAGATGATAGTGTCATGATATGGGCCATGGCTCCTCCTAAATGCATTTATGGACATTATCAATAAATGGGCCCTGACACTTCCTTAATGCATTTGAAGGGACATGTTGTGAAAGGACACTATAATGATATGGGTCATGGCACCTCCCAAATGCATTTTTAGGGACGCGCTATGAGATCACATGTGTCATGATATGGGCCCTGACACCTCCCAAATGCATTTTCATGGACTTGTTATAAGAGGATGTTCTCATGATATGAGACCTGACACCTCCCAAATGTATTTTTAAGGACTTACTATGAGATAACATTGTCATCATATGTGCCATGGCACCTCCCAAATATATTTTAAGGACTTACTATGATGCCTTACTTTAATGCTAGTGTATCACGTTCTATTGTGATCACGACGTGCGTCATGGAGACAATCGTGATATTGCATTGTGAGATATGGGTTGTGGCACCTACCAAATACATTTTTAGGGACTTGATGTGAGATAATATTTGTCTTGAAATGGGCCCTGACACCTCCCTAATGCATTTGAAGGGACATGTTGTGAAAGGACACTATCATGATATGGGTTGTTGGGTCTTATTTTGGTCAAGATTGTCGTTTCTCTTGTGTTTTGGGTCGAGAAAGATGTGCACCATGTGCATTTGAGGTCAAGATAGTTGTTGTTTTGGTTGTGATGGTTGGCCTAGTTTCAATCGTGATGGTTTAATCTGCTTCTAGACGTGATACTTCATTTTGGTCTGGTCATGACACTACATTTGATGCGATCACGACTTTCTATTGTGAGGGTGGGTCGTGACGTTGTGTTGTGGGTTGGTCTCAAAGCCTATGTGTAACATTAGTCATGACACCTTACTTTAATATGGGTGTATCACATTCTATCGCGGTCACGACATGCGTCGTGGAGATAGTCGTGATGTTGCGTTGTGAGATATGGGTCATGGCACCTCCCAAATATATTTTTAGGTACTTAATTTGAGATAACATTTGTCTTGAAATGGGCCCTGACACCTCCCAAATACATTTGGAGGGACATGTTGTGAAATGACACTATCATGATATGGGTTGTTGGATCTTATTTTGGTCAAGATTGTCATTTCTCTTGTATTTTAGGTTGAGAAAGATGTGCACCATGTGTGTTTGAGGTCGAGACAGTTGGTGTTGTTTTGGTTGTGATGGTTGGCCTTGTTTCATTTGTGATGGTCCATTCTACTTCTGGACGTGACACTTCATTTTGGTTTGGTCGCGACATTGTGTTTGATACAGTCGCGATGTTGTGCTATGAGGATGGGTCGTGACGTTGTGTTGTGGGTTGGTCATGAAGCCTCTGTGTAACACCGGTCATGATGCCTTGCTTTAACGCTATTGTATCACATTCTATCGTGGTCACGACGTGCATCGTGGAGACATTTGTGATGTTGCTTTGTGAGATATGGGTCATGGCACCTCCCAAATGTATTTTTACAGACTTGATGTGAGATAACATTTGTCTTGAAATGGGCCATGACACCTCCCAAAAGCATTTGGAGGGACATGTTGTGAAAGGACACTATCATGATATGGGTCATGGAACCTCCCAAATGCATTTTTAGGGACTTGATGTGAGATAACATTTATCTTGAAATGGGTCCTGACACCTCCCAAATACATTTTCATACACTTGTTATGAGAAGACGTTGTCATGATATGAGACTTGACACCTCCCAAATGCATTTTTAAGGACATACCATGAGATGACATTATCATCATATGTGTCATGGCACCTCCCAAATGTATATTCAAGGACTTGGGATGGTTTTGGTTGTGATGGTTGGCCTTGTTTCAGTCATGATGGTCTGTTCTACTTCTTGATGAGACACTTCATTTTGGTCTGGTTGTGACATTGCGTTTGTTGCAGTCGTGATGTTGTGCTGTGAGGGTGGATCGCGACATTGTGTTTTGGGTTGGTCGCGAAGCCTATGTGTAACGCTGAACGTGACGCCTTGCTTTAATGTTGTTGTATCATGTTCTCTTGTGGTCGCAATGTGCGTCGTGGAGACAGTCACAATGTTGTGTTGTGAGATATGGGTTGTGGCACCTCCTAAATGTATTTTTAGGGACTTGATGTGAGATAACATTTGTCTTGAAATGGGCCCTGAAACTTCCCAAATGCATTTGTAGGGACATGTTGTGAAAGGACACTATCATGATATGGGTCGTAGAATCTCCCAAATGCAGTTTTAGGGACTTGATTTGGGATAACAATTTTCTTGAAATGGTCCTTGACACCTCCCAAATGCATTTTTATGGACTTTTTGTGAGAGGACACTGTCATGATATGGGACCTAACAACTTCCAAATGTGTTTCTAAGGACTTACTGTGAGATGACATTATCATCATATGTGCCATGGCACCTCCCAAATGTATTTTCAAGGACTTGGGATGGTTTTGATTGGATGGTTGGCCTTGTTTCAGTCGTTATGGTTCATTCTACTTTTGTACGTGACACTTCATTTTGGTCTGGTCGCGACGTTGCGTTTGTTACAGTCATGACATTGTGCTCTGAGGGTGGGTCGCGGCCTTGTGTTGTGGGTTGATCGTGAAGCCTATGTGTAACGATGGTTGTGACACCTTGCTTTTACGATGTCGTATCACATTCCATCATAGATGCGACATGCGTCGTGGAGACAGTCACAATGTTGCATTGTGAGATATGGGTTGTGGCACCTTCCAAATGTATTTTTAGGGACTTGATGTGAGATAACATTTGTCTTAAAATGGGCCCTGACACTTCCCAAATGCATTTGTAGGGACATGTTATGAAATGACACTATCATGATATGGGTCATGGAATCTCCCAAATGCATTTTTAGGGACTTGATGTGAGATAGCATTTGTCTTGAAATGGGTCCTGACACCTTCCAAATGTATTTTCATGGACTTATTGTGAAAGGACGTTGTCATGATATGGGACCTGACACCTCCCAAATGCATCTTTAAGGACTTACGGTGAGATGACATTATCATCATATGTGCCATGGCACCTCCCAAATTTATATTAAAGGACTTGGGATGGTTTTGCTTATGATGGTTGGCCTTGTTTCAGTCATGATGGTCCATTCTACTTCTGGACATGACACTTCATTTTGGTCTGGTCACGACTGTGGTCATGACATTGTGCTGTGAGGGTGGGTCATGACCTTGTGTTGTGGGTTGGTCGCGATGTTCTAACGCGGTCACGACGTGTTTCGTGGAGGCAATCGCAATGTTACATTGTGATATATAGGTCATGGCACCTCTCAAATGCATTTTTAGGGACTTGATGTGAGATAACATTTGTCTTGAAATGGACCCTAACACCTCTTAAATTCATTTGAAGGGACATGTTGTGCAAGGAAACTATCATGATATGGGTCGTGGCACCTCCCAAATGAATTTTTAGGGAGTTGATGTGAGATAACATTTGTCTTGAAATGGTCCATGACACCTCCCAAATGCATTTTTATGGACTTGTTGTGAGAGGGCGTTGTCATGATATGGGACCTGACACCTCCTGAATGCATTTTTAAGGATTTACTGTGAGATGACATTATCATCATATGTTCCATGGCACCTCCCAAATGTATTTTCAAGGACTTGGTATGGTTTTTGTTATGACCCTATCTGAGCTTAATCAATATGTTAGGGTTTATGTGGATGATTACATGCTTTACTAAATTGACAATTACTTAAACATGATAAATGACGATATATCAATTATGATATGTTAAACCTAATGAGAACCCCAAGTATGCTATCTCTTTGTATAATTAGGGTTTAAGATTTGGAAACCCTAATCGGCCCAAATTAGGGTTTTGATGACATATGAATACAGAATTTGATAAGTATAGTGTCTCACTAAATAATTTTTAGTATTTTATGTGTAACTCTGATTGTAGTCAAATTTGGATATAATATGTATAACTCAATCTTGCATTTTAGGGGAAAAACTTCAGAATATTTGGATGTTCTTTGGAAGTCATTCTTGGTCGAGATATACTTCAACCGACCATGCTGACAGAATGTTGTTCAGTAGTATATTATTTGATTTTTAATTATTTATTGGTAACTCATAATGATCTTAAAATTTTACTTCAGCTCTGAAAGTGCATTTAAGATATTGTGATAAATTTTCATAATTTTTGGAGAAGGTTTGATCTCTGAAATACATGAATTACAGTAATAGTTTTATAACAGAAAATTCAGCCGAAATAAGAGAAAGTATAGTGAGGGGTCAATGTGCAATTGACCCAAGCAGCTCAATTGCTATATATGGTCAACCTAACACACTAGTAGCTCTCATAATTCTTGATTCATTCCAGAGAAATGAAATCCTAGAGAGAGAGAGAGAGGGTGAGTTAGGGTTTGAGAGGAGAAAGAGGTGGAATTGCTGATTTAGGGTTTCTCTATCCGAGATATGATGAAATCAAGTAAGTTTAGCTTCTTTACATAGACTTTAATGGTGAATTTTCTCTCACATGTCAAGATTTCGTCCCTCCTATGTTTTTATCTGAAATGGTATCAAAACTTCCCCTTTTCTCTCTCTTTCTTTATAATCCCTCATTTTTAGGGTTTCCGAGTTGAAAGGAAGAAGAATTGGGTGAATTGCTAGGGATTTGATATGAGATCGAGATTTTCAGGGATGAGCTGCATTTTTAAGGTGTTTGCACACCTTAGGGTGAGTGGGAACTTCCTTTAAATAGTATATTGCACGGAAATTTGTTAAATCGTCCATAATCTTCACTTGCTTAGCATGCAACTACAAACCCTAAATTGTCTATTTGATCTAAGTTGTTGCAAAATGATATGAAATGGATTCTTTCTCTATTTGGCAGTGTCTAGTATATGGGGGTCGGATCATACTAACAGGTGGTACGGGGGACAAAGCTCTAGTGGAAGTCTCCTTAAATTACAAAATGTAGTGTCTAACATCAACCAGAGGGCCTGGTGGCACTAGAGTACAGAAAAGCCAATAGGTGGCTTGACTCTCCGCCTGTGTGCCCAGGTTAGAGGAGGAGTTCAGAGGCCAGAGTGCCATTACACTATTGCAGACTGGTGATGTAGTCAGACTTAGCATTTTCGAGTGTGTTAGCTAAGTCTTGTACAGTGTGATCATAGTGCATGACGAGTCTTCATATGTAGAGTACACTATATATGATCAAGGCATAAGCTAAAATATGATCATATAGGTTTAAAGAGTTTCTTATAAATAAAAACAGTTAAGAAATATTTGAGTACAGTTTCATAGTAGTTGTTCTTTAAATGAAATATTTACATTCTTTATTATTTTAACTGTATTGTTTTAGATCTGCTCAGTGTAGTAATTATTGTTGTTATAATTGATATCAGTTTCTCAAAGGTATATTTGTAATTATATCAGTGCTTTAGACTATTTCTTTGAAGTAATCATTCACTGAGCGAGTAGGCTCACCCCTCTACTCAAAATTTTTAGGGAAACCACGTGGACTTGAAGAAGGTCAAAGCATTAGAGTAGATCTACCACATGAGTTGAGTATGAGATTAGTTAAGTTCAGTCGGTCCCTGTCACTCTAGGTCCTAGTATAGATGTGAGAGAGTTATAAATGATGTTTTGTATCTTTGTTTCCTTGATAAGAGAGAATGTATTTGATTATCATGTCGTATGTACATGGAAGTGTGAGAAATAGAATGAATGTATGGATGTGTATCATTAATGTTGAGATCATATTAGAATAATAAAAGTTTAATTCTCTTATAAAGAAACAAAGAGTTTGAAAATAGAAGAAAAGTTAGGCCCTAATCTCATGATTAGTGGAAATTGTGGGATCTAGGTGTGACAGTTTTGGTTGTGATGGTTGACCTTGTTTCAGTCGTGATGGTCCATTCTTCTTCTGGACCTGACACTTCATTTTGGTTTGGTTGCGACATTGTGTTGTGAAGGTGGGACACAATGTTGTGATGTGGGTTGGTCGTGAAGCCTAAGTGTAACATTGGTTGTGAGGCCTTGCTTTAACGTTGTTGTATCATGTTTTATCACAGTCGTGGCGTGCTTCATGGAGGCAATCACAATGTTGCGTTAAGGGGATGAATGATGCGAGCCTATTGCTCAGAGCTTTGGCAAGGATACGTAAAGCAACGTTTTCAATGGTGATCGAGAGAAAATCCTACCATAATTACTTATCATGATCATTTTTTGGGATCAATACGATTCTACAATAGAATATACTCCTATGGAAAAGTCCTCCCCTTAAGAAAAAATCTCCATGTTCCTAGGCTCCTTGATTCTCTTTCTCTTGCTCTCACCTTCTCCTCAAAACTCAACATTAATAAGACATAATGTAATCATGTAAATCATTCGTAAAATTTCTCCCAACTCTCTCCTTCGCCCACTTTCCCCCTCTCCTCCATCTAGACCATTTCATTAATATACATATCCTGAATCTAAAAAAGAAAGTACACAAAACAAATCATTAAATGTATCCCAACTATCCAACTATATGAAAGATCTCTCTTATTTCCTCTCTCTTCTCTCAATCACATAGTATGATGTGGGGGCAATATATATAGAAGGTAGTAAGATTTATTGTAAGGTTAACTAATTTCCACCAATATATCTAAAAAAATGTATACAACTATGAATAAACTCAATGTATATGCCAAGTTAAATGAAAGTAATGATATTTGATTATGGTTTGGATCTATAGTGACTACTATAAGAAATATGAAATATTTGGATATGTAAAGCTAAAATGACTCTCAATTTCCCTATCTCAATTGTTGGGCATAGGTCATTAATAAAATTTAATAACAATATGGACCAATCTTGCAAATTTTCCATATCAAAACTCCGTCAATAACATTACACATCACCACTTGCACCACTCGCACACAAACCTAGAGAATCACCTTCGGACTCCACCTCTGTGGTGCCCCACATCTCAACCCTCTGACTTCAGACTCCACCTCTGCAACGCCCCCACTCTGACTTCGAAGTCCTTCACTCGGCCATAGTCCATCACCCATGTGACTCCTTCCGCTCCTCCAGGCTTTGCCCTTTTCCCTCCAGGATCCACCCTCTTCCCTGACCCCTTCCCTTCTAACTACTCTTCCTCCTAGAGAGTCCCTCTGATCTTCATGGCAGCGTCATCCATGTGCAGTTGATCTGGTACAACGAATGCAAGCAAGGTGTTGGCCTGGATCAGAAGAAGTGGGTAGCTAGAACACCTTCAGAGCCTCAACGTCATAATCCCATCTTGTTCCGTGCTTCTCTTGTTGACCACCTACTTTCAGGTCATCTTATTATCTTAATTGACCAAGTAACTGTTGGCGTATATGCACATAAAGCCATCCCAAGCGATTGCATGGAGTCGGATATTAATTAATCAATTAATGCGATTATTTGGTTAATTAATGAATTCCGGAATATTCTAATTAATCCACGAGCGTTTTAATTAACGCAACGTTTCTGTTTACCGATGGGTTTAGGAAACCCTATTTCCCTTCATATCCTATTTAAAGGAGGATTGACGGACGATATCTATATAATATAGAGAGAGACTTTTCCATTTACGCTCATGCACGTAAACCCTAGCCGTCATCGTCCTTAGGAGAGAAAGGAGAGAAACACGCCACTAGCATGCCGCCGCAGAGACACGACTCCTTCCCGTCGGCTTGGGAAGCGCGATGTGGAGTTCCGTCCATCCACGTGGATGAAGTAGAGACACAGACGCCTTGACGCCTACATTCGGAGGACGTCGACGACCATCACCTGTACGCGCTACGAGAGGCGTACATCAATGTCGCAAAGGAGCGCCACCGGATCAACCTGTGACAGCAAACGGGAGAGAAGTTCCGTCCGTGTAGGGTAGCAGTGTTGCACCTTCGTGCAACGAGATATCACCGGACTTGCTCCACGATAAGGTATATCCCGCAAACCTATTTCTGAATACGTTGTTGTCGACGAGATCCTATTCCGGGTTACGTGGATTTTATTGCTTCCGCCGTGCATGTTTTCTCCACAAAACCCAACAGTGGTATCAGAGCAGTGTCGATCTACGTCGTATTTGGATTCATTTCGATATGATCGAATCGCTCTATATTGTTTTTGTGTTGCATATGATGCGAATTAAACATGTTAATGTGCAAATCTAAACCTAAAAGTCCCCGCACAGGGGCGCTTCCCCTGTGTACCCCGCATAGTCTGCGTGGGAGTCAAGAAATCATTTAATGGGGAATGTCCCACATTAAAAGTACTGCAATTTTAATTGTATATACGTATATGTAGATATGCCTATGATAGCATACACGTCGCCTTTAAAATTTGTTTTATGTGGTGAATGCATACACAATTATGGCCTAGTATCCCCTTTTGTGAATGTTGTGAATGAATGTGGATGTCAATCTTGTGGATATGTTTGTTTGTGAATTCTATGGATGTATAATGGTTACATATGGATACTTTGTATAAAGTATTCGGCTTGCATGCCGAGCCTCATCTCTTATTTCAAAGTATAATTAATTCTTTCCTTTTATATTTGTACTCATATGATGTAATAGAGATAGGATTAGTTTTAGTTTTTGTAAACTTGATGTAAGGAGGACACTTGAAGATCCAACTCCAAGGAGTGTCCATGGAGAAGCACCATGAATATCTAATTCCAAGAAGTAACCTGAAGATCCAACTCCAAGGAGCGTCCATGGAGAAGCAACAAGAATATCACATTCCAAGAAGCAACTTGAAGTTCCAACCTCACGAAGCATCCATGAAGTTGTTCATTATAATGTTGATCATTACATGCTTACAGGTTGATTCACAGGTGTTGCATGAGATGCATAAGACCATAGGTGGACCGTAATCCTTTGTTTCTCCAAAGGATTACAATAGTATGGCCATAACCGATGTATTTGTGTTTATGATTGCATGTCTATCGTTTGTGGTTGTGGATATAGTAGTATATGATATGTACTATAAGTATGTGGTGTTTGGATATGTATATGTATTAATTAAACCCCTCAATTAATAATATTAAGTTTTAGTTGCCTTCCATAAAGAAACACACATGAAAAGCTTGATCGACTATGTGTAGGCACGCCTCCGCGTGGTACACTGCCTATCTCGCGGAATTGTGATGGTGGGTGTGTGGGTCTTCCTCCGCAGGGTGGACACTCATCGTGTTGGCTTATGGGTTGGACTTAACTAGGGAACCTTGATAGGATCAAGTACCTAGAGGCACACAGATGCATCATGGCAAGGAGTTGTTCATGATCATCTATTCAAGAGTTGCATATGATGCAATTGGCAAAAGTTGCCTACCTTAGTATTTCGTCTTTGACGCCGGCGTTGGCTGGGCATTGATCCAATTATTTTGGGTCTTGGCTCACTAGAAGGTTGTGCGTTGCAATCTTCTGAGTTGATAGTGAGGGCTATCAATTTGAATAAAATAGTGGGAGCATAATTAATTAAAGGCCTAATTAATCTCGTTTATCAAATCTTTACAAGTCAAAATGTTTTGGACTAAATGCAAATTTTTCTTTTGTAGCAATCAAATGGCAACCAACACTCACACTTTCTCGTTGCGATCGGTCCTTGAGAAGGACAAACTTACCGAAACCAACTTTCAAAACTGGTTTAGGACGTTGAGAATTGTTCTCACACATGAGCGTAAGCTTTATGTCCTTGAAACACCAGAGCCAGAGGAGCCCGCCATAAATGCGCCCAAGGCTGAAAAGGATGCTTACAAGAAGCACCTTGATGATGTCGTGGATGTCAAGTGTCTGATGTTGTGCTCAATGAACTATGAGTTGCAAGAGCAACATGAGAACATGAATGTCATGGAGATGGTAACACATCTCAAGAACATGTATCAACATCAAGCAAGACAGGAGAGATATGATGTCTCAAAGGCTTTGTTCAAAAGCAAGATGAAAGAGGGAGACTCAGTTGGCACCCATATACTCACCTTGATTGGGTACGTGGAAAGCCTATCCAAGCTGGGATTTCCCCTAGGTCAAGAGTTGGCCACTGATGTGATTCTACAATAATTGCCTGAATCATATAATCATTTTGTCATGAACTTCAACATGAACAATTTTGACAAGCCATTGTCAGAATTGTTAGGCATGTTGAGGACAGCTGAAGCACAGATGAAGAAAGACAAGCCCAAGTCTGTGATGGTGATCAACAAGGCAAAGGGAAAGTCAAAAGTCAAAGGCAAGGCTAAGAAAAGTTCTAAAGTCGGGCAGAAGCCAAAGTCATCCGCGCTCAAAGCTAAAGGTGGGATCTCCAAAGAAGGCAGTTGTCACCATTGTCACCAGCCTGGACATTGGAAAAGAAACTGTCCTCTCTACCTGGAGGAACTGAGGAAGAAGAAGCAGGGGATAGAGATCTCCACTTCAGGTATATACATTATTGAGATAAACTTAAATACTTCTTCATCATGGGTACTAGATATCAGATGTGGATCTCACATATGTTCTAATATGCAGGATCTGATAAGAAGTAAGCCTTTACCAAAGGGCCAAGTCGAACTGCGGGTTGCTAATGGAGCAAGAGTTGTTGCCACCGTAGTTGGAGTTATTAGTTTATCTTTGCCTACATGCCTTGTAATAGAATTAGAGAATTGCTATTATGTACCTACCATTAATAGAAATATTATTTCTGTATCTTGTATGGACAAGAGTGGATTTGAATTTCACATTAAGAATGGAATTATTTCTATATCTAAAGATGATATCTTTTATGGCAATGCCCCTATGTCTTATGGTATCTACTTGTTAGAACTTGAGACTAGCATATACAACGTAAATACTAAAAGGTTAAAACTTGACAACTCAAACAAAACATTCTTATGGCATTGTCGTATTGGGCACATAAACGAGAAGCACATATCTAGACTCCATAAGGATGGTTATCTAGACTCTTTTGATTTTGAATCATTAGAGACATGTGAGGCATGTTTATTAGGGAAGATGACCAAAAATCCTTTCACTGGACACAGTGAGAGAGCCAGTGATCTGCTAGGGCTCATACATACTGATGTATGTGGACCTTTTAGATCAAATGCTAGAGGAGGCTATCAATACTTCATTACCTTCACTGATGACCTCAGTAGGTATGGCTATGTATATCTTATGAAAAACAAGTCAAAAACTCTTGAAATGTTCAAGACTTTCATGAATGAAGTAGATAAGCAACTTGGTAAGAGTATTAAAACACTCCGTTCAGATCGAGGTGGCGAATACTTAATCCAAGAGTTTGAGGACCTTCTGAGAGACCGTGGTATTGTATCACAATGGACTCCACCTGGTACACCACAACATAATGGTGTGTCAGAAAGAAGGAATCATACATTATTACACATGGTACGATCAATGATGAGTTCAACCGAACTTCCAATATCGTTTTGGGGATATGCTCTTGAAACTGCAGCGTTTACACTTAACCGTGTACCTTCCAAATCGGTTCAAAAGACACCATATGAGATATGGAATGGGAATCGTCCCAATTTGTCTATGTTAAAGATTTGGGGATGTGAAGCTTATGTTAGGAAACAATTTCCTGAAAAGCTTGGACCCAAATTGGAAAAATGCTATTTTTTTGGATACCCCAAGGAAACTCGGGGATACTACTTCTACACACCAACTGACAACAAAGTGTTTGTTGCTAGGACTGCTGTATTTCTTGAAAAGGAATTTATTTCCAAAGGAATTAGTGGGAGGAATGTAGAGCTCGAAAAAGTTTGAGACCAACAAGAAAGCAAAGAACCTGAGGAGGTACATAAGGAACATGAAGACTCACAAGTTGTTGTGGAATTTCAAGTTCCAAATGTAACACAGGAACCTCATAGGTCTAGCAGGACACGACTTGAGCCTGAGAGATTTGAATTTCTCGTGACTCAAGACAGTGATAAATTGGGCACAGCAGATGAGCCAACTTCCTATCTAGAAGCTACTAAGGGACCAGAATCTGAGAAATGGCTCGAAGCCATGAGATCTGAGATGGAATCCATGTACACCAACAAGGTATGGACCTTAGTGGATCCACCCGAAGGGGTAAGACCCATAGGGTGCAAGTGGGTCTTCAAGAAGAAGATTGACATGGATGGAAATGTTTAAACCTATAAAGGTAGATTGGTTGCAAAAGGATTCCGTCAAATTCAAGGTGTTGATTATGACGAGACCTTCTCACCAGTTGCCATGGTTAAATCCATCAGGATCATGCTTGCCATTGCAGCTTATCATGACTATGAGATTTTGCAGATGGATGTTAAAACATCATTCCTTAATGGGAATTTACTCAAGGATGTGTACATGATACAACCTGAGGGTTTTATCGATCCAAAGGAAGCCAATAAAGTATGTAAGCTACAAGGTCAATCTATAGATTGAAGCAAGCATCTCAGAGCTGGAATCTACGTTTTGATGAAGTATTCAAAAAGTTTGGCTTTAGTCAAAATGAAGATGAACCTTGTGTTTACAAAAGGGTTAGTGGGAGCACAATCGTATTTCTCATATTGTATGTGGATGACATACTATTGATGGGAAATGACATCCCTTCTCTTCAAACAATAAAAGGTTGGCTAGGGAAGACTTTCTCTATGAAGGATTTAGGCGAAGCATCCTATATACTAGGGATCAAGATTTATAGAGATAGATCAGAAGGCTTCTAGGCCTAAGCCAGAGCACATACATTGACAAGGTGCTAAAGAGGTTTAGCATGGAGGGTTCTAAGAGAGGTAACTTGCCCATGTCCCATGGGGTTACAATCTCTGAATCCCAATGTCCTAGTTCATGTGATGAACGGGCACGCATGAGTAAGATTCCATATGCATCAGAAATTGGATCTATCATGTATGCGATGTTATGTACTCGTCCTGATGTGTCATATGCTTTGAGCATGACGAGCCGGTATCAGTCAGATCCAGGTGAATGTCACTGGACAGCCGTAAAGAACATCCTAAAGTACTTGAGAAGGACTAAGGATCAATTCTTGGTATACGGTGGTGAGGAAGAGCTTTTGGTAAAGGGTAACATCGATGCTAGCTTCCAAACTGACAAAGATGACTACAGATCGCAATATGGATTTATGTTTTGCCTGAACAACGGAGCTATGAGCTGGAAGAGTTCCAAGCAAGAGATGGTTGCGGATTCTACAATAGAGGCCGAATATATTGCCGCATCTAATGTTGCAAAGGAAGTTGTGTGGATCAAGAAGTTCATTTCTGAACTTGGAGTGGTTCCAAGCGCTGGTGATGCAATTGAGTTGTTTTGCGACAACAATGGAGCAATTGCACAGGCTAAAGAACCAAGATCGCACCAATGTTCCAAACATATTCTATGGTGGTTCCATCTCATACGAGAGATCGTATAACGAGGAGATGTGAAGATTTGCAGAGTACCTACAGAAAGCAACGTGGCTGACCCGCTCACAAAAGCACTTTCACAGCAAAAACATGACGGACATGTTCGATCACTTGGATTGAGATTCATGAGTGATTGGGTATAAGTGCAAGTGGGAATCTTTTGGTATGTATGCCTATAGAGACTATCATTCGATGATTGTAATGGGATATTATGTAAATGATTTGTAATACTACATTGATCATATCAATAAAGGAAAGTTTCCAATCTATATGTTTGTGTTTTATATTGTGAGATGACCATTAAACTTATAGATGTCTATAGAATGATATACTCAATGACATATGTCTTCGGGTTGATGACTTGAATAGTGAGATCATATGTATGCTAAGAGTATGTATTCTTGTTTTGTCCCTAATCAGTTGTTATTGTGGAAATATCCATAGACATCAATAACACATAAGATTAGAATGTATGTTGGTTGATGGAAGAGTCTCATTATCCATGATATGGAGATATCAAACCAAATACATTGATACTTGTTAGAGAATAGTGTATCGGATAGACCCACCTTGAGAGTGACACATGGATACCATGATTGGTAGTTAGAGTCACATCTCATAATGATGGTGGTGATTGTGGTTCTTAGACCTGAAGTCACTACACTTATCACACGTTGTTCGGTGTACTTTGACATCATCCACCATGGTCCTGAATAAGGATTGCCATAAAGATGGTTCTTGGGTGCACTGTGACACATGGGGATGACTGTGAGTGATGTAGATGGAATTTGTCCTTCCTACGGGAGTTTGATATTCCGGCCACTTGATAAGCGAGACTGAGAAATGCATGGCCATGCTGATGTGAGTCAATATGTGATATTGAGCTTACATATATCTCAGACAGTCTGCTCTAGTTCAAGGAACATGGATTGAACATTGAAAAGGATAACAATTCCATGACTCGAGTTCAATCCGGATATCAGCGACAAAGGAACTATACAATCACTGTAACACCAGTCATGAATGATAGGTTAAGTTGTTCTCCAACTTCTCCAATTACTTGGGTAGAAATGAAGTCTTACTAGATACCAATCATTTCTTGTGAAATCATAATATGATTATGGATATCACTGCCAACGTAATTTGGAGCCTACCGGGTCACACACATAGGATGTGTTGGAATAAGAGTATAATTATGGATTTGATTGGAATTGCTCCGAATCACATTGATTACTAAAATGTTTATGTAATGGATTAGAATAATATTGGAGTGACTGGCTCTAAGTGCAAGTGGGAGTTTGTTGGCGTATATGCACATAAAGCCATCCCAAGCGATTTCATGGAGTCGGATATTAATTAATCAATTAATGCGATTATTTGGTTAATTAATGAATTCTGGAATATTCTAATTAATCCACGAGCGTTTTAATTAACGCAATGTTTCTATTTACCGATGGGTTTAGGAAACCCTATTTCCCTTCATATCTTGTTTAAAGGAGGATTGACGGCCGATATCTATATAAGATAGAGAGAGGCTTTTCCGTTTACGCTCACGCATGTAAACCCTAGTCGTCATCGTCCTTAGGAGAGAAAGGAGAGAAACGCACCGCTAGCTCGCCGCCGCAGAGACACGACTCCTTCCTGCCGGCTTGGGAAGCGCGACATGGAGTTCCGTCCATCCGCGTGGACGAAGTAGAGACGCAGACGCCTTGGCGCCTACGTTTGGAGGACGTCGACGACCATCACTTGTATGTGCTACGAGAGGCGTACATCACTGCCGCAAAGGAGCACCGCCGGATCAACCTGTGACAGTGAACGAGAGAGAAGTTTCGTCCGTGTAGGGTAGCAGTGTTGCACTGTCGTGCAACAAGATATCGTCGGACTTGCTCCACGATAACATATATCCCACAAACCTATTTCCGAATACGTTGTTGTCGACGAGATCCTATTTCGGGTTGCGTGGATTTTATTGCTTCCGCCACACATGTTTTCTCCACAAAACCAAATAGTAACACATCAATCATTGTCAGCTGCAGGCATCTACACCATCACTTTTGGTGATGGCTCCCACAAGGACAGAGTGAAGGTGGTTGGGGACGTCGATGGTGAAGATCTCCTTAATGCATTTGTAGGGACATGTTGTGAAAGGACACTATCGCAATATGGGACGTGGAACCTTCCAAATGCATTTTTAGGGACTTGATGTAAGATAACATTTGTCATGATATGGGCTATGACACCTCCCAAATGCATTTTGATGGACTTGTTATGAGAGGACGTTGTCATGATATGAGACCTGACACCACCCAAATGTATTTTTAAGGACTTACTATGAGATGACATTGCCATCATCTATGCGATGGCACCCCCCAAATGTACTTTCAAAGACTTGGCATGAGAGGACATTGTCATGATATGGGCCCAAACTTCACCCAAATGCATTTTTGAGGACTTATTATGAGAGGACATTGTCAATATATGGGCCCTGGATCCTCCTTAATTTATTTTAAGGGACATGTTGTGAAAGGACACTATCATGATATGGGTCATGGAACCTCCCAATTGCATTTTTAGGGACTTGATGTGAGATAACATTTGTCATGATATGAGCCCTGACACCTCCCAAATGTATTTTTATGGACTTGTTTTAAGGGGACGTTCTCATGATATGAGACTTGACACCTCTCAAATATATTTTAAGGACTTATTGTGAGATTACACTATCATCATATGTGCCATGGCACCTCCCAAATGTATTTTCAAGGACTTGGCGTGAGAGGAGATTGTCATGATATGGGCCCAAACTTCACCCAAATGTATTTTTAGAAACTTATTATGAGAGGAAACTATCAATATATGGGTCATGTCTCCTCCTTAATGCATTTCAAATGACATGTTGTGAAAGGATACTATCATCATATGGGTCGTGGCATCTTCCAAATGCATTTTTACAGACTTGTTGTGAGATAACATTTGTCGTGATATGGGCCCTGACACCTCCAAAATGCATTGTGATGGACTTCTTATGAGAGGACATTGTCATGATATGGGCCCTGACACCTCCCAAATACATTTTAATAGTGTGAGAGAACGTTGTCGTGATATGGGACCTAACACCTCCCAAATGTATTTTTAAGGACTTACTATGAGATGACATTGTGATCATATTCTCCATGGAACCTACCAAATGTATTTTCAAGGACATTGTCATGATATGGGCCCAAACTTCACCCGAATGCATTTTCAAGGACTTATTAGGAGAGGACACTGCCAATATATGGGCCATGTATCCTCCTTACTGCATTTGTAGGGACATGTTGTGAAAGGATACTATTATAATATGGGTCGTGGCACCTCCAAAATGCATTTTTAGGGACTTGGTGTGAGATAGCACTTGTCATGATATGGGCACTGACACCTTCCAAATGCATTTTGATGGACTTATTATGAGAGGATGTTGTCATGATATGAAACCGGACACCACCCAAATGTATTTTTAAGGACTTACTGTGATGGCATTGTCATCATCTGTGTAATGCCACCTCTCTTATGTATTTTTAAAGACTTGGTGTGAGAGGACACTATCATGATATGGGCCCAAACTTCACCCAAATGCATTTTCAAGGACTTATTATGAGAGGACATTGTCAATACATGGGTCTTGGGCGATGAAGAATTGGACTCTTAGTGGTAACTAAGAGTCGCGATTTCAATCAGTCGCTATGTTCTCTGACCATAGTGGTCGATGAAGCTTTGATCCATGTCTATCACTATGAGCTTGAACCCTAGTGGTCGGTAAGGCACCTAACCCTAGCGGTCGCTAAGGTGTCTCTAACCTTTGTGGTAGCTATGCATCCCTGACCTTGGTGCTCAATAGAATTTTCTTAACTCTATGGTCAATGGTTATGTTTGACCTAGTGCTTTCATGATTGATGAAAAATTTAAAAATTATGGTTCATCTTTGATGTTGTTTTGTAACCCTAATTCCCTCTTCTTTGTTGAATCTAACCCTAATATAATTAAGTGATGACACTTAATCATATATAGTTTCTTTATGTGATTAGTATGATGATGGAATACTCTCCCTCCCTTTGTTGTTATAACCCTAAATTGCTGTCATACGAAAATCATAGTTCCTAAATACAATATCATGTTGAAACACTGCATAGGTCTCCTAAGACTTCCACAAGTCAACTCGACCTAAAATTGCACCCAAAGACACATGCAACTCACTGATGAGCTCCACCACCCCCTCTGGTTAGGCTAGGCCAACTATTTCAAATTTAATTGGAGTTTCCTTGTAATTTCACTACTTTCTAGACAATATGTGAGGATTAGGCTCAGGACAATAATATATGTACAAATTTGAAAAATCTTATAAAGATGCGATAGGCCAATACTATGTGTATAAATATTTTTTATAATACTATAGTTCATACATGTATAAAATATTTTGTGCCAAAAATGTTTATTATCCTCAATGAACATATTCTTTTTTAAATAAATAATAACAATAGTATCATTGTAATTATAATTAAACTAACTACTAAATACATGAACTATAAAAAAGTGTTTGGTAAAAAAGAGGTACAAGATCCTTTGAATCTACTATTTTTATGTATGTCAACACAATTATTTAAGTAATAAATGATATTGAACTCACTGTGTAAAGAAACAAACTACCAAATAAACAACCTAAGAAAAGAAATTAGAAATACTAAGCTATATGTTTATGTTAATAATAATATATAAATCTGGAACCATTCGGTTGATGTCCTAAAAGTAGTCACTTCTCTCCACTACACCACTAGAATAACTATAACAATTATGTATACTATATTATTTTATACATGTAACGAATATCAAATACTTAGGTGCATATATATCAAAGGATGTTGTATTGAATAACTATAGTAGTTGTGTGTACTATATTGTTTTATGTATGGCCTCCACTCACATTCTCCTCAAAACTCAACTTTAGTACCAAAATAATGCAATAATGTAAATTGTTCCTAAAATTTCTCCCAACTGTCTCCTTCTACCACTTACCCCTTCTCCTCCATTCAATTAAATGAAAACAATGCTATTCATGTTAAATTAGATCTCTAGGGACCTCTCCATAAAATATAAAATATTTGGACCTGGTATAATGGAGTTAAGATAAAATCATTCCCCATTTCCCTTTCTCAATTACTCGTCACAGGTCATTATCTATATACTTAATAATATGAACAAGGCCATGCAATTTTTCCATATCAAGTCAATAACATCATGACCACTCACAACACTAACACATAAACCTAGCGCATAACCTTCTGATTCCTCATCCTCCATGACGCCCCCACTCGCATCGTCTGCGGTCCCCCGCACAACCACTCCTTCAGGCTCTGCAACCCCCGCCGCACCCCCCAACACCCCGACTCGTCGTCGTCTGTGGAACCCCGCACAACCCAACCGTGGGACTTCCTCCATGCCCCCATCGTCCCTCCGACTCCATCCACACCGATTCCCCTACCCATCCTCCTAACTTCACGGCTTCCTGAAGAGCCCCTCTGATCTCCACGACAGCACCATTAGCTGAGCTGGATGAGCACTGCTCCCCACCATACCCAACTTGAATTGAAGAAGCAAGAGGGAAGTTTTCCGCTCTAGCGATTTGAGAGAATCATCTAGGGCTTCCCCGATGCACGTCGACTGGCTTGGAGGTGGGGGACTCAGCTTCTGGAGTGCGACGTCCCGCTCCCCTTAGGCTACTTCTTACTCGGTGTTTGCATGATACATCTTCAGGAGGTGAGTGCAGTTGGTCCTATCTAATCTCCCTGGGCATCAGGTTGATGCCTCATTCGTGGATCTGGTTACCTGGCGCTGCTCAGGGGTTGATTTTCTAGTCTCTGCGACAAGTGGTGGAGGCATACCTTGGTTGTCCTGCATAGCTTCTTTGGTGACTTCTAATCCCTCTTTTCCAGTGGATGTTCCCTACACACACGAGACCCCCTTTCCTATCTTGTTACCCTGTTTCTCATTTTGGCTTTTCCTTTTTCAGTTTTTAGACTTGTCGTCTGTTAGTAGTTGTTCTCAACTAGTTGGTCGTCCTTTCTTTTGGGGTATGGTTGTGCTTTGTTGTTCCTCTCCTTCGAGAGAGTATTGCTGCAGCTTGGTCTATCGTTTCTTATCTCCTTTTTCTTTTCTTTTTGTCAGTTTTTTCTTTCTAGTCTTGCCCAGCCTTGGCTTGGGAGTGTACTGGTTTGTCAAAACATGTGTTCTGCAGGTGCCGGTGAATCTTCAGAGGTTCTTAGTTGGGTGATGGAAGCCAATGGGTAGGTCGAGGTGGTGTGTTTTCCACGAGCAGTCCCCCCTCTCCCTCTTATCATCAACTTCTCTGTGCATTTCATGATCTGTGGTGTTTGGTCTTTCTGGGCTTCACTTGCTTGTGCCCGTGCTGCCATTTATCTGTCTAGTCTTTTTCCCTTGTTATGTTTTTGTTGTATGGGCGGTGTTCCAAAATTAGTTTTGTTTTTGGTTGTGGACAAAGCTTACCATCGTTCTTTTTTTGGGTTGAATGCCTTGTGCTGATCTTTTGGATAGCTGAAGGTTTTTATCTTGGTTTTTATCATGACTCTATTATATGGTATCTATGAAGCTTAAAATCTTGGCCTCAATCAATTTCCAACTTTTGTTTGTAATGGATTATTACTTAGTAATAGAATTGAAGTATTTTTCTTTGTTCTCCTACTTTGCAAGAATCTTATGAAGAATTATTTTAACTTATGTATTTGCATTGTGCTATGTCATCAGGAAACACAACAATGTTACACAGTGGAAAAGTCTGAAAGTTCTAATGATTTTTCTTCCACCAATACGTGAGGAAGTGTTTGTCAAGTGTCAACAACAAACCACAACCAACATCCAAGATTGCAGACGTTTCACCAGATCATATACCACCATGCAACAACAATCATAACTAGCTCAGAGGCAGACGAAGGTTTCTACTAAGCATTGTGCATGTATCAGATGATAATTAACTCTATATAGAGGCATTAGATTTCAACTAAACACATTTGTAACAAGTGGGCAGCTGAAAAGTGATGCTTTTATGTAAATATGTCAAGGGGTAAGGCATATATCCTCCCTATGTAAGTGCCTTTTTGGCTTAATCAATACAATACATTTTTTAGACTTGTGGTGTATGTCTCTGTGTGTCTATAATCACTTGAAAAAAGCTAATATATGTTACAGACCTGATCATGGTTTTATTGGATCATCACAAATATTTCTGTATGAGGTTTAAAATTTTAAATAGATAACATCAGTGCATGTGATTGTTTGACATCAATGCCTGAAATATGTGACATCATTGTATGTAATTTTTTGAGCATGAGTGACATTCAATGTTGTCACGTATTATCAGATTCTTGAATATGAAAATCACCAATAGGTGACATTCAATCCATATAGGTTACACAGCACAAAGGCCACGCTAAATAGGTGACATATATTTTATTAGTGATAGGTAACTATGTCACTTTTTTGCTTAAATGTTACATGCTTGGATGTCACCTATGCCTCATTTTTTAGTAGTGTTCCATGGCTTGTTTAAAATAGAGTAGGCCTCCAGAGATATTAAAATTTCTAGGTATCCCCAATCTGTAACTATAGAAATATCATCTGGATTGATGGTTTCATGAGAATCATCAAAGAGGAAGTTATGTCCTTTGCCCAACGATGATCCTACTATAACATCTCTAAAATTTTTTGGAATAACTACAAGCATCATTTCATCTCTATCGATAGTTATTAATTTTGTTACCTTCCCAATCGCAGGGAATTCTACATCAGAAGGAAGATGTTCTTGCCTCTGAATGTCATTATCAATGTTCTGTTCTGGACTAACATTGCCGCAACGTATCCCCCCATACATTAGTTTAAGACCAACTTTGTTGATTGCTATCTACCTATCATCCTGGCCGGATGACTCTATCGTGTCTCCGTCGTTGCCCATGCACCCAGAACGTGCTCTTCCATGCCTTCCAATGGACTGATCACCAACGCCATTACGTGAAAATTGATGGTTAATGTTGTCATCCTCCAGATCGTTTCCTCGCGCTCTCGTCTCAAACATCGTGTTCTTACTTCAAGTATTCTTAACTTGATCTGTTCGTACTATAAGGCCATGTGTATAACCCTTTTTCATCTTTAAATCTCAAACCCCCCATCAGCTTAACACCCTAAAATAAATTAGGGTTATTATTTAGATTGATCTAATTCTAATTTAAAAACACTTGTCATTATGGTTATTATATGAAAACCCAGAACCACACATTATATAGAAACTATATGTTGGTATATCCTGATGAACTAATAAACAATCATATGTACTAATACATGATTGTATTCATTATTAACTGAAGGAAAACCTAAGAGATACTCACACATACTATTATTACTTACTAACATGCTAAGAAGAGGGAAAATATACTTAAAATCATATTACATACTAATAATGCATATAGATCAATGTATTGTTTCACAAATAATCATTAATTATCTTACATTATGGCCACTTATGTCCAAAAGTTAAATACCAATACAATTATGCAAGAAAATCTAGAATGTTTTGAAAATAATAAGAACATTATATATCAGGATTTAGTAAAAAAATCAAATATTATTTTGCTGCCAATCAATGGGTGAAATACCCAAAATAACCTTATTAGGGTTTACATAAAAACCTAAGTAAAAATTCAATTTAGAATGACCAAACTTTGGAATCATATTAACATACCAAATGTTTACTGTTAAATATTCATAAATTTCTAATGTCATTTACTATTTTTAATAACCAAAACATTAAAATCTCATATCATTTAGTAATCAAATTATAATAATTACCAGTCATCCAAGTAACCCTTAAAGATATTTTTAGGAGAAAGAAGACATCATAAGCCTTTCATAGACTCCTTGATTTCTATATTCCGATAACTAACTTAGGTGATATGTTTTTTCAGATAGGATACCTTTTTGATGAATGTTATTAGTCCGAAGTTGATCTAATGGTAGAGCTCTCAGAGGCCTCCCTTGCGAGCAGTCATCGTGGATCTGCCCCTCGATATGACTATTTTAGGACCCGAGGACTTTTCCTCATCCCATCTTCTCTGAGTAAGCACGCACGCGGCTCCTGCTTCACAGGAAACCATCAGTCATGGCTCTGGTGACCAAGCTCGTGGTGCCTCGGCCTCCAACTTGCTAGAACAAGCTATCGTCGGGTGTGACCAGGCCTCCTAAGTCCAGACCACATGGTTTTCCCTTAAGATGAGTCTCTCTATCTCCAGCACGGATCTTGTCTGCCACCGAGACTCCACATCTCCGTAGCTCATTGCCAAAGGCTTCATCTGATTTCCCTCAGTGCCTCCGGTCGTGCGGCCATCATTTCTGACCTTGCCCCTTTCTTTCCACGATCAGTCACGTTCAAACCTGATTCATGTTGAGGGGATAGGCAACAGTGGTGGAATACACCAGCTCGATACTTCAGAGGCAGTCTGAACAAGGTAGATCTGGTGAGGACCTCCACACTTGCGAAGACGAGGCAATCCCTCTGCTACCTGATAATTCGCCTGTAGGCGGACAAGGTAGGGTAGCATTCGAGATCGTCTCTTCCCATAAGTGCTTGTATTGAATGGGTGGCGGTGGAGGCGGAGGGTTGCATAGGCACGCACATATTCGTTTCATCGGGTATGCATCAACGCTCCATCAGGCCCGAACTGCCTAACAATGGTGATCGGTCTGCCTGGCAGGCGGCGATGTTGTTTGCAATTGTTCCTTGCGGTGGTAGCCTGGAGGTACGACTCCATAGCCAACCCCGCCGGCTCTGCGTCGGGCGTGCGTCAGTGCATGAGGCCCACTAAGCGGAGGATGCTTTACAGGAGAAAGAAGGAGGTAGCTAACCACCTTAGTGATGTATCCGATCTCGAAGAAGGAGAGATACCTAGTTCGTAGGAAGTTGATGTCTCTAGCCAGAGGGAGCAACATACGATCCACACAGGAGGCCTACATTGTATGTTCCGAAATTTTCACTACTGTCTGGATGGTAGAGAAGGAAGCAAGGATTTACACGTATGATCTCTCATATCAAGAGGTTACACCTGTGCAGCGAGGAACGCGACAAGGTTTTGTGGGATGCCATTTAGAATGATCTTGATTTATATCTTGCAGTTGAGGAGACTTTGAGAGCCCTTGATTAGTGGATGTGTGGGGGATGTATGAAGATACAAGCACTGAGTCGTGCATGCCATCATGATGATGGTATTGTTCGGGTTTTTGATGATAACAGAGAAATCCAGGGATGGATTGTTGGCATTTTAAAGCCCCTCCCAGCGGGCCTTGAGATATCTAATGCCACTCATGGGTTGGCCCTTGATGTTGCGCTTCTTGATCGTGTTTTTTGAGCACCCATCACCACTGTGAAGAGCATCCCACATGCATGATGTCTTGCTTTCTCTCAAGCACTGAAGACAACTCTCTACAAAGTGGTTACTGAGCCAGGGTCGATAGCTGCCTGGGTGAGATTGTTACTTCTTCCCCATTGTACGTTACAGGTTTTCAGACCAAAAAATAGGCGGGACAGGAGATCTGGGAATAGGAAGTCTCTACAACAATGTCATATTCTGTGCTCGCTCGCTACTTGGGGCAGAGCATTTGGTATCACTGAATTAGTGGACAACATGATTGACATTTGTGCACAAGAGGATATGGGTCATGGAGATGAAAACGTTTTGGAGGATGATATAAAGGAGAACACTAACATCAGACAATGTCTTCGCAAAGTCGCAGGTGGTCACTTTACAGCAGCAGTGAAAGTCTTGTGCTCTTCAAGTGTGGCCCCTTATGATGATGATACCTTGAAAGCCTTAGAGGCTAAGCATCCTTACAAGTTGCCTTCTTCCAAGCTAGATATTCTTATTTCAGAAGCTCCTCTTGTTGCTGATGTTGATATTGTTCTCAAGTGCATCAAATACTTTCCTAAAGGGACTTCATGTGGTAGAGATGGCTTGAGAGCCCAACACATTTTGGACTCTGTATGTGGAGAGGGTTCTGATGTTTCCACAGATCTTATACATGCTATCACCTCGGTGGTTAATCTATGGCTAGCAGGGAGATGTCCTTTGGGTTTGGAAGAGTTTGTAGCTTCTGCACCTCTTACTCCATTACTTAAGCCTGACAATGGCATTCGTCCTATTGCAGTGGGTACTATTTGGAGACATCTAGTGTCTAAAGTTTCTATGATAGGAGTAGGAAAGAATATGGCTAAATATCTCAATGACTTTCAATTCGGAGTTGGCATCTCAGGTGGAGCAGAAGCAGTTTTACATAGTGTCAATAGGCTTTTGAGTGCATATCATGAAAATGGGTATCTCTCCATGCTTACAATAGATTTCTATAATGCTTTCAACTTGGTGGATAGGTTTGTGTTGCTCCGTGAGGTGAGGAAGAAGTGCCCATCTATCTCTTTATGGGTGGAGTTTCTCTACGCTCAAGCAGCTAGGTTGTACATTGGAGACAAACATATCTGGTCTACCCTTGGGGTGCAACAAGGAGATCCTCTGGGCCCACTTCTTTTCTCCCTTGTATTACACCCACTTATTCATGAGATCAGAGACAATAGTTGTTGGTATGTATGCCCTGAGAGCCAATCATGGGATGATTGGTGGGATACATTAAGATTGATTTGATAAACATCAAAGGCGAGCTTCCAATTCTTTTTGGTTCAGTCATATGAGATAGTGATAGAACATATTGAATGTCTAGAGAATGACAGTACTCAATGACGTATGCCTTCAGGTTCATGACCTGAACGATGAGATCATATGGATGCTAAGAGTTTGTACATTCTTGTTATGTCCCTAGTCGGATGTCATTGTGGAAGGTAGATAGACAGCAATGACACACAAGACTAGATTGTGGTGTTGGTTGATGATAGAATCTCATTAGTCATGATATAGAGATATCAAACCAAACACATAGGTACTTGTTAGAGAACAAGTGTACCGGACAGACCCACCGTGAGTTTGACACATGGAACCATGAGATGGTAGTCACAGTCAGTACTCACAGTGATGGTGGTGAGTGTGATTCTTAGACCTGAAATCACTGCACTCAACACATGTCGTTGGGCACACTTTCACATCCTCAAACGCAGTCCTGAAACATGGGTTGTTATAAAGGTGATGATTGGGTGGCTTTGACACATGGGGCTTTTGAGGGGTGAGTGATAGATATGGGATTTGTCCCTCCTGAGGGAGTTTGATATCCATGGCCACTTGATGAGTAGGATTGAGAAAGGTGTGCACGCATGTGTGAATCAGTATATGATACTGATGTCATACATATCTCTTCCAGTCTACTCTGAGATCAAGGAAGTGAATGAACGTTGACAGGATGACTGTTCCATGCCTCGAGTTCATTCGGGATATCAGTGAAAAAGGAATTATACATTCGCTGTAACACCATTCACGGATTGTAGGATGAAAGTTGTTCTCCAACTTTCTACTTTCACTTGGGTAGCACTGATGTGTGACTAGGCACCGCTCTTTTCTTGTGAAGTCATAAGTGTTATGAACTTTCACTGCCAACGTGAAATGGACCTGCAGGGTCACACACATAGGATTTAACCTGGAAGAGGAGTTTTGTCCACAAAGAAATGTTTAGATTGATTACTAAAAGAGTTTGGTAGTTCAATTAAACACTCAATCAGTCGATGGCTCAATATCATATGGTTCAAGGTGTTGGACGCATTGATTGGAGTATCAGATTGATTGAAATCGCATTTGACTGATTCTGCACAACCTGCACTCCCAACCGATCGGTTCATGTGATGAACCGGTCGGCTGAGGTTGCTGAACCGGTCGATTCAATTGTTGAACCGATGGGCTCATGCACAGAGTGAAACGACCAGTTCAAGTGTTGAACCGATCGGTTCAACTGGTGAAATTGAGCAACTTGGGAAAGTAGGATTGGTGAGAATTTTCCTTTCGTTTCAAATTGCCCAATTCGATTGGGAATAATATTGGTATTCGATACCAATTGGGAAAGAAACAAGGAAAGTCTTTTTGAGCCGGATTAGGACCATGAACCGATCGGTTCAGGGCACCAACCGATCGGTTGGAGTGCCCCAAACGATTGGCTCAGGTCCAACCGATCGGCTCAATGGCCGAACCGATCGGTTCAGTTGTGAACCGATCATTTCAAGTTGCGAATCTGTTGCTTTTTGTGGAAAATTCTCGAACCCTTCTACTCCTGCTTTAGTCCCGCATTGCCCGGGATGGAGAAACCTGTCCCATGACTCTCCTATATATATAGGGGTATTGGGGGCTTCTCAAAGGATAGCTCAGTGCAACCAGTTGCTCTGCAAGTTGTCATTCTCTCTGGTTTTGGTAACCGTGAGAGAGCCCGAGCAAGTGCTTCCCGCAAAAGGGAGGTGCAGCAAGGGAAGGACAACTGCAGTTGCAACAGGAGGCAGGAGAGCGTGTTGGCGACTAGTACGTCAATAGGAGGGTGCGACTCCTTCCACTTCCTTGTGGGACAAGGAGTGTGGAGTTCCAGGTGGTCCGTGTGGACTACTACAGAGGCGGGAGGACACTTCTGCTTAGGAGGACAACTGTCATCCGACAGTCCGGTTCGAGTAGGAGTTGTCAGTCCCGGTGCGACCAGGAGCTGCACAGACGCCGTCGAAGTCCGGAGTAGAAGACTGCGCATTGCGCGAGGTATTGTCGCCGAGCAAGCCACGGGACAAGGTATGATTCCGCAAACTATCCTTTCCTATTATATAGACGTTGACGCGTTTCCTCGGTATGGGTTGGGGGAGAATTTTTTTTCCGCTGCCTTCTCTGTCTCCCCTAAAACCCAACAGTGGTATCAGAGCCACGTCAGCTATTCTATATTTTAGGAATATCGATATGATCAATTTTGGTTTGTCGCCTTTATTTATTGCATACGATGCGAATAATATCATCTTTATGCATGTCCAATCCTAAATCCACAAATCCCTAATTACATATATGATATGTATTATTAATGCACTCGATACGCGTCGCCCTTAAACGAGTTTTGTGGTGGATGTGCGTAGCGTGATTATGGCCTATAAACCCCTATCTGTGATTGGTTGTGTGTGGTTGCTTGCATCTCGGTCTGCGCACTGATCTTCCTTCTCCTATTCCTGATGTAACTCGAAATAATTCGAGATTCTTTCCTACCTTTGCTCCCCCCGAATGTAACTCAGGGTTTCCCTTTTTAAAGCAATGTAATAAATAGAATAGATTTTTATTTCCTGTTATGTCAAAGACCGGCGGACATCAAGACGACTGCTCAGACGATCGGTTCAAGGAGTGAACCGATCATTTGACGTACCAGACGGTCGGTTCAAGGAGTGAACCGATTGGTTGATGACCGGTTCGAGGAGCGAGATGAGCGGGTGGCGGACAAGACAAGATGCACGACGACTAGGCGAACCGATCGGTTGAAGGAGCCAACCGATCAGCTGGTGGCACCCAGACGACCGGCTGGAGAGTACAGATCATTCATGTGATGAGTTGATCTACTCGGATGGCAAGGCATAGAGTTCATCTTGTACAGGTTGCATGTGATGTAGACCTAGATGACCGTGATTCCTCTTGGCTCGAGGAATCACATTAGGATGGCCATAATCATCGCCTTTTATCGTTTGTGCATGTTTTCTGTGGGATATAGCATGTATATGATACGTACTATGTATTGTGGTGATTGGATATGTATATGTATATAAAACCAAATCCCTAATTAAAATATTAAGTTTTAGATGCCTTCCAAATGCGACACACGTGAAAAGCTTGATCGACCAAGTGTGGGCACGCCCTAGCGTGGTGCACCGTCTATCTCGTGGAAGCGTGAAGGATGAATGTGTGGGTCTGCCCTAGCAGGGTGCATATTCATCGTGTTTGCTTTGGGTCGGACTTAACAAGTGATCTAGATGGGATCTAGTACCTTGAGGCATGGAGATGATCATTGCAAGGAGTTGTAGATGAAATCTTATCAAGAGTTGCATATGATGCAATTGGCAAAAGTTGCCTACCTGAGAGATCTATGTTGTGGGTGACAGCCCTAGTTGGTCCATGGCTTAGAGGATTTCAGGATCTTGCCCACTAGAAGGTTGTACACTGCAATCTTCTGAATTGATAGTGAGGGCTATCAATTTGAAGTAAAATAGTGGGAGCGATAATTAATTAAAGGCCTAATTATATCGTCAAACTTTCAAATCAATCAAATAAGTCAAAAATGAGTTTTTGGACTAAAATTGCATATTTTCCTTTTGTAGTTCAAATGAAAACAAA
This sequence comes from Alisma plantago-aquatica, assembly GCA_963693085.1. Classification (NCBI taxonomy): domain Eukaryota; kingdom Viridiplantae; phylum Streptophyta; class Magnoliopsida; order Alismatales; family Alismataceae; genus Alisma; species Alisma plantago-aquatica. Next base: position 1,502,585,075 of record OY856410.1, on the reverse strand, counting down.
CAACAACAACTTTTCTTTGCGATCGGTCCTTGACAAGGACAAGCTAAATGGGACGAACTTCCACGACTGGTATCGGACATTGAGAATTGTTCTCACTCAAGAGCGCAAGCTCTATGTCCTGGATACTCCAATTCCATAGGAACCCGCTCCTAATGCACCAAAGACAGAAAGGGATGCTTACAAGAAGCATTCTGATGATGCCATTGATGCAAAGTGCTTGATGCTATGTTCAATGAACCATGAGTTGCAGAGGCAACATGAGAACATGGGTGTCATACAGATGATTCAACATCTCAGGAACATGTATGAAGATCAGGCACGGCAAGAGAGGTACAATGTTTCTACGGTGTTGTTCAAGTGCGTCATGACAGAAGGAGATCCAGTTGGTCCTCACACACTCAAGATGATTGGGTATGTGGAGAACCTGCAGAGACTGGGATTTCCACTGAGCCAAGAGTTGGCTACTGACGTGATACTGCAATCGTTGCCAGAATCTTACAGTCAGTTTGTGATGAACTACAACATGAACAACTTTGATAGGCCACTGTCAGAGTTGTTGGGCATGTTGAGGACAACCGAGTTACAGATGAAGAAGGACAAGCCTAAGTCTGTGATGGTTATCACGAGCAAGAAAGGCAAGTCCAAGCGCAAGGGCAAGGGCAAAGCTAAGAAAGGTTCTGAAGCTAGCCAGGAGTGCAAGCCATCTTCAGCTCTCAAGGCCAAGGGAGGCGTGACAAAGAAAGGAAATTGCCACTATTGTCAAAATCCAGGACATTGGAAAAGGAATTGTCCTCTCTACCTGGAAGAACAAAAGAAGAAGGAGGCGACTGAAGCCTCTACATGAAGGTGTCATGTAAATAAACTTGTAACACTTTTTGAGATATATGATATCAAGATGTAAAGTGTAAAGCATTCTTACTTGGGGCAAGTGTTGCTTTTGAAGATAGGAATACTTTAGTTTATTTTCAGCCAATAAGGCATGTAATACAGTTATGAAGTGCTATTTCATACTTGCCAATAGATAGAAACACTTTATTTTTGCATATTGTATGACAATGATGGCAATTAATAAAGAGATGTTTCAATTTATAAAGATATGATCTTTGTGGCAATGCCTTATTTATCTTGTGATATTTGATATGCATAAGATAAGACGATACCTAATAGTTATAGATAACTCAAACAATTTAATTAGCATTAATCATGAGAAATTCATTTCTAGTTTCCATGTGATGGATAAAACTAGACTCTTTTGGTTAGAGAACCAGTAAGGGACATGAATATCTTGGACATGATTAATCAATCTTCACTAATGTAGTGGGAGAATGATTATACTATTAGGTATAATACATGTGATGCATTTACATACCTATTGGAATAAATGCTAATACTTCAAATGGTGTTTAGAGAAATACCAATATGAATATCTTGAAGTGTTCAAGATTGTCATAAATGAAGTACAAATTTGGTAAAGTATTAATTCTTGATGAGATCAATGAATGAAATACTTGGACCAAATGTTTGAGATCCTTATGAGTGATTATGATAGTGTATCATAGTGAACTCATGATTAAGGCATGGTGATGTCTGAATCAAGAAGGAATCATACTCTAAGGAGTTAGAGAATGATTATCAAATAACTGAATTCTTCTTAATAAAAGAATACCCCACACTAATAAAAGAAATTAAGAATCACAAGGGTTGTGAGTTCTTATATCTTTAACAGATACACCTCAATTATCTATGTGATGAGTTGTTCATGTGATGAGTCAACTATCAAGATGAATATGAGGAACCGAATCTTGAGTTATGGTTTAAAACCATTACATCCTAAATGACTTCCATGTGAACCATAAGGTATGACCTTGATGGTAGCACTCATTGGATCATATCCATAAGTGCAGATGAATCTTAAGTGTTAAGACACATGGATAACATTTTGAGAAGGATGATGCTTGTTGATTGCAACTTAATGGCTAAGACATTTGACATATGGATACTAAAACCGCATTCCTATGAGGAATAAAACTAGGATGTGTACGTGACACAGCCTATAAGGTTTATGAATCCACTAATGCAAATGAAGTCTATAAGTTACAATGGACTAATCAATGTGATTGATTGAGTTCAAGCAACTAAAAATTGGATCTTTATTTTGATGATATAGTCAAAGGGTTTGACTGATATGTCAAAGATAAAGAAGGGATATGTGATTTAGTGGGAGCGTGTTCACATTCCACATATTGATGTGAAATGGAAATGTTCTAGATTGGAAATCCGAATGTGGAAATTATCTTTAAGGAAGATAGAGATGTTTCCTATGTGATAGGAATAGAGATCTATAGAGATAGTTCTCGAAAATCTCTTGACCTGGAAAGAGAAAGCATACATTGGCAATCTGTACTGAAGTGTTCAGTATGCACAGATTCAATGGGAGAAAACTTGTCCATGTTACATGGAGTTAGTATCCCAAGGCCAAGTGTTCAATTCTTATGAAGAACGTGAATGCTAAGAATAGATATGGATCTATCATGTATGTAATCATCCCATTATCTTGCATGTATGACATGGCAAGAATAAAATGCATTCATCATCTTGTATGTAGGACATGGCAATATGATGTGCTCATCCTGATAACTCGTATGTGTGACATGACGAGTGGATGTCTGTCTATTTCCAGTAAGGGTTACTGGAATACCATGAGAACTTGATAAGTGCTTGTGAAGTACTAGTTCTATGGAGATAAGGAAGAGTTCGATGTAAAGAGTTACATTGATGCGAACTTCCGAAAGGACAGAAAATTAATCGCAATATATATACATAAGATGTATAAAAGTGAAAGTTTGTTGATAATTGGAAATGTTCCAATAAAGCCATTTGAAAAAGGGAAATGTCGAGTATCTGTGTATTAGTAAACAACAGTGGATACTATATGGATCTAAAAGTTCATAGGATGAGCTTCTATTCCACTCATTGATGATAAGTCTGGAATCCTTGATCATGCAATGTGGCTAAAGGTTAGCAATGGAATACTAGATCACATATTACGGCAACTCCATCTCATACGTGTGACGTACAGCGAAGAGATGAGAGACATGCAATTTGTACAGACTTTGGCAAGGTGTTGCCATTACTCACTATGTTTGCACTAAGAGCACAGTAACATGTGGGACATGTTTGAAGATCACTATGAATATGATTCATGGGTGATTGGCTCGCAGTGCAAGTGGGAGTCTGTTGGTATGTATGCCCTGAGAGACAATCATGGGATGATTGGTGGGATACATTGAGATTGATTTGATAAACATCAAAGGCGAGCTTCCAATTCTTTCTGGTTCATTCATATGAGATAGTGATAGAACAGATTGAATGTCTAGAGAATGACAATACTCAATGACGTATGCCTTCAGGTTCATGACCTGAATGATGAGATCATACGGATGCTAAGAGTTTGTACATTCTTGTTATGTCCCTAGTCGGATGTCATTGTGGAAGGTAGATAGACAGCAATGACACACAAGACTAGATTGTGGTGTTGGTTGATGACAAAATCTCATTAGTCATGATATAGAGATATCAAACCAAACACATAGGTACTTGTTAGAGAACAAGTGTACCGGACAGACCCACCGTGAGTTTGACACATGGAACCATGAGATGGTAGTCACAGTCAGTACTCACAGTGATGGTGGTGAGTGTGATTCTTAGACCTGAAATCACTGCACTCAACACATGTCGTTGGGCACACTTTCACATCATCAAACGCAGTCCTGAAACATGGGTTGTTATAAAGGTGATGATTGGGTAGCTTTGACACATGGGGCTTTTGAGGGGTGAGTGATAGATATGGGATTTGTCCCTCCTGAGGGAGTTTGATATCCATGGCCACTTGATGAGTAGGATTGAGAAAGGCATGCACGCATGTGTGAATCAGTATATGATACTGATGTCATACATATCTCTTCCAGTCTACTCTGAGATCAAGGAAGTGAATGAACGTTGACAGGATGACTGTTACATGCCTCGAGTTCATTCGGGATATCAGTGACAAAGGAATTATACATTCGATGTAGCACCATTCACAGATTGTAGGATAAAAGTTGTTCTCCAACTTTCTACTTTCACTTGGGTAGAACTGATGTGTGACTAGGCACCGCTCTTTGCTTGTGAAGTCATAAGTGTTATGAACTTTCACTGCCAACGTGAAATGGACCTGCAGGGTCACACACATAGGATTTAACCTGGAAGAGGAGTTTTGTCCACAAAGCAATGTTTAGATTTATTACTAAAAGAGTTTGGTAGTTCAATTAAACACTCAATCAGTCGATGGCTCAATATCATATGGTTCAAGGTGTTGGACGCATTGATTGGAGTATCAGATTGATTGAAATCGCATTTGACTGATTCTGCACAACCTGCACTCCCAACCAATCGGTTCATGTGATGAACCGGTCGTCTGAGGTTGCTGAACCAGTCGGTTCAATTGTTGAACCGATCGGCTCATGCACAGAGTGAAACGACCGGTTCGAGTGTTGAACCGATCGGTTCAACTGGTGCAATTGAGCAACTTGGGAAAGTAGGATTGGTGAGAATTTTCCTTTCATTTCAAATTGCCCAATTCGATTGGGAATAATATTGGTATTCGATACCAATTAGGAAAGAAACAAGGAAAGTCTTTTTGAGCCGGATTAGGACCATGAACCGATCGGTTCAGGGCACCAACTGATCGGTTGGAGTGCCCCAAACGATCGGCTCAGGTCCAACCGATCGGCTCAATGGCCGAACCGATCGGTTCAGTTGTGAACCGATCATTTCAAGTTGCGAACCGGTTGCTTTTTGTGGAAAATTCTCGAACCCTTCTACTCCTGCTTTAGTCCCGCATTTCCCGGGATGGAGAACCCTGTCCCATGACTCTCCTATATATAGGGGTATTGGGGGCTTCTCAAAGGACAGCTCAGTGCAACCAGTTGCTCAGCAAGTTGTCGTTCTCTCTGGTTTTGGTAACCGTGAGAGAGCCCGAGCAAGTGCTTCCCGCAAAAGGGAGGTGCAGCAAGGGAAGGACAATTGCAGTTGCAACAGGAGCCAGGAGAGCGTGTTGGCGACTAGTACGTCAACAGGAGGGTGTGACTCCTTCCACTTCCTTATGGGACAAGGAATGTGGAGTTCCAGGTGGTCCGTGTGGACTACTACAGAGGCGGGAGGACACTGCCGCTTAGGAGGACAACTGTCATCCGACAGTCCAGTTCGAGTAGGAGTTGTCAGTCCCGGTGCGACCAGGAGCTGCACAGACGCCGTCGAAGTCCGGAGTAGAAGACCGCGCATTGCGCGAGGTATTGTCGCCGAGCAAGCCTCGGGACAAGGTATGATTCCGCAAACCATCCTTTCCTATTATATAGACGTTGACGCGTTTCCTCGGTATGGGTTGGGGGAGAATTTTTTTTTCCGCTGCCTTCTCTGTCTCCCCTAAAACCCAACAATAGTAAGCTTCTTCTTCATGCCTAGTATCTTGATGATGGGACCGTCATCGGAGACACTATGGAGGTAGCCAAGATGTTGGACATTATTCAGCGCTGTGGTCCAGAGCTAGGGCTTGTTTTGAACATTCATAAAATAGAGGTGTTCTGGCCTACTTGTGATGGAAGGAAGGTTGAGAAGGGGTTGTTCCCTATGGACATTGAGAGGCCTGTGTTAGGAGTAAAACTACTTGGAGGAGCTGTTAGCAAGAACAAAAGTTTTATTGAGGAGTTGGCCATGAGAAGGGCTACTAAAGCTGTTGACTTGATGCATCTACTTCTTCAGTTGCATGACCCACAAAGTGAGCTTCTTTTGTTATGGTCTTGCATGGGTACGTCTAAGGTTATGTTCGGCTTATGTACATGCCAACCCACACATGTACATCAGGCTGCAACCTTTTTTGACAAAGGGTTGTGTGGATCTATTGAAGATATTGTGGTATGTGGAGGTCCTTTCTTTGGGGATCTTCAATGGCGTGTGGCATCCTTACCTATTAGAGTCGGTGGTTTGGGCCTATATTCAACAATTGAGGCTTCTTTATATGCGTTTGTGACCTCTAGAGCCCAATCTTGGGTGCTCCAAGACCATATTTTGCTAGATAGTGGGATACATGGTATGAACTTTGATTTTAACTACGCTTTAGATTGTCTACGTGTTACAATTCCGCCTTTCAATCTTAATTGTTTTGCTAATAAGGACACCGTCCCCCCTAAAGCCCAAAATGCTTTGGCGAGTTCCCTTTTTAGCATAATCGTTAAGGGCATGGATGTTGAATTTGATATGACCGTAAGACAGAAAGCAGTCTTCCAGTGTTTACGACTGAACATGCTCAGGACTTTCTTCTTGCTATACCTATTGATGGCCTTGGACTACATATGTCTCCAGTGGAGTATCGTATTGTTCGCATATATCCTCTTATGATTCCACTTTTTCCTATTGATGAGGTATGTCCAATGTGCCGCAAATCTTGCTTAGACACTTTTGGGGACGATGCAATTCATTGTAGGGAGCTCCCAGGCTTCAAGTATCGGCATGATCTTGTAAGAGATGTTATTTATGATGTTCTTAGACATGCGGGAGTTGCAGCTCAGAAGGAAGCTCATGTGAACTTTTTGACTGATCATCAGGACGGCAGGTCGACACTTAGGCCAGCAGACGTTCTTATTTTTGGCTAGATTGGAGGAAAACATACATGTGTAGATCTAATAGGAGTTTCTCCATTGGTTGGTCTGAAAGGTGGCGACTTTACTGTGGGACATGTTGTCCGTAAAGTCGTTTCTGCTAAAGTGACCAAACATGAGAAGGCATGCATCGACAATCAACATGTTTTTATCCCGTTTGATTTTGACACTTTTGGGTTCCTAGCACCTGAGGCTGTGGAGCTTCTTAAGAGAGTTCAAAAAGTTATGCATAGTAATGTAATGACTCTCAGATCTATAGATGTGGTGTTTCGGATGATTGAATTTGCCATTCAAAAATGGGTGGCGGGGCAGCTTGTTGCCCGCCTCCCTTCTATTTCCTTGTAATCTTGTAGTTTTCACTTCGAATAATAAGTTTCCATTATTGGTGGTTATCTCCAGCCGCCGACAGGTTTGGTAGCTTCCCAGATGAAATTCCATATGACCTTTTCTTTCTCCTCTTTCTGGCCGCCAGTGTCATTTAGTGGAGCTGCTGTGCTACTGATCTTATCAAGGCTTTTTGCCTCTATGCACCCCTTCACTGTGAGATAGCTCGTCCGGAGACCTTCTGAAAATGGATTGCAGGAAATTCTCCAGCCGTCTAACCAAGTGCCGAAGGCCATACCAATCCAGATCTTATATCCTGAAACTGCAGCCACTTTTCCCTCGTCGATTCAGTGCGGCTTTTCTAGAGCAGTCATCCTCATCGCTTCCGGATTTGACACCAAGAAGCACAATCACCTTCGTCCGTCTTGAATATGGTATGCGGAGGAATCTGTAGGCCGTAGCATACCCTCTTATTGGTCTCTACCAAACTCAACATGGAATCAAAGCTCTTCTAGGAATTTCCTCCAAGCTATCCTCATGTATTTCCTATCATCTTTCCTTAGACGAAGAGCATGCTAGTTGTTCCGTGAACACTCCTTCCTTTTGGAGTCTTCCTTTTTCCCTTTACCAAGTAAATGGCGGGCAAGCCTAAAACTCTCTTTCTTTTTAATACTAGTGAACACACTCACGTATACATGCTAGTTGTCGTATAATATTTGCTGGTATTATAATAGAAAAACATTACAATGTATATATTCATAAATAAAAGAAGTAAAACTCGTGAATGTATGTTACGTGTTGACATTTTATTTTAAAAATAATGTAGTCACACATTCATTCTGTTAGTAAAGTTTAATGATATGACAATAATTTGTAAGTGACGTGATGCGTATATTTTTTCATCAAATATTGAAATGTCATGGGCTCATCCTCATACAATGTATAATGTGAGGCAGTTTTCTGACGGGAAAAAGTATTCATTTAATGATTTATAAAAATCATGGAATGAAAAAACAAGTACCATAAATTAATGTCTTACTTTTTATTAATACAAATGTTCACATTTTTGTGTTACAATCCTAAATATTTTATCAAATAATACACCTAGTCTTCAAACGAAGGATAATCACTAGAAAATTAAGGATGCCACCATTGGATGATTTTGGAAAATATTTGGGAATCCCAATCATTCACAACAGGAACTCGAAGGAAATTTATCTGGATCTAGTGAACATATACGAGACCAAAGAAACAACTGGGCAAACTGGTCTCTCTCTCGCGTGCGTGTGGGTAGAATAACCCTAGCAAAATTGGCACTCACGTCCATGGCCTAGCACATTATGCAAGCATCAAAACTACTAATATCCATATGTGATAAATTGGATCAAATTACCATGAATTTCATATGAAGCGAAAGCTCAAATTGAAGGACAACACACATGGTTGCATGGGAAAGGATCCTGGCATCCTGTCCTCATGGAGGATTACAGATACGAGCCACGAGGGAACTCAATAAACAAGGCAATACTCATGAAACTAATAGGAAAATATCTAAGTAAGGCAAAATCCATTTAGAAACCTCTACTCATTGCCAAGTATCAAAGGCCAGAAGGCACGTGAAGCAATGGTTCATCTTTCTGGCGGGCCATCAACTCACAACTCATGAACTTAAAAGAACATGCTATTGTGTGTCTAGGTAATGGACAGGAGATATGTGTATGCAGTGATAAATGGTTGAGAGGAGGATGAACGTTTGTACTGAAGAATAAACAAAAAATCCCAGAAGAAATAAAGGATTAGACAGTAACTATCCCAACCATAGGAGAAGGGGAATGGGACAATGAGTCCTTTATCACTAATTTGACGAGGAGAGCACGAATGAAATTTTGTCCATTTTGACTCCGACCGAGTAACTAGATGGAGATAATATTTACTGGCCCAATTACAGTCATGGCATGATATCAGTTAAACAGGTGTATCAAAGTCTAATAACCAAGAGAGAAAAACCTTCGATTGGGAATTGGAATATCATTTGGTCGCAAAAAGTACCACCTCAAATCAAAACATTCTTACGGGTGCTTCACCAGAAGTGCATCCTCACCAACAATCTCAGGAAAATGAAACAAATGACTCATGAAGATACATGTGAAACATGCGGACTTGGGGTGGAGTCTGCAATACATGCAGTATCGGACTGTCCAAAGGCCAAAGAAATATGAAAGATAATCTGCCAATCCGTGGATGTAACTTACTTCAATGTACCTGATGTTCAGAGCTAGATCGAGACTAATCTAAAAGATAAGAACTAGGATTGGAATGTCATCTTTATGATAGTGTGCTGGAGGTTGTAGAAAGCAACGAACTAGGTGATTTTATTATAGAAGTGTAGTTCCAGTATTGTTACAGAAATCAGGATGATGTTCAAAAACATCATGACTACATGACATGGTGCCGGAGAGAACAAGATGAGAACGAGGATGGAACAAACCCTTTCTAGAACCCTCCACAATTAGAAAGAGTAGAGATTGGAGTGGATGTATCTCTATGTCTGATTACAAGAACATTCACTACAAGTTTCATCATTAGAGGCCCATATGGACTATGGAACGATGGGTGTTTCCACAAAATGACTAGATCAGACCCCTTAGAAGGGGAACTATTACCTATTATGCAAGGGCTTGAAGCTTCCAAAATAATCAATTATAATCGGTGTGATGTTATTTCTAAGTCTTTACAGTCCATTTGGTTCATTGCCAGCCCAAGAACCTATCCTCCAAAATACATAGTCATTACCCAAAGAATCATCGAGTTGTCAAAGAGCATTGAAGACATCAATTTCACCAAAATCAATTAGAAAGATAATCAGCTTGCAGATAAAGTTGCTAAATGGTTCCTCAAGATTCCAAGAACTCACATCTCTATTGAAGAATGTCCTCTAGAGTTGAGAGGAGTGTACCTCGTAGATATTAACAACATCAGGAGAGTGTAATACAGTAGATTTTGCCCAAATTTTTTTAAATATTTTAAGGTTTGATTTCAAATCTTTCACATATGAACAAAATAATTATTGTATAGAGCTTTTAATAGTATAATTATTATCAGAGTCAAGGTACTTATGATTCTAGTGACCGTTTGGCAAAATGATGTTATGATTGATATTTTTATAGTTGTATCGACATTAACATTTGGAACGACTTTTTTATAATATATAAAAAATATCAAAAGAGAAAAGATAGTATTACATTATAAACTTAAAAAAAAAAGTGAAAACATTGTCCTCTTTTAGTCGGCTTAATAATTTAGTGACTGTAAAATGTAAGGCATAACTGATTGGTGTGAGAAGACATGATAACAAATAAGAAAAATGAAAAATTTATTCTCCCCAATAATTTACATTAATCATTATTCAAAAATTGTTGTTGTCACTTCATGTTGGATAATAATACAAAGAAACAAAAGCAAGCAGTAAAGGGTAAATGTAGCTTGTCTATGCGGGTATTGATATAAAAAAAATATGTTTTTTTCCAAACAAGATCCTTGGGAATTTGAAAGTGAATTAGAAAATCATAAAAACTTTGGAAAGATGAATAAATAGATCCATAAAAAAAGGATGTTATACATATTCCTATTCGGGAATCTTCGGATCTATGCTTATTTTCAACTCCCTGAAGATTCAAAAGGAAAATAAATAAAGTCAAGGAGAACAAATTAAAAAGGTCATGTACCATGAAAAAAAATATTTATCAAACAACTTGGTCACAATAGTAGAAGAAATAGGCAAAGATTTTGCTACGACAAATAAAGAGAATAATCAATTACATATATAGTAAGAAATATAAAAATATAGAAATTTATATAAATAGCAAACAATTGAGAGAAATTTATATGCTCTAATTTTATAACACAAACAACTTTATATAATACATTAATTTAACGCTAAGTAATATACTTGCATGGAAAAATATTGATTATAAAATATACAGCCTAATTATTAAAGCAGAAATAGTTGTATTGTAGATTTATTATAGTAACATATTTTTAAATAGAAACTATGAGAGAATACATATAGATATAAAAATCAAAATTTTAAATAGAAATATGATAAAAAATTGAGACAAAAGTATACTTGTATAGCACAAAAATGATGGAGAAAAAATATACTATAATTTTTAGAAAAATAAATTATTATACCGCGTATTTTAATATATGGAGTAAAATATATGTATGGTGCAAAATTGATAAAACTAAACATATAGTCTAATTTTTGTAGAGTGCACCTGTGTTATATTATAGATTGTTAAAAATGGGTGTTTTCCTTTTGTTCTTTGTGCACCTAACACAGAAATTATAGTATAACTTTCCCTCCTCTCCCGTAACATACCCTCTCATCATTCTAATTGTATGAAAAATAGTGTACATGGAGATGCAAAGTTGCAAGTAGTGACAAATTGGCATTGTAAGACACATATAAGAAACTTGAAAAACCTGAAAACATATCCTCTTTTGTTCTGTGAAATATATAGAATATTGTAAAAATGTAAGGCATAACTGATTGGTATGACAAGACATGATAACAATTAAAGAAAAATGGAAATACTATTCTCCCTGATAGTTCTCATTATCTAAAAATATGTTGTTGTCATTTGTGTAATATTATAAGATGAAGAAAACAAATCTTTCAATAAAGGATAAATGTAGCTTGTGTATGTGGATATGGTTATAAAAAACGTTCTGCAAAAAGAAAACAAAGAAAGTAAAGGCATAACCAATTAAAAAGTTCATGTGACATAATAAAAAAAATTACTTACCGGGAAACCTGGTCAAAGCTGTAGAAGAAATAGGCAAAGACTTGGCCATGACAACAGAAGAAATAGGAGAATGTGAGTTGCCAATTAAGGATATGATCCATTAAAAGAAAAGTGAGTTTATGATTAGTGTAGAGACATAACAGAGAAGATGATATTATGTGGTAAATAACTCAATATATATAGACATCAATTTTTTTTGTAGCAAGATTTTGTCCTTTTTCTTTCTCCAAGTCCAAAGATTGTCGACGATACTAAAAAATTAGATATTTGCACAAAAGCCAGTAAGTTAAGCAATAACGGGACACACAAAGTCATAATCATCCAAAAAGAGTGAATAATATCATCCATTTTAAAGAAATTTATTGTCAAGGAAACTAAAAAGATTAGATATTAGAACCAAACTCAGTAAGTCAAACAATACCAGGGCACATAAAGTCATAATTATCCAAAAAATGAAAACATACCATCCAATTTGAGAAAAAATATTATTGTCTTGATGTTTTGTATTATGTGATGAAAATAAAATCAATCAATAAGGATAAAAGTACCTTGTGGAATGAAATATTAAAAGTATTCGTTAAGAACAAACAAATAAATATAAGGCTTAATAAATAAAAAGTTTCACACAACATGATAAGAAAAATTACTTACTGAAAGAGGTAACCATAACAATAGAAGAAATGATAAAAAGTAAGTTTCCAATTAAGTAAATTATCGATGGAGAAGAAAGTGAGTGTTGATTAGCATGTAGTTGATTGAAGGGCTCATAATCTATTTTTGCCTTTTCTTTTTACCATGTCGCCCAAAGGATGCTTAGGGATCTAAAAACGTTAGATATTAATATCTAAATGGTGTACAAGGAACTACATAGATTAGATATTAATACAAAGACCTTAAAAAACTAAAAAGATTAGATATTAATACAAAGGTCTATGGCATACTATAGTTTAAACAATAACATGGCCAGTAAAATCTAAACAATAGTCAGGTAGACAAAGTTATAATTTTCCAAAACTAAGGCTGCATTTGTTACCTGTGAATCACGATGATAGGAAATAATGGTGAAAAAATATTGTTTGTTTTCCATGGTGATAGGGAAATATGGTGAATCCATGGTGAATTTTGGCCTATTTTTGTCCCCATGTAAAAGAATGGTGAATCATTATGAATCATGGTGAAAAACGTTTCTTTCAAGACTCCAATAATTATTTAGACAAATGTACGAAAAATAGTTCTAATAAATATGATTCTAACTTGTGTAGCGTGTTTTTTATAAATAACTTTCCCCTCCCCGTCCCTATGACCATGTAATAAACAACATTTTTTATATTTTTTACCATCCCTATCTCTATCACCATACACATATTACCAAAAAACACATTTTAACAATTTCCTCATCAATATCACAGTCCCCTTCCCCATCATCGTCCTCATCCCCATCACCATCATTTTTTTCACCACGTACCAAATACAATGTAATGGAGATAACATTCATTGTTGTGGTTCCTGTAGTTGTTGTGCTGCACTGGTAGTAGTGCAACGTACGCGAGCAAGACGTGCAACAATCCAGGTTTGTACCGGATCAAGACTGGGAGAACGGTGCCTATCCGTGAGGATTGTCGGGCACTGATTTCTTTAAGTAACATGTTTGTTTCTCAACGAACGATCTGGTTTGCGAATCTAACTTATGTTTTCTATTCTCCTGCTTCGTTTGTTCTTCGATTCTTATTTTGGATCTGCCTGCACTGTTAATTATATTGCACCTGTCGCTGTTGCATGAACGACGATAACCAATATTAACAACAGTCTTAAAGAAATCATATTTCTGTCGTTAATTAACTATGGCCGATCTGGGTGGTTCGGGATGTAAAATTGATACAACCAATATGCCTGAAAAGTTTACTGGTACGAACTTTGCCCGTTGGCAGAGTCGTATGGAAATTTGGCTGAATATTGCGGGTTATGATCAGTATTTAATTGAAACTGAACATGTATCTCATGAAACAATTCCTGATAATGCAAACATTATTGCTAATTGGAAGAAGGGTGATAAAACGTGTCGCGTTTTGATTCTATTTGGTTTAAATAACAGAATGTATGATTCTTACTCAAATCCGCCAGTCACTACGTCCAAGGTTTTATGGGAATTGTTAATTAAGAATTTTAGCACTGAAAATCAGGGTGTTGAAAAATACTGTGTGTCTAAATTTCTTAAGTTTCAGATGGTTGAGGGTAAGTCAGTTTCTGATCAAACACACGATCTAAAACTCCTAGTTCATGAACTCTCAGATGCCAAGATGGTGTTGCCTGAGAAATTTGTTGTTATGTCTATCATAGAAAAATTCCCTAACTCATGGGAGTCGTTTAGTATGTCTATGAAGCATCGCAAAGGGACACACACCATGGATGAATTAATGATGGATATTAATATACAAGAAGAACACTTAAAGGAGAAAGGGGTCAAGGTGCCTACTGATGCTAATCCAACTGTTAATCTTACTTCTACGAAAAAGACCAAAGATAAGAAATCTAAGAATGCACATAAACCCAAGGCAAAGATCCAAAAGAAACCGAAGAACAAACCTTGTTGGACTTGTGGACAGGTTGGCCACTGGAACAAGGATTGTCCTACTAAGAAGGCAAAGAAGGCTACCGCATCTACAACTGAGGAGGTTGTGGTCAATATGATGACTGCATCCTTGAACCTCAATGATAGGTACATGTCTATTAAACCTGAAATTCTTTCTATATTTGAACCACTTTATTGGATAATTGACACTGGGGCTAATGTACATGTGTGTGCTGATAAATCCCTGTTTGTGTCTTATCAGGCCTCTCGAGGTCGGTCTGTGACTTTGGGCGATTCCAGCTCTGTAGAAGTCAAAGGCAAAGGACGGGTGGACTTGAAGTTCCCTTCGGGGAAGGTTTTGACTCTTAACAGGGTCAGACATGTTCCAACCATTCGACACAATATCCTTAGTGGCGTCATATTAGTTAGAGAAGGTTATAGAGTAGACTGTAAATGTAATAAGGCTATTATTACACGCCTTTGTGATTCTTTGCTTTTTGGCAAGGGGTACTTATGTGATGTGGAGAACTTGTTTAAGATTCATGTTGAACCTGTTTCAAATTTCATTTTAAATTTGAATGATTATAGTTCTATTTGCATGAATCTTATTTCATTCGATGTATGGCATTCACGTTTGGGACATGTTAATGTTGCCTCAATGAAGTGTACGATGAATCTAGATTTGATCCCCAAATCTGAAGTTAGCAACAATAAATGTGAAATCTGTGTACAAGCTAAATTGCCTAGGAATCCTTTTCATTCTGTGAATAGGAATTCGGAAATTTTGGATTTAGTTCATACAGATATCTGTGAATTTAATGGTGTTGCTACGAGAGATCAAAAGTGTTATTTTATAACTTTTATTGACGATGCGAGTAGATACTGTTATGTCTATTTACTTAGAAGTAAAGATGAGGCATTGGATAAATTTCAAATTTATAAGAAAGAAGCTGAAACTCAAACCGGTAAAGTACTTAAGTGATTAAGGTCTGATAGGGGAGGAGAGTATACCTTGAATTTGTTTTTGGAATTTTGCCAATCACATGGTATAGTTCATGAGGTAACTACTCCTTATTCACCACAATCAAATGGAATAGCTGAACGTAAAAACCGAACCTTAATAGATATGGTAAATACCTTACTCCAAACATCTGGATTACCCAACTTTATGTGGGGGGAAGCTTTGAATACGGCTTGCCATATTCTGAATAGAGTTCCCCATAAACATTCAGAGAGTAGTCTGTTTGAGTTGTGGAGAGGAAGGAAACCGAGTCTTAAATATCTTCGAGTGTGGGGGTGCCTTGCAAAGGTACTTGTCCCTGAACACAAAAGGAAGAAATTAGGACCAAAAACGGTTGATGCCATATTCTTAGGTTATGTAGAGACAAGTTATGCTTATAGATTCCTGATTGTAAAATCAGATATCTCTGGCATTGAGGTCAATACAATTGTGGAATTGCGTGATGCAACATTATTTGAGGATGTGTTTCCTATGAAAACGGGTGTGCCCAATGAAGTTTCTCAAGAAGATTCATTTACCACAGGTTCCATTCCCGAGCACGTGGAAAGGATGACAAATGTGGGGGGGTGACTCAGAACATACTATTTCTGAATCTGATGATTCTGAAGAAATAGTTGAACCAAGGAGAAGTAAACGGCCTAGGACATCCAAAGACTTTGGAAGTGAGTTTCTTACTTACAATGTTGAGGATGATCCTGTTACTTTCAAACAAGCTATGGAATCTCCAAAAGCTAAGTTTTGGAAAGAAGTCGTTAATGATGAAATTCAATAAATTCTCTTGAATGGAACTTGGGAATTGGTGGATTTGCCTCCTGGTTGTTCTGCAGTTGGTTGCAAATGGATGTTTAAGAAGAAACTTAATGCAGACGGGACAATCAATAAGTATAAGGCTAGGTTAGTTGCTAAGGGTTACACACAAAGGGAAGGAATAGATTATTTTGATACCTATTCACCTGTTTCCCATATGACCACAATCTGAGTGCTTATAGCATTGGCTTCCATTTATAATCTCTATATTCATCAGATGGATGTGAAGACCGCGTTCTTACACGGTGATCTTCAAGAAGAGATATATATGGAACAACCTAAGGGATTTGTGGGTCGTGGGAATGAGTCCAAAGTGTGTAAACTTGTTAAGTCATTATATGGCTTGAAACAAGCCCCTAAGCAATGGCATGAGAAGTTTGATTCTGTGATATCATCGTTTGGCTTTATTTCTAATGAATTTGATAAGTGTCTCTACTGCAATATTGTCAATAATGGATTCATTTTGTTATGCTTATACGTCGATGATATCCTACTTTTGGCTCCGATATGAAAGTAGTAAAAGAGACAAAGTCATTCTTGTGTAGCAAGTTTGAGATGAAAGATATGGGTGTCGCTGATGTGATTTTAGGGCTTAAAATCATAAGGTCTACTGATGGTATAACTCTCTCTCAGTCTCACTATGTTGAGAAGATTCTGGAGAGGTTTGAAGACACATCACGAAAACCTATTAAGGCTCCATATGATTCATCCAAACCCTTGTTCAAGAATGAGACTGGGGTTCCAGTGTCTCAATTACGATACTCTCAGATTATTGGAAGTTTGATGTATCTTATGAACTGTACACGTCCAGACATTGCATTTGCCGTGAACAAGTTAAGTAGATACACCAGTCGTCCCGACAAGACCCATTGGGAAGCTCTTGATAGAGTTCTGAGGTATATCAAGGGAACACGTTCCCTTGGGCTACATTATGGTAAACATCCTTCCGTAGTCGAAGGATATAGTGATGCAAGCTGGATTGCCGTGAATTCTGGGAGTAATGGTGTCTCAAGATATGTATTCCTGTTGGGAGGAGGAGTTGTTTCCTGGAGGTCTAAGAAACAGACCATATTGTCTCGGTCCACTTTTGAAGCAGAGTTGTGTGCTTTAGATGAATCTGGAATGGAAGCTGAATGGTTGTATGGACTTATATCTAGTTTACCTATGGTAATGAAGCCGCTTCCTGCAATTTCAGTTCACTGTGACAACACTACAACTATTGCTAAGATAAAGAGTTCCAAGTACAATAAAAAACAGCGTAGATACATCCAAGTCAGATTGAAATATGTAAGGGAGTTAGTGTCCAATGGGGTCGTGGCTGTGGACTACGTCGGTACCAAAGATAATACAGCTGATCCTTTCACTAAAGGTCTTACCTTGGCTTGAGTGGAAAAATCCAGGTTGGGGATGGGATTGAAACCCCTATAGATTTGAAGGAAGTAGCAACCCAACCCAAAAGAGTGGAGATCCCACAAATTGGGTTCAATGTGGTAATAACAAGCTGTCGGGTAAATCAGATGACACTATGCATTCTTGTTTGATGCTTCTAGCATCTGTGTGTCTATCTCCTGGAAACCTGTTAGTGTCATGACTGCAAGTTAGTAAGAGAGTAGTCTCTTAATGGTGTCAAGTCTTAGGACAGGATGTTAGCAGTACATCCTTGGAGACTCCAGCTAAGTGATTGATGTTGTGTAGGCCGCAACAGGAGAATTGGGTTGTTCTCTGATATCAATCATGATATAAAATTTTGTATGCATGGCCTTAATGCATTGTTTTTCTTTTACTACCATGTCTTTATTGTGTTGTTACCAACCTATACTCTTGTACCCAAGGTTCAGGTTCAAGACTTTTGTTCACCTAGTTCCTACAGGAGTCATAGTTGGATAACTCAGGTAGATTCAAACCGAAAGGTATCTGCTGAAAGCACAGTATGGAGGACTGAATGGTAGAGCACACTACACATTGGACTTTGTGGGGGATTGTTAGATAAATGATGGTTATTGTAGCTTCACGTAATTACTGTAGCACGTAATTACTATAGCGTCGTTACTGTAGCAAGTCATTTATTTAGCATGGGTTAAGCCCAATGTAGTGCAGCAAGTACATGTGAGAATGTAGTGTTGTTTCTAGTGCAAATGGCAAAGAAGTTTTATCCCATATTGCTCACTCCTAGAACTTTTGTGGTCCTCATATGTAGGATCACATGGGGCACTAGTGTCCAAAGGAGTCCTAGGAGGGAGGTATGCTCACCTCCTTGATGGGTGGAGTTACCACATCACAACGCATGCACGCGCGCGCACCACGCCTGGCCTGGCCGGGCCGGGACGGGCCGGGCTCGGGCTTGTGGCTTGTGGATTGTGGATTGTGGATTGTGGAGAATGTCTTCCGTCTTCTTTTTGCACTAGGATACAACTAAGTAATTAATTACTCGTGTAATTAATTGTTGCTTTCTTATTCGGATTTCTTAATCCTAATTAGAAAGCGTTTCTCTTTTACGGATTATTCCGTATTGTGTACAAGAGCAACCGAGTGTTTGCGTCTTACTGGGAATACGATTAGGGACATGCGTGGCTATATATACACATCCTGTCATTAGGGTTAAACACACCGAAAATAGTCTTTTGCCATCGTGTGTTTTGTGAGCCCTAAACCTGAGTGCGAGAGCTTCGTCCCGGAATTGCTTTGTGGAGTTGTCCTCCTGAGCAAAGTGCGACTCCTCCTTCCTGTCCTCAAGACGCAACTGTCAGGCAGTGGTTCCTGCAGTTGTTGTGTTGCACTGGTAGCAGTGCAACGTGCGCGAGCAAGACGTGCAACAATCCAGGTTCATGCCGGATTAAGACTGGAAGAACGATGCCTATCCGCGAGGATTGCCGGGCACTGATTTCTTTAAGTAACACGTTCGTTTCTCAACGAACGATTTGATTTACGAATCTAACTTATGTTTTCTATTCTCATGCTTCGATTGTTCTTCAATTCTTATTTTGGATCTGTCTGCACTGTTAATTATATTGCACCTGTCGCTGTTGCATGAACGACGAATAACCAATATCAACAACACTACCATCTATATGTTGTTTTTACTTTTTAAAAATTTCCATCCAAATCAATCGTCGTCTTGCCTTTTATAGGTGCTGGTCCACTAGTTATTAATGCAGAAAGCATTTTCGTATCTTTCTCATTATACTCTAGAAAAGATAATTGAGGGGAAAATACACAAAAGTCGAGACAGCCAACACAGCATGGCTCTCGACCACACCAATATCCTACTGTAGGTGCCGTAATTAACCTGTTTAAGCAAGCAAGCAAGCCATACGCTCCATGATTGGTAGACGAAAGAGACCCGCCTATATGGTGGGGATTACGTTGCGTGCCTGTTATTGATGCAGTTACTCAACCTAACCAATCAATTGGCAACAGGAACAATCCATGAAACCCTTACTAATTGGAGGACAAATAAGACCTAAAAAAGAAAAAGAAAGCATATCCAAGCCTTCTCTTACAATTGCAAACCTCATCATACAACCCGTTCTTGGGAGACCTGAATCAAACACCTACCAGAGCAACAAGAGCGACTCCACTCACCAGGTCAAGGATGCCTAGAACTGGTGTGGAAGCAGTCAATGTGGATGCTAGCCGGGGATAATGTGGGAATCCCAACTGCTTGTGACCTGAAAAACGACGGCGGCGCCCACAGACTCCCCAGCTTCATATATTGCAGCTATGCGTTCATGAGCTCATCTGAGATATAGCGGCATTGAGGCTTCTCATGAGTTCCATGGCTGACATGGAGAAGCCATCCTCAATCTGCACAACAGCAGATACGGATGAACAA
The DNA here is from genome assembly GCA_963693085.1 of Alisma plantago-aquatica. Taxonomy (NCBI): domain Eukaryota; kingdom Viridiplantae; phylum Streptophyta; class Magnoliopsida; order Alismatales; family Alismataceae; genus Alisma; species Alisma plantago-aquatica. Next base: position 1,502,565,019 of record OY856410.1, on the reverse strand, counting down.
CGGTTTGTCAAAAGAAAATATCTCTTTAGTTGCACAAGATGCATGCACCGGTCAAAACAAAACGACAATTGGGCGGGATAGTACTGTTCAGAGACAGACAGACACAGGCGGCATGTCAATGACCACACTAACCTGAGCCACCACGGTCACGTCCAGGACGGATCCAGCAAACGGCATAGCGCTGCTGTTGACGACGGACAGCCCCAGCCGCTCCACCTCGGCCAGCACCCTCAACAGCACGCCCTTCCGCCTCTCGGTCTGGATCCGCAGTAGCACGGAGTTTACCGTCATCTTCACCTGGATCGACGGGAGGCAAGAGTTTGTGCTGCTTCCAGCAGCAACATTATTGTCGACTCCCGGCGACGTCGTCCCACCGCCGTCCGAGTTGTTGCCATCGGAATAACAAGAGGCATCTGGGTCGTCGGGGACCTTCAACTTCTTCACCACCACTGTGTGCCGTGTGGATTGTTCCTCCAGGCTCTGCACCCGCTCCTGAAGCCCTTTTATGTACTTGATGGCCTCGCCCAGGACGGAGGCCTTGTCCATCTGCATACATTATTCGTACACGGTATGTAAAACGGTCCAAAATTACGGTATATACACTGATTACCCAATTTCTACTTCTAGTTACTCTTACGTTTCCAAACCAAAGAGAAGTGGTAGGGTTCAGGCGATGGCTTCGCCTGACCGAGGAAGGTAGCCGGGATTTCCTATGATTACCTATGGTGCTTCGTAGAGAAGGGGGATGAGAGGACTAGAGAAAGGGAAAAGGTGAGAGCGATGGAGCCGGGGACAAAGCTAGATAACAGATATCCAGCCCGGTCCGTCTACTTGTTTTATTTATAGACCAATCGGTCCGCTTCACACTCCCTCTCCTGAGCTATAGACACGGGCCATGGAAAACGAATGACAAACGTACTGGCCAAACAGAAAGGCACAGCCAGCTGTCCTACTCGACTTATTAGTCAGCTACCACAAGGGCTATAACCCCGCTGGTATCGTAACAACTCCCTCCCCCTTAGCTTGTAGCTTCGTCCTCGACAGCTACCCAAGATGGAAACGCCTGTTTGAGCTTCTCATAATTTTCCCAGGTTGCTGTCTCCGCCGGTTCGCCCGCCCATTGTACCAGTATCTCCACCGCCGCGGCTTGCCCTGCACGAACCATGCGCCTATCCAGGATTCTTTCCGGAAATCGAGCAGCCATGGCCCAATCCCAATTTGGGGGTGACACTGGTGGAGAAGGTGACGCTCCATGAAATGGCTTCAGCTGAGAAACATGGAAGACGGGGTGCACCTTCGCCTCCTCCGGTAATTTCAGACGATACGCTGCCGTACCCACCTGTCCCTGCACTTCATAGGGTCCAAAGAACCTAGCCCCAAGCTTCTGAGATGAGCGCCGCACAACTGTGTGCTGCCGATACGGCTGCAGCTTCAACCAGACCCAATCCCCAACTGAGAAATGTCGCTCTTTTCGGTGCTTATCAGCTTGCTTTTTCATCCGGTCTCTTGCCTTCTCCAAATTCCCCTTCAGTCTCCGCAAAATACAGTCCCGAGCCCGCAGTATCTCCTCCACTGCCGGGGATGCTGCCGACCCAGCCTCATGCGGAAGCAGAGATGGAGGAGGTCTTCCATACACCACCTCAAAGGGCGTAAAGCCATGAGCTGAATGTTGTGTCGTGTTATACCAATACTCCGCCCATGGCAGCCAGCGTAACCAATCGCGGGGCTGAGTGTTACAGAAACAGCGTAAGTATGTCTCCAGGCACCGGTTCAGTACTTCCGTCTGTCCGTCCGACTGAGGATGGTACGCCGAGCTTCGAGAAAGCTTAGTTCCGCTCTTCGCGAATAACTCCTCCCAGAAACGGCTAGTAAACACCGGGTCCCTATCTGAAACAATGCTTACTGGTATCCCGTGCAATCGGACTACTTCGGCGATGAAAACCTCTGCCACAGTGACCGCCGTGTAAGGATGCCCAATCGCCACAAAGTGACCGTATTTGGAAAGCCTGTCCACGACCACCATTATAGTCGACTTCCCCTTTACTACCGGCAGTCCATCTATAAAGTCCATGGAAATTCCCTCCCATATCGCACCCGGCGGCTCCAGGGGTTGAAGCAGTCCCGCCGGAGCTTGTGCTTCGTACTTGTTCTGCTGACAAATCACACATTGCCGTACCATCTCCTTAACAAGCTTCTTCATTCCAGGCCAGTAGAAATCCCTCTTTACCCGATGCAGGGTCTTCGCATAACCGGAATGCCCTCCAGACTTAGAACAGTGACTCTCATCCATCAGCTTCTTCACTAATTGTGAATTCGGACTGATATACAGGCGCCCCTTGTAGTAGATCAGTCCTCCTCTCTTTTGGAACAATCGGTTATTCAGCTTCCCCTCTTCCCATCGCTGCATCAAGTGTAAGAGCTCCGCCCGCTGCTGATAATCTCTGCGTACCTCCTCCAACCAGTCCGATGTTACAGTAGTGTACCCTTCCAGCTTTATTTCTTCCCCGCACCTTGACAAAGCATCTGCAGCCTGGTTCAGACTCCCCTTCTTGTATTCGACCACAAACGAATACCCCAACAGCTTGTGTAGCCATCTCTCTTGAGTAGGCGTGTGTATCTTCTGCTCCAAAATGAATTTCAGGCTACGGTGATCCGTTCTGATTATGAAATTGTTCCCCAAAAGATATGGTCTCCATTTCTGCACACATTCGACTATGGCTAAGAACTCCTTTTCGTATGTTGAGAGATTAAGCTGTCTTCCTTTGAGAGCTCGACTGTAGAAAGCAATCGGGTGTCCATTTTGAGATAACACCCCTCCTACCCCATACCCAGAGGCATCACTTTCAATCACAAATGGCATGGTGAAATCCGGCATAACTAGTACAGGTGCCGTCGTTAAAGCTGCTTTCAATTCCCCAAAAGCCTTCTCAGCTTGTGCGCCCCATTCAAACCCCTCCTTCTTCAGCAGCTGGGTTAATGGCCACGCGATCACAGCAAATCCCTTTATAAATTTCCTGTAATACCCGGCTAATCCCAGAAATCCTCGCAGCTGTTTAACAGACTTAGGTGTTGGCCATTGTTGCACATCCCGCACCTTGCCTTCTTCCATGGCCACCCCTGCTTCTGACACCACATGCCCGAGGTACTGCACTTCCCTCACTGCGAAGCTACATTTCTTTCTTTTTGCATATAGCTTGTGCTTTTGCATCACCCCCAAAACCTTCTCCAGGTGCACCCGATGCTCCTCAATGGACTTGTTATATACCAGTATGTCATCAAAGAATACAAGCACAAATTTTCGTAACATTGGCCTAAAAATTTCGTTCATCAGGTGCTGGAAGGTCGTCGGGGCGTTGGTTAGGCCGAAAGGCATCACAATGAACTCATAATGACCTTCATGAGTTCGGAAAGCTGTCTTCGGAATGTCCTTCTCAAACACTCGGATTTGATGGTAACCTGACCGTAAGTCCAACTTGGAAAACCACTGAGCTCCTGCCAATTCATCTAATAACTCGTCAATCACCGGTATGGGGTGCTTGTCCTTGATCGTGTGCTGGTTTAGTGCCCGATAATCCACACAGAACCTCCAGGACCCATCATGCTTCTTAACTAATAGGACCGGCGACGAGAATGGGCTATTGCTTGGTCTAATCAGTCCTTGATCTCTCATCTCAGTAACCTGCCGTTCAATCTCGTTCTTCTGAGCATACACATACCGATAGGGGGGTACAGCAATCGCCCTGCTCTCATCCTTCAAAGGGATTCTATGATCAACTGACCTCGCCGGTGGCAAACCTTTTGGTTCTGCAAAAACCCCCTGGAACAGTCGCAACACTTCCTCAATCTGACTGTCCCCGACCTTCATGTCTCCTCCTTCTTCCACTTGCAACGGCTGCAGCTGTAGCATCATGGCGCAAGCTGCTCCACATAACTCTTGATACAACTCTTCTCCCTTCACTTCAGTTATCTCTTTTGGTTTCAACCCTTGAATAATATATTCTTCCCCCTGCACCACAAAACGCATTGTCTTCTCCTGATAATTTTCACTGATCGTGCCTAATGTCTCAAGCCACGCCAATCCCAACACCAGCTGCCTACAACCCAGGGGCAAGATGTGGATGTCCTCCTTGGTTGTATACCCTTGAATTTGCACCTTACACTGCTTCAACATTCCATGCGAGTGAAGAATTCCACCTCCTCCCACTTCGACATTCAACGCGGGACTCTGATGAACCTGCAATCCCCATTCCCGCACAAGATTTGGATCGATGAAATTATGAGTGGCCCCCGAATCTACAAGTACTAAACATTTCTCTCCCTCAATTCGTCCCCACGCCTTGAATTTCCTGGTCCTCACCTCCCCAGTAACAGAGTAGAGAGATATCGTACTCAATTTGAGAGTCTCACCTGTCTCCTCTTCTACCTCAGGTTCATTTGTGTCTCCTTGTCCCATCAGGATCTCCCACCTGTCCTCCTCTTCATCGCAAATCAAGCAGAGTAGCTTCCCCGAGCAGCGGTGTCCTGGTGAATACTTTTGATCGCATCGGAAACAAAGTCCCTTGGCTCGGCGATCATCCCTTTCCTCCTTTGTTAACTGTTTGATTACAGGCGGTCCTGGTCCCCCCGACGTTCCCAGCATCCGCGGCTTCGTCGTGTCAGTCTGGCTCCTCCCACTCATGCCTGAATCACGGCGTTGAAGCAAGCATTTCTTCTCGGCTCCAACTGCCTTTTCACAAAGATCCATAAGATTTGAGAATCCAGTGAGACGCAATTCCGCCTTGATCTCCGGTTTCAGACCTCCCCTGTAGATCGGGCAAACTAGGGATTCCGTCAACGGCGGACAACGATTCATGAGTCTCTCGAACTCTCGTTGATACTCTCTGACCGATCCTTGCTGTGTAAGTCGAGAAAGAGCCTCCACTGGCCCTCCCTCAATTTCCGTCCCGAAGCGCCGGTGCAAGGCCTCCTGCAGATCGATCCACGAGCACAAGTTCCCTCCCCGCTCATACTAGTTGTACCAGCACAAGGCATCGCCGCGCAAGTGCTGCGCCACGACTTTGAGAGTCGCTCGCTCAGTCGGCTGTGGATTCTGATCGAAGTACCTAATCGCGCACTGAATCCAATCGGTCGGATCGTCTTCTCCATTGTAGGTCGGCATCGGCACCCGATTCGACCACTGTATCGCAGTAGCTCCATCTGCGAAAATGACGGCCTCGCCGGTTCCAGTCTTCTTACCCGACTCCAGCGTCTCCACGCGTCCTTCCATCACCTTCTGCCACTCGGTGAGTTCGCCTAGCTGAGCCATCATCTGCTGCATCAGGAGGCGTAACTTCTCTGCCGGTGGTTCGACCTCCCCTGTCCTCTTCGTCGCTTCCCCGCTGGATTCTTCCATGTTTGGTTGACCGGAATTGCTGTCGTCCGATGAGTAGTCTTCCGGGAGGATGCTACCGAGGTTTAATGGAGCGATTGGTGGTGTAGGAAGCAGTGGTGGTTGCTCTGATACCAAAATGGTAGGGTTCAGGCGATGGCTTCGCCTGACCGAGGAAGGTAGCCGGGATTTCCTATGATTACCTATGGTGCTTCGTAGAGAAGGGGGATGAGAGGACTAGAGAAAGGGAAAAGGTGAGAGCGATGGAGCCGGGGTCAAAGCTAGATAACAGATATCCAGCCCGGTCCGTCTACTTGTTTTATTTATAGACCAATCGGTCCGCTTCACACTCCCTCTCCTGAGCTATAGACACGGGCCATGGAAAACGAATGACAAACGTACTGGCCAAACAGAAAGGCACAGCCAGCTGTCCTACTCGACTTATTAGTCAGCTACCACAAGGGCTATAACCCCGATACCCCTGGTATCGTAACAAGAAGTCGACACGCATAGAGGCATTTCCATATTTGTCAGATGCCACCGGTAAACTGTACCGACCAGAAATGGAATCTACCCCGTTATTCAAACACCCAACTTGCCCCAATTGTCCAACAAAAGTGCTCACTGATAGTTTATACCCAAGTCCACGCCGGCGTGCGCTGGTCGTACGGACTGAGCCTGATTGGGCGAGTGGAGGCAACATTGACCAAGAGGAAGGGAAAAATAATAAACAAACAGTACGACTCTCGTTGGTCGGTCGAACGATCAAGCAAGAAGCAAACGTACCTTCTTGAGCCCCGGAACGATCGCCGACAGCGCGATGAATCTCTGGCTCAACTTCTCCCGCCGCTTCCTCTCCGCCATGATATGATCCTGTTGGGACGCCGACGACGATCTGCCCGCGCCTAGGCCGCCTCCTCGCCGGATGCCTCCTTCTGGTGCCGCACTGTATGGAAGGGCTGGGGATCCCACGCCTCCAGATCCATCGGAGCCAAGAACGCCGCGGTGCTGCAGCTGAACTTCCGCCTTTGCCTCTCGGTATGCCTCAAAGGAGAGGATACGTGGGATTGCCGCCTCAGTAGGGACGCGTTGGGTTTCACCAGTCGGTGGGGGAGGAGGCAAGGGTGTCGTCGATTGCGGGTCTTTCCATCCAATGCCACCAGCACCGGGTCTGATTTGGTGAAAAGGCTGATGCCTATAAGGGGAGGTGGCGTTTAGGTTACTATCTATTGGAGGTGGCATGGAATGGTGTTGCTGATACTGGGCGTGCTGCTCAGTGGCATGTAGATGGTGGTTGTTACTATGGCCGCTGTTGTCGAGGTGAAGGGTGTTGTTGAGTCCCCAGGTTGCATCTGCAATACCGGAAGTGATCAACTCATCCGGGAAGCTGAAGTCGCAATTATCAACGAAACCTCCACCATTCTCTATTTCCTGCATGACAAAGGCACTGAATAAATGGGAAAAGAACTGAGAGAAGCGGGGTTTCCATGCTGACAAAGTATACGGCTGGCCGTGAAGAAAAACATGAATAAAACAAAGGAAAAGGGCCGCGTTTCATGATGACTTCATTAACCATCGTCTGTCCAGCTTATCTCTGCTACTGATATATAGGTATATAAGAAGAAACTCTTTTTATGTAGAAACCAAGCAGCAGGAACAGTATGGGATATACCTGCAAGTTGGAGAGAACTAAAAACTCACCTGTTCATGATAAGGCGTCCAGCCAACAGGGGGAGAGAAGAAGTCGCCGTTCATAGTCACACTGGCGGAAATGAAAGCTGCAGGTTGGGTACGATTGTGCCAAGGTACTTCTCAGACGAGTTGTGGCCCTGTGGATGCCTGTGGGTACTACTAGTATGACATTATATGTGGGCAAAGCTTTCCACTAGCAACATATATGGGGTTAAATTCAGATCTGAGGGGACCTCGTACGCTCCGGCTCTCAGGGATCCCATTTGCTGCTTGTGACACGCAAGTGGATGGACGTCCTGCTAACAGTGCACCCAAAAGCTCATAATCCTGAAAGCTGATGGAAGTAGCTGAGAAATAATAACCAAAAACCAATTGAGCGAGTTCCACAAGGGAAGGAAGGCGGACAAGTGGGGCAAATTCTTGTTGCCACCTCAACTTTTTCATCCGGCTAGCTGAGAAAATAATAAAGAAGCAAAAAAAGAATAGACAGGTTTTGTACTACTACCAGGAGTAAATAGCATCATCATACCTGCCAGGATAATTATGTGCAGTCGCCCTTTTAATTGGCTCCTTCTCTTCTTTATATTAAGACTCAGCCAAGCTATCTCATCTGCCTGAAAATTAATATGAACCCCAGCTGATTTTGCTCAGTTCAGACTGTATATTGTAATTGCTGCTGGTTCAATCATGTGGGCATATATCGGACAACTAGTTTATTTTCTGATGTGAGATCACTGTACATAGGAGAGGGATACTGTAGCTTTCTTGTTGATTCAGTCCGGTGGGGAGTATGAGAGATAGCAACACTCCCTTGTCCATTCTCAATCTTTATTTTCTCTAACAAAAACAAAACAAAGATGTAAATGCTATTGAATCCCCATCATCAGTTCGTCATTCATCATCCTTCCCCAACCCCATACGTCCACAGTCTCTCTCTGCCCACGCGGACCTCACCCAATACAAACCCGCTGGGTGAAGGAGCAACACGAGATAGGGAAGGGACAGGTGTATGAGTGGTTTCAAGAAAACACAAGCTACTCTAGCGTGCGATAGTAACCGCGTGTTCCATATAAATACAGAGTAGCCTATACCCCCTATTAGATTAACGTCACGTGTCATGGCTATTTGATTTGAACCCACAGGTTTAATTGTATTTTTTTATGTCTAGGATAACTAAAGGTGTAGCATACACCGTATTTATATTGGGAGTAGCAAATCTAAACTCGAAGGTGTAGGGAAAATCCTTTTTTTTTTTAATGTAGAGAGCTGTTTTGAACCCCTATCAATATGGTAACCAACCCCCTTCCCCTGTTTGAGTAGCCCATAAAGTTGAGAGAGTCAGTAACTATTTGGAAATGGATATTAGGAAACCATACATTCGATCCAAATTTAAGTCTAATGTTTTGAGGGGAAAAAAATATATATATTATGATTCACTTGGGATTTTGGATATTAGATTTTATGTGGATCCCATAATTTTAGATATGTGGTATGTGATCTAAAAAAATACAATATCAACACACACACACACACAGACACACACATATTAAAATATATTATAATATATGAAGATAGAAATATTTTCATATATATTTAGTGTTGATATTTCATGTAGATTTGATGTTTATCTGAATGAGAATATTATCTGTTCGGATCGTATTTGGATGTTATTATATTCTATCCATGTGATCAAATATCTGACTATACTTTTTTTTTCAAATTTAGATATCACATATAGAATTATGTTCTGCTTACAATTCTATTGGTAAGCGACACAAAGGTTGGTGTCATGATGGATGGAAACATTTTTGAGGATATTTTATTATTTAAGATCAAATCTGAGGCATACTTTTAGAATCACCCACTACTACACACCATCTAACCCTTATTGAATAAAAAAGGAGTGCCATGTTCCTGACACAATTGGTAATTTCTAACATTACAATAAATCTGAGTCTTTCAAGAATATTTTGCTCTAACCTTCACAGTTGTCAACCAGATGCAATGATTGCGTCCTATTCTCTAACGACTCCCTAGTATATTGGCATATCTAAGGCGCTAGACCATGAAGGGTATACTATTGCAAAGGAAGAGGGTCGGCCAAGGTGACAAGGAGAGAAAGGCACATGTAGGGTAGTTAAAAAGAGGTGGTGATTGGGAAGTCCTAAGTGAGTGGACCTGCGTCATAGGGTGCAAAGAGGAGGATGTAAGTAGGAGACATATTGTATTATGATAGTTGGGAACTTAAGTTATTACTTGAGACACATGATTTCTCTAATATAATTGAGGCTAATTTAGGCATATTTTCTTAGGATTTCTCTCATATTCATCATCATCCTCATCAGCTAAGCCTCAATCCCAACTATGTGGGGTCAGCTATATGGATCATCCGCTTCCATTAAGCACTATCATGGGTCATATTCTGGTCGAGATGTAGAGATTTAAAATCTCTCTTTATAATATCTTCCCTTGTTAATTTAGGCCTTCCTCTTCTTCTATTAATAGCGCTTATGTAATAACCTCAAATTTTGGTAAAATTGAACTATACAATTGGACAATTGGTATTATTGGTGGAATAATAATTTTAATCACATTTGTGGCATGTGTGCTTGTTGTACAAGGAAATATATAAAAATGGATTTGTATAATGGTTAATGATAATGACATTTTGTTGTCAAATCCAAGTCATAATAAAAGTCAAGATTTCCATATAAGGGAAATAAGGAGAATATGTTTATTTGTTTTCCCAACAAAATACCTTGCCTTTCCCCTAATACCACTTAATGTTTGAAAAGAAAGGTATCTTTATAAGACAATGGAAAAAGGTATATCTTTTGATGGAAAGGTATTGATTACTTCTTTTCCTTAAACCAAATTCACATCATATGATAGTGGTGGTTTTTGAAAGATCTATATAGAGAATAACCATGGGTTTTACTAATTAAAGGATTATCCACCTTTCCTTGGAAGCCATATAAAAAGGACAGTATGCAAGTTTCCTAAAAGAAAATAAGAAGTTTGGTATGCAAATGATACCCAACAAAGCCTAGTAATTGGAAAAGGAATTGATAAGGTATCCTGCGGGGAGGTTTGTTGTTAAAGGAAATATGGTGGGTCTTATCTAATCCCTTCATGCCTACATTTCCTATGCGAGGAGTCTATCTACCTTTGGGAAGGAATAGATGCGGGTATTTGTTTCCTTGGCAATCACGTATGGAAAACCTTCCCAACTTGGGTAGATTGTGATTCATGCTGGTTTTCACCCAAGCGTACGTAACCCTTAGGGTTCCTCCAAGGATATATATATATATATATATATATATATATAGAGAGAGAGAGAGAGAGAGAGAGCACTAAGAGTCTTTGCCTCCATCGCACATGATGCATCCAGCCCTTGTGGTCCGCGGGAAGGAGACAAAACTCAATGTGCAGCCTTGCGAAGGAAGATCCTCCTCATGAGGAGGAGTAGGTCAGGGCTATAGCCGGAGGTGGCATGCCGAGGCCTTACCTCTGTGGTGGCACATGCAGGAGTCTCCGGTCATGCTTCCAAGGGCGTCAGGGGTGCATGGTCTTTCTGCTAAGACCAACGTGGTGCGGAGACCTGCATGGTGCAGAGACGCAGCGGCGTCTCAACCGGGTCATGCAGACGAGGAGGAGACCGATGCAGACGGAGAGGTAGGCCTCGAGGACAAGATGCTGCAGTGATATTAGGCGAGCAAAACCCTGGCGCTTTGGGGCAGCTCCGCGACTGGACTCCATGGGCCGTGGTCATGCCCAGTGTTGGCGACATTGACCCGACGTGGGAGCGGCGGCAAGCAGGTGCAGGCGATGTACGAGGATGAGAGGCATCAACCGAAGAATCCAGGGAGGTGCCAGCGCACAAAGGTGAGAGGGGAGGTTACCCTCCAGCCGGTGGCAATGACAGACGGCATCACTGCGTATCCTGGAAATCATGTGATCTGAAAGAGCCGGAGTTGGAGTCTGGTGGACTCGCGAGAGACCGACGACGTTAGGCTGACAGAAACAAGGCGGAAAATTTTGTCGGGGATCTCATCTTCGGCTGCGGGAACCGTGCAAGGAGGAAGCAGAGCTTCATCTCCTAGCTTTGGCGGCCTCTGAGGGAGCATCTGAGAGGGGCCGAAAGGGGGAGGTGGATCGTGCTCCGACTAACTAAGGTCCTTGGACGCGGAGGGGGACGCTGGCTGGGCCACCTGCCGCAGCGTCAGGGAGGAAGAACGCGTCGTAGCGCAGGGAAGGTGAAGGGTAGAGTCGAAAGACTCTACTGCCCCTCCGGTGCTGTAAGGCGCAATGCACAACCCAGGGGTAGTTTAGTAAATAGGTTATGTTTTTAGTCCCGACTTCGCTGGAGCAAGGGACCAGTTGGCCACAGGCACACACTAGGATGATGTGGCGTTTTCCAATTGGCCGATTGAATGCCTTGTTGATTGGATGTTTGGATACACTCTTAAAGTACATAAGATATTCTGCATGGTTTTTGTGACGGCATAAGGTATGTGGTTACACTTATGAATACATGTATCGAATTCTGAGGTTGTCGATGTTTCTCGATGAGATTGAATGACAAATAAATTGCTTACTTGTTTATTTAGTTCTTGCAAACTATAAAGTTCTTATGAGTATCATGTAAACTAAATAACAATATTCTGAACCCTGGGTTAGACTGATCTTAAGGATAATGCACATGAGCCCCGGAGGGACAGTGATTACACTTGAGGTAGTAGACCAGATAAGGGTTAGAATATGAAAATAAGTTTATATTCTTACATGCAAGATAAAGATGTTTGCTTATATATATACTTGTGATTATTGTTTGAACCCACGTACCAGTATAATAATATACTGACCGCGTATTTGTTTGTCAGCGTTTTAGGTATCAGATATACTTGATTCGTGGACATGAGGGTACATATAGAGATGTTGAAGACACTACAGTTTAATCATGAAGGTTTAGTCTTAATGGTTTATCTTCACACATGTAAGAGCTAATTCTGTTTAAAAGTTATGTAACTCCTGAGAGGAGCTTTTTATCTAAACATGTAAATATTTGTTCATTAATGGAAATTGTTTACTATTCCGTATTATTTCATGAATCTGATCCTGGAAATTATGATTGACGATCTGTGACTTTAAGGTCTTTTAGACACTCAAAAGTGCGGGTCGTTACATTTGGTATCAGAGCTCAAATTCATCAACTAATACTTAATAGTCTATAATTTTCAAATAATCCTTAGAAATTTTAAGAGAAACAAATTAAGTTCCTCATCTCACATTTTCATCTACTTCTCATCTCTTTACTTAATAAGCCTTAAAAAGAAATTATTAATTAGAGAAGTAAAATGTGAAAAGATGTAACCTTTCGTGTAGGTCCCTCTAGAGAGGGTAGACACTAGAAAGATACATGTAGGGGTAAGCCCTATCTTAGAGGAAGGACTTGGTTTGGGGTATAAAAACATTAGTGGGTCAAGGGATACAAAAACTCTAAGAAGTAGAGTATATTCCCTAACCCTAAAACCTTAATCCTAATTAACGAACATGGTGTGGTGGTATGGGACACTACCCATGTGAAAATTTAAAATGGGTAATCAACATGGTGTGGTGGTATGGGACACTGCCCATGTGAAACTTGAAATCATGAATAAGAAAAATAAGAGATGGTTTAGGTAACCCAATCTCCCATGCATGTGTGCATGAGGAGCATAAAACTTATGTGATTAGTCTTAAGAGATATAAAAACCCAATAGATGTATATATAACAAAATGAAAAGTTGGAATATAACTTGCTCAAACTCCTCATGTTATCTCTAGAAGTTTAGTGATGGTGGCCAAACCCCTGGAGGGGAAGGTCGAGCTAGCACCAATCCCTGGAGGGAAGGTGACCGAAGTTCATTGAATGAATAGAGACTATGAGAGGGTATTCCAGAGATTGAGCAAACATGAGTTGATATGTTATAATGATAAAAGTTATACTAAATGAAAACAAAGACATATCTATAAAACCTTTAGGGTTAGTAAGATGACCTGGGGTGGGTCAACCCAAGGAGTGGGAATATGACCTATGAAGGAGGTAAAACCTAGATCTTGGGATCAGGTTCTGGCTAGAGAGCCTAACCCCCTCCTATGAGCCAAGAAGGCACCCTAGGCTAGGACTTTCCCTTAAAAGGTAAGTGAATAAATGTAATTAAGTATTGAGGTAACCTTAATCCTCACCTAGAGGAGTGAAGAGTTAAAGATATAAAAAAATGAAAGTACATAAATTCTTTGAATCCAAGGATGCCAACTCTGAGTGACATAGCTGGTCAAGCCCAGGAGGGAAGACCAGTAAGGCACCGAGCCCAGGAGGGAAGGTGGCCTAAGTGGACGGCCAAGCCCAGGAGGTAAGGTCATGAAATGGTCAAGCCCAAGAGGGAAGACCAGGTAGGTACCAAGCCCAGGAGGGAAGGTGGCCTAAGTCCACAATGCAGTTGTTTAGGATCAAGCCCCTAGAGGGGAAGATCACAGAGGTCAAGCCCAGGAGGGAAGACCGACATGGCACCAAGCCCTAGAGGGAAGGTGGCCCGGGGCTAATGATGGGATGACACTGCATTATGTGTACTCAAAAGAGACAGATGGAGGCAATTCGGGTTAAAGAATTAAATAAGAGAATAATGTGTTTAAAAGATGTGACATCTCAAAAGAAACCCTTAGGGAGGGTAGAGTCCTAATGCAATCCTAGGGTCAAGTAGGGTGTATTTGAGGTACATATGATCGATGAGTTGGGAGTTGATTGTGCCCTGAATGCACACGACCATGTGGTCGGGAGGTAACAGCTATGTTTGCCCAAGGTCCATGTCTCAGGAGATTAGCTACCTCCATGATGATCATGTAGCCGAATGGGTGAATGTGAAAGGCACTCCCTTGATGCATAAGGAGGAGATCACTCCAAAAGAGTACCTATACCCCTAGAGGCCCTAAGGGTTTGTCTAAGGCTCATAATGATACATGAGATGTAAATATAAAAGTTATAGGAAGTCATGAAAACTTGAGAGAAGTTGTGCCCTAACCTAAGAGTAAGAAAAGGAATACTAGACTTCATGGAGTTTAAAGAGGCTATATAATTAAGAAAAAGTAAGTTTAGAGTCATACCGAGTATGATTCAACTTTATGCGTGAAATTGAAAGGTAATGTGTGGATGTACTATCTCCGCTCTTGGAATGGAATGCACTTTGTATTTGGGTTGCAGCCTAATTCTTATTTCATTTCATTATAAGGGGGGAGATTGGATAGACACACATTATGCTTAAAAATTGAGATAACGAGGATGAATATCCTACATTTAATGTGTGAGGACTTGACCTAGGGTTAGAGGTGTTACCTCACCCTTATGTGAAATAATGGATAATAGGTTGGAAACCTAGGTGAAAGAGAAATCACCAAGTAATAATGAAATCATCAAGTAATGATAAGATGTGTATACTAAAGATGTAGATATACTTGAATTTAGATTCATGTGGCAATCTTAGTAATAAGACAAAATTTGCTATACAATGAAAAAGTTGTTAAAGATGTCGAAGTAGGGTGCTAACCCTAAGACTTGAAACTAAAAGGAGTATCATTCACCTAGGCTTGGTATGCCTAAATTTTGAGGACAAAATTCCTTTTAATGAGGGGTGAATGTAATAACCTCAAATTTTGGTAAAATTGAACTATACAATTGGACTATTGGTATTGTTGGTGGAATAATAATTTTAATCTTATTTGTGGCATGTGTGCTTGTAGTACAAGGAAATATATAAAAATGGATTTGTATAATGGTTAATGATAATGACTTTTTGTTGTCAAATCCAAGTCATAATAAAAGTCAAGATTTCCATATAAGGGAAATAAGGAGAATATGTTTATTTGTTTTCCAAACAAAATACCTTGCCTTTCCCCTAATACCACTTAATGTTTGAAAATAAAGGTATCTTTATAAGACAATGGAAAAAGGTATATCTTTTGATGGAAAGGTATTGATTGCTTCTTTTCCTTAAACCAAATTCACATCATATGATAGTGGTGGTTTTTGAAAGATCTATATAGAGAATAACCATGGGTTTTACTAATTAAAGGATTATCCACCTTTCCTTGGAAGCCATATAAAAAGGACAATATGCAAGTTTCCTAAAAGAAAATAAGAAGTTTGGTATGCAAAGGATACCCAACAAAGCCTGATAATTGGAAAAGGAATTGATAAGGTATCCTGCGGGGAGGTTTGTTGTTAAAGGAAATATGGTGGGTCTTATCTAATCCCTTCATTCCTACATTTCCTATGCGAGGAGTCTATCTACCTTTGGGAAGGAATAGATGCGGGTGTTTGTTTCCTTGGCAATCACATATGGAAAACCTTCCCAACTTGGGTAGATTGTGATTCACGCTGGTTTTCACCCAAGCGTACGTAACCCTTAGGGTTCCTCCAAGGATATATATATATAGAGCACTAAGAGTCTTTGCCTCCATCGCACATGACGCATCCAGCCCTTATGGTCCGTGGGAAGGAGACGAAACTCAATGTGCAGCCTTGCGAAGGAAGATCCTCCTCATGAGGAGGAGTAGGTCAGGGCTATAGCCGGAGGCGGCATGCTGAGGCCTTACCTATGTGGTGGCACATGCAGGCGTCTCTGGTCATGCTTCCAAGGGCGTCACGGGTGCAGGGTCTTTCTGCTTAGACCAGCGTGGTGTGGAGACCTGCACAGTGCAGAGACGCAATGACATCTCAACCGGGTCATGCAGACGAGGAGGAGACCGATGCAGACAGAGATGTAGGCCTCGAGAACAAGATGCTGCAGCGACATTAGGCGAGCGAAACCCTGGCGCTTTGGGGTAGCTCTGCGACTGGACTCCATGGGCCGTGGTCATGCCCATCGTTGGCGACATTAACCCGACGTGGGAGCGGTGGCAAGCAGGTGCAGGCGATGCACGAGGATGAGAGGCATCAACTGAAGAATCCAGGGAGGTGGCAGTGCACGAAGGTGAGAGGGGAGGTTACCCTCCAGCCGGTGGCAATGACAGACGGCATCGCTGCGCATCCTAGAAATCATGTGATCTGAAAGAGCCAAAGTTGGAGTCTGGTGGACTCACGAGAGACCCACGACGTCAGGCTGACAGAAGCAAGGCGACAACTTTAGCCGGGGATCTCATCTCCGGTCGTGGGAACAGTGCAAGGAGGAAGCAGAGATTCATCTCCTAGCTTTGGCGGCCTCTAAGGGAGCATCCGAGAGGGGCCGAAAGGGGGAGGTGGATCGTGCTCTGGCTAACTGAGGTCCTTGGACGCAGAGGGGGACGCTGGCTGGGCCACATGCTGCAGCGTCAGGGAGGAAGAACGTGTCGTATCGCAGGGAAGGTGAAGGGTAGAGTCGAAAGACTCTACTGCCCCTCCGGTGCTGTAAGGTGCAATGCACAACCCAGGGGCAGTGTAGTAAATAGGTTATGTTTTTAGTCCTGACTTCGCTGGAGCAAGGGACCAGCTGGCCGCAGGCACACGCTAGAATGACGTGACGTCTTCCGATTGGCCGATTGAATGCCTTGTTGATTGGATGTTTGGATACACTCTTAAAGTACATAAGATGTTCTACATGGTTTATATGACGGCATAAGGTACGTGGTTACGCTTATGAATACATATATCAAATTCTGAGGTTGCCGATGTTTCTCGATGAGATTGAATGACAAATAAACTGCTTGCTTGTTTATTTAGTTCTTGCAAACTATAAAGTTCTTATGAGTATCATGTAAACTAAATAACAATATTCTGAACCCTGAGTTAGACTGATCTTAAGGGTAATGCACATGAGCCCCAGAGGGATAGTGATTACACCTGAGGTAGTAGACCAGATAAGGGTTAGAATATGAAAATAAGTTTATATTCTTACATGCAAGATAAAGATGTTTGCTTATATATGTACTTGTGATTATTGTTTGAACCCACGTACTAGTTAGTAATATACTGACCGCGTATTTGTTTGTCGGCGTTTTAGGTATCGGATATACTTGATTCATGGACATGAGGGTACAGATAGAGATGTTGAAGACACTACAGTTTAATCATGAAGGTTTAGTCTTAATGGTTTATCTTCACACATGTAAGAGCTAATTCTGTTTAAAAGTTATGTAACTCCTGAGAGGAGCTTTTTATCTAAACATATAAATATTTGTTCATTAATGGAAATTGTTTACTATTCTGTATTATTTCATGAATCTGATCCTGGAAATTATGATTGACGATCTGCGACTTTAAGGTCTTTTAGACACTCAAAAGTGCGGGTCGTTATAGCTTAACTCAATAGCAGTGCTTCATATAGGCACATTTGTCGGTCTCCATTGTACATGTCTATACCATCTAGGAAGGTGATGGAGTCCTATTTTAGGAGTTCATCTTGTATCATTTTGCATCTTAATCACATCTAAACAATGTTAGATTTTAAGTTATTCCCTCAATATCTATTTTTCTATCAAATGCACTTATGGACTTTCTTTACATATTTTTCAGGTACTAGTACCACATTTGGATGGAAGAGAGAGATAGAGGGGTTCAAAGAAGACCTCAAAGCTCCCCCAACCTACCCCTAGTGACTAAGGGTCAAGCACAAGCAAAGAAGTCCATGGATCATGAAGATTAAAGCTCAAAGTGCCACTAAAAACCCCAGCACGGTCATGGTGCCAAGGAACGACCATGCTCACTAATGCCAAAATCAAAGAGTGAATTCAAAGATCAAAATTATAGTAACAACCCCAAAAAGGTCGTGCTAATTATCATGGTCGTGCCAAGAAGCCCCCAGAACAGTCGTGTTATGATGAATGCATATTCATCTCTTATTTTTGCTTCATTTAGAATAATTAATTCGGACTTTTTTGTTAATTTTAGCTAATTCAAAAATAAATAGCACTTTCATCTTCTTGATATACATTTCCTGAATTCTTATGATATTTTTCTTAATTTTCAGGAATTATCTAAGTAATTAAATCGAGAAAAGAAGAGATGAAGGTAGGAGGCAATTCAGTTTCCCGCAATGCTGATTTAAATGCATACCTTGCACCAAAATTAGCATAACTCTCACATCCTAAGGCGGAATTTAATGTTAAAATATGATTTGGAAAGGGAATTCAAAGGGCTACAGGAAAATCATATTTGTGGGAACACTTTAAATTCTCTGGGCAACGGAAATTCGCTCGAAATTGCTGCTGCGAGAATCTGCATTAAAGAAAGACAATCAAGAGTTTGTTGACTAGATCCTGAAAATTCAAAAGGATGTCTCCCTCTCTTTTTTCCCCCTCTTTTTTAGATAGCCTACCCATCCTTCTCCTATAAAAGAAAGGGCACTTCCTCCTCCCAAGGGATCTTTGGTATCATCTTTTGTACCGGAATTCTGAGCATTTGTTCTCCTATCATTCAAGCAATAGAATTTCTTCTTAGTGTTCTTTAATTCTTGCAATTTATATTCTTACAATAGATCTAGTTGTTCTTCCTTTCTTCTTCTTTCTCTTCTGTGGATTGGAGCAAGGGTTGAAGAGATTGGCCATTTTATTGTCTCTAGTAAAAGGATTGACTCCTAATTTTGGGCTAGACTATGGCCATTTCGCTTCTCCCCTCCGCCTCCATGTTTTCTACAAGCATGTGTGAGTAGACTTCTATCGAGGCAAGGGGAATAACCCCTTAGCCATGTGATGACTAGATTGAAGATTTATACGATTTTTTAGAAAATGGATTTTGACTTGGATCTCGACGATTTTAACGAAGTGATCTCTCGTTTTCATCGCTTGTTAATCTTGGCGGATGCGACCGTGGAACCCAAGATTTAGAACAACCAAATTGATTTCATTGGAATTTGGATGAGACCTCAGAAAAGTCCCCATTAGGATGATTGAACTAGGATCCGTGAACGCCAGGACCAATGGGTTCACGGGGAGTTCATCTTTTGTGAATCATTTACAAATGTTTCACATGCCTTCTTTTATCTTTCTTATCATTTCTTTGATCTCATTTCACATCGACTAGGGTGGTAAAATCCCTTAGCTTCGGTATTTCTTTTTTTTGATTAGTTAAATTTTATTTCAGCACTTATTTTTTTGTTCTTAGTTTTAAATGACCTTCTCATCGGAATTTATTTTCTTATTTTTTGCAATCGGATTTGGATTTCAACTTTTCTGTTCTGCCGTCCCTTGGATCGATACCTATCTATACTAAGTTGACTTGTTGTTCACAACAAGTTGACAACCGGGTTAGAAGGTTAAACTCTAGGACTTTTCCTAGTGATTGTTGCATGTACAACGACGCACATCAATTTGGCGCCGTTGCCGGGGACGACACAGTTATTTTTCAGATCTGGTTGTCTGTATATCTTGTATAATCCTTGTTCATATTCTCTAACTTTCATAACGTTAGTCTTTTTTATAATTTCTTTTAGATTTTTATAATTTCTTTTTGCCTTCCGAGCACAATTCCGAAAGTGTATCTCCTCTTTCTGCTGAGTTTCCATTCCAGCAGTACTGCTTTCTAGTTATAATTTTTTTGTAATTTTTGTTATTTCATAATTTCTTAAATTTATAATTTTTAGTTTTGTTTGTAATTTTGACTAATTTTTTTATCTCACAATCTTTCTTCTCTCATTTGTTGATTGACATATCTTTCAGGAACCTTTCTTTTCAAATGAAGTGTACATCCCAATATCCCCCACAATGTTATTATTGTGGTTTTTACCACCATGCATCTCTTGCCTGTCTGACTCTACCCCATGATTATAATAGCACCCCTTTTAATTGCGAGCCCGTTCATCCTGGTGGATACAATGTGAATCCACATTTTTCTGAGAACCATTATGGGGAACCTTGCTATCCATATTCTAATGGGGGATATGATCAACAAAATTTTGTGGTGTGTAACCAACAAAACCTTGGGGGTTATGAACATGTTTATGAAACCCAATGTAATCCTCAACAAGAAGAGAAACTTAAGTCCCTAGAGAATATGGCAGCAAAACTCCTAACTAGCCAAACCTTATTGGCCACCTTAGTAGAAGCCCAAACCCAAAATATAGATTGTTCAAATTTGTTTCCTCATGAATTGGTGACACCTTATAATATTGAATCTTCCTACCAAGATGGACGCAATGGAAATTACAATCCACCATCTTCTGGAGATTATTATGAGGAGCAATGCCACCCAAAACAATATGAGGAGTACTATGGCCAAGGACACTATGGGGAGTGTGGCGAGGATGACCAAAATTTTGGGGTGTATAAATCCTATGGTGAAATGCAAATTGATCTTGAACTGGAAGAGAGACTTAAGGACCTAGAAAAGAGGGTAGCAGAAGCACAAGTAAACTTGAATCCATTGAAGCCATGTTAGCTACCTTTCTAGAGGATCAATCACAAACTCCCCCTATAGAGCTTGAGCAACCCAAGATGGTTCTTCCTGAAAATGACGATGATGATCCTTATTTTGTGTCATATATGTCAGATCCTGAAGAAATAGAACAAACCATGGAGACATATTTTGTGTGTGATGAGGACGTTGGTATCCCTATCTTTCCTTTACAGACTCTATTATTTGAATATGAAATGTCAAAGCAGGAGAGTCATTCTAAAGATCCAACAACTCCTCCCATCCTCAACATAAATCTAAATGATACCATTGACCAATACCCTTCTTTTGAGTCTATTTTGGATAATGAGAATCTAACCCCCTTTATGATTCTTCCCGAGCCGTCACAGCCAATTTCCATCCCACACATGGCTGATCTAGAAGGGGAGATACCACCATTGGAAGAAGCTCACACACCCCATTCTATTGTTTGTAAGGAAGTCGTCCTCATCCCTCCTGAATCGTTGGGGACCCCTTGTACAAAAGAATTAGAGCCATATGTTATATCAACAATGAAACTTACCAAACCCAATGTTGATGACATTATTTTTGAGGAGAAGCAAACCAATTTTGTAAATAATTTGAAATCTTTTTCATCAACATCAATTCTCCCATATACACGTCATCATGATGGTGGAAAACTTGAACCAGATCCTCCACCCAACTCATTTCATCCTGCTCTACTAGAATCACTAGTCGGGTACCCACCAACCTCCCCAAATCCACATCCATCTTCAACACTTCCCCTTCTATTGATGGAAGATCTTTGGATCCTATTGGAGGGAATGCAAGGTGAAAGAAAATACGAGCACCCCTCTGAACTTCTACAATTACCCTATCATAGGGTACACTATGAGGCTCCTCAGATAAAGGTCCCAACCCTCATCAACATTCCCTTCAGATGGACATATTTTGAGCTACCAGGACCTCCTGGTGAACCCAACAAATTTCTTCCCTCCATCTCGGGTTTGGGTTTTACTCGGGACAAGCAAAAATCTAAGTCCGGGGTGGATGTGGGTGGTATGATTCTATTCCACCCCTTATCTTTTTATTCTTGCATTATTTCTACTTTTTTTTGTTTTGCATATAGTTGCTTTGTTTATGGTCATTATCTAGTCGACCATATTTTTATTTCTTTTGTTGCAAAATGGCCTTTATCTAGTCGGCCTTGATATGATCATTTGTCAAAATACTCCCCTTAATGATGTAACTATCTTGCAACTAAAATTTTGAAACTTTCATGACTAGAAATCCTCCTGTCACTTAGGACCTCAAATAATAATCACTCCTTGGAAAAGATGGCAAGCCATAGAGGACTGATAGGATTCAAGAGTGATGTTTTCTTATCATGTACAACTTGTATAAATTTTCTTAATTTTTCGCATGATTCGGTAATAGTTGAACCAATGCATGGTACTCCTAAAAAAAAAGATGAAAAAAAAAGTTGCACAAGAACAGCCTCTTCTACTCTTCTTCTACCACTTCCAAATCTTTCCATTCGTCAAAAAGAAAAAAAGCCAATAATGCCCAAAAGGCTAAGTTTGGGGTGGCACCCCTTCCCCCTCTTTTGCTTCTTCCATACCCACGCAATTGGGTGTATCATCAAAAATCAAAGAAAAAAAATGCAGTCAATGTAACTGCATGTCCACTAAATAAAAAAGTCTCGAATCGAATAGAGGAGACACTGTCCTTCTTCCATACCTCCTTCACTCCAATTTTCTACCGAGGGGAAAACTACAAAAACCCCAACCATCCAAATCAGCCTTGTTCTTGTGTAAAATTTTAAAAAAAAATTGGAATACCAAATGCAAAGGTGAAATGAAAATCTGTTTTATTGCAGGTCTTGAATAAATGCAAGTTTGTGAAGTAGGAAATATAAAAGTCACTTTTTGTGAATTCAGGAAGTCAGGGTCGCTTGGCCATATTTTAGTGGAAGGAATCCAGAGATTGTTAGGAGAGTGAGGATGATAGGTTGAGAGTATGTCTTGAAAGTATTTCTTGATTTTAATGTTGCTCGGGACGAGCAAAGTTTAAGTTTGGGGTATTTTGATGAATGCATATTCATCTCTTATTTTTGCTTCATTTAGAATAATTAATTCGGACTTTTTTTGTTAATTTTAGCTAATTCAAAAATAAATAGTACTTTCATCTTCTTGATATACTTTTCCTGAATTCTTATGATATTTTCCTTAATTTTTAGGAATTATCTAAGTAATTAAATCGAGAAAAGAAGAGATGAAGGTAGGAGGCAATTCAGTTTCCCGCAATGCTGATTTAAATACATACATTGCATCAAAATTAGCATAACTCTCACATCCTAAGGCGGAATTTAATGTTCAAATATGATTTGGAAAGGAAATTCAAAGGGCTACAGGAAAATCATATTTTCGCGCGCACTTTAAATTCTTTGGACAACGGAAATTCGCTCGAAATTGCTGCTGCGAGAATCTGCATTAAAGAAAGACAATCAAGAGTTTGTTGACTAGATCTGAAAATTCAAAAGGATGGCTGTTATGACCCACATTTCGTTTTACCAGTAAGTACCTTGGTTAGTGCATAATTGAACTAGTTATGTTGAGATGAGTACTTACTTTTGTTAATAGTGTTTTGAACTTTGAGCTAGTGTTAATGTATCATTAGCTTGTTCTCTTGTCCTGAGGTTGAGGACAAGTTTGTGCTCGATCCGTTGCCAGAGAAATCACGCGAAACCGACCTAAGAGTAAAAAGATATGAGCTTTTTAGCGAGCAGGGACCTATATGTAATTTATGAAAGTTCTTGGGTAATTTGCATCCGGCCCCCTGGGTGCCCTTCCTTATCCCTTCTTTAGTTTTTCCTTTGTTAGCTTTGTTAGCCGACCTTGAATGAACGATACGTTCATTCCTTCAGTTGCCGCTTGAGAAAAACAGAAAAAGGGAGAGGGAGAGAGCGAGCTAGAGGAGAAAGTTGGGCAATCAAGCCCCTCCTTCTCTGTTCTTCTTCGATTCCTCATCTTTTCCAGCCGAATCAGCTAGCCACTTCACCTTCTTCCCCTTCCCCTTCTTCTTCCCCGTTCCTGCTGCCCGGCCAAGATAGGAGCCATCCAAGGAGGTGCTAGGAGCGGCCAAAGACGTGAAAAGCAACGTCTATGGGTTGCTGCTAGGTCGTCTTGAAGTTCCCAAGGTATTTCGTGTGGAGATTTCCCGCGAATCGACCCCGAATCCACCTTCTTCCTCGGGGATTTCCGTTTCTGCGCAGGTTGCACGGCGTGCAAATCAGTTTGCACGGCGTGCAAAGTTACAGAAAGCTGATGTCGGGGATTTCTGTTTCTGCACAGGTTTGCACGGCGTGCAGATCAGTTGCACGGCGTGCAGATCAGTTGCACGGCGTGCAAATCAGTTGTACGGGGTGCAGATCAGTTGCACAGGGTGCAGATCAGTTGTACAGGGTGCAAAGTTGCAGAAAAATAGAACAGAAGTGTTTCTGCCCAGATTGCACGGGGTGCAAATCAGTTGCACGGGGTGCAAAGTTGCAGAAAAGCAGAATTAGGCGTGTTTGTGGACGTTTTCGGTGTATACGAACACACCGAATTGGGTGAGTATTATCTCACTTAATTATCAAGGTTTAACTCATTTAATTGTAGATATTGCATATATGAAAATGATGTTTATGTGGATATGTGGGTAATAGAGATTACTCGGATGTCGAGCATAGTTATCATCCCTAGACTTTTAATTTGCATAGTTCAAACGAAATGAAATGATTAGTAATATAAATGTGCATGCCTTACGTGTAATTTCAGTAAGATGCGAATAAATGTGATAAAGTATTTCAGGTTGAGTATTCCTTTCAATACAGTATATTTGAATGTTCAGTAATATGAAATCAGTATAGAGACGTGGAATAGATATGAAATCTATTTACAGTGAACGAATCTGTTTGCATGAAAGCATAGCTGAGTTATGAGTTATTGCGATATAAGTGAATAGCTGTTGCACTATATATAGAAATGTTATGAAAGTTGAATTTCTAGTTTCAGCTAGTGAATTGCAGAATTACATTATATTCCAGTAGTCGAATATGTGAGAGAGAGACACAATGTTATAAGAGTTTTCTTGTTATAATAAAATGTGTTAGACTTAGATGCCCTGACACCGTAGAACCCCTTTGAGAGGTCTGTGCCTTAGGGGTGAAACGACCTACCTAGCGTGTGTCTAGATGGTCGGTGGCTCGTGTTCAACAATAATCCGTGCGTGTGTCACGGTGGCACGAGGACAGAGAGGCATTGTTCAACAATAATCCGTGCGTGTGTCATGGTGGCACTGGAAGTAAATAGGGGTTATTCAACAATAATATGTGCGTGTGTCACAGTGGTAACCCAGACTCTCCGCCTGTGTGCTCAGGTTAGAGGAGGAGTCTAGAGTACACTCTTTGAGAGTGCAGTGAGGCCGTGTGAGCCTGAGAGTCCTGACGCAGACCAGGACGGCAGTCAGACTTAGCATTTCCCGGGTGTGTCGCTAAGTCTTGTACGGTGGGTTCGTAGTTCGCTACGAGACTTTATATGCAGAGTACACTGCATATGATCAGGGCATAAGTTAAAAGATGATCACTTAGAATTAAGATAGATTAATATGAAACTTGTGTATGTTCAGATTTAGAATTTATAATACTTGTTCTTTAAATGTTCAGTATACTTTTCTGCGATAATTGCACTGTTTAATTAGAACTGCTCAGTTTGTTAATTTATTCACATATTCCTGTTAAATGTAAAATATGGAGTTATCCGATGATGGCTAAGTGAAATATTATTCACTGAGCAAGTAGGCTCATTCATCTACTCAAACATTTTCAAGTCAGCGACAGTTCCAGGAATCAGAAGGATCTTTTCATCCTAACGCTTAATCTGTAGAAGGTATATGTAGTTAGTTTAGTTAGATAGTGGTCTCTTAGTCCTTTCCCCTCGGTCCTTGGGACATGGTGTGGGTGAGAGAGAGTGTGTATGTGGAATGTGTATAAAGATGTAAATTAACTATTATGTTTACTTTCTGTTAGACAATGTTACATGTTGTAAACTCTATTCACGTACTCTAGCCAGTTTAATTGAAATGCTCCTGCAATAGTTTATTATGTTTTAGTTTACAGCAATAATCCGGATATCATTACGAGGTTTTAAAAAAAAGGAAAAGTTCTCAGTGATTTGTTTATGTGATAATCCCTCCGTCACGCCCTAATCTTGTGATTAGTAGTTAGTGTGAGATCGGGGTGTGACAATGGCTCCCTCTCTTTTTCCCCCACTTTTTTAGATAGCCTACCCCTCCTTATCCTATAAAAGGAAGGGCACTTCCTCCTCCCAAGGGATCTTTGGTATCATCTTTTGTACCGGAATTCTAAGCATTTGTTCTCCTATCATTCAAGCAATAGAATTTCTTCTTAGTGTTCTTTAATTCTTGCAATTTATATTCTTGCAATAGATCTAGTTGTTCTTCCTTTCTTCTTCTTTCTCTTCTGTGGATTGGAGCAAGGGTTGAAGAGATTGGCCATTTTATTGTCTCTAGAAAAAGAATTGACTCCTAATTTTGGGCTAGACTATGGCCATTTCGCTTCTCCCCTCCGCCTCCATGTTTTCCACAAGTATGTGTGAGTAGACTTCTATCGAGGCAAGGGGAATAACCCCTTAGCCATGTGATGACTAGATTGAAGATTTATACGATTTTTTAGATAAATGGATTTTGACTTGGATCTCGACGATTTTAACGAAGTGATCTCTCATTTTCATCGCTTGTTAATCTTTGCGGATGCGATCGTGGAACCCAAGATTTAGAACAATCAAATTGATTTCATGGGAATTTGGATGAGACCTCGGAAAAAACCCATTAGGATGATTGAACTAGGATCCGTGAACGCCAGGACCAATGGGTTCACGGGGAGTTCATCTTTTGTGAATCATTTAAAAATGTTTCACATGCCTTCTTTTATCTTTCTTATCATTTCTTTGATCTCATTTTACATCGACTAGGGTGGTAAAATCCCTTAGCTTCGGTATTTCTTTTTTTTTTATTAGTTAAATTTTATTTCAGCACTTATTTTTTTGTTCTTAGTTTTAAACAACCTTCTCATCGGAATTTATTTTATTATTTTTTGCAATCGGATTTGGATTTCAACTTTTCTTTTCCTCCATCCCTTGGATCGATACCTATCTATACTAAGTTGACTTGTTGTTCACAATAAGTCGACAACCGGGTTAGAAGGTTAAACTCTAGGACTTTTCCTAGTGATTGTTGCGTGTACAACGACACACATCATGTTACCATCCCTCATTTCACCATTTTCAACCTAACATTTTCCACTTCCCAGCACGGTCATTCCCTATCACCATGACTGTGCTACACTTTACCCACTACGGCTGTGCTGCCTGACATGGATGTGCTACCACCTAAAACCCTAGTTTTTCTACATTGTTTTGTCCATTTTACCCCACTTACCCTAGTGCTTCCCCGCCACCTATATATACCATAGTGGTGGGCACAACACTAGGTTATCTTCCTCTAGCATTCATTGTCATCCTATCTTAACATTCAAAATCTCCTACCTACCCCCTTCCATATCCACCTCATTTCCATCCAAAAATCCTAGTTTTCTAGGTTTTTCACCATAATTGTAAGGCCCCTAAACTTACTTAATGAGTTGAACAAGATTAGTTACCATAATTTAATGCTTAATAACCATAATATGACCTTGCTATATGCTTTGAAATCATAAGATAGGCTTAAGTTTCAAATTTGGTCAAATTTGGACATTGTTTGAGCAAGTTATGCAATTTTATGCACATTTTAGACTTTTCTGCAATTTATCCAATTAAGAGGTTTTCTTTGCAATTTATCACTTGCATTATGTTCCATGGATATTCTCTCATCATTCTTGAGCTTTTTGATCCATGGGACGCCTATTTAAACCTTGGTTTGAAGGTGTTCTCTCCAAGGGTATTTTAGGGTTTTCCCCTTCAAGGATGAGCTACCTTTAGTAGCTATCAACTAATGAATTATTTGATTGGCTGAGAAATTTGACAAAGAAAATCTAAGAAGGTCTATACACATGATGGGGGAACTGTTTGTGTGTGTGTTTGTATATTCTTAATAAATTAAGGCCATGGACAATTGGATAGATACTAGAATTTCAACTTTTTCTTTTCCTTTATCTTAAAGTGTCATATACTTATCCCTAAGTACCAAAACGACCCATTTTCTCTCCACCACTTCCCTCCTTCTCCCAACCTCGTTCTCCCTATATTCAGCTATGAATTTTTCTACCCAAGGAAGCAGAAATTGGGGATCTTCTTGGAGAAAGGCTCTAAGGTTGAAATTTACTTCATTTTAGGGTTGAAAAAGCTTCCTTCTAGTGATCTTGACCTAAAAGTATAAGAATTCCCTTCTTTCCTCCATTTATTCCTTTTTCATCCTTCCTCATAGCTTTCTCCAGGTCAGAACCTTGCTGTTCCAGGGTGGAAATTGCTCTAAAGCTCTAAAACCCAACCTTTCTTACTCCTTATGCTTTGGGTTTGCTCATTTGATAAAGAAAGGTGCTAGATGGACGAATTCATAGTTTACTCTTGGATTTTCTACCCTACCTGATCGAGATTTCTTCTGTTTGGGGTTTTATATTCTCATTATAGGCAAGTTTTATAACTTGCTCCACGTTTATTGTTTACGATAAGCTTTCTAGATCATGTTCTTGCTTGAAAATGATGATTCATGCACTAAAAAGCTATGCTTGACTTGGATTTCGATTTTTATAATGTTCCCTATTCTGAGTTCAGTTATACATGAACCTTTGATCATGTGTATGTTATTCCTAAGGTATAATATGACTTGGATCAGGTTGGTTTGACAACCTATGGTGCTAAGCACCTATCAACCAATGGCCAATTTTAGGGTTTTAAGCTGATTTCTTCTATAAACCATGACTTGATGATGGTACCATTGCAACAACCCTATGGTGTTGTCTTCATAATAACTGATGGTCGTGATTAAGGGTGTCAAATGATGGTGAAAACCTATGGTCACCCCCTTAGGTCAGGTTTTCGACCAGTTAGAAATTTAATGATCAACCATTAAGTACCCTACTGATGTTATCAATCAATGTTATCATTAGCTTAATATTTGATGATGATTAATGAATATAGTGTTGATCTAATAACCTATGGTGATTTCATGATCACTAATGATGGTGGATCAGGTCTCTACAAACTATGTTGAGTTAAGCATTGTAGTTGAATCATCAATTAAGCCTTATACCAATGGTTTCTTGGGTCACTTGATGCAATGGTCAGACCTATAATGTAATTGATGGTTTTAACATATGAACTTGACCCAATGGTCAATATACAATGTTTATTCCTCCTATAAAGTGAAATGATGGGTAATGTAATATGTTGGTCCTAATAGTATGATTTGGATGGTTTCCTTTATATGATCGACTTAAGGAGCTTACTTGTTGACAATGGATGACTTCTTTTAACTAAACAGTAGATTGTGGGTTTTACCCTACTCTCAATGGAACTTTTTGTGTTGTAAATCAAGGGATGTCTAGGGGTAGACAGTGACTCTTTCTAGAGAACAAATTAAGGATTTCATAGGTGGTTTATCCAAGGTGTTTACTTATATAAACAACCCATGGTCTTACCTTTTAAACATCCAATGGTTCTGGGTGAGATTGTGGTATGGTGATATCGGTTGAATGATGATGGAATAAATGGAGGGTTACCCTTAACAAGGTAGTCTTACCTATTCACTCATATGAATAGAAGGGATGATAACCATATTGTGTGGATATGTAACCCTAATGAGGTATAGTTGTTATATCTAGCTTTAATATAACTAAATGATGGTAATTGGGTATGAATAGTCCTTGAAAGACTAATACAATCATGGAGTACTCTATTATTGTTGTGTAAAACCTAGTATACTATAACCTGATGGTTACACCTTGATTTATGTGTTGATTCATACTTGAATGTGATGGCGATGCTTCACTTTATGCATCCATGATCCAATGGGGATGTCGTGAGTTAGGGTTTGGGTATGAGTATTAATTAGTAACATTAATATAATTTATCTTGTGAAGCTAACTCTAATGACAATAGATAATGATGAGTATTCATGTTTAACATTCTTATATGATGGAATGATGGGGGAATAACCTCCTTAATATGATCATAACCTTGATATGTTAATTGGTGGTTATCATAGCCACATTGTTGATACTTTCTTATGTTAAACATGTGCATTATGAATATGATGAGAGTTAATCATATCTAGATTCCTTTCATGTTGATGTAATAAAAGAATGTTCTTAATGTTAATATAACCCTGCTATGATTGTTTATGAATATCTCCTAGCTCATTAATGTAATATTGTATTGATCTGGTGTATTGTATGTAAGTGATGTTGTTGAGCCTTGTTATAAGGCATGCAAAGATAATGATGATCTTGCAGGGAATAATATGATGGTATTAATGACCTTTGTGTTGGTATGTATGCCCTGAGAGCCAATCATGGGATGATTGGTGGGATACATTAAGATTGATTTGATAAACATAAAAGGCGAGCTTCCAATTCTTTCTGGTTCAGTCATATGAGATAGTGATAGAACAGATTGAATGTCTAGAGAATGACAGTACTCAATGATGTATGCCTTCAGGTTCATGACCTGAACGATGAGATCATACAGATGCTAAGAGTTTGTACAGTCTTGTTATGTCCCTAGTCAGATGTCATTGTGGAAGGTAGATAGACAGCAATGACACACAAGACTAGATTGTGGTGTTGGTTGATGACAGAATCTCATTAGTCATGATATAGAGATATCAAACCAAACACATAGGTACTTGTTAGAGAACAAGTGTACCAGACAGACCCACCGTGAGTTTGACACATGGAACCATGAGATGGTAGTCACAGTCAGTACTCACAGTGATGGTGGTGAGTGTGATTCTTAGACCTGAAATCACTACACTCAACACATGTCGTTGGGCACACTTTGACATCATCAAACGCAGTCCTGAAACATGGGTTGTTATAAAGGTGATGATTGGGTAGCTTTGACACATGGGGCTTTTGAGGGGTGAGTGATAGATATGGGATTTGTCCCTCCTGAGGGAGTTTGATATCCATGGCCACTTGATGAGTAGGATTGAGAAAGGCATGCACGCATGTGTGAATCAGTATATGATACTGATGTCATACATATCTCTTCCAGTCTACTCTGAGATCAAGGAAGTGAATGAACGTTGACAGGATGACTGTTCCATGCCTCAAGTTCATTCGGGATATCAGTGACAAAGGAGTTATACATTCGCTGTAACACCATTCACAGATTGTAGGATGAAAGTTGTTCTCCAACTTTCTACTTTCACTTGGGCAGCACTGATGTGTGACTAGGCACCGCTCTTTGCTTGTGAAGTCATAAGTGTTATGGACTTTCACTGCCAACGTGAAATGGACCTGCAGGGTCACACACATAGGATTTAACCTGGAAGAGGAGTTTTGTCCACAAAGCAATGTTTAGATTGATTACTAAAGGAGTTTAGTAGTTAAATTAAACACTCAATCAGTCGATAGCTCAATATCGTATGGTTCAAGGTGTTGGACGCATTGATTGGAGTATCAGATTGATTGAAATCGTAGTTGACTGATTTTGCCCAACCTGTGCTCCCAACCGATCGGTTCATGTGATGAACCGGTCGGCTGAGGTTGCTGAACCGGTCGGCTGGAGTGTCCAGGCCGATCGGCTCATGCCCAGGTTGAAACGACCGGTTCAAGGGTTGAACCGATCGGCTCAACTGGTGCAACCGACCAGTTGGGAAAGTCATGTCGGCAAGAATTTTCCTTTGGTTTCAAATTGCCCAATTCGATTGGGAATAATATTGGTATTCGATACCAATTGGGAAAGAAACAAGGAAAGTCTTTTTGAGCCGGATTAGGACCATGAACCGATTGGTTCAGGGCACCAACCGATCGGTTGGAGTGCCCCAAACGATCGGATCAGGTCCAACCGATCGGCTCAATGGCCGAACCGATCGGTTCAGTTGTGAACCGATCATTTCAGGTTGAGAACCGGTTGCTTTTTGTGGAAAATTCTCGAACCCTTCTACTACTGCATTAGTCCCGCATTGCCCGTGATGGAGAACCCTGTCCCATGACTCTCCTATATATATAGGGGTATTGGGGGCTTCTCAAAGTACAGCTCAGTGCAACCAGTTGCTCTGCAAGTTGTCGTTCTCTCTGGTTTTGGTAACCGTGAGAGAGCCCGAGCAAGTGCTTCCCGCAAAAGGGAGGTGCAGCAAGGGAAGGACAACTGCAGTTGCAACAGGAGGCAGGAGAGTGTGTTGGCGACTAGTACGTCAACAGGAGGGTGCGACTCCTTCCACTTCCTTGTGGGACAAGGAGAGTGGAGTTCCAGGTGGTCTGTGTGGACTACTACAGAGACGGGAGGACACTGCCGCTTAGGAGGACAACTGTCATCCAACAGTCCGGTTCGAGTAGGGGTTGTCAGTCCCGGTCCGACCAGGAGCTGCACAGACACCGTCGAAGTCCGGAGTTGAAGACCGCGCATTGCGCGAGGTATTGTCGCCGAGAAAGCCTCGGGACAAGGTATGATTCCGCAAACCATCCTTTCCTATTATATAGACGTTGACGCGTTTCCTCGGTATGGGTTGGGGGAGAAATTTTTTGTTTCCGCTGCCTTCTCTGTCTCCCCTAAAAACCCAACAGTGGTATCAAAGCCACGTCAACTGCTCTATGTTTTAGGAATATCGATATGATCGATTTTGGTTTGTCGCCTTTATTTATTGCATGCGATGCGAATAATATCGGCTTTATGCATGTCCAATCCTAAATCCACAAATCCCTAATTACATATATGATATGTATTATTAATGCACTCGATACGCGTCGCCCTTAAACGAGTTTTGTGGTGGATGTGTGTAGCGTGATTATGGCCTATAAACCCCTATCTGTGTGTGGTTGTTTGTGGTTGCTTGCATCTCGGTCTGCACACCGATCTTCCCTCTCTTATTCCTGATGTAACTCGAAATAATTCGAGATTCTTTCCTACCTTTGCTCCCCCCGAATGTAACTCGGGGTTTCCCTTTTAAAGCAATGTAATAAATAGAATAGGATTTTATTTCGTGTTATGTCAAAGGCCGGCGGACATCAAGACGTCTGTTTCAGATGGTCGGTTCAAGCAGTGAACCGATCGGTTGAACTTCCAGACGATCAGTTCAAGGAGTGAACCGATCAGTTGATAACCGGTTCGAGGAGCGAGACGAGCGGGTGGCGGACATGATGAGATGCACGATGACCAGGCGAACCGATAGGTTGGAGGAGCCAACCGATCAGCTGGTGGCACCCATACGACCGGCTGGAGAGTAAAGATCATTCATGTGATGAGTTGATCAACTCGGAAGGCAAGGCACAGAAGATCATCTTGTACAGGTTGCATGTGATGTAGACCTAGATGACCGTGATTCCTCTTGGCTCGAGGAATCACATTAGGATGGCCATAATCATCGCTTTTATCGTTTTGTGCATATTTTCTGTGGGATATAGCATGTATATGATACATACTATGTATTGTGGTGATTGGATATGTATATGTATATAGAACCAAATCCCTCATTAAAATATTAAGTTTTAGATGCCTTCCAAATGCGACACACGTGAAAAGCTTGATCGACCAAGTGTGGGCACGCCCTAGCGTGGTGCACCGTCTATCTCGTGGAAGCGTGAGGGATGAATGTGTGGGTCTGCCCTAGCAGGGTGCATATTCATCATGTTTGCTTTGGGTCGGACTTAACAAGGTGACCTAGATAGGATCTAGCGCCTTGAGGCATGGAGATGATCATTGCAAGGAGTTGTATATGACATCTTATCAAGAGTTGCATATGATGCAATTGGAAAAAGTTGCCTACCTGAGAGATCTATGTTGTGGGTGACAGCCCTAGCTGGTCCATGACTTAGAGGATTTCAGGATCTTGCCCACTAGAAGGTTGTACGCTGCAATCTTCCGAATTGATGGTGAGGGCTATCAATTTGAAGTAAAATAGTGGGAGTGATAATTAATTAAAGGCCTAATTATATCGTCAAATTTTCAAATCAATCAAATAAGTCAAAAATGAGTTTTTGGACTAAAATTGCATATTTTCCTTTTGTAGTTCAAATGGCAACAAACAACAACAACTTTTCTTTGCGATCGGTCCTTGACAAGGACAAGCTAAATGGGACAAACTTCCACGACTAGTATCGGACATTGAGAATTGTTCTCACTCAAGAGCGTAAGCTCTATGTCCTGGATACTCCAATTCCAGAGGAACCCGCTCCTAATGCACCAAGGACAGAAAGGGATTCTTACAAGAAGCATTCTGATGATGCCATTGATGCAAAGTGCTTGATGCTATGTTCAATGAACCATGAGTTGCAGAGGCAACATGAGAACATGGGTGTCATAGAGATGATTCTGCATCTCAGGAACATGTATGAAGATCAGGCACGGCAAGAGAGATACAATGTTTCTAGGGCGTTGTTCAAGTGCGTCATGACAGAAGGAGATCCAGTTGGTCCTCACACACTCAAGATGATTGGGTATGTGGAGAACCTGCAGAGACTGGGATTTCCACTGAGCCAAGAGTTGGCTACTGATGTGATACTGCAATCATTGCCAGAATCTTACAGTCAGTTTGTGATGAACTACAACATGAACAACTTTGATAGGCCACTGTCAGAGTTGTTGGGCATGTTGAGGACAGCCGAGTTACAGATGAAGAAGGACAAGCCTAAGTCCGTGATGGTGATCATGAGAAAGAAAGGCAAGTCCAAGCGCAAGGGCAAGGGCAAAGCTAAGAAAGGTTCTGAAGCTAGCCAGGAGTCCAAGCCATCTTCAGCTCTCAAGGCCAAGGGAGGCGTGACCAAGAAAGGAAATTGCCACCATTGTCAAAAGCTAGGACATTGGAAAAGGAATTGTCCTCTCTACCTGGAAGAACAAAAGAAGAAGGAGGCGACTGAAACCTCTACTTAAAGGTGTCATGAAAGTAAACTTGTAACACTTTTGAGATATATGATATCAAGATGTAAAGTGTAAAGCATTCTTACTTGGGGCAAGTGTTGCCTTTATAGATAGGAATACTTTAGTTTATTTTCAGCAAATAAGGCATGTAATACAGTTATGAACTGTTATTTCATACTTGCCAATAGATAGAAACACTTTATTTTTGCATATTGTATGACAATGATAGCAATTAATAAAGAGATGTTTCAATTTATAAAGATGTGATCTTTGTGGCAATGCCTTATTTATCTTATGATATTTGATATGCATAAGATAAGACGATACCTAAAAGTTATAGATAACTCAAACAATTTAATTAGCATTAATCATGAGAAATTCATTTCTAGTTTCCATGTGATGGATAAAACTAGACTCTTTTGGTTGAAGAACCAGTAAGGGACATGAATATCTTGGACATGATTAATCAATCTTCACTAAAGAAGTGGAAGAGTGATTATCCTATTAGGTATAATACATGTGATGTATTTATATACCTATTGGAATAAATGCTAATACTTCAAATGGTGTTTAGAGAAATACCAATATGAATATCTTGAAGTGTTCAAGATTATCATAAATGAAGTACACATTTGGTAAAGTATTATTTCTTGATGAGATCAATGAATGAAATACTTGGACCAAATGTTTGAGATCCTTATGAGTGATTATGATAGTGTATTATAGTGAACTCATGATTAAGGCATGGTGATGTCTGAATCAAGAAGGAATCATACTCTAAGGAGTTAGAGAATGATTATCAAATAACTGAATTCTTCTTAATAAAAGAATACCCCACACTAATAAAAGAAATTAAGAATCACAAGGGTTGTGAGTTCTTATATCTTTAACAGATACACCTCAATTATCTATGTGATGAGTTGTTCATGTGATGAGTCAACTATCAAGATGAATATGAGGAACCGAATCTTGAGTTATGGTTTAAAACCATTACATCCTAAATGATTTCCATGTGAACCATAAGGTATGACCTTGATGGTAGCACTCATTGGATCATATCCATAAGTGCAGATGAGTCTTAAGTGTTAAGACACATGGATAACATTTTGAGAGGGATGATGCTTGTTGATTGCAACTTAATGGCTAAAACATTTGGCATATGGATACTAAAACCACATTCCTATGAGGAATAAAACCAGGATGTGTACGTGACACAACCTATAAGGTTTATGAATCCACTAATGCAAATGAAGTCTATAAGTTACAATGGACTAATCAATGTGATTGATTGAGTACAAGCAACTCAAAATTGGATCTTTATTTTGATGATATAGTCAAAAGGTTTGACTGATATGTCAAAGATAAAGAAGGGATCTGTGATTTAGTGGGAGCGTGTTCACATTCCACATATTGATGTGAAATGGAAATGTTCTAGATTGGAAATCCTAAAGTGGAAATTATCTTTAAGAAAGATAGAGATGTTTCCTATGTGATAGAAATAGAGATCTATAGAGATAGTTCTCGAAAATCTTTTGACCTGGAAAGAGAGAGCATACATTGGCAATCTGTACTGAAGTGTTTAGCATGCACAGATTCAGTGGGAGAAAACTTGTCCATGTTACATGGAGTTAGTATCCCAAGGCCAAGTGTCCAATTCTTATGAAGAATGGGAACACTAAGAATAGATATAGATCTATCATGTATGTAATCATCCCATTATCTTGCATGTATGACATGGCAAGAATAAAATGCATTCATCATATTGTATGTAGGACATGGCAATATGATGTGCTCATCCTAATAACTCGCATGTGTGACATGACGAGTGGATGGATGTCTATTTCCAGTAAGGGTTACTGGAATACCATGAGAACTTGATAAGTACTTGGGAAGTACTAGTTCTATGGAGATAAGGAAGAGTTTGATGTAAAGAGTTACATTGATGCGAACTTCCGAAAGGACAGAAAATTAATCGCAAAATATACATAGGATGTATAAAAGTAAAAGTTTGTTGATAATTGGAAGTGTTCCAATAAAGCCATTTAAAAGGGAAATGCCGAGTATCTATGTGTTAGAGAACAACAATGGATACTATATGGATCTGAAAGTTCATAAGATGAACTTATATTCCACTCATTGATGACAAGTCTGGAATCCTTGATCATGCAATGTGGCTAAAGGTTAGAAAATGGAATGCTAGATCGCATATTACGACAACTCCATCTCATACGTGTGACGTACAGCGAAGAGATGCGAGACATGCAATTTGTACAGACTTTGGCAAGGTGTTGTCATTACTCACTATGTTGGCACTAGAGCACAGTAACATGTGGGACATGTTTGAAAATCACTATGAATATGATTCATGGGTGATTGGCTCGCAGTGCAAGTGGGAGTCTATTGGTATGTATGCCCTGAGAGCCAATCATGGGATGATTGGTGGGATACATTAAGATTGATTTGATAAACATAAAAGGAAAGCTTCCAATTCTTTCTAGTTCAGTCATATGAGATAGTGATAGAACAGATTGAATGTCTAGAGAATGACAGTACTCAATGACGTATGCCTTCAGGTTCATGACCTGAACGATGAGATCATACAGATGCTAAGAGTTTGTACATTCTTGTTATGTCCCTAGTCGGATGTCATTGTGGAAGGTAGATAGACAGCAATGACACACAAGACTAGATTGTGGTGTTGGTTGATGACAGAATCTCATTAGTCATGATATAGAGATATCAAACCAAACACATAGGTACTTGTTAGAGAACAAGTGTACCGGACAGACCCACCGTGAGTTTGACACATGGAACCATGAGATGGTAGTCACAGTCAGTACTCACAGTGATGGTGGTGAGTGTGATTCTTAGACCTAAAATCACTACACTCAACACATGTCGTTGGGCACACTTTGACATCATCAAACGCAGTCCTGAAACATGGGTTGTTATAAAGGTGATGATTGGGTGGCTTTGACACATGGGGCTTTTGAGGGGTGAGTGATAGATATGGGATTTGTCCCTCCTGAGGGAGTTTGATATCCATGGCCACTTGATGAGTAGGATTGAGAAAGGCGTGCACACATGTGTGAATCAGTATATGATTCTGATGTCATACATATCTCTTCCAGTCTACTCTGAGATCAAGGAAGTGAATGAACGTTGACAGGATGACTGTTCCATGCCTCGAGTTCATTCGGGATATCAGTGACAAAGGAATTATACATTCGCTGTAACACCATTCACGGATTGTAGGATGAAAGTTGTTCTCCAACTTTCTACTTTCACTTGGGAAGCATTGATGTGTGACTAGGCACTGCTCTTTGCTTGTGAAGTCATAAGTGTTATGGACTTTCACTGCCAACGTGAAATGGACCTGCAGGGTCACACACATATGATTTAACCTGGAAGAGGAGTTTTGTCCACAAAGCAATGTTTAGATTGATTACTAAAGGAGTTTAGTAGTTAACTTAAACACTCAATCAGTCGATAGCTCAATATCGTATGGTTCAAGGTGTTGGATGCATTGATTGGAGTATCGGATTGATTGAAATCGCAATTGACTGATTTTGCCCAACCTGTGCTCCCAACCGATCGGTTCATGTGATGAACCGGTCGACTGAGGTTGCTGAACCGGTCGGCTGGAGTGTCCAGGCCGATCGGCTCATGCCTAGGTTGAAACGACCGGTTCAAGGGTTGAACCGATCGGCTCAACTGGTGCAACCGACCAGTTGGGAAAGTCATGTCGGCAAGAATTTTCCTTTGGTTTCAAATTGCCCAATTCGATTGGGAATAATATTGGTATTCGATACCGATTGGAAAAGAAACAAGGAAAGTCTTTTTGAGCCGGATTAGGACCATGAACCGATCGGTTCAGGGCACCAACCGATCGATTGGAGTTCCCCAAACGATTGGCTCAGGTCCAACCGATCGGCTCAATGGCCGAACCGATCGGTTCAGTTGTGAACCGATCATTTCAGGTTGCGAACCGGTTGCTTTTTGTGGAAATATCTCGAACCCTTCTACTCCTGCATTAGTCCCGCATTGCCCGGGATGGAGAACCCTGTCCCATGACTCTCCTATATATATAGGGGTATTGGGGGCTTCTCAAAGTACAGCTCAGTGCAACCAGTTGCTCTGCAAGTTGTCGTTCTCTCTGGTTTTGGTAACCGTGAGAGAGCCCGAGCAAGTGCTTCCCACAAAAGGGAGGTGCAGCAAGGGAAGGACAACTGCAGTTGCAACAGGAGGCAGGAGAGTGTGTTGGCGACTAGTACGTCAACAGGAGGGTGCGACTCCTTCCACTTCCTTGTGGGACAAGGAGAGTGGAGTTGCAGGTGGTCCGTGTGGACTACTACAGAGGCGGGAGGACACTGCCGCTTAGGAGGACAACTGTCATCCGACAGTCCGGTTCGAGTAGGGGTTGTCAGTCCCGGTGCGACTAGCAGCTGCACAGACACCGTCGAAGTCCGGAGTTGAAGACCGCACATTGCGCGAGGTATTGTCGCCGAGCAAGCCTCGGGACAAGGTATGATTCCGCAAACCATCCTTTCCTATTATATAGACGTTGACGCGTTTCCTCGGTATGGGTTGGGGGAGAAAATTTTTGTTTCCGCTGCCTTCTCTGTCTCCCCTAAAAACCCAACACTTTGGGCATGGTTGAATCCTAAATGAGGTGTAATTCTCTTGTGTGGATAAGGTTTGATACCCTATGATATTATGAAAATGATTTTATATCCTGTGATAGTATGATGTTCTTAATGAGCTTTGGGCATGGTTGAGCCCTAAATAAGGTGTAATCCTTTTATGTTGATAAGGGTTGATACCCTGTGATATTGTGAAAATGATTTATATCTTATGATATTATGATGACTAATGTGGTCTCATGAATCGAAAGTGTAACACCCGGGCCCACTGCCCTAGGCTCTAGTATAGTTTTAGGAATGACGACTGGCCCCACAGACCACCACTAGTCTTAACTGCACACTTTGTCCACACTGACATGCAAGCTAGGATCAACTTCCTGACTGGTCACCCATCCTAGTACTACTCCAAGCTGAGCACGCTTAACTATGGAGTTCTTTAGAGATGGGTTCCCTGAAAAGGAGGTGCACCTTGGTGATATGTGTAGTCCAATCATTCCTTTTAAGATCAACTTATCTGAGGCCTCAAATCCTAGGATGTTACAATCTCCCCCACTTAGACTCTTGATGTCCTCATCAAGGCTTAACTATAAGGCCTCATAATCTCTTCCCAATTTCAGTGCAGACCCACAATGGCCCATGGACACCCAGCTCCCGATCACAGAATACCAGCATAATGATGGCTACATCAACCATGGACAACCTTTTCCTACATGCCTGGACCGCACAGCTCAAGACTGGCATGCCATGCCCATGTGGGCCCCACCTACTGGAGGGGTTATGGCTCTGATACCATTTGTAACACCCGAACCCACTAACCTAGGCTCTAGTATAGTTTCAGGAATGACGACTGGACCAACAGACTACCACTAGCCTTAACTGCGCACTTTGTCCACACTGACGTGCAAGCCAGGATCAACTTCCCGACTGGTCACCCATCCTAGTACTACTCCAAGCTGAGCACACTTAACTATTGAGTTCTTTAGAGATGGGTTCCATGAAAAGGAGGTGCACCTTGGTGATATGGGTAGTCCAATCATTCCTTTTAAGATCAACTTATCCGAGGCCTCAAATATTGGGATGTTACAGAAAGTGAATAGTACCATGTGATGATGAGATGAGAAATTATGTTTCACACATTTTATATCTTTTCAAAGTTGTGATATTTATATGCTTACTAGAAGTGAATTAGGGTTTCTATGTCCACTTGTTTGATGCAGCCTTAATTCACCCAATTGGCATAACTAATCAAGTGAAACTCTAATCATGTAGTGCCCTATGTCATAGATCCATCTGAGTGTCAAAATTTGTTAGATGGTGAAATGAGTATTCCTAAGGGAAACTCAAAGTGCATACTGTTGAGTATGTGGGGGTGGCAAGTTGAGGATATATCCTTGTCATCCACAATGCAGATTGTGGAGGTTGGCTATGGTCATGCCTCATACATCAGATGTGATTGAGAACGGATGCGGTCATGTCTCAGTGATTACACTACTACATAAATGGCTTATAATGTCAAATTTATAGGCGTCGATTGTATACCACAAACCGACGCCTAAACCCTACAGTTTCAGTTGAATACAAAAACTGACATCTATCTCTGAAGAGCGACCAGATAAGGGTATCACTTTTAATTTAGTATCGTTTCCTTAATAAGCAACCGACGCCTAAAATCGACCGCCAAATCTAAATTTTCTAATGGGAAAAAATTACCTCCAAAAATTAACATACGACATCAGTTATTAACTAATTAATCGACGACTAAAAAAATTTGTGAGACAGAAATTTGGCCCATTTTTATTGTCGATTATCTTACAATAATCGCTGTCGATGGGTTTTCACATGCTGTCCCCGCAAAAATTTTCACCCCCTTTGGTGTTGGTTTTTTGGTGGGAACCGACACCTATGGTTTTAAGTGTCAGTTCTTTTTAATAACCGACGCCTATGGTTAATTAATAGCACCCATGCGATCCAGACTCTTCCCCTTTCTCTATTTCATTGCGATTGAACATTAGGTCTGGCGATTCCACCCCTGCTCCCTCCTCTTTACGTGCCTCTGCCAGCCACTCCCTATTGCTCCCTACTCACTGCTTTCGTGCCACTCGTTCTCCTTACTCACCGCCATCACCGCCCTTCTCCCTGCTCGCTGCCGCCGGTGCTGTTCCTTCCCTGCTCGTCGCTGCCGCTCTTCCCACCTGTGACCTGCTTGACTTCTCGCCGTCGCACCGCTCATCTTCTTGATCAAAAGGTACCTGCTCAATGATAGAGCCTGATAGAGGCTGCAACATTGTGTTCATCCAGTTTGGTTCTAGTTTCTTTTAGAGGTCAAATGATAGAACCTAAAAATAGCCGTGTATGCAATGTTGATGACTTACTAGTATCTGAATTGACCCATTTGATTAGAAGATAATGCTACTAGGGTCAACTAGGGTTGGTTTAACACGACTATTATAGTTAATTCAGCCAATTTGGTCAGTTAAGTTGAGCCTCTGTTTGAGTTTTCTCTTTTAAATTCATACTAGTTTTTATTAGAAGATAATGCTACCAGGGTTAACAAGGGTTTAGTTTAACACGATTATTAGAAGATGATGCTACTAGGGTCAACAAGGGTTGGTTTAACATGATTATTGTAGTTTATGTTTGGCCAATTTGGTTAATTAAGTTGATCCTCTGTTTGGGTTTTCTCTTTTAAATTCCCAACAGTTTTTATGTATGATTATATCTGCATTATATTTTGGGCTTGGGATTGGAGAGGGAAAATGAGTCAGTTGTCCATATTGCAATAACACACAAAAAAAGACCAAGGAACAATCCATTATTGTTCAAAAAGCCTGTAAAATTAATTCTTTTACAAGTACTACTACATCAAAAACAAGTCTTGCATGCTATTGCTAATTTAAACAACATTTTCTTTGTAAAATTAATTCTATGTTTTTGTAACCCTAAGTTGATGTCACATGAACATCATATCTTTTAAATAATGTTGTATTAAGGACATGTTTTGTTACAAATATCTATGAATGGTCTTCCTAATGAGTTTTTTTTACAAATATCTGTATATTAGGGACATATTTTTGTTGTGAATGGTCTTCCTATAGATGAAGAATAGTACTATGATAAGTATGATGACTCCAGTCCATTTTTAGTTGGGCTGCCAACTCCACCAAATATTGAAGCTAATGATGACTTGTATGTGCACGAAGATCACAATGAAGGATTGCTAATTGATAAAAGATCGCAATATTAGAGGCATGCATGTTTATATTTTTTTATATGTTTTATTTTTCTGAATGTGAAATTTATAATGTGAATGTGAACTTTACAATGTGAATTACTTTACAATGTGAATGTGAACATTACAATGTAAACTTTACAATGTGAATTACTTTACAATGTGAACTTTACAATGTGAATGTGAACTTTCAGATGACTGAGCATTCTCCTGATGACCATGCTGATGATTACCGTGAGGGTGAGGACATCAATGCACTGCCTCACAATGTAAGTTTTAAAAATATATCCCTGAGGTTTCTATCTATATGTTCGTTTATAGTTATATCCTGTAAGTGTGTTTTTTTGTCAAATTTTAGGTTGGTGATGTACCCCCTGAAGAAATTGGGGCACTTTATGAGCATTAAAAAAATTGATAAAGTGAGGGGCCTCACAATGATGAACAAGTTACTACAGCAAAGGGGCAATGGACCCAAACTGGCTGTGGATTTCGATCATGTAGGAAATCCAGTTGGAGTGAACCACAACTCATTTATTTCATATCTTGGAGTTCTTACTCGCATCCATTGTAGTGCTATTTTTGAATCCTGGCATAAAGTTGCTAAGGGGAAGAAAGACTTAGTATGGAAGGAACTATGTGTGAGTTATTATTTTTTGCAATTCTATTTTTGTAGATTACTAATTTTTAGGATACTAGTTAATAGCAATTCTATTTTGCAGGGTATATTTGATCTGGATGAAAAGCTACATCGTAAATGCGTGATGCAACACTTTGGGAGGGTCCTAAGGAACTGTAAGACAAATCTCACCCAATGTTACATAAACGATGCTGGGAAGAGGTTCTTAATTGATTTCCAATTCTAGACATTGATCACTTTTTGACTAACTCTACACTAATAATTTTTGTTTGCATTCTCTTTAAAAAATAAATTTAGGCAGAAGGCGGCCAATGAGCAATGGAACTACCTAGACACCAAAGACTGGGCGGAGTTTGTTACCCAAAGAAAAATAGGTGAATTCAGGGTATTAAGCGCCACTCCTAATTTAATTAATATACATTCTTATGTATTCACCTATTCAAGATTAACCTTTAGTGTTACTAACCACACCAATGTGCTTACTAACAAGGCTATCAGCGATGCCCAAAGATCAAGGCATGCACTAAATGTGCATGACCACACAATGGGTCCAAGAGGCTATACAGGCATTCACCAAAGACTACAGGCTGAGTCTACTGCTCAGTCTGCTACTACTTAGGAGTCCTCTACAATTGATCCCACACCTCTATCTCGCCATGCTATGTGGATAGCTAGGAGGCAAAACAAGAAGGGCGATATAACGAAGCCCGCAACTGCTGAGGCGGCTGCAAAAATGGTAAAATTCAACTCTTAGAGCAATCGATCAATATTGATTATTGTTATGTTTTCTTACCAATGTTTGTTGATGGCGATTAGCGGGAGCTTCAGGAGCAGAGGAAGGAAGGAAAGTTCATCCCTAAGGGCACAAGGGATGAATTGAAAGTTGATCTGGGTAACCCAGAGCATCCTAGATGTGTTAATGGTGTTGGCACTAGTGTGGGCATCAAAGCATTCTTTG
Organism: Alisma plantago-aquatica; assembly: GCA_963693085.1. Taxonomy (NCBI): domain Eukaryota; kingdom Viridiplantae; phylum Streptophyta; class Magnoliopsida; order Alismatales; family Alismataceae; genus Alisma; species Alisma plantago-aquatica. The sequence continues at coordinate 1,502,521,057 of OY856410.1, read as the reverse complement.
GGCCATCCCAACGCAAACATCTACTAAAAGCGAGACTTTTACAAGTTGAGGTAACCTATTCTTTTTTCATTATGTTATTGCGAAAGGGAATTCAATAATCGATAGCTACGTTTCTTTTATCCATGTATAGGTAGATGAATTAATTGAGAGGAAAGTCCAAGAAGCAATGGTGAAGTGGCAGGCGTCTCAGACGACCACTCGGACAGTACCTGTGATGTGTCACGCTTCTATTACTCCTAGTGCATAGGTTGGGAGTAATCCTATAGACCCACCACCTAGCACATCTTCTGTAAGTATTTTTATGACATAGTAGCTAGTCTTTTCAAGATGATATGGTTGTGTATATATGTATATATCATTCTTTACATACATTTGTATGGATTGAAGCCATGCCGACTAAAAAGTCAAGAATATGTCATTACAAAGGCACATGCTAACCCAGCCCTTCTAGGGGACATATGTCACGGGACTCCAGTACCAGCTGGTGCGGTTCGTGTGACCCCGATACGTGTACTCCCCGATTAGAGGGATCTTCCACTGCCATATGCCCACCCGGATGCTGAAACGCTTGGTGATACAGAAGGCGGAGTGATAATGTGGCCCAAAACGGATGTTGTCTATACTAATATTGTATGATAAATTTACATTACATTAATTTGTTAGTGTGTATATATGAGTCAATTGATCTGAAATTATATATACACGTCAAAAAGATGACACCCACTACATCTCGGCCTCCACCTCCACCTCCTCAACTACCAAGTTGGCTTCCAAGGGACCTACATGCCTCGTTAGGTCCTAATTGTAGGGTTATGGCAGTATGAATAAGCAAACATGATCGAATTAGACCTATAAATGTTACAATTCCGGAGGATGTTGTAGATCAGTCATACGATAACAATCTATTTATATAAGTTTTACATACGTATTAATGCATAGGTATTAATGCAGGTCAATCCTAGGAAAACAAGCTATTTATACAAGATATTTTGGAGTTGTTTTGTTATGATTGGCTGAACACATCTATGATAGAGCTGCAGATATTGTGAGATCTTATTTATACATCCTTATACCTTGTTTTATATACGATGATCTATTTTCTTATATATTAATGCATACGTAATACATGTTTTGCAACCACTTACACATGATATGTATCGATTTTGCATTTTCCCATGAGGGATTTTTGGTTCCATCTTTGATTAGTCTTGTAGATATAGACCCTTCTTCAATTACTTCATACTTCTATGCTTCTTTTGAATATTTTGGTAAAAATAAGAAGACGATGATAATAGCTCCATTTAATGTCGAGTAAGTTTACTTTTCTTATAATTTGGACATAAGAAAATTACATTTTTATTGTGGATTTGAGTTATTAATTTTTAACTTTCTTACCTGTAGTGGTAGGCATTGGGAGTTACTAGTTATTGTCCCCAAGATGTTCACTGTCTATTATCTAGATCCTGCGGGGAATGAATTGAATACATTATATGAACACACAATGAAAAGGCCATTATTCCTATGAGAAATATTTCATATTTTTATATTCGTTAACATCTATTATTACATTACTATTTAATTATGCAATTTAATGTGTTACATTAACATGTAGGGCTTTATAAGAGTTGAAAAAAGTTGGAGGAAAGGTCCCCAGGAAAAAGAATCACCCACTAATTTGGGAGAATGTGAAAGTAATTTCCCGACTCCAATGTATACATTATTTATGTGAACTGTGCTTATTTGTATTTTTGAATATTTTGTATATTTCAATTTATAGTGAGCTACACAAGACAACGGTTGGGCATGTGCCTATTATGTGATGCGATTTATGAACCTAATCATCAAATATGCCGCAATGGAAATGTATACTATACATAAGGTATTATATATAGTCTCATTAGATAATATGAGATATATCAATATTATTATATATTATTAATTATATATACGTCATTCTCTTTGCAGGTGTTTCAAACTAACTTCAGTACATGTGGAAAGTTATTATATGTACATACTCCCTATACGAGGGACAAATTAGATGTTGTAAGAGAAGAATAGACAAAAGCCCTACAAGTAGTGGGAATTTTTAAATATAATTGGGTATCTGATGACAATGATGATGATGATGAATAAAGAATGATATTTCTAAACTTTGTTCTCATAATTATTTTTATGTGAATGTGAATGACTTTTTCTAAATTGTCATATGTCTGAATGTGAATGACTTTTTATGATCAATACATGAATGTTTGAATGTGAAAAGAGATGAAATGAATGGAACTGAATGTGAATATAAATGACTTTGTAGGTTTGTACATGTATCTGATCAATACATGTGTTTGAATTTGAATGACTTTGTAGGTTTGTGGCCTGTTGTTGGCTGATATCAATGAATGTTGTAAACTTGCAGTTCATAACTGAACTACAAGTTTTGCATCCTGCTGACCAGCCATATAGTAGGCCTGCAAACTGATAAGGAAAAAAACTAGAACATAGGCGTCAGTTATTTGTATAAAACTGACACCAAAGACATACACCGTTAGTTATTAGCAAAAACCCGATGTCTTTGTTCCCTCACTGGCTTGGTGGCAGGACGACTAATGACATCAATTTTTATTTAATTACCGACGTCTTTAACCATGATATAGTGTCAGTTTTCTTAAATAACTGATGCATATAGTTCCCTTGCTGGCGTGTTTTCGTTGGCGGGAAGGGTTATAGCGTCAGTTTTTATTTAATAACCGACGTCTTTAACTATGATATAGTGTCAGTTTTCTTTAATAACCGACGCCTATACTTCTTGATAACACTAATTTTTGTGATGTTTTTGCCCTTTATTCTGTTATCAAAACTTCCCTTTTCTGCTATTTTCCTCTCTTTTATAAGCACTTTTGCAATAATTGGCCAAATCACGCTCTTAATCCAATATTTCCATCTTTTGCAGTGTTTTTCCTCATTTTGGTCCGTTTTATCATCAATAAGGTTGTCCCGGCCCACAAATAAGTCCAAACTGCATTGGCCTTCCTGACGCCCGATACAACCTCTGCCCGACAGGGTGGAGTGACACAACGACGTGCGATAAGGGGACGTCGCGCGAGAAGAAACTAACGGATGACACGTCTTTTACCTGACAGGGAGCCGAGCTCGCCACGACAACACCAGCTTGTCGCGCGACAGACCCTATCGCCCAGCAGACCGTGTCGCCCGACATGTTCCTTTCTTTAAGCAAGTAGCTTATCGATCTTACGGTTCCTGCGTTGAGCAGCCTTGTATCGCCTGTTATGGATGTCGCACAACGTACCTTTTATTCACGATTGCCCGATACACCATGTCGGGCGATAGCCGTGTCGCCCATCTTTGCACCACCTCGCCTGTTTTTGTTGTCGGGCGACACACTACTTTCCTTTCTAGAAGACCTTATCGGGCATCTTAACCGACACACCCGTATCAAGCGACATACCTAACACACGTTCATCACCTTGTCGCCCTGTTCATATCGCGTGTTTGATCTTACGACGTAGCGGGCGATACCCATCGCTAGTATCGGACACGAGGCTTCACCTCTGAAACCCGTGTGTCGCCCGATACGGGGTGCGGGACGGTCTTTGTACAGAAAATTACCTGGTCGCAATTTATTCTTTACTTTTTCAAAGCATCAACACATTTAATCGAGGTATTTTCTTATTATCTTACAAAAATGGCCTGCATCAAGACAACAGCTATCCCTGTTGATGCACAAGGCAGGATAATCTTCCCAGAGACTGCTGCTGAAGGGCAGACTGCCAGGCCTAAGCACCTGAACCCAGGACCAGCCGGGGCGTCGACAGCAAAGAAGAGGGCTAGGGTTGGAGAAGTGGTGGCTCCAACTCCAACACCAACACCTCTAGCAGCAGCAGAACTCTCGGAATTCTCTTCGGGAAGTTTCGAGCCAAGGGACGATGAGCACGCTCGCCGATATGCTGAACTAGTGACCAAGGTCTACCGACCGAGTAGGTTCTGCCATCAGGCCTCGTTTGCTGAACTAGGGATCGTGGGGAGGCCGAAGGCCGTCCTCGCTGCGGTAGGGCTGAAGAAGATCTGCTTCAGCTAGTCTTCCTCTTACACCAAACTGACAATGGAGTTTATGTCTTCTCTCCACCGGGTGAAGAATTCTACGGCGGAGAGAGAAGAATTTGGTGGGCCAGACAGACTCCAGGCCCGACTTTACAACTCGGAGCACCCCATCTCCGAGAGGATATTGAATAAGATCTTCTCCTCCAATGAGGAGGAGAGGAATCTCATGGACAATGGTGAGAGAATCTCCGAGGGATACATGTTCAATCCCGCGGAGCTCTGGAGCAAGCTAACCGGCGAATCTTCGTTCAAGCCGAGAAGAAAGGTGGTGGCAGTGCAATCCTGCTTTTGGAGGATAGTGCACAAATTGGTGGCATGCTTGTTGTTCAGCAAAAATGAATCCAGTAACATCTATACAGAAGAACTCCACATCATGTGGCACATAATGGAGGGCCGAGTGATCAACCTCGGGCGGTTCTTGCTGAACAGACTGCACCCGATGAAAGAAGCCATGAAAGAGTATTGCATGGGCGGAATAGTCAACTTAATCGCAGTGGGGCTCGGGAACCCAAAAGAGCCACACAACCTTTCGAGGACGCAAGGCGATGAGGTGATCGACACCAAGTACCTGATGAGGACCAACATCATTAGGAAGGAAGGGAGGAACTTCTTCTACAAGTTTTCAAGGATGGACATACTCCTCCCGCTCCCTCGCTACGCCGCCTACGACGCAGAGAAACTGGTCTTCACCGCCACCGAAATTGAAGCTATAGCGAACAACACAGCTTACGCCACCGACACCAGGGCCCCAGAGAGGGCAGCTCTAGAGCTACCGACGAAAAATACTGATAGAGTTGTCATCGCACTGACTATATCAGCCACCGCCACAACAAGGACGGTGATAGTTGAGAAAGAACCAGTGATCGTTGAGGTCACCGAGATAGAGACTATGGGAGCTGCCGTGGGAGAAACAGCCGCAACCCCTTCTTTGCTTCAAGGCATGTAGAGGCAGAAGAGGAACTTCAGCAGGACGTCAACAACGTGGTGTTTGACGAGATCCTGAGAATGGAGCTTGGAGGAACACCGACACCGCCGCTGAAGTCCCCACCTGCAGCAGTTGAGGAGATCGCCGACAATGCAGAGGTGGAGTAGAGTCCACCCTCACCACAACCATCTCCACCCAGACGAGAAGGCAAGGCAGTGGAACCTGAAAAAGCGCCGACACCTGGCCTAGCGACAGCTGGATTGCGAACAATTCTGATAGATTCTACCTCACCGGGAAGACCATCACGCGAGCAAGATGTCGCGAGGATGGAAGGGAGACCCACCGGGACTCCTCCGTCGCTCGGAAAGATGCTCGGGCACGAGCTCGACTATTTGCGGGAGGTAACGAATACCAACTCTGCTACTTGTATTTCCCTAACCCACAAACTTGCATCTTTCCAAGACAGGCTGAATAGCCAAGAAAGAGAGTTGCTGACTCTAGCGAGCCTTCCCGGCGGACTAGAGGATTTGAATGCAATGATGCAACAAGTTCTCCAATGACTCGATAAGATCGAGGAGAGGCTGGACAGAAGTGACGACCATCTGCGCCAAAGGCAGCCGTGAAGATCGCCGTCACCCCCCAGTCGTGGCTCTCCTCCTTCTTCTTCAGCTTCCCCCTCGGGAACAACATCCTCCTCCTCCTCCAGCGGGCGATCCTCAACCCCTGAGGAGTGGACGCAACAAAGGTCAGCCGAAGGAGCTCCAGCCGGACAGGAGAGCTCTCTAGGTTTCGAAGGAGGAAACATCTTCGTCCCCCTAGATGCAGCCGAAGATGATAGCATAGATATCAGCATCCAGGGAGACTCTTCTGATGAGTCTGAGGGAGAGAAGGGGGACGTCTACACAGTCAATAAGAGACATCTACCCCAAGGAAGGCGCTCGATGGCGGATAGATTCCGTGAGCCATCCGAGATACCCTCCTTTGAGATGGCCGACTTCGACAGAAGAGCCATCAGGTACCTGACGATCAGAGACCAGAAGATGCTGAATAAGGTCTTGAGATCGCATGCAGATGAAGATGACGTCGTCTGGACCGACGACTACCTCTCCGTGCGACGGGGAATTCTTTGAAGCATGTTCCGCACGCCGGTCATGGTCGACAAAAGATTGTTCAGAGTCCTAGAGAATGTGATAATAGAAAATATCGACAGCAGGACAGGTTGGAGGGCACTATACACAGCCACCCCGACCATGGCAAGAAGGATGATGAAGGGAGATCCAGACTCCCGTGCGGTGGCTGACATGCTGCAGAACATGGAAGACCATAGGCCAAACCTGGTGTTGGCCCCGTACAAGCACCAGAACGTGTGGTTTTTCTGCATAGCGGACCTCAAAAACCGCGACGTCCAGCTGCTGTGTTGCAAGAATGACGAAGTGTCACGCTCCGGGGGTGTTTTCTGCCGCCCGGAGGACAAGAAGTTGAAACTCCTGCCACTGCGTCTTCTACGAGCTATAAAGCAAGGAAGCCAACGTCACTAAGGTCCTTATAACTTCTTTACTCTCCGAGACCTCCCCATCCAGGCAGAAGAGGGGAGTGGAAACAATGCTTTCGCCATCCTGAGTGCCATTGAGGTGCTCAATACATTTGGAAACTTGGGAGCCCTCAAAGGCAGATCCTTCTATCAATGCAGAGGCATTTACGCCATGTTGCTGATCAAGGAAAGTGCTATTTCCGATACGCTGGGGTACCAGAGCAGCTGCTGGACAGTGACCTGGAAGAAGACTCTTCTCAATCCAGCAGCTCTTCGGAAAAAGAAGAGGAGATAGCTACCGACACCTATGGGGCAGGCAAGATGTTGGAAGTCCTGAAGAAAGTGCACGTGATGGAAGACACTGCTTCGCCTGAAGCTTCAGAAGGGCTGATCACAGATTTTGACCGCTTTTCGTGTGCAACTCTCACACAGGAGCAGGTCAACGTAATCCAGCTGAAGTTAGCTGATTCTACCCCATCGGTTGTCGCCTTTCAGACAGGCAATGTCGTAGTCCCGGTCGATGATCTTAGGGACATGGTGAAGGAAGGAGGATGCTTGGCTGTAACAGTTGCATCCACTTACATCCAGTATATACAGCCAAAGCTAGAACATGCGCACATAGCCCATCCTATGCTGTTCAACGACATTTACCTCGCCGATGAAACAGGAGCAAAGCAAGCATTTCTGCAGGAATTGGCGAGAAACGTTCCCATCAAGATCTTCCTCCCCGTCCTACATTACAACCACTGGACGCTCCTAACAGTGTACACCCGACAATGAGTAGGAATTTTCTACAATAGCTCGGACAACAAAAAGAACCATCCAGTGCCGTGTACATCAGAACCTTTGACATCCGTCGAACTCTTGGTCCGAAAACACTACGACGAGATGGTAAAGATGATCCAACCATTCTTGGATACACAAGCAAGCAAGTGGCACGAACTCCAGTTCTGCCACCACAGTCTGTAGCAACTTCCCTTATCCAACGACTGCGGCATCTACGTCCTAGAATGGACAACGAACAAAGAAACACCTGACCAGCTCCACCACATCGTCTATCACAGAAGAAGGGGAGAATATGTGTGGGAGCTTCTGTCTGATGCAGGTGCAACCTCACTGGAATAAACATTACCTCACCTTATCTACTTCACAACTCTGGGACAGAGTGTGGAGTACGTTTGGGGGGGTACCATGTACCAGTGAGGGAGGTACAAAATTTTGAAAATTCTAACTCTATTTCTGTATTCTTTTGTCTCATACTCGTTATTCTTTTGTTCCTTGTGTACATATATATGTTCATACCAAAGTTTTGAAAATTCTTTTTGTTTATATATTATTCCCATGCATATGTACAAAGTTGTTGTTTTAGTAAAAACCTGATGCGGCTCCTTGCAAAGTTTGTTTTCTATGTGCTTAACGAGATGCAAGCTTTTTTATATCTTTTTGATAATGTTGCCTCAAACAAATAAAACATTATGTTTTTCCGTGCCAAAAATTTCAAAAAATATAATAATCTCACAAACAGCTAAGAGACGAGTATGGAGAAGGAAAAAGCTGCCCAAACATCAGAAATCTCTTTGTTTTCCCTCACCCAACGAAAATCCCAAAAAGAGAAAGAAGCCTTATGAGTGTGAATAAAAGCATTAGAGTTGTGTATATATATATATATATATATATATATATATATATATATATATATATATATATATATATATATATATATATATATATATATATATATATATATATATATATATATATATATATATATATATATATATATATATATATATATATACGCACTTGTTTTCCAAAAGTACCCATCTTTAGGCATGGTAGATCCGGGGCAGTGGTATGTAGGATGTGAAATCACTGCTCTAAAGCCAACTGGCTTGGACTGCAGGGACCACTGGCCCGCTAACAGACCCTTACCTGGATGGACTGATTGGAAATAAGAAAAACCCCAAAAAGCCTTAGCCTACCCTATACACAACTTTCTGCCCCAAAAATAAAGCTGTTTGGTGTGTAAGCTAACTTCCGAATCATACAACAAAGTCTCACCGAAGCTATAGAGAAGAATCTTACTTAAACAAAAAGGTAGGAAAAACAAAGTCTTTTGTTCGTAGTGAGACAACATTATCTCTAAGGCATTGTGATTCTTGTTTCACCTTTTGAATAGAAAACTTCTCCGAGCAAGAAGAAACATCACTAAATAAAGTTTAAATAATTGATTGAGGACAATCAAAATGCTAAGTTTGGGGGAGTTGATAACACCAATTTTTGTGATGTTTTTGCCCTTTATTCTGTTATCAAAACTGCCCTTTTCTGCTATTTTCCTCTCTTTTATAAGAACTTTTGCAATAATTGGCCAAATCATGCTCTTAATCCAATATTTCCATCTTTTGCAGTGTTTTTCCTCATTTTGGTCCGTTTTATCATCAATAAGGCCGTCCCGACCCACAAATAAGTCCAAACTGCATCGGCCTTCCTAACGCCTGATACAACCTCTGCCCGACAGGGTGGAGCGATACAACGACGCGCGATAAGGGGATGCCGTGCGAGAAGAAACTGACGGACGACACGTCTTTTACCCGACAGGGAGCCAAGCTCGCCACGACAACACCAGCTTGTCACGCGACACAGGCCACCCACCGGCAGGCGCCGCCCGTCACGTGACCGACATCCGACACCCCCGTGCCGAGCGATACATGTATCGGCCGTCCACCGACCCGCGAATAAGGAGGACATTTGGCACTTCGAGCACCATAACTTCCCCCAACTGCTGCCTATAAATAGCAGCTACAGGAAGCCGAAAAGAGAGTTTGCACAGTCAGAACCCTGAGCAAATCTTCAGAGGAAGCTGCGAGAGCAGAAGTATCGCGCCTGAGTGTTCGTGCAGGGCAATTCTAGGTGAGCTCTTCCCCGTCCCGAGAGGGAGGGGATAGTTCACTTAGGACCGTCTCGGGCGACACTGTAGGCCGATATCAGCCAACGTGGATGAGCGACACAAGTGCCCGATAGTAGAATGTGTTGCTCCATGCCCGACACGATATCGAACCCGATACGCTTCGCCCGTCTTGCGTGCCGCCCGAGAAGGGTGCGCCGCCCGACATGAGCGTATCGGCCAGGGTCCTTGAGCGATATAGACGGCCGTCATAGCGTGCCGCCCGAGAGGGTGTGCCGCCTGACACTCCTGTATCGGGCTAGGCTCCTGACCGGTATCGGGCTAGAGAGCCGCAGTATCCTGTTGTCCTTCTACATCAAGAAGGCGACATCTATCTTTAATCCTATTATTTAATTCCTTACTTATGCAATGTATTAAGCCCCTTTATGTTTATGGGAATGGAAAAGCTTAATTACTTGCTGCTCTATGCTTGGTGCAAAATGTTGGATGACTGTTATGTTTGATATCTGAACTCTAGCTTGCATGCTTGGATCGTGTTTCGCTTAGCTACCGAATCGTGTTTTCCCTTCGCAACAGCTTCGAGAGTTGTGTTGTGGCTCTAGTGTTTGTTCCGATTCTGGAGTACGAGAGTGCCTGGAATGGAGTAGTTTCAGTAACATTTCACTCTAACTTACGTCCAGCAACCTCGAGAGGGGTGTTGATGCTTGGTTAGAGGTACCCGCTCTGAGAGGAGGGGTGCAGGATGTTACTGCTACCGCTTGTTTTACTAAAGTCTTACCCTTCGTACCTTGCTCTAGCTCTAGTTTTATGTTTCTGTTTCTGTTGCATGAAAACCCCTAAAAACTGCTAAATGACTAAAACCTTAAATCTTTCTTGTAGCTCCACTTGGAGATAGTTTTCTTTACTTTGTTTGTGACAACTTGTTGTTTCACTTTTGGGAATTTATTATCTCTTTACACCTGTCGGAGAGTAGCATGTCGATTCTGGGTTCTCAACACTACCACCCTTGTCCCTGTGTTCGACCCCGTATATCTACTTCGACCCCATAAACAAAGTTGCGGGGGCCTAGAAGGATTCGGGTTATAAATATAAAAGTCCGACTAACTTCAAATCCGCCTCCATTTTTGGACGCGCAATTTAGGCCGGTCAGTTCTCTTACTGGCGCATTTTCAGTGGCGAGAAGGGTTATGGCATCAGTTAGAAACCGACACAGAAGGTGTCGACTTTTAGCAGTGCCCACTTGGGTGTCGCTTGGAAACTGATGCTAAAGGCTCTAAATAACCGATGCCAAAGGACTTTTCTGTGTAGTGTTATATATGTGACAAGATTGGCGGACAACTGTGGTTGTACCTCAGATGGTAGGGTATGCATACCTACCTCCTTTCACTAGTGTCATGACCTGTACCAAGGATAGACTAGGTCGTTAGCATCTTGACCTTATGTGTCGTTGTGGCAGACCCATACTGACTGGGGGCAGATAAGATCTTAGGAGTCTGACTCTTTCTAGATCTTGTATGGCACTGATTTTGACTTAGTAGTGGTCAGTTGGATTTTGAGTGGTATCCTCAATTTCTTCAGGGCATAATAAAAGATGTAATATAGCCATATAACATATCTATTTAGGGCTATACATGACACTTCACATTGGATGATAACCCTTGTTTGTTCTCTTTATATAAAGATGATGCATTGTGTAATTAAGAGATGGTAGATATACTTATGTTGTGAATATATTTAAGATTGTAGATGCGTACATATAGTAGCCATGATTATGTTGATAACTATACTACTACTACTGATTATAATCATTATGCTAGCTATCTCATGTTGTTAGTTATGTTTAGCATGCTAGCCATGCCTTTGTAACTAGAGATGCATATAATGCTAATCATGCTTATCCATATAATTGTGCTTATGTTGTTAGCTCTTTTTATGATGTTTATATGTTCAACCTATTAGACATGGTAATGTTGTTATCTATGCTTATCTGGCTAGACTTAGTCATAATGATAGAGATTCTATGTTACTAGACTTGCTCATGATGCTAGATATGCATATGCTACTGAATTGCTAATATTGTCAACAAGATAAATGATGATAGTCTGGCTAATGATGATAGTTATTATCTGCTCCTTTATGTATTTTGTTAATCATCAGTGCTGCTGAGCTTATTTGTTACATCTGATTAAATTGCTTAACTATTTAATTACTTAAAAATGTTGTAATAAATAATCATTGGTGGAGGTTATATCTCTTGCTGGGACATGGGTCTCACCCTTGTGGTTCGCCACATTTTTTTAGGTAATCAGAAGTGACGAAAACAAACATGTGGTAGCAAAGAGGAGCTATAGTAATGAATCTTTGAGAAAGTTGATTATATGTCTAGTGTGTCCTAGAGTCATCCCTATACTCTCAGGTCTGGGTAGGAAAAGTTTTTATATGGTGTTTCAAATAAATTGGACTTTTGTTAGCATAATAATGCTTGTTTGTGTGGCATATACAATTATTATTCTCCTGTATATATATGTTGTGGCTAAGACGATAGAATGATTTGTACCAAATTATTGGCATAATATATGGATACAAGAAAGATATTGGGCTCTTATGCAAATGTTTTTGAGTGGGTGTTGATGTTGAAATTGGTTTTAATTTACCCATATTTTGGGTATGTTATTAATTAGTGATTGATTGTGTTTTATGTTTTGAGTAATCTGATTTAGTGTAACGAGTTCTCACAAGTTGGTATTAGAGCTTTAGTTCACTAAGTCTACAGGGACACTAGGACTTAAGAATAAGTTTATGTCTAAGTTAGGAACATGACTCAAAAATATGGTGCATACTGCCTAATCTCAATATTTGGGTGCCCTGGCCAGATATTCAATTATTGAAGAAAAGGTAAGTATGTAACTCTTAGATTGTTATCTTTCTGATTACCCTGATCAAGTAGTCATTTTGAGACAATCTAAAGAGCATAATGAATAACAAATCATGGTGTGAATATCTCAATCCTACCTTAAATAAGATGAGAATTGCATCATTATCTATCAAAACTTGAATGTTTGGTAACTATAAGAGAAAGATACAACACCATAAAATCTAAATCTGAATAAAAATAAGGGAAAGAGGAGTTCTTGAAGATGAAATTCAAGAAGATAATAAAGTAAAAGATAGATATGTCTGTTCTTATAAAGTGATTCAAGGTATGCAAATCACATAAGATGGAGAGAATTCCTATGATAAGTATAAAATGAGAAGACAAATGAGAACAATGATAAAGGAATAAGGTGGAACTTGAGTTAATCTCAAACCAACCTATGTGTGTAAGAAAGTGTTAATAAAAAATCAGCATGGCATGTGAAAGAAATTAATGAAGTGATCCCGATTTAATGAAGAAAATGTGAAATATGATGATTTACCTATCGATAAGTGGTTGAAAAACATAATAAAATAAGAGAAGATACACTAGTGGGATAAATAATCATCAAGGAAGGAGTAATGAGATATGATAATCATGATTATTCCTATGCTAATGGCAAGGAACCAAAAATGAAAAAGGTAAAATGATACATAAGAAGTTGTACTATGCATAATGAAAATAGAATTGGTTACATTTTTGCTAGTGACACCTAAAAAATTCTACTATGATGTGGGAAGTATGTTTCCCTTTGTGTCTTTCCTTTCCAGGGCACAACTTTCAAGTGGATCATTGCCACTTGGTACATGTGGATTCACTGCAAACATGAGGGTGGATAGCTTATTATAGCATAAGGTTACTTGGACTATGGTTCTAAGATCATAAAGTTTGTGATGAGTTTTCTTTTGAGACTTCAAATAATTAGGAAGACTCCTCTTATATTTCTTGAGATTTGATTATGTTAGTAAAAGTAGATGAGATAAGTATGTGAGTTATATATAGCACATGAGGTGGATTTCAAGGTAATGAATCCTAGTATCCAAGATGTATCAATAGTATGGGAAGTATGTGAAGGTTGGAGATGTTTATTAAATGAACATTCCAAGTATTCATCTCCCTTAGAGAGACAGAGAGAGAGAAAAGTTGATGATGACCCTCTAAATGTTTAAAAAAAGTGATTCTATAATGTTGTGTATGGTTCAGTGATAGCTGGACAAGATCACTATCAAGGATAGATGGTTTGTTGGTCAATAGATATATAATACCATGTTCCTTTAAGATAAACCTATGATCAAATATAAATACATAATATTTAGATTGGATGACATAATTCACATGACCATGATGAGCTTAGATTTATGTCCTATAGACTAACCAATGTATAAATAGAATTTATGAATAGGAGGAACAGAGAGTTCCAGTCATGTCATACAAGTTATACAAATGTTTAAATGATGACATGTGAAAGTATTTTAAATATGATCAAAAATATGATCAATATTTATTCAAAAACCTTAGGGTTGCCGAAGAAGAAATATCTATGAGACAAGTTGAACAAGAGTGACATGGGGTTGACTAAATGTCTTTATGGGATCATGATATGTCTTCTAAGTAGTTTGTGTAGAACCTAGTAAGGTGAAGATAGTTTTGTTGTTTCACCCCTAACAAGGTTGACATAAAATGATGTTTCCTTGTATGAAATGATAGGTGTCAACGTTAGCATTTCTTTTGATGCCGAAAATGAACTGACAAGTTTTCCATTGTCAGTGTATCTAAAAAAAAGGATGGATACATCGCTTTTTTTATATGCTTGAAGGAATGGTATGGGACACATGCAATAATTGGTAAAAAGCTCACAAGTATGACTTTTGAGTAATGTGTTGATACAATAGATATAATTTTAGGATGATAGCTAGAATTGAAAGTTGAACATTACTACTAGAATTGTACAAATGATACAACAAGTTTCTACATTCCATATTGAGAATGTCTTCTTATGTGGGGGTTTTTGTACTGACCCAAGATGAGATATGTATGAATGTTGTGACATCACCATGATATGAAAGTAACCATGTGAAGTTAATAGAATGAGGTGCAATGGAAGTACCCATCTTTGTTTACCTTAGATTTTGGGGGTGAAATCCCTTTTAGGGGTTTATAGTTGTAAGGCCCCTAAACTTGCTTAATGCGTTGAACAAGATTAATTACCATAATTGAATGCTTAGGACCCTAATAACCTTGTTATATTCTTTGAAATCATAAGACAAGATTAAGTTTAAAATTTGGTCCAATTTGGACACTATTTGAGCAAGTTATGCAATTTATGCACATTTTGGACTTTTCTACAAATTACCTAATTGAGAGGTTTCCTTTGCAATTTATCACTTGCATTATGTTCCTTAGATATTCTCTCATCATTCTTGATCTTTTTGATCCATGGGGCGCCTATTTAAACCTTGGTTTGAAGGTGTTTTCTCTAAGGGTATTTTAGGGTTTTCCCCTTCACGAATGAGCTACCTTTAATAGTTATCAACTAATGAATTATTTGATTGGTTGGGAAATTCGACAAAGGAAATATAAGCAGGTCTATACACATGATGGGGGATCTTCTTGTGTGTGTTTTTGTATATTCTTAATAAATTAAGGCCATGGACACTTGGATAGATACTAGAATTTCAAGTTTTTATTTTTCTTTATCTTAAAGTGTCATATACTTATCCCCAAGCACCAAAACAAGCCATTTTCTCTCCAACACTTCCCTCCTTCTCCCAACCTCGTTCTCCCTCTGTTCAGCAGTGAATTGTTTTACCCAAGGAAGAAGAAAGTGGGGATCTTCTTGGAGAAAGGCTCTAAGGTTGAAATTGACTTCATTTTAGGGTTGAAAAAGCTTCCTTCTAGTGATCTTGACCTAAAAGTGTAAGAATTCCCTTCTTTCCTCTGTTTATTCCTTTGTTATCCTTCCTCGTAGCGTTATCCAGGTCGTAACCTTGTTTTTCCATTGTTGAAATTGCTCTAAAGCTCTAAAACCCTACCTTTCTTACTCATTATGCTTAGAGTTTGCTCATTTGATAAAGAAAGGTGCTAGATGGACGAATTCATAGTTTACTCTTGGATTTTCTACCCTACCTGCTCAAGATTTCTTCTGTGTGGGGTTTCATCTTCTCATTATAGGCAAGTTTTATAACTTGATCCACGTTTATTGCTTACCATAAGCTTTCTAGATCATGTTCTTGCTTGAAAATGATGATTCATGCACTAAAAAGCTATGCTTGACTTGGATTTCGATTTTTATAATGAGTATGTTATTCCTAAGGTTTAATATGACTTGTATCAGGTTGGTTTGACAACCTATGGTGCTAAGCACCTATCAACCAATGCCCAATTTTAGGGTTTTAAACTGATTTCTTCTATAAACCATGACACAATGATGGTACCATTGCAACAACCCTATGGTGTTGTCATCATAACAACTGATGGTTGTGATCAAGGGTGTCAAATGATGGTCACTACCTATAGTCACCCCTTTAGGTCAGGTTTTGGATCAATTAGAAGTTTAATGATCAACCATTAAGTACCCTACTGATGTTATCAATCAATGTTGACATTAGCTTAATATTTGATGCTGATTAATGAATATAGTGTTGATCTAACAACCTATGGTGATTTCATGATCACTAATGATGGTGGATCAGGTCTCTACAAATTATTTTGAATTAAGCATTGTAGTTGTATCATCAATTAACCCTTATACCAATGGTTTCTTGGGTCACTTGATGCAGTGGTCAGACCTATAATGTAATTGATGGTTTTAACATATGAACTTGACCTAATGGTCAAGATCCAATGTTTATACCTCCAATAAAGTGAAATTATGGCTAATGTAATATGTTGGACCTAATAATGTGATTTATATGGTTTCCTTTATATGATCAACTTAAGGAGCTTACTTGTTGACAATGGATGGCTTGTTTTAAGTGAACAGTCGATTGTGGGTTTTACCCTACTCTCAATGGAACTTTTTGTGTTGTAAATCAAGGGATGTCTAGGGGTAGATGGCAACTCTTTCTAGAGAACAAATCAAGGACATTATGGGTGTTTTATCCAAGGTTTTTACTTATATAGACAACCCATGGTCTTACCTTTTAAACATCCAATGGTTCTGGGTGACATTGTGGTATGGTGATATGGGTTGAATGATGATGGAACAAATGGAGGGTTACCCTTAACAAGGTAGTCTTACCTATTCAATCATATGAATAGAAGGGATTATAACCATATTGTGGGGATATGTAACCCTAATGAGGTATAGCTGTTGTACATAGCTTTAATATAACTAAATGATGGTAATTGGGTATGAATAGTCCTTGAATGACCAATACAATCATGGAGTACTCTGTTACTATTGTTGAAACCCTAGTATGCTATAACCCGATGGTTACATCTTGATTTATGTGTTGGTTCATACTTGAGAATGGTATGGAATGTGATGGTGATGCTTCACCTTATGCATCCATGATCTAATGGGGATGCTGTGAGTTAGGGTTTGGGTATGAGTGTTGATTAGTAACATTAATATAATTTATCTTGTGAACCTAACTCTAATGCAAATAGATAAAGATGAGTATTCCTGTTTAACATTCTTATATGATGTAATGATGGTGGAATAACCTCCTTAATATGATCATAACCTTGATATGTTTATTGGTGGTTATCATAGCCACATGGTTGATACTTTCTTATGCTAAACATGTGCTTATGAATATGATGAGAGTTAATTATATCTTGATTCCTTTCATGTTGATGTAATAAAGGAATGTTCTTAATGTTAATATAACCCATCTATGATTGTTTATGAATATCTCCTAGCTCTTTAATGTGATATTGTGTTGATCTGGTGTATTGTATGTAAGTGATGTTGTTGAGCCTTGTTATAAGGAATGCAAAGATAATGATGATCTTGCAGGGAATAATATGATGGTCTTAATGACCTTTGGGCATGGTTGAGCCCTAAATGAGGTGTCATCCTCCTGTGTTGATAAGGGTTGATGCCCTGTGATATTGTGAAAAGGATTTTATATCCTATGATAGTATGATGGTCTTAATGACCTTTGGGCATGGTTGAGCCCTGAATTAGCTATAATCCTCTTATGTTGATAAGGGTTGATACCCTGTGATATTTTGAAAATGATTTATATCTTGTGATAGTATGATGACTAGTGTGGTCTCATGAATGGCAAGTGAATAGTACCATGTGATGATGAGATGAGAAATTATGTTTCACACATTTTATATCTTTTCAAAGTTGTGCTAGAAGTGAGGGTTTGTATGCCCACTTGTTTGATGTATCCTTAATTCACCCAATTGGCATAACTAATCAAGTGAAACTCTAATCATGTAGTGCCCTGTTCTATAGATCCATCTGAGTGTCAAAATTTGCCAGATGGTGAAACGAGTATTCCAAAGGGAATCTTGGAGTGCATACTATTGAGTATATGGGGTTGGCAAGTTGAGGATATATCCTTGTCATCCACAATGTAGATTGTGGAGGTTGGCTATGGTCATGCCTCATACATCTGATGTGATTGCCAATGGCTGTGGTCGTGTCTCGGTGATTATATATGTGATAAGATTGGAGGACAACTGTGGTTGTACCTCAGATGGTAGGGTATGCGTACCCACCTCCTTTCACTAGTGTCGTGAACTGTACCAAGTACAGACTAGGCTATTAGCAGCTTGATCTTATGTGTCGCTATGGAAGACTCATAGTGATTGGGGGAGGAGAAGATCTTAGGAGTCCGGATCTTCCTAGATCTTGTATGGAACTGATTTTGACTTAACAATGGTTAGTTGGATTTTGAGTGGTATCCTCAATTTCCTCAGGGCATATTAAAAGATGTAATATAACTGTATAACATATCTGTTTAGGGTTATACACGACACTTCACATTGGATGATAACCCTTGTTTGTTCTCTTTATATAAATATGATGCTTAGTGAAATTAAGAGATAGTAGATATACTTATGTTGTGGATATGCTTAAGATTGTAGATGCGTACATATAGTAGCCATGATTATGTTGATAACTAACTACTACTGCTGATTATAATCATGATGCTAGTTATCTCATGTTGTAAGTTATGTTTAGCATGGTAGCCATGCCTTTGTAACTAGAGATGCATATAATGCTAATCATGCTTATCCAAATAATTGTTCTTATGTTGTTAGCTCTTTTTATGATGTTGATATGTTCAACCTATTAGACATTCTAATGTTGTTATCTTTGCTTATGTGGCTAGACTTATTCATAATGATAGAGATTCTATGTTACTAGACTTTCTCATGATGCTAGATATGCATATGCTACTGAATTGCTTATATTGTCAACAAGATAAATGATGATAGTCTGGCTAATTATGATACTTATCATCTGCTCCTTTATGTATTTTGTTAATCGTCAGTGCTGCTGAGATTATTTTTTATATCTGATTAAATTGCTTAACTATTTAATTACTTAAAAATGTCGTAATCAATAATCATTGTTGGAGGTTATATCTCATACTGGGACATGGGTCTCACCCTTGTGGTTCACCACATTTTTTTAGGTAATTAGAAGTGACGGAATCAAACATGTGGCAGCATAGAGGAGCTATAGTAATGAATCTTTGAGGAAGTTGATTATATGTCTAGTGTGTCCTAGAGTCGTCCATGTACTCTCAGGTCTGAGTAGGAAAAAGTTGTATATGGTGCTTCAAATAAATTGGACTTTTGTTAGCATATTAATGCTTATTTGTGTGGCATATACAATTATTATTCTCATGTATATATATGTTGTGTCTAAGACGATAGAATGATTTATATCAAATTCTTGGCATAGTATGGATAAAAGAAAGATGTTGGCTCTTATGCAAATGTTTTTGAGTGGGTGTTGATGTTGAAATTAGTTTTAATTTACCCATATTTTTGGGTATGTGATTAATTAGTGATTGATTGTGTTTTATGTTTTGAGTAATCTCATTTAGTGTAACGGGTTCTCACAATAATCCCCTATATTTCCATGACATTCATCCACCTTGGAGGAGGGAGCACGACCTAGAGTAGCTAGGAGGTGAAGGAGAAGAATCTTCCACGACATCCATGGCCTTGTACCGCTTTATTCTCTCATTTTTACTCTTTTACTTGATTATGTGTAGCTAAGCCCCCTTGGTGGGCTATTTGGGAGATAAAATGTTACTTTGATACCATGTTGGGAGAAAATAACTTGTAATGAATATATTTCCATTCTATTATGGTTGTCTCTTACTTCTATCTCATTTCCGATTATTTTACTTGTGATCTATGATTATAATCATGGATTTGTTTCTATATGATGCTTGATAATACTTGGACTCTAAGGGAAAATGAATTGTATGTGTCTATTTTAAGAATTGCTCGTAGGTCCAATTAGTGGATCCCTAGCTAGCACCCTATCTTTCTACATACAAATCTCTTCTCCTACAGCTAAATGTGAGATCTATTTAGCTAGTGTAAGAGTGCTTAGTGCAATTGCCTAGAGTTTTCTACAGGCTAGATGGTGAGTAGCATGAGGTAAAATGCCCTCATGTATACTCTTCCTTCCTACCCTTGGCTCTCAATATTATCCTAATAACCCTTACCCTATCAACCTAGATTAGTTAAATCCAATAGAAATCCCACCTAGATCTTTGTCCAATTGAGCCTTATAAGGCCAGGATTTGGGGTGAAAGGGTGTAATTCCCCTCCCACACTCTATTCTACCCCTGGCCAACCAATAGTCTAGGGTTATTTCATTACATTTGACTATATTGTTTGGTTTGGAAATCTAGAATGAAAATATAGGGTTTGCATGTTATGTCAACCCCCAAGTTGAATTCTTGTGACATTCCCCCAAACGACCCACTCTCCCCATAACTTGTCTAAAACATATATTGTTTACTTTGCTTACTTATGCTGGTGTAGTTACTTGCTTTAATTTCTCATTAGTTAATTGCTTAGTTCTTGTTAATCAATGTTTACTAGGGTAGTTAGTTCATCCTTTGTGCTTGCTTAATCTAGTTAGTTGTAATCTAGCTCTCTAATTACTCTAGTTCCTTAATTGCTAATTTGTGTAGTCTCTTGATCTTGCTTAAGTAGTTTCTCTCTTTGCTAGTCAACATTGCTTGTTTAGGTTTAACATGGGGTTTCTACTAATCTAGATTCCTTTCTTTCTTTCAATTGCTTGCATCATTAGTGTAATGCCCCTTAACTTACTTAATGAGTTGAATAAGCTTAATTATCATAGATGAATTCTTATAGCCATAATCTATCCTCATTATATGCTTTGAAATCATAATACAAGCTTAAGTTTCAAATTTGTTCCAATTTGGACACTGTTTGAGCAAGTTACGCAATTTTACGTACATTTTGGACTTTTCTACAATTTACCCAATTGAGAGGTTTTCTTTGCAATTTATCACTTTCATTATGTTTCTGGGATATTCTCTCAAAATCCTTGAGATTTTTGAACCATGGGGCACCTATTTAATCCTTGGTTTGAAGGTGTTTTATCCAAGGGTATTTTAGGGTTTACCCCTTCACGGATGAGCTACCTTTAGTAGCTATCAACTAATGAATTATGTGATTGGCTAGGAAATTCGACAAAAGAAAGATAAGAAGGTATATAAGGATGGTGGGGGATCGTCTTGTGTGTGTGCTTGTATATTCTTAATAGTTTAAGGCCATAGAAACATGGGGAAGCTACTTTTACACCTCATGCTTGCTTCCATCCTTATCCTTGGGCTATATTTACGTCTTCCTAGCCCAAATACGAAACTATGCTTTCTTTTTCTTTCCTCTAACCTAGAGCTACGATTCGACTCTATTTTACTATAGAACCAAGTTCTCTTAGTTGGAAGACAACCCCTTTTTAGAGAAGGTCTCCTAAGAGCTCCATCTAGCCCTACCTAGGGTTTCCAAGGTCATCTTTTTGGGATTTTGACCAAGGAAAGTTGTTTTCTTCCTTCCTTCTCCATTTTTCTTGCTCTTCTCCTTCCTTATACCTTCCTACAGGTTGGAACCTTTCTGTTCCATGGTAGAAATTGCTCTAAAGCTCTAAAACCCTACCTTTCTTGCTCGTTTTGTTAGGGTTTGCTCATTTGATGAAGAAATGTGCTAGATGGACGAGTTCATAGATTATGCTTAGATTTTCTACCCTTCATGCTTGAGATTTATTCTGTGTGGGGTTTCATCTTCTCATTAGAGGCAAGTTTTATAACTTGCTTCACATTTATTTCTTACCATAAGCTTTCTAGATCATGTTCTTGCTTGAAAATGATGATCCATGCGCTAAAAAGCTATGCTTGACTTAGATTTTGATTTTTATAATGTTCCCTATTATGATTTCAGTTATAGATGAACCTGTGATCATGTTTACATTATTCCTAAGGTATAATATGACTTGGATCAGGTTGGTTTGACAACCTATGGTGCTAAGCACCTATCAACCAATGGTCTATTTTAGGATTTTAAGCTGATTTCCTCTATAAACCCATGACCCGATGATGGTACCTGTCACAGAACTAGAATCCCACTCCCATGAACCAAACTGATATCAAAAGCGACATGTTGAAGCATAAAGCTTAGCACACATGAACATATAACAAGATAAAGGCACCAACATAGTCTCAACATTCAACAAGTATAAATTATACAAAAAGTATTATATTCATGAATTCAATTACATATTTCCAAAGTTAAGGTACAAGTCATTCATGTGCACTAAAATTGGATCTTACAACAAGTACACCTAGCATAGCTCACCGAGCCCATCAACCTTCTATCCACCTCTGAACCTAAAACAAAATACAAGAAACGGGTCAACACACGAGGTGTTGAGTATGAGGTAGAAAGATACATATATGTATAAGCTTTGCATAATTTTGAAAAGATTTCAAGACTAAATGAACAAGAATAAACATGTTAATTGTTTAACAAATGTGAAACCATATTTTATGTCATTTCACTCCATTATACCAACAATATCAAGCATGTTTAAGGCCTTTGACCATCTTCCCGTCAGAAGGGTCCGTAAGGGTGCTTAAGATTAGCTAACCCTTTTATACTAGAGGGACCTCAAGGACATAACCAAGAGTTAACCCTTTATCAACAATATTATAATGGAGTTCTATATATATGTGTGTTCAAGTTATAAAACTGACGAGGCAAACATCGAGTAAGACATAACATTACTACATGGCAATATTTGAGCAAGTAAACAAACAAGCATACAATATATGTCTTTTCAAGCAAGAAAGTGATAGTCATATAACTAGATAAGGCCCATACCTGATTAAGAGATTCTTAACTTAACACATACAATACCATCTAGATCATAAGCCAACCTGATTAACAACAATATTACATATATACATTATATTCTCATCATTAACCATGATTATCTTCATTTTAGGGGTTTGGCCAAGTTGGGTTCAAGGTTGGTTATAGTACATTAGATGATCTCATATTGATTTAGGGTCCATCATAAGAGTGTGTTAGAAGTTTCATATCCTTTTTAGGTTTCATCTGGACATGATAAGATTTAGGACACTTATGCTCAAATTAGGTCACGAGACTCATAATAAAGTAACCAAGGTCAAAGGTCATCAATGAAATAGAACCAAGAATAAGGGATGGTTTAGATCAGCAAGAATAGGACATAAGAGGCATAAACAAGGTTGGGTAGATGTCCCTTAGGGTCTAGGTATCATTGTCCAAACTTGGTATCATCATCAACATTCATTTTAACATCAACATGGTTCATGTGTGCCATCAATATTCAAAATGAGACTATAGTGGGACACCAACATACAAGATATCATGAGGTATAAAACATGTCTAATTTAGGAGATTAAAGAGAAGAGATTAAGATCCATATTAGGATTGGGGCACTATGAAGACAAATGAGAAATGCAAAAACACATAAGGTAGCCACTAGGATACTTAGGGATATATCCACTAACATAGGTCAAAAGGAGATGAACCTACACATTAAGATCTCACAACATCACAAGCTTACTGATTTCATAGTGAGGAGGGTATAGGTTCATCAAAAGTTTCAAGCTTTAATCATAATCAAGCATTCATCATGGTCAACAAGGTCAAACTTCGTATTTCAGCAAAGCAGTAGAACTACGAGGAGATATAGGGTCTGGAAGTTGGTCCAACTTGTAGGTCTCATCGAGAGGATCAAAACAGTATATAGATTCACTATATTTGGCCAAGGAAGTTAGGAGCTATGCATTTTATAAGATATCAATCCAAACTATAGTAGTTCACATTGGGTGTTACCTTGATAATTTATTGGCCGATCTGGGCCGTTGCTTGTTGGGCCATCAATCCGATGGTCGGTGGCTATCTTGCCCACCCTCACGGACTCCCCCACGGGATTCCCCTATTTCCGCTGCCCAGAACAGAGGCAACATAGGGCACTTCCGCCCCCACCTCCCTGGCACACCCCACTAGGGGTCCAAGCAGAAATTAGAGGGGATGAAGTTGTCCGTTCACCCATCAGTGCCGAAGCTCATTCACCTAGCCGTAAGGAGGACCGATGTGGCCTGGGCAAACCTGTGCCCAAAACCACCATGGTCGTCAACCTGCTCCTGGAACCGCACACCCATAGACGAGGATGGTTTCTAGAGCACCTCAAATCCTCACGGTCACAACGATCTCTGTAGGCGACGAGGGAAAGGAGCGGCGGCCTGAGTCTTGTAGCCACCCAAGGTGGCGGCACCGCCCATGAGTCACAATAGGGCTCCATTACAAAGGGAGGGCAGCGGTAGGTTGTTTTCAGCAGGTTGGCGGCCAGCCCTAGAACAAGATAGGAAGGGAGGAGCGATGGGGGGAAGAGGGGCAAGAGTAGAAAGGAGAGCTTTAAATAGTGTAAGGGGGGGTTAGGGTTTGCATTCTCTTCAATTGTAGTAGGGTATTCATTGCTTTCCAGATATGGCTAGAGGACAGGGATTACTCTCCAGTCAAATGCTTATTTCCCTTTTGGGAAGAAGGAACAAACTAGCTAGATGGGCCACACGTCTGTGATTGGGCCCAAACTGTTTATTGCCACATAAATCAATTAAATCAAGGATATATTAAGACAACCTTTGTAAACTCATAACTCGGTCTCTCAAGGTCGAAATGATGTGATTCTTGAGTCGTTAGATTCGTATTCGAAAGATCTACCACTTGGCATATAATAGGGAACAAGTATATCACACTGAATAGGTTCAAAAAATTGCTTTCAAGAGGGTGATATATTAAGAGCTAAAAACTTAGGTCCATGAGTAAATTATGTCACAAAGGTGGAAATCAAGCACATAGTAATCATAATGGGTCATCGACAAGTCAAGTCACAGAATTAAACTCATGTTGAGTGGTCTGAGTTACTAATAAAGAGAGAAGTAATATAATGAAGGAGAAAGAAAATTGTGGTTGTCACAGTACCATTCCAACAACTCTATGGTGTTGTCTTCATGACAATTGATGGTGGTAACCAAGAGTGTCAACTGAAGTTCACCCCTTAGGTCATGTTTTGGCCTAATTAGAAGCCTAGTGATTAAAAACTAAGTACCCTAATGATGCTATCAATCAATGGTGATATTAGTTTGATATTTGATGTTGATTAATGAATATAGTGCTGATCTAACAACCTATAGTGATTTAATGGTCACTAATGATGGTGGATCAGGTCTCCAAAACCAATGGTAAGTTAATCATATAGTTGTATCATCAATTAAGTCTTAGACCAATGGTTTCTTTGGTAACTTGATCCAATAGTCGAACCTATATTGTAATTGATGGTTTTAATATATAAACTTGACCCAACGGTCAAGATATAGTGTTTATTCCTCCAATAAAGTGGAATGATGGCTAATGTAATATGTTGGTCCTAATAATGTGATTTAGATGGTTTCCTTAATATGAACAACTTAAGGAGCTTACTTGTTGACAATGGATGGCTTGTTTTAATTGAACAATCAATTGTGGGTTTTACCCTACTTTTAATGGAAAGTTTTATGTTGTTAATCAAGGCATGTCTAGGATTATATGGTGACTCTTTATAGAGAACAAATGAAGGACTTCATAGGTGGTTTATCCAAGGTATTCACTTATGTAAGCAACCAATGGTCTTACCTTTTAAACATCCAATGGTTCTGGGTGACATTGTGGTATGGTGATATGGGTTGAATGATGATGATATAAATGGAGGATTACCCTTAATAAGGTAGTCCTACCTATTCACTCATATCAATAGAATGGATGATAATAATATTTTGTTGAGATGTAACCCTAATGAGGTATAGCTTGTTATACCTAGCTTTAATATAACTAAATGATGGTAATTGGGTATGAATAGTCCTTGAATGACTAATACAATCATGAAGTACTATGTTAATGTTGTTGAAACCCTAATATGCTATAACCCAATGGTTATACCTTGATTTATGTGTGGGTTCATACTTGAGAATAGTATGGAATTTGATGGTGATGCTTCACCTTATGCATCTATGATACAATGGGGATGTCGTGAGTTAGGGTTTGGGTATAAGTGATGATTAGTAACATTAATATAATTTATCTTGTTGAACCTAACTCTAATGCAAATAGATAAAGATGAGTATTCATGTTTAACATTCTTATATGATGGCATGATGATGAAATAACCTCCTTAACATGATCATAACCTTAATGTGTTAATTGGTGGTTGTCATAGCTACATGGTTGATAGTTGCTTATGCGAAACATGTGCATTATGAATATGATGAGGGTTAATCATATCTAGATTCGTTGTATGTTGATGTAATAAAGGAATGTTCTTAATGTTAAAATAACCCTGCTATGATTGTTTATGAATATCTCCTAGCTCATTAATGCAATATTGTGCCGATCTGGTGTATTATATGTAAGTGATGTTGTTGAGCCTTATTATAAGGCATGCAAAGATAATGATGATCTTGTAGGGAATAATATGATGGTATGAATGACCTTTAGGCATGGTTGAGCCCTGAATGAGGTGTAATCCTCTTATGTTGATAAGGGTTAATACCCTGTGATATTGTGAAAAGGATTTATATCTTGTGATAGTATGATGACTAGTGTGGTCTCATGAATGACAAGTGAATAGTACCATGTGATGATAAGATGAGAAATTATGTTTCACACATTTTATATCTTTTCAAAGTTGTGATATTTATATGATTTCTAGAAGTGAATTAGGGTTTGTATGTCCACTTGTTTGATGTAGCCTTAATTCTCCCAATTCGCATAACTAATCAAGTGCAACTCTAATCATGTAGTGCCCTGTGTTGTAGAACCGTTTGATGTAGCCTTAATTCTCCCAATTCGCATTACTAATCAAGTGCAACTCTAATCATGTAGTGCCCTGTGTTGTAGAACCATCTTCAGTGTCAGAACTGGCTGGATGGTCAAACGAGTATTCCTTAGGGAAAAATTGAGTGCATATTGTTGTGTATGTTGGGTTAAAAGGTTGAGGATATATCCTTGTCATCCACAATGCAGATTGTGGAGGTTGGCTATGGTCATGCCTCATACATCTGATTTGATTAAGAACGACTACAGTCATGTCTTGGTGATTATAACATGATGTGATTAGAGGACAATTGTGGTTGTACCTCAAGGATTGGGTTTGTATACCCTGGTTTCTAGTGTTGTGACCTATACCAAGGGTGGAGTAGTGGTTAGCAGCTTGACTATATGTTGTTGTGGTGGAAACTTTGACTGATATGTCACTTCCTTTTAACTCATACTAACTGAGGGGAAGAGAACTTAGGATACTGACACTCCTAGATCTTGTATGGAAATGAATAGCCCTTTGTAGGGGTCGGTTGGACTTTGAATGGTACGATTCAAATTCCCTAGGGCATAATAATAGATGTAATACAATCATATAGCATATTTGTTTAGGGTTATACAGGACGCTTCACATTGGATGATAACCCTTGTTTGTTCTTTTTACATAAAGATGATGCTTAGTGCAATTAAGAGATAGAAATTATACTTATGTTGTGGATATGCATGATTGTAAATGTGTACATAAAGTAGTCATGCTTATGTTGACATCTATACTACTACTGCTAATTATAATTAGGTTGCTAGCTATATCATGTTGTTAGTTATGTTTAGCATGCTAGCCATGCCTCTATAATTAGAAATGCATATACTACTAATCATGCTTATGCAAATACTTATGCTTATGTTGATATCTCTACTTATGATATTGATCTATTCAAACTGTTAGACATGCAAATATTGTTATATATGCTTATGATGCTAGACTTATTCATGTTAATAAAAAAAATATGCTACTAGACTTGCTTATGCTAGTTATGCATATGATATTGAATCTCCTATATGGTTAATAAGGAAAATGATGATAGTCAGCTTGATGATGATAATTTTTATCAACTCCTTTATGTATTTTGCTTATCATCAGTGTTGATGAGCCTATTTGTTATATAGGATTAAACTGCTTAAACTGTCTCATTACCTAAAATGTTGCAATCAATAAGCATTGTTGGAGGTTATATCTCTTGCTGGGACATGGGTCTCACCCTTGTGGTTCGCCACATTTTTTTTAGGTAATTAGAAGTGATGAAAACAAACATGTGGTAGCAAAGAGGAGCTATAGTAATGGATCTTTGAGAAAGTTGATTAGATGTCTAGTGTGTCCTAGAGTCGTCCCTATACTCTCAGGTCCTGGCAGGAAAAGTTTGTATATGGTGTTTCAAACAAATTAGAATTATGTTAGCATGTTAATGCTTGTTTGTGTGACATATACGAATATTGTTCTTCTTTCTATATATGTTGTGGCTAAGATGATAGACCAATTTGTATCAAATTCTTGGCATAGTATGTATACAAGAAAGACATTGGACTCTTATGAAATTTTTTTTGAGCGGGTGTTGATGTTGAAATAGGTTTTAATTTACCCATATTTTTGGGTATGTAGTTAATTGATGATTGATTGCATTTTATGTTTTGAGTAATCTCGTTTATTGTAATAGGTTCTCACAAGTTGGTATCAGAGCTTTAGAT
The DNA here is from genome assembly GCA_963693085.1 of Alisma plantago-aquatica. Classification (NCBI taxonomy): domain Eukaryota; kingdom Viridiplantae; phylum Streptophyta; class Magnoliopsida; order Alismatales; family Alismataceae; genus Alisma; species Alisma plantago-aquatica. The sequence continues at coordinate 1,502,492,568 of OY856410.1, read as the reverse complement.
TCACTGAGTCTATAGGGACACTAGGACTTAGGACTAGGATGATGTGTAAGTTCGGAATATGACATAAAAATATGGTGCATACTGCCTAATCTCCGTATTTGGGTGTCCTGGCCAGGTATTCAATTATTGAAGAAAAGGCAAGTATGGAATTCTTAGATTGTTATCTTTCTGATTACTCTGATCAAGTAGTCATTTTGAGACAATCTAAAGAGCATAACGAATAAGAAATCATGGTGTGAATATCTCAATCTTACCTTAAAGAAAATGAGAATTGCATCATTATCTATCAAAACTTGAATATTTGGTAAATATAAGAGAAAGATACAATACCATGAAATTTAAATCTAAATACAAATAAGGAAAAGAGGAGTTCTTGAAGATGTGATTCAAGAGGATAATAAAGTAAAAGACAAACAAGTCTATGCTTATAAAGTGAATCAAGGTATGAAATCCACATAAGATAGAGAGAACTCCTTTAACATGTACAAAATGAAAAGACGAATGGGAACAATGACAAAGAAATAAGGTGGAACCTGAGTTAATCTTAGACCAACCTATGTGTGTAAGAAAGTGTTAATGTAATATCAACATGGCATGTGAAAGAAATTAAGGGAGATGATCCCTGTTTAATAAAGAAAATGTGGAATATGAATATTTACCTGTTGATAAGTGGTTGAAAAAAATATAAATAAAATAAGAGAACATACCCAAATGTGATAAATAGTCATCAAGGAAGGAGTAATGAGATATGGTAATCATGATGATTCCTATGCGAATGGGAAGGAACCTGAAATGAAAAAGGTAAAATGATACATAAGAATCGGTAACATGCATAATGAAAATAGAATTGGTTACCTTTTTGTTAGTGACCTTGAACAATGTTGCTATGATGTGGGAAGTGTGTTTCCCTTTGTGTCTTTTATTTGTAGGGAACAACTTTAAAGTCGATCATTGCCGCTTGGTATGTGTGTATTCATTGTAAACATGATGATTGATAGCATATTATAGCATAAGGTTGTTTGGACTATGGTTCCAAGATCATAAAGTTTGTGATTAGTTTATTTTTTAGCCTTACAATAATTAGGAAGACTCTTCTTATATGTCTTGATATTTTTTATGTTGGTAAAAGTAGATGATATAATGATGTGAGTTCCTTATAGCACATGAGGTGGATACCAAGGTAATGAATCCTAGTATCCAAGATGTATCAAAAATTTGAGAGATATGTAAAGGTTGGATATGTTTATTAAATGCACATTCCAAGTGTTTGTCTCCCTAAGAGAGAAATAGAGTTGATGATGACCCTCTAAATGTTGTTTGGAAGAAGAAGAAAAAAGTGATTCTATAATGTTGTGTATGGTTCAGTGATAGCTGGGCACGACCACTATTAATGATAGATGGTTTGTTGGTCAATAGATACGTGACACTGTGTTCCTTTAAGATAAACATATGATCAAATATCAGTGCATAAGAGTTACATTAGATGACATAATCTACATGACCATGATGAGTTTAGAGTTATGTCCTTTAGACTAACCAATGTACCAATAGAGTTTATGAATAGGAGGAATAGAGTGTTCCAGTCATGTGATACAAGTTATATCAATATTTTAATGAAGACATGTCAAAGTATTTCAAATATGGTAAAAAATATGATCAATATTTCTTCAAAAACCTTAGGGTTGCTGAAGAAGCAATAGATATGAGAAAAGTTGAACAAGAGTGAGATGGGGTTGATTAAATGTCTTTATGGGATCATGATATGTCTTCTAAGTAGGTTGTGTAAATCCTAGTAAGGTGAAGATAGTGTTGTTGTTTCACCCCTAACAAGGTTGACTAGGAATGATGTTTCCTTGTATGGAATGATAGGTGCCAGCGTCATCATTTCTTTTGATGATGAAAAAGAACTGACAAGTGTTCCAGTGTTAGTGTATCTAGCAAAAAAAAGGATGGATACATCACCTTTTTTTTATATGCTTCAAGGAATGGTATGGGACACATGCCATGATTGGTAAAAAGCTAGAAAGTATGAATTTTGAGTAATGTGTTGATACAATAGATATAATTTTAGGATGATAGCTAGAAATTAAAGTTGAACATTACTACTAGAGTTGTAAAGATGACACAATAAGTTTCTACATTCCATATTGAGAATGTCTTCTTAGGTGGGAGTTTTTGTGCTGACCCAAGATGATATATGTATGAATGACGTGACATCACCATGAAATGAAAGTAACCATGTGAAGGTAATAGGATGAGGTGCAAAGGAAGTGCCCGTCTTTGTTTACCTTTGATTTTGGGGACAAAATCCCTGTTAGGGGTTTATAGTTGTAAGGCCCCTAAGCTTGCTTAATGAGTTGAATAATCTTAGTTATCATAATTAAATTCCTATAACCATAATATAACCTTATGATATTCTTTGAAATCATAAGACAACCTTATGTTTCAAATTTGGTCCAATTTGGACATTGTTTGAGCAAGTTATGCAATTTTACATACATTTTGGACTTTTCTAAAATTTACCCAATTGAGAGGTTTTATTTGCAATTTACCACTTGCATTATGTTCCTTGGATATTCTCTAATAATCATTGAGCTTGTTGAGACATGGGGCGCCAATTTAAACCTTGGTTTGAATGTTTTTTCTCCAAGGGTATTTTAGGGTTTACCCCTTCACGGATGAGCTACCTTTAGTAGCTATCAAGTAATGAATTATGTGATTGGCTGGGAAATTCGATAAAGGAAAGATAAGAAGGTCTATAAGGACGGTGGGGGAGCTTCTTGTGTATGTGCTTGTATATTCTTAATAGTTTAAGGCCATAGAAACATGGGGAAGCTACTTTTACACCTCATGCTTGCTTTCATCCTTATCCATGGGCAATATTTACCTCTTCCTTGCCCAAATTCGAAAGTATGCTTGCTTTTTCTTTCCTATAACCTGGATCTACGATTCCACTCTTTTTTAATGCAGAAACAAGTTCTCTAAGGTAGAAGAAAACCCCTTTTTGGAGAAGGTCTCCTAAGAGCTCCATGTAGTCCTACCTAGGGTTTCCAAGGTCATCTTTTAGGGATTTCGACCAAGGCAAGGTGTTTTCTTCCTTTATTCTCCATTTTGCTTGCTCTTCTTCTTCCTTATACCTTCCTCCAGGTCCGAACCTTTCTGTTAAATGGTATAAATTGCTCTAAAGCTCTAAAACCCTACCTTTCTTGCTCCATATGCTTAGGGTTTGCTCATTTGATGAAGAAAGGTGCTGGATGGACGAGTTCATAGATTATGCTTGGATTTTCTACCCTAACTTCTCAAGAATTATTATATGTGGGGTTTCATATTATCATTAGAGGCAAGTTTTATAACTTTCTCCACGTTTATTAGTTACCATAAGCTTTCTAGATCATGTTCTTGCTTGAAAATGATGATCCATGGCGCTAAAAAGCTATGCTTGACTTGGATTTCGGAATTTTATAATGTTCCCTATTCTGATTTCAGTTTTATATGAAATTTTGATCATGACTACATTATTACTAAGGTATAATATGACTTGGATGAGGTTGTTTTGGAAACCTATGGTGCTAAGCATCTATCAACCAATGGTTAATTTTAGGATTTTAAGCTGATTTCTTCTATAAACCCATGACCCGATGATGGTACCATTGCAAAAACCCTATGATGTTGTCTTCATGAATATTTATGGTGGTAACCAAGTGTGTCAACTAAATTTCACCCCTTAGATAATGTTTTGGCCTAATTATAAGCCTAGTGATTAACAACTAAGTACCCTAATGATGCTATCAATCAATGGTGATATTAGTTTGATATTTGATGTTGATTAATGAATATAGTGTTGATCTAACAACCTATGGTGTCTTAATGGTCACTAATGATGGTGGATTAGGTCTCCAAAACCTATGGTGAGTTAATCATATAGTTGTAGAATCAATTAAGACTTAGACCAATGATTTCTTAGGTAACTTGATGCAATGGTCGAACCTATACTGTGATTGATGGTTTTAATATATGAACTTGACCCAAAGGTCAGGATATAATGTTTATATAATCAACTTAAGGAGCTAACTTGTTGATAATGGATGGCTTGTTTTAAATGAACAGTCGATTGTGGGTTTTACCCTACTTTCAATGGAACTTTTTGTGTTGTTAATCAAGGGATGTCTAGGATTAGATGGTGAATCTTTATAGAGAACAAATCAAGGACTTCATAGGTGGATTATCCAAGGTGTTTACTTTATTAAACAACCAATGGTCTTACCTTTTAAATATGCAATGGTTCTGGGTGACATTGTGGTATGGTGATATGGGTTGAATGATGATGGATCAAATGGAGGGTTACCCTTAATAAGGTAGTATTACCTATTCACTCATATGAATAGATGGGATGATAATAATATTGTGTTGATATGTAACCCTAATGAGGTATACCTTGTTATACCCAACTATAATATAACTAAATGATGATAATTGGGTATGAATAGTCCTTGAATGACTAATACAATCATGAAGTACTATGTTAATGTTGTTGAAACCCTAGTATGCTATAACCCAATGGTTACACCTTAATTTATGTGTGGGTTCATACTTGAGAATAGTATGGAATGTGATGGTGATGCTTCATCTTTTGCATCTATCATACAATAGGGATGTCGTGAGTTAGGGTTTGGGTATAAATGATGATTAGTAACATTAATATAATTTAACTTGTTGAACCTAACTCTATTGCAAATCGATAAAGATGAGTATTCATGTTTAACATTCTTATATGATGGCATGATGGTGAAATAACCTCCTTAACATGATCATAACCTTAACGTGTTAATTGGTGGTTGTCATAGCCACATGGTTGATACTTTCTTATGCGAAACATGTGCATTATGAATATGATGAGGGTTAATCATATCTAGATTATTTGCATGTTGATGTAATAAAGGATTGCTCTTAATGTTAATATAACCCTGCTATGCTTCTTTATGAATATCTCCTAGCTCATTAATGCAATATTGTGTTGATCTGGTGTATTATATGTAGGTGATGTTGTTGAGCCTTGTTCTAATGCATGCAAAGATAATGATGATCTTGTAAGGAATAGTATGATGGTCTTAATGACCTTTGGTCATGGTTGAGCCCTGAATGTGGTGTAATCCTTTTATGTTGATAAGGGTTGATACCCTATGATATTGTGAAAAGGATTTATATCTTTTGATAGTATGATGACTAGTGTGGTCTCATGAATGAAAAGTGAATAGTACCATGTGATGATGAGATGAGAAATTATGTTTCACACATTTATATCTTTTCAAAATTGTGATATTTATAAGCTTGCTAGAAGTTACTTAGGGTTTGTATGTCCACTTGTTTGATGCAACCTTAATTCACCCAATTGGCATAACTAATCAAGTGCAACTCTAATCATGTAGTGCCATGTGCCGTAGAACAATCTTCAGTGTTAGAACTTGATGGATGGTGAAATTAGTATTCCTAAGGGAAACTCGGAGTGCATACTATTGAGTATGTGGCAGTGGCATCTTGAGGATATATCCTTGTCATCCACAATGTAGATTGTGGAGGTTGTCTATGGTCATGCCTCATACATCTGATGTGATTGAGAATGGCAACGATCGTGTCTCAGTGATTATAAAATGATGTGATTATAGGACAACTACGGTTGTACCTTAGTGATTGGTTTTGTATACCCTAGTTTTTAGTGTCATGACCTGTACCAAGGGTGGACTAGTGGTTAGCAGCTTGACTATATGTCACTGTGGTGGTAGCTTTGAATGATATGTCACTGCCTTTTTACTCATACTGACCGAGGGGAAGAGATCTTAGGATACCAACACTCCTAGATCTTGTACAGAACCAAATAGCCCTTTGCAGGGGTTAGTTGGACTTTGAATGGTACAATTAAAATTTCGTAGGGCATAATAAAAGATGTAATATAGCCATATAACATTTCTTTTTAGGGTTCTACACGATGCTTCACATTGGATGATAACCCTTGTTTGTTCTCTTTACATAAAGATGACGCTTAGTGCAATTAAGAGATAGTAATTATACTTATGTTGTGGATATGCATAAGATTATAAATGTGTACCTACAATAGTCATGCTTATGTTGATATCCATACTGCTACTACTGAATATAATTAGGATGCTAGCCATATCATGCTGTTAGTTATGTTTAGCATGCTAGCCATGCCTATATAATTAGAAATGCATATACCGCTAATCATGCTTATGAAAATACTTGTGCTTATGTTGATAGCTCTGCTTATGATATTGATCTGTTCAAACTATTAGACATGCTAATGTTGTTAGATATGCTTATGATGTTAGACTTATTCATGTTAATAGAGATAATATGCTACTAGACTTGCTTATGCTAGTTATGCATATGATATTGAATCTCCTATATGGTTAATAAGGAAAATGATGATAGCCAACTTGATGATGATAAATTCTTATCGACTCCTTTATGTATTTTGTTAATCATCAGTGTTGCTGAGCCAATTTGTTATATATGATTAAACTGCTTAAACTATCTCATTATCTAAAATGTTGTAATCAATTAGCGTTGTTGGAGGTTATATCTCTTGTTGGGACATGGGTCTCACCCTTGTGGTTCGCCACATTTTTTTAGGTAATCAGAAGTGACAAAAACAAAGATGTGGCAACAAAGAGGAGCTATAGTAATGGATTTTTGAGAAAGTTGATTAGATGTCTAGTGTGTCCTAGAGTCACCCTTGTACTCTTAGGTCCTGGAAGGAAAAGTTTGTATATGGTGTTTCAAACAAATTGGAATTTTGTTAGCATGTTAATGTTTGTTTGTGTGACATATACGAATATTGTTCTTATGTATATATATGTTGTGGCTAAGGCGATAGACCAATTTGTATCAAATTCTTGGCATAGTATGGATACAAGAAAGACGTTGGGCTCTTATGCAAATGTTTTTGAGTGGGTGTTGATGTTGAAATTGGTTTTAATTTATCCATATTTTTTGTTATGTAGTTAATATGATTTATTGTGTTTTATGTTTTGAGTAATCTCATTTAGTGTAGCGGGTTCTCACAATTAGTGTAATCCATCAAATCAACAACAAAGCATAAAAACCCTACTCTCTGCTTTAGGAACATATCTCATGCTAATTAGCTCTAGTACCCCCTCTCTTCCTACATATCGACCCCTCACTTGCCACTCTCCTATACTACAATGTGATCCTATGAGCTTGCAGGTGATATATAGTAGTCTAAGTGTTGGTATTAGTATAGGGCCCCATATAAAATTGAAAGACCAGAGTATGTTTTACTTAGGGTTGCATCTATTCATTTCTCAATTGAGTAGTGTGTAGGAAAAGGTAGTGAAAACACACCAAACTTTCTGGCGTTGTTGCCGGTGGAAGATGCACTCAGCCTAACTAGTTAGTATAGCTTAGCTTTTCCTATTGCCCTCACCATTGCTATTCTTTATTCTTTATTTTATTTTGAATACTTGTCTTATAACTTAGCTCTTGTTTCTTGTTTGTTCATTGTGCATGTGATAGTTGTGCATGCTTGGCAGAAATTAGATTTCTACTAGTTTGGTTCCTTTTGATCCTGAAATAGGTAGAATGCGGCGTCAATGCCAAAGTAAACAACAACAAGAAGCTGATATGGTTGAGCAAGGTCCCCATGTAGATGGAGGCAGTCCTCCGCCACCTCCCAACCACCCTCTCCATGAATACTTCACCCTGGGGAACTACACCTCGCCCATGCCACCCTTGTTGACCAAAAGTTTGGTGAACAGTTTTCCATCCCACTGACCCTTCTTGGACTCCTACCCACTTTCAATGGGATAGAGAATGAGAACCCATAACACCATATTGATTGTTTTCTGGAGACCTGCTCCACTTTCTACACACCTACATCCACTTACAATTCCATTAGAAAAGCCCTCGTACCTTACTCCTTCAAAGAAAAAGCAAAGGAGTGGTACATGTCTAAGCTTGAGCTGGTGACCTGGATGGTGGTGAAAAACAAGTTATTGAAGAAGTTCTACCCAATCTACAGGATAACTAAATAGAGGAGATGCATCACATCCTTCATGCAAAAAGAAAATAGACCTTTCCATGAAGCCTGGGAAAGATTCCAAAAGATCATGCGAGACTACCCCACCATGAAGTTCCTCTATAGTAGCTAGTGCACTCTTTCTACACTGGACTCATTGAGCTGAGCCAGAATACAGTTGACTTTTCTTATGACAAAACACTCATGGCTAGACCTCCAGAGGAGTCTTGGCTACTCTTTGAGCACCCTGGTGAAAACTCAATCCACCGAGCTTTAAGCAAGGGAGAGCACTGTGACAGGAACTTGGTTCCTCCTCCTCCTTCTCTAGCTCCAATTAGAGATGAGGTCAATCCTTGAAGATGTTAGATGACATGATGAACCCGATGAAGGATAGAGTTGGGGGCTCCACAAGCCAATCCACCATGGACATTGATTTTATTGATGAAGAAGTGAAGGCCTTGCAATATTTTGGCATCCGCAACCACCAAGGGTCAATGTCAAACTCTTACAACCCATAAAGGAGGAACCATCCCAATTTATCTTGGAAGAAACAAGGTGAAGAGTGGAAAGGGAAGCCAGGAAAATATTAAAGGCCAAGAAATAGATCTATGTTCAAAGATGAAGTCGTTGGAAGACTATGAAACCTGGATGAAGTGAACAAGGATGTGTCCTCCCATGGACAAACAATTAGCTGCTTCAAGCAAAGATTAAATCAAATATCTCTTTCACTTGCCCTACATGAGGAGGGAAGACTCCCTTCCCAACCCATGGCCAATCCAAACAATGCTATCCTACCACAAATCCAAGTACCTACTCTTCAACAATACCAAGGTCCTCCTAATCCTTATTTTCCCCCACCTCAAACACCCAACTACAACTATCAACACCCTCCACCACATTTCTATCAACAACCACCTCCACAAAAACCTCCACAACAACCGACTTACATCCTCCCAAATCCTAACCCACCTCACCAAAGACCACCACCACCACCACCACCATCTTCACAAGCTCCCCCTTCTCCCCATGAGGAAGAGAATATGGTGTCTGGCATATGGGGGGAAACGGATGTTGGGAAATTCATGGAAAGAGAGGATAAGGTGACCAAGGTTTATGATGAAGAACCACTGTTAGAAAAGTCTTGTGGAGATTGTAAGAGCATCAAAGATTCTACTATTCCATTTTTGCTTGGGAGTTCCTAGTGCACCAAAGTTCTTGTTTCTCCCTTTTATAGTGAGATAATACGCCCAAGTGTCCCACCATTCATGGAGAAAACAATATCATGTGTTTCACCCCCATTTGTAGTCATGAGTCAGCTGTCCCACCCTTTCATGGAAGTGATGAAGGCACTAGAAATTTTGTTTTCTCCCCATCTCGTGATGAAATCATATCTGTTGTACCACATGTGATTGTTTTGGTGACACATAATTCACCAACATGTTGGGGACTGATGATGGCCCAAACCCCACCTCATGAGATGAAGACAGCCCACATGCTTCTTAAAAGCCCGCAAGCTACTGCCAAAGATGTTGATACAAGTAGGATATTTTCTCTGATGCCTTAGGAGAGCCATCCACCATGGTCAGGTGTGGTTGTACTAGTAGGCTTTTAGAATCCTTGAAATAGAGAATGGTAAGCCTCCAAACATTCCTTTCCTTGGTTAACGATGCTTTTACTTGGAAGAGTAAAATAGTGTTGATGCCACCCAAAGAAATCATTACTACAAAACACATGAACTTAATCATGGAAAGTCACTTACCAAAGAAAAGAGAGGACCCATGAACCCCTCTTATCGCATGCTACTTTAATATGCAAATCCTTAAGCATGCTCTCCTAGACTTGGGATCATTCATGAGCATCATACCATTTTACATATACTTACAACTTGGCTTAGAGAAAATGGGACCAACACATTGTATCCTGATAATGGGTGATAGATCTAGGAGAACGCCCATGGGCATGCTGAAAATTAAGATAGTGGCATAAGATAGAAGGATAAATTTTGCTTTCCTAATTGATTTTCTGACCATGGACATCGACCCAATGAAAGGGAAGTATTCCATCATCATCTTAGGAAGGCCTTTCTTGACCAGATTGGTTATAGAGATCAATGTGCGTGTAGGCACTCTGACAGACACACATATAAGGAAGAAGATAAACTTCTTTATGTTCACCAAAGATGAAAGGCAAAATTTGAAGATCTATGTACCAACTTAAACTACCCCAATTTCTAAGAAAAATGGTTGGTGAGCCCTTATTTCCAATCAAAGTACGTTCCATGGGATGAAGATCATGTCATCAGAGTGTTTGGAAGAGTTACTTTAAAAGAGGAAAGTGACACCTCAGGTGTGAACACTTGATGAATAAAGAAAAACAAGCGTGGCTAAAGGCTCTAAACTTATCCCTAGTGGGAGGCAACCCACATGGTTTGATATTCTCAAAATCCTCTTTCTTTTGTTACAATTTTATTCTTCCAAAAATGCACACATGCACCACAACATGATGGTTTCTTTGTTTTTGAATCATGATTAGCACAAGACAATAGAGGAGGGGTGACGCATGAAGGAGCTCATCAAAGGGAAGATCAAAAATTGAAAAGAAGATCTCAAGACATTCAAAAAGCTAAAGGAAGCAGTCCACAATGGCCGTGCCACCTAGAATGACCATGTGGCTGGCAATCCAGAATGGTCATGTTGCTCAATGCGGCCATGATGGTCATGCCCTTCTCACCTAGTGCTACATTAATCTCTCCTCTCACTTAGTGATTGTCCACCATGACTCTGCATCCTCCTCCCTAGCATTCTAAGCTTTTATTTCATGTTGAGGGCAACATGGTTTAAAATTATGGGGTGGTAGGGCGGTAAGCCTTTCTTTCATCACATTTTCTCTATGTACCTTGTTCTAAGTTTTTGTCGAAACGATCAAATAATATAACTAAATATTATACTTGTAAGTCCTAACTGTGTGCTTGATTTCATATCATCTAGTCCAATTCCTTGCATTTTTGCGTAATTTTTAATTTTTTTGCTCTTTTTGCCTTTCGTTCTCATGCATTGCATTTTCATGTAAATTTTGGTAATTTTGTGCCTTTTAGCTAGGATTTGCGTTCTTAATGCTTTTTATTCTCCGAATATAGGTATGGATGTGATTAAATGCAAATTGGCACCATTTTGGCCAATTTTTCCCAATTTTGAAATATCTTGACCAAAAAGCTTGTTGTGAATCAATATCTACTTAATGAATTGAAATTGTTGATCTTTGACAAGTGCATGCCACATTCTTAGATTTTATTGCTAAATGGTCTTGATTTTTGACTTTTTACATGTGTATAGCCTCTCTTATGATTGTGAATGTTTTGGTTGAATAGTGAATTGAGCAAGTTATGAATGCTTAGGGCATATGGAATCACATGATAACAATATGAATCTCATGTATTTCAATCATGTGGCGTGATATTACTTGATGAAGTGTTGGATTAGTTTTCATGCAGGAGATTTTGTGTTGAGAGCCACACTAGTGACCCCTCTTTGACCCGACTCTTCTTTCATCATCTTCTTACCCATCCACCTCATGAAAGATGCCAAAGTGCACATATTCAACCTTGGCCACATCCAAAAGTTTGGGATGGCTGTATCTATGTCTTCCCGCTTCACTCTCTCCACCATATGCCCTATCTACACCAAGGGCAAAAGAAAAGAAAAGAAGAAAATAAATCACAGTATAGTTAATTGCTCCTTACTAGTATAATTACTTACTGAAATTGTTCCTTTGTTAACATTTTAATTCTTGATAGTTAATCTTTTATAGGGTAGTTATTTCATCCTTTGTTCTTGATTAATCTAGTTAGTAATAATCTAGGTCTCTAATTGCTCTAGCTCCTTAATTTGTAGTGTAGTGTAGTCTCTTTCTCTTGCTTAATCAGTTTATCTCTTTGTTAGTTAGCATTGCTTGTTTAAGCTTAACCTAGGGTTCTGTAATCTAGTTTCCTTTCTATTTTCAATCACTTTGTTGATTAGTGTAATGAATCAAACCATAAATAAACCCTAATAACCCTACTCTCCTCTTTACGAACATAGCTCATGCTAACCTAGATCTAGCACCCCCTCTCTCCCTACGGATCAACCCCTCATTTGCCACTCACCTATACTTAAATATGATCTTGTGCCCTTACGAGTGACATATTACAATATAAGTGTTTGTGTTAGTATAGTGCCCCATTTCTAATTCAAAAGACCCAAGTGTGTTTTCCTTAGGGTTGCATCTATTCATATCTCAATTGAGTAGTGTTTAGCCTAAGGTAGTGAAAATGCACTAGTCAGCCCTCACACAACTTGTCCTCAATTCTCGCCACCCCTACTTTATTCCTAATATAGTCATTTAACAAGCAGCATTTTCTTGTCTTCTCGCACATCTATCTCAGCATACACATTTCAGCCACGTTCATCTTATTGAGACATTATTTCTTGACCGCCCAACATTCACTCCCATAGAGCATGGCTGGTCGTATAGCGATTCTATAAAAACTTGTTTTTTAATCTGAGAGGGATCTTTCGATCACATATAAATCTCCTCCATTTCAACCATCTTGTAGTGATCCTATGACAAACATCATTATGGATATCACCATCTATTTTAATAATAAAACCAAAGTAACAAAATTTATCACATTTTGGTATATCTACTCCTTCCAACTGGGATCCACCATTTACACTGCGAGATTGGCTAAAATTGCAATGCAAAGATTCAGTTTTGTTCCTACTAATCCCCAATCCATTTGACTCTAATGCCTTTATCCAATGTCAACTTTATCAATCAATCCATATTTAATTTCTTCAATCAACACAATACCATCAGCAAATAACATACACCAAGGAATATCACCCTGAATATTCTTGTCAACTCATCCATAACAAGAACAAACAAATATGGGTTGGGTGTGGATCCTTGGTGTACCCCAATTGTGATATGAAATGTTGGTGTCTCTCATGTAGGAGTCTTTACCCTCATAATAGAGCTATCATACATGTCTTTAATTAAGTCAATATATTGGATTGACACACCACTCTTATTTAAAACCATTCACAACACTTCCATGGGTACTCGATCATAAGAATTTTTTGAAATCAATGAAAACCATATAAAGATCTCTTTTTCTTTCTCTATACTTCTCCATAAGCCTCCTTGTCATAAAAATAGCATCAGTAGTACATAAATGACATATAACGTCACATTTGATGGTGTCAGTTCAAATTAAAAAACTGATGCCACTATACTACGACGTTGGCTAGAAATGATAACTGTCTCCTATATGTGAAGGTTGTTCGATTTACAAAAGACACATGTATCACTTTTTCTTTAATGTCTGTTTGTTGGTTTAAAAACTGACATCCAAAATCACATGTGAAATACAATTTTCCAGGGAAAAAAAATTGCCTTCAAAATTTTCAATTCGGCGTCAGTTGTACTAAAACCAATGACATATGTTTCGTGCCAAGCCCCTACGAAATTTTTTATCCCTAAGTAGGTGTCGGATTTTGAAAAGGAATCAATGACTAAACATCCTTTGTGAGGAAAAATTTATCCCCTCATATGTCGTCAATTTTTTACCAATGAACTGACAAGGATGTGTGTTCGCGTGTTGTCCCTGTGAAAATATTATCCTCCCAATTTGCCTATTTGGCGTTGATTTTTGGTTGGCAACCGACAACTATGATCATAAGTCAAGAACAAGTTTTTTTGTCAGGTTATGTGGATAGACGTCAGTTGTTGTATCTAGAAACCGATGACAAACAACCTGACCAGGTGCAATTTTTTTTGTTTATAGTTGCAAATAGATGTCAGTTTTTGTGTGTGACTGATGCGTATTGGTTTTAAGCATTGGATTTTTGTAATAACCGACGCCTATAGTTAACTTAATGGCACCCGCACAAACCAGACTCTTCCTCTTGTCTATTTCATTCCTGATTTCACTAGCTAGGTCTAGCAATTCCATTGCCGCTCGCCGCACCTCCGATCTCTATCTTCCATTCATCGCCTTCGCTCCTCTACTACTCCATCCTCTCATCTACCGTGCACTGTCGTTCTGTCTCCACTCGCCTGCCACTGCAAGGAGCTTGGACCTGAGGATGTTGATGAGTTGTTGTGCTCACCGCCTGAGGATGCAGATGGAGTGAGCTTCTATGCTCACAGCTTGAGGAACTACTGTGCTCAATGCCACTGGGGCTTTAGAGCTCAACACTGTCGGAGCTTTGGAGCTCAATGTCATCAGACTGCTTCCCCTACTGCTATAGGAAAGTTTTATATCCCCAATCAGACCCTGTATCAATGAACAAATATGCATGTTTGAGCGATGAATCAAATAAAACCCTAATGTTAGATATTTGATTTGGTATTGATGTGTCACCTTAACATTTACATGAATCCATATTGTATGATGTGGATTGATGATGACAATGCATGAGTTAGTTTGAAATTTTGAAATATATTAAATTACGACTGATAGGATACCTACATTTATGTGTAATGATTATCTTGATGAGGAACATGCATGTACATTGTAGATGTTGAAATCAATGTTATAGAATATGTCACCTAGACTCGGGTATGATTAAGACTACAAGATGTTGCTTTTGTAAATCAACCTAGGATATTAACAATGTAACTAGGATCATAGGTATATAAATGACAACATTGTATTATGGCCTAGAAACCCGTCTGATATTTACTTATTAGGAGAAAATCTTGGATAGTCCCCAGATTGGGACTTTTCTTGAACACTTAATCTCACTTAGGATGTAAATGTATAATGTATATTTGGTTTTCATGTGTTGGTGGGCATTTTCCCATGCAAATCGGTGTACTTAGAAAACAACGGGGAAATGCTGCCAAAATTTTCTTGAAAACCCAATACACATTTTACACTTACTAGTGAGATTTGGTGTCCAAGAATGGGATAGGTGGTACACATTTATTATATATATAGAAGACCCTGTAATCTAATCTTTTAACCCTAAAACCTAATCTTTTAACACTAAACCCTAATCTTTAAATCTTTTAAGCCAAACCCTAATCTTTTAACGCTAAACCCTAATCTTCAAATCTTTTAACCCTAAACCCTAATATTTTAAAGCTAAACCTTTAACTTAATATGTAATCTCTAAACCCCAATATATACTTGTTTTTTCTTTGATCATAGAATAGATAGATCATGGATGTCCATTCCAAATCGCTGCACCCTATAGTTTATTTTTGGTCTTGATTAGTTTATTAGATTTGCGGAGGAACATAGGAAACAACCTGGAGATAGGTTTTACTGTCCATGTAGGCATTTCCGTAACAACTTGAAAGTTAGCACTGGTGATGAAATAAAAAGTCATGTCATGTGCAATGGGATTGTATAAGGCTATATAGAATGGTACTGGAATGGAGAGAATTCAAACCTGAAATCAGTAGATGTCAATATCAGTGCTTGTGTGGAAGAAGAAATTGCCTCCAATGATGTAGATGTGAATGAACCACTTCCAGTAGACATCATTGATGAGGTGTTGGATTGTTGTGGGGTAGAGCACACTGATCCATCTCCCATGTTTAGGAACATTATGCATGATGCTAAGAGATCATTATACATAGGTTGTACTAAGTTTATGAAGCTTAGCATTATGTTGAGATTGTATAAGATGAAGGCTAACAATAGATGCTGCGACAAAAGCTTCACGTCATTGTTGTCTTTGTTGAAAGAAATTCTTCCTGAAGGAAACGAACTGCCAATCTCAACATATGAGTTAAAGAAATTGTTGCGCCCAATGGGAATGGAGGCCAAGAAGATACACACATGCCCGAATGATTGTGTATTATTTCAAAAGGAATATGTGTATTTGAATGATTGTTCAAAATGTGGTGCGTCAAAGTATAAAATGACGACTTGAGGGAAGTCCAAAACTGGTTCTCCTACTAAGGTGATGTGGTATCTACCAATAATACCACATTTTCAATGCTTGTTTTCCAATCCAATAGATGTGAAGAATTTGAGGCAGCATGCAGAGGTTAAGAAAAATAATGATGGGATCCTATGACATGCGTTTATTTCCCCACAGTGGAAGAAGATTGATTTATTGTACCTTGAATTTGGTGAAGAAGTCAGGAATCTAAGACTTGAGCTTTGTACCGATGGGATGAATTCATATGGGACATTCAACAGCCAACATTGCACTTGGCCTGTTATGCTTGATATATACAATCTTCCTCCCTGGTTGTGTATGAAAAACAAGTACATTATGTTGTCATTGTTGATATTGGGCCCTAAACAACCTAGAAATGATATTGAAGTTTATCTTGAACCTATGATTGATGACTTAAAGAAAGGGTGAAGGTGACTTATGATGCTTCACATAGAGAGACGTTTCGTTTGTACACTATGATGTTTTCCACTATTAATGGCTTTCCATCATATGGGAATTTTTTGGATACAATGTTAAAGGATCTAAAGCTTGCCCTATATGTGAAGAGAAAAATGATTCAATATGACTAAAACATGATGGCAAGACTGTATATCTTGTTCATCAAAGGTTTCTTCCAAAATTCCATCCGTACCAAAAGTTGCACAAAGTGTTCAATGGATGGAATGAGGAATGGAGTGTGCCTAAACCTAAACTAGGAGAGGTTGTTTATGAAAGAGTAAAAGACTTCATCCATGAATTTGGTAAGAGATCACAATGTACCATGTCCACATGGAGTGGCAAATCTTTATTCAAGAAGAAGTCAATATTTTGGGATCTTCCTTATTGGAGTTCTTTGGCAGTCAGGCATTGTATTGATGTCATGTATGTTGAGAAAAATATCTGTGATAGAATCATTGGTACACTGTTAAATATACCAGGTAAAACTAAAGATGGGATCAAATCCAGAATGGACCTACATGAAATGGGAATAAGGACAAAATTAATAGAAGTAGTTAGTAGTGATTGGAGAACATATTTACCTCCTACTTGCATGTTGTCTAGAAAGGAGAAGAAAACTTTTTGCGAGTGCTTGGTTAATGTTAAGGTGCCACATGGTTACTCATCCAACATCCATAGATTGGTATCAATGAAATATTTAAAGATGATACATCTAAATCTCATGATTATCACACTTTAATGCAACAAATATTGCCCATGTCAATTTGATCTATACTGCCAAAGCATGTAAGGTTTGCAATCACGAGACTTTGTTTCTTATTCAATAGTCTGTGTAGAAAAGTTATTGATCCTGAGACTCTCAAAAAGTTTCAAAGAGAAGTAGTTGTTACCCTATGTCAGCTTGAGATGTATTTTCCTCCTTTGTTCTTTAATTTCATGGAACATCTTATTGTCCACTTGACTAGGGAAGTGAAAATGTGGGGACCAATTTTCTTGCATTAGATGTATCCTTTTGAATGATACATGAGCATTTTTAAAGGTGATGTTCAAAACTATTATCGGCCTGAAGGAAGTATTATTGAGAGTTATGTGGCGAGAGAGATTATGGATTTTTGCAATGATTTTTCAGAGTGGTAATGATGCTCCTATAAATGACAAAAATATTGAGGAGTATTCGGGACAACGGATATTAGGATCACAAATGAAAATAATCAGCCGTGAGATGTTGGAACAAGCTCACTTGTATATTTTACAGAACAAAAACAAAGTGAGTGTTTATATCATAGAACATACCAATTTCATCAAGAAACAATATCCTCGAGCTAATTCAATGTGGCTTGCTAGAGAGCATAACAAGACATTTATTAAGTGGTTTGAAGATAAAGTCTTACATCAACTATCTCAAACACCAAATAATGTTGCTGAAAATATCAAATGTCTCGCCTTTAAACCAAAAATGAATGTTATATCTTATGAAGGGTTTCACATAAATGGTTTCTAATATTACACAAAGCTTCAAGATGATAAGAGCATCGTCCAAAGTAGTGGGGTCACCCTTCAAGCATCTTCATTGTTTTCTTCTAGTGCAAATGGTAAGAGTCCACATGAAGCTAAAATGTCATATTATGGTGTCATTGAAGACATATGGGAGTTTGACTACATAGATTTTAGAATTTTGCTCTTTAAATGTAATTGGGTTGATAACACCAAAGGAGTTATAGTGGATGAACTGGAATTCACATTAGTTAACTTTGAAAAGATTGGTGAGAATGGCGAACCATTCATATTGGCATCATAGGAAAAATAAGTATTTTATATCAATGATCCTGCAAATGAAAAATGGTCGGTTGTTCTTCATGGTAAAAGACAGTTCATTGAAGATCTTGTAGATGAAGAAGAGTATTGTGATAAGTATGGTTACTGGATTCCATTCTCATTTGGGTTGCCAACACCAAATATTGAAGCTAACGATGACTTATATGTGAGCAAACATCACACCGAAGGAATGTTAATTGATAAAAGATCGTAGTATTAGAGGCATGTTTTTATTTTTTTATATGTTTTATTTTTTTTAATGTTACATGGATTTGAACTTTACAATGTTATATTATCTTCTAGTTA
Organism: Alisma plantago-aquatica; assembly: GCA_963693085.1. Taxonomy (NCBI): domain Eukaryota; kingdom Viridiplantae; phylum Streptophyta; class Magnoliopsida; order Alismatales; family Alismataceae; genus Alisma; species Alisma plantago-aquatica. Next base: position 1,502,473,998 of record OY856410.1, on the reverse strand, counting down.
TGTTAAATGTTAAATGTATGATTTTTTTTCAATGACACTTTCAGATGGCTGACCATGAGTATGATGATTGTAATGTTGATTACCATGCAGGTGAGGATATCAATGAGGCACCGCCTCAAAATGTAAGTTTAAAATATATCCCATATTTCTATCTTTATGTCCATTTATCAGTTATATCCTATAAGTGTTTTTTTTGTCAATTTTTAGGTTGAGGATGTGTAGTACTTGATGAGCAGCAAAAAAAATTGAAAAAGTGAGGGGCATCACTATGATGAACAAGTTACTACAACAAAGGGGCAATGGACCAAAACTGGCTGTTGATTTTGATCATGCACGAAATCCAATTGGAGTGTATCACAACTCATTTATTTCATACATTGCAGTTCTTAATCATAGCTATGATGATCTGACAACAAATCAAACCATCACCAGTAAATAATTGCAGAATAACCATAGGAAGTGTATTAATAAAAATCACTAAAAATTTAAAACTATTTTACAAAGAGATCCACTTCCAAGAAACTCTTAATAATAGAACCAAAGTGCTACATACATCATGGTTCACATTGTACATACCTTGTACCATCTCATCTCGAGGATAACATATAACATTTTCCTTGCCAAACTATACATAAGCAACATAAAACCTCGAGGCATACAAGACAAAATCTCAGATCATTCATAAAACCATTAAGTACTGAGTCCAAGGACCTGAGAGTATAGAGACGACACATAAGACTTATATCTACAAGACACGGTAGATAGTACACTCAACTTGAGATGCTACTGCTTCCCTTGATGTTTTTTTCCTCCCTTAGTTGTATTGTCCCTACCTCCTCATCTGCATCCACCTAAAAATGTTGGTGACCAACGAGGTGAGACCCATGTCCCAGCGGGAGATATAACTCTCCACAAACAATATTATTATTGCATATCAACAATATAAAATTGGGCAGAGGATTCTTTTACATTAATAAGCAGGATATAATCACTGTTTAAACAAGGTAAAGCAATATGATCTTGTAAAGCATTTCAGCTATATATATGATAAAGTAGTAAATTATCTTATTCATTTATATGGAATATAAAGAACATGTATAACATATATCCATTTAAGATGTATAAAAGAAATATAACATCCACCAATGATTTTCATATTCTATCCTTAAGAAAATATGCTACACGACTGATTACATTTTACAATCACACTTATGCCCTGAGGAGATGAGGTATACCGCTCATACTCAAACCGACCACTACGAAGTCAAAATCGGTACCATACAAGGTCAATGGAAGAGTCGGATGCCATGACCTCATTTGTCTCGGTCAGTGCGAGACCACAAGTAGAACATCTCATGTCAAATGCTAAATAGCTTTCCAGGGTATACTGGCAACTTCGATATATAGCTACAATCATAGCATGCACTCTCTTCAGGATTGAGAGATTTCAGTTTACTATATATCAATCCTGACATTCATCATCATCAGGAGATTCATGATACATCCATCTCAGAATTTATAATGAAGGATTGAGAGATCTTAATTATCTACACATCAATCCCTCATTACGGCGTAAGGATATTCATGCCCATCACCCCCACATATTAAAAAATATGCCCTCCAGGATATCCCGTGGGAAAACTTGTTTCACCATTCAGTAGCTACTGATGCTGATGGATCTATGGTCAGGGTGCTACATCATAAGATTCCACTTGATCAATTAAGTGATTTACCATATATTTTAGCATCAATCAAGTTTCAAACATGAATTATTATAATAGATGCTACAAAGAAAGGTGTAATACATCTATCAAGTAGTTTTCAAATCGTTAGAACACATATAACATTCAGGATCTCAATCCCTTATCTCATTACTGGGAATTCTCATCCCTTAGCATTAGCATCATCAAGATTACTAGATTTTGGTATTAAAACCCTTAGTTTATCATTGAACATTGTTACCACTTATCGGGTAACTATTACCTGTAGGTCCTCAGACAAAGGTATACATGATATTTTTTGCACAAGCATCTCACATGGCTCACAAGGCCCATTTAAATATGTATCACATAAGACATCATCGCTCATACCTAACTATGCTCATCATCTCACAATACCTGCATGGTTAATATTTCATGATAATAGCCATATCAAATACATTTCAACACCATACAACACAAGGGTAATACCACTATTCTATTATTAGGGTTAGGGTTTCCCTTTCTTATCGATTAGAGTTTCACATACATATAGTCACCCTTCATTAGGGTTAGGGTTTCCCATTATTAACCATTTAGGGTTTCAAGATCATATTATCAAGGAACAAACCCTAATTCATGCCCTACACATATTAGGAGTATTAATGTATGCCTATTACATGATTATCACAAAAGTATGAGTTTCTCTCTCATCCTTACTAGGATGTTGATTACTCCATACTTTATTAGGTTGACTCAACCTTTCCTCCAATGTACATTATCCTACTTAATCATTATTCATTAAACTCCATACCTCTTAACATATGACTTGATATAAGACACTTCATGTGTTATTCCATCAAGTACATTGCATTTAAGGTACTTTCTTTCATATGGGTTTTGAGGTACTTCCACCATATCGGGTATAAGGTTTGTGCATGCTACCCATATCAACTTAGAGGTGCATGTGTGCTTACCATATCGTGTAAGAGGTGTATGTTTTCTTCCATATCGGGAAAAGAGGTGTGTGTGTGCTTCACACCATATCGGGTAAAGTGGTTTGTGTGTGCTTTAGACCATATAGGGCAAAGAGGTGTGTGTGTGCTTCACACCATATTGAGCAAAGAGGTGTGTGTGTGCTTCACATCATACTGGGCAAAGAGGTTTGTGTGTGCTTCACACGATATCACTTTACCCTTGATGATGTCATCACCTTCAACCTCTAGACTCTTGTTCTTACTATTCTATGTCATGGACAACAGTCCCATGAAGCTTTTAAAACTCAAAGGATCATCAATTATTCAAGAGAAATCGAAATTGCAAATAGATCAACAAGTATGACAAAATTGAAAGTGCATAATAATATAATTGGGTTCAAATTATATAACCCGCCTCATGAACAACTTCAAAGCTCCAAGCTCCAAAGTTTCACGTTCCTAAGGTTGAAGATGAACTTCAAAACTCCTCTATATGCAAAGAATCCCCATGGATAAGCATTTGGTGAAGAAGAAATGAAAGGAAGATCATAACCCTAGATTCATGCTTCAATCCAAGGTTGAAGATGATCATTGCCTCACCTTAGGGTTAAATATTGAGCTCCTTCTTTCTCCTTTGCACTTTGCACGATACCTCTACTCATGCATGATATTCCCTCACTTGTGGCTGATATCCCCTTCACTTGTGGCCAAAAACACTCCATTATATCTGATATCACCTTGCTAGGCTGATATCACCTTGCTAGGCCGATATCAACTTGCTATAGATGATACCCAAGGCCTTATGCATGATACCACTTCATTCTTGCACGATACAAGGACCCTATGCACGATATATTAGATCAAGGGGGTGGTAAGATTCGAAAAAGTCCACTAATGGGTGAAAAGAAGGGTATATATACTTGAGGTTCATGAAAAAGTGTGTAAATGAGGTGTCATAAATTTGAGCTACTAGGTGCCACGTGTCCATGCTTGTTTGACACATGTACATGCATGCATATATATTTATCTTGACATGCAAAAAACCTGAGGATAATCTAGGGATAAAATTTCGTCCATTACTTATCTCTTTGAATAAGATATATCAACAAAATCACCACTTTATTCACAACCTGACACAACTTTTCTAAGGAAGTTGTAAATCGATACCCTTCACCTCCTCGAGGTGCTTTGCACGTCATGGACTTTTCTAAGAGTCCACAAAACAATATGAGACTCCCACTATGGCTCCTTGGTCGATAGGCACTCATATATAAGCTTTTCAATTTGATACAACTCAAGTTAGGGTTTCACATTCAACCCCTTTCTTGGTCATTTCATCACCAAGAGTACCATTACTCATAATGATTCAAACATTAGGGATCTTCCTGGCCGTCCTCTAGGGGACATAGAGATTGTTTATGGCAATGACTCTGTAATGGTAGTTTCTAACAAGTGTAGGTGATACTAGGAGGGAGTAGGGATACTCTAGGGGTGGTAATGCATAACAACCCTATATTATGGGTAAATTACAATTTGTACCAAAAATTGGTGCACAATGCACTAACATCATTCAAACAAGTTTCAACTTGAAATTTAGGCTTTCCACAAGCCATCCTTTAGCATCATTCTTTTTATTATGATGCTAAAACACATGACGTACATTAAACATGTGACATTTTGAAATATAACCCCTCATCTTGGGTAAATTGCACTTTATGCCCAAACTATCATATAATGCACAAACAATTTGCAACTAAGCTCAAACATGAAAATTAAATTATATAAGAGTCTTAGTTACTTTCAAAAGATTAAAAAAAGTTTATGAACAACTTACTTAAGAAAAACTTCTAGGGTTAATCCATAACCCAGGTCAAGGATGTTACAATTATCAACCCCTAACAGGGATTTCGTCCCTAAAATCTCAAGAGAAAAGAGTAGGGAACTTCCTCCTCACCTCTTCCTCTAGATCCCATGTGGCTTATTTAATGCCACGATGATGCCATAGAACTTTCACATGAGCTATGTCTTTCTTTTTCAACTTCTTGATTTTTCTGTCAAGAATCAACATTGGACCTTCCACATAGGATATATCCTCATCTAATTCTACCTATACAGGTTGCAACACCAACTCTATATTGGGATGACACATTCTCAACATAGATACATGGAACACTCACTACTACAGAAACAACCTTTGGCGTCAGTTGTTTAACCCCCTTTGGCGTCGGTTTCTGAGCGACGCCTATGTGGGCGCCGCTAAAGGTCGAACACTTCGGCGTCGATTTTTTAACCGACGCCTATTTAACATATATGCGTCGGTCTTTTAGTAGATAACCAACGCCAAAAGGGTTCGCGCCACAGAAAACGGCGTCATCTAGGACACATTTGGCGTCGGTTATCTACTAAAAGACCGACGCAGAAAGTGTCCTATATGACGCCGTTTTCTGTGGGACGAACCCTTTTGGCGTCGGTTTGACACGAACAGCCGACGCCATTTCCAATACGGCTGTGGACACATTAGGCGTCAGTGTTTTGCAAAAACCCGACGCTGTATGTCTTTGCTGACAGTTTTCTGTAAATAACCGACGCCTATATCTATTTTTTTTTATATCAGTTTGCAGGCCTGCTGTGGCTAGTCAGCAGGATGAGAACCTACAGTTCAGTTTTCTGAACTGTAGGTTTATGACATCCATTGATATCAGCCTACAAACAGGCCACAAACCTGCAAAATTCACAAAAAATAATTCACACAAGTAGATACATTCAGACATCAATTCAATTCTCACATTCACACATATAGAAACATTCAAATACATGTATTAACATTCATAAATATTCATTTACAAAGTATCATTCATTATCGCTATCAACATCCCAATTATATCTTACAGTTGCCACTGCTTGTATGGCTTTTGCCCATTCTTCTCTTGGTTCATTTAATGCTTCCATCGTATATGGAGCATGTATATTTTTTAAGCATTTACCTGTAGTGTTGTCAGTTTTAAACACCTGCAAAGAGAATGATGTATATATATAAGTAATAATATAAAAATAAGATTGATATATTTCATACTAACTAATGAGACTATATATAATACCTCATGTATGGTATCGATGTCCAATGCGGAATATCGGATAATCATCTGCATAAATCGCATCACATAGTATGCGCATGCCCAGCCATTGTCTTGTGTAGCGCACTATAAATTGAAACATACAAAATAATACAACTAAGCACAATTCACATCAATAATATATACATTGGAGTCGGGAACTTACTTGTACGTTCTGCCAATTTATTGGCTGGTTCTTTTTCCTTGGGACCGTTCCTCCAGCCTTTTTGAATGCATCTAAACCCCTACATGTTAATATAACACAGTAAATTGCATAAGTAAATAGTAATGTAATAAGAGATGTTAACATATACAAAAATGAAATATTTCTCACCAGAATAATGGCATTCTCATTACGTGTCCAATTTTAGTGTTTAATGTACTTCCCGCGGGATCTAGATAATAAACAGTGAACGTCCCGGGGACAATAACTAGTAACTCCCAATGTTTACCGCTAGAGGTAAAAAGTTAACAATTAATAAATCAAAATGCACAATAAAAATGGAATTTTCTGAAGTCCAAATTATAAATAAAGTAAACTTACTTGACATTGAATGGAGCTATTATTATCGTCTTCTTTTGCTGACCAAAAATTGTAAAAGCATCTATACAGTATTGTTGAACAGTATCAGGGTCTTTAGCTACCATACTAATCAATGATGGAATCAAAAATCCCACATGATCAAATGCAAATTGTTTGCAATGATCTTCGACTAAGTAGCTCCAAAACATGTATTACGTATGCATTAATATATAAGAAACCAGATCACCGGATCTTACACAAGGTATATGGATGTATAAACAAGATCTCACCTTATCCATGTCTCTATCATTGATGTATTCAGCCAATCATACATAAACAACTCAATAATATCTTGTATAAATAAAGAGCTATCGTATGATTGACCTGCATAATCTGCATCTAAAGAAACAATTATCGGGCAATGTATATTATGTGCCCATAGCCAACATGCCATTCCCCTACAAGCAGGACCTAACGGGTATGTTAGGTCAGTTGGAACCCAAGTTGGTAATACAGGAAGTGGAGGTGGAGGCCTAGGTGCTCCTGGTGTCTTCTTTTTAACCTGTATATATAATTTCAGATCAGTTGACATCATATATACACATTAACAGTCTAAATCAATGTAAATTTATCTTACAATTTCAGTAGTGTAGACGACATCTGCTTTGGGCCACAATATGACTCCGCCTTCTACATCAACAAGTGTATCAATATCCGGGTGGGGATATGGCAATGTAGCTTCTCTCCAATCGGGTAACACACGTATCGGGCTCACACGAACGTAGCCCTGTGGCATTGGAGTCCCGTGAAACATTGCCCCATGAAGGGACGGGTAAGCCTGCACCTCTGCAACAACGTAGTCTTGCATTCTTAAGCGGCATGGCTTCAATGCCTACAAATTTACATAAAGAATATTATACATATATACATATCATCTTGAAAACATAACAACTTGAAAAGACTAACTACAATGTCATAAACAATACTTACAGCAGACGTGTTAGGCCAGTGCCATTCTGTATAGCCTTGTACAATCCCGTTGCACATGACATGACTTTTGATTTCATCACCAGTGTTGACTTTCAAGTTGTTACCGCAATGCCTACATGGACAGTAGAACCTATCTGTAGGTTTTTTCCTATGTTCCTCGACAAATCTAATAAACTGATCAAGACCAGATATAAACTCTGGGGTGCAACGATTACGAATGGACATCCATGATCTATCCATTCTATGATCAGAGAAAACAAGTATATATTAGGAAACAAGTATATATTAAAAAAAGATTAGGGTATACACTTACATCCTACCTAAGTGTATAATGTGATGTCATTCTTATATATAATAAATGTGTACCACCTATCCCATCCTTGAACACCTAATCTCACTAGTAAGTGTATAATGTGTATTGGGTTTTCAAGAAAATTTCGGCAGCATTTCCCCGCTGTTCTCTAAGTACATATATACTTAGAGAACAAACGTGGAAATGCTACCGAAATTTTCTCGAAAACCCAATACACATTATACACTTACATCCTAAGTGAGATTAGGTGTTCAAGAACAGTCCCAAACCGGGGACTATCCAAGATTTACTCCTAATGAGTCAATCTTGGACGGGTTTCTAGGCCAACAAACACATTTGATGTCATTCTTATATATAATAAATATGTACCACCTATCCCATCCTTGAACACCTAATCTCACTAGTAAGTGTATAATTTGTATTGGGTTTTCAAGAAAATTTCGGCAGCATTTCCCCACTGTTCTCTAAGTACATATATACTTAGAAACGGGGAAATGCTACCGAAATTTTCTGGAAAACCCAATACACATTATACACTTACATCCTAAGTGAGATTAGGTGTTCAAGAACAATCCCAAACCGGGGACTATCCAAGATTTACTCCTAATGAGTAAATCTTGGACGGGTTTCTAGGCCAACAAATACATGTGTTGTCATTCTTATATATAATAAATGTCTATAAACTACAGGCAACATGGTTAATCCTAATCAACAGAGCATTATTAAATAATAAATCAAGAAATCAATAGTTTCAAACAAAAGGTCTAGGAATCTTTACTAGACATTATATGTTATAACCATTGGTTTAATAACCCTATTTCCGCATGTACATGTTTATCAACTTTAAAACCCTATAATTCATGAAATCATTCTAATTCAATTTAATATGTTGGGATCACATAATTATATAATGACATCAGAATATATAGAAGAAACATAATTAACATGATTAACAACATGCTCATCAAACTAGGGTTTTCTTGAATATCATCTAATATTTGTGTACTAGACATTATATGTATCCCTAATCATCATATTTAACATACTACATTATTATGAACATCCAGATCAGATTAATATCATACTATGTTATAACCAATATTGGTTTAATAACCCTATTTCCGCATGTACATGTTTATCAACTTTAAAACCCTATACAATATGTGCATAATACAACAAACAATCTTTTGACATTTCAGCCCTATGTTGGTCATTATCTTCTTACACTCATGGAAATTTTTCGGAAGGGTGTTGTTAAGAGGAAGAATTTTATGAGCAAAGTCCAAAACATCACAAACACCTTTCTTAGACAATTTGTTGTCACATTTCATAACTACAATAAATAAGGAAAATCCTAAACAAGAAAAATGGAAAAAGAAGAGGGCATACCGGTCTGGAGAGGAGTTGTGGTCTGCAGACGGCGGCACAGAGTGGGCGACGGCGGTGGAGAGGAGTTGTGGTCGAGCCGGCGGCGCAGCGGAGAAGCAGCTAGCAACCCTAAACCCTGGCAGCGACGCGACGGCGGTGGAGAAGCAGCTTCTGTCGGCCTGGCGGCGGCTTGGAGGCACTGGCGGCGGCGTGGAGGCACCGGAGGAGAAGGCGGCGTGGAGGCACCAGAGGAGAAGGCGGCGCCGGAGAAGGAGGCGCGGCGGCACTATCGTGGAGGGGTGCGGCGGAGTGGAGGGTCGGGCGACAGCAGAGGGGTGGTTGCGGCGGGAGCAGTTTAGGCGATGAAACAGAAGAAAGGGGAAGAGTCGGGTGATCGCATGATATAAAGTTCACCAATAGCGTCGGTTGTTTGTCCCAACCGACGCCTAAACCACTTTAGCGTCAATTGTGACAAACAACCGACGCTAAAGTGGACGATATTTTCACAAAATTGTTTGGCGGGAACCACTTTCAGCGTCGGTTATTAATAGATAATCGACGCTGAAAGTGACACTTTTCGCACAAAGTTTCATCCCACATAGGTGTCGGTGGCTATTTAAATAACCGACGCTGTATGTGACACTTTTTCTTTTCGCTCGAAAATTAGATTTCGAGAGAGCTTTTAGGCGTCAGTTTGTTATAGTCAACCGACGCTGAATACAAAGCGGTACCCATGTCTGGCTGGTCTTCGAATATATACGTCGGTTTGCTTAAACAACCAACGCCTTATATGATAGGCGTCGGTTTTCCTTAATAACTGACGCCCAGAAAAGCGACACTGAATGCTATTTCTGTAGTAGTGACTGGATGTAGTCTATGTAGATCAGGTGGAAACTACAACCGATAAGCTACCTTTCCTATCTGTGCTGTCACTGGGTAAGGTCCCATAAATCTAGGAGCTAACTTACCCTTTTTCCCAAATCTGAGAACACCTTTCCAAGGAGAGACCTTGAGATACACCCTGATTCCAACTTGGAATTCTAAAGGTCTATGACGCTTATCATCATAAGACTTTTGTCTATCCTGTGTAGCTTTCAACTGTTGTTGTCTTATTTTATATTTCTCAGTTGTCTGTTGCACTAACTCGGAACCCAAAAGTTTGTATTCTCCTATTTCATACCAGCATAATGGAGATCTACACCATCTACCATATAAGGCTTCATATGGTACCATATCAATATTAGTTTGGTAACTGTTTTTGTAGGAAAACTCTATCAAGCTCAAGTGTATGTCCTAACTTCCTACAAACTAAAAAACACATGCTCTAAGAAAGTCTTCCAAAGTCATTATAGTTCTCTCATATTGCCCATCTGTCTGAGGATGAAAAGCTATGCTAAACTTCAACTAAGTACCCAAGGATTTATGTATTCATTCCCAAAAATGTCTTGTAAACTAGGGACCTCTATCAGATACAATTGTAGCTGGAACCCCGTGTAATTGCACTATCTCATCTATATAGATCTGTGCATGTTTCTCAGTAGTATAGGTTGTTTTGACAGGAAAAAAATGTACTGACTTTGTCAATCTATCAACTATCACCCAAATGGAATCATGACATTTGGCTGTTCTGGGAAAACTAACCACAAAGTCCATGGTCACGTGATCCCATTTCCACAGTGGTATAGGTAAAGGTTGCAATGTTCATGTGGGATTCTGATGTTCAGATTTAACCTACTAACACACTGGACACTGCATAACAAACTCAACTACATCCTTCTTCAAACCAGGCCACCAATACATATCTTTTAAGTTATGATACATTTTGGTACTCCCTGGATGCATTGCATACATGGATGAATGAGTTTCCTCCATGACCAGGTTCCTTAAGTCAATGGCATCAGGTACTACCATCCTACCATGGTAACAAACTAACTCATCCTCTGACTCATGAAAATCATCCCATTTCTCACTACTATATTCTGACCTGATCTGCTGAATCACGGTATCAACCTGTTGTGCCTCTTTGATATGTTGTTTCAGAGTAGGTTTCACATGCATCTCGGATAACAATCCAGCTAACAAAGATAATTTAAGATGTACATTTTTTGGCCTCAAAGAGACAAGCATGTCTCATTTAAATCACACTAAAGAGTTCAACTATGATTTATCTATGGGTGGCGATGATGATTTTCTACTTAGTGCATCTGCCACTACATTAGCCTTTCCTAGATGATAATCAATTGTACAATCATAGTCCTTGACTAACTCCATCCATTGATGTTGTCTCATATTCAACTCATGTTGTGAGAAGATATACTTTAAGTTATTATGGTTTGTGAAAATCATACATGTTTCTCCATAGAGATAATGTCTCCAGATCTTCAACGTGCGAACCACTACAACTAATTCTAGGTTATGCATCAGATAATTCTCCTCATGTTTCTTAAGTTGTCATGAAGCAAAAGAAACTACATCATCACTCTATATTAGCACACATCCTAAACCATTATTAGAGGCATAAAAAAAAACAATGTATCCCTTTCCTTGCTCAAGTAAAGCTAACACAGGTGCACTGATCAACCTTTCTTTCAACAACTTGAAAGAATGCTGACACTTGTGATTCCAGAGAAAAGGAACTTCCTTCCTAGTGAACATGGTTAGGGTTAAAGCTATAGAAATGAAGTCTTTAATAAACCTCTTGTAATATCCTACTAGGCCTAAGAAACTGCAAATCTCAGTCGGTGTCTTGGGCTGTTCCCACTCTAAAATAGATTCCACTTTATGTTGATCAACACAAATACTTGAAGCAGATATAACGTGTCCAAGAAAAGACACTTCTGACAACTAGAACTCTCAAATGCTAAACTTAGCATATAGCTTGTGCTGTCTCACAATGTCAAGCCTTGATGAAGGTGTTGTTCATGTTGTTGACCATCTCTATTGTATATCAGGATGTCATCTATGAAGACCACTAAAAACTGATTAAGGAATGGTCGAAAGATTATATTTATCAGATCCATGAATGAAGTTGGTGCATTAGTTAGTCCAAATGACATAACTACAAACTCATAATGACCATACCTTGTCCTAAAGGCTGACTTAGGTATGTCACTCTCTTTGATACATAATTGATGATATTTTGACCTTAGATCTATCTTAGAGAATATTGTTGCACCATGCAACTGGTCAAACAAATCATCTATCCTTGGCAAAGGATATTTGTTCTTAATAGTCACCTTGTTAAGCTGTCTATAGTCTATGCATAATCTCATAGACCCATCCTTCTTTTTAACAAAAAGAACTGGAGAACCCCATGGGGAAGTACTCGGTCGAATCAAACCTTTCTCAAGCAACTCCTGTAACTATTTCTGAAGCTCTACCATCTCAGCTGGCACCATCCTATATGGTGTTTGAGCTATAGGTTGCATACATGTAATTGGATTAATCTCAAAATCAATCTCTTGAGGTGGAGGAATGTCTGAAAACTCTTTAGGAAACACATCCTCGAACTCCCTAACAATAGGAACTTCAGAAAGACTAGGACTCTCTGCTTGGATATCTACCACATGTGCCAAGAATGTGAACCATCCTTGTCTCATCAACTTTTTTGCTACCATAGCTGACACTAGACAGGTTGGAAGAATATTTATGTCCCCTTGAAAGACCCATGTCTCACCATTGTCTATGAATATAGCTTGCTTGGGACCACAATCCAAGACAACCTTATACTTTTCTAGGGTGTCCATCCTAAGAATTATATCAAACCCATGCATCTCAAGTGGTATAAGATCCACCTGAATGTTGTGTTCTAAAAAGAAAAGAACACAGGGAGAACATACCTCCTGCAACACCACAAATCTGACTAACGGTGTTTCGAATACCAGATTGTCTGCTCTACAATTGATAGTCATATTGCATTCATGAATCACTTCTTGAGTGATAAAGAAATGTGTAGCACCTGGCTCAATCAAAATAGATACAAAGAAGGATGAAAACATATTAGAATGAAATAATTCCATCTGACCAATCACAGCTCGTGGGTTGACCACTGCCTCCTGCTGATTCATAGCATAGAATCTCGCCATTATTGGTTGTTGACTATGCATCCTGTTATTGGGTGCAGATGAACTAGCTTGAGACGCCTATCCACATCCTCATGTGCCACTGCTAAACTATTGCTTCTGAGAGCCTTATTGACTCTGCCTCGGTGGTTAGGTTACACTCCTATATCCAAATGGACAATTCCTCATCAGATGTCCTGGCTTCCCACACTAGTAACATCTTAGGTTTTCCCATTGCGGCCTAGATGGTCCTGCTACTGAGATTGATGTCGAACTATGGGCTCCACTTGGCAGAAAACTATGGCCATTACCCTTGTTGGATGTCCACTATGTCTGAGCACTAAACCTCTGTGGTGCTATTGGTGCAGTAAACCTTAGTTTCTTAAAACATTCAGACCTCTATCCTTGAAACTGTGTAGGCACTTTCCTACTATTAGCTTCACATTTCTCAATCACAGACCTTTCTATCCTCCTAACTGACTCAACAAAGGTGGAAAACCTCTCTCTATTCTCTAGATCAGATATAGGTGTGGTTAACTCAACATTCAAACCCTTCTCACAATGCCAAATTCTCTCCTCATCTGTAGTAGTCATTTATGGACAAAACTATAGGAGATCCATAAACCTAGTTTCATACTCGCTAATGTTCATTGGTCCCTACCTAATCTACTCAAACTGTGAGATTTTGTCATCCAGATAAGTCTTGGGAAAGTATCTACTGACAAACTCACATCAGAACTCTCTCCATTCAACCTCAAAACCTGGTCGTTTCTCTTTTTCAATGGCCCACCAGTGCCCAGTGCTCCCCTTTAATAGGTACACAACATGCCTAACTTTCTTAGTTTTGGGAATGTTGAGGATTCTAAAGGCTTTCTCCAACTCAGTGAGCCATGAATCTGCGTATGTTGGGTCATCTATACCGGCATATTCAGTGACTCCTACCCGACATATCTGCTCAAAGGTCTTACCAGATCCATGCCCCTCATTGGGAGGGTGTACCCTAGGTGTTGGTGCTGGCATCCAATCTGCCATATGCGTCATTGTGTTCATGAACTATCCAAATAGAGCATGAAAAGATGGGTTTTCTAATGTAGCTTGGTAAAGTTAGGGATTCTCAGGTACTAGTTCCTCTCTAGCCTGATCCCTTGCACCTCCTCCTGGTGTAGCAACACTACTTTCAGTAGCATGTTCTTCGTGTGATCCAACCATCTTTAAGCTTTACTTCTTCTCCTATATGAGCAGAAGTCACTATCAGATAAACTGGAGAACACTTAGAATAGACTCAAAAATCTTAATCCTATGTCTCTATAGACTCAGGATACCTTAGGCTCTGATACCAAAACTTTGTGATGATTCAACAACAAATAAAACCATCACCAGTAAATAATTGTGGAATAACCATAGGCAGCAGATGAACATAAATCACTAAAAATTTAAAACCATTTTGCAAAGAGATCCACTTCCAAGAAACTCTTAAGAAGATAACTAAAGTAATACATACATCATGGTTCACATTGTACTGCCTTGTACCATCTCTTCTCGAGGATAACATATAACAGTTGCCTTGCCAAACTATACATAAGAAACATAAAACCTCAAGGCATACGAGCTAAAATCTCATATCTTTCATAAAACCATTAAGTACTGACTCCAAGGACTTGAGAGTACAAAGACGACACATAGGACTTATATCTACAAGACACGACAGATAGTACACTCAACCTGTGATGCTACTACTTCCCCTGATGTTGTTGTCATCCCTTAGTTGTATGGTCCCTACCTCCTCGTCTGCATCCACCTAAAAATGTTGGTGACCAATGAGGTGAGACCCATGTCCCAGTGAGAGATTTAACTCTCTGCCAACAATATTATTATTGCAGATAAACAATATAAAACTGGGTCGAGGATTCTTTTACATTAATAAGCAGAATTTAATCAGTCTTTAAACAAGTTAAAGCAATATCATCTTCTGAAGTATTTCAGCTATATATATGATTAAGTAATAAATCATCTTATTCATTTAAAAGGAATATGAAGAACATGTATAACATCTATCCATTTAAGATGTATAAAAGAAATGTAACATCAACCAATGATTTTCATATTCCATCCTTAAGCAAATATGCTACATGGCTGATTACATTTTACAATGACACTTATGCCCTAAGGAGATGAGGTTTACCGCTCATACTCCAACCGACCACTACAAAGTCAAAATCGGTACCATACAAGGTCAATGGAAGAGATGGCTTCCATGACCTCACTTGTCTCAGTCAATGCGAGACTACAAGCAGGAGATCTCATGTCAACTGCTAAATAACTTTCCGGAGTAACTGGCAACTTCTCTATAGAGCAACAACTACAACATGCACTCCCTTCACGATTGAGATATTTTAGTTATCTACACATCAATCCCGACATTCATCATCATCGGGAGATTCATAATACATCCTTCCCGACATTTATAATGAAGGATTGAGAGATCTCAATTATCTACACATCAATCCCTCAATAGGGAGTAAGGATATTCATGCCCATCACCCCCACATATTAAAAAATATGCCCTCTAGGAGATCCCATGGGAAAACCTGTTTCACCATTCAACAACTACTGACGATGATGGATCTATGGTCAGGGCACTACATGATAAGATTCCACTTGATTAGTTAAGTGCATTACTGTATCTTTTAGCATCAGTCAAGTTTCAAACATGAATTATTATAACTGATGCTACAAAGAAAGGTGTAATACATCGATCAAGTACTTTTCAAATCTTTAGAACACATATAACATTCAGGATCTCAATCCCTTATCTCATTACTAGGAATTCTCATCCCTTAGCATTAGCATAATCATGATTACTAGATCTGGGTATTCAAACCCTTAGTTGATCACCGAACACTATTACCACTTATCAGGTAACTATTACCTCTAGTTCCTCAGACCAAGGTATACATGATACTTGTTGCACAAGCATCTCACATGGCTCACAAGGCCCATTTAAATTTGTATCACAAAAAACATCATAGCTCATACCTGGCTATGCTCATCATCTCACAATACCTGCATGGTTAGTATTTCATGATAATAGCCATATCAAATACATTTCAACACCATGCAATACAAGGGTAATACCACTATTCCATTATTAGGGTTAGGGTTTCCCTTTCTTATCGATTAGAGTTTCACATTCATATCATCACCCTTCATTAGGGTTAGGGTTTCCCATTATTAACCATTTAGGGTTTCATGATCATATTATCAAGGATCAAACCCTAGTTCATACCCTACACATATTAGGAGTATTAATGCATGCCTATTACATGATTATCACAAAAGTATGAGTTTGTCTCTCATCCTTACTAGGATGTTGATTACTCCATACTCTATTAAGTTGGCTCAACCTTTCCTCCAATGTACAATAGCCTACTTAATCATTATTGATTAAACTCCATACCTCTTAATGTATGACTTGATATAAGACACTTCACGTGTTATTCCATCAAGTAAATTGCATTTAAGGTACTTTATTTCATATGGGTTTTGAGGTGCTTCAACCATATTGGGTATAAGGTGTGTGCTTGCTACCCATATCACCTTAGAGGTGTATGTGTGCTTACCATATTGGGTAAGAGGTGTATGCTTGCTTCCATATCGGGCAATGAGGTGTGTGTGTACTTCGCACCATATTGGCCAAAGAGGTGTGTTTGTGCTTCACACCATATCAGGCAAAGAGGTGTGTGTGTGCTTCACACCATATCGGGCAAAGAGGTGTGTGTGTGATTCACACCATATCGGGCAAAGAGGTGTGTGTGTGCTTCACACCATATTGCTTTACCCTTGATGATGTCATAACCTTAAACCTCTATACTCTTGTTCTTACTGTTCTAAGTCATGGAAATCAGTCGCATGAAGATTTTAGACCTCAAAGGATCATCAATTATTAAAGAGAAATCAAAATTGCAAATAGATCAACAAGTATGATAAAATTGAAAGTGCATAATAATATATTTAGGTTCAAGTTATATAACCCACCTCAAGAACAACTTCAAAGCTCCAAGCTCCAAATATTCACACTCCAAAGGTTGAAAATTAACTTCAAAACTCCTCTATATGCAAAGAATCACCATGGATAAGCATTTGGGGAAGAAGAAAAGAAAGAAAGATCATAACCCTAGATTCATGATTCAATCCAAGGTTGAAGATGATCATGGCCTCACATTAGGGTTAAGTATTGAGCTACTTATTTTTCCTTAGCATATTGCATGATACCTCACTACTGATGCACGATATGCCCTCACTTGTTTCCGATATCCCCTTCACTTGTGGCAAAAAACACTCCACTATGGTTGATATCACCTTGCCAGACCGATATCACCTTGCTAGGCCGATATCAACTTGCTATAGATGATACCCAAGGCCCTATGGATGATACCACTTCACTATTGCATGATACAAGGACCCTATGTATGATATCTTAGAGAAAGGGGTGGTAAGATTTGAAAAATTCCACTAGTGGGTGAACAGAAGGGTATATATACTTGAGGTTCATGAAAAAGTGTGTAAATGAGGTGTCATCAATTTGAGCTACTAGGTGCCACATGTCCATGCATGATTGATACATGTAAATGAATACATATATATTTATATTGACATGAAAAACACTTGAGGATAATCTAGGGATGAAATTTCTTCCATTACTTATATCTTTGAATAAGATATATCCACAAAATCACCACTTTATTCACAACCCGAAACAACTTTTCTAAGGAAGTTGTAAACCGATACCCTTCACCTCCTTGACGTTCTTTGCACATAATGGACTTTTCCAAGAGTCCAAAAAACTATATGAGACTCCCCCTATGGCTCTTTGGCTGATAGGCACTCATATATAAGCTTTTCAACTTGATACAACTCAACTTAGGGTTTCACATTCAACCCCTTTCTTGGGCATTTCATCACCAAGAGTACAATTACTCATAATGGTTGAAACATGGTGTATCCTTATTTATCTATCCTATATATGATACTAGGAGGGACTTGGGACACTCTAGGGGTGGTAATTTTCATATCAAACCTACAATATGGGTAAATTACAATTTGTACCAAAATTGGTGCACAATGCACTAACATCATTCAAACAAGTTTCAACTTGAAATTTAAGCTTTCCACAAGCCATCATTTAGTATCATTCTCTTTCTTATGGTGCTAAAACACATGAGGTAAATTAAACATGTGACATTTTGCAATATAACCCCTCATCTTGGGTAAATTGCACTTTATGCCCAAACTATCATATAATGCACAAACAATTTGCAAATAAACTCAAACTTGAAAATTAAATTCTACAAGAGTGTTAGTTACTTTTCAAAAGACTAAAACAAGTTTATGAAAAACTTACTTAAGCAAAACTTCTAGGGTTAAGCCATAACCCAGGTCAGGGATGTTAGAATAGCCATTGTAGTCCTAATTTAGAATATTCTTGGCATGAAGTTCATAAAGGGAAGAAAGACTTAGTATGGAAAGAACTATGTGTGAGTTATTATCATTTGTAACTCTATTTTGCATAATACTGATTTTTAGGATACTAGTCTATTAAATGTATGAAATTTTGTAGAGTATATTTGAACTGGATGAAAGCCTACATCGTAAATAGGTGATGCAATGTTGTGGGAGGGTCCTAAGGAACTATAGGACAAATATCGCCCGACTATACATACGAGATGTTAAGAATAGGAAGAAGTCAGCCATTGAGTAATGGAACTACCTGGACCCGAATGTCTGGGAGGCATTTGTTGCCAAGAGAAATTTTGATGAATTCAAGGTAATAAGCATCACTCCCAATTTAATTAATATACATTCTTATGAATTCACCTATTCACGATTGACCTTTAGTGTTACTAACCAATTCAATGTGCTTACTAACAAGGCTATCAGTGATGCTCAAAGAGTAAGGCATGCACTAAATGTGCATGCTCACATGATGGGTCCAAGTGGCTATGCAGGTGTTCGCCAAAAACTACTAACTGTTGTTGTTGTTGAGTTTGCTACTTCTCAGGAGATTGGTGAGTCTCGTACTATTACTCCTGAACCTCTGCCTCACTAGGTTGTGTGGATAGCTGGGAGGAAAAACAAGAAAGGAGATATAACCAAGCCCCAACTGCTAAGGCAGTTGCAAACATGGTAAAATTCAACTCTTAGAGAAATTGATATTTATGATTGTTATGTTTACTTACCAATTTCTATTGATGGCGATTAGCGGGAGCTTCATGAGTAGAGGAAGCAACATAAGTTTATCCCTGAGGGCATAAGGGATGAATTGACATTTTCTTTTGGTAACCCAGTGCATCCTGTACATGTTAGGTCTATAAGCGCTAGTGTGGGTATAAAAGCGTTCTTTGGGACATCATAACGCAAACATGTCCCAAAAGAGGGATTTTCAAAAGTTGAGCTAACCTCTTCTTTTTTTAGAACATTATTACAAAGGGAATCCAATAATCAAAAGCTAGCATTTCTTTTATCCATTTATAGGTAAATGAGTTAATTGATAGGAGAGTCGAGGAAGAACTTGATAAGAGACTTCATGATGCAATGAGCAAGTGGTAGGTGTCTCAGGATGCCACTTAGATAGTACATGTGTTGTGCCGCTCTTCCCCTATGGTAGAGGTGGTTTGGAGTAATCCTATAGACCCACCACCTAGCACGTCTGTTGTAAGTATTTTTGTGACATAGTAGCTAGTTATTTCAAGATGATATGTTTATGTTTATATGTATATAACATACTCTATATAAATATGTAGGGGTTGAGGTCATGCCATCTAAGATTCAAAGAATTCATCGTTGCAGAGGTTGAGGCTTACCCACGCCTTCCAGGGTACATGATTCATGATAATCTAGTACTCGATGGTGTGGTTTGTGTGAGCTTGAGGCTTGTGTTCCCTCATTAGAGGTAGCATGAAATTCCATTTGGCCACCCAGATGCTGACTCACTTGGAGAAGTAGAAGGCGGAGTGATATTGTGGCTCGAAACGGATGTCTTCTATATTGATATTGTATGGTAAATTTACATTACATTAATTTGTTAGCGTGTATATACAAGTCAATTGATATGAAATTATATATATAGGAGAAAAGGAAGAAACCCACTACAACTCAGCCTCCACCTCCACCTTCTCCTATAGTACCTAGTTGGTTTCCAAAGGACCTATATGAATCAACACTACGAAAAATATGGTCTTTAACTACAAAAAAATTGTAGCGAAAACCCCAAAATTTGTAGCTAAAAGCTTTGGCTACATTTATCCTTACATTTAGAATATGAAGCTAATACCCATGTAGCTAATTAATTTGGCTACATTTTTTAAAGTTGTAGTTAGTTATTCCTCTGGCTACATATTCATATGTAACCCTAATTATAGGTAAAAAATGTCCTTACACATAAAAATGTAGTTTCCATTGTAGCTAAATATATCACTACAATTTAATTTGTAGCTATGATATGTAGGGAGAAATGACATTGGTTACAGTTTGTATATGTAGTTAATGTGTAGCAAAAATCAACACTTGCTACACTTGTAATTATAGCTAGTGTGTAGTGAAAGAAATCATGGACTACACATACATATGTAGTGAGATACATTATGTATCCAGTCAGTCGCTTGCCAATATAGAGTGTTTTTTCAAAAAGAAGAAAATATGAATAGTGATGAAGATCAAGTTGTGCTTATAATGTAAACAATGATACTTTTATTTATATTTGAACAATGAGTACACATGGGGAGGACATTAACCTTGCCTTACTTTTGCAACATGGAAAGTAGATATATGTATACAATGACATCACTGAGAGTATAAGTTTACATCACACCCGAAGTTTCACCCACATTGTACCCTATCTCTCAAACCTTTTCATAAAATGAAAAATCATAGAACCACCATAATCTGTCAAATTTTAAGCTTCTTTTCCAATGATTGCATCTTTATCAAAGTGTCTTCCATCCTTAGGGCCTTCATATTTTCACCCTTCTTCATTGTTAAGATTTTGTTTATTTTGCGCAGATCGTTAGTAAGCTTTTGGTCTTTGTTTTTCTTCCTGTTTTTTTTTTCATCTGCCATCTTTACACAAAATGGTATGCTACCTTTGGCATTGCTTCCTTTTGTTCATTGTACTTGGCCCACTCATCTTTGGTCTTGAAGTTCCACCTATGAAGTCGAGCCTTCACCTGTCTCAGAGAAACAAATGGATCACATCAATATCCAACAAAATTTACCGATACATGATGCTTCCAAAACCAAAACGGTCATGATTGAATGACATTTAACACTACAAAAAGAGTTCATTCGTAACTATGATGAAAAACGTCGACCAAACATAAGTGAGAAAAGAAATCATATTCTTAAAATATCTACCAAATACATATAATTAAATCAAGTATACTTCTTACCTTGCCACCCATGTGCATGTTAAACAAGTCGTCTTCATCATCACTATCCACGACCTCATGATTTTACTCCTGATGACTAGGATAGCATTTGGAATAAATTTTAGAAATAAAAATTTTGATCTTTTTCACGAGCATCCCTCTCTCTGAGCAATTGTAGCATCTGATCATCAGGATTGAGAGAGCATTCTAAAATGCAAAACAAAAATGGGAAAATATAACTAACAAAAGTTTCATAGTATTAGCCAATGTAATTCTAAATTGCACCTACAAGTAATAACCATAAGTATTCCAATCTGGAAAAGTCGTTAGCACATAAGTGTCACAATTCATTATATGTAATAAACCATAAGTATTCTAGTCTGAAAAATATCCTTAGCATATAAGAATATACCTTAGATCCATGTTTTAAAGCAACCCCTCTAATACACTTGTAGGAGTTTCTGGATTTTTAGAATGTTGAGCACTACCAACACATCTAGATTCTATTGGAGCATTAATTGTATCTCTTGTATTGGATGATGGAAAGGCCATGGTATCTTTACTGACCCTACTAATTGTCATTCTTGTATAAAGGTCCCATTGTAGAATGTTCATTTTTGACCTGCACACACCAGATGAAGAATAGAGCTTTACATAATCCAGATCTAGAGAGTAAAAATAACAAGACGTTTAAGACAATTATCTCTAGAATGAAAACTAGAAACTAATAAACTAGAGCATGTAGAAGAACTCATATCCTTCAACTTTACAACAGAAAGATCAAGCCTTGAAAATCAGATTCTATCCGGGCAATGATAATTGAAATAAGAGACTTCAGAATTAAAGGTAAATCTTATTCAGACTTGACTCTGAATGTGCCGAATTGTAACTTCTATTTGGATGCACCACCTATAGAAATTAACTATTATGTAAAACTCATATTATTTCTCACATTATCTTCTTTGGTGTCCAACAAGTATAGTACCATTTGGTGTAAGTCGTTGCAAACTCAAATTGACTATTCGTCCTGCATCAAACATAGAGTAATGGTAAGAGTTCACTTTGTTTTAAGGGATCAGTTGGAGTAGCTCCTTCAATTTTCATAGCTGATGTAGAGACAGAGTCAACAATACACGACATTTTCCAGGAGCCTCTATAAGTTGACAAGGGAGTAGTGATAACTGCAACGTTCTGTATTTGTTTTTTATTAGTATATAACACTTAACAATAAGTCTAGGTATGCATTATAGTCACCATAACCTAGTGTCAATTATAGACCAAGTACCATTACGATTGATATTGGACAATTTACTGTACATAGAAGACCATGTCTTAATGTTACTCTTCTTGCAAATTGCATCGGCAAGAAACTAAAATATGGGTAGCCAGGGGTTTAAGAAACCCTTTTGTTCCTAATAACGTTTTATTCTTTTCATCCTTGATTACAACCTTGGGTATGGTCATGCATTGTGGAGAAGTAGTTGTGTTGTTTTAGGTCTTTTCTAAGTAAATACACAATATACATCATAATTTATAAGCATGTTGTTCACACACATAGTGAGAAAATAAGGCAAGCACACCTACCACAAGTCGTTCAAATATATTAGCTTTCAAACAAAGTCCATGATAATGCATCCAGCTTCTTGGATGTGCATGTTGGTATGTATGCCCTGAGAGCCAATCATGGGATGATTGGTGGGATACATTGAGATTGATTTGATAAACATCAAAGGCAAGCTTCCAATTCTTTCTGGTTCAGTCATATGAGATAGTGATAGAACAGATTGAATGTCTAAAGAATGACAGTACTCAATGACGTATGCCTTCAGGTTCATGACCTGAACGATGAGATCATACAGATGCTAAGAGTTTGTACATTCTTGTTATGTCCCTAGTCGGATGTCATTGTGGAAGGTAGATAGACAACAATGACACACAAGACTAGATTGTGGTGTTGGTTGATGACAGAATCTCATTAGTCATGATATAGAGATATCAAACCAAACACATAGGTACTTGTTAGAGAACAAGGTATCGGACAGACCCACCGTGAGTTTGACACATGGAACCATGAGATGGTAGTCACAGTCAGCACTCACAGTGATGGTGGTGAGTGTGATTCTTAGACCTGAAATCACTACACTCAACACATGTCGTTGGGCACACTTTGACATCATCAAACGCAGTCCTGAAACATGGGTTGTTATAAAGGTGATGATTGGGTGACTTTGACACATGGGGCTTTTGAGGGGTGAGTGATAGATATGGGATTTGTCCCTCCTGAGGGAGTTTGATATCCATGGCCACTTTATGAGTAGGATTGAGAAAGGCGTGCACGCATGTGTGAATCAGTATATGATACTGATGTCATACATATCTCTTCCAGTCTACTCTGAGATCAAGGAAGTGAATGAACGTTGACAGGATGACTGTTCCATGCCTCGAGTTCATTCGGGATATCTGTGACAAAGGAATTATACATTCGCTATAACACCATTCACGGATTGTAGGATGAAAGTTGTTCTCCAACTTTCTACTTTCACTTGGGTAGCACTGATGTGTGACTAGACACCGCTCTTTGCTTGTGAAGTCATAAGTGTTATGAACTTTCACTGCCAACGTGAAATGGACCTGCAGGGTCACACACATAGGATTTAACCTGGAAGAGGAGTTTTGTCCACAAAGCAATGTTTAGATTGATTACTAAAGGAGTTTAGTAGTTCAATTAAACACTCAATCAGGCGATAGCTCAATATCATATGGTTCAAGGTGTTGGATGCATTGATTGGAGTATCAGATTGATTGAAATCGCAATTGACTGATTTTGCCCAACCTGTGCTCCCAACCGATCGGCTCATGTGATGAACCGGTCGGCTGAGTTGCTGAACCGGTCGGCTGGAGTGTCCAGGCCGATCGGCTCATGCCCAGGTTGAAACGACCGGTTCAAGAGTTGAACCGATCGGCTCAACTGGTGCAACCGACCAGTTGGGAAAGTCATGTCGGCAAGAATTTTCCTTTCGTTTCAAATTGCCCAATTCGATTGGGAATAATATTGGTATTCGATACCAATTGGGAAAGAAACAAGGAAATTCCTTTTGAGCCGGATTAGGACCATGAACCGATTGGTTCAGGGCACCAAACGATCGGTTGGAGTGCCCCAAACGATCGGCTCAGGTCCAACCGATCGGCTCAATGGCCGAACCGATCGGTTCAGTTGTGAACCGATCATTTCAAGTTGCGAACCGGTTGCTTTTTGTGGAAAATTCTCGAACCCTTCTACTCCTGCTTTAGTCCCACATTGTCCGGGATGGAGAACCCTGTCCCATGACTCTCCTATATATATAGGGGTATTGGGGGCTTCTCAAAGTACAGCTCAGTGCAACCAGTTGCTCTGCAAGTTGTCGTTCTCTCTGGTTTTGGTAACCGTGAGAGAGCCCGAGCAAGTGTTTCCCGCAAAAGGGAGGTGCAGCAAGGGAAGGACAATTGCAGTTGCAACAGGAGGCAGGAGAGCGTGTTGGCGACTAGTACATCAACAGGAGGGTGTGACTCCTTCCACTTCCTTGTGGGACAAGGAGAGTGGAGTTCTAGGTGGTCCGTGTGGACTACTACAGAGGCGGGAGGACACTGCCGCTTAGGAGGACAACTGTCATCCGACAGTCCGGTTCGAGTAGGAGTTGTCAGTCCCGGTGCGACCAGGAGCTGCACAGACACCGTCGAAGTCCGGAGTTGAAGACCGCGCATTGCGCGAGGTATTGTCGCCGAGCAAGCCTCAGGACAAGGTATGATTCCGCAAACCATCCTTTCCTATTATATAGACGTTGACGCGTTTCCTCAGTATGGGTTGGGGAGAAAATTTTTGTTTCCGCTGCCTTCTCTGTCTCCCCTAAAAACCCAACAGTGGTATCAGAGCCACGTCAACTGCTCTATATTTTAGGAATATCGATATGATCGATTTTGGTTTGTCGCCTTTATTTATTGCATGCGATGCAAATAATATCGGCTTTATGCATGTCCAATCCTAAATCCACAAATCCCTAATTACATACATGATATGTATTATTAATGCACTCGATATGCGTCGCCCTTAAACGAGTTTTGTGGTGGATGTGTGTAGCGTGATTATGGCCTATAAACCCCTATCTGTGTGTGGTTGTTTGTGGTTTCTTGCATCTCGGTCTGCGCACCGATCTTCCCTCTCTTAATCCCGATGTAACTCAAAATAATTCGAGATTCTTTCCTACCTTTGCTCCCCCCGAATGTAACTCGGGGTTTCCCTTTTTAAAGCAATGTAATAATTAGGATAGATTTTATTTCCTGTTATGTCGAAGACCGGCGGACATCAAGACGACTGTTCAGACGATCGGTTGACGTTCCATACAGTCGGTTCAAGGAGTGAACCGATTGGTTGATGACCGGTTCGAGGAGCGAGACGAGCGGGTGGTGGACATGACGAGATGCACGACGACCAGGCGAACCGATCAGTTGGAGGAGCCAACCGATCGGCTGGTGGCACGCAGACAACCGGATGGAGAGTACAGATCATTCATGTGATGAGTTGATCAACTCAGATGGCAAGCCACAGATGTTCATCTTGTACAGGTTGCATGTGATGTAGACCTAGATGACCGTGATTCCTCTTGGCTCGAGGAATCACATTAGGATGGCCATAATCATCGCTTTTTTCGTTTGTGCATGTTTTCTGTGGGATATAGCATGTATATGATACGTACTATGTATTGTGGTGATTGGATATGTATATGTATATAAAACCAAATCCCTCATTAAAATATTAAGTTTTAGATGCCTTCCAAATGCGACACACGTGAAAAGCTTGATCGACCAAGTGTGGGCACGCCGTAGCGTGGTGCACCGTCTATCTCGTGGAAGTGTGAAGGATGAATGTGTGGGTCTGCCCTAGCAGGGTGCATATTCATCGTGTTTGCTTTGGGTCGGACTTAACAAGGTGATCTAGATGGGATCTAGTACCTTGAGGCATGGAGATGATCATTGCAAGGAGTTGTATATGACATCTTATCAAGAGTTGCATATGATGCAATTGGCAAAAGTTGCCTACCTGAGAGATCTATGTTGTGGGTGACAGCCCTAGCTGGTCCATGACTTGGAGGATTTCAGGATCTTGCCCACTAGAAGGTTGTACACTGCAATCTTCTGAATTGATGGTGAGGGCTATCAATTTGAAGTAAAATAGTGGGAGCGATAATTAATTAAAGGCCTAATTATATCGTCAAATTTTCAAATCAATCAAATAAGTCAAAAATGAGTTTTGGACTAAAATTGCATATTTTCCTTTTGTAGTTCAAATGGCAAAAAACAACAACAACTTTTCTTTGCAATCGGTCCTTGACAAGGACAAGCTAAATGGGACAAACTTCCACGACTGGTATCGGACATTGAGAATTGTTCTCACTCGAGAGTGCAAGCTCTACGTCCTGGATACTCCAATTCCATAGGAACCCGCTCCTAATGCACCAAGGATAGAAAGGGATGCTTACAAGAAGCATTCTGATGATGCCATTGATGCAAAGTGCTTGATGCTATGTTCAATGAACCATGAGTTGCAGAGGCAACATGAGAACACGGGTGTCATTGAGATGATTCTGCATCTCAGGAACATGTATGAAGATCAGGCACGGCAAGAGAGGTACAATGTTTCTAGGGCGCTGTTCAAGTGCGTCATGACAGAAGGAGATCCAGTTGGTCCTCACACACTCAAGATGATTGGGTATGTGGAGAACCTGCAGAGACTGGGATTTCCACTGAGCCAAGAGTTGGCTACTGACGTGATACTGCAATCGTTGCCAGAATCTTACAATCAGTTTGTGATGAACTACAACATGAACAACTTTGATAGGCCACTGTCAGAGTTGTTGGGCATGTTGAGGACAGCCGAGTTACAGATGAAGAAGGACAAGCCTAAGTCCGTGATGGTGATCACGAGCAAGAAAGGCAAGTCCAAGCGCAAGGGCAAGGGCAAAGCTAAGAAAGATTCTGAAGCTAGCCAGGAGTCCAAGCCATCTTCAGCTCTCAAGGCCAAGGGAGGCGTGACCAAGAAAGGAAATTGCCACCATTGTCAAAAGCCAGGACATTGGAAAAGGAATTTTCCTCTCTACCTGGAAGAACAAAAGAAGAAGGAGGCGACTGAAGCCTCTACTTGAAGGTGTCATGTAAATAAACTTGTAACACTTTTGAGATATATGATATCAAGATGTAAAGTGTAAAGCATTCTTACTTGGGGCAAGTATTGCCTTTATAGATAGGAATACTTTAGTTTATTTTCAGCCAATAAGGCATGTAATACAGTTATGAACTGCTATTTCATACCTGCCAATAGATAGAAACACTTTATTTTTGCATATTGTATGACAATGATGGAAATTAATAAAGTTGTGTTTTCAATCTTAAAGATATGATCTTTGTGGCAATGCCTTATTTATCTTGTGATATTTGATATGCATAAGATAAGATGATACCTAAAAGTTATAGATAACTCAAACAATTTAATTAGCATTAATCATGAGAAATTCATTTCTAGTTTCCATGTGATGGATAAATCTAGACTCTTTTGGTTATAGAACCAGTAAGAGACATGAATATCTTGGACATGATTAATCAATCTTCACTAATGTAGTGGGAGAGTGATTATCCTATTAGGTATAATACATGTGATGTATTTACATACCTATTGGAATAAATGCTATTACTTCAAATGATGTTTAGAGAAATACCAATATGAATATCTTGAAGTGTTCAAGATTATCATAAATGAAGTACAAATTTGGTAAAGTATTAATTCTTGATGAGATCAATACTTGGACCAAATGTTTGAGATCCTTATGAGTGATTATGATAGTGTATCATAGTGAACTCATGATTAAGGCATGGTGATGTCTGAATCAAGAAGGAATCATACTCTAAAGAGTTAGAGAATGATTATCAAATAACTGAATTCTTCTTAATAAATGAATACCCCACACTAATAAAAGAAATTAAGAATCACAAGGGTTGTGAGTTCTTATATCTTTAACAGATACACCTCAACTATCTATGTGATGAGTTGTTCATGTCATGAGTCAACTATCAAGATGAATATGAGGAACTGAATCTTGAGTTATGGTTTATGACCTTTACATCCTAAATGACATCCATGTGAACCATAAGGTATGACCTTGATGGTAGCACTCATTGGATCATATCCATAAGTGCAAATGAGTCTTAAGTGTTAAGACACATGGATAACATTTTGAGAAGGATGATGCTTATTGATTGCAACTTAATGACTAAGACATTTGGCATATGGATACTAAAACCGCATTCCTATGAGGAATAAAACCAGGATGTGTATGTGACACAGCCTATAAGGTTTATGAATCCACTAATGCAAATGAAGTATATAAGTTACAATGGACTAATCAATGTGATTGATTGAGTACAAGCAACTCAAAATTGGATCTTTATTTTGATAATATAGTCAATGGGTTTGACTGATATGTCAAAGATAAAGAAGGGATCTGTGATTTAGTGGGAGCGTGTTCACATTCCACATATTGATGTGAAATGGAAATGTTCTAGAATGGAAATCCAAAAGTGGAAATTATCTTTAAGGAAGATAGAGATGTTTCCTATATGATAGGAATAGAGATCTATAGAGATAGTTCTCGACAAATCTCTTGACCTGGAAAAGAGAGCATACATTGGCAATCTGTACTAAAGGGTTCAGTATGCACAGATTCAGAGGGAGAAAACTTGTCCATGTTATATGGATATTAGTATCCCAAGGCCAAGTGTCCAATTCTTATGAAGAATGGGAACACTAAGAATAGATATGGATCTATCATGTATGTAATCATCCCATTGTCTTGCATGTATGACATGGCAAGAATAAAATGCATTCATCATGTTGTATGAAGGACATGACAATATGAAGTGCTCATCCTGATAACTCGTATGTGGGACATGACGAGTGGATGTCTGTCTGATTCCAGTAAGGGTTATTGGAATATCATAAGAACTTGATAAGTACTTGGGAAGTACTAGTTCTATGGAGATATGGAAGAGTTCGATGTAAAGAGTTACATTGATGCAAACTTCCAAAAGGACAGAAAATTAATCGCAAAATATACATAGGATGTATAAAAGTAAAAGTTTGTTGATAATTGGAAGTGTTCCAATAAAACCATTTAAAAGGGAAATGCCGAGTATCCATGTGTTAGAGAACAACAGTGGATACTATATGGATCTGGAAGTTCATGAGATGAACTTATAGATATTCCACTCATTGATGACAAGTCTGGAATCCTTGATCATGCAATATGGCTAAAGGTTAGCAAAGGAATACTAGATCGCATATTACGGCAACTCCATCTCATACGTGCGACGTACATCGAAGAGATGAGAGACATGCAATTTATACTGACTTTGGCAAGATGTTGCCATTACTCACTATGTTGGCACTAGAGCACAGTGACATGTGGGACATGTTTGAAAATCACTATGAATATGATTCAAGGGTGATTGGCTCGCAGTGCAAGTGGAAGTCTGTTGGTATGTATGCCCTGAGAGCCAATCATGGGATGATTGGTGGGATACATTGAGATTGATTTGATAAACATCAAAGGCAAGCTTCCAATTCTTTCTAGTTCAGTCATATGAGATAGTGATAGAACAGATTGAATGTCTAAAGAATGACAGTACTCAATGACGTATGCCTTCAGGTTCATGACCTGAACGATGAGATCATACGGATGCTAAGAGTTTGTACATTCTTGTTATGTCCCTAGTCGGATGTCTTTGTGGAAGGTAGATAGACAACAATGACACACAAGACTAGATTGTGGTGTTGGTTGATGACAGAATCTCATTAGTCATGATATAGAGATATCAAACCAAACACATAGGTACTTGTTAGAGAACAAGGTATCGGACAGACCCACCGTGAGTTTGACACATGGAACCATGAGATGGTAGTCGCAGTCAGTACTCACAGTGATGGTGGTGAGTGTGATTCTTAGACCTGAAATCACTACACTCAACACATGTCGTTGGGCACACTTTGACATCATCAAACGCAGTCCTGAAACATGGGTTGTTATAAAGGTGATGATTGGGTGACTTTGACACATGGGGCTTTTGAGGGGTGAGTGATAGATATGGGATTTGTCCCTCCTGAGGGAGTTTGATATCCATGGCCACTTGATGAGTAGGATTGAGAAAGGCGTGCATGCATGTGTGAATCAGTATATGATACTGATGTCATACATATCTCTTCCAGTCTACTCTGAGATCAAGGAAGTGAATGAACATTGACAGGATGATTGTTCCATGCCTCGAGTTCATTCGGGATATCTGTGACAAAGAAATTATACATTCGCTGTAACACCATTCACGGATTGTAGGATGAAAGTTGTTCTCCAACTTTCTACTTTCACTTGGGTAGCACTGATGTGTGACTAGACACCGCTCTTTGCTTGTGAAGTCATAAGTGTTATGAACTTTCACTGCCAACGTGAAATGGACCTGCATGGTCACACACATAGGATTTAACCTGGAAGAGGCGTTTTGTCCACAAAGCAATGTTTAGATTGATTACTAAAGGAGTTTAGTAGTTCAATTAAATACTCAATCATTTGATAGCTCAATATCATATGGTTCAAGGTGTTGGACGCATTGATTGGAGTATCAGATTGATTGAAATCGCAATTGACTGATTTTGCCCAACCTGTGCTCCCAACCGATCGGCTCATGTGATGAACCGATCGGCTGAGTTGCTGAACCGGTCGGCTGGAGTGTCCAGGCCGATCGGCTCATGCCCAGGTTGAAACGACCGGTTCAAGAGTTGAACCGATCGGCTCAACTGGTGCAACCGACCAGTTGGGAAAGTCATGTCGGCAAGAATTTTCCTTTCGTTTCAAATTGCCCAATTCGATTGGGAATAATATTAGTATTCGATACCAATTGGGAAAGAAACAAGGAAAGTCCTTTTGAGCCGGATTAGGACCATGAACCGATCGGTTCAGGGCACCAACCGATCGGTTGGAGTGCCCCAAACGATCAGCTCAGGTCCAACCAATCGGCTCAATGGCCGAACCGATCGGTTCAGTTGTGAACCGATCATTTCAAGTTGCGAACCGGTTGCTTTTTGTGGAAAATTCTTGAACCCTTCTACTCCTGCTTTAGTCCCGCATTGCCCGGGATGGAGAACCCTGTCCCATGACTCTCCTATATATATAGGGGTATTGCGGGCTTCTCAAAGTACAGCTCAGTGCAACCAGTTGCTCTGCAAGTTGTCGTTCTCTCTGGTTTTGGTAACCATGAGAGAGCCCGAGCAAGTGCTTCCCACAAAAGGGAGGTGCAGCAAGGGAAGGACAACTGCAGTTGCAACAGGAGGCAGGGGAGCGTGTTGGTGACTAGTACATCAATAGGAGGGTGCGACTCCTTCCACTTCCTTGTGGGACAAGGAGAGTGGAGTTCTAGGTGGTCCGTGTGGACTACTACAGAGGCGGGAGGACACTGCCGCTTAGGAGGACAACTGTCATCCGACAGTCTGGTTCGAGTAGGAGTTGTCTGTCCCGGTGCGACCAGGAGCTGCACAGACACCGTCGAAGTCCGGAGTTGAAGACCGCGCATTGCGCAAGGTATTGTCGCCAAGCAAGCCTCGGGACAAGGTATGATTCTGCAAACCATCCTTTCCTATTATATAGATGTTGACGCATTTCCTCAGTATGGGTTGGGGAGAAAATTTTTGTTTCCGCTGCCTTCTCTGTCTCCCCTAAAAACCCAACAGTGCATCTCGTTAAAATATGGAGAGACTTCAGACCCTAACAAAGGGAAACCAAACATGCTCTAGAAGAAAAAGCTACTACACCACCAATATAACTAATAAGGACTTTGACCAATAATAAGTTAGAGAACGTAAATGATTGAGTTGAAAAACAAGAGTTGGAGAGAACCAATTTAGAAGGAACACGATAGTAATGAGCCAAATAAATGGTTCTAGATAAGGGGGGTCTTGCACATAAAATGGATCTGTCAGAGCTTCTAAAATAAGTATCGCTATCCACTTATATAGCATTAAATCATCCCAATACCTTTTTCAAGTTTAACAATCCCAACAATCCTTTTTTTCATTCTTTTGTATTCCACGTTCATGTGAAGGGAATCATTTGATCTAGGAAGAAAATAAATGTGAAGTGTGAAGTCATTTCACTTTGTCTCTCAATCTAAAATTTGAACTAACCAAAGTGATATTATCTAGTTGAATAATTATTATTGTCCTCATGCATATATGCTCAAAAGCAATGCATGATGAGATAAAATGTATTTCGTCAACACAAAATAAGCATGTATTATTGTGCCCAATAAAGATACCGGCAAGGAATGCCAAAAGTATAGATTCAAGCAACAAGTGCCAAAACAAAATAGTTAAACTAGTATTGGCACAAATGATGTCTCTAGGAAAGGACCTTGATGTTGGTATGTATGCCCATAGAGCAAGTCATATGATGATTTTAATGGGATACGTTGTAAATGATTTGAATAATAATAAAGGCAATTTCCGATTTATATGTTTAAACTATTTATGAGATGATGGTGTAACATGATAGATGTCTAAAGAATGGTTTTACTCAATGACGTATGCTTTTGGGTTTAGGACCTAAATGATGAGATCATACGTATGTTAAGAGTATACATTCTTGATTAGTCCCTAGTCGGTTGTTATTGTGGAAATAGCCATAGACATCAATAACATTGAAGACTAGATTGTGTGTTGGTTGATGACAGAATCTCATTAGTCATGATATAGTGATATCTAACCAAGCACATAGGTACTTGTTAGAGAACAAGGTACCAGACAGATCCACCGTGAGAGTGACACATGGAACCTTGACTTGGTAGTCACAGTCAGCTCTCACAGTGATGGTGGTGAGTGTGATTCTTAGACCTGAAATCACTACACTCAACACATGTCATGGGGTACACTTTGACATCATCAAACGCAGTCTTGAAACATGGGTTGTTATAAAGGTGATGATTGGGTGGCTTTGACAAATGGGGCTTTTGAGGGGTGAGTGATAGATATGGGATTTTTCCCTCCTGAGGGAGTTTGATATCCTTGGCCACTTTATGAGTAGGATTGAGAAAGGCATGCACATGCACGTGTGAATCAATATGTGATATTGATGTCACACACATCTCACCCAGTCTGCTCTGAGATCAAGGAAATGAATGAATGTTGACAGGATGACTGTTCCATGCCTCGAGTTCATTCTAGACATCAGCGACAAAGGAATTATACATTCACTATAACACCATTCACGGATTGTAGGATTGGAAGTTTTTTTCCAACTTTCTATTTCACTTGGGTAGCATTGATGTGTGACTAGGCACCACTCTTTGCTTATGAAGTCATAGGTGTTATGGACTTTCACTGCCAACGTGAAATGGACCTGCAGGGTCACACACATAGGATTTAACTTGGAAAAGGAGTTTTGTCCACAAACAATGTTTAGATTGATTACTAAAGGAGTTTAGTAGTTCAATTAAACACTCAATTAATCGATAGCTCAATATCATAGTGTTCAAGGTGTTGGACTGATTGATTAGAGTATCAGATTGATTGAAACTACAATTGACTGATTCTGCACAATCTGTACTCCCAACCGATCGGCTCATGTGATGAACCGATCGGCTGAGCTTGGTGAACCGATCGGTTCAACTAGTGAGTCGATCAGCTCAAGTACAGGGTGAAATGATTGCTTCAAGTGTTGAAATGATCGATTCAACTGGTGCAACCGAGCAAGTTGGGAAAGTAGGATTGGTGAGAAATTTCCTTTCGTTTCACTTGCCCAATTTGATTGGAACAAGGATTGGTATTTGATACCAATTAGAAACAAAAGAAGGAAAGTCAATCGGGAACTGATCAGGACCACGAACCGACTGGTTCATGGGTCCCAACCGATCGATTGAGGTGTCAACCGACCAGCTCAGATCCCCAACCGACCATTTTAGTTATGAAACGATCGGTTCAGGTGACGAAGTTGGTTGTTTTGTGGAAAATCTCGAACCCTTCTACTCCTGCTATAGTCCCGCATTGCCAGGGATAGAGAACCCTGTCCCATGACCCTCCTATATACATAGGGGTATTGGGGGCTTCTCAAAGTACAACTCAGTGCAAACCAGTTGCTCTGCAAAGTTGTCGTTCTCTCTGGTTTTGGTAACCGAGAGAGCTCGAGCAAGTGCTACCCGATAAGGGAGGCACAACAAGGGAAAGACAACTGCAAAAAGCGACTGGTGGCAGGAGAGTGTGTTGGCGACTAGTACGCCGAAATGAGGGTGCGACTCCTTTAGATTCAATGTGGGACAAGGAGATCGAAGTTCCAAGCAGTCCATGTGGATGACTACAGAGGCGGGAGACCTCTGTCGCTCGGAGGACAACTGTTGATCCCGATAGTCCCGGTGAGACCAGGAGTCTTCAGTGTCAATGCGACCAGGAGCTGCACAAACATCGTCCAAGACCGGAGGTGAAGACTACGCAAGGCGCGAGGTACTGTCGTCGAGCAAGCCTCGGGACAAGGTATGCATCCACAAACTATCTTTCCTATTGTATAGACGTTGACGTGATTCCTTTTGTTCTGGGTTTTGGGGAGAAATTTTTTGTTTCTGCTGCTTCTCTGCCTCCTCAAAAACCCAACAGTGTTATCTGAGCCACGTGAACTGCTCTATATTTTAGGATTATCGATATTATCAATTTTGGTTTGTCGCCTTTATTTATTACATATGATGCGAATAAAATTGGCTTTATGCATGTCCAATCCGCAAATCCCTAATATACATATATGATATGTAATATTAATGCACTCGATACGCCTCACCCTTAAAAGAGTTTTGTGATGGATGTGTAGCATGGTTATGGCCTATAAACCCTATATCTGTTGTGGTTGTAAGTGGTTGCTTGCATCTCGGTCTGCGCACTAATTCCCTTTCTCCTATTCCTGATGTAACTCGAAACAATTTGAGATTTCTTTTCCTACCTTTGATCCCCCCGAATGTAAACTGGGGGTTCACAATTCAATTGTAAATAGGATAGATTTTATTTCTTGTTATGTCAAAGTACGATGGACAACCTGAGACGATCGGTTCAAGGAGTGAATCGATCGATTGGTGTTCCAGATGCCCAGTTCGAGGAGCGAGACGAGCGGGTGGTGACCTGAGGAGATGCATGACGACTAGTGAACCGGTCGGCAGGAGGTGCCAGTCGATCGGCTGGTGGCACCCGAACAACCAACTTGATGGCGAGCCGATCAGTCATGGAGATGAGCTGATCAAACCCAGAAAGGGAGGCACATATTTCATCTTGTACATGTTGCATGTGATGTAGACCTAGATGACCTCGATTCCTCTTGGCTCGAGGAATCACAATAGGATGGCCATAATCATTGCTTTTATCGTTTTGCATGTTTTCTGTGGGATATAGCATGTATATGATGCATACTATATATAGTGGTGATTGGATATGTATATGTATATAAAAACCAAATCTCTCATTAAATATTAAGTTTTAGATGCCTTCCAAATGTGACATATGTGAAAATATTGATCGACCAAGTGTGGGCATGACCTAGCATGGTGCACTGCCTATCTCGTGGAAGCGTGAAGGATGAATGTGTGGGTCTGCTCTAGCAGGGTGCATATTCATCGTGTTGGCTTTGGGTCGGACTTAACAAGGTGATCTAGATAGGATCTAGTACCTTGAGGCATGGAGATGATCATGGCAAAGAGTTTTACATCTTTCAAGAGTTGCATATGATGCAATTGGCAAGAGTTGCCTACCTGGGAGATCTGAGTTGTGGGTGACAACCCTAGTTGGTCCATGGCTCAGAGGATTTTAGGATCTTGACCCACTAGAAGATTGTACGCTGCAATCTTCCGAATTGATGGTGAGGGCTATCAATTTGAGTCAAAATAGTGGGAGCGGTAATTAATTAAAGGCCTAATTAACTATCGTCAAATTTTATTCAAATCAAATCAAAAGGGTTTTGACAAAATGTAATTTTCTCTTGTAGAATGGCAAAGGAATCATCTTTTAAAATGGGAAAATTAATTGAGAATAAATTCCATAACTGGTTGAGGACTGTGAGAAGTGTTCTGCACAATCCAGATATACCATGAGCCTTTGAATCCACTCTATGTCCGCTTAAAGCGTTGGTAAAGAAGAAAGAAAGTTCATTGATAGAGATCAATGGAACGAAAGGTAAAGGGGAGAAGGGTTCTCTCGC
Organism: Alisma plantago-aquatica; assembly: GCA_963693085.1. Taxonomy (NCBI): domain Eukaryota; kingdom Viridiplantae; phylum Streptophyta; class Magnoliopsida; order Alismatales; family Alismataceae; genus Alisma; species Alisma plantago-aquatica. The sequence goes on along the minus strand of OY856410.1, from coordinate 1,502,437,240 downwards.
CAAACCAATTTCTTCTACATGGAGAGGATGGAAGGAACGATGGAAGAAGAAGTCAGAGATAGAGATCTCTACTTCTGGTGTATACGTAATAGAGATTAACTTTACTACTTCTTCGTCATGGGTACTTGATACCGGATGCGGATCTCACATTTGTTCAAATGTGAAGGATCTTAAGAGAAGTAGGCCTTTGTGGAAAGGCGAGGTTGAACTACATGTTGCTAATGGGGCAAGAGTCTCTATCAGTGTCGTAGGAACCTATGAGTTAACTCTATCAAGTGGGCTAATAATAGAGTTGAATAACTTCTATTATGTACCAGCCATAAATAGGAATATCATTTCTGTCTCTTTTTTGGACAAAGATGGATTTGAATTTCTTATTAATAATGGAAAATGTTCCATTTCTAAAGATGGGATTTTTTATGGCAGTGCCCCAATGTCTTATGGTCTATACTTGATAGACTTGGAGACAAGTGTATACAACATAAACACAAAAAAGCAAAAACTCAAGGACTCAAACAAAACAAATCTTTGGCATTGTCGTCTAGGGCACATAAATGAGAAGCGCATTTCTAGACTCCATAAAGATGGTTATCTAGACTCTTTTGATTATGAATCAATAGAGACATGTGAATCTTGTTTATTGGACAAGATGACCAAGACTCCCTTTTCAGGTAAAGGTGAGAGAGCCAATGATTTATTAGGACTCATACATACTGATGTATGCGGGCCTTTTAGAACTAATGCCAGAAATGGGTGTCAGTACTTCATTACCTTCACTGATGATTTCAGTAGGTATGACTATGTGTACCTGATGAAGCATAAGTCAAAAACCCTTGAAAGGTTCAAGGATTTCATAAATGAAGTACAGAACCAACTTGGTAAAAGTATTAAGGAACTTCGATCCGATCGAGGTGGAGAATACTTAAGCCAGGAGTTTGAGGACCTTTTGCGAGTCTGTGGTATTGTATCACAATGGACTCCGCCTGGAACACCACAACATAACAGTGCGTCTGAAAGAAGGAATCACACATTGTTGGATATGGGGCGATCAATGATGAGTTTTGCTGATCTTCTGATTTCCTTCTGGGGTCATGCTCTTGAAACCGCCGCATTTACACTTAACCGTGTGCCATCTAAATTGGTTCAAAAGACACCATATGAGATATGGTATGGGAAGCGTCCTGATTTGTGTTTTATGAAGATTTGGGGTTGTGAGGCTTATGTCAAGAAAATGTTTCCTGATAAGCTTGGACCCAAATCCGATAAATGTTATTTTGTTGGATATCCCAAGGAAACGAGGGGATATTACTTATACCACCCTACTGACAACAAAGTGTTTGTTGCCAGGGATGTTGTATTCCTAGAGAGGGAATTTATTTCCAAAAGGAAGCAGTGGGAGGAATATAGAGCTTGAAGAGGTTCAAGCCCAACAAGAAAACATTGAATCGGTAGATGTACCAGAAGAAAATGTAGATTCACAAGGTGTTGTGGAATCTCAATCTCCTATGGAAACACAAGGACCTCATAGATCTAGTAGGACCCGCCTTAAACATGAGATGTTTTGATACCTTGTGACTCAGGAAGGTGGAGAGTTGATCATAGACGATGATCCAACTACCTAGGTAGAGGCTATGGAGGGACCAGATTCTGAGAAATGGCTTGAAGCCATGAGATCCGAGATTGAATCCATGTACTCCAACAAAGTATGGACTTTGGTCGAACCACCCGAAGGGGTAAAACCCATAGGGTGCAAGTGGGTCTTTAAGAAAAAGACCGACATGGATGGCAATGTGCAAACTTCTAAAGGCATATTGGTTGCAAAGGGATTTCGACAAGTTCAAGGTGTTGACTATGACGAAACCTTTTCCCCAGTTGCCATGATTAAGTCCATCAGGATCATGCTTGCCATTGCAGCTTATTATGACTATGAGATTTGGCAGATGGATGTTAAAACTGCATTCCTTAATGGGAATTTAAATGAGGATGTGTACATGACACAGCCTGAAGGTTTTGTAGATACAAAGAATGCCAATAAAGTCTGTAAGCTGCAAAGGTCAATCTATGGATTGAAGGAAGCATCTCAGAGTTGGAATCTTTGATTTGATGAGGAAGTCAAAGTGTTTAGATTTATTCAAAATGAAGATGAACCTTTTGTGTACAAGAAGGTTAGTGGGAGCTCGACCACATTCCTCATATTGTATGTGGATGACATACTTTTGATGGGGAATGATGTCTTAGCCTTAGAGAAGGTAAAGACTTGGCTTGGGAATACTTTCTCAATGAAGGACTTAGGAGAAGCATCCTACATTCTAGGAATTAAGATCTATAGAGATAGATCTAGAAGGCTTCTCAGACTAAGTCAGAGCACATACATTGACAAAGTGTTGAAGCGGTTCAGCATGGAGAACTCAAAGAGAGGCAACATCCCCATGCTACATGGAGTCACCGTCTCTAGAGCTCAATGTCCCCAATCTTGTGAAGAGAGGGAGCGTATGAAGGGGATCCCATATGCATCAGCCATCGGATCAATCATGTACGCTATGTTGTGCACATGCCCAGATGTCTCGTATGCTCTCAGCATGATGAGTAGGCACCAGTCAGATCATGGGGATGCTCACGACTGTGGATTAGTTTCTTGTTTACGGTGACGAGGAAGAGCTGGTTGTAAAGGGTTACACCGATGCAAGCTTCCAAACCGATAAAAATGATTACATATCGCAATTAGGATTTGTATTTTGCCTTAATAATGGAGTTGTGAGCTGGATGAGTTCCAAGCAAGAAACAGTTGCCGATTCTACTACAGAGGTCGAGTATATTGCTGCTTGACATGCAGCAAAGGAGGCTGTGTGGACCAGGAAGTTCATTTCTGAACTTGGTGTAGTTCCCAGTAGCTGTGATGAAATTGAGCTTTATTGTGACAATAATGGAGCTATTGCACAAGCTAAGGAACACAGATCACATCAGTGGTCCAAGCACATACTGCGGTGCTTCCATCTCATACGAGAGATCGTACAATAAGGAGATGTGAAGATTTGCAAAGTACCAACTGAAGACAACATAGTTGATCCACTGACTAAGGCCCTTTCTCAGCAGAAGCATGACGGTCATGCTAGGTCACAAGGACTAAGGTTCCTTGGTGACTGGCTCTAAGTGCAAGTGGGAGTCTGTTGGTATGTATGCCCATAGAGCAAGTCATATGATGATTGTAATGGGATACTTTGTGAATAATTTGAATAATAATAAAGGAAATTTCCGATCTGTATGTTTAAACTATTTATGAGATGATGGTGTAGCATGATAGATGTCTAAAGAATGGTTTTACTCAATGACGTATGCTTTTGGGTTCATGACCTAAACGATGAGATCATACGGATATTAAGAGTATACATTCTTGATTAGTCCCTAGTCGGTTGTTATTATGGAAATAACCATAGACATCAATAACACTGAAGACTAGATTGTGTGTTGGTTGATGATAGAATCTCATTATTCATGATATAATGATATCAAACCAAACACATAGGTACTTGTTAGAGAACAAGGTACCGGACAGACCCACCGTGAGAGTGACACATGGAACCTTGACTTGGTAGTCAAAGTCAGCTCTCACAGTGATGGTGGTGAGTGTGATTCTTAGACCTGAAATCACTACACTCAACACATGTCATTGGGTATACTTTGACATCATCAAACGCAATCCTGAAACATGGGTTGTTATAAAGGTGATGATTGGGTGGCTTTGACACATGGGGCTTTTGAGGGGTGAGTGATAGATATGGGATTTGTCCCTCCTGAGGGAGTTTGATATCCTTAGCCACTTGATGAGTAGGATTGAGAAAGGCATGCGCATGCACGTGTGAATCAATATGTGATATTGATGTCACACACATCTCACCCAGTCTGCTCTGAGATCAAGGAAATGAATGAATGTTGACAGGATGACTGTTCCATGCCTCGAGTTCATTCTGGACATCAGCGACAAAGGAATTATACATTCACTGTAACACCATTCACGGATTGTAGGATTGAAAGTTGTTCTCCAACTTTCTATTTCACTTGGGTAGCAGTGATGTGTGACTAGGCACCTCTCTTTTCTTGTGAAGTCATAAGTGTTATGGACTTTCACTACCAACGTTAAATGGACCTGCAGGGTCACACATAGGATTTAACCTGGAAAAGGAGTTTTGTCCACAAACAATGTTTAGATTGATTACTAAAGGAGTTTAGTAGTTTAATTAAACACTCAATTAATCGATAGCTCAATATCATAGTGTTCAAGGTGTTGGACTGATTGATTTGAGTATTGGATTGATTGAAACTGCAATTGACTAATTCTGCACAATTTGCACTCCCAACCAATCGGCTCATGTGATGAACCGATCGACTGAGCTTGGTGAACCGATCAGTTCAACTGGTGAGTAGATCGGCTCAAGGACAGGGTGAAATGATTTCTTCAAGTGTTGAAACGATTGATTCAATTGGTGCAACCGAGCAAGTTGGGAAAGTAGGATTGGTGAGAAATTTCCTTTCGTTTCACTTACCCAATTTGATTGAAACAAGGATTGGTATTTGATACCAATTAGAAACAAAAGAAGGAAAGTCAATTGGGAACTGATCAGGACCACAAACCGACCAGTTCAGAAGTGAATCGAACAGTTCATGGGTCCCAACCGATCGGTTGAGGTGTCAACCGACCGACTCAGATCCCCAACTGACCGTTTCAGTTGTGAAACGATCGGTTCATGTGACACAGTTGGTTGTTTTGTGGAAAATCTCGAACTCTTCTACTCCTGCTTTAGTCCCGCATTGCCAGTGATAGAGAACACTGTCCCATGACCCTCCTATATATATAGGGGTATTGGGGGCTTCTCAAAGTACAACTCAGTGCAAACCAGATGCTTTGCAAAGTTGTCGTTCTCTCTGGTTTTGGTAACCGAGAGAGCCCGAGCAAGTGCTACCCGATAAGGGAGGCACAACAAGGGAAATCCAACTACAGAAAGCGACTGGTGGCAGGGGAGTGTGTTGGCGACTAGTACGCCGACAGGAGGGTGCAACTCCTTTCGATTCCTTGTGGGACAAGGAGATCGGAGTTCCAGGCAGTCCATGTGGACGACTGCAGAGGCGGGAGACCTCTGTCGCTCGGAGGACAACTGTCGATCCCGACAATCCCGGTGAGACCAGGAGTCTTCAATCCCGGTGCGACCAGGAGCTGCACAGACACCGTCCCAGACTAGAGGTGAAGACCGTGCAAGGCATGAGGTACTGTCACCGAGCAAGCCTCAGGACAAGGTATGCATTCACAAACCATCTTTCCTATTGTATAGACGTGGACGTGATTCCTTTTGTTCTGGGTTTTGGGGAGAAATTTTTTGTTTCCGCTGCTTCTCTGCCTCCTCAAAAACCCAACACATGACATCTTAAAAACATGCAAGGGTATGCTAGCTCTTTCTCCTCTACTAGCTCTTCTAATGTTGCATCTAGCTTTTTTCTTAAGACTCATCAATTAACAGGTCAGATAATACAAAACGTGCCGAATAGAGCTATCAAAATGATGGATTTTAAAGGATGGTCAGTTCCAAGAAGTAAAAGCATATACAAAAAATAGATCATAAAAGTTATTCAATCACCATAAGAAAATAAACTTTAATATATACATAAGTTGATGAAAGGAGAATTGTGAATCAAGAAAAACATTGAAAAGGTCACTAACCGCAAAGACATTTTTTTGCATTATAGAGATAACACCAATAAGAATGACAGTAAGTTGAAATAATATTGTGTGGTAGGTATATTCAGCTTTATTAAAATTCATCAATGGACTAACTTAAGGATGGGAAAATGTTTACCTTGGACAATGGTCTATTTGCCATTCTCACATGTCGCTGGGAAAGAATACATCAACTGAATAGGAACATAGTCAGATTCATCCAAATATATATCCATAGATATAGGTTCCCTGCTAATATTATTTTCTCCAGACAAAAAATGTTGGATTATAAAAAAAATTATAAAAAGAAAACTACATAATAAAGCTATTAACATCAGAAGTTCCAAGGACCCAGTCAATGATATGTTCACATAAAGAACTAGAAACGAATAGTGCATTGGAGAGATCTCTTGCCTTAATAATAGCAGTACTATGCTGCTGAATATTCTTGATAAATTCACCGTTTATCCTGCAAGCATATATTGTATTATAAGACATGCTAGAGATTCATTGAGATGTTAGATAAGTATTGCAATTCAAAGAAAATTATCCTCATATATGTAAAGGTCCCTCACCACTCGTGTCGGAAATGAGCTCTTTAACAGACGGTCTCGCTAATAGTTATAGGGAACTGAGTTGAAGAATGATTCGCCCATATAATTAAGTTCTCAACATAAGAAACATAAAGTCCAAAATGCTTAGAATATTTATATGGTGAATTGGAAAAAATATCAAGGTCAAATGATAAAGCCTCCATTTACAATTAAAACACTTGATATATAAGTCTGACATGTCTGCATTTCCACATCAATTAAATATCAAGAAATTATATTTCGATCTTGTAATTGGAGAAAGACCCCAAATCCAGCTGTGTAGGTCACGTTAGCCTCCTTCTATGGAATTCTGACTTGTCGTAGAATTAGTTGAACTTAATGTACGTAGGGAACTTCATATTACAAGCTTACTAGGAAATTTGAATCATGATGATTAGATTATCGTTGTTGCAATCTGAAACTACATATCATGAACGCTCAATACAGAAGAGATATTTACTAAGTTAATGGTTGCATTCTATGGGCTATGGTGGCATTGATACAAATGCATTTAGTCACACAGTAATTATAGAAATTTCTTATATATATGTTAAGTATTGCAAGACTTTGAATTTGGTGTGGCAATTGATTTATTTAGTAGAATGAGCGTCGATAACTCTAGGAATATATTTGGAAAACAAAGGCAAGGATAAGATAGAGAAACAAATGCTTACTCCCCAATAAAATAGGAAAAATGTGAACTTTTCAAGTGCTCGCAAGTCTCAAGTAAATAGATAATTTTGTACTTTTTCACACCAACTCTAGAACTTTAAATGGAACCTATAACGTTTAGGGAATGCCATGGGATCAACAACAAATAATATGCATGGGACTCCAAAATAACTTGATGCTTTCAAGGGATCCTAAGCACCCCTTTTAGTTGTTGCAGTATAGCAACAAGTTGGCATGAACATAAAGAAAATAGGTGAAGGGAGTAGTCGAATTCCCATTTGGCAGAATTTGAAATAGCTCAACTATTTTCTCTGCTATATGTCGTGTTGAACATGTTAACTTCAGTTCCATAAGATAAGCAAAATGGATGGCCTTCTTATGGAATCATATTTTATTCTTAGAGTAGTTTTGTTTAACTCTCAATGACACGTGAATGTATTACCGGTGGAAACTTGGTTGTTATAACATCAATGATAAATAGTTATACGAGAAAAAGAGACCGATGGTAGGGTTTGGAGCTCGCGGCGGTGGCCGCGGAGGCCGGGGTACAGGTCGACCCCCCTCGCAACAACGCCCACCCACCCCACCATCATCCATCCCTAAGAATGGAGATCCAGTGCCCGGCATGCAGATCGAAGAGAAGGAAGCACGAACGGACGAGCCCCAGAAGGACACCACCATCAAGTCATATAAAGACATGGTGATCAACCGCATAAACAAGATCTCGTCTGGCCAATTGCAGGTCTCACCGGATCTCCAACAAGCTGATGACATCCGTGTGAATAAAAGCGGAAGCCTCCCTGCGATCACCGTTAATCAAGACAGGCTGCTAAATCTCCTCGAACCGTGGAAACACACAGTCGTTATAAAGGTCATCGGCACCTCTGTAGGTTTTCAAGTTCTGATGAACTGGATCGCCATCATGTGACAACTCACCAGTGAATTCCAGGCCATTGACCTTGATATGGGATATTATATCATACAGCTCGCAAACAACGACGATTTTGTCTGAGCCATGACGGGAGGCCCATGGATGATTTTTAATCACTACCTCTCCGTCCAGTCCTAGTCGCCGGCGTTCCGAACCCCGGACCCGATCCCCAGGAAACTGGTGGTCTGGGCTGAAAACTACTAGAGGGGGGTGAATAGAGTTTTATAGAGATTTTAATAATTAATTAAACTCAAACAACCACAATGAAAATATTGGACAAGGAGACACAGGGTTTAGAGTGGTTCCAACTATAGCAAATACTATAGCCGTCAGTCCACTACCCGGTTGCTTACCCAACTGGGATTTGAAAAGAAATTTATTTTATTACCTCGCAAGGACTTTACATAAAATACAATTTCTTTTCCCAAACCCTTCAAGCAGCCTTCACCTAGAAGTAATCGCCCAACCTTGAAGCAGCCTTCCCTTGAAGTAGATGCACCAACTCCCGTTGCACCAGCCTTCTGAAGTAGCTTCCCGTGCGATAGCCTTCTTGAAGTAGCTTGAAGTCCCCTTCTCCACCTGAGAAGTCAACCCTCTCCAATCCGCAGCCTCCAACCCTAGGAGTAGCAAGGAGAGTACAAAAGATAACAAGGAACAAGAAGGAAAATAGAAATTACAATATCGTTGTAAGCACAAGGCTTGATTTTCCTATATCAAGCGTTTATATCTCCTAACCAATGTGTATGACAATGTGATTGTAGTGGATAGGAGATACTAGCCTATAGGACACGAAATGGGAGCAATAGGAATGAATGGCAAGTGTAGGAATTGCTCTATTGCTCTAAAACAGATTGCAAGTGTGTATTCAAGCTCAAGTATATCACAAGTATAGCTTGGGTGTCTTTTGGTGTCCTAAGGCATTTCCTATTTATAGGAGTGGCCTATGAATACTTAAGGACGTTCTAGACAACTTCTAGGGGCTTCTAAGTGCTTAACTAGCCGTTAGATATAAGTTAAGTGCATTAGTAACGGCTAGTTGCTTTATTCTGCAGTTGCTGTCAGAGACCATCTCGGTCGACAATTTGTCGACCGAGATACCTACTCGGTCAAAGTTTTGTCGACCGACAGGCTCTCTGGATCAACGTTCATTTGCAACTGCCAACAACCTTGTCAGCTGTGTCTAACGGCTACTTGGGTCAATCTCGGTCGAGAAGTTTGTCGACCGAGAGTGTCTCGGTCGAGGAGTGTGGTCGACCAAGATTGACTCTGTTTTCAATCTTTTAATTAACCACTAAGCATGTGTATGAGTGTGCATATGTGATCCTATTTGAAGGGGATGACCTATCTAAGTGTGGTGATTAGCTAGGAAGATCCAACGCTTGATTTACATGCAATCTAAGTACTTGTACATTATATATTTGTACAAGTTTTTACAACAGTGATTACATTGCATGGAAATATAAATATGTAAGCTCTTTGGATTTTCCCTAGTTACTTTGTCATCCACCTTAATCCTGCACACTCAAGTAGCACGTTAGATCAACAAGAATGAAATGTTTGTCATCATCGAAACAAAGGGATTTATTATAATGTCCAATTTATCCAACAATCTCCCCCTTTTTGAAGATGACAAACATTTCCTAAAATATGAAATAAGGAAATATAAAGCATGTGAGTTTCATACCTGAAAATTACCTTTTGTAGCCGTTTATGTTTTGCAAGGGAGTGCTGGCCAAGATGTGATGAAACTCATTTATATTTTTGATTTTTATATTCTTTCTCCCCCTTTGTCATTTCAAAAAGATATCCAAGTTGAATATTTTATTTTTCTTCTCCCCCTTAATATAATGCTCCCCCTTAACTAGATATCCTATTAGAAGCATGGATTTGTATCTAATTTATCCACAATTTGTTTCTCAATCATTTGCAAAGGATGTTAAACCTTGAAATGATATGAGATTCCCTTAAGCGTATGATGAATATATATTGATTTCTCATTTATCAAAGGATGTTAAGCCCTAGATTAAATGAGAATCCTCTAAGCTTAGAGTACATAAAAAATGTCTCCATCCAAATGCAAGGGATGTTAAGCCCTGTTTTGGGTAGAGAGTTCCTTCAGGTACAAGATACCATTCATAAATTTCTTGACAATTTTCAGCTACACATGGTGGTTACAATGTTTTTGTAAGCTTCTTCAATCAAATGGTCAAAGTTTTTATGATCTCCTCCTTAGTCTTATGCTTTGCTCCCCCTTAGATAGATATCTCAAATGAAAGTTTGAGTATTAAGCAAAAATTGTAGATGATCTCCAAGATTTAACAAAGATGTATGCAATTTATGTCAGTCTGGAAAACAGAAACCCAGTCGGTCGACAATTGCTCGACCGACAGTGTTCTCGGTCGACTAGTTTCTCGACCGAGGATGTTTCTGGAGAACTGTTTTGTCATTTGTCAATTTTGCCACAGTTTTAATAATTGCATGTTTTAATTATTACTCCCGTTGTTTGTTATGCTCTACAATAATGAACTTATAATCCATATTTTTGAAGATGTCTTATATGAGAAAAAAAATAACCATTTGAATCAAGCAAAGATGGCAAACTTCATTCAATAGCATGGAAAAATATTACAATCATATAGAAATGACCAATTTATTACAATCATTGTCATTACAACTAGTACAACTCCAACACTTCACTGGAAAGATTTAAGAATTACATCGATGTTCGAATCTTTCCCAAGGAATGGCTCGGCTCCATAATATTTGACCAGAGTTTGCCAATCTAAAGCACCTGTCGTAGTTAACGCAGATGCTTCCAGAAATGTGGGAACTCGGTCAAATCGGAAGTGAGCAACTATATCTTGCAATTGTATGGAGGAAAATTGAGTGTGTGCAGGATCCATTGATGGTGGAGGTGGAGGTTGATAGTAGTTGTATGAAGGGTTAAATGGGTTGAGCATGCCAGGATTTAAGGAATGCGGATATTCATCGGTTTGGCTCGGAGAAAGATTTTGCATTCTTTGATTCAAGTATGTCATGGCATGGTGGGTATAGTTGAGTTGGTTACTAAGATGATATTGGGAGCCGACAAGATAAGTGAGAGTATTTTGGATGGGATCAACAGAAAGATTAGTAGGAGGAGGGGGTGGTGGTATATCTTGATGTGATGATTCTCCTTCTACTCTTGCCCTTTTATGACCAAAGTCAATCCCCATCTTCTCTACGGTATTCTTACTTATCTTTGGTGGTGTACGCTCCCATATATACCCCATATCTTCAATTTGTAACTTAAGACAATGTTGAGTGATCTGGCATACAAAATCGACATACGGTGGATTGCCAGAAAACTCAAGCATGTTTTTAAGTATTAACCGAATGAAGTTTGTAGGGATTTCTTTTATGATAGCATAAATTAGACACATGCGGAAAATAGGAACCTCAGATTTATTGGCTCTAGGATGTATGTTGGTGGAAACAATGAGGTTTACTATCCTACATGTAGGTTTCAGGTTTATTGCATAATAAGTTCCCCTATCTTCATGACACGTGGTATTGGTTTGAAATATGGCTCTTTTTATATCACTAAAGTTAGTGGAATGGTCATCATGGGATAATAAATTTAGTGGATTGCCGGTGGTAAGGTCAAGGAAATCTTGGTATTCATCTATATCAATTTCTAGCATATCAAGAATATCCCCTTCGGAAAATTTAAAACTACGCCCATTGACCATGGTGTAGAAGAATGTGGTTTCATTTTCGGTGTGGGATAAGAGATTGGCATAGAATTCATTGACTACCTTAGTGGAATATGAAGGAAAAGAAGGATAGATGAAGTCCTTCAGCTTCTGCACTCCAAAGAGATTCTCGAGATCGACTATGTTGATGAAGTCCATAGCTTCGACCGGGCGTCGGGGAAGAGGAGCTTTAGAGGAAAGCCGTAGATATCTATCTCCAGCATCTCCGTCGACGAAGGCGATGTCATTGATGATCGTCAGTGGCGGAGTGGCTTCCCGATCTTCTCTTCTTTTTCTTCCGGCGACTTTCTTCTTCCCACGGACAGCTGATGATGAGGCCATTTGTGTTTCTTGAGAGTGGAGAAGAAGCAAGGAAGATTGGAGGATAAGAATGCTGAATGTTTGCACGAGAATGCACTAGAGATGGACTATGGAGGCAAGGAAATGCAAGTGTGAGTAAGTGACCCATTTTTGCTCCTATTTATAGCATTCCAGCGACCTGGTCGGTCGACGACTCGTCGACCGAGCGTCCGCAACGATCGAGTTGCAGACGCGCCACTTGGTTCCCCAACGGTAAAGAAAACGGTCATAACGGTCGGGTTACAACGGTCGTATTCAACGGCTATTTCTCGGTCGAGCACTTGTCGACCGACTTTGTCTCGGTCGAGCATTGTTCGACCGACAGTTCGTCCGCTATTGAGTTTGTTTAGAATTTGTCGGTCGAGAGAGATGGGCTGACCGAGCGGTTCTCGGTCGACGAATTCGTCGACCGACAGACTTACTGAGTTCAACTTTTGAGACTGAATTTTAATGCAAATCATAGATCATTTTTGTAGAGCATATATATGGATATTCCGAGGGAGTAATATTGTTTTGTTTTTGACAATTTTTAAGGCTTTAAATTTTGATTCTATTAAAAATATGCTAAGATTAAGTCTAATAAATTGATGTCCAAATAAACAATCTTTTGTCAAAGATTATTTTAGGTCGCCCTTGACTATGACCGTGGCGCCCCTTGGTCAAATTTTATTTTAACCAAGAGGCATATTCTGCAGGTTTCCAGGATAAACATTCATATACGAAGTATAAGTTCTGCATATAGCTTACGAGTATAAATTTGAGGCTCATTAAAGTGTACCAATTATGAGAAATTAATAAGGGCATCAAATATGATGAAGTATATTCAAGAATAATATCCATTCATGAATTACAGATTATTTTGGATAGACTAATTCAAATATGATGAAGCATATTAAGTGATGCTTAATATAAGAGCACAATGAATATTTTCAAAAAATCAATTTGAAACATTTTATTCATTTCAAGTATAAAAGCATGATTAAATAGGAATTTTCTTTAATCTAAGCATTATCAATCAATATTTATTCCATATAATCTTTCAAGAATAATTTCCACATATAGTGTAACACTGTAACTTAAAAATTTTACAGCAGTAAAAAATCAGTGATATGCTCGGTCGACAATTTCTCGACCGAGGTTCACTCGGTCGACAACTTCTCGACCGATCAATTTTCTGGAAAACTTTCAGAAATTTATTTCAAGTGCACTATAGGCTGTATCTAATTCAACTATTTCAAAGGTCAGTTTGTGATAAGACATATGTGTATCAAAGTGATATTTAAATTAAATTTTTGATTTTGTTATCCCTATATGTTAAGTTGAGATAGTCATAAGGATATGCAAATTAAGATTTTTGGTCATATCTCAACTTAGTCTAATCAATTTAATTTGGGGGTTTTGGAACCCATACCATCTCAACATTCTTTTTCTTGTATGGGCATGAAAAACAATAATGTCCAAGGCGTGAGCAATAATGGCAACAAATTGAATCAACCTCAAGCCTTTTTCTATGATTTTGCCCTGTGTTGTCATTTGGTGAGGGTGTCCTTTTGGGTACATATATGGGTTGATAGGTTTGTGGCTTACTCCGACTAGGTTGTTGATGTGATTTTTCTTTAGGTTTATAACCTAGTCCTCTTCTCCCTATTTGATGATAGGAATTATCCAATATTCTATCAAGGATTCCATTGTTGTTTAACCTACTAACTTCTCGTTGTAACTTAACGATCTCATCCATTCTTTTCTTAATATCTAGTTTTGCTTGATCTAGATTGGATGATAAAGAATTTCTTTCTTTTACTATATTGTCATAATCTACATGGTTGCACAATAATGGTTGTTTCTGAAGATCGTTTACTTGAGTCTGTAAGTTTGAATTTTCAACAGAAAGGAGCTTGCAATCGGCTTCCATAGATTTTAACTTCAGATCAGAAAATTTATTTCCCTCTTTAAGATTCTCATTTTCAGATGCAAGAGCAAGAAGTTTAACATTTAGATCATCATTTTCTTTATTTGATTTCTTTAATTTCCTTTTGCACTCAACATATTTATTATGTGTTTCTTCAATAATAGCAACTAATTCTTCTTTAGATAAATCAAAAAGACTTACCTCTTCTTCTTCTTCTTCTTCACTAGTTGTAGCAATAAGGCATTCTTTGTGCTTATCCTCTTCCTTTGATCTCCATGGGCATCCGGTTGTTTTGTGATTTGTTCCTAAACACCAATTGCAGCATGTAGTGGTTTCGTTCAAGCACTTTTCACCATTTCCCTCCATTCTTCAAGACCTGGTTAGGGTTCCTTGAAGCCTGCTCTGATACCAATTGAAAACTACTAGAGGGGGGGTGAATAGAGTTTTATAGAGATTTTAATAATTAATTAAACTCAAACAACCACAATGAAAATATTGGACAAGGAGACACAGGGTTTAGAGTGGTTCCAACTATAGCAAATACTATAGCCATCAGTCCACTATCCGGTTGCTTACCCAACCGGGATTTGAAAAGAAATTTATTTTATTACCTCGCAAGGACTTTACATAAAATACAATTTCTTTTCCCAAACCCTTCAAGCAGCCTTCACCTAGAAGTAATCGCCCAACCTTGAAGCAGCCTTCCCTTGAAGTAGATGCACCAACTCCCGTTGCACCAGCCTTCTGAAGTAGCTTCCCGTGCGATAGCCTTCTTGAAGTAGCTTGAAGTCCCCTTCTCCACCTGAGAAGTCAACCCTCTCCAATCCGCAGCCTCCAACCCTAGGAGTAGCAAGGAGAGTACAAAAGATAACAAGGAACAAGAAGGAAAATAGAAATTACAATACCGTTGTAAGCACAAGGCTTGATTTTCCTATATCAAGCGTTTATATCTCCTAACCAATGTGTATGACAATGTGATTGTAGTGGATAGGAGATACTAGCATATAGGACACGAAATGGGAGCAATAGGAATGAATGGCAAGTGTAGGAATTGCTCTATTGCTCTAAAACAGATTGCAAGTGTGTATTCAAGCTCAAGTATATCGCAAGTATAGCTTGGGTGTCTTTTGGTGTCCTAAGGCATGTCCTATTTATAGGAGTGGCCTATGAATACTTAAGGACGTTCTAGACAACTTCTAGGGGCTTCTAAGTGCTTAACTAGCCGTTAGATATAAGTTAAGTGCATTAGTAACGACTAGTTGCTTTATTCTGCAGTTGCTGTCAGAGACCATCTCGGTCAACAATTTGTCGACCGAGATACCTACTCGGTCGAAGTTTTGTCGACCGACAGGCTCTCTGGATCAACGTTCATTTGCAACTGCCAACAACCTTGTCAGCTGTGTCTAACGGCTACTTGGGTCAATCTCGGTCGAGAAGTTTGTCGACCGAGAGTGTCTCGGTCGAGGAGTGTAGTCGACCAAGATTGACTCTATTTTCAATCTTTTAATTAACCACTAAGCATGTGTATGAGTGTGCATATGTGATCCTATTTGAAGGGGATGACCTATCTAAGTGTGGTGATTAGCTAGGAAGATCCAACGCTTGATTTACATGCAATCTAAGTACTTGTACATTATATATTTGTACAAGTTTTTACAACAGTGATTACATTGCATGGAAATATAAATATGTAAGCTCTTTGGATTTTCCCTAGTTACTTTGTCATCCACCTTAATCCTGCACACTCAAGTAGCACGTTAGATCAACAAGAATGAAATGTTTGTCATCATCGAAACAAAGGGATTTATTATAATGTCCAATTTATCCAACATGGGCGAGGATAGCGGACATTCCCATCTACCTATACCAAAACCTACTACTCGAAAGCATCGGCAACCTGTTTGAGCAGACCATAAAGATTGACACAACAACACAGCAAGGTTATCGGGGCAAGTTTGTGCACATCGCTGTCGAAGTCGACACCGACACCCCCTTGCTCCCAGCCCTCTGCCTGAACGGCGCACAATATAGGTTGGAGTACGAAAACCTTCCCAATCTATGCATGAAGTGTGGTCACATAGGGCACGTGACCGGCCTAAATCGTGCGTCCAAAATTGGAGGCGGATTTGAGGTAGTCGAGCTTTTACATTTATAAACCCGAATCCTTCTAGGCCGCCGCAACTTTGCTCACGGGATCGAAGTAGTCATACGGGGTCGAACACAGGGACAAGGGGGTAGTGTTGAGAACCATAAATCAACATGCTACACTCTGGTAGGTATAAAGAGATATAAATTCCCGAAAGGGAACGGTAAGATGTCACGAAATAAACAAGAAAACTATCTCCAAATGGAGCTACAAGAGAGATTTAAGGTTTTAGGAATTTAGCAGTTTTTAGGGGTTTTCATGCAACAGAAGCAGAAAGATAAAGACTAGAGCTCAGGCCAGGTTCGGAGGATAAGACTGTAGTAAAACAAGCGGTAGCGGTAACACCTTGCACCCCTCCTCTCAGAGCGGGTACCTCTAACCTCTACATCAACACCCCTCTCGAGGTTGTTGGGCTTCAGTTAGAGTGGAATGTTATAGAAAACAGCTCCGTTCCAGACACTCTCGTACTCCAGAATCGGACCAAACGCTAGAGCCACAACACAATTCTCGAAGTTGTTGCGACGGGAAAACAGTTCGGTAGCTAATCGAAACGCGATCCAAATCATGCAAGCTAGGGTTCGGATATTAAACAGAGCAGTCATCCAACATTGTACACCAAGCATAGAGCAACAAGTAATTGAATCTTTCTATTTCCATAAACATTTAAAGGTCTTAATACATTGCATAAACAAAGAATTAAATAACATAATTAAAAGATAGGTGTCGCCTCCTTGATGTAGAAGGGCGACAGGGTGCTGTAGCTCTCATGCCCGATATCGGTCAGAGGCCTAGCCCGATACAGAGGTGTCGGGCGACACACCCTCTCGGGCGGCACGCGCCGACTGGCGACTGCATTGGTCAAGGGCTCTGGCCGATACGCTCATGTCGGACGACACACCCTCTCGGGCGGCACGTTCGATAGACTAAGCGTATCAGGTTGATATCGTGTCGGGCTAAGAGCTAAGCATTATTGATGTCGGTCACTTGTGTCGGGCAGTGATGTCGGCCGATATCGGCCCGTAGTGTCGCCCGGGACGGTTCTAGGTGAACTGTCCCCTCCCTCTCGGGATGAGGAGAAGCTCACCCAGTGTCGCCTGAGATGAACACTGGGGCACGATACGGGTGCTCTCAGAGTTTCCTCACTCAAGCTCCGAATGTGAACTGTTCCGACCTGTGCGAGCCGTCTTTTCGGCTCCCTGTAGCTGCTATTTATAGTCAGCTGGTTGGTGGGAAGACATGGTGCTCGAAGCGCCACGTAGCTCTCTTGTACGCCGGTCGATGGAGATGGACGACCGATACAAGCATTTCTCAGCGCAAGGTGCTGGCTATTGGTCACGTGGCAGGCGGCACGCCTGTCGGTGGGTGGCTGTGTCGCCCGACGAGCTGGGTCGTCGAGGCGGCTTTGGCTCCCTGTCGGATATAAGGTGTGTCGGCCGGCACGTTCCTGTCGCGTGGCATCTCCTCATCGAGCGTCTTTGTGTCGCCCAGCCCGTGTCGGGCAGAGGCTGTGTCGGGCGTCAGGGAGGTCGAGACGGGTCTGGACTTATTCATGGGCTGGAATCGGCCTTATTGCACAAAAGCGAGGAAAATTTTGTAAAAGATAGGAAAATCGGAGTAAGAGAATTGGTTGGTCAATTATTGCGAAAATGCTAACAAAATAGAGGAAAATAGCAGAAAAAGGGCAGTTTTGATAACAAAATAAAGGGAAAAAACGTCACAAAAACTGATGTTATCAACTCCCCCAAACTTAGCGTTTTGATTGTCCTCAATCAATATTTAAACTATATTTTTGTGATGCTTCTTTTTGCTCGGATAACTTTCAGGCCAAGAGGTAAAACAAGTGTAGTAATGCCTTTAGAGATAATGGTGCTTCACTCAAACAAAAGACTACGCGTTTCCTAGCCTTATTATTTAAATAAAATTTTTCTCTACAGCTTCAGCGAGACTTTGTTGTATGATTCTGAAGTTAGCTTACGCACCAAACAACTTTATTTTCAGGGCAGAAAGTTGTGTATAGGGTAGGCTAAGGCTTTTTGGGTTTTTCATTCTTGTTTCCCATCAGTCCATCCAGGTAAGGGTCCGTTAACGGGTAAGTGGTCCCTGCAGTCCAAGCCAGTTGGCTTTAGAGCAGTGATTTCACATCCTACGTACCACTGCCCCAGATCTACCATGCCTAAAGATGGGTACTTTTGGAAAACAAGCGGGTTTATATATATATATATATATATATATATATATATATTTGGGCACAACTCTCATGCTTTTATTCACACTCATAAGGCTTCTCTCTCTTTTTGGGATTTTCGTTGGGTACAGGGGAAACAAAGAGATTTCCGCTGTTTGGGTAGCTTTTTCCTTCTCCATACTTATCTCTTAGCTGTTCGCGAGATTATTATATTTTTGAAATTTTTGTCATGGCAACGTATACTCTTTTGTTCGTTTGGAGCAACATTATCAAAAAGATATAACAAGACTTGCATCACATTTAGCACAAAGAAAATAAACTTTGCAAAAAGTAACAACATATTTTCATTATTATTACAGCAACTTTGTACATATGCATAGGGGTGATATAGACAAAAGAATTTTTCAAAATTTTCAAAATTTTGGTATGAAAACGTATATGTACAAAACTGAAAGTGTATATGTACGTAAAAGAATAACGAATATGGGACAAAAAGAATGAAATAAAAAAGTGGAAGAGGAAGGAAATTTGTACCTCCCTCACTAGAACATGGTACCCCCCCCCCAAACTTATTCCACACTCTATCCCCAGAGTTGTGAAGTAGATAAGGTGAGGTGATGTTTATTCCAGTGAGGTCGCGCCTGCGTTAGAGAGGAGCTCCCACACATATTCTCCTCGTTTGCTGTGGTATCCTATGTGTTGGAGCTGGTCAGGCGTCGCTTCATTTGCCATCCACTCCAGGACGAAGATGCCGCAGTTGTTGGATAAGGCAACTTGCTGCGGACTGTGGTGGCAGAACTAGAGTCCGTGCCATGTGCCTCCTTGTATGTTCAGGAATGGATCGATCATCTTTGACACTTCGTCGTAACATTTTTGAACTTTTTGAAAGAGAGGCCCTCGGGTAACTCTTTTAACTCTGGTTTTGGTCCGGGTGTCTTCTCCTGAGGTTCTCCTTCAAGAGAGACATACATCGCAGACTCTACCGCCACATCTTCCTCTGAGAAGCCTTCCTCAGAAAGGCTGAGAAGGTCGAGATGCTTTGCGACCTCAGGATCTTCGAGGTCAGAATCTTTACAGTTTATAGCCCTCAAGAGGGGGTCTACTGTCCGGAAGTCCTCCTCTATCTCCATGCAGAATTTATTGTAGCTATCTGCGAACTGTGCTGATTCAGAGATGGACGGTCCCCTCATTATTTCTTTCAGCTTGAAGTCCATGTGGTCGTTTCCGACCCTTAAGGTGATCATCCCCTCGGAAACATCAATTAGCGCTCTTCTTGTTTCCAAGAAGGGGCGCCCAAAGATGATCGGGCACCGGGGGTCTTCAGTTGTATCCATGACTACTATATCGCAAGGGATGAAGAAATCACCAACCCTTGTCGGCACATCTTCGACAATGCCAACGGGTCTCTTAAAGGTGTGGTCCGCCAGTTGAATCCGCATGCTGGTTCCAACCATGTCGGTCAAGCCCACCCTTCGTGCGAAACTTAGAGGCATGAGGCTAATGCTTGCCCCCAAGTCCTCTAGGCCTTTGCGCTCGACGTTGTCCCCGATGGCGAAAGGGATTGTGAAAGCTCCGGGATCCCTTCTCTTATTTGGTAAGTCGGGTTTGAGAAAGGCGGACGAGGCGGAAGCTAGCTGCACTGTCTATATCCTTCCTCCCCTTCTCTTCTTCGTGATAAGGTCCTTGAGGAACTTGGCGTACGTAGGCATCTCCTCCAGGGCGTCAAGGAAGGGGACTTCAAGATGCAGTTTTCTGATCGAGTCCATGAACCTTTCGTGACGCTTCTTCAGATTCGCCTTTATTAGTTTGTACAGGAACGAGATCCTAGGAGCGTAGGCATTCCTTCTGCCAGGTAGCTCCTCAGGGGAACCTTGCGCAGACTCCCGAACGTCTGCCTATCTTTCTTCTCCTTCTGCTGGATCTGCACCCTCAGGCCTTTGCTCGGGCTCGGGCCTGGCTTCATCAGGGAACTCGAGCGTCCTTCCAGACCTCAGAACTGCCATTACGGCAGATTCAGGGGGTGGGGGTGCTTTTATTGCAGGATTCTTCATCAGAGAAGCCATCTGGGTCAGTCGCTGATCAACCTCGCGCTGGCGCGTCTGCAAGCTGGCCATCTGGCACTGCATTGAATCCAGAGCCCCAGGGCTAGGGAGCGTGTTCTGCACCAGTCGGCTGATGATGGCATCCTGTCTCTTTATATAGGCAGAAAGCTGGTCAACCAAGTTAGGCTGGCTTGACCTCTTGCCCTTGCCCTGACACTCATCCGCAGAAAGGGACTGCTCGCAGCGAGACATGTCTCAAAGCTTGGCGGGACAAGTCGCAGATCTTCAGAGTTTCTGAAAAGGCATGGAAAATCAAGTTTAGAAAATTGAAATTTTTATTTAAAGCAAAGTATAATGCTACGAAAAGAAAAAGGAAAAAGAGTGCTGTCAAGCTTATCTCTAAGCTTGAGACACATGAGTGTAGTTAGTGGATTCAGGTTTGTCTTACAGTACCGCTATTGCCTTGTCCCCGACAACGGCGCCAAAAAGTTGACCGGCCTAAATCGCGCGTCCAAAATTGGAGGCGGATTTGAGGTAGTCGAGCTTTTACATTTATAAACCCGAATCCTTCTAGGCCCCCGCAACTTTGCTCACGGGGTCGAAGTAGTCATACGGGGTCGAACACAGGGACAAGGGGGTAGTGTTGAGAACCATAAATCGACACGCTACACTCTGGTAGGTATAAAGAGATATAAATTCTCGAAAGGGAACAGTAAGATGTCACGAAATAAACAAGAAAACTATCTCCAAATGGAGCTACAAGAGAGATTTAAGGTTTTAGGCATTTAGCAGTTTTTAGGGGTTTTCATGCATAGAAGCAGAAAGATAAAGACTAGAGCTCAGGCAAGGTTCGGAGGATAAGACTGTAGTAAAACAAGCGGTAGCGGTAACACCCTGCACCCCTCCTCTCAGAGCGGGTACCTCTAACTTCTACATCAACACCCCTCTCGAGGTTGCTGGGCTTCGGTTAGAGTGGAATGTTATAGAAAACAGCTCCGTTCCAGGCACTCTCGTACTCCAGAATCGGACCAAATGCTAGAGCCGCAACACAACTCTCGAAGTTGTTGCGACGGGAAAATGGTTCGGTAGCTAATCGAAACGCGATCCAAATCATGCAAGCTAGGGTTCGGATATTAAACAGAGCAGTCATCCAACATTGTACACCAAGCATAGAGCAACAAGTAATTGAATCTTTCCATTTCCATAAACATTTAAAGGTCTTAATACATTGCATAAACAAAGAATTAAATAACAAAATTAAAAGATAGGTGTCACCTCCTTGATGTAGAAGGGCGACATGGTGCTGTAGCTCTCATGCCCGATATCGATCAGAGGCCTAGCCCGATACAGAGGTGTCGGGCGACACACCCTCTCGGGCGGCACGTGCCGACTGGCGACTGCATCGGTCAAGGGCTCTGGCCGATACGCTCATGTCAGACGACACACCCTCTCGGGCGGCACGTTCGATAGACTAAGCGTATCGGGTTGATATCGTGTCGGGCTAAGAGCTAAGCATTATTGATGTCGGTCACTTGTGTCGGGCAGTGATGTCGGCCGATATCGGCCCGCAGTGTCGCCTGGGACGGTTCTAGGTGAACTGTCCCCTCCCTCTCGGGATGAGGAGAAGCTCACCCAGTATCGCCCGAGACGAACACTGGGGCACGATACGGGTGCTCTCGGAGTTTCCTCGCTCAAGCTCCGAATGCGAACTGTTCCGACCTGTGTGAGCCGTCTTTTCAGCTCCCTGTAGCTGCTATTTATAGTCAGCTGGTTGGTGGGAAGACATGGTGCTTGAAGCGCCACGTAGCTCTCTTATACGCCGGTCGATGGAGATGGACGACTGATACAAGCATTTCTCGGCGCAAGGTGCTGGCTATTGGTCACGTGGCAGGCGGCACGCCTGCCGGTGGGTGGCTGTGTCGCCGGACGAGCTGGGTCGTCCAGGCGGCTTTGGCTCCCTGTCGGATAGAAGGTGTGTCGGCCGGCACGTTCCTGTCGCGTGGCATCTCCTCGTCGAGCGTCTTTGTGTCGCCCAGCCCGTGTCGGACAGAGGCTGTGTCGGGCGTCAGGGAGGTCGAGACGGGTCTGGACTTATTCATGGGCCGGAATCGGCCTTATTGCACAAAAGCGAGGAAAATTTTGTAAAAGATAGGAAAATCGGAGTAAGAGCATTGGTTGGCCAATTATTGTGAAAATGCTAACAAAATAGAGGAAAATAGCAGAAAAAAGGTAGTTTTGATAACAAAATAAAGGGCAAAAACGTCACAAAAACTGATGTTATCAGCACGTCAAAGCCGAATGCAATTTTATACCAAAGTTCCCGGTCGGTGACCCTACCGCAACTCCATCCACTTCCATAGTGGTTCAGCAACCCTACACGGGTGCAATCCACGCCAAGATGCCGCAAAGAAGACAGAATACTACCAAGAAGAGCCAGCCTCACCCCAAGGAGGACGTAATCCCATCTGGTAGCCTGACAGTGGAAGAAAGAAACCCCCAACCCAAGGGTAGCAAGGACGAGGGTGAGTGGGAAACTGTGGTGACTAAATGTAAGAAAAATCTTAACAAGAAGGCGACCATCGGGAGCCACCCACCAGTTGCACCCCCTACCTCTAAAGACCAGAATGCGGGAACCTCCAAACAACAAACCAGCCAGTCCAACACTGTCATCACTCTTGTCGACGACGAAGTCTGCGATGGACATTCCGCAACACCTGAAGTCGCGGCATCCTTCATTTTCCAAGGGAGCAAAGTCACAAACACTGGACAATTCCAACCCTCATTCAACTGGGGCACCACTCACAGCAATGGAGGCGTCATTCTTTGAAACCGTAGAGTTATCTACCAAGCCATCAGTCCTGGTCGTGATCGCAAGAAAGGCAAATTAGCACATCTTGTTGAAGACGCTCATGCTAAGAAGCCTGCGTCTCGTGCCCTCTCCTTCCAGGATGAGGAAATTCCAAATAACACCAACAATGACATGTCCGTAGAGGACCAGACAGTGGGCCTCCTCGCTGCAATCAACTAATTCTATCTAGTGCTCCTCATCTGTGGTGTTCCAAATGACAAACATCATATGCTGGAATGTCCAAGGAGCATGCTCCAAGGACAAAATCAATCTTCTCAAAGAATATAAACAAAAATTTCGACTACATGTTCTGGCTATCCTTGAACCAAGGTGCAGTGGAACGAAAGCCTCCAACGTCATCAAGAAACTCAGATTTAACTCTTCACATCGAGTTAAAGCTCTTGGGTTCTCCGGAGGTATATGGATCCTCTGGGACAGCAATCGTTGTCACCTAGACATCCTTCAATGCCACAGACAATATATCCACTGCAGAATGAATAATTCTTGTCTTATCACATTTGTCTACGCAAGCCCCAACCCGCAGAAGCGTGACCATCTCTGGAACCGCCTCATATCTCTAACACCATCCCCCTCGGAAGCCTGGGCCGATGTTGGAGACTTTAACACCATGCTCGACATAAGCGAAAAGAAAGGGGGTAAGGGTTTTGATAGCCATACTAGTAACAA
The DNA here is from genome assembly GCA_963693085.1 of Alisma plantago-aquatica. Classification (NCBI taxonomy): domain Eukaryota; kingdom Viridiplantae; phylum Streptophyta; class Magnoliopsida; order Alismatales; family Alismataceae; genus Alisma; species Alisma plantago-aquatica. The sequence goes on along the minus strand of OY856410.1, from coordinate 1,502,413,426 downwards.
ATTCCATGCTACCCTATTAGCTACAGGTCTTACAGACACCAACCCGTCGGGACACTTCTTCACTTTCAAGAAAGGAGGCCTCTGTGAAAAATCGACAAATTGGTGGCGAATGATTGCTGGCTGAACATTGAGCATGGCATGAAGATCCAAATCTTAACTCGCATCTACAACGATCATAATCCTATTCTCATATCTGGAAACATGGCTCAAACCAGAAGAAAACCCTTATTCAGGACCAAGGCAAGCTGGTCCATCAACACTTATTTCCACACCGAGCTACTACCTAACTGGGATGCCACCCTTTCCTTCGTAGAGGCCCTACCCCGTTTTTAGACAGCTGTTGTCAAATGGGAAGAAACCCTCCTGAAGAAACACCACAAGAAAAAGAACGCTATACTAGAGAACCTCAACAGGTGCCAGGTACGAAGTCAATCACATTTTAGCTTATCTAACGAACTTAAGGATGTCTCTCTGCAAGAAGAATATGTTGCAATCCTTTGCAGCGAGGAAGCCGATTGGCAGCAGAAAGCTAATATGAACTGGCTCCAACACAGAGACGGTAACAATAGATTCTTCCAAACCTATGTCAAGGCCAGGCGGCTCCACAACAGAATTACAGGCATCTACAATGACGATGGAGTTTGGCTCACCTTGGTAGACGAAATCAAAGAACATGTCCGAGATTTCTTCCTATAGCTCTTAACAGCTGCGCCTATCCCCACAAAGGCCTTAGAACTAATGCCCGCTTACCATGGCTCATTTTCTGGCATCGTCGATCATGAGAAACTGGTGAGCACCCCGTCCGCGGAGGAGATCAGGTCTATTATTTTCCAAATGTCTGCTATCAAGGCACCCGGCCCCAACGACATCCACACTGGCTTCATCCAAGAAAATTGGAACCATGTTGGTGCTTCTATCATCCTTCAAGCGCAGCAAGCTTTCAGCAGTGGGCAGATAGACCCCACTCTTGTTCAATCGCTCATAGTGCTCATACCTAAGACGGCGCAACCACAGCGCTGCAGTGAGCTCAGACCCATTTCGCTTAATAACTGCTGCCTAAAGCTGATCTCCAAGATCATTGTAGAAAGATTAAAACCCTACCTGAATGGTTGGATTTCAGAGAACCAATCGAGCTTCATTCCGGGCAGGCGCATTTCTGACAACACCCTACTTGTCCAGGAAGTGATTCATTCTATGAAGACTAAAAAGGCGGGCAAGAAATGGGTAAGCATCAAAATTGATCTGTCTAAGGCATTCGATAGAATGCAGTGGCCTTTCATCAAAGACACCTTGATCAAAGCAGGTCTCCCAAACAAACTGATCTCTATCATCATGCAAATCATCTCCAAAGGGAAAACTTCAATCCTCTAGGAAGGTTCACAGCTGGAGGCCTTCGCTCCCAACTAGGGAGTGCGTCAAGGGGATCCACTCAGCCCCTATCTCTTCGTCCTTTGCATGGAGCAGCTCAGCCAAGCTATCCTACATGAAGTCAGCAATGAACGATGGAATCCTATCTTTCTCTCGAGAGGTAGTGTGCCCCTCTCTCACGTCATGTTCTCTGATGACATGTTGCTCATGGCCGAGGCAACACCATCGCAAGCCTTGCTCATCCTAAAGGTACTTGAAGAGTTTGGCTTTGTCTCTGGACAGGTCCTCTCAAAGGAGAAATCAAGATGCTTCTTCTCCCCTAATACATCCACCAGAGCTCGACGAGCTTTCTATAGAAGGATCGGAATCCCTCAAACTCAGGATCTGGGCAAATATTTGGGAGTCCCTGTTCTTCACCACCGCCTCAATAAGGCAACACACTCCAATATTACCACTGCCATCAAGGGTAGAATGAATAGCTGGGCTTCCAAATGCTTATCTCTCACATGCCGCATTACTCTTGCTAAGAGTACCCTGCAATCCATCCCATCTCACACCATGAAATCGGTTAAATTATCACCCAGCCTCTGCGATGACATTGACAGACACATTCACTCCTTCATCTAGTCTCGTAGTCGCGATGTGCGTAAGTTGTCTTTGGTAGCTTGGGAGAAACTACCCTTGCCCAAGGCGTCGGGAGGTCTAGGCCTTAAGAGTTCTAGAGAGTAGAACAAGGCTCTTATGTTGCAGAATGTCTGGCACTTCATCTCAAAGCCTAAAACTTTGTGGGCCAAAGTGATGAAAGACAAGTACATGAAAAAAGACTCCATCAGCAAACACCCCTGCTCATCTGCCTGGGCATTCATAAAACAAAATCTAGACAAGGTCCAAGCTATCAGCCACAAACTCTCATCTCGGGTCGAAGCACAAATGTATGGAAGGATCGATGGATACACGACATATCTGTTATTGACATGGCAGGTCTGCATGTCATACCCCAAGGTCTGGAAGACCTCACAGTCAATTCTATGGTCCTTCTCGATAACACATGGGATTGGAGTTTTATCGAAACATACCTACTTGATGAAGCAAAGCAAATTCTCCATTACTACAACCCCCCAGATACCACTGGTGGCGAAGATTTATGGTCATGGCCTTTTACAAGCTCTGGAGTCTTTTCGGCGGGTTCAGCTTACAACTGGATCACCAACTAGGAACCACCACATCCTTCTTCAAAATGGAAGAAGCTCTGGGCCCTTCCGCTTCCTCTCAAGCTCAGAACTTTCGGCTGGCTTATGCTCAACGACGCACTACTCACTAACATCTAGCTCTGCAGACGACATATCGCAACATCATGCATATGCCCTCTATGTAATAATGCGCATGAATCCATCCTTCATTGACTAAGGGATTTCCCCACCGCGACGGATAACTGATCTCTTCTCAGCATGCCAAATGATTTCTTCACAACCCCAAAAGGCGAATGGCTCACCCTTTTGATCTCCTCTACGCTGAGTCCGGAGCAAAGAACGACCCTTTGTGTCGACTGCTGGATGCTATGGAGAAATCGCAATGATATCACCCATGGGGGCTCGGGTAGGCCGGCCACTGTGCTCACATAATCCATCCAGGAACAAACCAACTCCATTCTAGGGCTACAACCTCATCTGCACCGCACTAGATATACCGCTCTACAGCCGGATGGCCCCCCGCCAGACTGCCAGGCTCTCGTGTTTGTAGACGCCGGCTACCCGACCTATTCCAGGAAGACGGGCATTGGGATTCATGTGGTTGACAGAAACGGAAGATGTACCTTGGGCTTGGGCAGTCATGGGTACACATCTTCTGCTCCAGAAGCGGAAGCGAATGGGATTCTAATGGCAGTTGAGTTGTGCCAAGTGAAAGGCTGGTCCTCACTCGTTATCTTCTCTGACGCCTTCGTGGTGATCAAAGTGCTACAAAAGAAGGACTGGCCTACCAGTAACCTCATTCCTCACAGGAGAAGATATGCCTCCATTTTGCTGGCCTGCCCCAACATGCAACTGCAATATATACCCCGCGGCCACAATTTTGTAGTTGATGGCATCGCAAAACACACCCTTTACTCTTTTTCCGCTCATCATTTCTTCAACATTAAGCCTCCTTGGCTATCCAAGGATGTAAACATCTCACTTTCTAAATTTTGGCCCGAAGTCAAGCAAGGGATGAATAAATAAATTCTATTGTTACCAAAAAAAATGATAATTAGTTATACAGAAAGGTAAGGCGTCAATTCTTCAATCAACGTTTTTGTATTCTTTGGTACAAGAGTAATAAAATAACTGTGTACCATTTTAAAATGTCGTGAGATGGTTACTTCATTTTGGTGTGGAAAAGATGAGGAACACGTCCAAATTTTATGTCAGAAATTTTGTAAATTGTTATTTTTTAATCAACAGAAACTGGGTAGTTTTTGAATCTGTGAAGGTACTCTTTTTTCCTTTTTTTTATTTATTGTGAAGCAAGTACCAATAAACTTGGATTATGGCAATTCTATGTGGTCTAACAAATCATATTCTTTCTTGACTCTATATCTGATGAAGGGAGTGGAAACGAACTTGTTACACTTATCAACACCAGGAGGTAGATTTTTATCCAAAACACAGCAGTCCCAAGGACCAACATGGGCAATTTAATCGCAACAAAATAATTGAAACACCGACCTCATTGTATAGAAGCTCAGACAGTCATCGAACCAGAAACAGAAAAACTTCATGCCTTTAAGAGTCTAAAAAGGATCCAAAACACTTAAATTAGTCCAACAAGAAATAAAGTTAAGGAGAAGATTGAACAATAGACACAGTAAAATTGTATTTTTCATGAAAAGGACTCAATCACATTAACCCAGTTAGATAATAAATGAGTCTCCAGATCATCATATCATGATAAATAAAAATGCAGGACAGATCAAAATCTTAATCCGGCTTCAACACTGCAAGAACAATTTGAGGAAGCAAATAACCAATGAATAAGACGTCTGGAAAAGGGATGAATAAACCTTAACTTAACCAAATTATGACTACAAAATATCACCATGCGCAACTTAATTACAAAGTGTCTATTTAATATTAACGGAAGGCAAAAATACATATGTGATGTTACCTATGGAAAATAGGAGATAGCCACTGAGCGAGAATTGTGTTGTTGACCATAAAGTCCAGAGCCTCGATATTTTCCTAGTAAGCTCCCTACAAGATGGATAAGAACATGCATGCAATATGGAAACCATGGCCATGCAATCAATCATCTATGAAATCAAAAGGTCTTCAACTGATCTCGTTTTTTCTATTTCCTCACAGTAATCAGTCCATTCTGGAACCTCCTCTCTGGTGGCTGCGAGGTCGGGCACTAAAGGGAGGAGGGAGAGTGTGACAGGGGGCTTATGTGGAGTAGAAGTGAGTAGGAGGGAGGGAGTCGGGGTACATTCTATCGGGATAGGGCACTCTGAGAGGGGAGGTACAACCACCATCAAGGGGAGATGAGGAATTCAACAGCGTGCATTACAAAGAAATGAGGGGTTGTGCCAATTCGAGAGGGATTTAGCCCACGGTAAAGTTTAAATTTGGGAAAATGTTGAATATTTGAGGGGGAGAGAGAGGTGTTGGCACCCATGGAAATTTCCAGTTTGGAAAAAATGATGGATATTTGAGAGAAAGAGAGGAGTTTGGAAGAGTACTCTATTTATAATCTATTGGCAAATTTCACCAATCTGTAGTTATTAAATTAACTACAATTTATGTCTACATTGTTAAAAATTTGTAGCAAAAAGTAATTTTAAATTACAAATATAATATATGTTGTTAGAATATATGTAGCCAAATCATATATTTCCTGTAGTGCAATAGGTCCTAATTATATGGTTATGGAAATATGGAAAGGCGAACATAACAAACATTGTCCTATAAATGTTTATATTCCAGAGGATGATGCAGGTCAATCATACGATAACACTATATTTATACAAGATATTTTGGAGTTATTTAGGTATGATTGGCTGAACGCATCTATGATAGATATATGTATATGGTGAGATCTTGTTTATATATCTATATACCTTGTTTTGTATACATTGTTCTTGTTTCTTATATATTAATGCATATGTAATATATGTTTTGCAGCCACTTACACAAGAACTGTATAGAATTTTCATTTACCCATGTGGGATTTCTAATTCCATCTTTGATCAGTCTTGTAAATAAAGATCCTTCATCAGTTACCTTATATTGCTCTATCACTTTTAAATGTTTTGGTAAAAAAGAAGAAGAGCGTGATAACGGCTCCATTCAATGTTATGTAAGTTTACTTCGCTTATAATTTGGACTTAAGCAAATTACATTTTATTGTTGATTTTGAGTTATATATTTTTAACTTTCTTATCTCTAGTGGTAAGCATTGGGAGTTACTGGTTATTGTCCCCAAGATGTTCATTATTTATTATCTAGATCCTGAGGGGAAGCGATTAGACACATAATGAAAATGCCATTATTCACATGAGAAATTTTTCACATTTATATCCGTTAACATCTAATATTACATTACTATTTAGTAATGCAATTTAATATGTTGCTACTTTTAAAGATTTCAAAAATGCTGGAGGAAACATGTGCAAGACAAAGAATAAACCGTTAGTTTGGGAGAATGTGAATGTAGTTTCTTGACTGCAATGTATATATTATTCATGTGAACTATTCTTGTTTTTATTTATTAACATTTTGTGTGTTTAAATTTATAGAGTGCTAAATAAGACAACAGTTGGGCATGTGCATACTAAGTGATGTGATATATGGACCTAATTGACATATATGATGCATTGGAAATCAATTGCATACAACATGTATTACATAGTCTCATTAGATAATATGAAATATATCAATATTATTAATTATATATATACGTCATTCTCTTTGCAGGTATTTAAAACTATGACTTCACTATAGGTGAAAAGTTATTAGATGTACATAGTCCCTATACAATAGAACAATTAGATGATATAAGAGAACAATGGATAAAAGCCTTAGTAGCGTTCAGAATTTTTTATTATCATTAGAGTACTGATGACAGTGATGATGGTGATAAAGAATGACATTTCTAAACTTTAATGTAATAATATTATTTCTATTTTTGATGACATGCTAAACTTTGAAGGACACACTTATAAATACATGTCTGAAAGATTTTTTTTGAATTGTCTTATCTATATACATGTGTGTGAATGTGAAGAAGAATGAATGAATGTGCTTCTACATGTGTGTGAATGTGAAATGAGATGAATGAATGACACTTCTGGTCACTATGTGTGTGTGCATATGAAATGGATGAATGAATGGAACTACAGGTTTCTACATGTGAGTGAATCATATGAATGAATTAAATGTTCTTATACTGTTGGGTTTTAGGGGAGACAGAGAAGGTAGTGGAAACAAAAAATTTCTTCTCATCAAACCCAGTATAAAGGAATCGCATCAACATTTATACATTAGGAAGGATGGTTTGTAGAGACATACCTTGTCACAAGGCTTGCTCAACGACGTTACGTCATGGCTTGCACGGTCTTCACCTCTGATCTTGAACAGTGTCTGTGCAGCTCCTGGTCTCACCGGGATTGACAGTTGTCCTCCGAGCGGCAGAAGTCTCCTGCCTCTGTAGTAGTCCACACGAACCACCTGGAACTCTGATCGCCTTGTCGCACAAGGCACCAGAAGGAGTCATACCCTCATGTCAGCGTACTAGTCACTGGTACATTCTCTTGCATCCAGTCACTTTTCTGTAGTTGTCTTTCCCTTGTCGTGCCTCCCTAATCGGGTAGCACTTGTTGGCGCTCTCCTGGTTACTACAACTAGAGAGAACAACAACTTTGCAGAGCAACTGGTGTTCTGAGTTGTACGGTCTGAGAAGCCCCCAATACCCCTATATATAGGAGGGTCATGGGACAGGGTTCTCTACCCCGGGCAATGTGGGATTAAAGTAGGAGTAGAAGGGTTCGATATTTTCCCCAAAATCTAACAAACTGCACCAGTTGAACCGATCGATTCAGCCCTGAACCGATTGTTTGAGCCCTTGAGCTGATCAGTTTAAGCATGAGCCGATCGGTTCGCGGTCCTGGTCCAACTTAATTTGATTTTCCATGTTTGTTTCCAACTAATCAACTATTAGTCCTTGTCCGAATCAAATTTGAACAATTGAAGCAAACTCAGTTGGTCACCCGACCAGTTCAACAATGTGAACCATCGATTCATTGACCTGAGTCGGTCGACTCACCAGCCTGAGCCAATCGGTTCATCTCTATGAGCTGATCAGTTGGGGCAGTAGATCGGTCAATTGCAATTTCAATCAATCTGATACTCTAACCATCTGATCCAACATCTTGAACACTATGATTTTGAGATATCAATTGATTGGGTGTTTAATTGAACTACTAAACTCCTTTAGTAATCAATCCAAACAAGATTTATGGAGAAACTCCTCTTCCAGGAACATGTCCTAGTGTGTGTGACCATGTAGGTCCATTTCATGTTGGCAGTGAAAGTCCATAACACTTATGACTTCACAAGCAAAGAGTGGTGCCTAGTCACACATTAATGCTACCCAAGTGAAATAGAAAGTTGGAGAACAACTTTCAATCCTACAATCCATGAATGGTGTTACAGTGAATGTAAATTTCCTTTGTCACTAATGTCTTGAATGAACTCAAGGTATGGTACAGTCATCCTTTCAACGTTCATCCATTTCCTTAATCTCAGAGCAGACTGGGTGAGATGTGTGTGACATAAATATCACATATTGATTCACACATGCATGCACATGCCTTTCTCAATCCTACTCATCAAGTGTCCATGGACATCAAACTCCCTTAGGAGGGACAAATCCCATATCTATCACTCACCCCTCAAAAGCCCCATGTGTCAAAGTCACCCAATCATCACCTTTATAACAACCCATGTTTCAGGACTGTGTTTGATGATGTCAAAGTATCCCCAATGACATGTGTTGAGTGTAGTGATTTTAGGTCGAAGAATCACACTCACCACCTTCATTTGAGAGATAATTCTGACTACCAAATCATGGTTCCATGTGTCACTCTCACGGTGGGTCTATCCGGTACACTTGTTCTCTAACAAGTACCTATGTGCTTGGTTTGATATCACTATATCATGACTAATGAGATTTTGTCATCAACCAACACACAATCTAGTCTTTAGTGTTATTGATGTCTATGGTTATTTCCACAATAACAACCGACTAGGGACTGAATAAGAAAGTATACTCTTAACATTCATATGATCTCATCGTTTAGGTCCTCAACCCAAAATCATATGTCATCGAGTAAAACAATTCTTTAGACATCTATCATGTTACACTATCATCTCATAAACAATTAAAACATATAGATCGAAAATTGCCTTTATTATTATTCAAATCATTTACATAGTATCCCATTACAATCATCTCATGACTTGCTCAAGGGGCATACATACCAACAGACTCCCACTTACACTTAGAGCCAGTCACGTAGGAACCTCAGTCCTTGTGACCTAGCATGACCATCATGCTTCTGCTGAGAAAGGGCCTTAGTTAGTGGATCAACTATGTTTTCTTCAGTTGGTACTTTGCAAATCTTCACATATCCTCACTGTACGATCTCTCGTATGAGATGGAAGCACCGCAGTATGTGCTTGGACCGCTGATGTGATCTGGGCTCCTTAGCTTGAGATATAGCTCCATTATTGTCACAATAAAGCTCAATTGCATCACAACTACTGGGAACTACACCAAGTTCAGTGATGAACTTCCTGATCCACACAACTTCCTTTGATGCATGTGAAGTAACAATATACTCAACCTCTGTAGTAGAATCAACAACTGTTTCTTGCTTGGAACTCTTCCAGCTCATATCTCCATTGTTTAGGCAAAATACAAATCTAGATTGTGATATGTAATCATCTTTGTTGGTTTGGAAGCTTGCATTGGTGTAACCCCTTTCTACCAATTCTTCCTCACCATCGTATATAAGGAATTGATCTTTAGTCCTTCGCAAGTACTTGAGGATGTTCTTTACAGCTATCCAGTGAGCATCCCCAGGATCTGACTGGTACCTGCTCCTCATGCTGAGAGCATAAGAGACATCTGGGCGTGTGCACAACATAGCGCACATGATGGATCTGATGGTTGATGCATATGGGATCTCATTCATATGCTCCCTCTCTTCACAAGTTTGGGGACATTATTCTCTAGAGATGGTGACTCCATGTACCATGGGGATGTTGCCTCTCTTTGAGTTCTCCATGTTGAACCGGTTCAACACTTTGTCAATGTACGTGCTTTGACTTAATCCGAGAAGCCTTTTAGATCTGTCTCTATAGATCTTAATACCTAGAATGTAGGATGCTTATCCTAAATCCTTCATTGAGAAAGTATCCCCAAGCCAAGTCTTTACCTTTTCTAAGGTTGTGACATCATACCCATCAATAGTATGTCATCCACATATAATATGAGGATTGTGGTCATGCTTCCACTATCCTTCTAGTACACACAAGGTTCATCTTCATTTTGAATAAATCCAAAGACTTTGAATTCCTCATCAAATCAAAGATTCCAACTCGAAGATGCTTGCTTCAATCCATAGATTGACCTTTGTAGCTTACAGACTTTATTGACATTCTTTAGATCTACAAAACCTTGAGGTTGTGTCATGTACACATCCTCATTCATATTCCCATTAAGTAATGTGGTTTTAACATACATTTGCCAAATCTCATAGTCATAATAAGCCGCAATAGCAAGCATGATCCTGATGGACTTAATCATGGCAACTGGAGAAAAAGTTTCGTCATAGTCAACACCTTGAATTTTTCGGAAACCCTTTGCAACCAATTTGCCTTTATAAGTTTGTGCATTGCCATCCATGTTGGTCTTCTTCTTGAAGACCCACTTGCACCCTATGGGTTTTACCCCCTCGGGTGGTTCCACCAAAGACCATACTTTGTTGGAGTACATGGATTCCATCTCAAATTTCATGGCCTGAAGTCATTTCTCAGAATCTGGTCCCTCCATAGCCTCTAGATAAGTAGTTGGATCATCATCTATGATCAACTCACCACCTTTCTGAGTCACAAGGTATCCAAACCTCTCAGGTTCAAAGCGTGTCCTACTAGATCTACGAGGTCCTTGTGTTACTTGAGGAGAATGAGATTCCACAATAGTTTGTGAACCTCTATGTTCCTCTTGTACATCCATTGTTTCAATGTTTTCTTGTTGGGCTTGAACCTCTTCAAACTCTATTTTCCTCCCACTATTTCCTTTGGAAATAAATTCTTTTTCTAGGAACACAACATCCCTGGCAACAAACACTTTGTTGTCAGTTGGGTGGAATAAGTAATATCCCTTGGTCTCCATAGGATATCCTACAAAATAACATTTATCAGATATAGGGCCTAGCTTGTCAGGAAACATTTTCTTGACATATGCCTCACATCCCCAAATCCTTATAAAATACATATTGGGACACTTCTCAATCCATATCTCATATGGTGTCTTTTGAACTGATTTAGATGGTACTCGGTTAAGTGTAAACACGACAGTTTCAAGAGCATAACCCCAGAAGGAAATTGGAAGATCATCAAAACTCATCATTGATCGCACCATATCAAGTAATGCACGATTCCTTCTTTCAGACACACCATTATGTTGTGGTGTTCCTGGAAGAGTCCATTGTGATATGATACCACGGGCTCGCAGAAGGTCCTCAAACTCTTGGCTTAAGTATTCTCCACCTCGATCAGATCGAAGTGCTTTAATACTTTTACAAAGTTGGTTCTATACTTCATTCATGAAATCCTTGAACCTTTCAAGGGTTTCTGACTTGTGTTTCATCAGGTACACATAGCCATACCTACTGAAGTCATCAGTGAAGGTAACAAAGTATTGATACCCACCTCTGGCATTAGTTCTAAAAGGCCCACATACATCAGTATGTATGAGTCCTAATAGATCACTAGCTCTCTCACCTTTACCTGAAAAGGGAGTCTTTGTCATCTTGCCCAAAAAACAAGATTCACATGTCTCTATTGATTCATAATCAAAAGAATCTAGATAACCATCTTTATGGAGTCTAGAGATGTGCTTCTCATTTATGTGCCCTAGAAGACAATGCCAAAGATGTGTTTTGTTTGAGTTGTTGAGTTTTTGCCTTTTGGTGTTTAGTTGTATACACTTGTCTCTAGATCTATCAAGTATAGACCATAAGACATTGGGGCACTGCCATAAAGGATCCCATCTTTTGAAATGGAACAATTTCCATTTTTAATAAGAAATTCAAAACCATCTTTGTCTAAACAAGAAATGGAAATGATATTCCTATTTATGGAAGGTACATAATAGCAGTTCTTCAACTCTATTATTATCCCACAAGGCAGAGTTAACTCATAGGTTCCTACGGAATTGGCAGAAACCCTTGCCCCATTGGAAACACATAGTTCAACCTCACATTTCACCAAAGGCCTACTTCTTTTAAGATCCTACACATTTGAACAAATATGAGATCTGCATTCGGTATCAAGTACCCACGACAAAGAAGTCGTATAGTTAATCTCTATTACGTATACACCAGAAGTAGAGATCTCTATCTCTTTCTTCTTCTTCCATCGTTTGTTCCATCCTCTCCATATTTTTAGCGCAGAAGACTTTGATGTTGGTTTGGTGAGAGAACCCTTCTATCCATCACTTTTATCCTTGGACTTTGTTCCATTGATCTTTATTAATGAATTATCCTTCTTCTTATTTGTCTCAAACAGTGCATTAAGCATACATAGAGTGGATTCAAAGACTACTAGTATATCTGGATTGTACAGAAAACTTCTCACAATCCCTAACGCGTTATGGAATTTATTCTCAATTAATTTGCCCATTTTAAACTATGATTCTTTTTCCATTCTACAAGAGAAAATTGCATTTATCAAAACTCCTTTTTGATTTTATTTGATTAAAATTTGACGATAGTTAATTAGGCCTTTAATTAATTACCACTCCCACTATTTTTGTTCAAATTGATAGCCCTCACCATCAATTCGGAAGATTGTAGCATACAATCTTCTAGTGGGTCCAAGATCCTTATTTCATCCAATCATGAGTCAGCTTTGGCTAATCGCCTATAATATAGATTATTTAGGTAGGCAACTCTTTCCAATTGCATCCTATGCAACTCTCAGATGGATGAAATGCCTAACTCCTTGACATTCATCTTGTGCCTCTGGGCTTAGACGCTCTAAGAATCACCAGTTAAGTCTAACCCAAAAGCTGACACGGTAAACATGCATCCTCCTTTGGAAGATCCTACATGTCTACCCTTCACACTTCCACAAGATGCACGACGCACCACTCTTTGGCGTAACCTACACTTGGTCGATCGAGTTTTTCATGTGTGTTGCTAATGGAAGGCGTATAAGACTTAATATTTAATGAGGGATTTGGTTTTTATAGGTACATATACATATCCAATCACCACAATATATAGTATGTATCATGCACATGCTATATCCCACAGAAAACATGTGAAATGATAAAAGCTATGATTATGGCCATCCTAATGTGATTCCTTAAGCCAAGAGGAATCACGGTCATCTTGATTCATATCACATGCAACATGTAAAAGATGAACTCTGTGCTTTGCCGTTCTGGGTTTGATCAACTCATCTCTATGATTGATCGACTCACCATTAGGTCAGTCGGTTGGGTGCTACCAGCCGATTGACTGGCGCCTCCAGCCGATCGATTCACTGGTCATCGTGCATCTCCTTAGGGCCGCCACTCGCTCATTTCATTCCTCGAACCGGTCGTCTGGAACACCAATCGATCGGTTCACACCTTGAACCGATCATCTCAGTCGTTGTCAGGTTGTCCACCATTCTTTGACATAACAGGATATAAAAGTTTACATTTGAATTGAGAAACCCCGCGTTACATTTGGGGGGAGCAAATGTAGGAAAGAAATCTAGAGTTATCTTGAGTTACATCAAGAAAAGGAGGTAGGGAATCGGTGCGTAGACCGAGATGCAAGCAACCATATTCAACCAAGCACACATACATAGGGTTTATTGGCCATAACCATGCTATACATCCACCACAAAACTTGTTTAAGGAAGACACGTATCGAGTGTATTCATATTATATATCATATATGTATATTGGGATTTGTGGATTTAGGATTGGACATGCATAAAGCCAATTTTATTTGCATTGTATGCAAAAAATAAAGGCGACAAACCAAAATCAATCACATTGATAATCCTAAAGTATAGAACAATTTACATGGATCTGATACCACTGTTGGGTTTTAGGGGAGACAGAGAAGGTAGTGGAAACAAAAAATATCTTCTCACTGAACCCAATATAAAGGAATCGCGTCAACGTCTATACATTAGGAAGGATGTTTGTAGAGACATACCTTGTCCCGAGGCTTGCTCGATGATGTTACCCCACATCTTCTGCGGTCTTCACCTCTGATCTTGGATGGTGTTTGTGTAGCTCCTGGTCTCACTGGAAATGTCAGGATTGACAGCTGTCCTTCGAGCGGCAGAAGTCTCCCACCTCTGTAGTAGTCCACACGGACCACCTGGAACTCTGATCGCCTTATCACATAAGGCACCAGAAGGAGTTGTACCCTCCTATCAGCGTACTAGTCACTGACACACTCTCCTGCAACCAGTCACTTTTCTACAGTTGTCTTTCCCTTGTCGTGCCTCCCTAATCGGGTAGCACTTGCTCGGGCTCTCCTCGTTACCACAACTAGAGAGAACGAAAACTTTGTAGAGCAATTGGTGTTTTGAGTTATATTGTATGAGAAGCCCCCAATACCCCTATATATAGGAGGGTCATGGGACAGGGTTCTCTACCCCGGGAAATGTAGGATTAAACCAGGAGTAGAAGGGTTCAATATTTTCCAAAAAATCTAACAAACTATGTCAGTTGAACCGATCAGTTCAGCCCTAAACCGATCGTTTGGGCCCTTGAACCGATCGGTTCAAGCATGAGCCGATCGGTTCGTGGTCCTGGTCCATTTCAAATTGATTTTCCATGTTTGTTTCCAACTAATCAATTATTAGTACCTGTCCAAATCAAATTTGAACAAGTGAAGCAAACTTGGCCGCGCGCAACAGTGGCGATAGAGGAGGCGATGGCCGTCGCCAACCCAATCTAGGTGACAAGCATGCCCAACCTAGATGGTGGTCTTTTGCGGAGGTTGTCAAGGTGGCAGAGAGTTCCAAGGAGTGGACAACGATATTCAAGAAGTCTGTGGGAGATGCCAATACGAGGCTACAGGAGACTGAGCTCACGGTGGAGGAAGACACCATCATCATACCTCAAGACGAAGTGGACGACAATGTCGCGCTATGGCAGAACACTGCTGCGGGGTACATAATAGGCTTCAGGCCTCATATCCCAACCCTGCAGGAACACCTTCAACGAGTGTGGAAGCCGGTGGGGAAGATCGAGGTTATGGGTCGCGCCTGCGGCAGCATTGTGATCAAATTCCAGGATGGTACCGATCTGGCTAATGCTTTGGAAGGAGGGCCGTAGCATGTCAAGGGCAAGCCCATGATACTGAAGAAGTGGGAGAAGGGAGAGCCACTGGAGCAGGAGAAGCTGTCCTCTGTCCCAGTTTGGCTCAAAATCTGGAACCTTCCTCTGGATCTTTGGAGTGAGAAGATGATGGCACGCATTGCCTCTTTCCTCGGCAGACCACAATGCTTGGATAGGCAGACGAAGGCACGCAATAGAATTGATTATGCGCGGATCAATGTACTGATGAGCGCCTCCTCACCATTCCCAACCACCATTAAGCTTCGAACTGATAAAGGAGCCCCGTACTCTGTGAAGATTGAGTACGAGTGGGTGCCTGAGAAATGTCCACACTGTGGGAACTTTGGACATGACAAGGCTCTGTGTTCGTCGAAGGAAAAAAAGGACCAGCCTGCTGTGGAAGCGTCATCGCCTGCTGTGGAGAAGCCCTTGTCCGCCACTCCTGCTGGGGAGAACACTCACCTGGAGGGTGTTCGAGAAAATGCTGAAGGCAGTAGGCAGAGGGATGTAGAGCAGATGGATGTTGGAGAATAGGGGGATACAACAATAGCAGTGGCCACTACTGCCGTGGGTGCTACTGCTAATAGTGATGGCTTCGAGAAGCCCCACAGGACCAGAGGTCTGAAGAGACGTAGCACGAGAAGCCAGAATGCTTTAAGCAATGAGAAAATAGGGAAAGAAGCAAGCAATAGATACCAGTCACTCGAGAACCTGGAGCCAAACTTGGAGGCTGTGGTTGGCAGCAAGCCAACCCCCCTCCAATGGTTGACAAACCCACCATCTGTGCCTGGAAAATTCGAGGCTTGTCCAACTGGAACAAGCAACACGTGATCCGGGCAGAGCTGAGGAGGGCAAAGGTGGACATAGCCATCCTAACAGAAGTAAAGATAAGAAAGAAAAAGATCGCAAAGGTGATTGCTCACACTTGGACAGGTTATAGATGGATAGATAACTCAGCTAGCTACAATAAAATCTGAATTCTCATTCTCTGGGAGAGGGATGACTACAATATCACCCCGTTGGGACAATCTAGACAGCACATTCATTTCGGCCTGAATTGTGATGATTTTTACATGGAAATCACTGCCATTTATGCTGACAATGAAGATAGCAAGAGAGTTAATCTCTGGTCTGATATCACCCGTATAAAGGCGACAATGCAGGCACCTTGGCTCGTTACTGGAGACTTTAATGCAGTAAGAATGAATGAAGAAAGACTGGGAAGATCGACCCCGTCCTCCAGATCTATGAATGACTTCAACATCCGTATCCTAGACTCTGAGTTAATGGAGATTGAGGCAAATGGACCCTACTTCACATGGAATAACCAACAAGAAGGCCTGAACAATACTCGTAGAAAAATTGATAGGTCCTTTTTCAGCACATGGGCGCAATTGGCACTGCCTAATCTTTGGTTGGAGATCATGCCCACCATCTACAACGATCACTATGCACAAGTCATCCATCTGGACGAAGAGAGGAAAAAAGCAAAATACCCTACCCGGTTCTTTAATGCTTGGACTGCCATGGATGGCTACAACGACATTGTGAGGAAGGCCTGGGATGTTCAATGCACTGGCACGCCTATGTATAGTCTCATGTTCATACTAAAAAGGACTAAATGTCTCCATCAAACGTGGAACTGGGAAAGCAAGGGTGATCTCACTGATTCCGCCAAGAACAAAGAGAAGGAGGCCCTAGAAGCACATGCTAAATCTGATGCTGACCCAAATGATCAGTTGTAATGGGAAATTGCTAAACGCAAGAAGGAGGAAGCTCTAGCTGCGAAGACCATTGAGGAATCCATTGTAAGGCAAAAATCAAGAATTTTCTGGTTAAAAAATGGCGACTCTAATACTAAGTTCTTCTACACAACCTTGAAAACCCGAAGAAGCAGGAATGAAATTAGAGTCTTAGAGCACAACGACACTCACATCAGCAATGAGGTGGAGATAAAACAGGCCTTTGACCTTCACTATAAAGACCTCTTCAATAGAAGGGGGGTCACAAAAAAAACAAATTGGGAAAATCTGCCAAAGCTCCAAAGTCACCAGTTGCAGGGGTTATGTGCTATGGTGACTGATGAAGAGATATACAAAGTGGTTAAAAATGCAAATGAAGACAAATCTCCGGGGCCAGACAGAATGATTGCGTGTTTCTTCAAAACT
Source organism: Alisma plantago-aquatica (assembly GCA_963693085.1). Lineage (NCBI taxonomy): Eukaryota > Viridiplantae > Streptophyta > Magnoliopsida > Alismatales > Alismataceae > Alisma > Alisma plantago-aquatica. Next base: position 1,502,396,276 of record OY856410.1, on the reverse strand, counting down.
TCATGGGAGGTTATAAAATCTGACTTCTGCCTTGCTATCAAAGACTTCTTTGAAAAAGGGAGACTATTAAGAGAGGTCAATAAAACCTACATAGCACTGATCCCGAAGAATAAACAACCTCATAAAATTGGGGAATGGAGGCCTATATCCTTATGCAACTTTGTTTATAAAGTGATTGCTAAAATCCTCGCAAATAGACTATAGAATATTATGCCTTCTCTGATAGACACTAGCCAGTGTGCCTTCGTGAAAGGCAGGCGTATCTCAGATGCGATTCTCTTGGCAAATGAATTAGTCCACGACTTTAGAAAACCCACATCAAAGAAGAAGCTCTGTCTTAAAGAGGATCTGAGTAAAGCTTACGACTCAATCGATAGAGGGTACATCCTTCAAGTCATGAAGGGTATGAATTTCCCTGAGTGCTGGATACAGTGGGTTAGTGAGTGTCTTAGCACGACCTCCTTCCAAATTCTGATTAATGGCACTCCTTCAAATCTTTTCCAAGCTTCTAGGGGTATACGACAAGGCGATCCCTTGGCCCCCTACCTTTTTGTGATCAGTATGCAAGGTATGTCCACCATCATTAATGATGCTATGGCAGCAGGTTCTGTTGTCCCCTTGGCAGCTGGAGACACCAATATTTCCCATCTAATCTTCGCAGATGACCTCCTTCTCTTCTTAGAAGCAAATGAGGTAAGTGTGAAAGGATTGCAAGCTTGCATGGAGAAGTTCAAAAGAATTTCTGGATTGGAAATTAATCCAAGCAAAAGCCAATTATTCTTGAGTAGCTCAGCCCCTAAAACTCTGAGTATCGGGATGAATGTTGCTGAATGTGATTTTCTGGTAAGATACTTGGGCTTGCCCCTCTTTGTAGGTCGCCTTACCAAGTCTATGTGCACTCCACTTATAGACAAGATTAAGACAAAATTGGACTCTTGGAAGACCTTGTTCCTATCTATGGCGGGAAGGCTGGAGTTGATTGTCTCAACACTATCCTCCTACCACCTGTTCTGGACTGGAGTATTCCCTCTTCCTCGAGCAACCATGGAGGAAATTGAAAGATTATGCCGCAATTTCTTGTGGGGTGACAAGGAGGATTGTAGACACTTCCATACGATAGCATGGGAAGATATCTGTAGACCCAAGCAGGAAGGTGGTCTCACCATTAGGAGGGTGGAGGATTGCAGTAAGGCAGGTATGATTAGAATCCTATGGGACATCTCAAACAAGAAGAACTCGCTATGGGTTAGGTGGATACATAGCAAATACCTTAAAGAGGAAACCCTGTGGACGTGTACTCACAAACAGACCGCCAGCTGGATGTGGCGTACTCTTCTCAAAGCGAGAGATGATTTCTTGTCATTGGTTCGTTTCTCCATAGGCAATGGTAGCAACATTTCCTTGTGGAAAGATCCGTGGCTACATGGTAAATTCTTGGAGCAGGTGGTCTCTGACCCCAATGCTATGAAGCTTAGAACGAGAACTAACAGCAATGCCAAAGTCAGCTCTATTATTGCCGATGGTTCTTGGGATATACCGAGCTGCAGAGGATGTGAAGAGCTGCAAATCTGCTGCAACACTTTAAAATTCTCAGGAAAAGACTTATCTTACTTTAAGGGTCTTGAGTCCTACTCCTTAAAAAAAGCATGGCAGCTATGCAGAAAACATTGGGACAGGGCGGAATGGGCATGCTGGCTATGGCATTCTCCCGCCCCTAACCGCATTAAGGTGAGTACATGGAAGATTCTTCAAGGAAGGATGGTTACTGAAGATTACTTGCAGAAGAAGGGGTTTAGTCTGGCATCTAGGTGCTGTTTATGTAAGAATCAGATGGAAACAGCCAACCATATCTTCTAGTCTTGTGACCTTGCGAAAGCCATATGGGATAGAGCAAGCTCTATGCTACTGTTCAGGCCTACATCCGTTTTAGACCTCATGAACCTCACGAACAAAAGGAGAAAACTTATTAGCACACTTATCATATACCACATTTGGTGTGATAGGAATAGAACCATTTTTGAGAATGTTAACCCCTCTATCAATGTTGTGTGGAGGAGGATAGATAGTGATTACAAAGTCCTACACAGATAGGACGTTTGAGCTTCGCTCCTCTTTGTACAATTTTTTTTGTGAAGGAATATAGTGGCACACTTACTGATCAAAAAAAAAGAAGCAAACTTGGTTGGTCACCCGACCAGTTCAACAATGTGAACCGATCAGTTCATTCACCTGAGCCAGTTGGCTCACCAGCCTCACCAGCCTGAGCTGATTAGTTCATCTCTATGAGCAGATTGGTTGGGGCAGCAGATCACTCAATTGCAGTTTCAATCAATCTGATACTCTAATCATCTGATCCAACATCTTAAACACTATGATTTTAAGCTATCAATCGATTGGGTATTTAATTAAACTACTAAACTCCTTTAGTAATCAATCCAAACAAGATTTATGGAGAAACTCCTCTCCCAAGAACATGTCCTAGTGTGTGTGACCCTACAGGTCCATTTCACATTGGCAGTGAAAGTCCATAACACTTATGACTTCACAAGCAAAGAGCGATGCCTAGTCACACATCAGTGCTACACAAGTGAAATAGAAAGTTGGAGAACAACTTTCAATCCTACAATCCGTGAATGGTGTTACAGTGAATGTAAAATTCCTTTGTCAGTAATGTCCTGAATGAACTCAAGGCATGGTACAATCATCCTTTCAACGTTCATCCATTTCCTTGATCTCAGAGAAGACTGGGTGAGATGTGTGTGACATCAATATCACATATTGATTCACACATGCATGCACATGCCTCTCTCAATCCTACTCATCAACTGGCCATGGACATCAAACTCCCTTAGGAGGGACAAATCCCATATCTATCACTCACCCCTCAAAAGCCCCATGTGTCAAAGTCAACCAATCATCACCTTTATAACAACCCATGTTTCAGGACTGTGTTTGATGATGTCAAAGTGTAACCGACAACATGTGTTGAGTGTAGTGATTTTAGGTCGAAGAATCACACTCATCACCATCACTGTGAGAGCAGACTGTGACTACCAAATCATGGTTCCATTTATCATTCTCACAGTGGGTCTGTCTAGTACACTTGTTCTCTAACATGTACCTATGTGCTTGGTTTGATATCACTATATCATGACTAATGAGATTCTATCATCAACCAGCACACATCTAGTCTTTAGTGTTATTGATTTCTATGGTTATTTCCACAATAAAAACCGACTAGGGACTAAACAAGAAAGTATACTCTTAACATTCGTATGATCTCGTCGTTTAGGTCCTCAACACAAAAGCATACATCATTGAGTAAAACAATTCTTTAGACATCATCATGTTACACTATCATCACAAAAATAGTTAAACATATAGATCAAAAATTGCCTTTATTATTATTCAAATCATTTACAAAGTATACCATTACAATCATCTCATGACTTTCTCTATGGGCATACATACCAACATATACATGTGTGTGAATCACATGGTCTATATATAACATTGTCCATCTTATTAATATTGCAGGTTTGTGGCCTGTTTTTGGATGAAACCAGAGGATGATGTAAACATGCAGTTCAAAACTACATGTTCTGCATCCTACTGACCAACCGGACAGTAGGCCTGCAAGTTGATAAGAAAAAAAAACAAAACATAGTTGTCGGTTAAATGAAAAAAACTGACAACGAATGTCCAACTCGTCGGTTAATTATAGTAAACTGATGTCTTTTGTTCTAATGGTGTCGTTTATTTTTAGGTTATCTAAAAAAACATCAATAAGTTGAGGTCAACAGTGTCTATTATTTATAGAAAACCAACAACGACGGTCAAATCGGAGGCTAATTTTTTTTGTTCGGGATGGAGAATGGCATCAGTTTTGAATGAATAATCGTGCCTATGGTCCCACTGCTAGTGGTTCTTTTTTTAGTTGCAATCGGGAATGACTCTATGTCATCAATTTTGTAACTAACGCTGAAGGTATCTACTTTTAGTGTCACCCACTTGGGTTTCACTTGCAAACCGACATCAAAAGTCTTATTTAACCGACGTTAAAGGCAATATTTGTACTAGTGCATCTTTTATTACTCTTCCAAGCATGAAACCAAATTGGTTGTTTGATTTGTGGGTTATAGATCTTAGCCTTTGCTAAATAATTATCTCATAAAGCTTCATCGTGTTACTCATCAACTTGATACCTCTATAGTTTGTGCAGCTCTGGACAACTCCTTTGTTCTTATAGATGGGGACTATAGTACTGTTTCTCCACTCATTTAGCATCTTATTGGTCTTCATGATCTTGTTAAATAAATTCATTAACCACATAACTCCTTCATCCCCCGTACTCTTGCATATATCAATGGGAATACCATCAGGTTCACATGCCTTTCTCATTTTCATTTTTTCCAAAGCATTCTTGACCTCAAATTGTGTAACTCGTAGTGTATAGGGTTTCTCTCATATTCATCTATTATATATATATATATATATATATATATATATATATTAGTTTGCCTTAAATATATCTTGTGCATTTATTTTATCTATTTCTCATGAATTTAACCCAAAATTATTATATTTTATTATTTGCCTAATACATTACTGCTACATTGCACACAAAACCAAGCACAAACTTGAGGAAGTTAGTACCATTGACTCAAATTTGTGGCACTGATAACAGAAGAAGTGGAACTAACTACACTAGAAGAAGAATCAAGAAGGAAGGAAGAAGAAGTGTCAATGGATTTTTGGTACCACTAACCCATGTCAGTCGAACTGGAATCAGAAGCCCTAAGTGCATTGAATTGTAGAAGTTGGTGGCATCGACTCCTAAGTCGGTCGTACCAAAATTTGTTTGAAAACCCTAATTTAATAAAGCACATCCCAGGATCTATTGGATAAGTTGTTTCCTACCTCTTCCTTTATGAACCCAAGGGGGAAGACACAAGGGCTATTTCGTTCCAAGACAAGCCATCCTATCATTCGTCCTTGGAGGTACTGGAGTCTAGGGAAAAAGAGATAATAGGATGTGGAGCAAGGTGCATACTGAAGAGTAGTTTGCTGACCATAACACCATCAGACTACAACATTCTTCCCTTTCACCATGTTACATGATTTTCCTATTGCTTTCTCTTCTTCCTTCCCTTGCTTTTTTCCACGTTGATCATGAGGGCAAAACCCCCATTCCTTAGGGATCATTAGTATCCAAATGTTGACACTATGCACATTTATGTTTAATTAAATATTACTTTATCTTTTACTTTAGGTTTTCATAATGGAAAAGCTTTATTTCTTTATTTGTGCTTAATCACCAAGAATAAATGTTATATAGTTTATGGTTGCACAAGAAGGGTTAATATTAAAAAATTATCATCATAGTCAATAAAGTGTTGCAAAAGCAAGCTAACTAATGTGAAGTATTTTGTCCAGGTGGAGATTATATCATTTAGTCTTTTTCTAATTATATTGCGAAAGAAAAGTAGTAATTAGGCTAAATAGTGTGCTACACTACAAAAGACAGCAGTACAAGTTATAAATGCTTAATCCAAAGAGGTGAAATAACCCATATTAATTGAATGGAAATTATACATAGGTTGACACCATCATGAAACTGGTTTCTTAAAGAATTCTTTAATCTAATCTTACATCCATTGTACTCTTTGCAATTATAATTCGTGTTTGCAGTTTAAATTACTCAATTAACTTTGTTCTTAGGCCTAGCTAACATGTTTTGGTTAGTAGTTGTATCTAGCCACCCTAATTTTCTGTGTTTGATGTTTGGGAATCTTTGAGTATATTTACTAGTCAAATGCGTACACTTACGTTTAGCACACATAATTAAGGCATGCCATATTTTTGGTACCATTTCCAAGGAATCCGCAGCACTAGCACTATGAGTGCCCAAACCGATCACTCTAGATTTTTTTTTTAATGCTAATTTCTTTTCCAATAAAAAATACAGCTGTTAAATCATTTTTTATTTTAGATAGTTTTCAGTGATTCTAATATTCAATTTCCTTTTCAAATACATGTTTATGGTTCATACACGGACCATAGACTATGGTGAGTCTATACCACACACTTCTTAAGGAAATATGAAAGTTAAGCAAGAGAAGCCAATTATTCTCAAGGAAATCATGGTAAAAGTTGAAGAGATGTCTAAGCATAGGGAGAACTATGAGGTCATAGAAGTTTCAGATGATGAGCAGACCATATGGAAGAAAATAAATGCATCATCTATTATAACACAATTGGGTGCCATAAATCTACATGATATATACGCGAGAAGCTAAAGATTTGATCTAGGATTAAGTTCTCTATTCAAATCACAATAATTTCATTGCCATAGTAGTGAAGAGCTATTGTAGCATATTGATTGTTTTGTTGACAATTGTCATTTGATCGAGATAGACCATATCCCAACCATGGTGATATATTTGAAACCATTCCTTTATTCTTTGACATATAGAGCCAAGGCGTGGCTTCTTAGACTACCTTTTGAATCTATAGGTTATTTGTATGAAATGAGTGATGCTTTCATTTATAGGTACTCCCCCCCCCAAAAAAAATAGTCCAATGATTTTGTGGGAAAAAATATGGGTCCAAGCAACATGTAGATGAATCCTAGTCAGAGGCTTGGAAAAGATAACTGAACATGATGAGAAATGTGTTAAACCATGGAATTAATTTGTATGGTCAAGCTAAAACTTTCTACTATGTCTTGTACAGAAGAGAGAGTACCACACTGGATAACATTTCTGTGGATTTTTTTTAATAATAAAGTCTCAAAGTTTCATGACTTTTTGAACAATATTTCTAGAAATCAATCTTGGGGTGAGGAGCGTGATTGTTCTATCTCAACTAAAAGCATCAAGGAATCATACAGATCTATGGAACTCAAGACACATGTGGCCAAGTTGTCAAAGAAACTTGAGAATAAGAATACCCTCTCACTTGGAGAGGAAGAGGATTGCTTGTATATACAATATCCTAACAGAAGGAATGAGTACTGATGGAGGAACAATCTAAAATTTTCTTGAAAGGACCCTAATAACTTTCAACATGACCCATCACATGCACAACGACATCATGTGCACCTACAACAAAGCCTTGGCAATTTTAACCTGAGAAAGACCCATGTAAGATGATGACTTGAGACATATTCTTGGGAAATTCATCAACACAATTGTAGAATATTTGGAGAAGTAGAACATGGAAAAGAAAAATATGGAGGCTCAAGTGACGAGTTTGGAGACTTAGTTGACACATGTAACATCAAATGTAGTGCAATCGAATAAACCTTCACAACAAGATTTTCTAGGAAATACCAAAACAGTACACCAATACCAGCATGCCAAGATAATTTATGTATATGGCAAGAACAGGTGTGCCATTGATATTGACAAAGCATGTGCTATAATGCAATTCCTGGTCAAAATTTCTTGCCATGCATGTGGACATTCGAGTTGTAATCCTTAGATTTGATTCTTGTATAGATAGGCGAAGGAGAGAAAAAGTGACTTGTGCACATGTGGGAGTTCCACCAGTTGAAGAAACCATAAAGAGCAACAAAGTAGTACAAATTACACCAAGTTTACAAGGGGCTAGATTCAAATATTTCACCATTACCATAACTACTCCCTAGTTTCAAGATAAGATACCCCCACAACAAGAGGAAGTGAAGGTTCCACTTCATGGTGGCATAATTAAAATCAACAAGGAGGCATGCAAATTTGAAAGGGAATGACCAATTCAAATTGAGCCAAGTATCATTGTTAATGATCCCAGTTCAATCTTAGAGGAGCAAATCTCAAATAAATTATACATTCCTCCCTACAAGAATCCCATCTCACCACCTCCAATCACAATTCACACAGTTGAGACTCACACTTCCTCTATGGATAGAAAAAAGCAACAAAACAAGGATGAGCTATTCAAGGAATTTTTTACCATTTTATGCAAAATTGACGTCAACCTTCCTTTGTCAGAGGCTATTGAGAAAATTCCAGCATGGAAGAATTTCTTAAAGTAGGTCATCAACAAGAAGTGGCACATTAAATGTTGTCCATCCACATTAGCTTTGGTGGTAAGAGCTCAATAAGTCAATGAAGGACCCATGTTCAAACCTCATAATTGGCACTTTGTGAACAACAATCCATGCTTATTTGGCATGGAAGGGGGTGAACAAACCACACCCTCTCATGCCTTGAGGGTTTACCATGTCAGTCTCTCCTGGGTTGGGCTCTCTTAGTCCAAAAATATTGATGAGGTTGCTAGTGCATTGATCAAAAAATGACTCCCCGTAATGATGTAAGATAAATTCTATTAATAGGATAGAATACATGCATAAGTCACATTGTGGTTAAACTAGTATCCTAAAAAAGACACTAATATGATCTTGCTTCCAATTTACTTATTTGAAATTGTAGTTTTTCTCTTAGTCTAATCACTCAATCAACACTTTTCTTAGGCCTAGTTGATCTGTTTTGGTAGGTAGTAATCCTAGTAGTCCCAAATCCTTAAGATTGACATCCAAGCCTCTTTGAGTCCCTTTAATACTCTAATGCACACACTTGTATCTAGCAGACAAACTTAAATCATGTCAAGCTTTTTCTTGATAATTTTTGTAAACTTAAGTGTCACATCTCCAAAAAACCAATTGTCATCTCTTTTTGAAAACTAATTGCTAAATGTTTTGTTCAATTTTATTTACTTTATTTTTCGTTACAACTATTTAGTAGCATTGTTTGCATATTTACTATTACTTTTTGGAGGTCCTTAAGCGCCATGGATTCATGTGGAATGAGTGAATTGACGATTGAGGCGATGGCACAAATGAAGGCCTTACCATGCAGTTCACGTTGAATCTCAATAGAGTGCCAATTTATGAAGATTCACTACTACAACATAGTCTTATACCAACAAACAATAAAATGTTGGTATATGATAAAAAAATGTTGATATAGGCAATACCAACAACTAAAAAATGTTGGCTGAACTGATGATGACATAGGCCTTTACTAACAATTTTTTGAGTCTATGCCAACATTTGCAACAATTGGTACAAGTGTGTCCAATTAGATTTCATCATATGTGATGCCCTTTGAGTTGTCAGTTATGAGGTGCTGGAACAAATTGCATAGTTTTTGGTATATTTACTATTGGTACCAAAAATAACCAATTTGCAATCTATATACCAACATTGAGAAGATTTCAGTATAGATGTTCTAACCACCAATAATTTATTTGATGACATGATGGGAAACATATATTGTAAAATTAATCTTGACAATATATAGTTGTTTGGAACCATGTCACAAAAATTATTAACTGATATGAAAGGCTACCAATCTAACTAGTATATTATCTAGCGACATCTCCATATATTGGTTGGTAGCATTAAATAAAATCACTTCATTCATGATAATATATTTTTATTTATTTTATTAATAATATCATATAGATATGATGAACATTGTGGGACAAAGAACATGAATTACATAGGGAGGACATTCACTTTGCCCCTTGTAGAGTAACAACAAACACCAAGCTTGGACTATTGATAGGTAATGATGTGAGTAATTTGTTGAATTATATTATTTGATACATGTAACATAACTCTATGAAATTGGTAGATCACTTCAATTTCCTTGTACCATATATGTATATCTTTCTGCAACATGAATGTCCTTCACTTCTTTGCATAAAATATTACACAAGACATATTTTGGTCATTAGGAAATTTATATGTGATATGTTGAGCATCAACGTGAAACAATCAATCATCAAAATACAATGCCTAAGATATGTCAACTAAATTATTCCTACGAAGAGAGGTATCATGCCTAAGTCCTAAGAAAATAGTTTAAATTAGTAGGTAGTAGAGGCAAAACAAGTTTCTTCTAGATAAACCCATATGTAAGTGAAATTGAATTTAGGTTGTAATGACATGTAAAAAATAATGATTCAATATTTTCACAATTCCAATGCACATCCTCAACTATTGAAATGTAATAATAACATTGGAAACTATATACATGAGTATATGGTGAACATGATGCATGATTCATAAGAAACTTTAATAAAAGGTACTCCATTTTAAATAATGGATGGTTTGTATCCATGAGATAAGAAATAACTTAATCACCAGCATATGCAATCTTGACTTGAATTTCAATCATAAATTTATGAATGAAGAGTAATGCATGTTGTAATTATTCATATATAGTTGTTGGATGCCACATGAAGTTATTTAATCTTCATATATATTATTGTTAAAATAGAAATAGTACAACTCTCTTCATATGTAGATAAATGTATAAGTATAAACTATAAAAAAAATATAGAAAACAAATTTTTTTCCGCATGCAGTTGAAAAAGAATACATAAAATTAATAATAATTCAAAAGGAAAACTAGAAGATGCATCTAGCACAATACATGTAAAAAAGTATAAAAGTATTTGTCAACATATTAAACACAATCAGAAGAAAAAAATCAAATATTTAGACTCTTATATTGATAGCACATGTTCAATGTGTCTTGAACAACACTTACATAAAAGATCACATACAAGAACACCACCACCTTTAAAGTGACACCAATAATTGCCTCAAATATTGTGACAAAAATAAGCGTGAACATCAAACTTGAAAATTCTTTTACTTAATCCAATAGATTCCTTTTTCTTCCAACTTGCTTTTAGATAGAGAAAGAAATTATCATTTTACATGTCAATGATGGAAACATTGCATCATTCATGTGCAACTCATCTTTCCTTATGAAGGCCCCTTTAATACGTGCACTTGAGAAAGCATATAGTGTAGCAGAAGTTACTACCGATTTAGGATACATAACATGGAAGTATAAAGAATTCTGAGATTTTTTTTTCAAAAAACTAGACATGAAAAATCAATACCACGTACCTAGAAGTTCCTACTAAGGGAGGATCTATATCAAGCATCAACGACAAGGGAATTTTTTTATGTTCCTTCCATTCTTTGGTTTTTTTTTACCCATTAAGGTTTTATCCCTACAACAGAATCAGAGGAGAATAGGACTAGAGGAAAACAAAAATCCAAAGGGTGCATATATGGTAACCATGACATCATGAAGTAGACCATTCCTGTAATGACCCCGCCTCCCAGAAACCCCCACTTAACGTAGACCAAAAGATCATAGTTGTTATCCCAATAAACTGGATCAAAAGTTCAACCATTAATCAATAATAATTATGAAATTCTACCAACTAAACTGAAATCTAGTATAAAATAAAACTTTGCCTACCTTTTAAAAACTTTAGAAATCTACTTTTATCCACAGCTTGAATCTACTCTATCTAATCCTCCTTGCACTTTATTTCTTATTTTCACAATGTGTCACTTTACTGTTTGTTCTTTGTAGAGTTGCACCTAAAACACCAACAAATAAAATGTCGGTCAACATATAGGAATATGTCGGTATGTGGGGACAACCAAAATTTCACAAATATGGCTAACAATATAAATATCACATTCAAGTTAATCAACAAGCCAATTTACGCTTTCAATGTGACATTCTCCACCGCTTTTTCCCTAACCCAGGAATACCCTCTTTATGGTTTCCCTTTTGCCATTGACTTAAGGCCACCTTCTCAATCCTGAGCTTGGTGCCCATTAGTCATGCAACAAAGACCACCTTGTCAATCCCAAGCTTGGTGTCTGGGGTCACCACTCATGGTACCCATGGGTCTTCCCTCATAGGCTTGATCTTTTTGCATCATCCATCAGGGTGGCATGTAGGTGCAAGAATACACACTTATATTATAATTGTGATAATCATAGTGACTTTATGATTTTCAAGTATGAACATCCAAACTGATAGGTTGCATTCAATGTGATTAATCATCCGGAAAACCTTCAGGAAGCTATTGCGATTAACCATAATTAACCACATACCTATCATGCTGACTTGACTACAAAATAATCCAACTAATCAAGGAATCCAGTAAACAAGAAAGCACACAAGTTGATCCTAAAATATGCATCCCATTTTTTCCCTATCTTTGATCAGGCCATGAAGGTCTATTAAGCCTAGTTGTTTCCTAGGGTTACCATTCCTTTTTAGGGTTTTGATTACAATTAGGATTTCACTTTATTTTTGTTATTTTAAACCTTAATTTTATAAATTACTCACAAACCCTAATTATCTCATCTACTCCTCATGAAAGATATTAAGGTTACCTTTTAACAACATATAACCCTAATTTTGAGTTAAAGGCACTTTTCTTTTCTTTTTCCCATATTTAGGGTTTCTAAGGATATTAACCATCATATTAGATTTAAAACCCTAAATCTTACAATTTCATCTTCAAAACAAGTTAAAATTCATTTGTATCATTAAACAAGTTAACAATGCTCGAATTAATTTATTTGTACTATTAAATCTATCCTCTATCATCAATTAGGGTTTCTAATCACAAATTATTACCTTTTTCATCAAAATGATATAATTTTGTTAAAAGGATGGATTCAGTCTTTCAAACTATTTTTATCTTATTACTCACATTTTTCTGATCAACTTTCATGTATTAAGTTTGTTAATCCAAGATTCCTAGCGATTTCTATGAATTTCACAAGCAATTTTTTTTTTGGAATTTCAGTCAGAGAGAGCGATTTACAAAAAATTTGGGGCCACTCGATCAATGGTCCAGTGATCTACCTTCTAATCTTATGTCTCACGTCACGTGTGGCTTACGTTACCCGGCTCGGCCTTGGAGCGTTGGATCAACACGCAGACTACCGTGGACCGCTATTTGACGCTTGATGTGTGTCGTCTTCGCCCGAGGCTGTGGCTGCGCCGCAGTAGAGTTGTCATCAGAGCGGGAGCAATCCAGAGGCAGAGAGCGGGTCTTGGCTCGCGAGGTAGTCGTTCGTGATCATTGTGGGGTGAGGAATTGAGTGGGGGCCCTTTTATAGCATTTGGAAGGGTCCTCTTAGGGTTTCTCAACCCCGATGCCACCTGTTCTGTAGCCCAATTGGGCATTTTTCCTAGAGGTTTCGAGAGATCCCCAATCCAGGGTCGAGAGGGTTCGCGATCCTCTCTCGGACTCAATGGAATTAATTCCATGAGTGCACATGCGCTGGGTCAAGAGGAAATCAAGGGGGAAAGTCCCTCTGTAACTAGGCCAGAGTCCTAGTTCCTTTGGAACTAGACGATGAGCAGTGCTCATTGGATCAAGATCCAACAACCCTCATCCCTCGTGCTCAATGACAAAGGAAGTGATTTCCTATTTTCAAGATAAAACTAGATTTTTGAGGATAATTTTAGAAAATCATAACTCATTATCCGTAGCTCCTTTTTATCTCAAATTTTAAGGGAAACTCATTAAAGTATTAGTCTTTCATCATGCCAAATTTGGGATTATTATATAAAGAAATCGGGTCCTTTTCTTTAGTTGCAAGTCATCACTTAATGATATACATTTTTCACATATTTTCTTTTTCCCTTACCATTAAATTATCATCTTGGATTCCTTAGACCTCAAGGAACCTTAAAGGCACGAAATCTCACCTTGGGAAATATTCCCTTTCTCTTTCCTCTTATTCTTTTATCCCTTTTCTTATTTATCCCTTTATTCAAACAAATTCCTTTTCCTTTTCTTTTCTTTTTATTTCAATTGGGCTTAATAGCCAGTAAAGCCCACCAAGAAAACAAACAAGGCTATTATGAATGAAAACCATGCATTTCAAACAAATAATCAAGCATTGATCTTATCTTTTAAAAGGATATTTACAAATCTCATTACATGGTTTAGAAAAATGAGGTTATAACATCCTCCCCTCCTAATAGGAATTTTTCCATCAAAATTTTAAGCAATCAAACAAACAAACCAGGGTATGTGTAACGCCTGGGCCCACTGCCCAAGGCTCTAGCAAGGTTTCAGGAATGACGACTGGCCCCACAGACCACCACTAGCCTTAACTGCGTGCTTTATCCTCACTCACGTGTAAGTCTGGGTCAACTTCCCGACTGGTCACCCATCCTAGTACTACTCCAAGTCAAGCACGCTTAACTATGGAGTTCTTTAGAGATGGGCTCCCTGAAAAGGAGGTGCACCTTGGTGATATGGGTAGTCCAATCATTCCTTTTAAGAGTGTTTTATTCGAGGCCTCAAATCCTGGGATGTTACAATCTCCCCCACTTAGACTCTTGACGTCCTCGTTAAGGCTCAACTATAAGGCCTCATAATCTCTTCCCCATTTCAGTGCAGACCCACAATGGCCCATGGACACCCAGCTCCCGATCACAGAATACCAGTGCAAGGTTGGCTACGTCAACCATGGACAACCCTTTCCTATATGCCTGGACCGCACGGCTCAAGACTGGCATGCCATGCCCATGTGAGCCCTACCTACTAGAGGGGAATTGGCTCTGATACTATTTGTAATGCATGGGCCCACTGCCCAAGACTCTAGCAAGGTTTCAGGAATGACGACTGGCCCCACAGACCACCACTAGCCTTAACTGCGTCCTTTGTCCTCACTCACGTGCAAGTCAGGGTCAACTTCCCGACTGGTCACCCATCCCAGTACTACTCCAAGTCGAGCACACTTAACTATGGAGTTCTTTAGAGATGGGTCCCTGAAAAGGAGGTGCACTTTGGTGATATGGGTAGTCCAATCATTCATTTTAAGAGTGTATTATCTGAGGCCTGAAATCCAGGGATGTTACAGTATGTTTTCTCCATGTCCTCCTTCAGCTCCCATGTGGCCTCATCCTCACCATGGTGCCTCCAAAGAACCTTTACCATCTCTATATTTTTGCATCTAAGCTCTTTCACCTTGGTATCTAGAATCCATAAAGGTGTCTCAGGATAAGTCAAATTCCCTTGAAGCTCAATAGGTTCAATGCTCATCACATGGCTCAGATCTTGCAGATATCGCTTCAGGTTGGACACGTGAAACACATCATGCATCATGTTATACTAAGGGGGTAACGCCAAACTATATGCAGCTTCTCCAATCCGTTCTAGAACCTCAAACGGACCCACATATCGAGAACTCAACTTTGCTCTGCTCTTGGCTATATCTCAGAGCGGTTAGATTTTAAAAAACACTTGATCTCCTATAGTGAAATGCACATTAGTCCGCTTTGCATCATCATATGACTTCTGTCGATCCTGGGCTCTCTTCATCCTTTGCTTGATCAAAGCAACTTTATCAGCATACACTTGGAGCTCGTCTAACCTCAACATGGTCCTCTCACCCACATCATCCCAGTGAAGTGGGGATCGACACAGTCTCATATAAAAAGATTCATACGGAGGCATCTCGATACTAGCTTGGTAGTTGTTGTTGTAGGAAAACTCAACTAAAGGTAAGTACTTCTCCCATGAACCATACCAATTGAGCACAGAAGCTCTCAACAGATCTTCTAATGTCTGGATCGTGCTTTCTGACTGACCATCCGTCTGGGGTGATAAGAAGTAATAAACTTCAACCTGGTACTAAGTTCCTCTTGAACTTTCTTCCATAGCTTGGAATTAAACTTTGGGTCTCTATCAGAGATGATCGAGCCTAGTACACCACGCAATCACACTAATTCTCTTATATACAGCTCAGCTAGGTCGGATACCTTAATAGTGGTCTTTAAGGCATGAAAGTGTGTTGACTTGGTAAGACGATCTACCATGACCCATATTGCATCATGACCTTTCTTGGTCTGGGGTAGACCCACCACAAAATCCATGGTCATTTTCTCCCATTTCCATTCTGGAATCTCTATCGAATGTAAAAGCCCGTCGGGTCACTGGTGTTTAGCCTTCACCATCTGGCACATAAGACAGCTAGCCACACATGCCACAATGTCTTTCTTCATTCCTAGCCACCAGAAATACCGTTGTAGGTCCTTGAACATCTTAGTAGTTCCTGGGTGCACTGTGTATTTGGATCCATGAGCCTCTTGTAGGATATGTTCCTTTACTGATGAATCCACTGGAACCCATATGTGATTCTCAAACCTTATTCCCCCATCTACTCCCACAGATAGACGAGTAGGTGGCTTCATCATCAACCCTTTCATCTTGTCTAGCTCTTCACTGGTCAACTGTGCTGCTATGATCTCACTTAACAACTCAGATTGGATCTGGATATTAGCCAATCAGACTCAATCTTCTAGCAGTTGTGGAGTCCACTCCACCAATTCCTCCAAACTCTTCCACTGACTGGAAAAAATAGTTACACACTTAAGTTGTTTCTGTCTCAAAGCATCAACTACGACATTGACCTTACCAGGATGATAGGTGATAGTGAAGTTGTAATCCTTCGTATACTCCATCCATCGTCGCTATCGTAGGTTCATGTCTCTCTGTGTTAGCATATATTTTATGCTCTTATGGTCGGTGAAGATCTCGAAGCTAGCATCGTATAGGTAATGTTGCCATATCTTTAAGGCATGGATGATAGTAGATAACTCCAGGTCATGTGTCGGGTAATTCACCTCATTGGGTTTGAGATGTTGGGAAGCATATGCAACCACATGTCGATTTTGTTCCAACACGCAGCCAAGTCCCATTTTGGAAGCATCAGTGAATATCATGAAACCCTCATTGCCAGAAGGTAGAGTCAACACAGGGGTGGTGGTCAGGTTCTCCTTCAACTCCTGGAAGCAAGCTTCACATATGTTGGACCACATGAACTTTACATCCTTCCAGGTTAACATGGTGAACGGCAAAGCAGTCTTTGAGAAATCCTTGATGAAGCGACAGTAGTATCCAGCCAACCCCGAGAAGCTGCGAATCTCAGAGGGTTTCTTTGGTGCCAGTCAGTCTCGAACTGCCGATACTTTGGTTGGATCTACGGCGATCGTTCCTCCTGAGATGATGTGTCCAAGGAACATGACTTGGTCTATCCAAAACTCACATTTTGAGAACTTTCCAAAAAACTTATGCTTTCTCAGGATATCAAGGACGCTACCCATGTGGTCATGGTGTTGGGCTATGTCATCAGAATACACCAAAATGTCATCTATGAACACTATCACAAAAGAGTCAAGGAAAGGCTGGAACACCCTGTTCATGAGGTTCATAAAGACACTAGGTGCATTGGATAATCCAAACGGCATGACCACAAACGCATAGTGGCCAAATCGGGTTTGGAAAGCCATTTTAGGTATATCCTCACTTCTTACTCTCACCTGGTGGTATCCTGACCTCAAATCGTTCTTGGAAAAGACTCAAGCTTATTTGAGTTAGTCGAACAGGTCATCTATTCTAGGTAAGGGATACTTGTTCTTAATGGTTGCTTGGTTGATCATATGATAGTTAATACACATATGAAGCGACCTATCCTTCTTCTTCACAAAGAGGACTGGTGCTCCCTAAAGCGATGTACTGGGCCGGATAAAGCCCTTATCCAACAACTCCTGTAACTAGATTTTCAACTCAAGCAACTCTGTAGGGGCCATTCTATAGGGTACCTTAGATATAGGGTTAGTCCCAAGAGCTAACTCGATGGAGAAATCTACCTCCCTCTCAGGGGGAATCCCTAGTAGATCATCAAGAAACACATCCGCATACTCCCAAACCACCTCTATCTCCTTTAAGGATCACCCTTTAACCTCAAGTGCGGTAACTATGGCTAGGTAGGCTCGACAACCCTTGGATATCATCCACTCAACTTTCAAGGTGGACACATAAAGGCTGGTCATCGCATCCTTCCTTCCTCGAATGGTGAAGTGTGGTTGTCCAATTTTCTTAATAAAAAATTTCTTCTCTCTACAGTCAATCTGGGCTATGTAGGTGGAAAGCCAATCCATACCGATGATTACATCAAAATCATTCATATCGAGAAGGATGAAGTCAGTGGGAAGCTCATGATTCAGATACTTAACTGGCAAGACAGGGGTTTTCAAAAGAGATGTATAGATGCAACCACTCGGGATGGTGACATCCAAAATATACCCTAAATCCTTGATGTCCAAACCAAGCATAGTTGCCAAATTTCTCAAAATAGAAGTATTAGTAGAACCAGAATCAAAAAGTGCTTTTACATTTTGTCCCATGACTTCCAACAAGCCTACATAGTTCATACCATATCAGAAAGTTATTACATGATCTACTAAACTAAAAGGAAAACTCTAGGGGTTATTACCCTCAATTAGCGTATTAGCATTCACCTGAGCTTCTTTGTTGTCAATGGAAAACACTCTAGCTTGCCTCCACTCTTTAGCTAGAGGTGCTCTGACAGGTGCTCCTACTAGGAATGCTACAGCCACCAGTTGTGCTTCCTATAGTTGTGACCCTAAAGGTCCTCTTGGGTTGGGCTCAGGGCAATTGGCGATGAAGTGTCCCTCTTGCTAACATTGGAAACACACCTTCTTCTCAAAGCGACACTTCCCAAGATGTGTCCGTCCATAGCTGTGACACTACTGGAGGCAATTACAAGGCTTGCCTTTGTGTCCATGCTTGCTTTTGTTGTGGTTGTGCCCTTGTGTTCATTCTTCTTCCCCTGAGATCCTTCACTGAAACCCATGTATCCTCTAGTGGTATTTTGTGTAGGCATCACCATCCTTTCCATGTCCAAGGCGGTGTTGTAGGCTTTAGAGAAGGTCTTCAGCTTACTAGCCATCACATGAGGCTTGATGGCAGGGTGCAGACACTCTATGAAGTGGTTCACCCTCCCCTCTTCATCCATCATGTGTCTGAAATGTTCCGGGATGCAAAACTTGCGACCAAAATCAGCAACTGACGAGCTTCCTTGAGTCTCGTTGGTGAACTCTCTTTCCTTCTCCTTCTTAGCTAAGATGGGGATGAATATGGCAATGAAGATGGTCTTGAAATCAGTCCACTCCATTGGTTCTTCTCTTAGGCCTCTCCCTGTGATATGGTTCTCCCACCATATCTTGGTTGCACCTTCCATGAGGTGAGCAACAAAGATAACATTCTTGTTTGGCTACACCTCAAGCATACGTAATCCATTCTCGACTGCAAGCAGCCAAGCCTCCACCTTGTCAACCACTTCAAACTTATCTTCTCCCCAGAACTTCTCGATGTTCAGCTTGGTGAAGTCCAAGATGGTGGCTCCCAGTCGAGGATGAACAGGAAGTGGCTTGCCATTCTCATCTCTAGCTATGTCCCTAAAGTCCAGGGCCCGGATAGCCTCAGTCAGCCGTTTCGTTTGCTCCATCCAAACCTCATCCATAGTATGAACCACCATAGTCGGTTCTGGACCACCAGACTGGTCCTCCTCCATCTGGGATTCCTCCTCGTATACATGTTGCTCCTCATATCTATGTCCCTCCTCTTGTTCAAGGTTGCTAAAGGGTATTGGGTCAGGGTTGGGGACCTCATGTGTAGTTTATTCAGGTCTCTTCCTCTTCTTTGAGGATTCACCACCATGGTTCTTCTTCCTCTTCTCAGAAGACCCCTTCTCCTTGCGGGGAGGCCCACCACTATTGGCGGCAACTGGGATAGCAACGATCTTTGTATGAGCAATCTACATAAGCACACAGACAAACCTTCAGTCTATACTTAACTAATAATACTTATGTCAGTGACATCTTAATTACGTATATTTTATTAATTTGATGGAGGATTCCTTAAACCTTATCAACCTTACCCATACCTCAAGAGGGTTAGGAAGAGAGAGTAAACCGTAATCCTAAAAATCCTTAGCAACATTTGAGTTGAGAAGGGATGAACAAGATGAAAGAGTCCTAAAGGTATCTTATTTTGAGTCAAGTCCTGAGACATTGGCCAGGCATTCACATAGATCTGAGAGTCCTTGTATTCTGACTAGTGGTGCGGAGGAAAATATTGCCATCCCCCAGACGTGATCCTTTTCTAGACACCTCTGTCTTTCAGAAAATCCTCTAATAACTCCCTTGGTTCTATGGAATTTGTAAAATTTAATAATTATTCAATATTAAATGAGGAACCTATGCTCTGATACCAAATGTAATGACCCCACCTCCCAAGAACCCCCACTTAAGGGAGACCAAGAGATCAGAGCCGTTATCCCAATAAATCGGATCAAAGGTTTGACCATTAATGAGTAATAATTATGAAATTCTACCAACTAAACTGAAATCTGGTACAAAATAAAACTTTTCCTACCTTTTCAAAACTTTGGAAATCTACTTCTATCCACATCTTGAATCCACTCTATCTAATCCTCCTTGCACTTTATTTCTTATTTTCACAATGTGTTACTTTACTGTTTGTTCTTTGTAGAGTTGCACCTAAAATGCCGACAAACAAAATGTCAGTCAGCATATAGGAATATGTCGGTATGTGGGGACAACCAAAATTTCACAAATATGGATAACAATCTAAATATCACAATCAAGTTAATCAACAAGCCCATTTACGCTTTCAATGTGACATTCTCCACTACCTTTTCCCTAACCCTGGAATACCCTCTTTAGGGTTTCTCTTTTTCCATTGACTTAAGGCCGCCTTCTCAATCTCGAGCTTGGTGCCTGGGGTCACCTCTCATGGTGCCCACTAGTCGTTCAACAAAGACCACCTTCTCAATCCCGAGTTTGGTGTATGGGGTCACCACTCATGGTACCCATGGGTCTTCCCTCCTGGGCTTGACCTTTTTTCATCATCCATCAGGGTGGCATGTAGGTGAGAGAATACACACTTATATTATAATTGTGATAATCATATTGACTTTATGATTTGCAAGTATGAAAATCTAAACTGATAGGTTGCATTCAATGTGATTAATCATCCAGAAAACTGTCAGGAAACTAATGTGATTAACCATAATTAACCACATACCTTTTAGGCTGACTTGAGTGTAGAATAATCCAACTAATCAAGGAATCTAGTAAACAAGCAAGCACACAAGTTGATCCTAAAATATGCATCCAGTTTTTTTTCTATCATTGATCAGGCCGTGAAGGTCTATTAAGCCTAGTTGTTTCCTAAGGGTTACCAATTGTTCTTAGGGTTTTGATTACAATTAGGGTTTCACTTTATTTTTGTTATTTTAAACCCTAATTTTATAAAATTACTCACAAACCCTAATTATCTCATCTACTCCTCATGATAGATATTAAGGTTACCTTTTAACAACATATAACCCTGATTTTGGGTTAAAGGCATTTTTCTTTCCTTTTTCCCCTATTTAAGGTTTCTAAGGATATTAACCATCATATTAGATTTAAAACCCTAAATCTAGCAATTTCATCTTCAAAATGGGTTAAAATTCATTTTTATCATTAAACAAGTTAACAATGCTCGAATTAACTAATTTGCACTATTAAATCTATCCTTTATCATCAATTAGAGTTTCTAATCATAAATTAATATCTTTTTCATCAAAATGATATACTTTTGTTAAAAGGGATAAATTCGAGATTTAAAATTATTTTTATCTTATTACTCACATTTTTCTGATCAACTTTCATGTATTAAGTTTGTTAATCCGAGATTCCTAGTGATTTCTATGAATTTCACAAGAAAAAGAATTTTTCTAGAATTTCAGTCAGAGAGAGCGATTTACCAAAAATTTGGGGCTGCTCGATCAATGGTCTGGTGATCCACCTTCTAATCTGACGTCTCACATCACGCGTGGCTTAAGTTACTCGGCTCAGCCTTGGAGCGTTGGATCACACGCAGACTACTGTGGACCACTTTCCTACGATTATTGTGTGTCATCTTCGTCCTTCACTTCGTGAGAGGTTGCGGCGGCGCCGCGGCGGACTTGTCGTTAGAGCAGGAGCAATCCAGAGGCATAGAGGGGGTTGAGGCTCATGAGGCAGCCGTTCGTGATCGTTGTGGGGTGGGGAATCGAGTGAGGGTCCTTTTATATGATTTGGGAGGGTCCTCTTAGGGTTTCTCAACCCCGCTGCCACCTGTTCCTCATTCCAATTGGGCATTTTGCCTAGAGGCTTCGTGAGATCCCCAATCTAGGGTCGAGAGGGTTCACAATCCTGTCCCGGACTCAATGGAATTATTTCCATGAGTGCACAGGCACTGGGTCAAGAGGAAATTGAGGGGGAAAGTCCCTCTGTAACTTGGCTAGAGTCCTAGTTCCTTTGGAATTGGATGATGGAATTGGACGATGAGAAGTGCTCGTTGTATCAAGATCCAACAACCCTCATCCCTCGTGCTCAACCAAAAAGGAAAAGATTTCCTATTTTCAAGATAAAACCATATTTTTGAAGATAATTTGAGAAAATCATAACTCCTAATACGTAGCTCCTTTTTATCTCAAATTTTAAGGGAAATCAATTAAAGTCTTAATCTTTCATCATGCCAAATTTGGGATTATTATCTAGAGAAATCAGGTCCTTTTATTTAGTTGCAAGTCATCACTTAATGATATACATTTTTCACATATTTTCTTTTTCCCTTGCCATTAAATTATCATCTTGGATTCCTTAGACATCAAGGAACCTTAAAGGCACGAAATATCACCTTGGGAAATATTCCCTTGCCCTTTCCTTTTATTCTTTATTTAACCCTTTATTCAAACAAATTCCTTTTCCTTTTCTTTTCTTTTTATTTCATTTGGGCTTAATAGCCAATAAAGCCCACCAAGAAAACAAACAAGGCTATTAGGAATGAAAATCATGCATTTCAAACAAATAATCAACCATTGATTTTATCTTTTAAAAGGATATTTACAAATCTCATTACATGGTTTAGAAAAATGAGGTTATAACAATTCCTTTAAGGATGTATATCGAAGGAAGAGTCGATGCATGGATCTAGATTGTGACATACAAGTTGTGGTTTGGTCCACCTTCAGATCACATAGAATATGATTTTGAGAAGCTCCATGTTGGTGCTTCATTCCAACCATGGCTTCAAGCAATGGACGAACATGCATTATGCAACAAGACTAGAGCTTTCTATCTCTGTGAAGCATCCAACTAGGTCATGGAGTTCTGAGACTACATTGACGATGAACACATTAGCGTTGTTCACACTGATGAGACTAAAATAGTCTTGATGTTTGCATTGATAAGGGCACCTTATAGAGGTAGATGATGATTCCACTAACACATATGCCCCAACAATGGAACTGGCCGATCATATTATTCAACAATTGTCCTAAGTGTGCTCGGCAAGTAGATGTCAAACATGTCAAAGTTGAAGTTGAAAACCACCATGATGTAGGAGGAGCTTTCTAGAAAGACTGGCTGTGAAATGTGTTACATCTTATTCATTGATGCCAACACAAATCTTGGCACCCCAGATAGTAATACCCGTAGAAATCCCCTTAAACTATAGAAGCGTCCTAAAAAAAGAGAAATAGAAATGCAGCTTGAGGTGGAGATGGGTGCATTATTGACAGAGAAAGAAGAAGGATAACCATCAGGTACCAATTGAGAGAGGTAGTCGGGTTATGAAAAACATGAACTTTGTGTCATGGGTATATTGAACAGATTTGAGGACTTATCCAATCATGTATGTTCTATATTTAGAAATTTAGCAAATTTGTAAAGCCCCCGCCAAAAGTTTCCTAAAAATGAATTTGATAAGCATATTTATCCTACTTTTTTATATTAACATACATGTAAAACATACAATGGGGTACTTTTAAATATATATTGGCATCAATTGTATGTTTTGGTAAATATAACTTATGCCAGCTAAAACTAAATGGTCATGGCATTGGGTACCGATATTGAAAAAATGTCTTGTAGTGATTGTAGGTATTTAAGGCAGTATATTAATTACATGTGCCATGACCAACCCTGGATGGAAGGTTCCTATTTGTCTCAGAGTCCTAAATAATCTTTTCAGTAAGATCCATAATGGTGAAACACCTCAAGATCATGATCAACACAGTTCTCAAAAATATCAACATGAGTGACATCCAAATAAAGATGATAGTTTAGGAGACATTCTTGGAAATTTATAACCAAGATAGATTCATATTTGATTAATCCAAGAGGGAGCTTAAAAACTTGGGAGATAAAAGACAAACTTTTTGGACTCAGATATCATAGATGGCCTCAAATCTATTAGAGTTGAAGTCGATAGGACAACACGTTTTTTTTGGGAACATGGAGTTGGCACATCAACACCATCATGCCAAGAATATTTCTTTTTATAGTGACAAGGGTATGCCATTAAAGAGATCTCATATCCATCCATCCCCCTTGTAGTTCCAGGCCAAGAGTAGTGGATTCTCATTAATAGTGAAAAGGCTTATGCTACCAGAGAGACTCCATACCCAAACATCTTGTGACACATGTGAAGTTTTGTTCCTTTGATTCCTTTTCCCAACAACTTGTATGGAAGACCAGGGAAATAAGGAAACCTAATAATTGTAAACACATGAGTGTTTCGGCTATTGTAACAACATTGAGGAGCAGTAAAGGGTGGTTTTGATTTAAGCATAGGGGGAGGCCCGAAAGGAAATATATATTCTTCCACATCTTCCCACCACCACTCTAGCTCCAACCAAAGATGTAATATAAGTGGGTTTTTCAAATCATCTAAAGCCAAGAAATCATAAAAGTAAATTATAAGAAATGTTAAACATCTTCAGGAAGCTCCAAATTAATATTTCTTTGGTAGATTATATTGAGAAAACTTCAAAATATGGGAGGTTCATAAAGGAGATTATCACCATTGAGTGTAAGGTCAAACATTTTGACATTGTGGAAGTGAATAACATAATGAGTCCAAGGATTCAATGGGGGCTGCCATAAAAAAAGAAGGACCCATGATATTTCAACATTCGTTGTTCTATAGGAAGCATTAAATTTAAAGAGGCACTCTTTGACTCAAGGGAAAGCATAAGTTTGACTTTGACATACCTAAACTATGTGTGCAAAATGCAAGTTTACGCGTCGAGTAGCATAGACCTATGAGGCCCGAATTTCAAACTTAGAGAAACATACTCCAGATACTACTACTATCTATAACCTAATTGTCTACGCCTAAGGAAAAGGTGATTGGTTATTTGATTATAACTAATTGCAATAGTTGAAATCTAAATTAAGTGGAATGTGACCACATATGAATGTATTCCTTAGGATTATAGTTCCACTATGATTCTCATTGCAATTTGTCCCATTTCATTAATAATCATTTATCCTAAACCTTGGACTAAGGGACATATAGAAAGTATTAACCACTCCCACAGTGTGATACACTACCTATACTAAAACAAACACCACATCTGTAGCGGTTTCATATTTAGTTGGGTGCATTAAAGATACCTTTAGGTTATTCCCTTCAAACTCATAAGCCATATTTTGAGGAATGATATAAGCTATCTAAATCTATGACCTTTCCAACCCTTAATTCCTCTCCACAAAAATTAAGGTATGAGTAATTGACTATGATTATCATGCATAGGCAATTCATTAAGAAATTGTAGATCTATATCCAAAATTTTAGAATATATATATATATATATATATATATATATATATACATATATATACATATATCTATATATATATATATATATATATATATATATATATATCAAATCATAACATCAATTACACTGCAAAAATGGGCTACTCAAGATTTCTAATAAAAAAGTATATTAACTATGCATGTTTTCTACTATCTCATACATGGAGGAGAAAAGAGAAAATGTAATAAATATATGGAACTAATATGAACCCTTGGAGAAACCACTTTGGAAGATCCCATCTGGCAAATGTATCAATTCACAATGTTCCAACTACAAATCTACTCTCCATAGGTGCTCAAATCATCTGAGACATGGTTGTCTCCTTCTTCTCCCACTCTCTCAGTTACATTCTTGGTTGCAATAGAATAGAACGTGGTCTAGGTCTGAGAAAATTCTCCTTAGGTCCTAAGTGAGGCTCTGGATGTGATTAAATCTCAGTCATCTAATAATCTATCTTGATCTTCAATCTAAACTAATTTCACAAAGTCAGTACCACCAACTAGATGTTGGCGGCACTGAGTTGTCAGTTGACTCGAACCTCTCATTGAGTGTCGGTACGACCAACAGGTTGGTTAGTAGCACCAAGTTGCCATTTTGTGAGTTCTGACGTCTTCTTCTTATGAAAGTTGGCATTACCGACTTGGGTGTTGGTAGTACTAAGCTGATAAATCTTAGTTATTGATGCTCTCTAGACCATAATACGGTTGCACCAAATTTACATTTTGGTGGCATCAGACACTATCTCGGTAGCACCAACATTCTAAGATTCCCCTATTGGATTTTTCTTAAAGTCGGTACCACCAACTTGGTTTTTGGTAGCACCGAGTTGTACTGAAATTGCTTAAATTAGAGAAAACAAACATAAGTTCAAATACAATATGAGTATTAATCAATTTGGTATAGTTACTCATAATTTGATACAATTAGTATTTCACAGGATAATAATGATGAACAATGCACAAATAATATCAAAATGAACAATAATGCATGAATTATATAGAAAAATAGCATGTAATAAGAAAATAAATCTCAATGCATCAAAATACCCTAATAATGAATGTTGTTCTCCCTCGAGTGTTTGAAAAAAGTCAGCATGAGGACAAATAATATGAACTACATTTCTTAAACAACCCCATCTAATGTTCATGAACCGGCCCTTACCAACTACTGAACAAATAACTACTCTACAGTGGCCAAAAATGTTCATTAAAGATGTCCACCCTTAGATCAATGGAGCATTATTAATAGATCAATTAATATCATAGTCAATAGGGAATCCACTTGATGTACGATGTGATTCCCTATATACATTGATCTTGTCTACCTACCAACTATATTGGAAATAGCTCCCCATATAGAAATGAATGAGGGGATCAATCATATATGTGGCCTACCATAAAGAGAATTTGGTGGAGTGAATTTAGGTGACTATGAATAAGAATCACAAGTAACATGTGAATCATTTATGCAAAAATGATATATGATGAACCTACACAATGATGGAATTGAGAAATGCATGAATCCTAATGCCTACTATTTTGGTGAAATAATGAATGCATTAAAAGTCTCATTTAATTTATGAGTGTGGTAAAAGAATGCACACATGTAACTTTTTTCACTTCTCCTTGAATGGTTTTCATATTTGAGTTCACGACATAATTTGCTCCCGATTTATATGATTTATCTCTACTTTTCTCTCTCTTTGCTTTTTATTTTAGCATTATGTATAATTATGCTTGTGTTTTTCTTCAACATATCTTTTCTTCTTCTTTTTATCATTTGGTGGGGTTGTGGATCTGGATGTGTATCATTTCACTTTAAATTTGAGGAGAAAGCTACGCATATACATGATGAAAGAATGATGTAAATAATGAAAACTACATGCAATTTGTTATGAACATCTCTATATTTTTATTTTTATTTTAATTTTATAACTAATGCAATAAAAAGACTAGCTATAATGCCACCTATTATGCTATGTGAAGCAATCAAGATGAAAAAATTCGGGTTACTTATCATCTTAAGGTTGTGGATGAAATGTCACGAATGGTGGGTGGAAGCACATGATTAAGAGACAATGGCTTTCTTAAACTATGATATGTCCCTCTCCTATCAACTTGTTTATAGAGAAACCTTATATTTTCTTTCTAAGATTCCCATTCAAGGTCATGTTACTTGTTTGGTCAGTTTGGGCTCAAACCCCATCATCATGCAAAAGTCTTCGATAAATGAATATCTTCATTCATATAAGTTTCCTCAAGCTAACTAGCACATACACTTCCACTACATGGTGTTTCCTTATACTTTGCAAATTAATCTTAAGAAGATGTGAGCATTTTTTAAATTTTCATTGCAAAGGAAAGAAACACAAATTTCATTGACGA
Organism: Alisma plantago-aquatica; assembly: GCA_963693085.1. Classification (NCBI taxonomy): domain Eukaryota; kingdom Viridiplantae; phylum Streptophyta; class Magnoliopsida; order Alismatales; family Alismataceae; genus Alisma; species Alisma plantago-aquatica. The sequence continues at coordinate 1,502,368,508 of OY856410.1, read as the reverse complement.
TATATGAAATCATGATAATTAAGCACTACTATTACACTAGATAGATGTGGATCATATACTTGCAATTTAGAAAAATAAAAACAAGATAGAAGATATAACGAATAAATTTGTTCCAACACCCTCTATGATTGAACTTGACTATGTCCGCATAGAAAAAATTCAAACAAAGACGTGGAATGGGGGCAGGTGTGGTGTTGGTGGTGGTGATGGTTGATACATTCCTAGTATCATTTGTGGATCAAATTCTATTGGCATTTGTCCCTCAGTGTCGACATCAACGACTTGTGTGTCTGTGGTATTGAGATAGAACATCCTTTATCCTTCTTTGAGTTGTATGAGTTGGTACCACTGACTTGTGTGAACTTTTTACTGTAGCTTTGTGATTTTTTTGAGAAAACTCATGGTACCAACTTGGCTATAATTGGTACCAAATTTCTGTAAAATTGGACCTCTCATGGATATGATACCACTGACATGTGTGTCGGTGGTCTCAACTTTGTACAAAATCCAGGTTGAACATTTTTAAGCATGTCAGTGGTATCCACAGTAGTGCCAATTGTATCGACTTTAACTATGTCTGCACACCATATAAAAGCATCAAAATACCTTTTTAAATTAATTTAAAATCTAATAAGAAAAATATGAAATTAAAAAATGAAATGTCCTAACCAAATATAAATGATAGATATAAAATTTGGTTGCCTCCCATAAGTGCCCTTATTTAATGTCCTAGGCTAAAGAAGGTGATATTCTTCAACCTGGGGTCACATGATGGTTGTGAAGACTCATCCAATAGTCTAAACTCCACTCTATCTTCGTCTATCCTCAATGTTGAGTAACATCTACCCATGGTAATGATCAAATCAGCCATAGCTTTGAACAAACTTCCTAACAACATCTTTGAGCCTGACAATAATGACCCCGCTTCCCGGTAACCCCCAATCAAGGGAAACCAAAAGGTCAAAGACAATATCTCAAAATTCAGGATCAATGGTTTGATAATTTAATCAAAAATAATTATAAAATTCTACCAATACTAAACTAGAATGTTGGAATAAAATAAAACTTTTGCATACCTTAACAAAATTGGATCTAAGACTTCTATCCATAGTATAAATCTACATATCCTATACTCCTTCAACTATTTAACTTTGTCTTCACAAATTTCATTTTACTATTTGTCTAATTTTAGATAGTACCCAAAACGTCGACAAACAAAACGTCGATTAGTATATCACTATACTGGTATGTGGGGACAAACACAACATCACAAATAGGCTCAAACAACCCAAATTTTGAAAATACTTGATTAACAATCCAAATTACATTTTCAATGTAACTTCTCAACCGCTTTTATCCTAAACCCTGGATTACCCTCTCTTAGGGTTTTGTCCTTGTAAGGGACATAAGGCCACCTTTTTCATCCTGATCTTGGTGCCTGGGATCACTTTTCGAGATGCCCATTGGTCTTCCCTCTAGGGCTTGACCAACTCAGACCTTCCCTCTGGGGCTTGGTCTTGCATCATACAAAAGGGTGGTATGTAGGTTTGAGAAGTACATTCATAATTAATTGTTAAACAAATAGTCACTTTATGATATTGTAGAATTGAACAATCAAATAGATTAGGTTGCCCATAAATCAAGAAACCTTGTGAAACACTATGAATCATAAGGTAGTTATTCATAAAGTAACCAGATAAATGTTCAGTTGATTCAACAAGCTAATAGTAAATCCAAGCAAGAAATTTTCCAAGTAAGCAGTTCAATCCATACAAGCAAGAATCCTGAAAAAGTACATGTACTTTATTTACTATCCACTTTATCAGATTCTATCTATTCATTTGAACTCACTTCCTAGGGTTTAATATTTCCTTTTTGGGTTTCATTAGGGTTCATCTTTATCATTGTCACTACAAACCCTAAAATAGCAAAACTAATCACAATCCCTAACTAGCTTGTTAAATCCTTCCAAATAGGCTTAGGATCAACTCACAATTACATAATTCTAAGGAATATCAAATTAATCACCTTTTACCCTAAATTAGGGTTTCTATATGCATTATCATAGATTCACGTGTAAAAAGCCTAAAGCAAGAAATTTATTATCTAAATCAGATTCAACTCTTACTTCTCCTCTCAACATGTTACTAATTCTCAAAATAACCTATTTAATACCTTAGATCTGATTTACAAATAGAATTAGGGTTTTTAATCAAAGTTCAATGCATAACATGATCAACTTAAAGCACTATTGGAATTAGAAACATCCTTTCCTTGGCCATCATGTGCCCAAAACACTCCATGACACGAAACTTGCGGCTAAAGTCTGCAACAGATAAGCAACCCTAGATCATGTTGTGAACTCCCGTTCCTTCTGGTTCTTAACTGAGGTGGGGATGAATCTGGCTATAAAGATAGTCTTGAAGTCGGTCCATGCCATCGGCTCCTCACTCAAAATTCGACCCATGATGTGGTTCTCCCACCAGATCTTGCCTACTCCTTCCAAGAGGTGAGCGGAAAAAGGAACCTTCTTGTTCGGCTGCACCTCCAGCATGGAGAAACCATTCTCAACTACCAGCAGCCAAGCATCTTCTTTGTCAACCACTTTGGTCTTATCTTCTCCCCATAATTTCTCCATATTCAGCTTGACAAAGTCCATAATGGTGACTCCAAGTCGGGGATAAATGGAAAGCAAATCTCCATTTTCATCTTTGGCTATATCCCTGACGGCCAGGGAACTAATGGCCTCAGTTAGCCTCTTTTGTTGTTACATTCATAGGGCATCAGGGGTGGGAACTATCATTGCAGGTCCTGGACCACTAGTCAGGTTCTCCTCAAACTTGACCTCATCCTCGAATATGCGTTCTTCTTCCTGGTCTAACTTGGGGTTGTCGAAGGGAACTGGCTTAGGATCTAAACCTTCTTCTGAGGCTCCCTCGGGCCTCTTTCTCATCTGTGAGGACTCATCACCCCAGTCCCTATTCCTCTTCTTAGAAGATCCCTTTCTCTTGCAGGGAGGCCAACCCCTAGTTGGGTTCTTGGTGGCCTCGATGGGAGTATCTACGGTCTTCACACAAGCCATCTACATAAGCATATAATCAAACTTTAGTTTACATTTAAATTATTTCTACTTATGTTGATGACATCTTGTTACATGCCTTTTATTAATTTGGTAGAGGATTCCTTAATCCTTATCATACTCACCCAAACCTCAAGAGGGCGGGGAAGAGAAAGAAAAACCCTAAACCTTAGAACCTTTATTGAATTAGGGTTGACAAGGGAAGAAACAGATGAGAGAGTCCTAAAGGTATGTTATTTCGAGTCATGACCTCAGACTTTGGCCAAGTAGTCACACTGCATCTGGGAGTCCTCATAACCGACTAGTGAGGCAGAGGAAAATATTGCCAGCCCCCAGACTGTGATCCTTTTCTAGACACCTCTGTCATCGAAAAATCCTCTAATAACTCCCTAGGTTCTACAGAGTTTGTAAAATTTAATAATTATGAAGGATTAAATGAGAAACAATTGGCTATGATACAATATGTAACGACCCCATTTCCTAATAACCCTCAATTAAGGGAGACCAAAAGGTCAGAGGTGTTATCCCAAAATTCAGAATCAATGGTTTTACGATTTAATCAAAAATAATTATGAAATTCTACCAATACTAAATTGGAAAGAAGGAATAAAATAAAACTTTTGCATACCTTAACAACATATGATCTAAGACTTCTATCTGCAGTAGAAATCTACCAATTCAATCTTCCTTTGACTATTTAACTTTGTCTTCACAAATTTCATTTTATTGTTTGTCCAATTTCAGATAGTACCTAAAACACCAGTCAGTATATCACTATACTGGTATGTGGGGACAAACAAAACATCACAAATAGGCTCTAACAACCTAAATATAGAAAATAGTTGATTAACAATCCAAATTACATTTTCAATGTAACTTCTCAACCACTTTTACCCTAAACCCTGGATTACCCTCTCTTAGGGTTTTGTCCTTGCAAAGTACATAAGGCCACCTTCTCCATCCTGAGCTTGGTACTTGGGGTCACCTCTCAAGGTGCCAAATGGTCTCCCCTCTGGGGCTTCACCAACTCAGACCTTCCTTCCGGGGCTTGGTCTTGCATCATACATCAGGGTGGTATGTAGGTTCGAGAAGTACATTCATAATTAATTGTCATATAGTCACTTTATGATATTTCATAATTGAACAATCAAATAGTATAGGTTGCACATAAATCAAGAAACCTCATGAAATGTTGTGAATCATAAGGAAGTTATTGATAGAGTAACCACATACCTGTTCAGTCGATTCAACAAGCTAATAGTGAATCCAAGCAAGAAATTGTCCAAGCAAGCAGTTCAATTCTCACAAGAAAGAATCCTAAAAAAGTACATGCACTGTATTTACTATCCACTTTATCAGATTCTATCTATTCATTTGAGCTCGCTTCCTAGGGTTTCCTATTTCCTTTTAGGGTTTCATTAGGGTTCATCTTTATCATTGTCACTATAAACCCTAAAACAACAAAACTAATCACAAACCCTAACTTGATTCTTAAATCCTTCCAAATAGGCTTAGGATCAACTCACAATTACATAATTCTAAGGAATCTCAAATTAATCATAGTAATCACCTTTTACCCTAAATTGGTGTTTCTATATGCATTATCCTAGATTCATGTGTAAAAAGCCTAAAGAAAGCAATTTATTATCTAAATCAGATTCAACTCTTACTTCTCCTCTCAACAGGTTACTAATACTTGAAATAACCTATTTAAGACCTTAGATCTGAATTCCAAACATAATTATGGTTTTTAATCAACGTTTAATGCATAACATAATAAACTTAAAGCACTTTTTGAATTAGAAATGAAATCAAGCTTTAATAACATTTTTAATAGGTTCCTCATGATTTTTTGATCAACTTTCATATATAAATCTTTCTCATACGATCATCCTATTATTTTCTACACTTCTTACCATTTAAAACCATTATGGCCAATTAGGGAATGCCACACGTCCCTTAAGACTCCCCTGAGTCGAGCGAACGGGGTCGGGTGTGAGCTAATCGGCTGATGCCGCATTAGCACCCAGGCCCCGTGAGGCTGCACACCTCGCCAGTGAGAAAATGAAATAAAAAGATGGAAATAACCTTGCCTGTAATGAAGGACTGGGAGGGTAGACTGGTAATGTCACTATGTATCATCTTCAACCCTGACGCTTCTCCCTCAGCGATCCAAAGGTTAACTCTCGCATTGACTCCGGGCTTCCCTCACTCCGTGCGCAAGCTACAAACACCCTCAACACCCCCTCACTCCTCCGGATACGACGTGCCTATCAATTCCTTGTATCCTCCCGTCCACCACTAAGGCGGCGTGGTTCTTCCTCCAGTGAAGGTCCCTCCAAGACAGGGTAGAAGATCAAGTAGAATCCTTCAATTGACAACACCAAAAGACTCATCGACACCTCTCAAACACGTCGGGTAGGGTTGTGGGTATCGCAGGATTCCCCCTCCTTATATAGGAAGGGTTGGCTAGAGATCCTTGATTGGGGAAAACTCCATCTCACCTCAGGAGTCCCCCAAAGTAAAGGTCATTTGGTTTGAGAAGGTCTCCTTGATTTGATGGTTGCGTTTCTAAACTCTCTCGTGCATATGAGATCGAGAAAAGGTAGGAGATGTCCATACATGTGTCATGCTCGGACTGGAGTCCCGACACTGCTCCAATGTCATTGGATCATAAGATTCGTGATTTAGATTGCGAGATCTAGGGCTCAGATCACCCGCACATCAGATAAACCCAAAATATAATCCTAAATGCAACATGACATTTAATGCATTATTAGGATTATCTCTTTACTATAGGATAAATTAAAAAATCCATAAATCCTTAATAGAGTGTCCTTTTTCAACCAAATTTTAAGTGAAGCTTCATATTGGTATTATCTACTCGTACACCAAGGTTGGGTCCCAAATTACAAAGGAAAAGGGCATTATCTTCATGTGCAATTTATCCTTTCATAAAGCTTATTTAATTCGTATTTTCTCTTTCTTCTCCTATTATCTTTGCAACTAGGACTCATTGGAACCCAAAAAATCCCAAAGATACAAAATCCATCTTTGAAGGATACTTCCTAGTCTTTTAGGTGCTTATAACTTTTCGTTTCTCCATATATTAGCTATTCCTTTATTAATTGAATTTCGTTTCCTTTTATTTCTTTTTACTTGGTATTGGGCCCAATATCCAATAAGGCCCACGAACTCAAACAACAAGGCTATTTAGTAAGGAAATCCACTCATTTAAATAAAATCAAACAATTACATGTTCATATAACTTAAAATGGAGAAATTACATTTCAATCCTAAAGTAGGAAAAATGAGGTTATAACATTCACATCTCATGTATATTCATAACCACAAAATCAATATGATAGATGAATTTTGTGACTTCGACTAACACATCGTCACATATCTTGTAAGGTTGAACAATTGATCCATCTACCAACTAGATTGTCATTGATGTCTTATTTGATTTCTTCAATCAAAACTTTTAAAAGATGGAGAGAGGCATGAGATTTATTCTTTCCCCAAAATTACATTGTGCTTGTTGGAAATGCTTTCTAGCTGTAGAACAAGGGATGTAGAAGCATCTTGGGTCTTTTCTCTTCATGCACAATCTTCCCTAGATTATCATGCTCACCACTTCATCAACACAAAAGGCATATTTATCTTTTATCTATCTTTTCTTGTTGATAATATACTTAAAGAATATTCCATATGCTGGAGTATATTCTGTGGCCTCCACAAGTGGGATGTTGATGTGGATCTTTCGGAAGGTATCTAGGAATTTCTTAAATTGTTTTTCCTCTTTTCCCAGCTTTAGACTATCTGGGAACACCACATGTGGCTTCTTTGCATGCTTAGGAGGAATGTATGACACATTAGGGATCCCCTCCCTTAATCTTGCTTCAACACCACCTCCTATGATAGAATTTGGAATGTCTCTTATGGGTGAGATGGAATGTGGCTTCTCCTTCTCAAGTGTGGGTGCTTCCTTGTTGATTGTGACTGATCCACTACAAAGTAGAACCTTCACCTATTCTTTTGGGCACCATATCTAGAGTTGGGGGTGTGGGCATAGCAATGGTGGAACTTTAAAGTTTATTATTTTGCAAAAACAATGTAGTTGGGTAGTCCTTGTCACTTGTTACTGGCCCTATATTGACTAAGGTGCATGAGTGAGCATAATGCATTGGTGTTTTGTATCCTCCTGGTCTTCTGTATAGGGTGTAGGTAAATGGAATGTCTGGCACATACACTTAATCCAGCTCTTGAACATGTTGATCTGGTGACTTCTGAATAAACTACTCTACTTCCTTAAGAATAGAGACAGTTTCCTTGTTATTGTTGATGAGTTGTCATTGTGTTCCTAGGAAATCCCTACTAAATGGGCTTCGTAAGGTTGCCACCTCTTCTTCTAACTGAGAAATCTGATTTTCTATGCTATGATATGTGCCCCTTAATTGTATTGATCTCTTCATTTTGTCCATGAGTGCCTCATTTTCATTTAAAAACCTACCCAACATGTCTTCCATCCGGACCCCCATCCTGTCAGAACTACTGAGACATGTTTTGTTGTAGTTGTTTAGGTGGATGCACCTGTAATGGATCTTGTTGAAAATTGTTAGGTTCTTTCCATGAGAACTTGGGATCCTTCCTCCATGCATAATTGTTTCCACTTTAGTTGTTCTATTTTTTCATATACATGCACTCTTTTTCTTCACCTCTAGATGAGGTTCTCAGTTTCCACTCAAATCTCCTTGTGAGACCGTCCATATTTTCCTTCAATGCGGTGATCTCCTTTGATTCCACATCACTTTTAACGATCATTGGTGAATCATGCTCCTCTCTACAAGATTAATTCTTTGCTATATCTTGAATATATCATGACACCTTGTGGATTTATTATTCACAAAGAAACCCACTTGTAAGCTATCAAGAGTAGTTCTCTCCCCCTTGTGTATCCCATAATAAAATGTCTATTCTTGGTCGTAAAGATAAATCCCATGATGGGGAACCTTTCTTAGCATGTTCTAAAATTTCTCCCAAGCTTCGGAATAGGTTTCCTTGGCATGTTGGTTGAAATTTTAGTTTCAGACGACCAATTCATGTGTCTTCTGTGGTGGGAAGTACCTCTCAAATAAAGAATCTATCGTCTCATTCCATGTCTCTATGGATTCGAAAGGAAGATTGAGAAACCATGCATTTGACTTGTATGACAATGGGTAACAGAACAACTTCAAGTAAATTATTGTAGTTGGGAACCTATTAATCATAAACATATCACAACTCTCCACAAAGCTGGTCGACGTCTTTACGCCGGTCAACTTCATCGTGCGATTCAGTTCAGCAGAGTAGACACCACCCTACTCTTGAAGGTGTTAACCAAAACTCCCTCCCTTCTCCCCTATTCAAAAGTATGAAGCAAAATTATTAGTTTCATTCCTTAATTAAAGAAAAGCACAGACTAGTAGGCCCATGATATGCTGACCCTACCACACTCATCAAGTTGGGTATACAAGCGCAGGTCGACAAATATCTTCCAGTAGTTGTCCTGGACATCCTTTCTTACACGCAATGTGATGATTATCATAGACTCACATGTGAGTTTTATACTACGCTCAAGACTCCAAAGGACCACCATCACACTATCATGCATTTTCACCTACTGAACCAGAGCCGCAAAGTCATTGAGGATCACCTCAATTGCCGGTACTACGCCGAGATGTTTAGGGGCCGGCTGGAGATAGGGGACAATGATTTTGACACTTCTCAAGCATGGAAGATGCTTACAGGTGCCATTGGATCCTACATACCATCGTCATGAAATGTTTGGGATTTAATAATTGCCACAAGTTTAGGATCTATTTTTTAGCTGTCCCTATAGACTACTTGCCCATTAATCTGCCATAATTCTGTTGTGGCTGAAGATGCCTTGATCTTTTTTAAGAAAGTTTGTTCTTCCATCATGGGCCCAACATGCTCTTCATCATTACCATCCATCTTCTCTACATGTGCTTTCTCTTCTTGTGGTGGTGGGATATGGATAAATTTTTATACCAAAGCCCAGACTCTCTTGATCTATGAAGAAGTTCCTCTAGGCCTATAACCTATGAAGTTGATTCCCCATATGTAGTGGTTCTAGTCTGAACCATGCACTAGTACCTGAGAATGAAATAGTAATGTGTGAGAATGAGTACTAGTAAATTCTACTTCAAGTATAAAATTTTCAGTTTAAGCACAATTTTAAAAAAAGAAAATAGGTACTAATTTTTAATAAGAAAAATTGAATGGCCTAGAGTGGTCGGTCACAACACTCATAATGTTGGAGTTTTTGTTTCCCTGACAACGGTGCCAAAATCTTGACATGCCTAAACTATTCATGTGACGTTTGTCTCAGAAAAACGAGATCAAAAAATGTGGAAGCGATTAATTAGCAGCGGAATTACTGAAAATCACTAAAATTTAAAACTTTTTGTAAAGAGATCCTCAAACAGTAAAAACTCTTTCATAAGGAAACATGATAAGTTATTTACAAACTGATCCATCATTACAACTCTGTAAAATCACATCTCAAGGGTTACAAGCATTAACTACCATGTTAACTGTACAAGGCAAGATACAAAACTCTCGAGGCATTGAGCCAAAATCTCAAATTTATTTTAAACATCTACTGACTCCTAGGACCTGAGAGTACAGATACGACACATAGGACTCTCTATATACAAGACTCGACAGACAGTGTCTCCACCTGAGGATCACTACTATCCCTGATGTTGTTGTTGCTGCTCACCCACTGATGGGTTCCTTCGTCCTCAGCGTATACCTAAAAAGTTGAATCCCACGGGGGTGAGACAATTGAATAATTGTCCCAGTGAGAGTTATAACTCTCCTCTAGAAGCATGGTTATTGTAGTAATGGAATAACATTGAGTAGTAGAACGTTAAATATTCAACAATAGGTAAAACATTGAATAAGCTAAGTAGAACAGTATTTTATAAGCAATCATTTCAATTATAACTTGATTGAATGACAAGACATATATCAAATAAGGAATATGAAGAACAAGTATGTTACTGGTCCAATTAGGACTAAATAAACAATGCATCATTAATCATTGTTTCTCGTAGTTCAACCTAAGCAAATATGCTACACGACTGATTACATTTTACAAACATACTTATTCCCTGAGGAGATGAGATATACCGCTCATACTCCTATCGACCATTACGAAATCGCAATCGGTACCATACATAGGTCATCAGAAGAGCCAGATTCCTATGACCTCATCTTCCTCAGTCAGTGTGAGGTATAACATGCAGGATATCTTGTGTCTCTACTATAATACCTTTCCAGGGTATTCTGGCAACTTCACTATTAGAGTTACAGTGGCATGTTGTACTCTCTTCGCCATCAAGGGATTTCTTATTTATCTCTCATCGATGCGGCATTAACAACATCATCGGGAGATTAGTGATACATCATCCCATCATAAACATATAATGAAGGATTGAGAGATTCGATGTTTATCTCACATCAATTCCTCCATTAGGACATAAGGATATTCGCATCCATAACCCCTACATACTCAAAAGTATGCTCTCTAGGAGTTCCCTTAGGAAAACTGGTTTCAGCATCATTTAATTTCTGACAATGATGGATCTATGGTTAGGTCTCTCCATGATATCATTATACTTGATTATTTAAGTACATTATAGCATTCTTTTATCATCAGGCATGTTTTCAAACATAGACCAATAAGACAATTGCTATAAAGAAAGAGTACTACTTGTATCAAGTTTATTTCACATTTTGTTATTATTGGGATATCAATCCCTAACTATCTCATCATTATGATTCAGGAAATATGGGTGTTCAAACCCTTAGATCATCAAAACACTTGTTACTAAGTAACATATTGCCATCAAGTCATTTAACAGCATGACCACGATTGTAGCAATGCAGATATTTCTCATGTCTCATACAACCTATCAATCTCATATGTTACCTCTTATTAGGCAACATAGCATGTCATTACTTTCAAAGCTTATAAAGTGCTTTCACTGAATATGGCATCATAACCCTTACCTGGCTATGCTCACTTCTTTACAAAGACCTGCATGATTAACAAAACTGATAACATGCACATTATATCTATCTCAGCACAATATAAATTATTCCCAAGTCAAGTATAGAACACCACGGTTGTGCTATCTTGCACGGTCGTGCTACAGAAGATTACCACGACCGTTTTACATCACCACGGCTGGTTTCTAGGGTTAGGGTTGCTTATTCAATTCAAATAGGGTTATCAAACCCTTTTAACCTGAAAAGGTATAGTGATTTCTCATTTCATAATTCGATCATAAAGTTTCATGCTTAAAAGCATAACCCAGAATTAGAGTTTACTGTTCACATCATCACATTTCCCTAGATTAGGGTTTACTATTCACATTACATCACATTACCCTAGATTAGGGTTTACTTTTCACATTATAATGAATTAAGATCATACCATCATCATGTATGAGGATTACTTCCATTAATGCCCTCAATAGGGTTATAATTCATTCGCTTCCATAACTAGGGTTTTATGATTTCAATATCATGGATCATACCATAATTAGGTATCCATCCATATAGGGAGTTCATTATTTGATTAACATTTATATAAGAAGTCTTCTCTCTCCTATTTCTATAAGATGATGTTTGCATCACCCTTAATTAGGCTAAGTCAATTCAACACTGATGTATTGTGGTCATTGAGGTTCACTTAATCAAAGGGTAATGATCACTCTATCCCATCAAGGTACCTTTGTAATGATCACCACTGATCATAACATGCATTAATCAACTAATTCCTTGGTCCCTTAATCACTTTAGGTACCTATGAGGTTTAGGTTAATCAACCACTAAACCATCTTGGCCAGTAAGGCATCAAACGATCTTGACCTTTTTAGACCTCAAACGGTCTTGCACACTAAACCCCCAAACGGTCTTGGACTGCCCTTGAAACTATTTGGTGATGAAGGCCATTTGGTCTTGTTGACTTTTGAAACCGTTTGGTAAAGTGCACACTCAAGACCATTTGCCCAAGATGGGGTGAAGACCATTTGGTCAAGTTTGACTTTGAAACCGCATGGACATAACTGACCTTGAAACCGCATGTGATCAAACGTTTTGGGATCGTTTGGTCCCAAACGGTCTTGAGACCATTTGGTCCCAAATGGTCTACAGACTGTTTGGACTCAAACAGTCTTGAGACCGTTTGGACCCAAACGGTCTTGAGACTGTTTGGTCCAAACCACCTCAAAACTGCATGGACCAAAAAGTGTCTCAACCACTTCAATTGAGTTAGGGTTTTCAATGTTGAACCCCTCAATTGATCATATACTTGTTAGCCACTCATCAATTGCATTTAATAGGTCAACCCTCAACTGATTTGACACTCAATTGACCCTCAATTGATCATCAATTAGGGCTTGGCTCAATTGGATAAGGGATTGGAATTGATTACCCTTCAACATGTTTCAACATGGGCTTAATTGATTAGAAAGCTATTGAGCCATCATCCAATTTGATCATTACCTGACCCCAAATGGTCTTGGGATCGTTTGGATAACCTCCAAAAAGTCTTGAGACCGTTTTCTCAAGTCAACACCAAAAACTAACTCAACCAATTAAGATTTGGCTCCTTGGATTGATCACTAGGTCAACAATGGATTGCACTTCTACTAATTGTCTTTAAATCTTCAACCACTTAACCATAGTCAACCCTAGACCCCCAAACGGTCTTGGGATCATTTGTATTTCCTCCAAACGGTCTTGAAACCGTTTTCCCATTATTTCATCAAAAACCAAGTCATTCAATTAAGGTTTGAACCCTAAGTTTGGTCGCCAAATCAGCAATTGATTATTCATCAACTTGATATCATTGGATCCTCAATTGGTCAACCCTACTTAACCCTAGACCTCCAAACGGTCTTGGGTGATCACCAAATGGTCTTGAGACCGTTTGGGTGATCCAAAAATGGTTTTGAAACCGTTTGGGCCACTCAACCCCAACTTCAACATAATACTATTGTTGAAATCAGCAATTGACCCGATTAGGGTTTAGATGATTGATGGACCTTCAATTGGTGATTCAGTTGGAATTAATTGATGATTTTTGGTAGGTGATTAGTCTACATCATTCAAAAAAGACCCCCAAATGGTCAACATCTGGTCAATGCTTCCAAACGGTCTTGGACCGTTTGCTTCCATGCGTTCTTGTGAAACTGTTTGCATTCAAACGGTTTGAAACTGTTTGCTCCAATCGGTTTGGCAAACCATTTGCTAAATTTGGGAGACCATTTGTTAAAGTTAATTCTTAGATAAACATAGGAATTAACGTCATCATCTTCTACCTCTGTTCAACCAAGAACAGGGGTTGTTCTTCACGGAAAAGATAGCAAGAACACACAAAGGTGTCTAGAGAAGAATATTTAAGCAATGATTATAGGAAAGAAAGATGCATTAACAAAGCTTTAAGGGTTAGAGTTATAAAACCTGCCTCTAGGACTGACCCAGAGCTCCAAGCTTCATATCTTTAATGGTGGATGAAGCTCCAGCAGTTGTCAAAGCTTCATTCTTCAAGTTTTGGATGGAGAAGATGGCTAGAAAGAAGAATCGTGTGAAAAACACCAATAATCCAACCTTATTTTATGGTTTCCATCATGAATTCGAGTTAGATGGTGATCAACACTTACCAAGTCAGCTTGGCCGTCCTTCCTCCAGAGTTCCTTCTTGGTCGGCCAAAGCAAGAAGATAAGGAAAGGAACTAAGGGAAACGATCCCTTGCTTTGTTGATAAGGATTCCTTTATATATTTATGGGTATTTTCAGGGAAAAAGAAAAGAGATAGATATTTCCTTTTATTTCTCAAATATATCCACCAAGGCTTGCTCCATCATTGGCCACGTTTCTTCTTACTAAACTGATGAAAACTCTTCCATTATCCAAGGCTAAAGGAAAAGAACTAACACCTTAAAGAGAGGTATAATAATATCAACCTTTATTGGATATAGCTTAATATATCATTATTTGTGAGTAATTTCCACTCCTACCATGATCATTCAAATGAGGCGCCCCTCTCATTTCCTTTTCTCAACTTTATTCCAAGAAACATGAGAGATCCTCTAGAGGGTATACTTTACATGTTGGACCCTAGGTTTTGGGTAAATTGCACTTTACACCAAAACTAGGTTTTAAAGCATAAGGATTGCTCTACAAGCTATATCTTGGTGCTCAGGCTTGTGGAACTCATATCACCACATCATATACATTCTTATGATGTCTCAACATCAGAGGGACATCTTAACATGTGAAATTTTTAGTTAACCCCTCTACTTGGGTAATTTTCACTTTAGTCCATAATTAACAAAACAATGTTTCAACATCATGCAAAAAGGACTGACATTGAAATACAAGTTCCTCAAAAGCCTTAATTACATTTTATAGGATAAATACAAGCATCTAATCACTTATTTAAGCAAAACACCTAGGGTTAGTTCAAAACAAATTATCATTTATCCTAAATCCTGGACCAAGGGACCTGTAGCAAGTATTACCTACTCGTACAACTTAATACACTAGCTAATTAAAAAAAGACTCACTTCTATAGGGATTTGATTTAGTTAGGTGCATTAGAGATACCTTGAGGTTATTCCCTTCATAGTTGTAAGCCCTCTCTTGAGGCCCAAAATAATATATGTAAATCTATGACCTTTCCAACTCTTAGTCCCTCTCACAAAGTAATTAAAAAAAATGAGTAATTGACTATGGTGATCAAGCATAGACAATTCGTTAGGCAATATCAAATCACAACATCAATTATCATGAAAAACTGAGTTACTCTTGGGTGCTAAAGAACAAGGGGATTATCCTTACATGATTTCTATTGTCTCGTACATTGAGGAGAAAATTGAAAACATAATAAACATAATAAAATAATGTGAACCCATGGAAAAACCAGTTCAGGAGATCCCCTTTAGTGAACATCATGGTTTGTATCATCCTAACTACAAATATGCTCTCTAGAGTTGTCTGAATCATCTAGTATATGGTTGTCTCCTCCTCTCTCAGTTCCATGGTCAGATGCAATAGAATAGAATGTGATGGATAGGTCTACCCAAATTCCCATTAGGTCATAAGTGTAGCTCTGGTCATCATTAAGTCTCAATAATAGGATCTGTCTTAATATTCAATATAAATTGATCGTGCAAAGTTGGTATCACCAACTAGATGTCGATGGCACCGAATCCTCAACTGACTCAAACCTTTTTCTGAGTGTCAGTATTATCGACTAGTTAGTCGGTAGCACCGAGTTGCCATTTTGTGAGTTTTGACTTCTTTTGCTTATGAAATTTCATACTATCGACTTGGATGTCGATAACACCGAGTTGATAAATCTCAGTTACTGATGCTCTCTAGACCATAAATTAGTTGCACCAACTTAGCATTTAGTAGCATCAGATACTGGCTCGATAACACCAAGTGGTATCTCAGTAGCATTCAAATTCTGATATTTCCCTATAGGATTTCATGTAAATTATGTACCATCGGCTTGACTTTCGATAGCACCGAGTTGTGTTGTAAATGTTTAATAAGAGAAAACCAACATAAGTCTGAATAAAATATGATTATTTAACTCAATTTGGTACAAGTACTCATATTTGATGCAACTAGTGTTTCATAGGCTAATAACAAAGAAGACTGCACAAGTAATACCAAAATGAACAATAATGCATGAAATACTTAGAAAACTAGTCGGTAAAAAATGAATAAAACTCATTGCATCAGACTCTTCTCTATGTTCTTCTCATATATCCTTGATTGTGACTTATTTCAAGAAAACAATTGATAAAATTCCATAAAAATCATTTTTCTTGGTAAATTTAGTATTATAAAAAAAATTGTTTGTCAATGTTAAAATGTTTTGATGCAAATTTGAAAATGGCCAAAATCAATATGAGAACCAAATCACAATCACCTCATGTTTGCATTCAATTACTATCACTCCATCACACCAAATTTGTATTTTTGAAAAGCATGAAGAATCACCTGAGCATTTAGTGAACTCTGGTCCATATATTTCCTCTAGGGTCATGTACATATGTATAGGTTAAGAATCTAAATAATGAATATCAAAATTTTGAACTACACCAAAAAATTACCAGATAGTCAATATTTATCATGGCCAATTATAAAACATTATCAAAATTTACTCGGTATTAGTGTCCCTAATCATTATGTGATGTTTTATTGGGTAAAAAATTTAGATATACTTTACTTTTCATCGATATTTAATGGATAAGGTTTTACATCAAGATAATGACTAGTTCAACATAAATTATCTAAAGGTTTAATATATTTGAATACCGAGGGCATCAAAAATCTATAGGTCCTAATATTTATCATATTTTACTATTTTTATCTTATTATTGACATGGAATGAAATTTTAATTCTAATGATTTTCTTTTGTGCATCTATATAGATAAATGTTAGATTCACAACTTTTCCTTTTATTTTCTTTTTGGTGGTCCTCTATTTCCATCCTTATGTATATAATTTGGGATTTGTATCCCTTTTTTGTCTAGAATATATCATAATTACATATATAAAAAGAGAACCTATTATTTAATTCTCAACTCATCATATTTTTAGGGGTATATATGTCAAAGTTATCATGACATTTTTTACAAGTTCCATTACTAGGGTTTTTCATCAAGTCCTAACATATTATCATTTATTTTCTCTCTATTTAAGGTGTTTAAACATACACACATTTTCTTTCTAAATAGGTTTAGTCGGTTCAAGATTAGGACTTTTCCAAGTAGTAGACATCTCTTTGTCCAGGTTGGTATGTAAAGTGAGGAAACCCCACCACCACCTAAGTAGACCAGGATCAATTATGCCAAAATCTTCACTAAACATCCTTCCTTATGCAGCTCAACACATTCCACTTATGTGATGATGGATTATTCTCAATTACTAAACAAATTTTAAGTAAACTATTTGCATTAAATTACTCTCAAATATATTTTAAGGTTCCAAATGGAAGTTATTCATTGGAATTATATATACACAAAACCTACAATTAGGATTTATTATGTTGTTTTTTTCTATATGTTTTTGTTATTTGTGGTTGTCTCAAACTAATGAGAAAATCTAAGGTATTCTATCCATACTACAATATTGATTTTAACACATGTATCTTAAACACTTCTTGTTCAAATTGTATTCCCATGTAACTATACACCTAGGGGAGTCCAAAAGTTAGCAGATGGGCTAAGTATGTATCATGAATTTCTAAACTAAGGTGCATACCCCACATCCTAGGGTCATAGTGTTTCCTACTTGTAGTCTAGGTATATCCCAATATTTGAGGCATGAAAACTTGTGTTTATTGTGATATATCGAATCCATTTATATTCCTAACTGACCCTAGTATTCTGAGACGTACATGAGTATTAAATATTTATAGGATCGGATACCATTTTGTAGAAACCCAATCTTTACGATCAACGATTTACACAATAATATTTGAAAAAAAAATATTTTTACAATCATGGTGTACATCAGAGTTGTGGAAGTTTATACATACGATTACAAAATTCTGAGTAGTCATTGATTCCTATCTACTCTTCAATAGGGGACAACTCTTTAATGTCTCTTATAGGTTTTGTATTGATCACCTACCCATGAGTTCCTGATGGGAACAAAACCACACATGGACCCCAAGAAGGGAAACATATGTCAACAAAGCTAGTACAAAATCGATATTTGGAAAGTACATAATATGAACCTATATATAGAGTATTTTCATGAAACAATACAAAGAGTGAAATGATATATGTAAATATCAATTGGTAGAAATGGGTTTTCAAATTCTATAAGCTCCAATATCCAGTTCTAAGACTAGTATTTCAAATTGATAGCACATGTCAATGACTAGTTGTTGGGGAATGCATGTATCTCCTATGGAGAACTACAACACACCAACAGAGATTCACAGATCCTTTAACTCTGTGTAGAGGTCATCATCATCATCATCATCATCATCATCATCTAAGCCTCAATCCCAACTATGTTGGGGTCGACTACATGGATCCTTCGTTTCCATTCAGCTCTATCATGGGCCATATTCTGATTGAGATGTAGAGATTCAAAATCTCTCTTTATAAGCTCATCCCATGTTAATTTAGGCCTTCCTCTTCTTCTATTTATAGTGTTTGGCTCAATAGCATTTCTTCGTATAGGCGCACTAGTAGGTCTGCATTGCACATGTCCGTACCATCTGAGTCGGCCCTCACACAACTTGTCCTCAATGCTCGCCACCCCCACTTTATTCCTGATATAGTCATTTCTCAAACGATCTTTTCTTGTCTTCCCACACATCCATCTCAGCATACTCATTTCAGCCACATTCATCTTGTTGAGACCTTGTTTCTTCACCGCCCAACATTCACTCCCACAGAGCATGGATGGTCGTATAGCTGTTCTATAAAACTTACTTTTTAACCTGAGAGGGATCTTCTGATCGCATAAAACTCCAGTTGCACTCCTCCATTTCAACCATCCTGTAGTGATCCGGTGACAAACATCATTTTGGACATCCCCGTCTATTTGAATAATAGAACCTAAGTAACAAAATTTGTCACATTTTGGTATATCTACTCCGTCCAACTTGGCTCCATCATTCACACTGTGAGATTGGCTGAAATTGCAATGCATATACTCAGTTTTGCTCCTGCTAATCATCAATCCATTTTATTCCAATGTCTTTCTCCAACATTCAACTTTATCATTCAATCCATCTTTTGTTTCGTATGGAAGCATAATTCCACTAAACTGGGGGCACGATTCTACCCTTTCTTGATGCTTAAATATTGTGCTACTATTCTCTAGGAAAAAGTGTTGGAGGCCTTTTAAGAAGGAATTATAAGGTTCAAAATCAATTTGTAGGCCAACCAACCCACCTAACCATGCATGCAATCAATGAGGGAATAAATCTTCCAAATAGAAATAGAAAATGTGTACCTTTGTATCAAAGTATGCAAAATGAAAAAATTCTAAGTATTGACTCTAAGGGACAATCAAGAGAGAGAGATATATACAAATGTAGATCAATATTTGTCACTAAATGGCTTGGAAATTACTTCTTATCTTCTTAATTACTCTTTTTAGCCATACCCTTGTTGTATCGCCACTTCATGGTTGTGATTTACTTCATGTTACGTCATTGAATGATTACTATGTTGTAGTGTCGACCTAATATAGTTCACTAAAACATGTCACAATGGGTTTTCTTAAATCATAATAATATACTCTCCCTATTATAGACACATTCATTCAAATTGATCAATATTCATAGATTGATCTCCTGTATTCACATGTATTTTTGATAGACCATTATAAATATATATACATACACATCCATCTTGGCCTATTGATTTGTTAAAACAATCATATTGTCTTATGGATTTTCATACTAAGGATTAAAAAATTTGTAAGCCATCTTTTATCCCTTACTAATAAAAATTTCCATATATATCAATGTTAACACTAATATGATATATATATGGAAAATCAAACTTGTGATTTATGTCATTATCGCTGCTACTGTGGTACACTAATTGCTATCTAGGGATTTGATTTAATCATACCATTTTATTATAATTGTTTTTTAGTATTTGATATGTGTCATTGCACACCAATCACTTGGAAAAGTTCTAGACTTTAACCGTTTAACCATGTTATCAACCTGATGCAAGCATCTAGTCAACTTAGTACAGATAGGTATCGATCCAAGGGACAAAGAAAGAAAATGGTCAAAATCCAAAACTGATCGCAAGAAACAAGAAAGAAAAATCTGGTTGATAAAGTTTGTCTATGCTAAGAATAGAAGTAAAATGATGAATTTAAATTTTAACAAATCAAAGATATAATGATTTGGGGGTCCAGAGAATCACCACCAAAACCAAGTATTTATTCAAAAAATCAAATCTTAAGCTCCAAAGTTCAATTTAGGACCTTTTGGTAGCATGTCCTTACGGATAAAATCACGAGGGTTGGATCATTCCATGAACTCATTGATCCTGGCATTTATAGATCCTCTTCCAACCATCCAACATGTTACCATCCAAGATCATATAAAAAATCATGTGATTCGTATCTGATGTTCTATAACATACTGAAACTTGGACTTATTATATTTTTTACCCCCTTTCTAAGATTTTCATTTCCTTTCTATTATTTTTGTGCTTGATGTTGAATTTTTGGAAGTTATAGTGGTTTGCTGAACAATTGTTCTTTATTATTGCCAACATATGGGGTTATGCACAAATACCCCAATAAATACTTTTAATAAGGGCCAAATATGCAAATTTACCACATATGTGAGATAATGATAAAAGGAATTCATTATAGATCCTTCCCAAGCCTTCTGGTGCAAGGAAGAGAAAAAGGAATGAATAATAATGTTTTAAACATGATAATGTGATGTTAAATTATTTAGTATGTTAAATATTGGAAATAATGGTTAATGCACTAAAATTTATAAAAGGAAGACTAATTGGTTAAAGATAACTTGAGATTCATTTTCCTTGGGATTTATTTGTCTAGGAGGCCAACTTTCATAATTTTGGGATGTTAATAACTATCTCTTATTTATTTTGAAAAGAAAAGGTGAGTTTTGCTCAAAATATATAATAAAATATTTAATGACTCCAAAAGTGCAAAATAATATTGGCTTCGTGATGTACACATTAAAAACAGCCTTTGGGTGAATTTTCATATAATTTGGTTAATCTTTAATATACATGTGAAATAAGGAGAGAGAAAGTGTGTAGAACCTTCAAAATATTAAATTAATGTACAAACAACTTTTTTTTTTGGAAATGGGTAAATATATTGCCAAAAAGGGGGTATAGCAAGGCTATACTATACAAAAGCTAGTCATAACAAAAGTATACACGGGTTATCTATACAAAAAACCCCAGTATAAACTAGCTAAAGGGCTTAGCCCTCTGGCGAGGCTCTTCTTAGCCTTCATCACAGCAGTCAGATCGCGTTCCACCTCATGAAACACGTCTTGGTTCTCTGTTATTTTATGAATTAGCATGTTCCTGGCCTTCCAAATGTTAAAGCAAGCATTTGTGAGGCAAAGACCACCGAAAGCTAACTCATACTGATTTGAGCTTCTTGCTATGATCTGCATCATAGTCTCATGCAGGCTGCTGGATGTGTGCAGACCCCAGCCGTTCTTGAGCCAAATCAACGCCCAGATATGTCTCGCTTTGCTGCATTCATGGAAAAGGTGGTTGTGGTCTTCATCTTCTTGGCAAAAGCAGCAGGCCGGATGTACATTTAGACCCCATCTCCTCATGCGGTCTTTAGTGGGTAACCTGCCAAGAAAGACTCTATAACAGGTTGTGCTCCATTTACGAACAAAGCCTTTTCCCCACAAAACCTTAGCCCAAAGGACAGGGGGACCTGTGTCAATGTGGATCCACGGTTTCAACTGACTGGAGAGTAGGTAGAGACCGTCAGAGTCCACACTATACAGGTGGCCAACCTGCTGCCAAGATTTGCACAAAGCATCCCAAACTCTAGAGGGCAAAGAACATGGTTGGGGGATAGACCCATATCTCTGTCTCATCCACTTCACCCAAACACTTTTTCCGTCAGTTAGAAATTTGTCCAGTCTACGAAGGTTTGCAGATTTAATGATGTCTTCCACCTTACTGACATTCAAACCTCCCTGGTTGTAGCTTCTGGCAATAGTCCCCCACCCTATGCCATGGTGCTTGCCACCCCATACGAAATTGGTAATCAGTCTCGTAATGCTGTCCGAGGTCGGATTGGGAATGATACACAGCTCACTCCAGTACCTGATCATCATCTGAATGTACAAACAACTTCAATATGTAAAATTGATGGCAAATTCGTATCCAAGGCACTTAATGAGACTTGTCGATGAAGTTTCATCAAATTTGGATAATCTTATAACCATTAATGAAGGAGGAAAGAGAAACTAAGATTGGATTTTTTTAATAGATCAAAAGTTTTCAAAAGGCAAATCTAATTGCATATTTGGATTCCTCATGTCCAAAATAGGTTGGATTTCAAATTTCACTTAATTTGGAGTTTGTCTGCACCCTCAAAAGAGGAGATAAAAAAGAGATATTAATGTGATCACACTTAATTCTGATTTTGATTTGGATAAGGTTTAATATGTCACATGAGTTATTTTCCTTTTGATTTGGCATGTGTAATCTGGGTCCTCAAATTTTTGATTAGACAGTTCCCAATCGTCCTCTTCCTCACGACTACACAGGAAATGGACCATCAATTTTAGCAGCTCATATTTCTCGGATTTCTCCCTCGTTTCTCAATCTTTTCCTGATATTCTTTCTCCTATAGTTTCCAAATCCAATTCTTCATATTTGATCCCTTAAATGAGACCAATGGACGAGTTTTTTGTAAATTCCAAAACCTAGGGGCTTGAGCTTCTCACAACCAACATGAAAAAGCCTTGGAACTAGGGTATATATATGAGGGTTTGGATGCTCGTGACCCCCTCACCCATACGGAACCATCTCCATCCCTAATTTCATTTCACATTACCTTCTCGACCATGTCCAATCCAATTTTTCATCTTCAATTTACATAGCCTCTCCTAAAGAAGTGGCTTTTTCTAATCTTTAATCAAGTCGAGAGGTGAGTTCATGGGGGCTTGCTCTTCACTTTCATGCTATCATATCACGATTTGTGTGTCGTCTCACATTTCCCCCTTTTTGCACATGGCTAGTTGTACTACTGCTTGTAGCCATGGTGACGGACCAAAGAAGGGGATGAACCCCATTATTTTCCAGATTTTTCCCTCTCCTCGCCTCTCTTTCTTTCTTTTTTTACTGAGGGCGGAAGGGTCTTTTCACCGCATTCTTCTTTGCCTTAGTGTGGGTCAAATCAACCTTTGACTGAGTGACTTGGCTGCCCTTGATTGGCCCAATTCAATGGGTCGGTCCCCACTCTCATCCTTTTTTTGCACTTTCTCGCTTATTAGGATTAAACAAATTTTCTGATTGGCTCATTTTGCAAAAATCATATCTTTTTATTCATTTATCCAAAAATTAAAGTAAAATATATTTTGGAATTGGAAAAATGTGATATTTCTAATAATAATGCTTTTGAGGTTTTATTTTGAGTTTTTTATTGAAAGGTGTTTTCTATAAATGAATTGAATAGATAATAATCACCAAAAATGCACTTTTAACATCATAGCTCCAAAATAGACAAAATTATATGTTTTCTTAATCAAGGAGAACATAACTAGATCAACGGTGATGTTTTCAAAGTCTAAATTGTAGTTTTTTGTGAAAAGTCAAAAAGTAGGGTTTTCTTTACATTAATGTGCATAATGAACCCTAATACATGGTTATACATTGAAAAATAGGAAAAGTGGGCTTTGGAATCAATTAAAGTAGTGAAGCAGAAGTAATTGGATCTCATTAAGAAAGGAATGTGCTTTCCTTACACCTAAGTTGGGAATAATTGCAAACCCTAGCCTAGTTTCCCTAATGAGGATTCTATGAAACCTTAATTCCTCTTTTGATAATTCCTTTATTATATTTTCCTCAAAATTAGTCTTATTATTTATTTCTTGGGTCTTGTACCCCACTGCCATATCTTTATTTACTTGATGGTTATACTTTCCATAGTGCTTAGCATGTTGATTTTATTAGATTATTTAACTAGTGTAGTGGTACTTTTGTACAACCACCCATAGATAGGGAATGTGTGAATTCACCCAGGAGAATGTGTTACTCTCACCAATATAGAATATTTGTAGGTGCACCAGAATGTGTTACTCTCCCTCACCTATTGATTGAGGTTAGGTAGGTGCCTCAACCCTACATAGTTTAGGTAGTCAATATTAATCATGCATGCAACCTTTTACTATTTTTTTATGGCAAGCGTCTATTTATTTAAGCCTGATACTTTTAACCATCTTCAGCTTATCATGAAATCTTAGCCTTTATTTCCATGTTGTTTATTGTCTTTTATCCTTGTTCATTCTCTCTAACACATAGCTTGCTTCTTTCTTTTGTTGGGTGCTTTCCCAACCACCCAGGGTTTGATCAAGGAGTTGAGTAATGTCTAGGATTAGAGTTGTGCAATAGGAGTGTAGAGGACCATCCTAGGAATAGGATAAGGAGTACATGGCTTTAAGCATGGACCTATCTCATGAAGTTGTTGCTTGGAGACAAAGATGGTGTAGTTTAGATTTCCCTCTATCTAGATCCTTTTGTTGTTGTAAAACCTATATGGGAGAATGATGATGTACACTTTTATAAAATTGAACATAGTCATGAAATTATATTCTGCTACAATACTCTCTGGTATTTTATATACAATTGTATAAAGATTTAAAAAATTTACACCCGTTTCAGCGTGCCTTTTGAGTATGTTTGGGATGGATGTTTTATTTTTCAAAATTTTATTTAAGGGGTAATTTTTCTCTTTTACTCATTCAAACTCATGGATCATGTGATCACATCACCATAGTTTATAATGAGTATGAGATTAGAAGGACGAAAATATGATTATCACAATAAAGGGATTATAGTTTCATCTAATGGGGATCCATGATCATATCACCCCATAAGAGTATAGTAGATCATCCAACAATCAAGAAGAAATGGAGAGAACACATTTTTTCAATGGAACAAGAAAGTCAATTATATTTAATGAAAATATAGTATGTGGCTAGTCCCCATGCCCCAGAAGAAATCCATTTGAGCATAATGTAAAAATTATAAGAGAAGTGAACTAAAATGAGATCTTGAATAATAAAAGATGTAGTCTACAATATAAGACTGGATGCCCTTTTTCTTTGGAGTCCCCCTCCTTTTACAGGGAGAAAGGAGAGGAAAACCTTAAGAGGAATGCCTTGCTTCAGCCCAAAGTCACATTGGTCAAACTTTGACTACATTGATAATTTTCTTATTATGGCATTTAATTGAATCTTTATTTTCATTTTTTTCTCCATATAAAAGGATATAGAATTGGCCAGCTTTCCTATTTCTTTAATTACTTTGACTGCTCATTAACTTCTTCGACTCTCTTTTCTATAAATTTCAACAATAGAAACTTGGAGAGTATTTTTCTTTCCTTAAAAGTTCAAAAAGTAGTCCAAATATGATTTTATTATAGGAAATGAAATTTCCTTTTTAATGAATATTTACACCCTCAATTTTGAGTTTGTAAAAAACGTTATGGCTCTTTTGGTGCCAGATATATATGCATTTCAATCATTGCATTGTGCAAACATCTTACAAGTGTAATTTTGAAAAAATTTTGCGCTGCAGAATAGATATCTATTTTCATACAAAACACACAATAATCAACTAAAAAATCCAATTCAATCAAGAATAGCTAGACTAAGATAATTTATGCAAAAACTATTTAATATATAACAATTTATTGTCAATTCAAGATTAAAAATCTACCAATAAAGGTGATGCATTTGCACCCATCAATATTCTAGATTACACATGCATAAATAAATAAATATATATATATGTGAATGTGATAGATTTATATTCTATAGTAATGATATTAGGTTTCTAAATACATTAGTTTAGAAATATTGCTTAACATTATTGGGTCTTTGTGTAATGTATAAACTTTCAGGTTTGAAATAAAAGAACAAGAAAAGAAATAACTAACCTACTATCTGATGGTTTTCCTCGTGATTTCCATGATCAGTGGTGGTTTCTCGTCTAGCCCATTGGACTTTGGTTTGAGATCATTCCTTTCACAAGATGGTTTTAGGTTGGTAGCAAGGAGTCATGCTATTTAATCCAACTTCTATCTTCCTTAAGCATAGGTTGTAAAAGGTGCCTAAAAGGGGATTAGTTGAGAAGAGATCAACAGACCTTGACAATAGGCTCTCTCTCTCTCTCTCTCTCTCTTTTCACAGTGGTGGTAGGTTCGCGATGTTCTATTTTAGGTTATCACTTGGTTGTGAAAATGAAATGGATTGGGTGATGTGTCTGCTCTGTTCTCTAAGTCAGAGATTGGAGAAAGAGAGGGTATTTTGTGCCTAGGTTGTAGTCCCAAAAGCACGGATGGTCAGACATGATTGCATGTCGCAACTCTACATTGTGTTGTCATCTTTCATGAGAAAGTCAAGACTGTCTTCTATAGACTCCATAACATTATCGCGGTGAAGCAATCATTGTTGTAGAGGCTGGCAGGGTGATCAGAGTCTTTGGTGATGAAGCTGTGAGGATTCTCATCGGAGGTGGTGGATGGTACGACGTCAAGGTTTTGGATCTTTGGAGACCATCAAGGTCACAAAACTGGTGAAGAAAACATCAACATTTGTAGGTGTGAGGAAATCAGAAATGTAGGCTTATTTGTGCCACCATAGGTGACCATGACCATGGTAGTGAAGTCTTCACATTACTATGTGGGATCACCGACTTTGGTGTGTGACTACTATCTTCAGTAGGGCCAAACGAGTGGGATTAATCTTTCCTAAGTTTGCTAGATCCCAATGGGATGAAAAGGAACTGAGGGAGAGGTGAAGATCTCTGAAGGCCTATTGCTAGAAAGGGTATCTAGGAGAGGGTTATATGGGGTGAGGAAGAGAAGGAGATGAGTTAGAGGGAGATGAGATATTGGGAATTTAAGGAGGCAAGTCATGCAATGTAAGTGACGCCCTTGGGTTTCTAGGGAGAGTTTCCATCAAAATCCTTTCCTAATTCATGTAGGGTACATCGACAATTTTAGGAATAGAGTCATCACTTAGAGAATTTGTCGAGGTGAGGAACTTCAAGAGGAAGATTTTTGTTTGTTCTTTTGCTCCATGATGGTCGGGTGATGGAGAACACCTTTTCATTCTTCAAAACAACTGACAAGAGTGTGCCCTAATAGAGGAAGAAGGAAGCACTCTTAGTTACTAATATATTTATTGATATTGTAATTATCAATAACTAACTATTCACCTATCACTTTGAATTCTTATAACTTCTAGATGGCACCTCTAAAGGTTCTAATATTTTAGGCATTTATTTAAATGCCATTAAATTAAATTATAAATATATTAACACCTATGGTTATGGTTCTAGGGTGGCTAATTAAACCATCCTCACCCATAATTAAAATATTAATATCAAATAACCAAAAAGATATTTTTGTGTGATTCCAATAATATTAGTCAAAAGAGTGGTTATATTTACTAAAATACAAGGTGGCACCGATGTATTGGAGCATCTAAGTTTTATAATAGTACCGCATAACTAAAATTGGCACACGAAGATATTTTGAGGGTCTAGTTTGTAAATATAACTTATTTGACAAAATGAATTCAAATAGGGACAATAATATCTGAAAACATGAGTGCGGACCAAGATAATCAAATTGTATTTAGAATGAGAGATTAGTTTTCAAATAGGATCAGATTTTAGAGAGTATCATGAATTATAACTAAAAATATATTCACTACCCAAAAATTCAGTATGTTACATTTATAGTTTTCTCCTTTTTACTATTTCTATAAGAATCAAATCTAATTTTGTAAACATATTTCTACTAGTCATTCTCAAACATCCACATTAGTCATGGTCATCAATGATTGGTCTTCTCCATGGAAGGTTCTAAGGTGATCATGACCACACCACATTTAGAAATTAGGACTTATGGCCCCTGGCAGGAAAGTTACATTCATCTTCAGCCCCATAAGCTCTCTCTAAAAAAATCATTTTTTAATCATGTCTTCATGTTTTCTTTAACTTAACTATCTTCGATCGTTCAATTTCCTTGCAACCCAATAGTCTTTTATTGCTAAATTGTCGGTCCGTATGGGGGTGCTAATCCTTTCCCACTGGTAACCAGATTGCTGAATCTGATCTCTAGTTTTGCTTTTTTTTGTTATTTTATATAACATGGACAATCACTTAGCTTACAATGTGGCTCTCAAGATACATCTTGTTTCCTCATTAGTATAAGATGTGGTGGCAACTCCGAACAACTTTTTTTTCATGCAATGTTTTACTACCTAAAAAGGAAGAGTTTTGTTTTATGTATATATCTCTTTTCCCCTTCTTGGGGGAGGGTGAGACACTAACCACTACATAGAAAGAACCTCCTATACATCAAAAGAAAAAAATAACTATGTATATGTCCATTCAATGACTATATATGGTGCACCTCTTCTCTCCAAGACAACAAGACCTCTGATGTGCATTGGAAAAAGAGTTGGCTCTAGGATCACAATATTGTCTTCCGAGTGTGCACCCTATATGCCTATCTATTGTGCTACTATACTTAGAGTTTTGTGATAGAAATACATTGTGATGGAAAAATCATTAACAACTTCTTTAATGTCTCTGACCAAAGGTTTCATTTTTCATGGACAAGATCCATTACCCAAATGTTGGTAATGAACAAGTTTAATAGCTATAATGTCCCTATAGCAATATTTTAGTTTGAGTGATTTCATTAACCCAATGCCGACATGCCATTCCTACATAGCCATGGAAATTTCTAATGCATCCTGCAACCCATCTCATCTTAGTTCATTCTAGTAGTCAAGCTCTTTCCATAGTAATATTTAGCTTTAGATTGACCATGTCAGGTGGTTGTCATTTCTTTTGTGAATCTTCACTCTTGGTACATCAAAACTATTTTTAGCTAAAGAGTTGTAGAAGGATGGCGTGTCCAACTTCTTGAACATCTTTTTAGGCAGACCTCTATTGGTAATGGAGGTCACTAACTCCCAAAACATATTCATGTTTGTCTTTCTACCTCTAGATTTTCCTTTGCATCTGGACATTCATATCGCACAAATATAAGAGAAGATAAGCAGGAAAAAACCATCCCCCTCAAAAAATTGTTGGAAGTTCTTCAACACAGACCTGATAGAGATTTTTTCAGCTACCATTGCACCAATTTTTCCTCAATATCATCACATTTCTACACAATAGAGTGCTTCTTGGAACATTTGAAAACCAAGAAACACTCATGGTTTCATGGGAAAGCCTCCACCTATTAGTTATAAAACTATACATTCAATTGTTCTTGAATTCCGATAGAGCAACCTTTAAAAATGATGCAACAACATCAACATCTTGTTGCAATGAATGCTTGGTGGAGTCACCATACACGATGACGATTCACAATGAAGAAGTAACAAGGCATGTTCCACAAGCCTACTCATTTACAGTTTGGATGGACATTGGATACATGGAAGGGAAGAAGGATTGCCTAGCAAAAATTGCCTTAAGGAAAAACTCTACCCTATTTGGATAGGGTTGAAAGCTTCACTGGACAAGGGACTTACCCATGGCTTTTCTACTCAATATATTAGATGGAAATAAAGATAGCCAGTGACATGATTAGAACCCCTTGTAGCATTGACTCTTCACAATCATATCTAGCTACTATTTAGGACCTTTCAAAATTGACCATCAAGTTTTTGATGACCCAAAAAAATTGACCATCAAGTACATTCCTAGAAATCTCAGCAGCCTCGTAGATGCTCTTGCTAAGTGACACTTTCCTTCACAAAACTCTACCTTTGATGCTTTTACTTCCAATTTCCTTCATTTCACTTGGAATTTCATACATCACATGTTGGTCTCCTTAATGCTTTCCTACAAGAATTGGAAAGATTGATAGATAACATGTGTAACTGATGTGTAATCTTGAAGAAGAAGAACAAATAAGATAATTTGAAATAATTATATTTCTCAAATCATATTCAACTATTCAGACAGATGCCCTAAAGCTAGCTTTTGTAACATTACATAACTTGACCCTTAAGCAATGGAAGTAACTCCTATTTAATAAAAATTAGAAAAAAAACTAAAAATAAAGAATAACATTAAACATTTATGACTAAGCACATTAACTAGATAATTTAAACTGAGGTCCCTAAGTATTAAAATTAAGCAAAAACAAATAGAATAAAGCCTAGTAGTTCCTATATTAGTAACTTTTCTTGGAAATATAAAAAGCCATGTAATAAAACATATTGTTGTTAATATGTTTTCATCCTATAAAATAGTTTTATGTAGATTTCTTGATTTCACCCACGTGTTATGTGATCAAGTGATAGAGGATGTTCACAAAAGCCTTATGTATACCTTTCGTCAAGTGGCCGGATGGAAACTTGCAACAATGGAGTGTCTCGGCCTAAGATCGTTTTGGTATTCATATATAGGATTAAACGACTGTCTTTGAAAGAACGAACACTTCCAGTCAGTCACAAATTAACACGTGCCTCATGACTACAAAAGAAAACACACCCTAAACTAGCCACATTTTCCTGAAAGCCTGCCAATGAGGGGGTGGCAAGTATTAGAGGAAGAAATTGGGCTATATTTTCATTTTGAGATAACATAGATAATATTTAAGAAAAAACTCGTTTGTTATTTTATTACGAAAGAAGGTGGATTCGTTGTTCTCGTGGATCTCTGGCGCCTACCAAAACTACAGAAGGCAAAGGACAATAATTAAAGAACTCATCCCTCAATCATGGAGTGTCATCTATTTCTATAGCTAAACTATTATGTAGGTGGCGTACGTTGCTTTCTTCATTAGGTAATTTCTGATGTGGCGAGCCTGTCAGATCATTTTTCATTATTTCCCCCCGCGGATTGTCTTTCGCCGATTAGGGAAATATCAAAACATCGGTGGGGACGCTTTCCTGCTACATTGACATTACTAGTCGACCTACAGTACATTGATAAAAGAGCATAACGACAAAAAAGCAAAACACTATAACCTGAAAGAGCATCAATCCAGTTCAATGCACCTTGCCTACTTCCATGTCACCAGATCCAAGTGTAAGAGACTCACACAGACACTGATAGATAGGGAAACAGAGATGAAACCATATCACCGGATCCAAGTGCAAGAAACTCACATTAGACAGTGATAGGGAAACAGAGATGAACCCCGTATGATAGCCATGTTTGGTCCCAGTGAGGTACAGTCTCAATGTTGTTCACATGGCCGTGGCATCACGCGTCTCGGTTGCACTATCTCCACCTCCTTGGTGGGCCGGCCGTGTCTCTTACGTCTGCGACGCCAAGGAGGGAGGGCAGACGGAGAATGAATGTATGTGTACATGCCGAATCAAATACCCGAAACCCTAATAATTGTGGCCCAGATGCCGAATTGGTTTGGGGGTTCACAAGAGCCGACCACAGGCTCACTACTATACCTGCCACCATCAAGACTAACAACAACCTAACTCTGCCTGACTGCCCATTTGCTCAGTTCCTCAGCTGATCCATTGCCTTTTCTGTCAAGTCCCCCCTCACCACAGGCTTAGTTCACAGCAGATGCGTTGTCGAGGTAACTGTAGTGCCACGTTGCCTGTTTGTGAACCACCCTGTTAAGCTGCTGTTGAAAACAATACTGGCGTGTTTTTCTTGCATGCGAAGCCGAAGAGAGACCCACGTCTTTTCAGACCGGAGTTCCTGACGTCTTGTTGTACGGCAGTTTGATCATATTCTATAAGTTGAACCCTCCAGCTTCATTATGTATGTATTCCTGCCACTTGATTTGTATGTCAAAACTTCACAGCCATTCTCTTAGTCTCAAATTATTCACTACTAAAATTAATAGAAATCAAAATATATATCCAATAATAGCAAAGACAAACCCCAATTCCTAATATTGCTTCTTGTTGTTATTTCACTTCTTACTATTTGTTTAATATAGAACCTAATAGCATGGTGACCATGGAAGATATAGCTACACTTATTTATTGATTACAAATAGGGTATGTAATTAAATCAATTCAAGTAGATAATAGGTAGGAGAACTAACCAGAATCTATACAACAGGCATGTAAAGATAAAGGTTAGATTTGATGATGCACAAAAGGTTATAATCCGAGGAGCGAGGAACCAAGATAACTCGAGATACATATACATAAGTTATGCATAATTTGAAAAAAAATGAAAGGAGTAACGAACAAGAATAAACAGATTAAGTATTTAGCAAAGTGTGAGCTCATGTTTTAGTCATTTTACTCCAATTATACCATCATATCATAGTTTTATAAGGTCTTTGATCAACTTCCCATTGGAAGGAATCCATAAGGGTGTTCAAGATTAGCCAACCCTTTTATACTTGAGGGACTTCGATAACCAAAGTCATTGAGCAAAATCATGTTTCAACATTTGTATAATGGAGTTCTATAGTATGTGTGCAAGTTATAAAATAACGGGACGAGACAAGAACTGAGTGCATACCAGAATACTATATGGCAAAATTTGAGCAAGTAAACAAGCATACATATGTATCACATTTCAACCAAGAAAGTCATAGTCATATAATTATTAACGCACGCACTTGTTTTAGAGATTTGATGACCTATCCTTGACCATCTAGATCTTAAGCAACCTAGTTAAGAACAAGATTACATATATGCATTAGCTGTTGGATCAAGGGCTCTAGAGGAGGTGGTGAATAGAGCTTCAAAATTCTCACAAGAATAGTAAGACCTTCAAATTATATCGATTGAAACCAAATGCTAAAATTGAATTTGAAGTCCTATCTCAACAAACATAGCAAGGATTAGAGAGATTGAAACAAACATTTGGATAAGGTGTTTAGAATGGTTCCAATCTCCAAACTAGGAGACTGTCAATCCACTACCTAGAGAAGTCAACATCTAGGACTTTGCAACACATCCATACGTATACTCCATTATAAGAGATACAAGAAGAACACTCCATCCAAGGGCTTACCTATCCAAGACAAGAGTCTTTCACCTACACAAGGACGTACCCACTTGATCAATATGTCTTCAGCCTTCAACAAGAACTTACCCAAACTTGCATCAAGTCTTTGGCCTCACAGGGATTACCCAATCTTCTTATATCATCCGCCTAGTCCTTCTCCTTCACTTGGAAAAGATATTCACACATTCTTCAGCCTTGAAGAAGAACATCAAATCATCCTTTAGTCATAGAAGATCACTTCAACCTTTGCTCTTTGAGAAAGGGGATTGGGAAGATGGAAAGATGGAGAGTTGTACAAGGTAACATTGAGGTAGCTCTCTCACAACATTCCTAACTCACTCATCATCATGCTATACTTTGTAAATGAGAGAGAGAAAGGGGCTCAAAGGATTGTAGCACACTCAAATATAGCAAGAACCAAGGATAGCATGAATGAGCTACCTTGGAATGAACTCCAAGATGTCTGATTTATAGTTGGGGGTGTTTCTTTGAGTATGGGATCACTTAAGAATGAAAAATAGCCATTTTACAACTTGCAACAAATCTATTTTTATTTCTAACAACTCTTCAATTGTTGGAATAACTTTTTTTTTGTTTTTCATATAGTACATTTGGCCAAGTTTCAATAAAGGTAAGTCGACCGATCCACTATCTGAGAAAGTCAATTTTCAAACTATCGATCAAGTTTGTCCTGGGGTAACTCGACTGACTAGCTAAAATCAACTTGGATCTCAAAGTTAGTTGGTTGAGTTTTAATAGTGTACAACTTGATCCATGCAACCATTTCTAGAAATCCATCATTGATCAGTAAACTCGACAGATTATAGTTCTGTGACAAATTTTTCACAATGATTTTCAAGTGATCAGACGATGGAACAAAGTGTCCCTAATTTTTTCTCATCTTAGTTACAAGTTATATCATCAATACATATAATTATAAAAATATTCTAAGGTGATTTGGAGTATTTTCCACAAAGTGCACTTGCATTGCTTTTGACTTGAACTTGGACAAGCTAGGGCATGTGTAAATTGATCCTTTTCATGTACCTAATGCCTGAAATCAATCTTAAACAAACATATTACATACATATAAATTGAATGGTTAAGTTATTATCAAAATATGGACAATGTATAACTCTCAAGTCAGCATTTTCTCCCTTTTTGACAATGGCAAACCATTCCTCAACATATTGAGAAGGATATGTAAAGTTATACCTTAACCTTATGAAGTGCAAGAGGATTCATAATCCAAACAATGTCAATTGCTCCCCGTCAATCTATTCTCACTCTTATCACCATAGTTAGTGTTTCTACACAAAGATATGTAGCATATATACTACATGGTCCTTTAGCAAGTCACATGATAAAACATATGTTTAGATAAGAAAAGAATCATATGGGCAATAAAAACAATATGGTTGAGCTTCCAAACATCAAACTTCTCTCCCCCTTTGGAATTATCAAAAAGTAAGGGGTGTAGAAGAGAACAAAATTGGGTCTTCTCCAAGCATAACCAAAACATCCAACCTCAAGAGAAAACATGAAACCACACAACACACATCAAACATAGATGAGAGAGAAAAAAGCAACCTGTGTCATAATCAAAATATGAAAATTATACCAATAACTCGCATGAGAGAACATATACAGAGTTATGATATAGAAGATTAAGATTACAACACATGAACATGTTCTTAAAGCAACTACAAGCCAAAATAATGAAAACAACATGGTGATATAAAATATTACAACTCACATAATGTTCCCAGATATCTTAAGTACAAAATAATCTAGAAAGATATATATGATCAACATCTTAAGACTAATAACAATCTAAACGTCTAAGCTATCTAAGTCCAAAGGGTCATCATTATCAACATCAACATCAAAAGCTTTAGACTCATTGTCTTCATCTCCATCTAAAGGTGTAGTAGAGGCAACATCTTCACCTTCATCACCAGTGGCACCAACAAAGCCATCATCATCAGAACCATCCTCATGGCCATCATCCTCAGATGCCTCCTCGTCTGCAGCAAAAACTTTCTCAACAACCTATTCGGGCATCTCCTCATCGGTAGAAGGACCAAAACCATGACTGGGCCACATGGCATTCTACTCATCCCAAGACATGACAAGATCATAGAGCTCCTTGGCCTAAGGAAAAGTGGAGGTAGAAGTGCCAAGTCTTGCAAGCAAGGTAGATATGGGGCCAAAAGTGAGAGGTAGTATTCTAGGGGTATGTCCATGATTCACTGTATATTTGTCATTTTCACATGTTATTTATTATTTATTTTTGGCACTTATTGTTTATTTTCATATTAATTTGTGCATGATTTATTATTATTAGCCTATGTTACTCAATTGCATCAAATAGATGTAATTTTATTGTTTCCAAATGATTTAATATAATTTGGGAGGTTATGTTCGGATTTTGTGAATTTTAGGTAATTTTTATGAAGATCTACACAACTCAGTACTACCGACTTCACTGACAGTGGTACCGAAACTTGCTCAGAGATGAAAGAAATTAATTGAGGAAACTCGGTACTAACAACTCTCAGCTTAGTAGTACCAAAAGAAGAACAAAAATGCAACTAATCGAGGGAGTTAGTAGTACCGACATTTTGTCAGTAGTACCGACACAACAAATATAGGCAGATCTGAAAATAAAGTTTAATTCGATGGATGACAAATAATCATGCCCTAAGTCAGTTCTATGACTTAAGGGGATTTCAGACAAATCTAATAATTACATTCTATTCCACTGACAAACACTACGAGTGTTGTAATCGACCACTCTAGGTCACCCTTTATTTTCTTTTTATTGTTTTCAAAGCTCAATTGCAAATATCTTTTGATTCGATCACTCTTATCTCTTTAACACATTAAACTTACAAATTTTAGGTACTACTGCATGGTTCAAACATGAACCACTAATTATGGTCTCGTAGAAAATCCACAACCACAAGGTATGGATGATGTAATGGAAGAGAAGACTGTGACAACCTCGATTTCTCTCTCTCATATATTGTACTCCTCCTCTCTCATCAAGTGTCTCTCTTACTCATTTTGATATTAATTTCATAATTGGATAGTTGTGATGTTCCAGTTTGGCAACTACCATGGTCAATTATGCAATGTGTGACTTTAATTTGTATTTTTAACTAAGTATCTTGCTATATCATGTCACCTTCTTGTATCTATTTTTGAAACTCATCATGATAATCTTTTGGCTTTTTAATAGGTATCATATTGTAGAGGACTCAATTATGAATCCAACGGAACAAAAATCATCTCAATTGGACCATCGGACTCCAAGTTATGACACCTTGAAATTTGGCTTTTGTTTTACCTTTTTTTAGCTCAATTCTATGCCTTTATCTCTATTGGGCCGCCCACATGGGCCCAATACAACATTGAAGTCCCATCGCTTGTTCCTGCTCCCCTTCCTCTTCAGGAAACACGTGAGGCAGCTGGGAAAGAGTTTCCCTGCCTCCACCCAGATTGGGTAACCGACGGCAACCCTAGTCTCCTCGTTATATACCCCCTCCCTGGTTTGCCCTTCTCCGATTTGCCCTAGTCTTCTCATGCCGCCGACTTTCCTTCTCCCTCCTTTGTTCTTTATCTTGTTCAATGGTACATGGTTGAAGCCTACTGCCGCCAGCCGGGGGCTTCGAGGGAGCTCGCCCGACACTCTCCCCTTTCCCCACCAATCAAGGTCGAGCAAGGAGGGCGGCGGAGGACGGTGGTGTGCCCTACTCCAGCTGCGTTTTTTTGGGCTACTTCAAAGGCAGCGGCCCTCGGAGTGATGGGGGCGTCATCCCCTATCTTTCCTCTGTTCCTGCGTGCGGAACAGAGAGGTCGCGTGGAGACTGCGGAAGGGGGGGGGGCAATGGGCGGACAAAGGCGGGGTAGCGCAGGACCTTCGATCCCTCATCCAGCGGTGACCTCGCGGGCAGTGTGGGCCAAAGGCGAGGAGCTGCGATGGTGAGCGGCTCCTGGCTGGTGAGAAGTCATCCGTTGGCTGCTGTGACTAAGCGGCCCATTGATGATGGGCGTAGGTGTGCATCGTGGACTGTAGGATGGAAATCCACAGTTGCAGGTGGCGCATGAATGATTTGGTAACACTCTGGTTCTCTAAAGTTCTAGATATAAACTCTCAAAAATGATATCTTGCTCATACTAAGACCAAAACATACGATCCAATATACCAATTTGATCATCTCGAAAAGATCTATCACCTAGGAATATTTTCATGACCTGATTATCCTTCTAGTTCTCCTGTTTTGCTAAAATAGAATCTTTGGCGATGTTGACCACATATAATGCATCCTTACGATAAATCTTGAATCTTAAATACACTTGTACCCTCTTGCTTATCAAATCAGTAAATGTTGTACACCTTGGAACTGCATGGGATCCCTAATCACCCCTATTTCTCATTATTAACTCCCATTTGCACTATGTGACTTGTTCTTGGACTTTAATGTATGATATTGATCAAAGTTGCTATATTTATCGAATACGATTCATGTATATATATATATATATATATATATATATATATATATATATATCTTACTGATCTAATCTTGAATCTGGTCTAAATCTTGTGTCTTGATGATCATGATCTAGGGTTCCCTATTGTGAGTCTTTTGACCCCATAATGCATGTAAATGCCTTAAACCTTGTTATGATTATAGAAAGGGTATGGAACGTCATAATGGCATGAAACTTGAACCACACCATCATGATGACCTCTAGATCAGCACAATATCATATAGTGTACTAATAAGCAACTGGTAACCTAACTTGGCCAAAACCCTAAAATGCATCTAATTAAGGTTAATGATAAGAATCTAATGCATATATGTAATCTTGTTGTTAATCAGGTTTGACATGTGGCTAGATGGTGAAGGATATGTTAGGTTATGAATCTCTGAATTAGGTATGGGCCTTATCTAGTTATATGACTACCACTTTCTTGCTTGAAAAGACATATATTATATGCTTGTTTGTCTATTCTCTCAAATATTGCCATGTAGTATTGCTATGTCATACTCGATGTTTGCTTCGTCTGTTTTATAACTTGAACATATATATATATATGGAACTCCATTATAATATTGTTGATAAAGGGCTCTTGGTTATTTCCTTGAGGTCCCTCTCGTATAAAAGGGTTAGCTAAGCTTGAGCATCCTTACGGACCCTTCCGACGGGAAGATGGTCAAAGGCCTTCAACATGTTTGATATTGTTGGTATAATGGAGTGAAAGGACATAAAATATGGTTTCACATTTGTTAAACAATTAACATGTTGATTCTTATTCGTTTAGTCTTGAAATCTTTTCAAAATTATGCAAAGCTTATATATATGTGTATCTTTCGGCCCCATACTCAACACCTCGTGTGTTGACCCATTTATCGTATGTTGTTTTTAGGTTTAGAGATGGCTAGAAGGTTGATGGGCTTGGTGAGCTATGCTAGGTGTACTTGTTGTAAGATCCAGATATAGTATACATGAGCAGACTTGTACAAAGTGACTCTGGAAATATGTAACTCAAATCATGTAATATAATGATGTTTCTTAATATATCTTGTTGATTGTTGAGTTTATGTTGGTGCATTTATCTTGTTATTTGTTCATGTGTGCTAAGCTTTACGCTTCCGCATTTCACCTTTGATATATGTTTGGTTCATGGGATTGGGATTCTGGTTCTGTGACAAATGGTATTAGAGCATGAACAATAACTACACCAAACATTGCTCACATGAAACACAAACTAAACTCACCTTACATCTCAACCCTAGAAACTTAATGAAATATCCTTGTGGATTAGGTTGACTTAGCCTCTAAGTTAGAACCTAGATGTTCTAGAACTAGGTGTAGACTTGTGTAAGTTACCTCAATAGACATGATTCGTGACATGTACTTAGGATGTCTACACAAGTGTGCACCATGTTCTTGCTAGTTCTCTAGGTGTCATGATACTAGACTGCCTAATGAGTGTGGTAACTCGTTTTAGTTTTGGTTTTATTCGAATGGAGTATGGTGGTCTTCATCGCCTGTTTAAACATTGGAGAAAACATATTTCAAGTATTATTATATGTACATATGAAAAATGTTACCACACACAGAAAGGCAGTGAGTTTCCATGCAACCTAGGAGAAAAAGATGTAACATCAAGTCTAGATGAGAGAGTTTAGATGATAGTCATAATCTCTAAAGTTGTCTAGAGCCATGATATAGGTTAGGCAAGTGAATAACCTAGAAATCTAAGATGATGATTATGATATTGATGATGATGTTGATGTTTTATATGACCCAAGATGTTTGAGGAAGGTTAAGTATGTTTTACGATATGAGATGAGTTTGACCATGCAACCCTAGCTAAACCTAGCACCTTGTATGATACATACCACCTGGTTGATGTGCTAAACATAGCTAGTGGGTGGACATGCTTGCTTGTACCTAGTCTTATATGTGTGGAGATATGATATATGGTTCGAGACCAACACGGGCCTCAATCTCTTTACAAAGGAAGACCTCTAGCATGGGACATATGAATAGGACGACATGTTGATATGAGTTGACCCGTATCGGGAGAAGGTTAGAGTATCGAAACTCCAAAATATTTGAAATGTTGAATAATATGAATGATGAAATACTTGATGATGAGTCCCTAGCTAGAATACTTCTAAGTATATGAGTTGAGTGACCTAGTGGACGGTTTCCTTGAAAGTGTTGAACCCTAGATTTCCTATTAAAGATCTAACCCTAGAGAAAGGGACAATTGAATAATTGATGCTTGATATATATGTGAGGGAGATGTCCCAAGACCCAAGATGATGTATATGATGTGTGATATCCATGATGAGCCTCATACTCGGGTTAGTGGATGTATATAAAGGAATCTAGTGGTTACCCTTAAGATGGGTAGAAATTTATGTTACAGGTAGAAAATTGTGGTTAACATGTCTTGTTGGACACATATATGTCTTAGCTTCAGTGGCTTGAAGCTCTTTCTAGATACAAGTGAGAAAGATTACAAAACCTCGATATTGATGACAATGTTGTTCCTCGAATGATGCTTGATACATGAAATATCTCACTTATGTTTAAAAACTGATATATGCTAGATGATCACTCACATAACATGAAATCATACTATACAAGATGTAGCCTTGAAATCATGAAATTGATATGATGATGTCATAAGATCTTAGCCTGAATAATCAGGGGTAACATGCCTAATGTCATACTCAGACGATCAACTTGATATGTCAATACTCTTGGAGTCATAACTCAGGTGAACATGATGAATAATTGTTTAATTTTAGATTTAAAAGCAAAAATAATGAACATAATTGATTAGAGTTGGTGGAAATTTTGGGGAAAACAAAACCATGCATGAAATCTAGAGTAAAGATGAGATACACACTCGATGATAGTATTATTTGAAGTCAAGTCCATAAACATGATTCTTTTGAAAAGTCATAACATAAATTTTGATAATACACCCTGGTCGTGTATGGAGATTAGTACAAAAACCCTAATATATGGACACTAAAGGATGGGTAAACCCTAATGCCATGATGATTCCACATTATGAGGGAACACTAAGTAACATGTACATTATCGAGATGGGTACACCCTGAATGATGATAGCCTATGTCTGCATCCCATTGTGGGGAATGTCATGACAACCATGGTAGGATACCTCGACATGATGAGTATGAACTTTGACTCTTGACTATGATCTTGGACTAAATTTCAAGGATGAAATTTCTTGTAAGGAGGGAAGGATGTGACAACCTCGATTTCTCTCTCTCCTACATTGTACTCCTCCTCTCCCATCAAGTGTCTCTCTTACTCATTTTGATATTAATTTCATAATTGGATAGTTGTGATGTTCCAGTTTGGCAACTACCATGGTCAATTATGCAATGTGCGACTTTAATTTGTATTTTTAACTAAGTATCTTGCTATATCATGTCACCTTCTTGTATCTAATTTTGAAACTCATCATGATAATCTTTTGGCTTTGTAATAGGTATCATATTGTAGAGGAATCAATTATGAATCCAGTGGAACAAAAATCACCTCAATTGGACCATCGGACTCCACATTATGACACCTTGAAATTTGGCTTTTGTTTTACCTTTTTAGCTAAATTTTATGCCTTTATCTCTATTGGGCCGCCCACATGGGCCCAATACAACATTGCAGTCCAATCGCTTGTTACTGCTCCCCTTCCTCTTCAGGAAATGTGTGAGGTGGCTGGGAAAGAGTTTCCCTGCCTCCACCCAGATTGGGTAACGGACGGCAACCCTAGTCTCCTCGTTATATACCCCCCTCCCTGGTTTGCCCTTCTCTGATTTGCCCTAGTCTTCTCGTGCCGCCGACTTTCCTTCTCCCTCCTTTGTTCTTTATCTTGTTCAACGGTACATGGTTGAAGCCTACTACCGCCTGCCAGGGGCTTTGCGGGAGCTCGCCCGACACTCTCCCCTTTCCCCACCAATCAAGGTCGAGCGAGGAGGGCGGCGGAGGACGGTGGTGTGCCCTACTCCAGTTGCGTTTTTTCGGGCTGCTTCAAAGGCAGCGGCCGTCGGAGTGATGGGGTCATCATCCCCTGTCTTTCCTCTATTCCTACATGCAGAACAGAGAGGTCGCATGCAGACTGTGAAAGCGGGGGGGCAATGGGCGGACAAAGGCGGGGTAGCGCAGGACCTTTGATCCCTCATCCAACGGTGACCTCGCGGGCAGCGTGGGCAAGAGGAGAGGAGTTGCGATGGTGAGTGGCTGCTGGATGGTGAGAAGTCATCCCTTGGCTGCTGTGACTAAGCAACCCATTGATGATGGGTGTAGGTGCGCATCGTGGACCGCAGGATGGAAATCCACAGTTGCAGGTGGCGCATGAATGATTTGGTAACACTCTGGTTCTCTAAAGTTCTGGATATAAACTCTCAAAAATGATATCTTGCTCATACTAAGACCAAAACATACGATCCAATATACCAATTTGATCATCTCGAAAAGATCTATCACCTAGGAATATTTTCATGACCTGATTATCCTTCTAGTTCTCCTATTTTGCTAAAATAGAATCTTTGGCGATGTTGACCACATATAATGCATCCTTACGATAAATATTGAATCTTAAATACACTTGTACCCTCTTGCTTATCAAATCAGTAAATGTTGTACACCTTGGAACTGCATGGGATCCCTAATCACTCCTATTGCTCATTATTAACTCCCATTTGCACTATGTGACTTGTCCTTGGACTTTAATGTATGATCTTGATCAAAGTTGCTATATTTCTCGAATACGATTCATGTATATATATATCTTACTGATCTAATCTTGAATCTATTCTAAATCTCGTGTTTTGATGATCATGATCTAGGGTGCCCTATTGTGAGTCTTTTGACCCCAGAATGCATGTAAATGCCTTAAACCTTGTTATGATTATAGAAAGGGTATGGAACGTCATAATGGCATGAAACTTGAACCACACCATCATGATGACCTCTAGATCAGCACAATATCATATAATGTACTAATAAGCAACTGGTAACCTAACTTGGCCAAAACCCTAAAATGCATCTAATTAAGGTTAATGATAAGAATCTAATGCATATATGTAATCTTGTTGTTAATCAGGTTTGGCATGTGGCTAGATGGTGAAGGATATGTTAGGTTATGAATCTCTGAATCAGGTATGGGCCTTATCTAGTTATATGACTACCGCTTTCTTGCTTGAAAAGACATATATTATATGCTTGTTTGTTTATTCTCTCAAATATTGCCATGTAGTTTTGCTATGTCGTACTCGATGTTTGCTTCGTCTGTTTTATAACTTGAACATATATATATGGAACTCCATTATAATATTGTTGATAAAGGGCTCTTGGTTACGTCCTTGAGGTCCCTCTCGTATAAAAGGGTTAGCTAAGCTTGAGCACCCTTACGGACCCTTCCGAAGGGAAGATGGTCAAAGGCCTTAAACATGTTTGATAATGATGGTATAATGGAGTGAAATGACATAAAATATGGTTTTACATTTGTTAAACAATTAACATGTTGATTCTTATTCGTTTAGTCTTGAAATATTTTCAAAATTATGCAAAGCTTATATATATGTGTATCTTTCGGCCCCATACTCAACACCTCGTGTGTTGACCCATTTATCGTATGTTGTTTTTAGGTTCAGAGATGGCTAGAAGGTTGATGGGATTGGTGAGCTATGCTAGGTGTACTTGTTGTAAGATCCAGATATAGTATACATGAGATGACTTGTACAAAGTGACTCTGGAAATATATAACTCAAATCATGTAATATAATGATGTTTCTTAATATATCTTGTTGATTGTTGAGTTTATGTTGGTGCATTTATCTTGTTATCTATTCATGTGTGCTAAGCTTTATGCTTCCGCATTTCGCCTTTGATATACGTTTGGTTCATGGGACTGGGATTCTGGTTCTGTGACAAAGACCATCTGGGAAAAGATAAATACGTCATCTATAACAGCTCAGCTCAACCCAATAAATAGACATGCTATCAATGTGGGCAGTTAGAAGATAGACCCTAACTTGGTGGCATTGGTCAAGGGACATGATTTTCATGGTCACAATACTGAGGACCTGATGACGCATATCAACAATATTTTGGAAAGCTGTGACATGGTAAAAATTGACAGAGTGTTGGCTATAGTCATCTACCTAAAGCTTTACCCATCATCGTTGGCAGATGGTGCTAAGTCTTGGTTCCTTAACCTCAAGGCCGAGTAAATAGAACATGGGAACAAATGATTGATGCTTTCTTTGAGCTCTATTTCACTCCTCATAAGATGAATGAGTTGACCAAAAAGATAATCTACTTCAAGCAATAAATAGAGGAGTCATATTCTGAACCTTGGGAGAGGTTCCAAATTATGTTGAGAAAGGATCCTCATCATGGAATTGATTTCTATGAGCCGACAAAGATCTTC
The DNA here is from genome assembly GCA_963693085.1 of Alisma plantago-aquatica. Taxonomy (NCBI): domain Eukaryota; kingdom Viridiplantae; phylum Streptophyta; class Magnoliopsida; order Alismatales; family Alismataceae; genus Alisma; species Alisma plantago-aquatica. The sequence continues at coordinate 1,502,324,629 of OY856410.1, read as the reverse complement.
TATTATAGGTTGAAGAAGGGGGAAAGGACTACTCTGGACATTATAGGGACAAGCTTCTTCTTCAACAATAAGCCATCCAAGTGTCATAAGACCTTGAAGAACATGGCAAAGAATCAATCCTAGGGTGAAGAGAGAAAGTGCACAACATCAGTTAATAGCATCAGAGAGTCCAGAGTTATTGTAGGGTTGAATGAGAAGCTGGATATTCTCATGAGGAAGCTTGAACAAAAATCCCACACTTCATCTAAAAGTGAAGATGAAGATTGCACGTTTGTACGATAACAACAATAGTAGGACAGGGGCCCTAGCAGGATAGATTGCATGGAATACATGCTAGGCAAGATGGTCAATCAAAATGAAAACATTATTGGCCAGACTAAGAGGGAGATGCAAAATCAAGGATTGCATATCTGCATTATTGAATATCAAACTTCTCAACTAGCGATAGAGGTAGCTTCCTTGAAGAAGCCTAGTCAACATGGGGTGAAATATGTCTCTATTGTCAAGAAGGCAGAACATGATTTTATTGATTTACTAAAGAAGCACACTCTAGAGCTTGAGCAGGCATCCTTGCCTTAATTTCCATATCCCAACTATTTATATGGATGACAAGGAGGGTGCATATTTCCAATGCATTATGCTCGTGCCTGCACCTCAGCAGACCCCATTCCAAAAAAAGGTGCCCACACAACAAGAGCAGGTGAAGGTTCTACTATGCAATGGAATAGTCACATTTAATAAAGAATCACCTACACCCCATAAAGAGAAGCCACCGGTTATTTCACCCATAGTAGATAAGCTAGTTTCTACTCCAGGATGTGGTGTTGAAGCAAGCTTAGGGGAGGAAGTTCAAAAAGTGCCATATGTTCCCCCACAAAAGAGAGTAGAGAAGTCTGATGTGCCATCCCAGGATAGTCTTAAGCCGAGGAAAAAGTAAACATAGTTCAAAAAGTTCCTGGACATCTTTTGTGCCATCCCACTCTGGTTGACACTTTGTAGGGTGTAAACATCACTTTCACATATCAGAGTTCACCCCTTGAATGTAGAAATGCATCCTCCACTTCCAATAGAGGAAGTTGGTGTCATCGAAGACTAGCGGCCGCATAGAGAAGCGTCCCTTTAGGTTGAGGGAACCAAGTAGGTTCTCACCCATCTTCTCATATCATAGGATATTTGTTGGAGAAGATCCTTGATCTGATACCACTTGTTGGATCTAGGGCTCTAGAGGGCGGTGAATAGAGCTTTAAAATTCTCATAAGAATATTTAAACCTTCAAATTTTTTCAATTGAAACCAAATGCTAAAAATGAATTTGAAGTCCTATCTAAAAAAGAATAGCAAGGATGAGAGAGACTCAAACAAACACTTGGACAAGGTGTTTAGAGTGGTTCTAATCTCCAAACTAGGAGATCGTCAATCACTACCTAAAAAGGTCAACCTGTAGGATTTTACAGCCCATGTGTACTTATATTCCTTTATAAGAGATACATGAATACCACCTTACAACCAAGGGCTTACCTATCCAAGACAAGAGTCTTTAACCAACACAAGGACATACCCACTTGATGAATATGTCTTCAAATTTCAACAAGGAATTACCCACTCTTGAATCAAGTCTTTGGCCTCACATGGATTACCCACTCTTGAATCAAGTCTTTAGCCTCACAGGGATTACCCACTCTGCTTGTATATTCTACCCAATCCTTCATCTTCACTTGGAGACGATCTTCACACCTTCTTCATCCTGATGAAGAACAACTCCTCCTTCACTTGGAGAAGATCACTTCAGCCTTTTCTATTTGAAAAGGGGATTGAGAAGATGGAAAGATGGAGAGCTTTACAAGGTAGCATTTAGGTATCTCTCTCACAACATGCTTAACTCACTCATAATCACAAAATGCTTTGTAAATGAGAGAGAGAAAGGGACTCAAAGGGTTGTAGCACACTCAATTATAGAAAGAACCAAGGATATCATGAATGCACAACTTTGGAATGAACTCCAAGAGGTTCTATTTATAGCAGGGGGTGTTCCTTTGAGTGTGGGATCACTTAAGAATGAAAAATAGCAATTTTACAACTTGAAAACAGATCTATATTCGTTTGTAACAACTCTCCAATGGTCTCAATCACTTTTTTACATTTTCAGTATAGTACATTCAGTCAAGTTTTGAATAAAGGTAACTCGACCGATCCACTATCTGGCAAAGACAATTTTCAAACTGTCATTTGAGTTTGTCTTGGGGTAACTCTATTAACCAGCTAAAATTAGCTTTGGTCAGAATGTTGGTCAGTTGAGTTCTGTGAGTGTACAACTCGACCGATGTAACCATTTCCAAAAATCCATCATTGATTGGTAGAGATTCAAACTTGACCGATTAAAATGACGTGACAAGTTTTATCTATATTATTTTAAAGTGATCAAATGATGGAATTAAGTGTCCCTGATTTTTTCTCATCTTAGTTACAAGTCATATCATCAATAAAAATGATTACAAATATATTCTATGGTGGTTTGGAGTGTTTCCCATAAAAGTGCATTTGCATTGCTTTTTACTTGAACTTGGACAAGCTAGGGCTTGTGTAAATTGATCCTTTTCATGTACATAATACCTGAAATTAATATTAAACAAACATATTAGATACATATGAATGGAATGGTTAAGTCGATATAAAAATATGGACAATGTATAACTCTTGAGTCAACATTAGATTCTCATCATTAACCCTAATCAACTTCATTTTAGGGTTACGACCAAGCTACATTTAAATTTGCTTATTAGTTCATTGTATGATCTTTTGTTGATTTGGAGGTCATCACGAAGGTGGTGTCTAAGTATCATGTCATTCCAAGGTTCCATTCATTTTCTATGATCAATTGAAGGTTTGAGTTACTAATGCACATTATAGGGTCAAAGACTCATAATAGGGAAACCAACATCAAGTATCATCACGGAATAAAAAACAAACATAAGGGATGGTTTAGGTCAGTAAGAATATGACATAAGAAGCATAAACAACAATAGGTGAATGCCCCCACAAATCAAGGCATTATATGACCAACATTGGATATCAACATATCCCCATGCATTCAATCATCCACATATTACACATATGCCATCAAGGTACAAGTTATGAATTGGGTTGGACATCCACATATAATATATTATAAAGGGAGGAGCATTCCCTAAATTGAGAGAGGGGCACAAGGGGAAAGGATACACCTAAGCATCATGGTACAAGACCAATAATTCAAGTCTCATAGGTCACACAAAGGTGAAGTAGGGTTTCCGAAACCATAAGAGATAAAGAAGGTGGATAATAGGCATTAGTGTCCCCAAACACCCTAATATTACATATTTGAAGGAAACTCAAAGAGTTGGGTTCATAAGTTTGATCAGACCCATCATTGGTATGAGATGTAACCAAGAATTCACATAATTGGGGCACAAACATGCATTACATGTTAAAAGAAATCAACCACAACAAGGAGGATATTAGAAAATGATATTAAAGTCATGGAGAGACATATATTACCGAGTCAAGGTTGATTAGGCATTAATCCATAATTAAGAAGCAAGATTAACAATTTAGGGAAAGAAACATCATTTAAGTCCAAAAGTAAGTCACCTTATGAAATTTGGGGGCATTCATGAGCAATTGGGATGATTAGATATTTAAGCACGTTCAAAGAACTCCTAAGTTACTAAATTTGGAGTTAGGATGGTAGAGGTGCATCAATATTCCAATATTTAGCATATTGAAGCATTTATTATGGTCAAACAAGGTCAAACTTCATTTTTTAGTAGTTTAGGAGAATTAGAAGAAGAATTAAAGTCTTCAAATTAGTCCATGTTATATGTCTTGATGAGAGGATCAATTTGATATTTAATTTTGCTATATTTGGCCTTAATATGGAAGAGTTATGCATTTTAGAACATTTGCATCAAGAACTTTATTGAAAGCATAGAGGTGTTACATTTAATCGATGTGACACTTGCTGCCGTGCGATCTCGATCCTGTGATTGTGGATTTTCCACCCTCATCCTAGACACACAACACCTGTGGCAGCTCTCAATGCCATGTGCGATTGTCGAAGGTTTGCAGTCTCTTCCCACCAACACCTCGGTTGCGTGGAAGCTAGCCACTACTCCAGCACAATAGTGTGCAACTTGTGATCTTTCGCTAGTGTCGTGTCCCCACCTGATGAGATCCCTCTATTCCTAGGATTGGTATAGAGGAAGAATAGGGCAGTTCCATCCCTTCCCTTACCGATGGGTGGATGTGGTTCTTGTCATCACCCTGAAAATGGTTGTGTGTGCGGCTTAGTGCTACGATACTGATTTACTATACACCCTAAAATACAAGTGCACTCTATTAGAGTAATATAGGCCAATGAGGAATGTTTATCAAACACAGGGAAACATAAATACAGAGACTATTACTAAGTGTAATGTAATCAACTATACTGATGACAACTTGGTTGAATGGTTCAATTATCTAAAACAGAAAGTAAATGTAAATTATTGGTTGTTTATCTCAATTAGAGTGAATTCCTTAAGATTATGGTTTCAACACATCTAACATTGCAATTAATAGTTCTGACAATAATAAATGTTTTTCCTAGCCATGGACTAAGAGCCTATAGTAATAATTACCTACTCTCATGACATAATTCACTACCTAATCTAATACCAATCCCACTCTCGTATCAATTGTGTTAATAGTTAGGTGGTTTATCAAAAACTCTAGGTAGTCTCTTCAGATTTGTAAGCCATCTTTCTTAAAGGGAAATATAAAACATGTATTTCTATGAATGTTCGAACCATTAATTTCCTTTTTTCAAAGCAATTAAAGGTCTAGTTAACTGCCTATGATGATCAAGCATGGATAGTTCATGACAATCTCATAGAAATAAGTCCAGAAATTAAGATAAATTGATATATTAATGCATAAAAGTTAATTACATTGCATAATCGGGCTACTCCTGGATCCTAAGCAATAAGGGGGTTAGCCACACATAGTTTCCATTATCAAAAACATGGGAGAGAAGAAGGACAACATGGGAAACATTAGTAAAACTAAACAAACCCCTGAAGAAGACGATGCAAGTGAGCCCTTCTTGCGCACATGCCAATTTGCTACCTTTTAAATGTAAATATGTCTATTGGAAGTGCCTAGATCATCCCAAATGTGGTCTTCTTCTCCTCTTTCTCCTCACCTGGCTTCTGGCTACTGCCTGACAAAATAGAACCAGATTGATAAGGTTGGCCAAAATCCCTCTAAGTCATTTAAGTGACTTAGGACGTAATAATAACCAACCATTGGATTAGACTCTAATTATCAGTTCTTCCTTATCCCACCGTATCGATACTACCAAATGGGTGTTAGTAGTACTTGCGCCTTCAATAGTTTTGGTCTCCTGGGCAGATGTTGATACTATTGAGTTGAGTGTCGGTAGTACCAAGTTTTGTGGATTAATCTTAAATCCATCGTTGTGATGTCGTCATTAGTATCGACTTATGGGTTGGTACTACCGAGTCTTCTCATTGCGTCTCTGTTCCAAACTAAGCAAGTGTCAGTACCATCGAATCCAAAGTTGGTAGTGCCAATCTGTGTAGATTTGTGTAGATTACCTAAAATACACAAAAATCGAACAAAAGATCTTAAAATATAATAAATCATTCAGGAACATTCAAATTACATTTATTTGATGAGAATAAGTATCACATGATAATGAGAGTAAATCATGCAAAAAGTAATATGAAAATGAACAAACAGTGCAAAAAAATCAATAATAAATAGTCGTGAAAATGAAAATTATCCAGTGCATCACCCTGTGGTGGCAAGATTCACTTCACTAGGGCCCAAAAGCAGCAACGATGAACAATATCAAATGAGGAAGGTGGATCAAAGCTTCTATGGCTTGAAGCAGAAAGAAGGGAGGTAGAAAATAAAGAAGGAGGAGGGGAGGTGATGTGATGTGTTGACAACCACAAAAAGGTGTCAATTGGATGCATTTTGGTCTCGTGGAATCTCTTTCTACATATAATCTTCGACAGAGGCTAGAATGTGTAATAGGCCTCGAAGGTCAGTGGTGGTGGCAACCAAGAATAGCGGAGGGGAAGAATAGGAGAAAGATGGTGCTATAGGGCACACTAGGTCAAGAAGCGATGAGGAAAAGAAGAGGGGCTAAGGCTTTATAAGGGGGTGTTTATAAAGTAGCATGTTTTGATGCCATTGCATCAAATCTTCCATTCATTACCTTATTTGGGTAGGAAGAAGAAAGCCCACTCTTTCTCTTTGATCTTTTCTTGAAGTAGAAGGAGGGTGGATGGGCCTCACACTGGCTGACCCATGGATGGGTCAACCCAAGAGTAGATTAAAAGGCAAATAAAAAGGAATTAAATCAAAGCAACTTGAAACATTCATAACTTGAGCTACAAAAGTTTGATCAAGGTGATTTTTATGCCTTTGAATTCATAATTGTATCCCATACAACATGATATGCATTATGGAGCATGAATATCATATAGAAAAGGTTCAATTTATGTTACAATATGGTGATATGATATAGCATGGTACTTGGTTCATTTCCCAAATTAGAGCTACATCATATGAAAATAGTCATCGAGGTGATTAAATTGGATGATCATCACACTCAAGTATGTGATTGAAATTAAATTAAGTGTGATGGGTCTCTTGAAGAGAGAGAAAGAGTATAATAGATGGAGCATAAATACATTTTATCACGTCCTTCCCTCCTTAAAAGAAATTTCATCCTCAAAATTAGTCCAAGATCATAGTCAAAGGTCAAGTTTTCACATTCATCATGTTCTATTCATTCTCCCATAGGCTTTAATTTATGCCCCATCAGGGGGGGGCACACATAGTTTATCACCAACAAGTGTGTACTCATCTCAATGATATAAATGTGACTTGGTGTTTGATCAAATTATGACATCATATTGACATAAAGGTTCCATTATCTTATCTCTATTACATTAGGGTTTTGTTCAAATATTCATTCGAGCTCGAGATTCGTTATCATAATCTTTGTCATCATTTTTTTAGGTGCACATTCCTTATCATGTCTTTCGCATGAAATTTTCAGTAGCCTCATATATTGTAATATTATAAGTACATAGTTGATTTAAATTTTTCCCAATTATCATTAACTATTCCCAATCGTGTTCATCATTTCTCACTCTAGTTGAAAATTAAGCAATTTACTCATCATGTTTATTTGAGTTATGACCCCAAAAGCATCCTCATATCGAGTTAATAATGTTTCATTTAGGTATGAGATTAGGCATGTTACCCTGGATTATTCATGCTAAGATCTCTATGCATCCTCATATCAAGTTCATGATTCCAAATTACATCTTTTATGTAAGGTATGGTTTTGTATTAGGTCTAGCTTACGAGAGTGTGTATAGTATATACGTCAAGTTTTTATTTAAGTAAGTTATGTCATGCTTGGATCATCATTCTAGGAACAATGTCATATTTAATATCAAAGTTATATAATTATATCACTTGTATCTAGAAAGAGATATATAAGATCAATCCACTCAATCTAATACCTATCTATGTCAAGGTAGAAAATGATAACTGCCAACATCTACCCATACAAAACTTTTACCCAACATACCAGCGAGAACATCGACTAGATTCCTTTTAATCAAACGAATAATTCGAGTATGAGGCTCATCATTAAGATCACATCTCGTGTATAAAATTTTTGGGTCTTAGGACATCTCACCCACCTATATAGTAAACATCATATATTCAATTACATCTTTCTCTAGGGTTAGATATTTTCATAGGAAATCTAGGGTTCAACATTTTCAAGGGAACCACACACTAGGTGAATCAACTCATAATACTTAGAAGTAGTCTATCTAGGGACTCATCATCGTGTATTTCATCATTTGTATTCGTTTCAACATTTCACATATATTTTGGAGGTTTGGTACTCTAACCCTCTCCCGTGTAGGGTTGACTCATATCAAGAGTTTACCCTATATGTATGTCCCATTCTAGAGGTCCTTATTTGTAAAGATTTTGAGGCTTATATTGGTTCCAAACTATATCTTACACATCGTATCTCATCATATACATGACTAGGCAAAAGCAAGAATGTCAACCCACTGGCTATATTTAGCACATCAACCAAGTCATATGTACCATACATGGTGTTAGGTCTAGCTAGGGTTGTACTATCAAACTCGTCTCATATTGTCAAACATACTTGACCCTCTAAAAAGAAAATTGGGTCATGTCACCATCATCATCATCACCACCACCACCACCACCACCACCACCATCATCATCATCATCATCAACAACATCATCATCATCAACATCATCATCAACATCAACATCATCATCATCATCATCATCATCATCATCATCATCATCATCATCATCGTCTTCGTGATCATCATCGTCAGTATCATCATCATCATCATCATCATCATCGTCATCGTCATCGTCATCGTCATCATCATCGTCATCGTCATCGCCATCATCATCGTCATCGTTGTCATCATCCTCTCTGTCGTCGTCATCCTCATCATCATCATCATCATCATCATCATCATCATCATCATCATCATCATCATCATCATCATCATCATCATCATCATCATCATCATCATCATCATCATCATCATCATCATCATCATCAACAACAACAACAACAACACAGGTCATCTAGGATACTTACTAGCCTAACCTTTATCACAACTCCAGGAAACTCCAGAGACTACAATTATAAACTAAACACACTTATATAGACTTGATGTTACATCTCTTTCTCTCAAGCTACATGGACACCAATGCATTTCTCTATGTGGTAACATTTCTCATATATGCATATAATAATACTTGAAATAGGTTCTCTCTAGTGCTTAAACATGCAATGAATACCACCATAATCCATTCGAATAAAAAACAAAACCCAAAATGAGTTACCACACTCATTAGGCAGTCTTGTACTATGACACCTAGAGAACTAGTAAGAAGATGGTGCACATACACGTAGATACCCTAAGCACATGTCCCAAAACATATGTCAAGGATTGTAGTAAGATCTCCATTTTCTCACCCTCCCTAACCTACAACCCATACTACAGGTCAGCAGAGGAGAAAAGAAAGGGTCTAAGGGTTACACAAGTCTGTATCTAGCTCTAGAACATCTAGGTTCTAACCTAGAGGCTAAGTCAACTAGTCCACAAAGGACATCTTATTAAGTTTCTAGGGTTGATATGTAAGGTGATTCTAGTTTGTGTTTCATGTCAGCAATGCTAGATGTTGTTATTTTTCATAATATGATACCATATGTCAGGGAACCATTTGTTACTGAAATCCTAACTCCAAATGACTATAAAGTCAATGGAGATAGGACCTAGGCATACGTCCCTAGAATGGTATTACCAAAGTGTAAATGAGGAAGCATAAAATCTTAGCATACATGAAAAATAACAAGATAAAAGGCACCAACATAATCTCAACATTCGACATGATATTATTAAGCATCATTCTTTTATTACAAGGTTTCAATTACATGTTCAAGAGTGAAATTTTACCCAACTACTCATGGATACTAGGGATCTACAACAGCAACACCTAGCATAGCTCACCAAGCCCATCAACTTCTAGCCATCTCTAAACCTATAAAATACGTGAAACAAGGTGGGTCAAGCACATGAGGTGCCAAGCACATGACTAAAAGATACATATACATAATATTTACATAATATGGAAAGATTTTTAAGAAGTAACGAACATGAATAAACATGTTAAGCATTTAGCAAAGCGAGAGTCCATGATTTCGTCATTTTACTCAAATTATACCATCATATCATGTTTCCATAAGGCCTTTGATCAACTTCCCATTGGAAGGATATGTAAGGGTTCTCAAGATTAGATAACCCTTTTATACATGAGGGACATCGATAACCAAAGTCATTGAGCAAAACCTTGTTTCAACATTTGTATAATGGAGTTATATATTATATATGCAAGTTATAAAACAATGAGACAAAACAAGCATTGAGTACATACTATAATACTACATGGCAAGATTTGAGTAATTAAACAAGCATACATATGCATTACATTTCAAGCAAGAAATCCACCAGTCATATAATTATATATTAAAGCATGTACCTGATTTAGATATATCAAGATCACAAGAAACCTGGTTAAGAACGAGATTACATATATGCATTAGATTTTCATCATTAACCCTAGTTAGCTTCATTTTAGGGTTTTGGCCAAGCTAGGTTCCATTTTGCTTAGTAGTTCATTAGATGATGTTTATTGTTTTGGAAGTCATCATGACGGTGGGGTTTATGTCTCATGTCATTCCAAGGTTCCATTCATTTTCTATGATCAATTCAAGTTTTAAGCTACTAATGCACATTATAGGGTCAAAGACTCATAGGGAAACCAACATCAAGTATCATCAAGGAATAAGATTCAGTCAAAAGGGATGGTTTATGTCAGAAAGAATAGGACATAAGAAGCATAAACAACAATAGGTGAATGCCCCCACAAATCAAGGCATTATGTGACCAACATTGGATATCAACATATCCACATGCGTTCAATTATCCACATATTACACATATGCCATCAATGTCCAAGTTATGACTTGGGTTGGACATACTCATCTAATATATAATAAAGGTAGGAGCATTCCCTAAATTGAGAGAGGGGCATGAGGGGAAAGGATCCACCTAAGCATCATGGTACAAGACCAATAATTCAAGTCTCATAGGCCACACAAAGGCGAAGTAGGGTTTATGACACCATAAGGGAGAAAGAGGGTGGATAATAGACATTAGGGTCCCCAAACACCCTAATATTACATATATGAAGGAAACTCAAGGATTTGGGTTCATAAGTTTGATCACACCCATAATTGGTTTGAGATGTAACCAAGCATTCACATAATTGGGGAACATACATGCATTACATGTTAAAAGAAATCAACCATAGCAAGGAGGATATTATGGACTGATATTAAAGTCAAGGAGAGACATATATTATTGAGTCAAGGTTGATTAAGTATGAATCCGTCATTAAGAAACAAGATTATCAAGTTAGGGCAAGATACATCATTTAAGACCAAATGCAAGTCACCATGTGCAATTTCTGGGCATTCATGAGAAATTGGGATGATTAGGTGTTCAATAATTTTCAAAGAAAGTCTAAGTTACTAACATCAGGATTAGGAGGGTAGAGGTGCATCAAAGTTCCAATATTTAGCATACTAAAGCATTTATTATGGACAAATAAGGTAAAACATCGTATTTCAGTAGATCAAGAGAATTAGAAGAAGAATTAGAGTTTGCAAATAAGTCCCAGTTGAAGGTCTTGTTGAGAGTATCAATGTTATATACAATTTGTCTATATATGACCTTAAGGTGGGAGAGTTATGCATTTTAGAACATTTACATCAAGAACTTTGCAGAAAGCATAGAGGTGTTACATTTAATTGATGTGACACTTGTAGGAGTGCGTTACCGATCCTGTGGTTGTGGATCATGCACCCTCATCCTAGCCTTACAATGCATGTGGTCGCTCTCCCACACCACATGCAGTCGCAGGAGGTCTGTAGTCTCTTCCCACAACCACCAGAGTTGTGTGGCCACTAGCCACTACTCCAATGTGGTTGTGTGCAGCTTGTTGTCACTCACCAGTATAGTATCCCCACCTGACGGGATCCCTCTATTCCCAGGATTGGGACATGAGAAGAACAAGGCAGTTCTACCCCTCTCTTCCTGGTGAGTCGCCATGGTGCCTACCATCACCAAAACAATAGTTGTGCATGCAGCTCAGCCTTGCAACGATGGGATGCCCTTCACTAGGGCCCATAAGTGGCGTCAATGAACAATACTGAAGGAGTAAGGTGTCGATTCAATGCTTTTTGGTCTCATGGAAGCTCTTTTTGTGACGGATCTACCACAGAGACTAGAATGAGTAATTGGCCTCGAAGGTCCATGGTGGCGGCAACCAAGAGTAGGGGAGGAGAAGAATAGGAGAAATATGGGGTTCTAAGGCACACTAGGGCAAGAAGAAATGAGGAAACAAAGAAGAGGGTCTAGGTCTTTATAAGGGTGTGTATATAACATAGCATCATTTTGATGCCATTGTATCACAATCTTCCATACATTATCTGATTTGGGGAGGAAGCAGAAAAGAAGATCATGACCTTCAATCTTAACCTGAAGGAGAAGGGGGGATGGGCCTCGCAACGGCTGGCCCATGGATGGGTAGACCTAAGAGTATATTAAAAGGCAAATAAAGGGAATTAAATCAAAACAACTTGGAACGTTCATAACTTGGGCTACAAATGTTGGATCAAGGTGATTTTTATGCCATTGGATTCATAATTGTATTCTTTACAACAAAGTCAAGTGGTATTCCTAGACATAGTTCCATAGAGATGCCCTTAAAGACTTAGCAAACAGCTAGGTAATCCAATCTGATCTACCCCATTCACATGGTAAACCTATGATATACATCAAAGAGATTGAGCATGATATTCAAAAGGTTCAATTTACCTTACAATATGGTGATATGGTATATCATGGTACTTAGTTCAATTTTCCAAATTAAAGCTATATCATAGGAAATTAGTCATCAATGTGATTAAATTGGGCAATCAACACACTCAAGTACGTGATTGAGATTAAATTGAGTGTGATGGGTTTCTTGAAAAGATATAAAGAGTATAATAGATGGAACAGAAATCTAGATTGTCACATTAGCCTAAGGGGTCTAATAGGTCTAGAGTGGAAAGTATCACACGAGTCTGGAATGCAATCACATCTACCAAGAAAGAGTTAACACACACTAGCCTAAGTTCAATGGAATCCCAGTCATTGAAGAAGTTAATGTTGTCAAATATATTCTTGGACATGGCTACTATGACCCAGTTGATCAGGAAACTATCTAGACTTCTAGTATGGAAATCCATACAGAGAAGCAAACACACACCAGCTCAACAGGGACTGAATCAATCCAAGTCTGGGGACCTCCTCAAATAGAACCAAAACTACCTCCAAAACAACTTCCATCCTAGATAATACTGCAACAACTTCCACCAAGACAATGATTTAAATGCAGGATAGAAACCCTACAACAAGTAAGTACAACTTATCCTAGGTCAAGGAAACTTACAAAACATGCATGTCTCTAAAGATCTAGTCCATATAAGATCTATTAATAAGATGTTATCTAACCAAAAAGCATACAATAAATCCATTGAGACTCATCATGCATAGATTCTTGTCTCCACACTCCCTCTAGAGGGTTCATTCATCGGAGATCTAAAAAACAACCCCAAGCATCATGAGGGGAAGCTGAAGGATGTGATCACATGTTCTATGAGCATGCTACCAGAACCATCATCCTTAGTCACAAACAAGTTGATTCTCAAAGAATATGATGACAAAGAAGCCACACCATGGCTACACTAGTAGTACCAATGATTGAAATTCCAAAGAGAAGTGATACATATGCTTTAGAGATTAGTTGTGTACCCAATTCCAAAAAGGCACTATAAGATACAACAACCACCCCTTCTATCCTAATGGTTACTTTCTACAAACCACTTGTCCCTTACCAAAGCCTTCTAGCTTGGACATGGCTAGACTCAATATTCTTAAAGTTCAAGGAAGCAATGAATAAGTTGCATGTTGACATTCCCTTCATTGACACTCTTGTAGAATTCCCCTTTTAGAAAAAAAATTTCAAATCCCTCCTCACTCTCACATATACAATAGGGGAGTACATGATTGTGAATATGGAAATGACAACGAGTGACATTGAATAGAGCAAGATGTCACAAAAACTTAAGGATCAATGATCTTTTATCAGCTCCTACTTAATTGGGTACTCCAAGTGGCAAAGGGTCTACTTTATGTTTGGGTAATCATTTCTATCATGTCATACATCCAATGCAAGACACTTGGATTCACCATCCACATCCTTCCATCAACATTCTTCCCACCAGCATAGTGATCTAACTTGTCAACGCTTCTAAGACCACCCCTATGGGGATTGTAGAAGATATTCATGTGTGAGTAAGGACCAAATATTATTCCATTTGTTATTTTGTCAACATGGACATAAAGGAGAACACTCAATATCCCATCATCTTTGGGTTCCCATTACTTACAACTGTCAGAGTCTTAATTTGTGTTAAGTTTGGAATCTTGACATTAAGGTTTGGGAGATACATGCTTGAATTCAAGGTCTATGAGAGTCTTAAGGGACCCTTTTTTCAAGAGCATTGCTTTGTTATTGTCTGCAGTAACAAGATGACACAACTGTAGTAGGCAATGCGTACTACTGAAGACCCTCATGAGACAATACTCATTCATCTTAATGCACATGAACTGAAAGATGGACAAGTGGAGCAAATCCTGTTCCATTTATAAAACAACCAATGGATAGAAATCATCCTATGTAGCCTAGGAACCCAAACATGATGTTTCCCTACAAAATATTGCAAGTTTTTGAGGAAATGAGATAGATCAAACCCATCATTCTTCTAACTGACTAGTGAAACAAATTCATGGAATTATCACTTTTTTCGTTTTCATGTCACTATTTGAGCATATAGTGAGTAGTAGAGATACCTAGTGAACTATAAATCAAGTTGCATGCTAATATGATCCCTCTTCTACACTTCTTCTTCCACCTTCTTAACCTCGTTTGTCAAAAAGAAAATGAAAAACCATAAAAATGTCAAACTCCAAGTTTGGGGTGGCACATCCCCTCCCTATTCTATCTATTTTTTCCATGCCCTTCTCTATATAACAGGGGCGTACCACCTATAAGAAAAGATGACAATGTGTATAGAACAAAAAGAAAATAAATGTTGCAATATATTTCAATGCACAAATAAAAAAAATCTCATGTTGAGTAGAGGAGAGACTTACATCTTCTTTCTACAACCCCCTTTTCTCCATTTCTTTACCCATAGACACAATGAGTGTCTCATTTTGATATCCTTTTCATGCACCCTAATGTCACATGTGCATACTTATTGTTCTATGGGGTTATCTAACTTCTCATAAAAACTCTTCGATGTGCCTGGTATTGGGAATAGTAGCAAGGGAGTTTTTTTAGGAAGAAAAATTCGAATCAAAGACATGGATAAATGTGTTCTTTAATCTTAGAAGTTGGGTGGTTTGGCCGTATTAGATGGTAGAGAAATGAGTATGATGTAAATCCCATGGGATGAAAGTATTTTTTAGGTAAATATTTTAGATTTTGTGTCACTCGCTAATGGGAAACATTTAAGTTTGAGGTTATTTGATAATGCATATTCATTCTAGGTTTAGTTGCATTTTCAACTTAGATTTGCAGTCATTTCCATAATTTTATCCCAGAATTATATCAAATTTAGGTTTTCTTGATTTCATGATAATATTTAAGGCTTTGATCCACTGTTGTGATTTCCTAAGAGGCTTGAGCTTCACATCATGGTAGGAGTGTAAGAGGTGATAGTCACACAAGAAACTTTTGGACAAATGGATCATATTTTTGATGATTCCTTCCTTCACCAATTAGAAAGCCATATGTTTGGATTACACTCGTCAAGCAATCTAATTCATTGATCTGTCAAGCCATGGATTGTCATTTCTTCAGAAGGAGCTCCATCAGTGCAGACATCAATCTTACACCAATACACCGGGTGGGGCTTTCATCTACCAATGTAATGACCCCGACCAGGGTTATGAGTTAACCCTATTGGTTTTGGCTAAATAAGTTGCTTATAACATTAATATAATCCTCTAAAGTGTTGTGTTATCAAGTAACAAACTTATGTTTCAAATTTGGTCCTATTTGAATAATGTTTGAAAAATGTTCTCATATTTAGGACCAAAATGCAATTTACCCAAGATGAGGGGTTATATTGCAATTATCCCATTTTGAATATTCCCTAAGTATTTTACAATCATAAGAAATAGAATGTTGCTAGGTGGTGTCTTGTAGAAAGCCTAAAATCCAAGTTTGAACTTGTTTGAATAATGTTAATACCTTGTGCACCAATATTGGTACAAATTGTAATTTAACCAAAATGTAGGGTGATATGAAAATTACCACCTGTAGAGTGTTCCTACTTCCTCTATGTATCATTTAGAGGAGATATAAATAAGGGGGCACCATGTTTGAATCATATTTAAGTATGACACTCTTGGTGATGAAAAGACCAAGAAAGTGTTGCATGTAAAACTGTAATTGAGCTTGTATCGGGTTATTGAGTCTATATGGGAGTGCCTATCGGCCAAGAAGCCATAGAGGGGATCCCATATTGGTTTGTGGATTCTTGGATTAGTACATGATGGGAAAAGCACCTCAGGGAGGTGATCCATGTCGAATTTGATGCTTGATGGAGCTTCCACTTGCGTGGAATTGCGTGCACCACTAAAAATCCTAAAGAAGGTAAGTCTTTGGGTTTAGCCTTTCTTATACTAGATCGAGAACTCCACCCACATATGCCAAGATACGTGAAAGTCTTATCGTAGTATAGTTAAGGGTCGAATCCATGGGAAAATGGTCTTGTTGGGCGCAACAAGATGGAAAACGTTAAGATCTCACTTAACCTCTTAGCAGTTGGTATTTAGATCAAAAAGTTCGGGTTGGTTATTTTTAACTAAGTATAAGTAAAGCAGAACAAGAAAGTAAAATTAAGGATGTTAACAATGATAAGGAGTCACTAGGATGTGATCAGTTTTCACCACCACTACACATGGATCAAAACATGCAACATAAAGCATAACCTGCAAAAAGAGTCTAAATAGTTAGTATCTTTGTAGATTTAGTTTCCTTTCAGAGAACTAACTATGAGAAGTGTGGGAATGTTGCAATGCTATCCATCCCCGAACAAATGGTCACCTACTTTACATCATTCCCTTCACAAAGTGTGTTCCTTGACTTATCAAGGTTGTACTTTCATATGTCAACTGATTCCATTTCATAGTATGAAAGTACAACGATGGAAGTGAGTTTACTTCACTTCTTGAGAAACACTTCTAGATACCAAAACAGATGCATGGTGGATACTTGCATCAGGAACCAACATTCAATCGAGATTCGAATTTGATAGTACAAACGTAGAGAATTCATACTAAAAGATAAAAGATAACACAAGTTGGTGATCAAGCAACAAGCATTCATTAAACGATTGATGTCGAACTAAAAAGAAAGTATATCTCTATTGCAAACTATGGATTACATTGCATGAAATGAAAACATGGTTAGCGAGGCAACTATGGATTACATTGCATGAAATGAAAACATTGATGTCGAACTAAAAAGAAAGTATATCTCCCCGCACCCTAGTGAAATGAGACTACTCTCTCATAGCTAGGACAAAGAAGGAGGCGAGAAGAGAGAGAAAGAACATCATCCACACAAAGGAGAGAGGAAAGTCAACCCCTTGGAAGGAGAGAGAGTGACGATCTTCACACTTCATAGGTTGCTCGATGATGAGGTCTCCTCTTCCCACCTTCTTTGGCAAAGAGAGAGAAAGCAGCTTCAGGATGGAGCATGGATCTCAGACCGGCAACCTTTGGGCAGAGGATGGAGGTTGGAATAGCTCTGGAGTAGTAGAGGCAGCCTCTGGGCATCTGAAACTTTATGTCTTTGGGAGGACCCCTTGGGTCTTATTTATAGGCCTTAAGTGAAGTCCAAATGGTTTGGTCAGTTTTGGGTCCAAACGGTCTTGAAGACCGTTTGGACTCTGAGACCGTTTATACTCTGAGATCGTTTCGACTCTGAGACCATTTTTACTCATGCGGTCTTGAGATCATGTGACTCCATGCGGTCTTGAGATCGTGTGACTCCATGCGGTCTTAGGACCGGTTGGCTTCATGCGGTCTTGGGACCGTGTGAGTCCATGCGGTCTTGGGACCGTGTGAGTCCATGCAATCTTGGGACTGTGTGAGTCCATGCGGTCTTGGGACTGGTTGGCTTCATGCGGTCTTGGGGTCGTGTGAGTCCATGCGGTCTTGGGACCATGTGAGTCCATTTGGTCTTGGGACTGTGTGAGTCCATGCGGTCTTGGGATCAGTTGGCTTCATGCGGTCTTGGGACCGGTTGGCTTCATGCGGTCTTGGGACCGTATGAGTCTTTTGTGATTTTTTTGTGTCTTTTTCTGTAAGTAAAAAGGAGAAAAGTTAATCTAACAGTATATTTGCAATAAAAGAGGATAGCTAGGGATTCTGTCTAATTTATCTAAGATAGAGTGTGGAAAACTGAAGAATATTACTAAGATAACATAACAAAATTTCAGGTTATCACCCCCCTAACTTAGAGTCTAGCTTGTCCTCAAGTTAGATAGTGCTGAGGCATGTAATGATGAGGCAATTTTATTTAGTTAAGATTTCCATACTCTTGCTTCAATTCTAAACAAGAGATCTCCTAAGGTTGTATCAGAGCTTTTTGCTTGCCTTAACTCTTTCAGGTATTGAGAGTTGCTTGAATCTCAGGTTTACTCCATATCTCGTAGTCTGCATTGGGACCACTTTTTATTCGGTGCATTTCGTTGACTCTAATCAGCTTTATACTTTTTTTGAAAATCCTACCAGAAGCTAGAGTGGGTATGAGGGTTGGATAAAGGCTTAATGTGTAACTCCCCCTTCAAGTTGGGGAGGGGTTGTCAATGCTTTTAGGATCTCACTACCGGGAACGATACATCTGCATTCTTGAGGGCAGCTGAATGTAACGGCCGGGAGAGTCCTTTATTAGCCTTTCATATATTTAGATACCTTAGGGTTTCACTACCAGGCACGACAGATCTGCCTTTGTGGGGGCAGCTGAATGTACCGGCCGGGCGAGACCTTCATTGGTTCTTTATATAGGTCCTTATTCATGGCACAACTCTCATAGTTTTATTCAACACTCTGGCTTTTATTCATAAACTCACAAGCTTAGGTTATGGGGTTTATTTAGGGAAATTAATTGGGCGGCCAAGCCTCTTTTATTTGAAGAGAAGAAAGTTGTTCTTAGAGTTTCTCGACATGCACTTATTTGGTCCACTTGCGAGACTTCTTGATTTGGATTTCACCTGATGTCCCTCCCATCCGTGAGAGTGATTGGCTTATTTCGGCCTTGATGCTGACCTGCGGAGAGTCATATGTAGAAATGAAGCAAAAGTATGAAAATTTAAGATTGGAGAGATTTTATTAATTCAACATTACATGTCTAAGTGCTAATCTTGTTATTACTTTTTTAGGACTAACTGGATTCTGAAGTTAGCTAGGGATGACTTTGTTCCAAGAGGGGTGTTCTTCTTTATGTGTGAGGTTTACTTTAACAGGGAAATTTCTTTTAAAACAAAAATTAAATGCGCAAAGAAAGCTGTAAAATTTTGTACAGAATTGAAAGAAAATGTAGAGAGGGAAGGGTTTGAAAATGATACCTCACCCTTGTCCAGTGTGCTCCCCCCTAACTTATCACTCACTCTGTTTGTAGAGTGTCAAAGTGATAGGTTGAGAAGTACAAGGACAAGGGCATCAGGCTTCTGTTAGTCCTTTATTGGCACCATGTGTGCGAAGGAGATTGGTAGCGAACTTTCCTCATAACGTGTGATAATCCACTTTTATCATGTCCTATACTGGTCTTCCAAGTACCATGATGGTGTATATCGAGTAGAGGACGTGGAAACCACAGTCGTTCGACTCACGGAGCTGCTGTGGGCACTTGTGGCTGAAGGCGGGGTGATGGAAGTGTTCTTTACCGTATGCCCATGTGTGCTTGCTGAGAAGGGCATGAAGTTGATCGGCACACTCTTTCGCCACCTCCTCCATAGGCATTATTGGTTTTGTAGTGTAATGTTGTTGATCTGGATTGTACTGGCTGTCAGAACTGTTGTATATGATTGTTGTTCCTTCATGAAGATTTGTTCCCAACAACATCCATTGTTCTGAATGAAGGAAAGGGAGCATGATAAACTTCAGAGTTGTGTGTTGTACGAAGGAAATGAGTGCCTCAGTTGTTCTGAAGTTATTAGCTTTAGGAGATCATCCTTCATGTGTGCAGATGCCATATAGGTTGTAGGGTGATTCTGTCCAAGAAGAAATTGATAGGCGGCCATCAAGCTTACGGATAGAGACCCTTTTGTATGTACAGTTTCTCATAATGCGTCTGCCATGACCAAAATATCACCGGACATGAAAACGAGGTCATCTTTCTTGGCGTAAAGCCTTGATATGATGAGGCGAAGTTCATTGTCGGGGAGGCTTTTGCAAGCGCTGAGGTCAAAATTGGGGAATGTTGGTGAAATGGCAGACAGGGGGACCATTTGTGAAAATGATCTGTTGATGGTCACCCCGGTTAGAAACTCATTAACCCCTTCATCATCCGCCAGATCGAAAGAGTAAGGGTCCCATTTCTTCTTCTCAGGAACCTTAGCGGGCTATGGTTTCTCCAACTCCTCTATTGTTTGCCTGAATGGCTGTTTTGGAGGATGTTGGATGGACAAAAAAAGATAGTGAGGAACGTCGATAGGTGCCATAGTTGGGTCCTTGAAGAACCGTCTATCACAGATCAACTCCATGGCGTAGCGACCTCACAGAGAATGAAAATCTTCAGTGGCCAGTTCTGTAAAAGGGATTTGCTGATTGAGCGCTTGAATATGACGTATAACATAGAAAGCGCAATCCCTAGAACCTTCTTGAGTTTGTGCGTGGGGGTTGATGATTTGGAACCAAGGTTGGTTCCAATTATTTTGTAGGGATGGGCAAGCAGCCCAAATCAATTTTAGGAGCCGGAAAGGGATGCATCTTGCCTCCCCGACCTCTGTTCCGGTGAAATTGATTATTCCGACTCTTAGTTCAGTGGCGCAAAAGTTGTACACCTTGGCGTCTCGAGCCACGGTGTCCACGATCATTATTAGCCAGTGACCAGAGACTTGGAAAGGCATGGTAATGTAGCATGCCTTTCTGGCGAGTCCCCTCTGCAACCGTTCAATTGATTTGCTTTGTAATTTTTTGTATATAAGACTCATAGATAGAGCGGGTGAGGCATTAAGAATGAGTTGATGCCGCCTAGAGATTCTGTAAGATTTGATAGAATTTGCAAGGAGGACTCGGAAGACTGCCATCTTCACCGTTGATTGTGGATGAAGGATGGAGCGGAAGTCTTCACGTGTCAACTTGCGCTGAATCTTTGTATTTTTGTAGATAACATCACCCCCGTCTTTGACATCGTCTACAATAGTGTTTAAGATAAAGATATCTTGAGCATCTAAGGTAGAGATGGCCACCAAGTCTAAGTCGTGAATTTTGTGAGGTAGTGGTGGCAGCGGGGGTAGCTCTTACGGAGGGAGGCGAGAAGTCTGATCTAGATTGTCTATGTATTGCTGTAGAGCGTCATCTTTGTCTGAGTCAAAAGATGATTCTAGATCTTCATTTGTATCCAAGCTGACTGTTTCTAGATCTTCTTGCTCTGGGGGAAAGGGCACCGATTGGTCTGGTGCAGAAAGGTGTTGATCTGATGTTGCTTGTTGTTGACTTGTGTTGGTTCCGAGTAAACACTGTTGGAACTAAGCAAAAGCTACTTCTTTAGTAGATTCCCCAAGGGACCCCATTGCTGAATAGTCAAGGAATTGATCCCCGTAGGAAATATTAACGTTGTCATTGTGCATCGGGGATTTGGGATCTGTATCACCGTCGTGGTGAGCTTTTTGTTTTGATGTAGCTCCTTAGCTTGTGCCCTCCCCAATATTGCCTGGGTTGTCAGATTGGTCGTCTGAGGATGTGTTATTATTGGAGTTAGCTGAGGAGTCAGAATCATCATCCTCATCTTCGTCTTCTTCGCCTTCTTCATTGGCAGCCGTCTCTTTGATGTGTTGTTGTGTTGTCTTTTTGCACTGTTGATGGGTTGCATGTAGCTCATCAAACGCCACTTACACATGCTCGTGGGATTCGAGTAGTGCACCGTGTGTTTCCTTAAGATCTAAGTATCATCCCTCAGAAGAGAGCAATCACACTATCAGATCTTGTACTTGAGCTCATAGTTGGTTAAGCTCATTATTTGTTGACTCCTCTTGGCGACTGTGGAGCTGTGTGAGGGTGTTGTCGATGTCATCCAAACACGTTCTTAGAGCAGTTTGTTGCTGCTTAAGGTCACGCAGGGTCCCAGGCAGAGGTTGAGTCTGCATAGAGATCCTATAAATTTGCTAGGTCAGTGCTTCTTGCTAGCTTTTTACTTCAAGGACCAGCTCGGGCAAGTTTTTGTAGTGGTCATCGATGTGATCCAATTGCTTAGCCACTACGTCCTGTCGTTGCTGAATACTTTGGAGGATGCTAGGCAAGGCGCTATTCTGCTCGTTGATCTTGATGACCTGTCGATAAATACCCTACACACAGGAGAAAATAGATTTCATTATGTTAGAGGGGTCGGTGAGGAGGTTTCAGATGGTGTCAAATTGGCGTTTGAATTCCTCACCGACATTTGAAAAAGGGACCCCAGATGCAAAAGGGTGGTATGGATGGGGTCGGGGTGGAAGGGTGGTAGTTCCTTGCGAAAGAGACACTGGTGATGGTCCCGCGAACTGGGTGGTGACCGTAGATGGAGTCACCAGTGGTGTCGGGGTGGTGGCGGATGAAGGGAATGGTAAATGGCTGGGTGAGATATGAGGGAGTGAAAAAATTGAGGAAACGAGGGTGGAGTTGGGAGCGGAGAATGTGAAGCCGGGTGTTGGAGCAGAAAAGGGGGTGCTCAGGGAGAAAGATGGGGAAGTAGAAGATGTGGGTGGAGGGATTTCTGTGGAGGAAGGTGGGGTGGTGGTAGATGGTGGGGGGTGGTGGATGGGAATTTGGTGGTGGTGAGCTCATCATGTAGGCTCATGATGAAAGAATCCAAAGAATAGGTAGCTATTGGTTCCTCTGGAGGGGGGCGTTCTGTCTCTGGTTGTAGCTTTAATGTTGGCGTCCCCAACAGCTGTGGTGGTTGTAAACGTACCTTAGATGGTCATTTTACTAGTATTTTTGTTAACCTAGCTGCCAGGGCGGTTATGCTAAGCTCTGTCTGGCCTGCTTTGGTTGTTGTTTCTTATACTTTGACGGAAGCTAGGAGTTTGGTTATCTCTTCGTTAGTGAAGAGAAGTTTGTCCTTGTCGTAGTCCTCTAGCTCCGGAAGTGGTAGCAGAATCCTGGAAGATCTGACTGTTGGGCAGAAAATGTAATGTAATTGCACATCCTTTTCCTTGATAATATAGGAGTTTTTCAAGGTTTTCTCATTGGTGAGTATGTCGCCCTTGATGTTCGTGCATTGAGGGAGTAATCTATCCATCTTGAGATATTTGATGATGGAAGTGATGTGCCCGCCCATGCAGATTTCTTTTCCTATGGCATAGGTTG
This sequence comes from Alisma plantago-aquatica, assembly GCA_963693085.1. Lineage (NCBI taxonomy): Eukaryota > Viridiplantae > Streptophyta > Magnoliopsida > Alismatales > Alismataceae > Alisma > Alisma plantago-aquatica. The sequence goes on along the minus strand of OY856410.1, from coordinate 1,502,301,237 downwards.
ATAATTTGTGTATCATATGCCGTCCGATGTTGACCAGCTTTCCTTGCAAAATGGACCATAGGAGAAAAAGGTCGGCAGTGATAACGTTTCCTCCCTCTGTTCTGGGGAACAACGCACTGGTAAGGATTTTGTGAAGCGTGCGCATGAACCCGGACTGAATATTGGAGGCTTTGCATGTCTTTGCCTCATAAGTGGGGATCCCTGTTAGGGTCTTCCAGAAGCTGTGTCTATTGAATAGGGAGTTCTCCGTGCCAACAACTTTGGCTTGTTTGAGTTGCTCCGGGTTGTCAATGAAAATTTCGTTTAGAAGATTTTCTGTTATAATGACGTTATTGCCAAAAAGTTTGGTGACCAGCCTACGGTCACCTCCGTACCTTATTCTGTGCATAATGTCCACCGCTTCTTTGGTGAGATGGGTAAAATATTCTATGGTGGGTTCGACATATGAAATTTCGGGGACAAAGCACAGTCTGGAAAGATTGGCGTTGTTTAGCATGGTGAGGATTCTGTCATAGATCCTCATCTTGAGAAGTACGCTTGAGCAGACGTACTTTGTTGGTTTTAGAATTTTGTCGGTGGAGGGGAGGGTGTGGATGTAAAGGTTTTCTAGTGGTGGTGCGGTGGTGGTGAGCACTGAGAAGACGGGGGTGGTAGCGGGGGTGGTAGTGGCGGGTGTTGGGACGGACTCTGTAAGGGTTTGTTCCCTAGCAGTTGCTGGGCGGACTTGCTTCCTTGCCCGTTTCTTTGGTGGTTGTTGACACGCGTATACCGTGCGTGTAATACGCAAGTGTACGTGTCGAAGTAATATGGGATTATGAGTCCCGAGTTATCGAACACGGGGAGTTGTGAGGTTAAAGACTATTACTAATTAGGATTAATCAGCTAAGCCGAAAATAAGAGTTGATTGAAAAATTAAAAGAAAATAAAATAAAATAAAACAATCGATTAAGTGTTTAGTTTAATCAATTCAGGTGAAGATCTTTAGGATTGCGGTTTCACCGCGGGTTATCATTGTATGAATTTCTATATAATGATTCAGGTTCATCTCTCGATCCGGGTAGTGGCCTGTAGTCAGAATTGCCCACTGTCGTGGTACAATTCACTACCTATGTCTAGGTCGGTTCCACTGTCGTAGTAACCTATACCCTAAACTAGGTGCATTAAAATCGACCTCTGGGTTTCCACCATTAATCTTACACCACCTTGTTCAAGGGATTATTAATTAATGTGAATTTCATCTCTTTTCAACCGTTAATTCTTCTTTCAAAGTAATTAAAGACATTAGATTATCATTATGGTGATCAAGCATAATAATATAATTGAGAAAATGAAATCATACCACGGATTTAAGAGATAAAATATGAATTACTATGATAAAATTGTCATACAATGATCTCCCGGGCTACTCCCGGTCCTAAATAATTACGGTTTTTAGCCAAAAATAGACGACATGGTATCACAGTAAGTCGAAAAGATGTAAAACATGAATTTCGAGATACAGTAAATTGGAGAAAGGGTTAAAGAGTGGATCTGGAGAAGATGGAGAGAATTTGTCGCCGTTTCCGCCGCCAAAACGCCTCCGAGGTCTTCCGTGTAGGGTTCCTCTACTTTTCTCCCTCCGTTCGGCTTCCGTATCCTCCCCCCGTGATTCCTCTCCCAATTGCGGTTCTAATGGTGCCTTTTATAGCCGTCGTACATGTTTAGGTCAAGAGGAAACCTAAAAATACAATTTTTAATACAAACATGTGTTAGATTTAACACATTAAAATTTCGTCCGCAACGTCTGAGTCGATGGTATCGACTTGAAAGTCGATGGTATCGACTTCTTCACAGTAAAACATCCTTTTCCTTTTCAATCTCGAGCAAAAAATATTTGTACTCTGATGCCATGTCGCTACCATCGAGTTGCAAGTCGATGGTATCGACTTTGCTCCAGTAAATAATAATTATCTGCAATTAAATAATCAATGAATAAAATCAAATAATTATTATAATAATTACAACATGTAAACTGCATGTAAAATACATGTAAAAATATAAGAAATGATGCACAAGTGATTTTTACTAATTTGGTAAAATATGTATTAAAAATATATTCAATTAAGAACAAATGACACAGAAAATAACCAAATTAGATATCAAAATGCTGACAATTTGTGCATACATCACACCCCTAAGCTTGAATATTGCTCGTCCTCGAGCAACACTACTCTTGGATTTGTTTTAAAAACTTAGCAAAAAGACATGTACCTATGAATTATTTTTCCTAACCACCCTCCACCAGTCGGTCCCAAACCGGTCCTTGCCAACCACTGAACAAGTAACTACTCTAAAGCGATTAATAATGTTCATAATAGATGTCCACAATAAGATTAATGAAAAACACTATCAATATGAAGCAGTTAATATCATGGCCAGTAGGACACATGCTTGATGCACCATGTGATCTCCCTATCTACATTGCTCTGATCTACCTAAATAAACTACTTGGAAGCAGATCCCCAAATAAAATTGGATGAGGGGATTAATTATGACGGTGGCCTACCATACAGAGCAATGGGTGGAAAAAAAATGGGTGGCTATGAAAATAGGATTCACAAGAATAATCCAAATCATTTATGCAAAAAGTAAAAATATGATGCACCTGTATGATGGGTAAAATGTGAATGCATGACTTCTAATGACTATTTTTTTTTTGCGGAATGATGCATGCAATGAATGTCTCATCCTAATGATGAGTATAAGTGGAAAGGTACTTACCAAAAAAAGATCCATAATTCCCTTATTTATTGCTTAGATAGAATATGACATTGAAATAAAAATCCTTTTCCTCCTTTTCTCCTTTTTCTTTTTCAATAACTCTTTTTTTTTCTTACCCTATTTTTAGCAAGATGAACAGTTCATGCTTGGGTTTTTTTTTTGCTTTTTTTTTTTTGGAGGAGTAAGGAGATACAACTTTTTTTACACTCTTTCATGACAGAAGATGGTAGAAGATAACAAATATGTAACACCTTATAAAATATGCAATGCAAATACAACTATATGAAATATTGTTATGCAAACTACAAATGCTCAAAAGAGATTATATGATTTTTTTTCTTTTTCTAATGCATAATAAAATGAACTAACTATATGCTTCCTATCATGCCATGTAATGCATACAAGAGGAAAATAACTTGGATTAAACTTGATCTTCCTATGGTGGTGAATGAAGATGAATGGAAGGTGGATGAGATCACATAAATAAGAGACAATGTCTTTCCCAACCATGATATGTCCCTCTTCTATCAACTTGTGTAACAGGGTAACCTTAGAGTTTATTTCTAGAATTCACATTAAAGATCACGTTACTGTTTGGTTGGTTTGGACTCAAACATCATCGTCATAACACAAGCCATAGGGTTAAGTTAGGTTTTTCATTCAATCAGTATGTCTTCAAGCTGACTAATCCAAACAATTCCTCCAGTTATGTACTCTTAAACATAGCAAATTTAGCTTAAAGTGCAAAGCATAAGAGCACATTCAGTTTTCAACAATTATCAGAATTGATACCACATCATCAAGAAACGGCTAATCCTAACCATAATTTTATATTTTTTTTTTCCACAAGTACACTAGATAGAAGTGGACGCTAAAAAAAATTTCAAACAACAAAAGAAAAACATGTAGAGATATGATAAAAAGTAAAGATGCAAGATAAAGATAGAAGTGTCATTCCATTCCTCCCCCTAAGCTTGAATATGACATTGTCCTCAATGTCAAAAGCAAAGGAAGATACATGGAACGACTGTACCAGTATGGACGGTGAACTCTAGGGTCAAATATGAGTAGTTGCGATCCACATGATAGTCTGCCCTCCAATATGCACTCAAGCTCAGTGAAGTGTCTATGCTTGCTCAGCTTGTGAGATGTCACTAATGAAAACTCAGTACTACCGACAGTGAAGTCGGTGGTACCGATTCAGTGCATCCCTGCACACTGAATACACATATCATGGCATCATTTTTACTTGCATCAAAACTAGATATCACAATCTATAAATAGGAATGTAAAAGTAGAATTGAAAGTTTAACAAAATAAACCTAATTGGTGGGTTGCCTCCCACAAGCTCCCTTGTTTAACGTCCTAGGATGGACACATGTCAATCAACAATAATCAGGTGGTCATGGAGGAGGGTAAAGCTCTCTCTGCCTCTTCCTTCTAAACTTTTGGTTCCTTGCAACAATGAGAAAAAATAAATAATAGTTAGAAGACCAACATGTATGCTTGACGTTCCATTTCAACAGTAAATTATCATTGCAATGAACATGAACATGAACATGGCTCGCAATCAAGTCTTGATGTGGGAGCACATGTAGAAATAGATAGCCATGAGGTGAAAGGTATAAAGACGATTGATCCTTAATTTCTATGACCATCCCCAATGGATCACTCCTATCTAAACATAATTGAGGGGTTATATCAAATGTGAATTTTTGTGCCTCCTCCTCTTCTAATAATTCAATTCCCCCACATTCATTAATTTCCTCACAAAAACTTTCAAAATTATCATCTGGATATATATCCCATATAGGATCCTCAATAAGGAAATGAAGAGATGGGTCTTGTGGTGAAGGAATTATGTGATTGGTAATGGGAAATTCCTCTACCTTTTCATTCTTAGTATCCTCTTCCTCACTCTCTTCCTCCTCTCCAAGATCACTATCAAATAAAGCACCTTCTGTATCCTCCTCTCCTTCACTCATATCCCAAACACATGTATCAAAATTGTCTTCCACCTTATTTGCATCATTTTCATCATCTTCCTCGTCAGATCCCCAATCATATTCAAGATCAATCCTAGGAGTCCAGGGTGTGGGTGTGGGTGTGGGCTCAATGGAAGGACATGATAGAGGTGATTCTAAAACTTCTTCCAGTATGTTATCCTCACTCTCTAATTCCTTATCCTCAATCTCAACTTCTTCCATTTTCTCTATTCTACCCCATCCTCCATTAGAAATAGGACCTTTGCGATTTAAAACATATTGAACCAAAATCCTAATATGCTCACGATGAATTTCCTTTGATATTTTCTCATAATGTAATGAAGGTGGACTCAGACATCTATAACCTACATGTGCATTTCCACACTCAAAACAAATAGGGGCCATGCGCTTTTTTATTTATTTTTAATGAAAGAAGACTAACTACAAAGAAATATTTAGATGAATATGTACAATGCCAAAACTAACAGTAAATTTTTATATAATGAAAAATAGGAAGAATAAAAAAATTATAAAAAAAAAGAAAATAAATACAATGGCCTAGAGTGGACGATCCTAACTTTTCATAGTGTTAACCATGCCAACTCCCCGACAACGGCGCCAAAAACTTGACACGCGTATACCGTGCGTGTAATACGCAAGTGTACGTGTCGAAGTAATATGGGATTATGAGTCCCGAGTTATCGAACACGGGGAGTTGTGAGGTTAAAGACTATTACTAATTAGGATTAATCAGCTAAGCCGAAAATAAGAGTTGATTGAAAAATTAAAAGAAAATAAAATAAAATAAAACAATCGATTAAGTGTTTAGTTTAATCAATTCAGGTGAAGATCTTTAGGATTGCGGTTTCACTGCGGGTTATCATTGTATGAATTTCTATATAATGATTCAGGTTCATCTCTCCATCCGGGTAGTGGCCTGTAGTCAGAATTGCCCACTGTCGTGGTACAATTCACTACCTATGTCTAGGTCGGTTCCACCGTCGTAGTAACCTATACCCTAAACTAGGTGCATTAAAATTGACCTCTGGGTTTCCACCATTAATCTTACACCACCTTGTTCAAGGGATTTATTAATTAATGTGAATTTCATCTCTTTTCAACCGTTAATTCTTCTTTCAAAGTAATTAAAGGCATTAGATTATCATTATGGTGATCAAGCATAATAATATAATTGAGAAAATGAAATCATACCACAGATTTAAGAGATAAAAGATGAATTACTATGATAAAATTGTCATACAATGATCTCCCGGGCTACTCCCGGTCCTAAAGAATTACGGTTTTTAGCCAAAAATAGACGACATGGTATCACAGTAAGTCGAAAAGATGTAAAACATGAATTTCGAGATACAGTAAATTGGAGAAAGGGTTAAAGAGTGGATCTGGAGAAGATGGAGAGAATTTGTCGCCATTTCCGCCGCCAAAACGCCTCCGAGGTCTTCCGTGTAGGGTTCCTCTACTTTTCTCCCTCCGTTCGGCTGCCGTATCCTCCCCCCGTGATTCCTCTCCCAATTGCGGTTCTAATGGTGCCTTTTATAGCCATCGTACATGTTTAGGTCAAGAGGAAACCTAAAAATACAATTTTTAATACAAACATGTGTTAAATTTAACACATTAAAATTTCGTCCGCAACGTCTGAGTCGATGGTATCGACTTGAAAGCCGATGGTATCGACTTCTTCACAGTAAAACGTCCTTTTCCTTTTCAATCTCGAGCAAAAAATATTTGTACTCTGATGCCATGTCTCTACCATCGAGTTGCAAGTCGATGGTATCGACTTTGCTCCAGTAAATAATAATTATCTGCAATTAAATAATCAATGAATAAAATCAAATAATTATTATAATAATTAAAACATGTAAACTGCATGTAAAATACATGTAAAAATATAAGAAATGATGCACAAGTGATTTTTACTAATTTGGTAAAATATGTATTAAAAAGATATTCAATTAAGAACAAATGACACAGAAAATAACCAAATTAGATATCAAAATGCTGACAATTTGTGCATACATCAGTTGTTCTTTTATAGCTTCCTGAGATTTTTGTTTCCCCTTTGATTTGTCGGTTGGGGATGCATCTTCAGAGTTGGGCTCGTATTCAGAGCCTTCATCACTGGAATATATTTCTTCCATTACTTGTTCCGGTTCCTCAGCCATACATTTGTTGATGCGATCAATTTTGCACATGACCGCTATGATGTTGACCTTTGGTGGAATGTCTTCGGTTTCTTTGTAGGTGTCTACAACCTTCTGGAGCTTTGCACGTCTTTCCATTAGTTGCTCCGTTGTCCAGAAGGGAGCGTCTTCGTTTCCGGTGGGTTGCTTTGTTGGTGAAGCCATTTCTGGAGAAAAGTCATGTGTTAGAATAATAGGTTTATTATAAAAAATTGGATTTTGTATATGCTTATGTGTTTTTATGTTTTAACGAAATATAAGCGGTTTTGAAAAGCCAAACAATTTTGAAGACCGTTTGGCTCCAAACGGTTTCATGACCGTTTGGCTCCAAACGGTTTCAAGACCGATTGGCTCCAAACGGTTTCAAGACCATTTGGAAGGTGAAACATTGGAGGAGTGGCAGGCGATGGTAGAGGCGATATCGACGGCGATAGCGAAGGCGGTGCCGATAAGGATGATGGTGGTGATTAAAAAGGAAGCTGCAGCGGTGTAGAAGACGTCGGCGATGGTAAAGATGGCGGCGGTGCACAGACAGGAGCGATGATGATGTGGCGTGCTGGGCTACCTTGCAGCAACAGGCGGAGATGAAGAAGGTGATGTGAGGAGAGGCGGTGACTGAGGTGTGGTCACTATGAAGACACATAGAACTGGGAAGGACGGCGGTGGAGAGAGCCTGGGTCACGGGTTGCGCAAGAACGGGAGAAGAGATGGGACAGTGTACCGAGGGTTTTAGAAAGCTCGACAGTCGAAAGAAAGAAGAAGGAGAGGGGTAGGGTTATATTTATATGATATAGGGTTGACCTTACAAATTCCCTAGGTCAAATGGGTTGGAGATCGTTTGGACTCCAAACGGTTTCGAGACCGTTTGGCTCCAAACAGTTTCGAGACCGTTTGGCTCCAAATGATTTCAGGACTGTGTGGGAGAGCTAAGGTTATTTTAATTTTTATATTTTTATGTTTGTTTTGGTTATGTGAATTTTTATATTTTCAGATGATATACCTAAGTTAGCTAAAGGAACAGAAAATGAAGATACAAGATGATACTCATATCTTGGGTTGCCTCCCAAGTAGCGCCTGGGTTTTACATCGCTGGCTCAACAAGGTTTTGATTTTGCTATGGTGATGTTGTGGGGTCTCTGATCTCAATAGTCTGTCTCGGGGTTTTTTCTACTGGAGTATAGTATTTCTTCAATCAATGGCCATTGACTATCCTTTCTCCTCCATTGTCGTCGACAATTATGATGGCTCCAGTCGGGTATATATGTTTGATGGTAAAAGGCCCAGACCACTTTGTGCGGAGTTTTCTGGGGAACATTTTGAGCCTGGAGTTGAAAAGGACTTTATCTCCAATGGCGATGTCTTTTCTTTTTAGATGGCCATCGTGCCACATCTTGGTTTGTTCTTTGTAAATCTTGGCATTTTGATAATCGGTCATTCGGAGCTCCTCTAGTTCTTGTAGCTAGAGTTGTCTGCTTTCTCCGGTGCTTTTAAAATTAAAATTCAGTTGTTTAATGGCCAACCAAGCTTTATGTTCCAGTTCCACTAGAAGATGACATGATTTCCCATATACCAAATGGAACGGGGTTGTTCCAATTGGTGTTTTATAAGCTGTTCGGTAAGCCCAAAGGGCATCGGGAAGCTTGGTGGACCAGTCAGTGCGGTGTCTATTGACTGTTTTTTCTAAGATTGCCTTCAGTTGTCTATTCAAAACATCAACCTGACCGTTGGTTTGTGGATGGTAAGGCGTGGCAACTTTATGGTTAACTCTATATTTCTTTAAGAGGGCTTCAAATCTTCATTCTAGAAAATGGGTCCCTCCGTCGGATATGACAGTTTGCGGGACTCCAAATCTGGGAAAATTGATATCTTTAAACATCTTAATGACTGGTTTGAAATCGCTGGAAACTGTGGGTATAGCTTCTACCCATTTTGAGACATAATCCACTGCAACTAGTATGCAGGAGAAACTGTATGAAGAAGGAAAGGGAACCATGTAGTCTATCCCCCATACATCAAAAAGATCGATCTCTTGCCACATGGTGAGGGGCATTTCATTCCTTTTAGATATGCCGCCAGAAAGTTGACATTTTTTGCATGATTTTACAAAATCATGGGAATCTCGTACTATCGTTGGCCAAAAGAAACCCAATTGCAAAACCTTCATAGCGGTCTTTTTGCACTCATGTGTCCCCTAGTGGGGCCGGAATGGCAATGTTCTAAGACAAGGGTAATCTCTTCTTCAGGTAAGCAATGACGGAAAAGTCCATCTGTGCATAGGCAAAAAAGGTAAGGTTCGTCCCAATAGTATTGCTTTACATCGTGGATGAATTTCTTTTTGTCATGATGAGAGGCGGAAGGGTGGATGATTCCTGTAGCTAGATAATTTACTATGTCAGTATACCAGGGGAATCCATTGGTAACTTTCATTAGTTGGTCATCTGGAAGGGAGTCTCAGATAGGTATTTTATCTTCACCCTTGACTTCAATGTGGCTGAGGTGATCGGTGACGGCGTTTTCCACTCCGCTTTTGTCTTGGATTTCTAAATCAAATTCTTGAAGCATTAACACCCACCGGATAAGTCTGAGTTTTGTGTCTTGCTTCTGAATTAGATATCGTATGGCAGAGTGGTCAGTGTAGACAATGACCTTTGATCCAATCTGGTAGGAGCGGAATTTTTCAAATGCATATATGATATCTATGAACTCCTTTTCCGTAGTGGTGTAGTTCTTTTGCGCTTCATCAAGAGTCTTAGATGCATAGTATATTACATAAGGCTTTTTATAAATTTTTTGTCCTAACACTACTCCTATAGCATAGTCGCTGGCATCACACATTATTTTGAAGGGTTGCGACCACTCAGGTGATCTCAGAATAGGCGCAGAGACTAGAGCATTTTTTAAGATTGTGAAGCTTTGTAGACATTCTTGATCAAAATTGAACTCGGTGTCTTTTGTCAATAGTTGAGTCATGGGTTTTGTGATTTTTGAGAAATCTTTAATGAATCTTTGATAAAACCCAGCATGACCCAAGAATGCTCGTACTCCTTTTACATCTTTTGGCGGCAACAATTTTGAGATGACATCAATTTTTTCCTTGTCTACCTCAATCCCTCTGTCACTCACTCTATGTCCGAGGACGACACCTTCAGTTACCATAAAATGGCATTTTTCCCAATTTAAGATAAGGTTCGTTTCATCACATCTTTATAAGACTTGTCCAAGGTTGAGTATATAGTTGTCAAAGGAATCGCCGTAAACTGAAAAATCATCCATGAAAACTTCCATTATAGATTCCGTTAACCCTGCAAAAATAGCGGACATGCACCTTTGGAAAGTAGCAGGTGTGTTGCACAACCTGAATGGCATTCTTCTGAAGGCATAGGTCCAAAAGGGACAAGTAAAGGTAGATTTTTCTAGGTATTCCGGGTGTAGAGGGATTTAGTAGAACCCAGAATAACCATCTAGATAACAGAAGAACTTTTAATGGGCTAAGCATTCAAGGACTTCGTCAAGAAAAGGCAGAGGGTAGTGATCTTTTCGCGTTGATTTGTTTAATTTCCTATAGTCGATGCACATCCTCCACCCTGTCACATTCCTTGTAGGCACTAGTTCATTTTTCTCATTTAGCACGACAGTGGTACCTCCCTTTTTGGGGACCACTTGGACAGGGATGACCCATTGGGAGTCTGAAATTGGATAGATGATACAGGCTTTCAGCAGTTTAAGGACCTCAAGGCGAACCACTTCTTTAAGGTTTGGGTTCAATTTCCTTTGGTGCTCTCTTGAAGGCTTAAATTCTTCTACCATGGGAAGTTTATGCATGCATAAGGCTGGGTTTATACCTGCCAGGTCAGTTATTTTGTACCCAATGGCTTTCTTATGTTTCTTTAACTCAACAAGAAGTCGTTCTTCCTGGTCTTTGGTTAGAGTGGAACTGATGATTACTGGGGAGAGTTTTTCTTCATCAAGGAAGACATGCTTAAGTCCTTTGGGTAGAGTTTTCATCTCGGGAGCCTTAGGTACTTCCATTGTTTCTAAAATGGTGACCGATTTGAGCTCCTCAAAAGTGACTATTGGTGCTTCTTTAGCTTTCTCTAGATGTTGCAAGCATTGTTGAACTAATTCGTTGGCTGAGAATTCGGCTTCCGAATTTATTAGGATATTTTCTAACACATCAGATGGTTCAGAAATTTCCAATTGGGACATTTGATGTATTGCATCTAAGAGAAAGACTTCCTCTTGAATGCTGGGGCCTTTCATACTGTCGAGGACCCTGAACTGAATTACTTATTTTCCCAGTCTTAGAATGATTGTACCAGCTTCAACATCAATAAGTGCCCTGGATGTGGCAAGGAAGGGCCTACCAAAAATTATTGGTTATCTTAAATCTTCCTTAATGTCCATAATGACGAAATCACATGGGACATAAGAATCCTTGCCTATCCTGACTGGAATGTCGTCAATAATTCCTAGAGGTGTAGTGGTGGTGGAATCAACTAACTGGATTGTCATCGTTGTGGGTAGCAAGTCAGTGACACCCAATCATTTACACATGGAGTAGGGCATGATTGATATGCTAGCCCCTAAGTCAGCTAACCCCTTTTTGCTCGAGGCATTTCCAATACAGCACTGAATACCGAAGGAACCAGGGTTGTAACGACCTCGCCTCCCAGTAACCCCCAGTTAAGGGAGACCCAAAGGATAGAGCCTTTATTCAATTACAGGATCAAAGGTTCGACAAATAATCAATAACAATTAATAAACTTTACTAACTAAATCGAAAACTGGTATAAAATAAAACTTTTTTTTACCTTGGAAAAACTGGGATTTCTAAAATTCAATCCATGAAGATGCTAAACTAACTAATCCTCATGTGCACGTTATTTCTCATTTAATTCCACATCTGCCACTTTACTGTGTGTTCTTTTCATTTGTACCTAAAACGCCGACAAACAAGACGTCGGTCAGTAAGAAGCTAGTATGTGGGGGAAACAATAATCATGCAACTATAATAACAAAGTAATCAACCAATTATCATTTAACAGCCAAGATTACAATTTAAACCATACTACTCAATCCTTTCCTATCCCCTATCTTTGTGTTGTCCCTGCAGCAGACTGAGATACTACCTCTCTCTAGGTAGATCCTTATTAGACCCCGCATGATCCTACCTAACAGGTAGATCAATATCTAGGGTTGAGTCGCATTGCACTACCCATAGGTAGTCCAATCTCTAACTCAATGTGACTTGATGGACCTACCCCATTGGTAGCCATTTACTAAGTCATTCAATGACCTGATGGGCCTACCCCATTGGTAGCCATTTACTAGGTCAACCCATTAAGCTATAGAGGGGACTAGGATCTGAGCTAGTAGGTATATCTCTTATGTGATAGTCATATTCACTTTAGAATTTGCATGAATTAAAAAATCCAACAGTTTAGTTCAAGTCGCGATGAAAACATCGAAAGAATCCTGGAAAACTAATTTGGGTAGTCATAAGTGTAACCACACACCTGTACATGTAGATTCAGGTGCAGGAATAATCCAAACAACAATGAGCAAGCAAGCATTCAATAAGATCCTGAAACAATTATACAATTTCCTTTTATTACTCATGTCATTAAGATCTACTAAATCTAGCTCGCTTCTTAGGGTTTCTAGTCCACTTTTAGGGTTTCCATTGCAATTAGGGTTTCCCTTCATCTTTTACTATTTTAAACCCTAATTTAACGCAATTGATTACAAACCCTAATTATCTCAACATTTAATCCTCAGTTTTAGATTAAAGGCATAATTATTCATTAATTAAGCCCCTTAAACCTCTTTTACATTAAAGCTACTATTTTTATCCTTTTAATTCATGACAAGATCATTGTGCTAATTTATCATCAACTCAAAGTTCATTATGGTCCAATTCACATATGAACTCGATTTACCATTAATTCCACCTTTTATTCATGAGAAAACCCTAATTACTACTTTTAGAGTATTTATCCACAATTTAGGAACTTTAATGCTCGAAATAGATTATAACCATGAAAACTCAGTTCTATACATGAAATCAAATAATTAAAGCCATTAATAGTCCTAATTACCAACATTAGGGTTTCAAGGCCCATTAAAACATATTCATGTACATGAACTTTCAATTAAACTAATTGTGCAAAATTCATCTTTTTCGATCTTAATGCATCTCTTTATGATTAAAAGATTATTACCAACTTTAATCATAAATTGGATCCCACCAATCACATTAATCATTCCCAATTACGGTTTCTTTAATCATCATTATGTTAAAGTTGATAAATTACACTACTTTTCAAATTTCAAGAGGTTTTATTGGATTCCTCTCATTTTTCTGATAAAAATTCATGTATTAACTTTTCCCATCCGAGTTTCCTAGCTCAAGATATGATTTTATCAAGAAATCCCCTTTTTTATTGATTTATTGGCTATTTCAAAAAAATCACAGATCGTCTGATTCATGGACCGCTGGTCCACTTAGGATCCAACGCCCTAGATGTGCGTGCCTACTTGTGATCAAAAGCAACCAAAAAGGCAAATATGCCCATACCTGAACACTAGAGGAGGGAGGGAAAATTGGTAACTTTCTTCGAGAAGTCGTCTTCAACCTTGAGTCTCGACCAGCATCAACTCGTGAGTCAACTCGTCTGTTGACTCCATGCTCCCAACCACCTACACACGAATTGAGGGGCCCAACATCTTTTCCAACCCCATGTGAACTCAGGGGCACCCTCAATCTCCCTCCTGCACCATTCCTTCTTTGCCAAGGGCCCTTGGTCCCTCCGGCGGCAACATCAGCTCGACGATGGGGAAGGTTGATGGTTCTGGCCAAATTGGATGCGCCGAAGAACTTGTCTCAGGGGTTCGATCGTGCAAGAACAATTGGTGGGGATGCTGGTATCGTGGAGCACCCTCCCCTATATATATATATATAGGGCCCGTCCATGGCTACCTATCAGCAATTTGGGAAATTTCCTATGCGTGGATGAAACTGCCCACAAACCGGGGTGGTTGGCTTCGGAACAGAGTCCCGGAGGTGATAGACTCATCACCAACTCTGCCCATTGCTCTCAATTCGAGCAATCCTTGATCGAAGATCTCACAGTTTGCTCTGTGTGGCCTATTCCTCGTGAGACTGGGACTCACCCCCAACCATAGGATCACCAATCCACGATTGCACTTAACACAAAAATCGAGATTTAATCCCAGATACATCGTGACATTAATATTTTCCTTTACACATTAGGAAAACTTCCAAAAATCGTATCTGTCAAACCGCTTACGCGTTTGATCCCAAATTTTGAGGGAAGCTTAGTAATAACTTAATCGTTCATTATGCCAAAGTTGGACCCATTATCTAAAGAAATCGGATCCCTTTCTTTAGTTGCAAGTTTTTACTCAATTATGCATATTTCTCATCTATTTTCTCTTTCCTTTGTCTTTAAATTATTATTTTGAGTTCCTTGTGCCTCAAGGAACCATAATGGCTCGAAATCCCATCTTGGGAATATCCCTTAGCCTTTTTATTTATCTTTTATCCATTTTCTTATTATCTTACTTATTTCCTATTTTTATTTTTAATGATTTCTCTTTATCTCTCTTCTATTTTCCTTATGGGAGTTCCTTTTAACATTAGGAATCCTTGGGATACGAAATTCCACCAAGGATAACTCAATTAAACTCCTCTCCACTTATTTTCCACATTTCATCAATGTTTTCAATTTCTTTATTAGCAAGGAAATACTCATTTGATCTTTTCTTATCTTATTGTATTCTCTGTGCAACTTTGGACTCCTTGGAACCCAAGGATCCCAAGAGGCACGACATCCACCTTTGGATTACTATTTGGCCTTATAGAGGTTACCACACCTTTCTTATCTCAAATTATCAATTATTCATCGATTAATTAAATTTCCCTGTTATTGGGCCCAATAGCCAATCAAGCCCACACTCAACAAGGCTATTATAAACGAACTTCATTTATTCAAAACAAATTGTATCATTATTTTACCAAATATCTTTTATATGAGAAATTACATTTCTCAGCAAAGGAACCCAAAAATTGGGGTTGTAACAAGGGTCCTTTTTCTTTGGCATCTTATTAAGAATGATATCAGAGGTGGTCTGAGCTAGTTTCACGGTCTCTTGCTCTTCAGTAATGTACTTCCTTGATAGCAAAGTTTTGAGGTATTTCGCCCAAGCTGGTACTTCAGAGAGAGCATCGAGGAGAGAGATGTCGATATAGAGTTTCTTCATCGCCTCCTTAAATCTTTGGAACCTAGTGTCCATTTTAGTCTTTCTCAATCTTCCCGGGTATGGTATCCTCGGTTTATACTGTGGAATTTCTGGCTCTTTGGAAGCTTGTTCTTTTTCTTTGCTTCTCATGTTTTCTGCGGACATCTCAGTTCTGAGGTTCAGTCTTGCATTTGGCATAAGGTCAGGTGTATCATCATCATCATGAGCGATTCTCGTAGTTTCGTGAAGGGCACATCCAGATCTTGAAGTGACGGAATTCAATTGCTCTGGTCTATTTTGGTCGTGTCTAGGGTTTGACTCAGGTTGTCCTGTAAAAGTGCTTGCTGGTGGTTTCAGTTGAGCAGCAATTTGTGCTAATTGGGCCTCCACCGCCTTCTGCTGAGCTTGTTGATTGGCAAACATGGTTTGTTGTGACTGTAGCATCTACCTGATCATAGTCATCTCGTTTGTTGGCTGGGAGGAGGCATTCTTCTGAGTGAGTTGTTGTTGACCTTCATGTGGTAGTTGAGGAGGTGGTGCTAACTGAGGTTGCTGCGGTTGTTGCAACTGAGGGTGCAATTGCGGGTGCATAGGAGGATGGTTATATTAGTAGTAGGTGGAGGGATTTCTAGGGTAGTTAGATCTTGGGAAGTTGTTTCTGAGGTTCCCTTGATTTTGGTTAAAGTTACTTTGGAATCCAGGTGGCAACATATTGGAGGATCCGCCTTGTGTTTGATGTTGCAGGTTAGCAGTCCCTACAGGGTTCCCATATTTAAAACCGGGGTGGTTTCTTGGTTGATTTGGATTATAGTAAACTTGTCCCAGTATGGAATGAATGGAATTAACTTGTTCGGGCATCTGATCTTCAGGATGTTCGATGATTGGTTCGTACTGCTGTTGTGGTGGGTGCATATCCATCATCACATTGTAAAGCAGACCACATGACAAGGTAGGGTGATCGGATGCGTGACAGGCTTCACAAGTCCCTGTAGCAGCTTTAACCTATTGGACTTGGGGGTTTTTCTTCTTATCATATTCTCCAAATGAAGTTTCAAGAGCCTGTTGTTTATGAGCTATAGTCTTTAAAGCTTCAGCAATAGCCTTCATTTCCATTGATTCCTCAGCTTTATAAACCTTGAGGGTTCCCTTTCCGGATGATCGCCCCCAATTGGATTGGTTCTCAGCTCCAAGTGTAATGATTTTCCAAGCATCCTCGTAGTTCTTCATCATAAAATTTCCTCCAAATAAGGAATCCAGAAATTGCTTGATGTCATCACTCACCCACCTATAGAATGTTTCTATTAACTAATTTTGGGAGATGCTGTGATGAGGACACTTTCTTAGAAGCTCCTTGAATCTTTCCCATGCTTCTACGAGTGATTCTCCAAGAAGTTGGGCAAAGTGGTTGATCTGCCCCCTAATTTCGTAAGTTAATGAAGGGGGGAAAAACTTCTCGAGGAACTTTTCTTCCTAGGGAGCCCAGGTGGTGATGATTGGCTCCCTATCAAGCGAATTGTACCCGCTCAGAGCCCTTCCAGACAGAGTGAAATGGAAAAGATGTAGCATTATCGCATCAAGGGCAACTCCGACTTGTGGGACACGTCGACAAAGTGTCTTGAACCTCTTCAAGTGATCCATGCAGTCATCTCTGGAACCACCAGAGAATGAGATGCCCTGCATGATTTGAATCCATTGTGTCTAGATCTCAAAGTTGTGTATGTTGATGATCGGAGGCCGAACTGAATGATTGTCTTCATAGTTCTTTGGGATGACATAGTCCCTCAATTGCTTGTTTCTTAGCTCTAACTGGGCGGCTTGGTTAGCCGCTTCTTTTTCAGCTCGTATGCAGGCCTGTTCTTCAGCTCGGACCTCTGCTTGAATCTGAGCACGAGTGTAGCAATGATTTGTTCTCTCTGAGCGGCTATGGCGACATTGACCCTTTCCAATACTAATGCAGCTTGGCATTGACCTTCAGACATTTGTCAGGCTCTTTGGCGGTTAAGTCTGATGTGGCAGTGGAAGCTTCTCTCTACCTCAGAGTCATACTCTGGATCATGGGAGAATCTGAGGTTATGCGATGGTTGCATACACGTCTTCTACTTGAGTAGAGAAAGAAACACACCCTTTAGATGATGCAAGGGATATTATTGAATTCAAGAAGATATGGACTAATGGTTAAAGGAAAGTGTAAAACCCTAACCAACTAGCAAGATAGTAAATGAAATTAAAATGTTTCATTGTCCTCGGCAACAACGCCAATTTTTTTGATGGAGCTTCCACTTGCGTGGAATTGCGTGCACCACTAAAAATCCTAAAGAAGGTAAGTATTTATGTTTAGCCTTGCTTATACTAGATCGAGAACTCCACCCACGTATGCAAAGATACATGGAAGTCTTATCGTAGTATAGTTAAGGGTCGAATCCATGGGACAATGGTCTTGTTGGGCGCAACAAGATGGAAAACGTTAAGATCTCACTTACCCTCTTAGCAGTTGGTATTTAGATCAAAAAGTTCGGGTTGGTTGTTTTTAACTAAGTATAAGTAAAGCAGAACAAGAAAGTAAAATTAAGGATGTTAACAATGATAAGGAGTCACTAGGATGTGATCGGTTTTCACCACCACTACACATAGATCAAAACATGCAACATAAAGCATAACCTGCAAAAAGAGTCTAAACAGTTAGTATCTTTGTAGATTTAGTTTCCTTTCGGAGAACTAACTACGATAAGTGTGGGAATGTTGCAACACCAACCATCCCCAAATGAATGGTCACCTACTTTACATCATTCCCTTCGCAAAGTGTATTCCTCGACTTATCAAGGTTGTACTTTCATATGTCAATTGATTCCATTTCATAGTATGAAAGTACAAAGATGGAAGTGAGTTTACTCCACTTCTTGAGAAACACTTCTAGATACCAAAACAGATGCATGGTGGATACATGCATCAGGAACCAACATTCAATCAAGATTCAAATCTGATAGTACAAACGTAGACAATTCATACTAAAAGATAAAAGATAACACAAGTTGGTGATCAAGCAACAAGCATTCAATAAATGATTGATGTCGAACTTAAAAGAAAGTATATCTCTATTGCAAACTATGGATTACATTGCATGAAATGAAAACATGGGTAGCGTGGCTACCCCCCGCACCCTAGTGAAATGAGACTACTCGCTCATAGCTAGGACAAAGAAGGAGGTGAGAAGAGAGAGAAAGAATGTCATCCACACAAAGGAGAGAGGAAAGTCAACCCCTTGGAAGGAGAGAGAGTGATGATCTTCGCACTTCACATGTTGCTCAATGATGAGGTCTCCTCTTCCCACCTTCTTTTGCAAAGAGAGAGAAAGCAACTTCAAGATGGAGTGTGGATCTCAGACTGGCAACCTTTGGCAGAGGATGGAGGTTGGAATAGCTCTGGAGTAGTAGAGGCAGTCTTTGGGTGTCTGAAACTTGATGTCTTTGGGAGGACCTCTTGGGTCTTATTTATAGGCCTTAAGTGAAGCCCAAACGGTTTGGTCAGTTTTGGGTCCAAACGGTCTTGAAGACTGTTTGGACTCTGAGACCGTTTGGACTCTGAGACCGTTTGGGCTCTAACACCATTTGGACTCTGAGACTATTTGGGCTCTGAGACCGTTTGGACTCTGAGACCGTTTAGACTCATGTGGTCTTGAGATCGTGTGACTCCATGCGGTCTTGAGATCGTGTGACTCCATGCGGTCTTGGGACCGGTTGGCTTCATGCGGTCTTGGGACCGTGTGAGTCCATGCGGTCTTGGGACCGTGTGAGTCCATGCGGTCTTGGGACTGATTGGCTTAATGCGGTCTTGGGGTCGTGTGAGTCCATGCGGTCTTGGGACCGGTTGGATTCATGTGGTCTTGGGACCGGTTGGCTTCATGCAGTCTTGGGACCGTGTGAGTCCATGCGGTCTTGGGACCAGTTGGCTTCATGCGGTCTTGGGACCGTATGAGTCTTTTGTGTTTTTTTGTGTCTTTTTCTGTAAGTAAAAAGGAGAAAAGTTAATCTAATAGTATATTTACAATAAAAGAGGATAGCTAAGGATTATTTCTAATTTATCTAAGAAAGAGTGTGGAAAACTGAAGAATATTACTAAGATAACATCATAAAATTGGAGGTTATCAATGCTCCTTATAAAAGTTACGTCAATTTGCATAAATTATGAAATAAATATGAAATATATTATCAAATAAGATAACTAATGGCTGAAATATCATCTCTATATTATCCTCAAGTATTTTTCATGTCAATATAAATATGACTGCATGCAAGGACAGGTGTCAACCATGCATGGACACATGGCACCTAGTAGCTTAAAACGATGACACCTCATATACACACTCTTTCATGAATCTCAAGTATATATACTCCTCCTTTCACCCATAAGTGGAAATTTTCGAATCTCACCACCCTCTTGCTCTAAGATATCGTTCATAGGGTCCTTGTATAGTACAAGAGTGAAGTGGTATCGTGCATAGGGCCTTGGGTATCATCTATAGAAAGTTGATATCGGCCTAGCAAGGTGATATCAACCTAGCAAGGTGATATCAACCATAGTGGAGTGTTTTTGGCCACAATTGAAGGGGATATCGACCAAAAGTGATGTCATATCATGCATGAGTAGTGAGGTATCATGCAAGGTTCTAAGGAGCAAGAAGGAGCTCAATATCTAACCCTAAGGTGAGGCCATGATCATCTTCAACCTTGGATTGAAGCATGAATACATGGTTATGATCTTCCTTTGTTTTCTTCTTCACCAAATGCTTATCCATCGTGATTGTTTGCATATAGAGGAGTTGTGAAGTTCATCTTCAACATTAGGGACGTGAAGCTTTGGAGCTTCGAGCTTTGAAGTTGCTCTTGAGGTGGGTTATATAACTTGAACCCAATTTTATTATTATGCACTTTCAATTTTTTCATACTAGTTGATCTATTTGCAATTTTCATTTCTATTGAATAACAGATGATCCTTTGAGTTATAAAAGCTTCATGGGACTGTTGTTCATGACTTAAAACAGTAAGCACAAGGGTCTATAGGTTGATGGTGAGGACATCATCAAAGGTAAAGTGCTATCGAGTTGAAACACACACCTCTTTGCCCAATATGGTATGAAGCACGCACACCTCTTTGCCCTTTATGGTGTGAAGCACACACACACCTCTTTGCCTAATATGGTGTGAAGCACACACACACCTCTTTTCCCGATATGGTGTGAAGCACACACACACCTCTTTTCCCGATATGGTGTGAAGCACACACACACCTCTTTGCCCAATATGGTGTGAAGCACACACACACCTCTTTGCCCGTTATGGTGTGAAGCACACACACCTCTTTGCCCGATATGGTGTGAAGCACATACACACCTCTTTGCTCGATATGGTGTGAAGAACACACACCTCTTTGCCAATATGGTGTGAAGCACACATACACCTCTAAGGTGATATGGTAAGCACACATACACCCCTAAAGTGATATGGAAGCAAGGATACACCTCAAACCTGAGATGGTAAGCACACATACACCTCTAAGGTGATATGGTAAGAAAACATACACCTCTAAAGTTATATGGGTAGCAAGCACACACCTCATACCCGATATGGTGGAGCCACCTCAAAACCCATATGAAGGAAAGCACCTTAGATGTAATGTACTTGATGGAGTAACACATGAAGTGTCTAATATCAAGACATACATTATGAGGTATGGAGTTTACTGAATATTGATTAAGTAGGCTAATCTACCTTGAAGGAAAGGTTAAGCCAACTTAATAAAGTATGAAGTAATCAAGATCCTAGTGAGGGTGAGAGAGAAACTCATACTTCTGTGATAATCATGAAATGAACATACATTGATACTCCTAATATGTGTGGAATCTGAATTAGCATTGTGATTCTTGATGAATGTACTTGAAAACCCTAGTTAGCTTAAAGAGGGAAACCTTAACCCTAATGAAGGGTAATGATGTAATTTGAAACTACAATTGGTTAATAAATGGGAATCCTTAACCATATTGAAACCATGCTGATAGCATGAAATAATGAACATAGCTAAGTATGAGATGTGATGTTTCATATAATACCATTTTATAGACCTTGTGAGCCATGTGATTAGTTGTTGCCTAGTGAGAGGTAACATGATGTATAATGGGCATTGTGAGCCATATGGTTAGTTGTTTCCTAGTGAAAGGTAATAAGATGTTTAATGGGTAATGTGAGCCATGAGAATAGTTGTTGCCTAGTGAAAGGTAACAAGATGTTTATAAAAGTTTCATGTAAGAAATGATAATTCAAAATGAACTAGGAAATGGAAACATAGCAACAATAATAATAATAATAGTAAATGAGTACAATAATAATAATGAAATCTGGATCATACATTCTTTATGCTTATAGCCAAATAAGGGCTATGGTGTTTTCAATATGCTTAA
Organism: Alisma plantago-aquatica; assembly: GCA_963693085.1. NCBI lineage: Eukaryota > Viridiplantae > Streptophyta > Magnoliopsida > Alismatales > Alismataceae > Alisma > Alisma plantago-aquatica. Next base: position 1,502,279,578 of record OY856410.1, on the reverse strand, counting down.
AGGAGATAAGAGGAATATGATCTCAGGATTGGTATAGTCTAATGCCTAGATGAACCCTATGATCTTAGGATTGGTATAGTCCAATGCCTGACAGAAATCTGTGATCTCAGGATTGGTATTGTAACATCCCAGGATTTGAGGCCTTGGATAAAATACTCTAAAAAGGAATGATTGGACTACCCATATCACCAAGGTGCACCTCCTTTTCTGGGAGCCCATCACTAAAGAACTCCATAGTTAAGCGTGCTCAGCTTGGAGTAGTACTAGGATGGGTGACCAGTCGGGAAGTTGACCCCGACTTGCGCATGAGTGTGGATAAAGCGCGCAGTTAAGGCTAGTGGTGGTCTGTGGGTCCAGTCGTCATTCCTGAAACTCTACTAGAGCCTTGGGCAGTGGGCCCAGGCGTTACAAATGGTATCAGAGCCATAACCCCTCCAGTAGGTGGGGCCCACATGGGCATGTGACATGCCAGACTTGAGCCGTGCGGTCCAGGCATGTAGGAAAGGGTCGTCCATGGTTGACGTAGCCACCCTTGCGCTGGTATTCCATGATCGGGAGTTGGGTGTCCATGGGCCATTGTGGGTCTGCACTGAAATGGGGTTAGATTATGAGGCCATATAATTGCGCCTTGAGAAGGACGTCAAGAGTCTAAGTGTCGGAGATTGTAACATCCCATGATTTGAGGCCTTGGATAAAATACTCTTAAAAGGAATTATTGGACTACCCATATCACCAAGGTGCACCTCCTTTTCCGGGAGCCCATCACTAAAGAACTCTATAGTTAAGCGTGCTCAGCTTGGAGTAGTACTAGGATGGGTGACCAGTCAGGAAGTTGACCCCCGCTTGCGCATGAGTGTGGATAAAGCGTACAGTTAAGGCTAGTTGTGATCTGTGGGGCCAGTCGTCATTCCTGAAACTCTACTAGAGCCTTGGGTAGTGGGCCCAGGCGTTACAGGTATAGTCCAACGCCTGGTTGAACTCTGTGATCTCAGGATTGGTATAGTCCAATGCCTGGCTAAACTCTGTGATCTCAGGATTGGTATAGTCCAATGCCTGGCTGAACTCTATGATCTCTAGATTGGTATAGTGGTATAGTCCAATGCCTAGCTGAACTTTGTGATCTCAGGATTGGTATAGTCTAATGCCTGGCTGAACTCTGTGATCTCAGGATTGGTATAGTCCAATGCCTGGCTGAACTCTGTGATCTCAGGATTAGTATAGTCCAATGTCTGGTTGAACTCTGTAATATCAGGATTGGTATAGTCTAATACTTGGCTGAACATAATGAAGTATATTCACATGATTGGTACAATTTAATACCTCGTTAAAAGATTGGATGAGGCCGACATATATAAATGAGAATGATTCATGGATGTCATACCATGATAATATTATCACAGGATAAGTGTGACATCCCGATCCCCGTTCCATCTCTAATGACCCCGAAGACCCAGGGAGTCACCCTCGATAAACCACTCTTAACTTTTTTCTTTACTTGATCACTTAGATCAACATAAGAAAAACCATAAAACTCGAATAGTATCAAATTATAATAAAACTATGAAAGCGACTTTCCATTAACCTTACTAAGAAGAAAAACAAGTTTACATGACATATTACATTTCTCAAGAAGACTATAAAACACATCAAATAATTGAAAACTAATTTCATATTTCACCACATTCTCTCTCTAACCCTCCACATGCCCAATGACCTAGGGGAAATGACTAAGAGAACTCTAACTAACTACTAACTGCCTTCTATGTACCGGGTGATATGATCCTTCAGCCTCCTCGTGCTGACATTGACTTGAAAAATGTTTTAGTAGGTTGGTGAGCTACTGGCTCAGTGAATAGAATTTCACCCAACCATCGCAGATAACTCATTTCATTTTTATTAATTGAAATAAATACAAGAAATACCATACTGAGCAAATCTAAACAATTTAGTTTAAATAACAGGAAATATCAACATTTCATCAAGTAACAACTATTACAAAGCTATTGATACAATTAAATAATAGGGGATAACAACATTCTATTTAAAGAACAACTGATACGAATCTAAACTCCATCTCTCTAAACTTATAAGAAACTCTGTGAACATATATGAATATATTTTATCTTATGCCCTGATCATATGCAGTGTACTCTACAAATGAAGACTCATAGCGAACTACAATCCCACTGTACAAGACTTAGCCAACACCCTAGGATAGCTAAGTCTGATTGCTGTCCTGGCCTGCTACAAAAACTTAGGCTCTCTGGACTCGTCATCCTATGGTGCCGTAAACTGGACTCCTCCTCTAGATGATTACACAGGCGGAGAGTCAAGCCATGCCACCAGGACGCCTGGTTAGTGTTGGACATGCTTTTCTGTACTCCAGTGCCACCAGGACGTCTGGTTAGTGTTGGACACTATAAACGTCTCTCTAGTGCCACTAGGACGCCTGGTTAGTGTTGGAGACTACAAACTGTACCCTCATGCCACCAGGACGTCTGGTTTGTGTTGGACACGAGTCTCCAGCCTTACTGGATGCACTGCCAGGGTTAGGTTGTTTTACCCCTAAGGCACATACCTCTTAAAGGGGTTCTATGGTGTCAGGGCCCTTATTCTAATATTTTATTAAATCTAGAAACCTCTTACTACATTGTATCTCTCTCTTACTATATTGTATCTCTTTCTCATTTATACTTGACTTTGGTATCTCTATGGTACCGAGTCTATTTGATTGTAGTTCAAATCACAATATGATATCTTTCTAGAACTGACAGAGCAGTATACTCAAAACCATTGTTAATACTGAGTAATCCTTATATCATGCATGCAGGAAGATTAAAATTCATAAATAACCCAAACTCATATCAATTTGGCACATACATATTGAATTCATGCAATTGAACATCTTATTGCATTGATAAGAGTAATCACTTCACATATGAGAAATCATTCGTAACATTTATACATTATCTAAAATTTCTCAAAGAACATGCACATTAACCCTAATCCTGGTTTGTGCATCACATAACTCAATTAAGAGTTACTTACGTATCATAATACAAATTACTAACAATACTTGAGAATTTCTAGTAATATCTCTAAGAAATGTGCCAATTCATGTAAATGTTAATTCATACACATTAACATAAGAGGAAGCATGCAACTAGGGTTTTATTGCATATTTTTATGTTATTATACCTTCTTTGAAATTTTGCATCTGATAATTCACAAAAATATGTATTGCCTGGGTTTATACCCAAACCGTAGCATTATCGATCGTGTATTACTAATTTCAACATTCACACTTAGCAATTTAGCTTCCGATGAACCATGTAAATTCACTGGTCCAATCCACACTGATCAGATGCTAAACTAGATCATATAAAAGCTTAAAGAAGCAATTTATGAAATAAAATTCCGAGCAACACCAAATACTGATCAACACCTGATAAATGATGTTATCAGTGAAAAACGCACAATTTACCAAAAATTTCCTATTTGCAGAGTTAAATCTTAGATAGTGAGTGAAATCCTACTCATAGTGGTTCAGGATATCCAGATTGGTCTGGAATTGCATCTAGAGACCAGTTTCTAGGAAAATTTTGGTTGTCTTCTACCTTGGATTGCCCAAATTCAACATGTCATTTAAAACAGCTCAACACACGAACGATCAGCTTGGAGAACAGCTCAGCTAGGAGCTGCTCGAGGCTTGGGGTTGTGGAATTGAGATCTACCATCACTGTCAGATTCAGTGGTGCAATTTTCATGGTGCTTCTCGTACCCTAGTAGCCTTGGCCACTCCTTCACGCAGCTACTGGTTCTCTAGCAGGTAGGGGCACCGCCCATGGTGGTTGGGCATAGATGGAGGTGGGGTACTGGAGTTTCCTGCCTTGAGCTATTGGGCGGAGTTGAGGCAGCCATTGCTTGGTGCTGGCCGTGCCCAAGGTGGCTCCTAGCTGGCCTCCCAGTTGTTGTGCTGCCGTAGCTCCTTGCTGTAGGTTGGCTGCAGGTAGGGCACGATCTAGGCGAGGTAAAGGAGGAAGGAGAAGATAGGAGGACGGTGCCCTAGGTGGTCGGAGGTGAAGAGCTCGAGAATCTCCCTCAGTCGCACCTATTTTCCCCTCTGTTGTGATTGGGCATTGCCTGGTTTGGGCATGAAAACATGCTTATTAGCTTGTCACAACTGGTCAAAACACTGATTGCAACTTTGAGCACTTCACTTAACTCAATTACCATAATGATGTTATAATCATGGTACATATTAATTAACTTTGATGTGGGTCGTAACAATCTCCCTCCCTTATAAGAATTTCGTCCCGAAATTCCTAAAAGAGAAAAGGAAACTTGTTACACATCTCAGACTCAAGCTCCCACGTGGCTTCTTCTAGGTTGTGGTTCCTCCACAAAACTTTCACTAATGGTATCTCACGATTCTTGAGCTTCTTGGTCCTCCAATCAGTTATTTGTGTCGGTCCTTCAACATAGGACACATCTTTTCTAATCTGTGTAGGTTCTGAGTCCAGTGTCTTCTCTGTACCAGGGTAACACTTCATCAACATCGATACAAGGAACACGTAATGTAGATTAGTCAACTCAGATGGCAAATCCAACCTGTAGGCTACAGGTCCAATCCTCTCAATGATAGGATATGGGCCCATAAACCTAGGAGTCAGTTTGCCTCTCTTACCAAACCTCAACACCCCTTTCCATGGTAAAACTTTCAAATACACATCATCACCAACCTCAAACTCAAGAGGTCTACGTCTCATCTCAGCATAACTCTTCTGCATGTCTTGTGCAACTTTCAACTGCTCTTTGATCACTGTAATCTTCTCAGTTGTCAAATCTACTATCTTTGGTCCAAGATTCTGCTTGTCACCTATTCTACCATATAAAGCTTCATATGGGGCCATACCAAGACTAGAATGGTGACTATTTTTGTATGCAAACTCTATAAGGCTTAAGTTTTCTTCCCAATTTCCACTGAAATGCAACATACATGCTCTCAACATGTCCTCAAGAGTCTGAATGGTCCTTTCTGACTGACCATCCGTTTGCGGGTGAAAAGTTGTACTGAATCTTAACTTTGTGCCCAAAGCATGATGTAACTGATTCCAAAACCTGGATGTGAACTTAGGATCTCTATTAGATATAATAGAAACTGAGATACCATACAATCTGACTATTTCATCCATGTATATCTTAGCCAACTTTGGGACATCAAAGGTTGACTTAATAGGAAGAAAGTGAGCAGACGTAGTCAATCTAACCACAATCACCCATATCGAGTCACAACCTCTAGGTGTCCTGGGCAACCCTATCACAAAATCCATTGTGATATGGTCCCACTTACATTTTGGTATAGGAAGAGATTGCACGGTACCTGAATGTCTCTGATGCTCAACTTTAACCTATTGGCACACACTACATCTAGCCATGTACTTAGCTACATCCTTTTTCATACCTGACCACCAGTACAACTCCTTGAGATTCATGTACATCTTAGTGTTGTCTAGATGTATAGCGTACATCGATGCATGTGCTTCTTCAAGAATCTATTCTTTCAAATCACTGTCTCCAGGTACACATAACATATCATGCTGATATAACAAACCATCATCTGAAAACCTAAACTGTGGCCTTTTTCCCCTCTGTCATGTCATGCATGATCTACTGTAACTCACTGTCATTCAGTTGAAGTTCCTTGATCTGATCATAAAAAGTAGGCTTGGCTTGCATTTGTGCAATCAAACCACTCTGCTCTGTCACCCCTAAGTCTAAGTTCAATTTCCGCATTTCTACTAGCATGTCTCTCTTATAACATGCCATAGAGAATACATCAGTTGTTGAACTTGACTTCCTGCTCACAGCATCTACTACCACATTTGCTTTACCAGGATGATAATCTATCATCACATCATAATCTTTGATCAATTTAAACCATCTCCGTTGTCTAAGGTTCAGATCCTTTTAGGTGAAGATATATTTCAAAATCTTATGATCTGTAAACACTTGGCTTGCCTCACCATAAACATAGTGACGCCATGTCTTAAGAGCATGAACTACAACAACTAATTCCAGATCATGAGCCGGGTGATTCTCCTCATTCTATGCTACTTACTTCTTGTTACTTATCCTTCTCATTTTGATCATATAGAATAAACATCCCTAAAATTGAAACACACAAGGTAAGAATATATTATTCCTAATTCTTGCTATTACTGTAAGAATTTATTTTATAACGCACTTCACTTATATTATATTTCTCCTTTTGTTCAGAACACACTTGTTACATTTCAAATTTATATCTTACTCTTTTCTCTGAGTCATTTTCATATTGTTTATCTACCTTTTAGATTAGCTACCATTAAACCCTCGATTTTATTAGTGCTATCTTACCTTTCATAGTGCAAATTTCATGATTTTATTTTATAGAGATGCTAGTATTCAAGGTCAAATTGCTAGTGACATCCCTTGAACTACTTCAACTCTAAACATTCTAGGGTTTGGTCCTTATTAGTAACATAGCATTATTGTGATGTGACTTTGCTCCCTTAGTTTGAAATTCAAACTTTGGATCTCATAGGTTTTACTAAAGTCTTCCTTATCTTATCACTGGAATTTCCTTTCTCTTACTTGGACATTCAGATAAATTACATCCTCAATTTACCTTGCTAGGGTTTCATCATCATATTGTGTGTCATTATTTCATTAACTTATACGTCTCTACCATGGTAGTTATACATCATATATGATTCATTTTCTTATCACTTCATCCCACATTGTTATCTTTAAGGAAGATATGAAAAAGAAGACGATTCTAAAACTTAGAATTCTTACCTTCAAACATTCCTTTATTACATTTCTCGTATGTAGGTTTCATTAGTTATCAATAAGGATACTTGGCTAGTTAACACTTACTTGAGTGTCACAATCTCTTTCTTTTATAATCTATATTACCCCCTCAAGCTTCACACCCTTCCCTATATTTCTATAATCCCTTTACCATATCCTACTCTTTCTATCATGTTGCTTATTCATGTGTATGTTCACGTATACCATGTTGCTCTTCTGAAGGCTCTTTATTTCTATGTACTTATTGTATACTTAACTCTTTTCTTCTATTTTCCCTTTGCTTTGAAGTGCATAAAAGTATTTTACTCTATTACATTATTCATTCCATGGTTGATTCTTACTATCTTAGCCCATACATACCTTTCACATATCTTTTCCATATTCTCATATTTAGAGTTCATATAATACTAATCATCAAACAGAATCTGAATCTTATGTCGTGTTCCTTTATTTCCAATTAAAGATTTCTCATATGAGGCCCCAATGCTGGGCCTCTGATATCGGTTCCAACAAATTCTTAGTTGTTCTAATCATTCCCTTATATCTCAACATCTTAGTGTGTAGATTCCCACTATGATGCAAGTCTAAATTATCTAGAGTCTACTCTTACTATATTGTTAATAGGAGTCATTAGATCCCAGTAACGCATCCTTCCAGCCAGACCAGGCCGAACCTGCAGTCCTGAAGCCAAGAGCTACTCAGGATTAACTAACTCCTATTAATCTCAAACATGTGGAAAACAATATCCACTTAGGGAAAACTCATTCAAAGATCATTTGTAGTCTACTTGATACAAAGAATATAAGTAATAAATAAATCAGTTCATGACACACAACAATATAAAAGAATCATATTTATTCTACAAATTGATAATCTAAATTCACACATATAAGAGCATTTCTATTGATTTCCAATCAAAGAAGCAACATAAAGCAAGTCTTTTATCACATTGTATGTTTAATCTCTTACTCCTTCATTAATTTCCAGTTTCTTAACCCTATGATTTCTAGGGTTTCTCTCTAGTCCATCCTTCCTCTGCATACCTGGCCAGGGCATTCAGAGAAGAATAGACAAAGTAGTTTGATATTGGTCAGCCTAAGTATCCGGATACCTGGCCAGGGTACCCAAATATCCAGACTTCCCAGAGCTATACACACACCACCTCTGAGTTGCCACACTTATAATTCTAACATTCTTAGCCATTTGTCTACCACTGTAGGGTCTACAATTCCAACAAACTTTGTACCTCCAAACTTTTTACCCAGCTCATAGGATCTCATCAGACCCTTGCTGCTCAGGGTAGAAGTTCACCTTTCCATCTTACAATTTTCCTTGGTCTCAACGAACATACTATATATCCTTGATACCTCATCCATATCATCTCCACCACCTGGACCCGTCACCTGAAGATCAGGTCCAATGTGGCTCTCAGCTTGGTCCTCATGACCACGCCCTCTTCCTGTCATCTACAATAGTATAACAGAACACTTCCTATTAGAAAATTATAGTTAGAAAGAAGACACCTAATTCCTAATCCTATTGGTCTCTTATTGTCCCCTAACCTTGACTTAAAGTAACTACGTACTCAACCTATGCTCTGATACTATAGTTGTTATGATGCCCCGATCCCCGTGCCATCTCTAATGACCCCAAAGACATGGGGAGTCACCCTCGTTAAACCACTCTTAACTTTTTTCTTTACTTGATCACTTAGATTAACATAAGGAAAACAATAAAACCTGAAGGAGTGGCAAGAAGCTTTTTAAACCCCAGGGCCGATGAACCAAGCAAACCCCAGTCTGAAACCGAAGGTGAGGCCATTTAGGAAGTGCCAATTTCAGCCACTGAGCCAGTTGAGGAAATAGCATAGTAGGTCACTGCAGATCCCGTTGTTGTTGAAGAACAGGCACAGAAAAGGACACCATATGTGCCGCCGCATCAAAGGGCACATGTTGTCCCGGTCCCATATCCGAATAGTGTGAAAGCCAAGAAGGTGGATGCCCAATTCAAGAAGTTTTTGGACAATTTTAGAAAGCTCTCAGTCAACATCCCATTATTAGAGGGAATAGAGCAAATTCCCTCTGACGGAAAGTTTTTGAAAGACATCATTACTAAGAAGAGGAAGATCCCTGACACGGAGGTTGTAGTTCTCAAGGAGCAGGTGAGTGCCTTCATAATGGGCACATTGCCACCTAAGAGATAGGATCTGGGTTGCTTCAGTATTTCATGTTACATTGGTAAGGTGAAATTTGGCGAAGCACTGTGTGATTTCAGAGCAAGTATAAACTTGATGCCTCTTTCTACATTCAAGAAATTAGGATTAAAAGAATCAAGGCCGAGCAATATGACAATACAGCTGGCGGATAATTTTGTGGTGAAGCATTATGGTATTTGTGAAGATGTGTTGGTGAAAGTAGATCGGTTTGTATTTCCAGCGGACTTTGTCATAATGGAGATGCAATATGAACAAGGCAATGAGTTACTACTTGGACGACCCTTCCAAGCTACATCTGACATGATACATGAGATGGGGAGAGGTCGTTTGACCTTGGGTATCGCCGATGATCGGTTTGAGATGGTCATGCCTTCCAGCACTACGTCCTCTAAAGCTAAGGATCAATGCCGCATGGCAAAGCATTTTGATCAGAATATCTCACTTTGTTTAGGGAAGACATTTTTAGATATGGCTCATGTAATGACTAAGGTGGAGAAAGGGACATTGGTTGTTGACATCATGGAGCAGACGAAGGTTGTATCCCTTGGCAACGCTATGTGTTTTCCTAATGATGAAGAGGAGGACATCCCTTCCTCTACTGAGGATGAGTCAATAGCAAGTTCTGTTTTTGATGCATATCCAGAATTATCACTTGAAGCCTGCTTGGTTAATATAACGCATGATTGGATGAGAAGCAAGTCACTACAGGAGTGTGCTAAGATGCTTCAGGTGCTTCCATGCTTTTATGCTAGGTACTATGAAGACCTTGGTGAACTCCCACCACCGCTTCGGTCATCCTTAATCATCCCGCCATATTTGGAATTGAAGCCATTGCCACCGCACTTGAAGTACACATTTCTAGCTGAGGAAGAGAAGCTACCTGTGATTAAATCAGCATATTTGAGTACTGAGGAGGAGGACCAACTATTGATTGTGTTGAAGAACCACTGAGGTGCATTCGGGTGGTCGGTCATAGACATTAAGGGAATCTCCCCTACATTATGCCAACACAAGATTCGGCTCGAGGAGGGAGCCAAGCCGGTGATTCAGCCATAGCGTCGACTAAATCCTAGCATGATGGAGGTAGTAAAGAAGGAGGTGATCAAACTCCTTTCTGCAGGTATCATCTATGCTATATCTGACTCGACGTGGGTGAGTCCTACACAGGTAGTCCCTAAGAAGGGGGGAATTACTGTTACACATAATCTGTTAAATGAACTTGTCACGACCCGCTTGGTAACCAGGTGGCGTGTATGTATAGACAATCGACGATTGAATGCTGCTACGATTAAGGATCATTTCCCTCTACCATTCATTGATCAAATTTTAGAGCGTTTAGCCGGCCGATCGCATTTTTGTTTTCTTGATGGGTATTCAGGGTACAATTAGATTTCAATTGATCCTAAGGACCAAGAGAAGTCCACCTTCACTTGTCCTTACGGAACATTTGCATACCGTCGTATGCCATTTGGGTTGTGTAACACACCGACAACCTTTCAGCGTTGCATGCTTGCCATCTTTTCTGATATGGTTGAACGTTGTTTGGAGGTTTTTATGGACGATTTCTCCATCTATGGTGCGTCCTTTGACGAGTGCTTATACAATTTGGACAAGGTTTTGCAACGTTGTGAGGACACACATTTGGTCCTCAATTGGGAAAAATGCCACATGATGGTAAGCGAAGGGAATGTGCTTGGACATAAAGTGTCTAGCAAAGGGTTGTAGGTAGACCCGGTAAAGATCGAAGTTATTTCCAAGTTTCCCCCACCGAATTCAGTTAAAGCGGTATGGAGTTTTCTAGGTCATGCCGGTTTTTATCGCCGCTTTATAAAAGATTTCTCTAAAATTTCCAAACCATTATCTGAGTTGTTGGAAAAGGATGTTGTTTTTTATTTTAATGACAAGTGTTTACATGTGTTCAATGTGCTTAAAGAAAAACTGATTTCCGCACTGGTGGTGCAAACACTGGACTGGACTAAGCCGTTTGAATTAATGTGTGACGCGTCCGATTTCACAGTTTGAGCTGTTTTGGGACAACGTGTGGACAATAAACCCGCTGTGATTTTCTATGCATCCAAAACCTTGAATGACGCTCAACAGAATTACACGACAACCGAAAAAGAACTTCTCACCGTTGTTTTTTCTTTTGAAAAATTTCAGCAATATCTTGTTGGATCAAAAGTCATGGTGTGGACGGACCACGTCGATATTAAGTATTTGATGGAGAAAAAGGATGACAAACCTAGATTGATTAGGTGGATCTTACTTTTACAAGAATTTGATATTGAAATCAAAGATAAGGCGGGCATTGAAAATGTGGTCGCAGACCATTTGTCTTGGTTGGAAAGGGTAGATGAAAAGGATGTGCACATACCCAATACCGAGACATTTCCGGATGAACAACTTTTAAAAGTGAAATCGAAAGACCCTTGGTTTTCTTACATTGTTAACTATCTTGCCTGTAAAATTATCTCGGATGATTGGACATACCAAGAGAAGAAGAAAATTTTCCATTCTCTGCGTTATTATTTCTGGGATGACCCTATTCTGTTGAAGCAGTGCAGGGATGGTGTCTTACACAGGTGTGTACCGGAGGTGGAATATGAAAGTGTTCTTCATCATTGCCATACACTACCGACGAGTGGCCACCACGCTAGTTCTCGCACTACAGCCAAAGTACTTGAAAGTGGCCTATACTGGCCTACTTTGTTCAGGGATGCTTATGATTTTGTGCGACAATTTTATTCTTGCCAAAGGGAAGGTAACATTTCAAAAAGACAAGAGATGCCCCTCAATGTATTTCAAGAGGTTGATGTGTTCGACTTGTGGGGTATTGATTTTATGGGACCCTTTGTTTCCTCAAATTCTAACTTGTACATTCTTTTAGTTGTTGATTATGTGTCGAAGTGGGTAGAGGCAATACCCACAAGGACTAATGATGTCGCTGTAGTGTGTAGGTTTGTCAAAGAATATATTTTCTACAGGTTTGGTGTACCAAGAATGATCATTAGTGATGGAGGTACGCACTTCCGAAATCAAAAGGTTGTGGCACAGTTGAGAAAGTACGGGGTAAAGCACAACATTGGTACCTCGTACCATCCACAAACTCCAGGGCAAGTGGAGGTATCCAGTCGAGAGATTAAGAAGATCTTGGAACATAATGTGGCTTCCACGAGAAAGAATTGGAGTACCCTGCTACCGAATGCTTTGTGGGCATATAGGATGACATTTAAGACACCTATAGGCACTACGCCTTTTAGGTTGGGCCTGCCACTTGCCGTTGGAATTAGAGCATAAAGTGCATTGGGCGTTGAGGAAGCAAAATTTGAGCTATTATGAAGCGGGAAAGAAAAGGTTGCTTGAGCTCAATGAACTTGACGAGCTGCAGATGAATGCATATGAAAGCTCACAGATCTAGAAGGAGAGAACAAAGTTGTTGCATGATCGCCATATTCAAATGCGTGTCTTCAAGAAAGGAGATCGTGTACTCTTGTTCAACTCCAGGATGAAACTGCATCCTAGGAAATTGAAATCCCGATGGTGTGGACCGTTCACCGTAGAGGAGGTTAGGCCACATGGCGCAATCATGGTACATGACGGCGAGACAACATTCCTGGTCAATGGACAACGATTGAAATTGTACTTCGGTGAAGATTACACAAGGAAAGTGAATGAGGTCAACTCATTGCACTTCCAGATGCATGAGGAGCTTCATGTCGTCTCGCCTAAGACGTTAAATAAAGGCGCTTGTTGGGAGGCAACCCAGCCATCGGTAGTGTAATTAGTTTCTTTCACATTTTGTACCATGGTTTGATTTGACTTTGTTTTTAGTGTAAAAAAGGTATCGTGATCATTTTCTCAATGTGCAGGACTGAGGCAGAGTTGATACCATCGACCCTTGTGTCGATGGTATCGAGTTGGGTACAGGTTGGCGGCTGCAGAAATCGCTCTACATCGATACCATCAACGGCCTCATCGATGGTATCGACACACCAACAGGTTGATCGCAATGTGGAGGTCGATAGTATCGACATGGGTGTCGATACTCGCGAGATCTCTGGAGATATTCAGATGAAATTGTCTCAGTGAAGTCGATACCATCGACGGCCTCGTCGATGGTACCGACCCAGTTACAGGCAGAAGGCGGCGGCCGGGCCTCGTGAGGGTGTTTCCTTAAGAAGAAGTCGATACTATCGACTTGCGTCGATAGTATCGACGCGACACATCACCGATCCATGAGAGGGAATCTACGGCGATCGCTGCATCTAGAGAGTCGATCTGTGGGACAGGTCGATACCATCGACACCTGTCAATAGTATCGACACGTCATCGATCCGGGCCCCCACATCAAGCCATCGACGACTGTCGATACCAGCGGCAGACGAATTGTGCTACAGGAGTCGATACCATCGACTCGCATCGATGGTATCGACGGGCATACAGCAGTGCCGGCCATGGGTATATAAGGGGTGGATTGTCATCATATGACGTCACAACTTCAAAGCAATCCTTCTCCACTTGTGTCGTGCGTCTTCATGAGCAATAGGAGCCCAACTACGAGAATCCATGGAGTGTGTTCTTCACTGAGACTTCATCGAGCATAGATTGTCTTCTCCAACCTTCTCCAATCTTCACCGAGCTCTTTCTTTTGTTCCTTTTCTTCTTCGACAATGGTCCATACCGCTGGCGCGTCTTCTTCTCGCTCGACACCAATGGATATTCCAAAGTTCATTCCTCCACCGACTACATCGATTTCATGCCCCCAGATTGTCCATCCTTCTGCGGAGGTCAAGAAGGTCTACGAGGAGTTGATGAAGAGGAAGACTGAGTCGAACTGTTATGTTGACCGGGAGATAATCCGCAATCTTGGGTTCGAGGCTAATCTGGCCTACGTTCTCAAGGGGCAAGCAAGGCATACGGGCAGGAGGCTTGATGAGTTCGAACTCCAAACTGATGGTGAGTCGTTCTTCGGTGAATGGCCAACATACAAGGAGCTAGTCGCATAATTCATGGGGTCGCTGGACATATGCGTCGTGCCAAACGACATCATCGCCAAGGATTGCGAATGGATCAAGGGCCGCGTTTCTTTCTGGTTGTACAATAATGACTACACTCTCACCCTCAGGCAGTTCAATGCAATCTATAACTGGAATCACGGGAGAGACCAGTACCGGCGGCCAGATAACAGGATGGATTACGATGCTATCTTCGCCGAGCTAGTGACTGTGCCGCAGGGCAAATCTGTGAGCTACCACAACGTGGAGGTAGCGGATTTCGAGCATCCATTCATGTAGATTCTTCATCGCATGTTGTGCACCACCCTGTTTTCTAAGGGTGATCTGTCTCTTAGCATGTTTCAGGAGACATACCTGTTTTTCCTGCACAAGTTACTGAAGCGGGAAGAGTGTAACTGGGGAGTGTTTTTCTTGCAACGTGTGTTGGCTGTAAAGAGGAGTACGCAGAAGGCTCCAATTCACTTTGGAGGGCTCATGACACCGCTGGCCTCCTATCTTGGGTTGAATTTCTCCCAGCTGACTCCTCTCTCCAACAGGAGTAAGGTCAACTTGCAACATCTTCACCGCTCCAACCTCATCCTGCTGCGTGATGGATTAGCGTATGCACACTACCACGTTAATCACGCTTATCAGGAGTGTTCGCTCCCCGACCCTCTCTTCCACATCGAGGGTGCTCAACATTTTCGAAGGTTTGTCATTGCTATCGAGAGTTCGGATGAAGACGGCGGCAACGAAGACAATGATGATGACGAGGCTGAAGAGGAAGAGGAGGCTTTTACTCCTCTTCGTGCACGAGTGGCACCTAGGAAGTGTCCCCGCATGCATCTGGGTGCATCTTCTTCTTACTAGCCTATGCCACCGCAACCACCACAACCCTCACATCAAAGTGAGGATGTCTACTCCATGCAAGGGATATATGCAATGCTGCAGGATATTCATCAAACGCAGTAGTAACACACAACATCATATGCCAGTATTTAGGATACGACGAACCGGCTGCTTGATAACCAAAGGGCTATCTTTGAAAATGAGTGCCTCCTCCTCGAAAACCAACAACACATTCACGATAGGTTGCATAGGATGGAGATGCAGCAGTAGCCTTTCTATGATCATTGATGGAGCCAGAACTACTTTGGGGTGTATCCACAACCTCCTCCCATGCCCTAGTATGATCCGAGCTTACAGGAGTAGTATCCATCTTGGGACCCCATAGCCCCGCAGTACCCGCCTCCGTCGAAAGAGTGATCGGTATCTTTGTTCCACCCTTTAAGGTTGTTTTTGACTATGAGGCCATAGTCGAATTCAAGCTTAGGGGGGGAGTTGGAACAACTCTATCCTTTAGTTTTCTCAGTTTTTAGCTTTATTATTTTGTCTTTTGTCATTTGTTTTTCTTATTTATTTAGTTTGTTTGTAGGATCCACACTCTATCTAGTGTAATTGTGGATGTCTTAAGTCATGTGTCATCTCATTTGCTTGTACATGGGAATTAAGGGAAAACTTAATTTTTTTTAGTGTTTGCAAGCTTGTGTTGTTCAACTTTGAGCACATAACTTAAGAAAATGATTGGGTTTGTCAACTTTAAAATAGAAAATCACAACTGTACATTCCTAATGATTCATGAAAAGTGGGCGGAATTGGTTATGTGAGCCTAAACTGACCAAATAATAATGAGACTTTAATTTGAAGTAAGAGAGAGAAACCTCTTAATTACTACACAGGTCAGTAAGGAGGGACACATAATAATTTACAAAGGTTCAGTCAATTAGTCTTGTGATCTATCCACCTCATTGTTTTTCATAATCCACCATAAGAATTGGAAGAACATTACGGTTTTAATCTTGTTGAATGCATCTCATGTAGATAGGTCTTGCATTACAAAGTAT
Organism: Alisma plantago-aquatica; assembly: GCA_963693085.1. Lineage (NCBI taxonomy): Eukaryota > Viridiplantae > Streptophyta > Magnoliopsida > Alismatales > Alismataceae > Alisma > Alisma plantago-aquatica. The sequence continues at coordinate 1,502,263,610 of OY856410.1, read as the reverse complement.
TTTCACATGTTTTGCATTAAAATAAAAAACAGAGTAATTATACATGCACATTATCCTTAGGTGTGTGTCATTTAGCGACATTCATAATTTTTATGCATACAGTACATCATGTATCTTATTTCTTCTGAAACAATAAGGGTGATTAACTTGTTCCATACCTTCTAAATGCTTCAAACATTTGAGCTATGCAGAAAAAGTGAGCCTAACAAATAATTCATGGTCACTTATGGATATAAGGGCCTATAAAAAGAAAAAAAAAGAGAAGAAAAATGTGAAAAAAAGAGAATTGAGAAGTAAATAGGATTGAGAGGGAGAAATGAACATGTTTTTCACTGCATATTAAGAAGAATAAGAACATGATGTTGTTCTCTAAGATATTCCATCTCAAATTGAGACGGAATGATAGTGCATGCATCATTCCATCCAAATGTAGGCATTAGGGCATTTACACTTGCATATGCATCATTTAGGGCATGTTTGCTTTATGCATGTTGAAACTGTATAATGCTTCAATTTCTTCCATAAGCCACCCATTCCATCCACCCGTTGCTCGAATTGGTAGGCCACCATGATTTTCTCCTCACTTGTGAATATCAGGAGAGTTGCTTCCATGTAGATGGTAGTTAGGGCGAGCAACGTAGAGTAGGAGATCACAAGACGCACTGAGTCTGAACCAGTGAATTTTATTATGCTAACTGCCTTATATGATAGTGTTCATCAATTTTGAGGTAGATATCTTTTATGGATGATTATTGTCACCTTTAGGGTAATTATCATTCTGTGGTTAGTAAGGGCCGGGATGTGAATGTCCGGCGGGGATCATATGGTGATGTTTGTTGTGACAATCTGTTCTTTAGTTGACCCTCGCAATTCTATTCTAAAGTTTAGTTGCTCGAGGGAGAGCAATGTTCAATCTTAGGGGAGTTTGATGCGACGATTTTGAGTCGTATTTATAGACATTTTTTACTTGTGTTTTATGCATTTATTGGTCATTTTGGTGGTTAATATTTCATAATTCATCTACTTTGGTCTATGATCCTTCTCTGTGATAAATATCCTTTATTTTGGTATTTTGTGTATAAATGATTATAATAATATGTTTTATTTCGGCTTATGTGGTTTTGTGTTACAATTTCAGGAAAAACGAATATCTGCTGTTGTCGATACCATCGACAGTGGTCGATACCATCGACGAGACCACAGGTTGCCAGCCGCAAGGAGCATCACAAAGTCGATAATATCGACAGGAGTGTCGATGGTATCGATATACCATCAGGTTTCTGGCGAGAAGATAGTCGATACTATCGACCCAGAAGTCGATACTATCGACAAGTGGAACTACAGCGACAGAAAAGGACAAAAACCGACACCTTAGGATGTACTCGTCGATGGTATCGAGTGAGCATCAGTCGCGACAAAGAAAAGAAAAGAAGATCAGCCGATATCGTGCAGGGTCGATACCATCGACCCACGTCGATGATATCAACACCGTCAGATACAAGTTTGCTTCATATCGATCTAAATCTGACGGCTACAATATTTTTGCAACCTAACTCGGTGATTATACCTAATGACGGTGGCCAAGAGCAATCTATCACGTCATTAGCCACTGCACACGTCCCGAGAAGGGTGGAGAGAAGAATGGAGCCCAGAAGCATGCCCCAACCCTTTTGGATGCTGAAGAAGATGTTTTCCACCGCCAAAAGGCCGGAGATCGCACATTCTATGCCAAGGAACGCTTTGATCTTCTCCGTTCATTGGTTTCACTACTTAATCACGTTTTTCTCCATTTTCCCCCTTTTCTCTACCATGTTTTGCTCTGAGATGAACATGCAGGGCTAATCCCCTTTGTCTTTAGGACCGGGAGTAGCCCGGGGAAGCATTGTATGACATTTTTATCATAGTAATTCATCATTAATCTCTTAAATCTATGGTATGATTTCGTTTTCTCAATTATATTGTTATGCTTGATCACCATAATAATAATCTAATGCCCTTAATTACTTTGAAAGAAGAATTAACGGTTGAAAAGAGACGAAATTCACATTAATTGACAAATCCCTTGAACAAGGTGATGTAAGGTTAATGGTGGAAACCCAGAGGTCGTTTCTAATGCACCTAGTTTAGGGTATAGGTTACTATGACGGTGGAACCGACCTAGACATAGGTAGTGAATTGTACCACGACAGTGGGAAATTCTGATTACAGGCCACTACCAGGATAGCGAGATGAATCTGAGTAACTATATAGAAATTCATGCAATGATAACCCGCGATGAAACCGCAGTCCTAAAGATCTCCACATGAATTGATTAAATTAAACCTTTAATCGATTGTTTTATTTTGTTTTCATTTTCTTTTAATTTTACAACAACTCTCAAACCATTTTAACTGGTCTAGCTGATTGCGAGTAGTTAGTAGTAGTCTCTAATGATTCAGTGTTCTTGAGTTCGACTCGGGCCTCCCAAAGGCCTTTACTACATTGACGCGTACACTTGTGTTCGACGCACGTAAAAAAGCATGTCAAGTTTTTGGCATCATTGCCGGGGACACGGAAATTATCGACACTACGAGTGCTGCAAGCAGCCATTCTAGGCCACTTTTTATTTTTATTAATTTGAAATCATTTCTAAAATTCACAGTCTATCTTTCCAATTTTGTAATCGTCTAGCACGGTACTGAACTGAAATTGTCATTTGGCAGGTACTGTGCATGGTGAGGACGTGTAGCATTGACTACACACAACAACTACCAGAGGTTCCACTACTGGAACCAGAAGACGAGGAAGACTACGAGCAAGACCAATAAGAAGAAATTGATTCCGAATCCGATCAAGAAGAAATGGAAGAGGAACAGACGATATGGGAGAAGATAAAGGCGTCTTCCTCATCTGCTTCAAAGGGGCCAATCAAGAAGCAGGCGATCAACATTCTGATGTACAAGATTGATCCTGTACTAATTAATTTGGTCAAGTCAAATGCATTCCATGGGCTAAAGAATGAAGACCCAGTCACTCATATAAGCCAATTTGTGGAGAATTGTGACATGATTAAAATTGACAGATTTCCACAAGAGACACTTTACTTAAAGTTGTTCCCGAGTTCTCTGGCAGGAAACGCACGAGAATGGTTGCACAATCTGGGCGATGAATATGTGGAATCATGGAACCACATGGTGGAGGTATTCTTTGAAAGGTTCTTCCCACCTGAGAAGACCAATGACATGATCAGGAAAATCCACAATTTCTCCCAGAAGGCAGGAGAGACCTACTCTGAGACCTGGGAAAGGTTTCAGATCATGCTTAGGAGGTGCCCGCATCACGGGCTCGATAAGGAGACACATGTCAAAATCTACTATTTTGCTCTTTCCGAGCATGATAGAAGTAACCTAGATTCCGCAGGCTCTGGCTTCTTTTTGAACAACACAGACACGAGGTGTTGGGAAATTCTAAAAAACATGGCCAAGAAGCAATCCTGGGATGACAGGGACGCCGTAGAGCATGTTCGAGTTGCGGGGGAGTCAAAGGCAATCAAAGAGCTGAATGAGAAGATGGAGCTTCTAGCAAAGAAACTGCTTGCAAAAGAAGATATTGAATCTGAGGATGAAGCTCAAGTCAAATTCATGCGGCAGCAACAGGGTTACAGAAATAATGATTACTCATTGAGGAAGGGAAAGAAATTCTCCTGGAAGGATCCAAATAACTTTTTGCAGGACCCCGATGCAAAACCGCAGCCGGTGGCGGAGGATAAGAGCACAAAGTTTCTCAATCAAGTGATAAAGCAGAACCAAGAACTTATGAACACTTTTGGTCAGCAGATCAAGCAACAGGGGGAATTTATGAATCAGTTTGGATAGACATTGCAAAGCCATGGGGCTCAGATGAGGACAATAGAGATGTCAATGGCGCAAATGGCAGCTGAAATAGCCAATCTGAAGAAGCCAGTGCAACAAGGTTTTAAAGGTAACACAAACGTTCCAGGAGGAAACCAACATGCAAAGGCAATCTTGCTAAGGAGTGGCAAGAAGCTTTTAAACCCTAGGGCCGATGAACCAAGCAAACCCCAGTCTAAAACTGAAGGTGAGACCATTGAGGAAGTGCCAATTTCAGCCACTGATCCAGTTGAGGAAATAGCAGAGGAGGTCACTATAGATCCCATTGTTGTTGAAGAACAGGCACAGAAAAGGAAACCATATGTGCCACCGCATCAAAGGGCACAGGCTGTCCCGGTCCCATATCTGAATAGTGTGAAAGCAAAGAAAGTGGACGCCCAGTTCAAGAAGTTTTTGGACAGTTTCAGAAAGCTCTCAGTCAACATCCCATTATTAGAGGCAATAGAGCAAATTCCCTCTTACGGAAAGTTTTTGAAAGACATCATTACTAAGAAGAGGAAGATCCCTGACACGGAGGTTGTAGTTCTTAAGGAGCAGGTGAGTGCCTTCATAATGGGCACATTGCCACCTAAGAGATAGGATACGAGCTGCTTCAATATTTCATGTTACATTGGTAAGGTGAAATTTGGCGAAGCACTGTGTGATTCCGGAGCAAGTATAAACTTGATGCCTCTTTCTACATTCAAGAAATTGGGATTAAAAGAATCAAGGCCGAGCAATATGATAATACAACTGGCGGATAATTCTGTGGTAAAGCCTTATGGTATTTGTGAAGATGTGTTGGTGAAAGTAGATCGGTTTGTATTTCCAGTGGACTTTGTCGTAATGGAGATGCAAGATGAACAACGCACTGAGTTACTACTTGGACGACCCTTCCAAGCTACAGCTGACATGATACTTGAGATGGGGAGAGGTCGTTTGACCTTGGGTATCGCTGATGATCGATTCGAGATGGTCATTCCTTCCAGCACTACGTCCTCTAAAGCTAAGGAGCAATGCCGCATGGCGAAGCATTTTGATCACAATATCTCACTTTGTTTAGGGAAGCCATTTTTAGATATGGCTCATGTAATGACTACGGTGGAGAAAGGGACATTGGCTGTTGACATCATGGAGCAGACCAAGGTTGTATCCCTTGGAAAAGCTGTGGGTTTTCCTAATGATGAAGAGCAGGACATCCCTTCCTATACTGAGGATGAGGCAATAGCAAGTTCTATTTTTGATGCATATCCAGAATTACCACTTGAAGCCTGCTTGGTCAATATAACACATCATTGGATGAGAAGCAAGCCACTACAGGAGTGTGCTAAGATGCTTCAGGTGCTTTCATGCTTTTATGCAAGGTACTATGAAGACAATGGAGAACTCCCACCACCGCTTCAATCATCCTTAATCAGCCCGCCAGATTTGGAATTGAAGCCATTGCCACCGCACTTAAAGTACGCATTTCTAGCTGAGGAAGAGAAGCTGCCTGTGATTAAATCAGCATATTTGAGTGCCGAGGAGGAGGACCAGCTACTGATTGTGTTGAAGAAACACCGAGGTGCATTCATGTGGTCGGTCGCAGACATCAAGGGAATCTCCCCTACATTATGCCAGCACAAGATTCGGCTCGAGAAGGGAGCCAAGCCGGTGATTCTGCCACAACGTCGACTAAATCCTAGCATGATGGAGGTAGTAAAGAAGGAGGTGATCAAGCTCCTTTCTGCAGGTATCATCTATGCTATATCCGACTCGACGTGGGTGAGTCCTACACAGGTAGTCCCTAAGAAGGGGGGAATTATTGTTACACATAATCTGTTAAATGAACCTGTCACGACCCGCTTGGTAACCGGGAGGTGTGTATGTATAGACTACCGACGATTGAATGATGCTACGATTAAGGATCATTTCCCTCTATCATTCATTGATAAAATTTTAGAGCATTTAGCCGGCCGATCGCATTTTTGTTTTCTTGATTGGTATTCGGGGTACAATTAGATTTCAATTGATCCTAAGGACCAAGAGAAGTCCACCTACACTTTTCCTTACAGAATATTTGCATACCGCTGTATGCCATTTGGGTTGTGTAACGCACCGTCCACCTTTCTGCGTTACATGCTTGCCATATTTTCTGATATGGTTGAACACTGTTGGGAGGTTTTTATGGATGATTTCTCCGTCTATGGTGCGTCCTTTGACGAGTGCTTATACAATTTGGACAAGGTTTTGAAACATTGTGAGGACACACATTTGGTACTCAATTGGGAAAAATGCCACATGATGGTAAGCGAAGGGATTGTGCTTGGACATAAAGTGTCTAGAAAAGGGTTGGAGGTAGACCCGGTAAAGATCGAAGTTATTTCCAATTTGCCCCCACCAAATTCGGTTAAAGGGGTACGGAGTTTTCTAGGTCATGCCGATTTTTATCGCCGCTTTATAAAAGATTTCTCTAAAATTGCCAAACCATTATCTGAGTTGTTGGAAAAGGATGTTGTTTTTTTATTTTAATGACAAGTGTTTACATGCATTCAACGTGCTTAAAGAAAAATTGATTTCCACACCGTTGGTGCAAACACCGGACTGGACGAATCTGTTTGAATTAATGTGTGACGCGTCCGATATCGCAGTTGGAGCTGTTTTGGGACAACGTGTGGACAATAAACCCGTTGTGATTTTCTATGCATCCAAAACCTTGAATGACGCTCAACTAAATTACTCGACAACCAAAAAAGAATTTATCACCGTTGTTTTTGCTTTTGAAAAATTTCGGCAATATCTTGTTGGATCAAAAGTCGTGGTATGGACGGACCACGCCGCTATTAAGTATTTGATGGAGAAAAAGGATGATAAACCTAGATTGATTAGGTGGATCTTACTTTTACAGGAATTTGATATTGAAATCAAAGATAAGGTGGGCATTGAAAATGTGGTCGCGTACCGTTTGTCTAGGTTGGAAAGGGTAGATGAAAAGGATGTGCACATACCCAATACCGAGACATTTCCGGATGAAAAACTTTTAAAAGTGAAATCGAAAGACCCTTGGTTTTCTTACATTGTTAACTATCTTGCCTATAAAATTATCCCGGATGATTGGACATACCAAGAGAAGAAGAAAATTTTCCATTCTCTGCGTTATTATTTATGGGATGACCCTATTCTGTTGAAGCAGTGCAGGGATGGTATCTTACGCAGGTGTGTACCGGAGGTGGAATACGAAAGTGTTCTCCGTCATTGCCATACACTACCGACGGGTGGCCACCATGCTAGTTCTCGCACTGCAGCCAAAGTACTTGAAAGTGGCCTATACTGGCCTACTTTGTTCAGGGACGCTTATGATTTTGTGCGGCAATGTGATTCCTGCCAAAGGGCAGGTAACATTTCAAAAAGACAAGAGATGCCCCTCAATGTATTTCAAGAGGTTGAGGTGTTCGACTTGTGGGGTATTGATTTTACGGGACCCTTTGTTTCCTCAAATTCTAACTTGTACATTCTTTTAGCTATTGATTATGTGTCGAAGTGGGTAGAGGCAATACCTACAAGGACTAATGATGCCGCTGTAGTGTGTAGGTTTGTCAAAGAATATATTTTCTGTAGGTTTGGTGTACCAAGAATGATCATTAGTGATGGAGGTACGCACTTTCGGAATCAAAAGTCCGCAACACTGTTGAGAAAGTAGGGGGTAAAGCACAACATTGGTACATTTAGCAACCTACAGTTCCATTCGATTTTCACACATGTAGAAACATTCATGTAACAATCTACAGTTCCATTCATTTTCACATTCACACATGTAGAAACATTCATATAGCAACTAGCAGTTTCATTCATTTTCACATTCACACATGTTTAAACATTCAGACACATGTAGAAACATTCACACATATTATAATTCAGAAATTCATTTACAAAATATCATTCTTTAGTCATTATTCGCTATCAACATCCCAATTACATGTTAAAACCCCCACTACTTGTATGGATGTTGCCCATTCTTCTCTTACTTCATTTAATTCTCCCGTCGTATAGGGAGCATGTACATTTGGTAAGGTCTTTCCTGTAGTGTGGTCAGTTTTAAACACCTACAAAGAGAATGATGTATATATATAATTAATGAGCAATAAATAAGATTGATATACTTCATATTATCTAATGAGACTATATATAATACCTCAGGAATGGTATCGATGTCCACTGCGGCATATTTGATAATCATGTGTATAAATCACATCACATAATATGCACATGCCCATCCGTTGTCTTGTGTAGCACACTATAAATTGAAACATACAAAATATAAAAAAATACAACTAATTAAGCACTGTTCACATAAATAATATATACATTGCAGTCATGAACTTACTTCCACGTTCTTCCAAGTTATTTGCTGGTTCTTTTTCCTGGGGACCTTTCCTCGAGCCTTTTTGAACTCATCTAAACCCCTACATGTTAATGTAACATATTACATTGCATAATTAAATAGTAATGTAATAATATATGCTAACGGATATGAAAATGAAATATTTCTCACCTGAATAATTCCATTTTCATTTTGTGTCCATCTTTTGAATTCAATTTAGTCCCCTTAGGATCTAGATAATAGACAGTGAACGTCTCAGGGACAATAACTAGTAACTCCCAATGCATAACACTAGAGGTAAAAAAGTTAAAAATTAATAACTCAAAATCCACAATAAAAATGTAATTTTCTTAAGTCCAAATTATAATAAGCAAAGTAAACTTACTCCGCATTGAATGGAGCTATTATCAACGTCTTCTTATTTTGAGAAAAATTTGTAAAGGCATCACAGTAGTATTGTTGAACTGACGGAGGGTCTTTAGCTACTAGACTAATCAAAGATGGAATCAAAAATCCTACATGTTCGAATGAAAAATCTACACATATCTTGTCTAAGTAGCTGCAAAACATGTATTACGTATTCATTAATAAATAATAAACCAGATCACCAGATCCTACACAAGGTATATGGATGTATAAAGAAGATCTCACCTTATCCATAGCTCTATCATAGATGTATTCATCAAATCATATCAAAACAACTCCAAAATATCTTGTATAAATAGATTGCTTTCGTATGATTGACCTGCAGCATCCACATCTATAGAAACATTTATAGGGCAATTTACATCATGTTCGCCTAACAATATTTCCATACCCCTACAATTAGAACCTAACGGGATAGGTAGGTCCTGTGGAACCCAACTTGGTAGTGTAGGAGGTGGAGGTGGAGGCCAAGATGCTCTGGGTGTCTTCTTTTTAACCTGTATATATATAATTTAAGATCAATTGACATCATATACACACACTAACAATTTAACAAAATGTAAATTTACCATACAATTTCAGTATAGAGGACATCCGTTTTTGGCCACAATATCACTCCGCCTTCTGCCTCAGCAAGCATTTCACAATCTGGGTGGGCATATGGCAATGGAAGATCCATCCAGTTGGGGAATATACGTAGCGGGCTCACACGAACCCAACCAGCTGGTAATGGAGACCCATGAAACATTTCCCCTGGTAAGGATCGGTAAGCCGATGCCTCTGCAACGACATATTATTTCTTTTTTAGACGACATGGCTTCAACCCCTACAAATTTGTGTAAAGAATGTTATATACATATCATCTTGAAAACATATCATCTTAAAAAGACTAGTTATTATGTCATAAAAATACTTACAGTGGATGTGTTAGGTGGTGGGTCTACAGGATTACTCCCAACCACTATAGTAGGGGTAGAGCAGGACGCCATAGGTAATGTCTTCTGAGTGGTAGTCTGAGATGTCTACCACTTGCTCAATGCTTCTTTGAGTTTCCTATCAACTAGCTTATCTACCTATACATGGATAAAAGAAACGTTAGCTTCTATTTATTTAATTCTATTTTACAGTAACATTATAAAGAAAGAATAGGTTACCTCTTCCTGTGAATGTCCCTCTTTTTGGACATGTTTGTGATGGGATGGCACAATGAATACTTTGATGCCCACACCAGTGCCTACAACCCTAACACGTCCAGGATGCTCTAGGTTACCCAGAGAAACTGTCAATTCATCCCTTGTGCCCTCAGGGATGAACTTTCCTTGTTTCCTTAGCTCGTGCAGCTCCTGCTAATTGCCAAAACAAAAAATTTTAATTAAGTAAACACCACAAATAATCAATATTGGAATGATTTTTGTAAAAGTTGCATTTTACCATTTTGCAGCCACCTCAGCAGTTGCGGGCTTCCTTATTTCTGCCTTCTTATTTTGCCTCCCATCTATCCAGACATCATGGCGAGGCAGAGGTGTTCTACCTATAGTAGAGGACTCCTGAGTAGTAGCAGACTGAGCAGTAGCCTCAAACTGTAGTCTTTGGTGAATGCCTACATACCCCTTTGGACCCATTGTGTGGTCATGCCCATTCAATGCACACCTTACTTTTTGCACATCACTGAGGGCCTAGTTAGTATGCACATTAATGATTTGGTTAGTAACACTAAATGTTAATCTTGAATAGGTGAATACAATGTATATTAATTAAATTGGGGGTGACGCCTAATACCTTGAATTCATCAGTTTGTCTTGAATCAACGAATGCGTCCCATTCTTCTTGGTCTAGGAAGTTCTACTATTCCGTGGTTGTCTTCTTCCTCATGTCACCTTCTTTTATGTATTCTCGAGTGAGATTTGTCCTATTGTTCCTTAGGACTCTCCCACAGTGTTGCATCACACATTTACGATGCAACTTTTCATCCAATTCAAATATACTCTGCAAAATATAATTGATATTAACTAGTATCCAAAAAATTAGTAATCTAACAAATAGAATTGCAAATTAATAATAACTCACACATAAATCATTCCATATTACGTCTTTCTTCTCCTTAGGAACTTTATGCCAATAATCTATCTTACAACCACAATGGCTATGAGTAACATACCCAAGATATGAAATAAACAAATTGTGATTCACTCCAATTGCATTTCTTGCATTATCAAATTCCACAACAAGTTTGGGTCCATTGCCCCTTGCGCTATTAACTTCTTCATCATAGTGATGCCCCTTCTCTTGTCAACTTTTTGGTGCTGCTCATCAAGTGCCTCAAGTGCTTCACAGGGTACATTTGCATCATCAACCTAAAATTTCACAAAATAAACACACTTACATGATATAACTAGAAATGGACATATAGATATAAATATATGATATATATTTTTAAAACTTACATTGTGAGGCAGCGCATTGATGTCCTCACCCTCACGGTAATCATCAGCACGGTCATCAGCAGAATGCTCATCCATTTGAAAGTTCACATTCACATTATAAAGTTCACATCGTAAAGTAATTCATATTGTAAAGCTCACATTGTAAAGTTCACATTCACATTGTAAAGTAATTCACATTGTAAAATTCACATTGTAAAGTAATTAACATTGTAAAGTAATTCACATTGTAAACCTCACATTGTAAAGTTCACATTCACATTATAAAGTAATTCACATTGTAAAGTTCACATTCAGAAAAATAAAACATATAAAAAAATATAAACATGCCTCTAATATTGCAATTTTTATCAATTAACAATCCTTCATTGTGATCTCCGCGCACATACAAGTCATCATTAGCTTCAATATTTTCTGGTGTTGGAAACCCAACTGAGAATGGTTTGGAGTCATCATTCTTATCATAGTACTCTTCTTCATCTATAGGATCTTCAATGAACTGTCTTTTACCATGAAGAACAACCGACCATTTATCATTTGTAGGATCATCGATATAAAATACTTGTTTTGCCTGTGATTCCAATATGAATGGTTCACCCTTCTTGCCAATCTTTGGAAATTATCGGGAGTATCAGGGTCAATAACTTTGCTGCATAGACTATTGAAAAAGAAACAAAGTCTCGTGATTGCAAACCTTACATGCTTCAGCAATATAGATCGAATTGCCGCATGCAATATTTGTTGCATTAGAGTGTGAAAATCATGATATTTAAGACCTATCAACTTCAGATATTTCATTGATACTAATCTATGGATGGTGGATGAGTATCCCTGTGGCACCTTAACATTTACCAAACATTCACAAAAAGCTTTCTTCTCCTTTCTAGACAATGTGTAACAACCGGGAGGTAAGTATGTTCTCTGATTTCCCATTTCATGAAATTCTATTAATTCTGACCTTATTCCTATTTCACGTAGGTCCAGTCTAGATTTTATCCAATCTTTAGTCTTACCTGGTATATTCAACAAAGTACTAATGACACTATCACAGACATTTTTCTCAACGTACATGACATCGATACAATGTCTGACTGTCAAAGAACTCCAATAAGGAAGATCCCAAAATATTGACTTCTTTTTAAATAAAGATTTGTCACTCTGTGTGACCATAGTACATTGTGATCTCTTACCAAATTCAATGACAAAGTCTTTTACTCTTTCATAAACAACCTCCCCTGGTATAGGTTTAGGTGCACTCTGTTCCTCATTCAATCCATTGAATGATTTGCGCTTCCTACGATACAGATGGATTTTGGAAGAAACCTTCGATGACCGAGATATACAGTCTTACCGCCATGTTTTAGTCTTGTTGAATCAATGTTCTCTTCACATATATGACACACTTTAGCTTCTTTGACAATATATCCAGACAAATTCCCATATGCTGGAAAGTCATTAATAGTGCAAAACAACATAGCATGCAAACAAAATTTCTCTCTTCGTGAAGCATCATAGGTCATCACACCTTCACCCTATAGTTTTTTTAAGTCATCAATTAGAGGTTCAAGATAAACATCAATATCATTTCCAGGATGTTTAGGGCCCGATATCAACAACGAAAACATTACATACTTATTTTTCATACACAGCCAGGGAGGAAAATTGTATATAACAAGCATGACTGGACAAGTGCTATGTTGGTTGCTCAATTTCCCGTACGGATTCATCCCATCTGTACAAAGCCCAAGTCTTAGATTCTTGACTTCTTCACCAAATTCAGGGTACAATAGATCAATCTTCTTCCACTATGGGGAATCAGACGCATGTCGTAGGATTCCATCATTATTTTTCTTAACATCTGCATGCCACCTCAAATTCTTCGCATCTATCAGATTGGCAAACAAGCGTTGAAACTGTGATATTATAGGTAGATACCACATCACCTTGGTAGGAGAACCAGTTTTGGACTCCCCCAAATTCGTCAATTTATACCGTGACACACCACATTTTGGACAATCTATCAAATCCACATAGTCCTTTTGAAATAATACACAATCATTCGGGCATGCATGTATCTTCTTAGCATCCATTCCCATTGGGCACAACAATTTCTTTACCTGGTATGTTGAGATTGGAAGCTCGTTTTCTTCAGGAAGCATTTCTTTCAACAAAGACAACAATGACGTGAAGCTTTTGTCGCTCCATCTATTGTTAGCTTTCAGCTTATACAATCTCAACACAACTCTAAGCTTCATAAACTTAGTACAACATGTGTATAATGATATCTCAGAATCATGCACAATGTTTCTAAAAATGGGAGGTGGATCAGTGTGCTCTACCCCACAACTATCCAGCTTCGCATCAATGATGTTTACTGGAACTGGTTCATTCACATCTATGTCATCGGAGGCAATTTCTTCTTCTACACAAGCACTGCTATCGACATCCACTGGTTTTGAGTTTGAAATCTCTCCATGCCAGTGCCATTCTATATAGCCTTGTATAATCCCGTTGCACATGACATGACTTTTGATTTCATCACCAATGCTGACTTTCAAGTTGTTACCACAATGCCTACAGGGACAGTAGAACCTATCTCTAGGTTGTTTCCTATGTTCCTCGGCAAATCTAATAAACTGGTCAAGACCAGATATAAAGTCTGGGGTGTAGCAATTGCGAATGGACATTCATGATCTGTCCATTCTATGATTAAAGAGAAAACAAGTATATATTACAACAAGATTAGGGTCTAGGGTTAACATATTAGAGTTTTTGCATGGTACAACAAATACATGTGTTGTCATTCTTATATATAATAAATGTGTACCACCTATCCCATTCTTGAACACCTAATCTCACTAGTAAGTGTATAATGTTTATTGGGTTTTCAATAAAATTTTGGCAGCATTTCCCCGCTGTTCTCCAAGTACATATGTACTTAGAGAACAAATGGGGAAATGCTACCAGAATTTTCTTGAAAACCAAATACACATTATACACTTACATCCTAAGTGACATTAGGTGTTCAAGAACAGTCCCAAACCGGGGACTATCCAAGATTTACTCCTAACGAGTAAATCTTGGACGGGTTTCTAGGCCAACAAACACAATGATAGATATATAATGGGCATTAATTCTAAAAGTATTACAATTGAACATGGAAATGGGCATTATCTATTATATATCATGTAATTGACATTCCATTCTGTTTGGGATCAATAAGATTGTTTTTCTTGTGATAAATTTTGAACATGGAAATGGGCATTAATTGTCTTGTATATTATGGAATAGGAGGACATTGAGCAAGAATTCCTAAAGCATGACATGAAACCAATTCTAATATTTAGTAGATTAGTAGGGACAAGAACTAATATTGACCATCTAAATGACATAAACCAACCACATCCAAATTTGAAGTAATAAAATCATGAACTAACTAAGGCATGATCAATCATGAAAAATTTGAATGACATAAGCTACAAGGTCCATTGAACAGAATAAGTACACTATTTAAGAACTAACTGAACCCATAATAAATACTTGCTACAAAGTCCATTGAAACTGACACAATACTTGCCTATGGGATATAACTACATGCTCATTTCTTGAACAACCATGTTCGTCAACTACTGGTTTTCAAATACACCATGACCTAACAAGCTACCAATCCACTCAAGTAATCAAATGAATTCCGAAAATGGCTGCTCCAATACATAGCAACAACCAATTAATAAGAAGGTTGTTTTCTAGTATGTTAGAAAAAATGCTCTGGTGGGCATGAGTTCATCAGCCAAGTCTGAATCAGAACTGTCCTGCATGCACATTGAATTCAGAACTATCTTTGGGACACTAGAGTATTAAAGGATCAATGCATTCAAAAATTCATTTAGAGTTGCATTTGTTTCCTTCATCCCATACATGGATGGAAAACATCAAGACCTTATGAATAACAGAAACCTAGATAAAAAATCCACTAAGATTGTAATCTACCAATCCGCAACTACCTAGATGGAATATATAGATAATCAAAATAAATCAATGGTTGAATTGGAAATTGATATAAAAGGTGTTATCTTGTTGAAAATTCAGAAAAATACAATCATACACACAAATGAAGACTTACAACATATTCGTAATAAGGTGGAGGAAGGAAGAAGAAGAGGGGCATGGAGGAAGAAGAAGAGGGCTACCTTTGGAGCAGCTAGCAGTGTGAAGAAGAGCAGCGGCGGTGTGAGGAGCAGCAGCGGCGGCGAGAATCGAGTAGCGAGCTGGCAGCCGGAGCAGCTAGGCGCAGTAGGTGTCCGAGTGGTGGAGGCAGAGGGAAGAAGAGAAGGAGAGGCACCGACAGTGAGTAGAGAAGGAGAGGCAGGCGGCGACAGTGTCGAGTAGCTGCAGTAGTAGTAGGCGGCAGCATAGAGGCAGGCGGCAGGTGATCAGGAGGTGGTTAGTGGGCGACCGGCAGTAGAGCATCGACAAGGAGAGGAGTAGGGATCGACCAAGAGCAGGCGACCAGGAGGCAATGTCGGCGAGGAGAGGAGCAACAACAGTGAGTGGTGGCGGTGTCGGGGAGCAACGGAGGCGGGGGCAACGGCCGCTGGGGCAACGACGATGGGAGCAACGACGGCGGGGAGCACCGGCAACAATCACCAGACCTAGCAGGTTCACAATGAAATAAAGATAATGGGGAAAAGTTATATGTTTCATGGGGCTATTAACTGTACCACAGCCGTTGGTTATTCAACAAAACTGACACATAACACTAAAGGTGTCGGTTCTCCAAACGCACTGACACCTATTCTCAATGATAGTTGTCAGTTTTTACTAGAAAAACAACCGACGTCTATATACATATGCTGATTAAAAAAATTGTTCTCACTTAATGACCATAGTCTTCGGTTTCTTATGAAAACCGACACTCAAAGGGTGCGAAAAATTTCCCGAGAACAACGCGGGAAAACCCATAAGTTTTGATCATTGTAGTAAAACCGACGACCAAAATGTGCCCAATTTCTGTCTCACGAATAACCTTTCGTCGTCGGTTTGATAGTTAATAACCGACGTCATATGTTAAATTTTGGAGGTAATTTTTTTCACTGGATATTTTGGATTTGGCAGTTAATTTTAGGTGTCGGTTTATTATTAGGGAACCGACACTGAATAAAAGTGATACCCGTGTCTGGTCGCCCTACACAGATAAATGTTGGTTTTTTTATTAAACTGACGCCTTAGGTTTTAGGTATCAGTGTATTTGTACAACTGACACCTTTAAAAGTGACGTTATAAGCCATTTTTGTAGTAGTGATGATGGATCCGATGGCTGATGCATATGGGATCCCATTCATATGCTCTCTCTCTTCATAAGATTGAGGACATTGAGATATAGATATGGTGACTCCATGTAGCATGGGAATGTTGCCTTTCT
Organism: Alisma plantago-aquatica; assembly: GCA_963693085.1. Taxonomy (NCBI): domain Eukaryota; kingdom Viridiplantae; phylum Streptophyta; class Magnoliopsida; order Alismatales; family Alismataceae; genus Alisma; species Alisma plantago-aquatica. The sequence continues at coordinate 1,502,247,092 of OY856410.1, read as the reverse complement.
TTGAGTTCTCCATGTTGAACCACTTCAGCACTTTGTCAATGTACGTGCTTTGACTTAGTTCGAGAAGCCTTTTAGCTCTATCTCTATAGATCTTAATACCTATAATGTAGGATGCTTCTCTTTGGTCCTTCATTGAGAAAGTATTCCCAATCCAAGTCTTTACCTTCTCTAAGGTTGTGATATCATCTCCTATTAATAGTATGTCATCCACATACAATATGAGAAATTTGGTTGTGCTCCCACTAACCTTCTTGAACACACAAGGTTCATCTTCATTTTGAATAAAGCTAAACACTTTGACTTCCTCATCAAATCGAAGATTCCAACTCCGAGACGCTTGCTTCAATCCATAGATTGACCTTTGTAGCTTACAAACTTTATTGGCATTCCTTGGATCTATAAAACCTTCAGGTTGTGTCATGTACACATCCTCATTTATATTCCCATTAAGGAATGTGGCTTTGACATCCATTTGCTAAATCTCATAGTCATAGTAAGCCGCGATAGTAAGCATGATCCTGATGGACTTAATCATGGCAACTGGAGAAAAAGTTTCATCATAGTCAACACCTTGAACTTGTCGAAAACCCTGTGCAACCAATCTGCCTTTATAAGTTTGCACATTTCCATCCATGTCGGTCTTCTTCTTGAAGACCAACTTGCACCCTATGGGTTTTACCCCTTCGGGTGGTTCCACCAAAGTTCATACTTTGTTGGAATACATGGATTCCATCTTAGATTATATGGCCTCAAGCCATTTCTCAGAATCTGGTCCCTCCATAGCCTCTAGATAGGTAGTTGGGTCATCATATATGATCAACTCACAACCTTCCTAAGTCACAAGGTATCCAAACCTCTTAGTTTCAAGGTGTGTCCTACTAGATTTACGAGGTCCTTGTACATCTACTAGTTCAATGTTTTCTTGTTCACTACTACAGAAGTGCCTTTTAGTGTCGGTTGTTTAACCCCCTTTGGCGTCGGTTTCGGAACGACGCCTATGTGGGCGCCGCTAAAAGGTTGGACACTTCAGCGTCGGTTAAAAAACCGACGCCTATTTAATATAAAGGCGTCGGTTTTTTATAAAACATCGACGCCAAAAGGGTTCGTGCCACAGAAAATGGCGTCATCTAGGATGCTTTCTGCGTCAGTTATATACTAAAACACCGACGCAAAAAAGTGTCCTAGATGACTCCCATTTCCTGTAGCGCGAACACTTTTGGCGTCGGTGTTCAACAAAAAACCGACGCTGTAAGTCTGTGCTGACGGTTATCGGTAAATAACCGACGCCTATTTCTATTTTTTTTTTATAAATCTGTTTGCAGGCCTGCTGTGGCTGGTCAGCAGGATGAGAACCTGCAGTTCAGTTTTCTGAACTGCAGGTTTACGACATCCATTGATATCAGCCTACAAACAGGCCACAAACCTGCAAAATTAACATAAAAAGATTCACACAAGTAGATACATTCAGACATCAATTCAATTGTCACGTTCACACATATAGAATCATTCAAATACATGTTTTAACATTCAGAAACATTCATTTACAAAGTATCATTCATCATCACTATCAACATCCCAATTATATCTTACAGTTGCCACTGTTTGTACAGCTATTGCCCATTCTTCTCTTACTTCATTTAATGATTCCCTCGTATATGGAGCATGTACATTTTTTAAGCGTTTGCCTATAGTGTGGTCAGTTTTAAACACCTGCAAAGAGAATGATGTATATATATAAGTAATAATATAAAAATAAGATTGATATATTTCATACTAACTAATGAGACTATATATAATACCTCATGTATGGTATCGATGTCCAATGCAGCATGTTTGATAATCATCTGCATAAATCGCATCACATAGTATGCGCATGCCCAGCCATTGTCTTGTGTAGCGCACTATAAATTGAAACATACAAATTAATACAACTAAGCACAATTCACATCAATAATATATACATTGGAGTCGGGGAGTCGGGAACTTACTTTTACGTTCTCCCAAGACAATGGCTGGTTCTTTTTCCTTGGGACCTTTCCTCCAGCATTTTTGAATGCATCTAAACCCCTACATGTTAATATAACACACTAAGTTGCATAAGTAAATAGTAATGTAATAAAAGATGTTAACGGATATAAAAAATGAAATATTTCTCACCAGAATAATGCCATTCTCATTACGTGTCCAATTTTAGTGTTTAATGTACTTCCTGCGGGATCTAGATAATAAACAGTGAACGTCCCGGGGACAATAACTAGTAACTCCCAATGTGTACCACTAGAGGTAAAAAGTTAACAATTAATAACTCAAAATGCAAAATAATAATGGAATTTTCTTAAGTCCAAATTATAAATAAAGCAAACTTACTTGACATTGAATGGAGCTATTATTATCGTCTTCATTTGATGACCAAAAATTGTAAAAGCATCTATACAGTATTGTTGAACACTATCAGGGTCTTTAGCTACCATACTAATCAATGATGGAATCAAAAATCCCACATGATCATATGCAAATTGTTTGCAATGATCTTCAATTAAGTAGCTGCAAAACATATAGACGTATGCATTAATATATAAGAAACTAGATCACCGGATCTTACACAAGGTATATGGATGTATAAACAAGATCTCACCTTATCCATGTCTCTATCATTGATGTATTCAACCAATCATACATAAACAGCTCAATAATATCTTGTATAAATAAAGAGTTGTCGTATGATTGACCTGCATAATCTGCATCTAAAGAAACAATTATAGGGCAAAGTATATTATGTGCCCGTAGCCAACATGCCATTCCCCTACAAGCAGGACCTAACGGGTATTGTAGGTCAGTTGGAACCCAAGTTGGTAATGCGGGAATTGGAGGTGGAGGCCTAGGTGCTCTTGGTGTCTTCTTTTTAACCTGTATATATAATTTCAGATCAGTTGACATCATATATACACATTAACAGTCTAAATCAATGTAAATTTATCTTACAATTTCAGTCGTGTAGAGGACATCTGCTTTGGGCCACAATATGACCCCGCTTTCTGCCTCACCAAGTGTATCAATATCTGGGTGGGCATATGGCAACGCAACTTCCCTCCAATCGGGTAATACATGTATCGGGCTCACACGAATGTAGTCCTGCGGCATTGGAGTCCCATGAAACGTTGCCCCAGGAAGGGACTGGTAAGCTTGCGCCTCTGCAACAACATAGTTTTCCATTCTTAAGCGGCATGGCTTCAATGCCTACAAATTTACGTAAAGAATGTTATACATATATACATATCATCTTGAAAACATATCATCTTGAAAAGACTAGCTACAATGTCATAAACAATACTTACAGCAGACGTGTTAGGCGATGGGTCTCCAGGATTACTTGCAGTCTGTGCACCAGGAGAAGAGTGGGTCGGCATAGGCTGATTGGAAGCCTGAGATGTCTGCTACCGTAGCAATTCTTCCTTGACCTTCTCAGCAACCACATCGTTGAGCTTCTTAGCAACTATATCCTCGACTCTCTTATTCTCCTATACATGGATAAAACAAATATTAGCTTTTTATTAATGAATTTCCTTTTGCAGTAACATTATAAAAATAGAATATATATGTTACCTCTTCTTGAGAAAGTCCCGCTCTGGGTTTGCGCTGGGATGGCCCAAAGAATGCTTTGATGCCCACACCAGCGCCGGCACCTCTAACACGTCCAGGATGCTCTGGGTTACCCAGAGCAACTGTCAATTCATCCCTTGTGCCCTGAGGGATGAACGTGCCTTGTTTTCTCTGCTCGTGCAGCTCCCGCTAATCACCATAAACAAAAATTGGTAAGTTAACACCACAAATAATCAATATTCAAATGATTGCTCTAAGAGTTGTATTTTACCATTTTTGCAGCCGCCTCAGCAGTTTCGGGCTTCTTTATTTCACCCTTCTTGTTTTTCCTGCCAGCTATCCAGATATCATGGCGAGGGAAGGGTGTGGCCGCAGACTCCTGAGTAGTCGCAGACTCCTGAGTAGCCGCAGACTCCGCCTGTAGTCTTTGGCGAATGCTTGCATAGCCTTTTGGACCCATAGTATGGTCATGTACATTCAGTGCACGCCTTGCTTTTTGTGCGTCACTGAGGGCCTAGTTAGTATGCACATTTATAATTAGGTTAGTAGCACTAAATGTTAATCTTGAATAGGTGAATACAATGTATATTAATTAAAATGGGAGTGATGCCTAATACCTTGAATTCTTCAGATTTTCTTGAAGCAACAAAATTGTCCCAATCTTCTTTGTCCAAGATGTTCCATTGTTCAAGGGCTGACTTCTTCTTCTTATCACCCTGTCTTATGTATTCTCTGTTCAGATTTGTCCTGTAATTCCTAAGCATCTTTCCAGCGCGTTGCATCACACTTTTACGATGCAACATCTCATCCAATGCAAACAGATTCTGTAAAATAGAAATGTTATTAACTAGTACCAAAAATATAATTGCAAATAATAGAATTTGTAATCTACAAAATAGAATTGCAAATAATAATAACTCACGCATAAATCTTTCCATATCAAGTCTTTCTTCGCCTGAGGAACTTTATGCCAATTATCATATTTAACACCACAATGGCTTCGAGTGACAACCCCAAGATAGTTTATAAAATTATTGCGGTTCACTCCAAATGCATTCCCTCCATTATCAAACTCCACAACCAATTTGGATCCACTGCCACTCAGCGCAAGTAACTTTTTCAACAGAGTGATACCCCTTTTCTTGTTATGTTTTTGTTGCTGCGCTTCAAGTTGCTCAATTGCTTCAGTGGGTAGCTGTGCATCATCAACCTAAAATTTGACAAAAATAAACACACCGAATTAAGCCAATATAGAAATACAGGATATATGACATAACTAGAAGATAATGAATTTTATAGAAATACGGGATATGTTTTTAGAACTTACGTTGGTATCCTCGTCATGCTCGTCATGGACAACATGCTCATCATGGACTTCATGCTCATCATGGACATCATTCTCATCATGGTGAGCCATCTGAAAATTTCATTAAAAAGGAAAACATTTAGCATTTGTATCAACTAGAATAAGGAAAACATTTAGCATTTGTATAAACATACATGTCTCTGAAATTGTGATCTTTTATCAATTAGCAATCCTTCAATGTACAAGTAATATAAAAAACAATGATTGTTCACATTCTAGGCCAACAAACACATGTGATGTCATTCTTATATATAATAAATGTGTACCACCTATCCCATCCTTGAACACCTAATCTCACTAGTAAGTGTATAATGTGTATTGGGTTTTCAAGAAAATTTCGGCAGCATTTCCCCGCTGTTCTCTAAGTACATATGTACTTAGAGAACAAACGGGGAAATGCTACCAAAATTTTCTCGAAAACCCAATACACATTATACACTTACATCCTAAGTGAGATTAGGTGTTCAAGAACAGTCCCAAACCGGGGACTATCCAAGATTTACTCCTAATGAGTAAATCTTGGACGGGTTTCTAGGCCAACAAACACAATAATAGATATCTACAATGAAGCCGGACTCCATACAAACAGTATATAATTTAGTGATTGTTCATTCTAATTTATATCAATGTACAAGTAATATAAAAAACAATGATTGTTCACATTCTAGGCCAACAAACACATGTGATGTCATTCTTATATATAATAAATGTGTACCACCTATCCCATCCTTGAACACCTAATCTCACTAGTAAGTGTATAATGTGTATTGGGTTTTCAAGAAAATTTCGGCAGCATTTCCCCACTGTTCTCTAAGTACATATGTACTTAGAGAACAAACGGGGAAATGCTACCAAAATTTTCTCGAAAACTCAATACACATTATACACTTACATCCTAAGTGAGATTAGGTGTTCAAGAACAGTCCCAAACCGGGGACTATCCAAGATTTACTCCTAATGAGTAAATCTTGGACGGGTTTCTAGGCCAACAAATAATGTGTTGTCATTCTTATACCTAAAATCCTAGTTCTTCAAATTAGGGTGATTATTGATGTCTTTAAAAGCATGATTGGCAATTTAGGGAAAAGTTCATCATTTAAATTCCAAGCATTCATATGTGTGCATTATAGTTCATCATTAAGCAAGAAGGGTGATTAGGATTCTCAATATACTCAACAATAAAATAACTTTTAGCAATCAGTACATTATTAAATAAACACAATCAGTAAATAACTTCTAGCAAAAAATCCACTAGACGTGCAGCCTAGACGTGCCCTGGCGCCGCCCAAGCATCTGCCCAGAGGCCTATCTAGGCAGGGCACCTGGGCTTGGGACCCTAGGCGTGCCCTGGCACCTACTTAGGCGCTGCCTGGGTGAGTTCTACGTTGGCGGCGGCAGAGAAAAGCAAGGCAGAGGACAAAAAAGGTGGTGAGGGTTTGTGGGTTACCTTGCACGAGGACAGCAGGAGTAAAGCTGCTTCTACCGGCGGGGGCGGAGGTGATGACGACAGCACCGTAGCTGCTTCTACTGGCGGCGACGACTAGAGGAGAGCAGGGGCGGTGGGCCACGACCGGCGGCGACGAGCGGACAGCAGCAGTAGCAGGGGCGGCGGAGAAGAAGGGCGTCGGAGAAGAAGGACGCCGGAGATGGGGCGCCGGAGAGAAGCGTCGGAGAGCAGCAGCAGCAGAGAAGCGCCGGAAAGTCGCCGCAACAGGGAAAATTGCCGCAATAGGGTAGCAATGAAACAGAAGAAAGGGGAAGAGTCGGGCGATCGCGGGGGGTTATAAGTTCCCAAATAGCGTCGGTTGTTTACAACCACCGACGCCTAAACAGCTTTAGCGTCGGTTGGTTGAAACAACCGACGTCCAATTGGACGATATTTTCATGGAAATTTTTGGCGGGAACCACCTTCAGCGTCGGTTAGAGAGGGATAACTGACGCTGAAAATGACACTATTTTTTTTATCGAAAAATGGATTTCGCGGGCGACTGTAAGTGTCGGTTGTTTATAAAAAAACCGACGCTTAATACAAAGCGGTACCCGTGTCTGGCTGGTCTTCGAATATAGACGTCGGTTTTATTAAACAACCGACGCCTTATATGTTAGGCGTCGGTTTTCCTTAATAACCGACGCCCAGAAAAGCGATACTGAATGCTATTTCTGTAGTAGTGGTTGGGCATGAACCTCTTCAAGCTCTATTTTCCTCCCACTGCTTCCTTTGGAAATAAATTCCTTTTCTAGGAACATATCATCCCTAGCAACAAACACTTTGTTGTCAGTTGGGTTGTATAAGTAATATCCCTGGGTCTCCTTAGGATACCCAACAAAATAACATTTATCAGATCTAGGGCCTATCTTGTCAGGAAACATTTTCTTGACATATGCCTCACACCCCCAAATCCTCATATAAGACATATTGGGATGCTTCCTAGTCCATATCTAATATGGTGTTTTTGAACTAATTTAGATGGTACTCGGTTAAGTGTAAGCATGGTGGTTTCAAGAGCATGACCCCAGAAGGAAATTGGAAGATCAGCAAAACTCATCATTGATCGCACCATATCAAGTAAAGTGTGATTCCTTCTCTCAGACACATTGTTATTCTATGGTGTTCTAGGCGGAGTCCATTTTGATACGATACTACGGGCTCACAGAAGGTCCTCAAACTCTTGGTTTAAGTATTCTCCACCTCGATCGGATCGATGTGTTTTAATACTTTTACCAAGTTGGTTCTGTACCTCATTCATGAAATCATTGAACCTTTCAAGGATTTTTTACTTATGTTTCATCAGGTATACATAGCCATACCTACTAAAGTCATCAGTGAAGGTAATGAAGAACTGACACCCATTTCTGGCATTAGTTTTAAAAGGCCCACATACATCAGTATGTATGAGTCCTAATAGATCACAAGCTCTCTCACCTTTACCTAAAAAGGGAGTCTTGGTCATCTTGCCCAACAAACAAGATTCACATGTCTCTATTGATTCATAATCAAAAGAGTCTAGATAATCATCTTTATGGAGTCTAGAGATGTGCTTCTCATTTATGTGCCCTAGACGACAATGCCAATGATATGTTTTGTTTGAGTTGTTGAGTTTTTGCCTTTTGGTGTTTACGTTGTATACACTTATCTCTAGATCTATCATGTATAGACCATAAGGCATTGGGGAACTGCCATAAAAGATCCCAACTTTTGAAATGGAACACTTTCCATTCTTAATAAGAAATTTAAAACCATCCTTGTCCAAATAAGAGACGGAAATGATATTCCTATTTATGATAGGTACATAATAGCAGATCTTCAACTCTATTATTATCCCACTAGGTAGATTTAACTCATAGGTTCCTACGACACTGGAGGCAACTCTTGCCCCATTGGCAACATGTAGTTTAACCTCACCTTTCCCCAAAGGCCTACTTCTCTTAAGATCCTTCACATTTGAACAAATGTGAGATCCACATCCGGTATCAAATACCCATGACAAGGAAGTAGTAAAGTTAATCTCTATCATGTATACACCATAAGTAGATATCTCTATCTCTCACTTCTTCTTCCATCATTCCTTCCATCCTCTCCATGTTTTGAGTGTAGAAGAATTTGGTTTGGCAAGAGAACCCTTCCCTCCATTTCCATTGATCTCTATCAATGAACTATCCTTCTTCTCACTTGTCTCAAACAATACCTTAATCATACATAGAGTGGACTCAAAAGTCACAGGTATATTTGGATGGTGCAGAACATTTCTCATCATCCCCAACCAGTTATGGAATTTATTCTCAATTAATTTGCCAATTTTAAAAGATGATTCTGTTGCCATTCTACAAAAGAAAATTGCATTTGTCAAAACTCCTTTTTGATTTGATTTGATTTGAATAAAATTTGATGATAGTTAATTAGGCCTTTAATTAATTACCGCTCCCACTATTTTGATTCAAATCGACAGCCCTCACCATCAATTTGGAAGATTGCAGTGCACAATCTTCTAGTGGGCAAGATCCGTATTTCATCAAGTCATGAGTCAGCTTTGGCTGATCACCCACAACTTGACTATTTAGGTAGGCCATCATGCCAATTTCATCATATGCAACTCTTAATGAATGAACATGCGCAACACCTTGCCATGAATGTTATTTGCCTCTGGGCTTATATGCTCTGAGAATCACTAGTTAAGTCTATCCCAAAAGCCGACACGGTAAACATGCACCCTGCTTTGGCAGAACCTACATGTTCACCCTTCACACTTCCACGAGATAGATGGCGCACCACGCTTTGGCATAACCTATGCTTGGTCGATTAGGTTTTTCATGTGTGTCACTAATAGAAGGTGTGAAAGACTTAATATTTAGATGAGGGATTTGGTTTTTATAGGTACATATACATATCCAATCACTAGAATATATTAAGTATCATATACATGCTATATCCCACAGAAAACATGCAAAATGATAAAAGCAATGATTATGGCCATCCTAATGTGATTCCTTGAGCCAAGAGGAATCGCAGTCATCTAGGTCCACATCACATGCAACATATATAAGATGAACTTTGTGCTTTGCCTTTTTGGGTTTGATGATCTCATCTCCATGATTGATCGGTTCACCATCATACCGGTCAGTTGGGTGCCACCATCCGATCGACTGGAGACTCTAGCCGATCGGTTCACTGGTCGTCGTACATCTCCTCGAGTTGACACCCGATCGTCTTTCTCCTCGAACCGGTCGTCAAGTTGTCTGTCGTTATTTGACATAATAGGAAATAAAAAATCTATCCTATTTTACATTTGAAAAAGGAAACCCCAAGTTACATTTGGGGGGAGCAAAGGTAGGAAAGAAATCTCGAGTTATCTCGAGTTACATCAGGAATAGGAGATAGGGAATTAGTGATCAGATCGGGATGCAAGAATGCAACCATACACATACAGAGGGTTTATTGGCCATAACCACACTATACATCCACCACAAAACTCATTTAAGGGTGATGTGTATCGAGTGCATTCATATTACATATCATATATGTATATTAGGATTTGTGGATTTAGGATTGGACACGCATAAAGCCAATTTTATTCGCATCGTATGCAATAAACAAAAGGCGACAAACCAAAATCAATCAAATCAATAATCCTAAAGTATAGAGTAGTTGACGTGGCTCTGATACCATGGTTGGGTTTCAGGGGAGACAGAGAAGGCAACGGAAACAAAAAAAAATTCTTCTCCCGAACCCAATCTAAAGGAATCGCGTCAACGTCTATACAATAGGAAGGATGGTTTATAGAGACATACCTTGTCCCAAAGCTTGCTTGGAGACGTTACATCACGGCTTGCACGGTCTTCACCTCTGGTCTTGGACAGTGTATGTGCAGCTCCTGGTCTTACCGGGACTGTCGGGATTGACAATTGTCCTCCGAGCAACAAAAATCTCCCACCTCTGTAGTCATCCACACAGACTTCCTGGAACTCTGATCGCCTTGTCCCATAAGGCACAGGAACGAGTCGTACCCTTCTATCAGTGTACTAGTCACTAACACACTCTCCTACCACCAGCCACGTTTTTGTAGTTGTGTTTCCCTTATTGTGCTTCCCTTATCTGGTAGCACTTGCCCTAGCTCTCCTGGTTACCACAACTAGAGAGAATGACAACTTTGCAGAGCAACTGATGTTCTGAGTTGTACTGTCAAAGAAGCCTCCAATATCCCTATATATAGGAGGGTCATGGGACAGGGTTCTCTACCTTGGGAAATGCGGGATTAAAGTAGGAGTATAAGTATTCAACATTTTCCATAAAACAAGCAACTGCGCCAGCTGAACAGATCGTTTTAAGCATGAACTGATCAGTTGGGGACCTGAGCTGATCAGTTCACACTTGAGCCGATCCTTTGGGGCAACTGAGTCGATCGGTTCACTTCTAAAATGATCGGTTCACTGCCCTGGTCAGTTCCCGATTGACTTTTCCTTTTTTGTTTCGAATTGATCCAAATACCAATCCTTGTTCCAATCAAATTAGACAAGTGAAACGAAACGAAATTTCTCACCAACCTGACTTTCCCAACTTGCTCGTTTGGACCTATTGAGCCGATCAGTTCAACCCTTGAACTGGTCATCTCAACCTGTCCTCAGCCGATCGATTCATCTCATGAGTCGATCAGTTCACCAAGCTGAGTCGATCGGTTCATCACATGAGCCGATCGGTTGGGAGTGCAGACTGTGCAAAATAAGTCAATTGTAGTTTCAATCAATACGATACTCTAATAAATCGGTCCAACACCTTGAACACTATGTTATTGATCTATCAATTGATTGATTGTTTAATTGAACTACTAAACTCCTTTAGTAATCAATCTAAACATTATTTGTGGATAAATTCCTCTTCCAGGTTAAATCCTATGTGTGTGACCTTGCATGCCCATTTCACGTTGGCAGTGAAAGTCCATAACTCTTATGACTTCACAAGCAAAGAGCGGTGCCTAGTCTCACATCAGTGCTACCCAAGTGAAATAGAAAGGTGGAGAACAACTTTCAATCCTACAATCCATGAATGGTGTTACAATGAATGTATAATTCCTTTTTCACTAATGTCCTGAATGAACTCAAACCATGGTACAGTCATCCTTTCAAAGTTCATACATTTCCTTGATCTCAGAGTAGACTGGGTGAGATGTATGTGACATCAATATCACATATTGATTCACACATGCATGCACATGCCTTTCTCAATCCTACTCATCAATTGGCCATGGACATCAAACACCCTTAGGAGGGACAAATCCCATATCTATCACTCACCCCTCAAAAGCCCCATGTGTCAAAGTCACCCAATCATCACCTTTATAACAACCCATGTTTCAGGACTGTGTTTGATGATGTCAAAGTGTACCCAACAACTTGTGTTGAGTGTAGTGATATTAGGTCGAAGAATCACACTCACCACCATCACTATGAGAGTTGACTGTAACTACCAAATCATGGTTCCATGTGTCACTCTCACAGTGGGTATGTCTGATACACTTGTTCTCTAACAAGTACCTATGTGCTTGGTTTGATATCAATATATCATGACTAATGAGATTTTTTCATCAACCAAAACAAAATCTAGTCTTTAGTGTTATTGATGTCTATGGTTATTTCCACAATAACAACCGACTAGGGACTAAAAAATAATGTATACTCTTAACACCCGTATGATCTCATCATTTAGGTCATGAACCTAAAAGCATACGTCATTGAGTAAAACAATTCTCTAGACATCTATCATGTTACACTATCATATCAGAAACAGTTAAAAAATATAGATTGGAAATTTCCTTTATTATTATGCAAATCATTTACAAAGTGTCCCATTACAATCTCACATGACGTGCTCTATGGGCATACATACCAACAAGGACAAACAAACAAAGTTCTTCCCCACAATCCTGAATTTATTATTTTCTCGAGTATGAGAAAATATCTATGTTTGGGGTGGAAGGTTGGTGGTATGTATTCAAACTTCTATGCACACCTATCTATCTATAACTATGATCTTATAATCACATTCATCATGCATTGCATTTAGCTTAAATGTTTCAAATTTTCAAAAGCTTTCTGATCTTGTATAAGCAAAGACATAATCTAGCTGTCTTAGATCCAAATTCATGTTCACATCCATCATTTAACTCCCCTTATTTTATGAAACACCTCACAATAACAAACATCCAAAGAAACCAATGGCTCAGAATCATCCTATGGTGACACGGAACCCAAACAACATATCTTCTTAGAAAACATGGAAATTTGTTGAGAAACTAAGAGGGATCAACCATATCATTATTATAACTAACTAGTGAAACAAATTCATGGACTTGTCACTTTTTACCTTATCATGTCATTATTTGAGCATGGTGAGACTATAAGAACAACATAATTTACTAAATTGTAAATCAAGTTGCATGGTGATTTGACCCCTCTTCTACACTTCTTCTTCCATCTTATTACCTTGCATCCATAAAAAAGAAAATAATAAGCCATTAAAAGTGCCAAACTCCATGTTTGGGGTGGCACACCCCCTGCCTACTCTATTCACTTCTTCCATACCCCTCTCTATGTAATAATGGCATACCACAAAAATAAAATATGTCAATGCACAAAACAAAAAGAAAAAAATGTTCTAATATATTTATTTGCATAGATAAAAGTAATCCAGAGTCAAATAGAGGATAGATTTACATCTTCCTTCTACAACCCCCTTCTATTCAATTTTCTACCCAGACACACAATGAATGTCTCATTTTAATATCCTTTTGATGCACCTAACTATCCAATCATTTGCATATTTCTTTTTCTACGGGTCTATATGAGGGCTCATGAATTTTTTTATGTGCCTAGTATTGGGAATAGTAGTGACGAAGTGTTTCGAGAAGAAATGTCAGAAACAAAGACATGGATAAATGTTTTATGTGATAATTGGATGTTGGGCATCCTGGCCATATCATTTGGTAGGGAAATGAACATCATGTGCATGGTTTGAAGTATTAATTTGGAAACCAATTTAGATTTTGCATTACTCGAGGACGATCAATGTTTAAGTTCAGTGTTATTTGATAATAGAATATTCATCCTAGTATAGTTTCATTTACAACCTAGTTTTGCATTCATTTCCTTCTTTTCAGCTTGGAACTAGCTTGCATATAGGTTTTCTTAATTTTATGGTATTTTATATGGTTTTGATATAAATTCTTGGTTTTCATGAAGGATTAAGCTACATTGCATGGTAGTGGTGTAGGAGGTGTTGGTCTTCATAAGTTGTTGAAGCCATCAATTTGCATTGCACCTATGAAGCCATTAGTTTTTGTAGATTTGTCCTTTTATCGAATGATTGTTCATTTGGTTGATGCAACATCGATGTAGCCCTTCAACCTTACTCAAATAGACCCATCACCCCAGATAGAGGTACATCATTTTACCATTCGATCAGTTTACAATCAATGAAAGACTGTATTCCATTTACATCTTTTTGCCAAACCATTGAGTTTCAATACATTTGCCCAACCAACAGATTACATCATGTTATCCTTCCTTTAATCAATAATGAAAGGAAGCCCAACATTCCCCTTTAGATGTCCACCTCCTAGTGGAAATTATACATTCAACAATGCAGGGTATTTCTACAAATGTCTTCTAATGGAAGACCTTAATCACACCTACGAATGGCTTTCAAGAGCATGCCTTCAATGGTTGTTCTTCACCCATCAACTGAAGGAACTTATGTACTTGTCTTCTGATGGTATTGTTGCGACCCCTTCTGATGGTCTACCTTGTTGTTCCCATACCAAGGGTATTTTATGGGTCATGAGGATCGCTGGTCTACTGATGGAGTTATTGTAGATTGATGACCCATCATTTTCCCAATGTCCTTGCTTCCTGATTTATTTGTGGAGACATTTAGACTTCACTCAATGGCAAATGGGAGGGTTCCAAACCCTGCCCTACACCTATAAACATAATATCTAAACTTGTATAAAAGGGGATCTGCCATTGACACCACCAGAATGTTACTGCCTCCACTTGTCTTCGACCATTGACCTTCAACCATTTCCTTCAGTTGACAAACATCAACTAAAGGTGCTCCCACCTCCACTACCACCAAGGTACCAAGGTCTAACCTCAAATGAGGCTCATTCTATTGAACCTACATCCATTGGTTGATGAACCTAGGCTTTTGACGTGACTTTTAATGCACCAACAAATTCACTAGGGGTGAAATCCTAGAGTTTACCTAACTAACTACAATAATAACCACCAGTAAGTAGATCAATATTATTGTAGTATAGTTTAGGGTCGAACCCAATAGACAACATATTTAAGAAGTAATATGATTAGAGTAACCATGCAAGAACTAATATTTAACACAATATTGGATTGGTCGTTGATTAAACTATGGCTGAAAATAGTAAAGGATTAATTAAAGGGTTGAAAAATAAATTTATCAAAACATTGGGGTGGAATGGGTTTCGTCACAGCTACCAATCATTATTACCTCACTGCAACATATTGAGCATGAACACATGTATGTCAAGGCTAGGAATATCCCACATTTATAATTAGGATTAAAACCTAGACATATACCCCTCTAAGCTCTCTGTCACATTACCTATAGATCATACACGCATCTCCTAAAAAACATCTATGTAAAGTTCTCATCAAAGGTTTAATAAGAATCAATCAAAATCATAAATCTTATATTTAAAGTTATCTACACCTGAGATACAATAAAAATGTAAAAATACTTACCATATAAGCATATAAGCATAAAATAATTATTTCTAAAGATAAATGACCGACCTAAATGACAAGTCCAAAATGTAGCAGATATAGAGTAGTCAGACTCTTAAATTTATAACTAGACACTTAGGCCATCACAACTATTATACGAGGTCCTATGATGTAGATCAGGGTCAAACCATAGGGACAAGATTGGTAATTGTTATGGACGTAGAGCCTCAAACTCATATACACCAAACAGAAGGGGGTAGATTAAGATGTTGCTCCCTAAGGAATGATATTACTCCAAATAAAGTAATAAGAGAAAAGGAAAGGAAACAAAATAAGAGAATAAAAATAAACAAGAAATATGTAACCAAAGTATGGAGGGGAACTTGGATCAGGTTTCACCTATTAAGACCTCTCACCAACATTGTAATACTCACACCCCTTTTTATACCCTTAAGAAGATTATAAGCAATCATCACATATGTCTATTCCCTCTTCTCTTGAGCTTAGGATATATCTAGACTATAGGGTTGTTTTTCTCACGAGATGGCAAACAAATGGTCACAAAGCATACTATATGGCTGTTAGCTTTAGTAATCCAATATTATATGCAACTCCATATCATTTAGATAATACTAATACTACTCTTTTGAGGCATTAACAATTAGACATCTCAAGATGGTAGCTAATCATACAAGTGAAGCATTAAGAACAAGAGTATGGAGATAATATTTTCTAGGGGTATATATTTTTAGAAGTGTGCAAGTATATACATGTTGGGAGAGACTTAATGGCTACTCCCAAATCAAGCTAGATGTTTAGCCACACATGTTAACGGGCAGCATAACAACATTACAAAAGTATAGATACATCAAGAATTAGAAGATGGGGGCTACAACGCGAGGGGGATAATAGATATATCGAAGGAAGAAGGTGATACACCAATGTACTTCTTCATATCTAGATCTTGTATTGTCGTGGGAGATTTTAACGTCCCCGAATTATACCGTCTCGAGACATAGAAGGCCCGAGAGGACAAATCCAAAAATGTTGGCTAATTGTTTCAAAGAACGATGCGGAAGCATAATACACATACATGAACATTCAACCATAATATACACCATAAACATTTCTCAACATTCAACATTTATATATTACAAAGTAAGTTACGACAACACAATTTACAATTACATATAGAATGAAAATTCTACATTCTATGAACATGTATGCTAACTAGGATCTACACAATAGGTAAATATGTACAACTTGCTCGCTCACATCTTTTATCCCATGCTAGCTATGTACCTAAAACATACGTGAAATAGTGAATCAACACAATGTGTTGTGTACGTGGTAAAAGATATAATAGTATGATTGCATATATGGATATACTTGAAGAAAGAAGAAAGAAAAGAAAACCATTGTTTAAGGTGGAAAATTAGGTAAACACCTATTTTAAACATTTCATTAGATGTAGCTGTACTACAATTTTATAAGCACTTATCATACGTCTAGTATGGGAAAAATTATTTCGTCATACATCTAACATGGGAAATTCATCATACATCCATGCTAGGCAACATACATCCATATTGGGCCATGTGCACTAGTAGCTACAACTCATCAAAATGTCCTTTTATGTTTCATTAAGTTTTGGTGAAGCATATAGTATTAGTAGTTCAACCAACAAGGTATAAGCAAGTAGATTCACACAAGGTACACCATATCATAAGAAACCAAAGAAAACTAGTCTTATACTTAATAAAGACCACGTACCCGAGTTCAGGGATTCCTATTTATATTATGGACCATTTACATCTCTGGTCATCACCTGATTAATAATAATTAATCATCATTAATACAAGGTTCACCATTATTAATGGTATTTAGGTCCAATATATGGTTTAGGTCAAAACTAGGTGTTATTGATATGAAATATCTAGCATTTTTTATACGGATCAAAATGTCATTTTTATGGTCTGGTCCAAATTTCATATTTTTCTGATGATTGGTCTATTTTCTAGAATTAAAATAAGGTTAAAAAGTACTAATTCATGATTAATGAGAAAATTCTAGTATTATAGGATATTGTTCCATTCATAGTACAGAAGTGGGTTCCAATCCTCATTGGGGTTCTATGAGGGTTTTCTGAGAATTAATGTCATGCGGTACCTATTTATTTCAACTAATGAACTCTAAATCGTATACATTATAACCCATCATTAGTTGCTCTCCAAAAGCCTGATATAAGGGTCTAGTAATGTAGATGATATTTTTCTAAGTCTAGCTATATTTTTGGGGCGTTTATTGGCCAAGAGAGATATTTATTATGCATTTTCTAAGGATGAGGTCTATTTTTGGATATTTAAAGGATATTACCTTATTCCAAATTTCTAAGGCCGTTAGATCCTGGAGGGTGACTTTGGATCATGCCATGTGTCTCGGAACTTGGGAAGCCGCATGCACCCGATCATGTGAGGGATCTACAGGTAGGTAGATCTGGATGCCCGCCATCCTCTTCTTTAGTTCCTCTCTAGTCGTGAATCCCCAGACTCGGTCATGTGGAGCTCCATCGTCCCGCTCATGCGTGTGTTGCTGCCATACTAGGGGGGATGTTGGCGTGTCTTGCTCCTGCTTCATCCGGTCTTATTTCCGCTCAGGATCTCCATCGCCTTCACGATGGGTGCGAGGAGTGTGGCGACTATTCAAGTCGCTACTAGACTCGGTGGCCCTATCCTCTCTCTATCATTATCTACTTCTGTGTGATCATTCAATTGCTGCGAGTCACTATGGGTGAGTTCTCCAGTGAGGCATCATCTGGACCAGCATAGAACCTCCAAATCTCGTTCTTATTTCTCACCCACGCGAGCATGCCTAGGTATGATTCTCAGTCTGGGATGACCTACTCCCCAGTTTCCTGGTGGCTGGTGACTACAACACTAGATGAAAGCCTCTAGATCCAGTCCTGACATTGAAGTGTAGGGATAAGGAAGCTCCACAATGACGCGGTCATCACCATTGACTTGACTTTAAAATGAGAAAGGAGTGATCTTGCCGATCATCCCCTCCATAGGCAGGGCCTGAAACCACTAGAATAGAGGATCAAAGGATGTAATTTGTGTCTACTGATGAGTCCTGGAGTCACGATAAGGCCTATCACGCATCCTTGGTCATCCTTGAAAGATAGGGAGTTTAATCCATATCAGCAACTCCAAGCTTCACCAAAAAACAATGATAGGGTCATGGGGCCTCGTTTCTTCTCCCTTTCTCACATTTGAGGTCATGAGAAGCTCTACGAGGATTCTTAAAAGGCTCTTGAGATTTGGCTCCTACTTCCATATTTGACCGACAACCTGTTGTGGAGAGGAGTCAAATATGTGAAGGTGGATTTCACTTTCTGTAGATCCGACATCCTCGACTTATGGGTTGTTGAGAAGATCCTTCAATCGCAGAATGATTGGCTCAATAAAATGAAGATAGATCACTGTGATTCTAGCTTCCCAGCCATCCGACTCTTATCTCTAAGAACTCTACTATTTTTGGAGGCTAGGTGATGACTGACTCTCTGCTTAACCCTTCATCTAACCCCTACATGACATATAAAAGCATCTTAAGGTCTAAATCAATAAATCAATGACTAGATCATATTTCAAATATCAATATCTCTAGCTTTCTTAGTGCAAAAGATATGAAATTTCATTCGTTAGTTCCTCAACATCCAACCCAACATTCAGCCAAGTTTGACACCTAAAGTCCAATATTTGTTCATTAAACTTATTTCCTTAATAGCCTTATGAATAATTGTATAAATATTGCATATAATTAAAAGTCTATCAACACTTGTCATGATACTAACATACCTCAAGGCTCATCAACTGACCACTTGAATTCGTTGTGATTACTAAATGGAAATATTGGTCTTGTAAGTACCCAAATTGGTTAATAAAAAGATATTCATCACAATTGAACCCAATTAGGTGTGATGATCATCAATTGCATCCCTTGTTATGCTTTTGAGTGACAAGACTCCATAACTGAATAAGAAATTCCTAAATTTGGGGTCAGCTATGTATAGAAAATTTATGTCCCTCAAATACTATATTGGTTATAGAAACCTTAAAATTCAGGTCATAACAAAGATGGATACTCCTCTCAAAGAGGATGGCAAATATTCT
Source organism: Alisma plantago-aquatica (assembly GCA_963693085.1). Classification (NCBI taxonomy): domain Eukaryota; kingdom Viridiplantae; phylum Streptophyta; class Magnoliopsida; order Alismatales; family Alismataceae; genus Alisma; species Alisma plantago-aquatica. The sequence goes on along the minus strand of OY856410.1, from coordinate 1,502,227,703 downwards.
CTCTCATCCAACTTTTGCCTTTGGAGATCCAAGACCAATGGAGGTGAACAAGGATGGCTCTGAAGTTGGGTAGCACTTCCTCCTCTTGATGATATGATTCCCCCTTGTGTGGAGTTGGGGATGATTTAAATGTGCCACCCACTGACTTATGTTCAGGTGTAGCAGTCACTGTGAGCGTCCAAACCACTACCAGTGTTGCAGTCATGACATGCGTAGCGTTCGTGATAAGTGTTTTAGTTGCATTTGCACCTTGGTCAAAATTGGAGTTTCAATCTCCATCTAGTGCTGGTCGCGACACTGCTTTGGTCACGACAAGTTCTTCAACCTTCATAACTATCATGGTTGTGACTGTTGTTGCAGTCAAGATGGTAGTTTTTGTCAGAACTGTTGTTGTGACCTAATAGCATTGTTGTGGCTGCAAAAAATAATAGGGGACGAGACCATCATGCATCATTGTGTAGGGTCGCAACACTTAGAGTCTATGTGTCCCGAACAATACATCAATGGACCAATTACATCCCAGACAGTTGTCCGCGTGTAGTTGTTGCGGCCGCGATGGAGCTATATTGGTAGCAATATGCATGGATAAAGTAAAGGAATTAAGTCCAAATATTGTTCAAAGGTATTAAAATAGACAAAATAATTTATAAAAGGGATGTCCATATATGAATAAAATAGGTGTAAAAGGTTCACAAAATGAGATGTTATCAATAATAGTGGTCCATACAAAAATAGATGTAGATACAAGAGAAAATTTGGGTAGCAGGGCTACTCCCTACACCCTAGCGAGAACACTACTCACCCAAAGCATCACTAACAAGAACAACAATGGAAGAAAGGAACAAAGTTGTCATCATAGAAAATGAAAACATAGGCTTAGTATTCTAATTTTTGTGTTTGAGATATGGAATGATGATACTTGGTGCAACAACATATCTACCCTTGGACATTCGTTGGAAGTGGACTTCAACTGTCATTCTTCCTTCTTGAAATTTGAATCTAGTCACTGTCAAGAGAGAGCAGTAGTAGATGAAGGTTGTACTCATCAACTTATGGAAGTAGTTGCCTAGGGACATGTATCCTTTGATGTCAAATCTTGGTACCTTGGTGGTAGTGTAGGTGGACGTACCTTCAGTTAATGTTCATTAACCGATAGAAATAATCAAAGATCGAATGTGAGTGGAGGCAACAGTAGCCTAGAGTATCAAAATGGTAGATGTCTTTATTATAGGTGAGGGCCTTGCATTTATTGGCAAAGTGTAGGGTTTGGAACCCTCCCAACCTCCATGGAGTTAAGTCCTCAATCACCATGAAGGTGAAGAGACAATGGTGTACATACACAAAGGGTTTGTGTCATTCATTATCTCTATCGATAGGTGAGGTATCAAGATGACCATAGATTGTTGATTGTAGAACTTACTTTGGTTTTATAATGTAGGTCAACCATTAGAAGGTGGAGAGTGGGGAAGCTTAAGTTGACGGTGCATAATAGCCATAATTCCTTGGGAGAGGTACTTCCTTTAGAAGATGACAACCATAAGGCAAGTAGTGGAGAACCATCAGTTGTCGACCATCGAAAGACATGAGTAGAATCTCCATTAGAAGTCAAGAGCTTGAAAGTCATCAGAAGATTAACAATGTGTGACCATCAAAAGGCTCTAGCATAGAATAGCTATCACAAGGCAACCAATGGTAGGTGTGTTTGGTTTCCTTTGGTTGTCAATCGAAGGAAGGGTAGAATGAGTAAAATCATTGGATTGATAGAATGATGGAAACTAATAGTTTGGTTGTAGTGACTGCCACCAAAACAATAGCCAAATCATTATTAATTAAGCAGAATAACCATAAGAAACAGATTAACAACAATCACTAAAAATTAAAACCATTTTGTAAAGAGATCCATTTCCAGGAAAACTCTTTAAGGAAGAACCAAAACCTGATATTCATCATTGATCATATTATACATACACTATACCATCTCTTCTCAAGGATAACATATAACTGTTGCTTTCTCAATACATATACTTAATGCAACATCAAACCTCAAGGCATACAAGCTAAAATCTCAGATTGTTCATAAAAAAAACACGTACTAAATCCAAGGACCTAAGAGTACAAAAACGACACATAGGACTTATATTTGCAAGACACGATAGACGGTACACTCAGCTTGAGCTGTCACTTCTGTCCCTACTGATGTTGTTCTCCCTCTGTAGTATGATCTCAACCCCCCTCGTGCACGTCCACCTAAAAAAATGTGGATCCCACAGGGTGAGACAATTGTCCCAGCGAGAGATATAACTCTCCGCCAACAATGTTATTATCACAGTTAAGCAGTATAAAATTGAGCAGAGATTATTTTATATTAATAAACAAGGTTAATCACCATGGAAAACCAGATTAGATAATTTCTCATCTTTTAAAGCATTGTAACTGTCTAGGATAGAGCAGTAAATCATTTGTTCACTTTATAAGGAATATGAAAAACATTTGTATCATTTACCCATCATATTATATCAACATCTCAAGCTTATCCTATGATAATATTATCATGGTATGACAACCATGAATCATTCTCATTTCTATCTATCATCCTCATCCAATTTGTTAACCAAGCATTAAATTGTACCAATCATGTGTATATACTTCAGTATGTTCATCCAGGTATTGGACTATACCAATCCTGAGATTATAGAGTTCATCTAGGCATTGGACTATTCCAATCCTGAGATCATAGAGTTTAGCCACGAATTGGACTATACCAATCTTGAGATCACAGAGTTCAGCCAGACATTGGACTATACCAATCCTAAGATCATAAAGTTCATCCCGAAATTGGACTATACCAATCCTGAGATCATAGAGTTCATCCAGGCATTGGACTATACCAATCTTGAGATCATAGAGGTCAGCTAGGTATTGGACTATACCAATCCTGAGATCATAGAGTTCAGCCAGGCATTGGATTATTACAATCCTGAGATCATAGAGTTCAGTTAGGCATTGGACTATACCAATCCTGAGATCACAAAGTTTATCCAGGCATTGGACTATACCAATCTTCAGATCATAGAGTTCAGCCAGGCATTGGACTATACCAATCCTGAGATCATATTCCTCTTATCTCCTTTAAGCGTATTCAAAACATTATAGCCCTTATTTGTCTATAAGCATAAAGCATGTATGTTCTAGATTTCATTATTATTATTGTACCCATTTATTATTATTATGTTGCTAAGTTTCCATTTCCTAGTTCATTTTGAATTATCATTTCTTACAAGAAACTTTTATAAATATCTTGTTACCTTTCACTAGGAAACAACTATTCTCATGGCTCACATTACCCATTAAACATCTTGTTACCTTTCACTAGGCAACAACTAGCCATATGACTCACAATGCCCATTATACATCTTGTTACCTCTCACTAGGCAACAACTAATCACATGGCTCACAAGGCCCATAAAATGGTATTATATGAAACATCACAGCTCATACTTAGCTATGCTCATTATTTCATGCTATCAGCATGGTTTCGATATGGTTAAGGATTCTCCTTTATTAACCAATTGTAGTTTCAAATCACATCATTACCCTTCATTAGGTTTAAGGTTTCCCTCTTTAAGCTAACTAGGGTTTTCAAGTACATTCATCAAGAATCACAACCCTAATTCAGATTCCACATATATTAGGAGTATCAATGCATGCTCATTTCATGAGTATCACAAAAGTATGAGTTTCTCTCTCATCCTCACTAGGATGTTGATTACTTCATACTTCATTAAGTTTCCTATCCTTTCCTTCAAGGTACATTAGCCTACTTAACTAATATTCATTAAACTCCATACCTCTTAATGTATGTCTTGATATAAGACACTTCAAGTGTTACTCCATCAAGTACATTGCATCTAAGGTGCTTTCCTTCATATGGGTTTTGTGGTTCTTCCACCATATAGGTTATGAGGTGTGTTCTTGCTACCCATATCACTTTATAGGTTTATTTGTGCTTACCATATCACCTTAGAGGTGTATATGTTCTTACCATCTCGGGTTTGAGGTGTATGATTTCTTCCATATCACTTTAGAGGTGAATGTGTGCTTACCGTATCACCTTAGAGGTGTATGTGTGCTTCTCACCATATGGGGAAAAGAGGTGAGTGTGTGTGCTTCGCACCATATCGGGCAAAGAGGTGTATGTGTGCTTCACACCATATCGGGCAAAGAGGTGTGTGTGTGCTTCAAACCATATCGGGCAAAGAGGTGTGTGTGCTTCACACCATATCGGGCAAAGAGGAGTGTGTGTACTTCACACCATATCGGGAAAAGAGGTGTGTGTGTTCTTCACACCATATCGGTCAAATTGGTGTGTGTGTGCTTCACACCATGTCGGGCAAAGAGGAGTGTTTATGCTTCACACCATATCAGGAAAAAAGGGGTGTCTGTGCTTCACGCCATATCGGGCAAAGAGGTGTGTGTTTCAACCCGATATCACTTTACCTTTGATGACATCATCACCATCAACTTCTAGACCATTGTTCTTACTATTTTAAGTCATGGAAAACAGTCCCATGAAGCTTTTATAACTCAAAGTATCATCAATTATTCAAGAGAAATCGAAATTGCAAATAGATCTACAAGTATGACAAAATTTAAAGTGCATAATAATATAATCAGGTTCAAGTTATATAATCCGCCTCAAGAGAAACTTCAAAGATCCAATATCCAAATCTTCATTTTCCTAAGGTTGAATATGAACTTCACAAATCCTCTATATGAAAAGAATCAACATGGATAAGCATTTGGTGAAGAAGAATTGAAAGGAAGATCATAACCCTAGATTCATGCTTCAATCCAAGATTAAAGATGATCATGGCCTCACCTTAGGGTTGAATATTGAGGTCCTTCTTGAACCATTGCACCTTGCACGATACCGCACTACTCATGCATGATATGACATCACTTTTGGCCGATATCCTCTTCACTTGTGGCCAAAAACACTCCACTATGGCCGATATCACCTTGCTAGGTCGATATCAACTTGCTATAGATGATACCCAAGGACCTATGCACGATAACACTTCACTCTTGCACGATACAAGGACCCTATTCATGATATCTTAGAGAAAGAGTGTGGTGAGATTCAAAAAATTCCACTTATGGGTGAAAGGTAGAGTATATATACTTGAGGTTCATGAAAGAGTGTGTATATGAGGTGTCATCTTTTTAAGATACTAGGTGCCACATGTCCATGCATGGTTGACACCTGTCCTTGCATGCATTCATATTTATATTGACATTAAAAATACTTGAGGATAATCTAGAGATGATATTTCGGTCATTAGTTATCTTATTTGATAATATATCTCATCTTTATCTCATAATTTATGCAAACCGATGCAACTTTTACAAGTAGCATCTAATTCTACATGGATCACCTCCTTGAGGTGATTTGCCCATCATGGACAAATACAAGAGTCCAAAAACCTATATGGGATCCCCTCTATGGCTTCTTGGCCGATAGGCACTCCCATATGGACTCAATAACCCAATACAAGCTCAATTAGGGTTTCACATTCAACACTTTCTTAGTCTTTTCATCACCAAGCCTGTTATACTTAAATATGATTCAAACATGGTACCCCCTTGTTTCTATCTCCTCTAAATGATACATAGAGTAACTATGAACACTCTAGAGGTGGTAATTTTCATATCAACCCTACATTTTGGTTACATTACAATTTGTACCAATATTGGTGCACAAGGTATTAGCATTATTCAAACAAGTTCAAACTTAGATTTTAAGCTTTCCTCAAGCCACCACCTAGCATCATTCTCTTTATTATGATGCTAAAATACTTAGGCAATATTCAACTTGTGACAAATTGCAATATAACCCCTCATCTAGGGTAAATTGCATTTTGGTCCAAAATATGAGAACATTGCTCAAACATTATTCAAGCAGGACCAAATTTGAAACATAAGTTTGTTACCTGATAACACAACACTTTAGATGATTATATTAAAGTTCTAAGAAACTTATTTAGCCAAAACAATAGGGTTAACTCATAACTCCGGTCGGGGAAATTACAAATTATAAACCCCTAACAAGGATTTCGTCCCTAAAATCCCAGTAAAGGGAGACAAATATTATTCATTCATCATATTATCAAGTCTCCACATAATGTCTTAATGTCATGGAGATTCCATAGAACTTTTACCAGCACAAAGTTATTTCACATAGGGTTACCATATAATCTGTCATACTCAATTGTCCTTCGCAGACTAGAGTTACATTATGTCATTCATTTGAGACTACAAGTCTTATTATACTTTTGTTGTACCAGTCTAATCTGTCGGTTCAACACTAACTTTCTTATGACTTGTATCAACTATTTTGTTAGTTGTTTATTTATTTTTTTATCATAAGGAGAGACTACTTGTCAAAGAATAACTTATCTCAGAGGTATCTCTAGATGTTATGTATAAGTTGCCTCAACAGATCTGGATAGGGATATTTTAAGGAATTATTTTTAGCTTGATAAGCTTTTCCCAATATGATTCTACAATTGTTCCTTCAACTCATACATCCTTTCTGATCTCATTTTTATGTGGAGCATAAAACCCTAACATATGGTAACCATACTATAGTATGTAACTAAACTAATCTCAAAGTTGGCCCTTCTAGGTAACCAAGCATTATTCATCTTATTAGGAGTCATGTTCCCATTTTCTCATATCATTGAAAGTTCTTGGATACTAGGATTCTTTACCTTGGTATCCATTATATGTGCCAAAAACACATCACATCATCATCATTTCCATCCTCTGATATTATTACCAAAAACTAACATATAATAGGACCTTTCTTTAATCTTGGGACATTACTTAACACATATACTTTTTCTTGGAACTAAAATCCAAGACTAGCCGATACTTTTCAAAGTATCCATCAATAGAACACTTCTAACTCATGTACATCAAGTGTCATAAGACTCACTTGATTGCCATGTCCCTAAAAAGAAAGAACACAAAGAAACATATTCCTTTTTATCATCCTAACTTTCTTCAGGGTTGTTTATTAAAGAAAAGATTTTATCACCTACTTTGAGTATTACATGAACTTTCAATTGTTCATGTGTCATTCAATCTTATTTCCTCTTAGGTTCCTTGCCTTCAGCATAGGAATGATAGAGATAATTACATGTCACCACCTTTCCATATTATCATCATCATGATTACTAGATCTTGTTATTCAAATCCTTAGTTCATCACAGAACATTGTTACCTCTCATTAGGTAACTGTTACCTCTAGGTCATCAGACCAAGGTATGCATTTTACTAAACATCTTGTTTTGTTTATAAGTTGATCTATGATTAACTCAGATTCCTTCATATATCAATTAGGATGTGGTATAAATATCCGTGCCACATATGCTACTTCATTATGCTCATTAGATTGTCTCAAAATGAGTACTTGATCAGAGTAATAAAAAAGATAGCAATGTAAGAGTTCCATACTTACCTTGACTTCAATAGATGAATACATGGTTGGGGTATTCAAGAACTGAAATTAGGTAGTATGCATTTGTTTTATATTATGTTTCATCTCTTTAATTTTTACTACTTAGTTTCTCAAATTTTCTATGGGTGTTTCTTTTATATCTCTTCCTTTCATCAAGAAGATAGAAATTTCAAAACATATAAAAGAATATTGGACTGAATATAGGTTCTCTTCCTTCTTATCTCTTCCTCATGTCCTCATAGGACTAATTAAAGGAAGCTCAACAACAACTACCATCTTATATCAGATAGAATCAAGAGAAGACATATCAGAATGAAAAAGTTGTGTCTGACTGTCACCCCTCATAGATATCTACCACTTCAAGTTGACTCAAACATAGAGTCAAGATGTTTCATGTTGTTACTTTTGTCTTTTCACACTACTGGGCTGTAACTTTCATAAGGCCTTCCAAGCTTGCCTCAGTTGTTGGGTCATTTCCTCCCTTCTTTTTGAATAAAAGGGTTTAGTATGCTCAACATGTCCATATCTATGACATGTCTTGTCCTCGTACCCTAGTCTTATCGGTCTTATTACTGATGTAGAAGCTAAGTCAGGAGTTCTTATAGGTGGAAAGTTAGGACTTTTGCCTTTACTTAGTGACTATTGCCCTGATGACTAGGCATTTATTGCACTGGTGGCACCAAAACGTTGGCTTTTTAGAACAACTAGGCAAATGTCTCTAAAATTATAGAGACCTTTCCTAAATTCTCAGCTTATTTCCCCTCCTTGGGCATTGCCATCACAAAGTACTATCTGTCTATACTTATGGCAAAGTCTATTTTCTTGCCATATGTTAATCCTTCCCACATTTTCCACTATTCCAACATGAGTATGTCATTCAAGAACCCTTTCAGAACCCAAAGTTTCTACATTAAGGGCTAGCAACCTAGGTTGTATTGCTAGTATCCAGTCCACTATATTCATCATTGATGTCCTAACTTGTCCAACAAGAGCATAAAAAGTAGGATTCTCTATCCTGATTGGGTCAAGATGGGAATTCTTAGGCACTCATTCTTCTCTTGCCTGATATCTTGCACCTTCTCCTGGTGCAACAACATTGCTCTTAGCAACGTATTCCTCATGTTCTGTAGTCATTTTTAAACTTCACCCTTTCTTCTGCATAAGCAGAAGTCATTGTAGGATATACTGAAGGATACTAGAACAGACTCAACACCTTAGTCCTATGTCTCTATAGACTCAGTGAACCTAATGATACCAAACTTTTAGTGACCGCCACCAAAATGATAGTGTCACAGAACTGTTCTTACCCCAATCCCAATCCCACTGCCTAGACAATATAAAAAGGATTGAAGTGTCTGTCCCTGAGTGGCCCAATAGGATCAATCACATTGGCATATACAATAAGAAATAAATAACTCAAAAATTGTATAATTAAAGAACAAACTAACCCAATATGGATATATATCTGATTTATCTTTGTCATCAGAGTGTATGAGTGCGGAAGTGATCTTATTCAATATTCCATTTGTATTGCCTAAAATCAAGAAAATCAAGACAAAATCATGCAATTGCACAATATGCTATAAAAATCAAGCAAAGCGATTTATAACAAAATAGTATACTTGGAAGGACTTATATTCAAAAGAATAACAAGCAATTTGCAAAACTAACATTTATTCAAAAAAAATTTCAAGAAATTCAACTTTTATTATGAGTTCCCATTATGCTGTAATTCGAGAAGCATGCTTATATATTTTGTATGACTCTATTACCCCAACGCGATGGGGAATGTCACTAGGCTCCTTCTCACCATAGGAACATAGGAAGCCAATGTACAAGTCCCACCTCCAAATGAGGAGGTTGTTATACTCAATATCAACATTATCAACATTATCAATATCATCATCATTATTAATATACTAGTAGTCATAATGGGTACGCAATTTATGTTTTCATGTTTTTGAAAATATAGTATAGAAAAATAGAAGACTAATCATAGGGAACAATAGCTCATCCAAGTAAGTATCCAAGTATACAGTAAATAGATACATAAAAGTATCTTCAATACAATCAAGGAGGAGTTATATAATAGCGTACCTTTCACCAAAGATTTTAAGTATATAACAACAAGAGTAGATGATCAGGGTCTCAAGTAGTCCCTATATCAATCAAGATATGCATCGAGGGTCAAGATCATATTATACACCAATACAAAGTACACCAAATTAGGGTTTTCGAATCCTATTCATCCCTAAGGTAGATCATTCATTTATAGTCAACATTATATCAAGATTTCAATATTTACTCAAGTGTCAAGCATATTTGAGGATGGATGATTTACCTAGGTATTTTAGGAATATATTTGGTAACCCTAATTATTATCATCAATATTTGAGACATCATTCAAGTTTATAGATCATCATCATGATACTTAGTATCATTATAATTCCATATCAGGTTGATGGGTCAAAGTATATTAAGTGTTTTGCAAGATTAAGATCAATATCAACATTACTCATATTCATTATAATCAAGATTGAATTAAGTAAAAAGATCTAGATCACAAATGATTCATTTTCAAGAGGAGATGATTCAAATATATTAGATCTAGGTTACAAGATAACCATTAGAGTCCAAATCTAGGGTTTTTAACATTTAGTCAAGATTAACCACAAATAGAGTTATTTAGACTAATTACATAAGAAAGAGATCTAGATCTAAAAATATCAGTGAGAATAATTCGTAATTAGGACTTAGGAGTATTTTTAATGGATTCATTGGATTTTTCTGATCAAGATAGACTATTTATTTATCATTATTGGAGTTTGGATGCATTTTCTAAGATTTAAACAAGATCTGGGCATTTAATTGAATATTTTCTAGAGAGCGAGATAAAAACCTTATTTCATGAAAAATGAAGGTCATTGGATCTTGGTTAGCACTTGACCACCTTGATCGATTGTTGGCTTAGAGGGGTGCGGCTTCCAGGGCACGTGCACGGGAGAAGAGGGGGAAGAGAGTGGCGGTCTCGGCCCTTCACTCGTGGTCCACCCTGGACCTTGTCGCATCTAACAGCCTGAGTTGAAACCCATTCTTGTGCCTGAAGCTCACGTGCGAGTGTTGCTTCTCCGCTGAGCCGATGGGAAAGAGGTTGGAGTAGAAGGGACTTCTGAGCTATGCTCGAGGAACGAGGCCAACACATGGTTGGGGGGCATCCCCTTGAGCTTGCGGAGGAAGAGTATGAGAAACTACAGAAAAAGGATGGCTAGGTCTCGAAGCCCATGGCGGCGCAGGAAGTGGCGCCACAGTAGAGTAGGTGGCCGGAGAAAGGCCAAAACGAGAGAGGGAGCACGAGAGGGCAAAGTGAGGTTCCGTTCGTGTTCGTGGGAGTAAACTGAAATCGATGGCAGGGTTTAAATAGTGATTCGAGGATAGGTTTAGGGTTCGTTAAGGCCATAGGACCCATGGTTGTGGTCACAAGAGAAATCCCTCAGTTTCTCCTGAAACTAGCTGATTCAAAGGGGGAAAAAGGATGGTTGCATTCAAATTTGCGGGGGAAATCATCCTCGTTTGATTTGATTTTCAAAATAGAGTCCAGACGAGCCAAAAGCACGTGGATCTTTTGGTCACCCCTTCTCTGCTGATTGTGGGAGGTAGGGGATGACCTCCTGACCATAGGATCAGGGTCGTGATCCATGGCTGGCTAATCCAAGGGCCGAGGTCCCTCTCTTGCCTTTGACCGCGGATGGCTGGCCTGGAAAAGGTCAAAAAAGGCAAAAAAAAAAGGATTGTGTGCATAGAACTTCCAAAATTCATAGAAAATCGTAGGAATTTCCAAATGAAATTAATTTTGGATTGTAGCTTCACAAATATGTGGAGAATATCTAGAAAATTTTGAGAGCTAAAAGATGAAGTTTGATTGACCAATTTTCTTCTTTGGACAAAGTGATCAATTTATCAAATTTGAGGTGTTACAAAGCGTATCAAATTCACATTGGTAACCATATTTTGGATTTGAGTCTCAATAATAATTAAGAGTCCAAGAAAAATATATTGGGTTCTAAAGTGAATAAAAAGAGGGCAAATTTGGAATTACTTCATATTAATGCTAAAACTTCACTTTGTCACATCCTTCCCTCCTTAAAAAGGAATTTTGTCGCCAAAATTCAAAAAAAAATCTCAAAAATTGGGATTATTCAACCTAAGTAATTTCCTCAAATGCTGGGGTATATTCAAGTATAAAATCAAAATAATGTCCTCAAATTTCACGTAATCCAATAATCATAATTGGGATTTTATGTTTCATATCATAACTAACTTGGTATCAATATTATTTATCATCGAGCAATTGAGTATCAAGGTCAATGCGTCGCAAATATGGGAAGTATCCTATTGATCACAAACTTGGAGAGATCATATATTAGGTCAAACAAGTAGAGTCCTTGAATCAAGTGTACAAGGTGACTTTCAATCCTAAAATCTCAGGGTCCTAGCTTCTACATTGGCCTAGATGGTGTTATACACCCATGATTTGAGATTTCATATTTCAACATTTTGAGACAACATCATGCTTTCAATATCATTATTTCGAGATCAAAATCAATGGGAAGGCCCCACCCTAGTCCTAATGAAAGATAAACTCTAAGTCGTAAAATAAGAGAGTCAATATAGTCAGCATTTTAAAAATTTCAAGATTTGGGATTTTGAAGCCATTAGTCATATATCTCAATATCCAAATATTGTGATCATAGGATTTGTATTATTATTGAGATTTGATAATCATGAGTTACAATATTATATATCAGTATCAAGAGTTGAGATTTTAAGCATCAAAAGTTATAGGTCAAGAATTTTGAAGCTAGGGTTTAGATTCCTATTTAGACCTTATGGGAGATCAGTCATCTATAATCAATTTTGAGCAACAATATTCAAGCAATATTTGAGAAACATATCAAGATTTCATTATCATTGTATCCAAGGTTGATGAATGATCTACACCTAGGTCTATCTAGGAAGTCAACCATAAGCTACAGTCAATATTGTCGCATATCAACGTCATTATCAAATCAATATTCAAGATCGAGTATCAACCATGGTTTTAACCTATTAGGCTTAGGTCAACAAATCCAAAATAGGGTGAAAGGAGATACCTTTCCAAATTCTAAATAATCAACAATATGAAAATTTAGTCAAAATAGGGATGTGACCTAGGTTAGGGGAGTCATGAGTCAACTACTACCCTAATCTAGCACATTACTTACACTGGTCACGATCCACTGATCTTATTCAAATAGGGAGAGTATCAATGATTAAATCATATATATCAAGGTCATAAGATCAAAATTTAAGAAAATAGGTCTATAATGTCAAGATTTGCAATTCTTTCCTTTCATGATCAAGTTAGTGATATAATTTGGAAATTGAGGATTTGAATTTGACATTCAAGGAATTAAAGAATAATAGTGCAAAGTCTAGTCCCATAATCATCATATCTAAATCTAGATTGCAAAAGGCATAAATAGTCAATAGGAAAACTGCTTTTTGCATCATAGTCTTATATCATGATTTTATGAGTCTTAGACTTAGTCATTTGATAGCATGGTCAAGGTGTGTATAAAATAGGATACGAGTTTGCTTAACTGTATTTGAGGTTTAATCAAAAATAGGGCAACATGGATTTAATCAAATAGGGACCTCATCAACAATGAGGCGTAAGGTACAAGTCATCCTTGTTTCACCAAATCAAGATTTTCCTCAGCATAGGAAGCATGTAGTATAGTTTGGCTAAATTGAGTTTACATGATATTAAGGGTCATACAAGAGTATTCAAGTTTCATTATTCCAAATTGAGTATTCAAATTAAGGTCAGATCGTAGTATCAACTTTCAAAATTTAGTGATATTCATTTTTCCCATGCATAAGCTACCCATAATCGAGACATCATGTGGCAAAAGGTAATGAGAAGGACCACATGATGGGATGAGAAGACTACCTAATCTTCATCTATATGGGTGGATTGGGTAGTCCTTAAATAAGAGATGAGATGCTAGAAGACTCTCTAGGGATTCACACGAGAACCTTTAGGTCCAGTTTTGGATCAATTAAGGCCAGGTAGAGTGGGGGATCTCATCCACCGTGAAGAAGGATAGGAGAAATTATGTCAGGACCCCGAACCTAGACACCTCAATTTTCACCGTTATGGACTTTAGGGTTTCTTGGGTGTAAGAGATTTGAGAAATTATTTACTTAAAGTGTATGGGAGTGTGAAAGATCTGATACCAACTGTCACGGAACTGTTCTTACCCCAATCCCAATCCCACTTCCTAGATAGTAGAAAAAGGATTGAAGTGCCCGTCCCTGAGTGGCCAAATAGGATCAATCACACTGCCATATACAATAAGAAATAAATAACTAAAAAATTGGATAATTAAAGAACAAACTAACACAATATGGAGATATATCTGATTTATCTTTGTCATCAGAGTGTACGAGTGCGAAAGCGATCTTATTCAATAATCCATTTGTATTTCCTATAATCAAGAAAATCAAGACACAATCATGCAATTGCACGGTACTCTATAAAAATCAAGCAAAGCGATTTATAAAAAAATAGTATACTTGGAAGGACTTATATTCAAAAGAATAACAAGCAATTTGCAAAACGATCATTTATTCGACAAGTTTTTCAAGAAATTCAACTTTTATTACGAGTTCCCATTATGATGTAATTCGAGAAGCATGCTTTTATATTTTGTATGACTCTATTACCCCAACATGATGGGGAAGGTCACTAGGATCCTTCTCAACATAGGAACATAGGAAGACAATGTACAAGTCCCACCTCCAAATGAGGGGGTTGTTGTACTCAATATCAACATTATCAACATTATCAATATCATCATCATTATCAATATACTGGCAGTCATAATGGGCATGCAATTTATGTGTTCATATTTTTGAAAATATAGTATAGAAAAATAGAAGACTAATCATAGGGAACAATAGCTCATCCAAGTAAATAGCCAAGTATATAGTCAAGAGATACATAAAAGTATCTTCAATACAATCAAGGAGGAGTTATATAATAGCGTACCTTTCACCGAAGATTTTGAGTATATAACAACAAGAGTAAAAGATCAGGGTCTCAAGTAGTCCTTAGATCAATCAAGATATGGATCGAGGGTCAAGATCATATTATACACCAATACCAAGTACACCAGATTAGGGTTTTCCAATCCTATTCATCCCTAAGTTAGATCATTCATTTATAGTCAACATTATATCAAATTTTCAATATTTACTCAAGTGTCAAGCATATTCGAGGATGGATGATCTACCTAGCTTTTTAGGAATATATTTACTAACCCTAATTATTATCATCAATATTTGAGTCATCATTCAAGCTTATAGATCATCATCATGATACTTAGCATCATTAGAATTCTAGATCAGGTTGATGGGTCAAAGTATATCAAGTGTTTAGCAAGGTTAAGATCAATATCAAGATTACTCATATTCATTATAATCAAGATTGAATCCAGTAAAAAGATCTAGATCACAAATCATTCATTTTCAATAGTAGATGATTCAAATATATTAGATCTAGGTTACAAAATAATCATCAGAGTCCAAATCTAGGGTTTTTAGCATTTAGTGAAGATTAACCACAAATAGAGTTATTTAGACTAATTACGTAAGCAAGTGATATATATTTAAATATATTAGTGAGCATCATTCGGAATTAGGATTTAGGAATATTTTTATTGGATTCACTGGATTTTTCTGATCAAGATAGACTATTTATTCATCATTTTTAGAGTTTGGATGCATTTTCTTCGATTTAAACAAAAATTGGGAATTTAATTGAATATTTTCCAGAGAGCGAGATAAAAACCTTATTTCCTGAAAAATGAAGTTCGTTGGATCTTGGTCAGTGCTTGACCACCTTGATCGATTGGCGGATTAGAGGGGTTCCGCTTCCAGGGCATGTGCACTGGAGAAGAGGGGGAGGGGAGTGGCAATCTGGGCCCTTAACTCGTGGTCCACCCTGGACCTTGTCGCATCTGAGGACCTGAGTTGAAACCCATTCTTGTGCCTGAAGCTCACGTGCTAGCACTGCTTCTCTGCTAAGCCGACGGGAAAGAGGTTGGAGCAGAAGGGACTTCTAAGATATGCTCGAGGAACGAGGCCAACACATGGCTGGGGAGCATCCCCTTGAGCTGGCAGAGGCAGAGGATGAGAAAGTGCAGCAAAGGGATGGCTAGGGCTCGAAGCCCATGGCGGCGGAGGCAATGGCGCCACAGCAGAGAAGGTGGCCGGAGAAAGGCTAAAACAAGAGAGGGAGCACAAGAGGGAAAAGTGAGGTGTCGTTCGTGTTCATGGGAGAAAACTGAAACCGATGGCAGGGTTTAAATAGTGATTTGAGGCTTGGTTTAGGGTTCTCGAAGGCCATAGGACCCATGGCTGTGGCCACAAGAGCAAGCTCCCAGTTGCTCTTGAAACTAGCTGATTCAAAGGGGCAAAAAGGATGGTTGCATTCAGATTTGCGGGGAAAATCATCCTCGTTTGATTTGATTTTCAAAATAGAGTCCAGACGAGCCAAAATCAGTTGGATCTTTCGGTCGCCTCCTTCTCCACTGATTGCAGGAGGTAGGGGATGACATCCTGACCATAGGATCAAGTCCGTGATCTGTGGCTAGCTGATCCAAGGGCCGAGGTCCCTCTCTTGCCGTAGGCCGCGGATTGCTGGCCTGGAAAAGGTCAGAAAAAGCAAATAAAAAAAGGATTTTGTGCATAGAACTTCCAAAATTCATAGAAAATTGTAGGAATGTCCAAATGACATGAATTTTGGACCATAGCTTCAAAAATATGTGCAGAATATCTAGAAAAATTTTGAGAGCTAAAAGATGAAGTTTTATTGACCAATTTTCTTCTTTGGACAAAGTGATCAATATATCAAATTTGAGGTGTTACAAAGCATATCAAATTCACATTGGTCACCATATTTTGGATTTGAGTCTCAATAATGATTAAGAGTACAAGAAAAATATATTGGGTTCTAAAGTGAACATAAAGTGGGAAAATTGGAATTACCTCATATTAATGCTAAAATTTCACTTTGTCACAAACAGACAAATCATTATTAATTAAGCAGAATAAGCATAAGCAGCGGATTAACAACAATCACTAAAAATTAAAACATTTTGCAAAGAGATCAATTTCCAGGAAAATGCTTTAAGGAAGAACCAAAACCTGATATTCATCATTGATCATATTTTACATACATTGTACCATCTCTTCTCGAGGATAACATACAACTATTGCTTTCTAAAAACATATACTTAAAGCAACATCAAACCTCGAGGCACACAAGCCAAAATCTCAGATTGTTCATAAAACAAACAAGTACTGAATCCAAGGACCTGAGAGTACAGAGATGACACATAGGTTTTCTATCTACAAGATACGATAGATAGTACACTCAACCTGAGTTGTCATTTTTGTCCCTACTATTGTTGTTCTCCCTCTATAGTATGATCTCAACCCCAAGTTGTGCACATCCACCCAAAAACAAAATGTGGATCCCACGGGGTGAGACAATTGTCCCAACGAGAGATATAAAACTGAGTAAAGAATCTTTTATATTAATAAGCAAGATTAATCACTATGGATAAGAAGATTAGATCATTTCTCATATTTTAAAGCATTGTAATTGTCTAGGATAGAGCAGTAAATCATCTGTTCACTTTATAAGGAATATGAAAAACATGTGTATCACTTACCTATCATATTATATAAAAATATCAAACTTATTGTTACGACCCACATCAAAGTTAATTAATATGTACCATGATTATAGCATCCTTATGTTAATTTAGTTAAGTTAAGTGCTCATAGTTGCAATCAGTGTTTTGACCAACTGTGACAAGCTAATTAGCATGTTTTCATGCCTTGGGGTTGTAGAGGACCTCATGCTTACAAATTTTCTAAAGGAATCATTTCAATCTGACAATCGAGGAAAAAGATATAATGGTTTCAAGTTTTGGGGTTGAATTTGCAAAATTTCCAATTTTAGCCTTTTATTTCCCTTTTCTCGCTTATCCTTTCACCTGCACCCAATAGAATAGGGAAAGGTGGTTCCCAAACCAGGCAATGCCCGATCACAGCAGAGGGGAAAATAGGTGTGATTGAGAGCGATTATCGAGCTCTTCACCTCCGACCACCTAGGGCGTCGTCCTCCTCTCTTCTCCTTCCTCCTTTTCCTCACCTAGCTCGTACCCTACCTGCAGCCAACCTGCAGCAAGGAGCTGCGGCCACACAGTAGCTGGGAGGCTGGCCAGGAGCCGCCTTGGGCATGACCAACACCAAGCAACGGCCGCCTCAACTCCGCCCAATAGCTCAAGGCAGGAAACTGCAGTACCCCGCCTCCATCTACGCCCAACCACCTTGGGCAGCACCCCTACCTGCTAGAGAAGCATTAGTTGTGTGAAGCAGCGGCCAAGGCTACTAGCGTACGAGCAACACCATGAAAATTGTTCCAGTGAATCCGACCTTGATGGTAGATCTCAATTCTGCAGCCCCAAGCCTCGAGCAGCTCCTAGCGGAGCTCTTCTCCAAGATGATCGTTCGTGTGTTCAACTATTGTAAACAACATGTTCAATTTGGGAAAATCCAAGGTAGAAGACAACCAAAATTTGCCCGGAAAGTGGTCTCTAGACGCAATTCCAGACGATTTCAGACATCCCGAACCTCTGTGAGTAGGATTTCACTCACTATCTAAGATTTAACTCTACAAATAGGAAATTTTTGGTAAACTGTGTGTTTTCGCTGATAACAACATTTATCAGGCGTTGGGAAGTATTTGGCGTCGCCTAGCTTCTTTTTTCATAAATTGATTCTTTAAGCTTTTATATGATCTAGTTTAGCATCTGATCAGTGTGGATTGGACCAGTGAATTTATATGGTTCATCAGTTGCTAAATTGCTAAGTGTGAATGTTGAAGTTAGTAATACATGATCGATAATGGTATGGTTTGGGTATAAATCTAGGAAATACAATTTTTTGTAAATTATCAGATGCACAATTTCAAAGAAGGTACAATAACATAAAAAAATGCAATAAAACCCTAGTTGCATGCTTCATCTTATGTTAATGTGTATGAATTAACATTTACATGAATTGGCACATTTCTCTGATATATTAGTAAAAATTCTCAAGTATTGTTAGTAATTCATGTTATGATAGGTAAGTAACTCTTAATTGAGTTATGTGATGCACAAACTAGGATTAGGGTTAATGTGCACGTTCTTTGAGAAATTTTAGATAATTGATGGAAGGAAGGTTGAGAAGGGGTTGTTCCCTATGGACATTGAGAGGCCTGTGTTAGGAATAAAACTACTTGGAGGAGCTGTTAGAAAGAACAAAAGGTTTATTGAGGAGTTGGCCATGAGAAGGGCTACTAAAGTTGTTGACTTGATGTATCTACTTCCTCAGTTGCATGACCCACAAAGTGAGCTTCTTTTGTTATGGTCTTGCATGGGTATGTCTAAGCTTATGTTCGGCTTACGGACATGCCAACCCACACATGTACATCGGGCTGGAACCTTTTTTGACAAAGGGTTGCGTGGATCTATTCAGGATATTGTAGTATATGGAGGTCCTTTCTTTGGGGATCTTCAATGGCATGTGGCATCCTTACCTATTAGACTCGGTGGTTTGGGCCTACATTCAGTAATGGAGGCTTCTTTATATGCGTTTGTGGCCTCTAGAGCCCAATCTTGGGTGCTCCAAGACCATATTTTGCGAGATAGAAGGATACATGGTATGGACTCTGATTTTAACTATGCTTTAGATTGTCTACGTGTTACAATTCCATCTTTCGATCTTAATTGTTTTGCTAATAAGGACACTGTCCCCCCTAAAGCCCAAAATTCTTTGGCGAGTTCCCTTTTTAGCAAAATCGTTAAGGGCATGGATGTT
The DNA here is from genome assembly GCA_963693085.1 of Alisma plantago-aquatica. Classification (NCBI taxonomy): domain Eukaryota; kingdom Viridiplantae; phylum Streptophyta; class Magnoliopsida; order Alismatales; family Alismataceae; genus Alisma; species Alisma plantago-aquatica. Next base: position 1,502,208,202 of record OY856410.1, on the reverse strand, counting down.
GAATTTGATATGACCGTAAGACAAAAAGCAATCTTCCAGTGCTTACAGGTTGAACATACCCATGACTTTCTTCTTGCTATACATATTGATGGCCTTGGACTACATATGTCTCTAGTGGAGTATCATACTTTTCTCAGATATCATCTTATGATTCCAATTTTTCCTATTGATGAGGTATGCCCAGTGTGCCATAAATATTGGTTAGACACTTTTGGGGAGCATGCAGTTCATTGTAGGGAGCTCCCAGGCTTCAAGTATTGACATGATCTTGTAAGAGACGTTCTTTATGATGTTCTTAGACATGCGGGAGTTGCAGCTAAGAAGGAAGCTCCTGTGAACTTTTTGATAGATCCTTAGGAGGGCAGGTCGACACTTAGGCAAGCAGACATTCTTATTTTTGGCTGGGTTGGAGGAAAACATGCATGTGTAGATCTAACAGGAGTTTCCCCATTGGTTGGTATGAAGGGTGGCAACTTTACTGTGGGACATGCTTCCCGTAAAGCTGTTTCTGCTAAATTGGCCAAACATGAGAAGGCATGTATCGACAAACAACATGTTTTTATCCCGTTTGGTTTTGACACTTTTGGGTTCCTAGCACCTGAGGCTGTGCAGCTTCTTAAGAGAGTTCAAAAAGTTATGCATAGTAATGTAATGACTCCCAGATCTATGGATGTGGTGTTTCGGAGGATTGCCTTTTGTCATTCAAAAAGGGGTGGTGGCGTAGCTTGTTGCCCTCCTCCCTTCTATTTCCTTGTAATCTTGTAGTTTTCATTTGAATTCCTATCGTTGTTATTATTCATTTATTGTATGCACATCATTCAATAATTGATAAATGTTACAAATGATTTCTCATATGTGAAGTGATTATTCTTATCAGTGCAATAAGATGTTCAATTGCATGAAATCAGTATGTATGTGCCAAAATGATATGAGTTTGGGTTATTAAAGAATTTTAAATCTGCCTGCATGCATGATATATGGATTACTCAGTATTTACAATGGTTTTGAGTATACTTCTCTGTCAGTCCTAGAAAGATATCATATTGTGATTTGAACTATAATCAAATAGACTCGGTACCATAGAGATACCAAAGTCAAGTATAAATGAGAAAGAGATACCATATAGTAAGAGAGAGATACAATGTAGTAAGAGGTTTCTAGATTTAATAAAATATTAGAATAAGGGCCCTGGGTGCATCCAATAAGGTCAGAGACTTGTGTCGAACACAAACCAAACGTCTTGGTTGCACGAGGGTACAATTTGTAGTGTCCAACACTAACCAGACGTCCTGGTGGCACTAGAGAGTAGTTTATAGTGTCCAACACTAACCAGATGTCCTGGTGGCACTGGAGTACAGAAAAGCGTGTCCAACACTAACCAGACGTCCTGGTGGCACGACTTGACTCTCTGTCTATGTACTCAGCTAGAGGAGGAGTCCAGTTTACGACACCATAGGATGTTGAGGCCAGAGAGCCTAAGTTCCTACAACAGACCAGGACATCAGTCAGACTTAGCTATCTCGGGGTGTCGGCTATGTCTTGTACGGTGGGATCATAGTTTGCTGCGAGTCTTCATATGTAGAGTACACTGCATATGATCAGGGCATAAGATAAAGTATATTCATATAGGTTCATAGACTTTCTTATAAGTTTATGAGTTTAGAAAGATGGAGTTTAGATTCGTATCAGTTGTTTTTTAAATAGAATGTTGTTATCCCCTATTATTTAATTGTATCAATAGCTTTGTAATAGTTGTTACTTGATGAAATGTTGATATTTACTGTTATTTAAACTAAATTGTGTAGATTTTATCAGTAAGGTATTTCTTATATTTATTCCAATTAATAAAAATGAAATGAGTTATCTGCGATGGTTGGGTGAAATTCTATTCACTGAGCCAGTAGCTCACCAACCTACTGAAACATTTTTTAGGTAAATGTCAGCACGAGGAGGCTGAAGGATCATATCACCTGAGTAGATAGAAGGTAGTTAGTAGTTAGTTGGAGGTCTCTTAGTCCTTTCCCCTCAGTCCTTGGGCATGTGGAAGGTTAGAGAGAGAATGTGGTGAAATATGTAATTAGTTTTCAATTATCTATTATGTTTTATAGTCTGCTTTCGCCTGTTGGTTTCCTCCTAGAACATTTGTGTTACCTTTAAAACCTTGCTGCACTGGCTTCTTGAGATTGGCTATTTCAGCTGCCATTTGCACCATCGACATCTCTATTGTCCTCATCTGAGCCCCATGGCTCTACAATGTCTATCCAAACCGATTCATAAATTCCCCCTGTTGCTTGATCTGCTGACCAAAAGTGTTCATAAGTTCTTGGTTCTACTTTATCATCTCATTGATCAATTCTGTGCTCTTATCCTCCGCCACCGGCTGGGGTTTTGCATCGGGGTATTGCAAAAAGTTATTCAGATCCTTCCAGGAGAATTTCTTGTCATTCCTCCATGAGTAATCGTTATTTCTGTAACCCTGTTGTTGCCGCATGAATTTGACTTGAGCTTCATCCTCGGATTCAGTATCTTCTTTTGCAAGCAGTTTCTTTACTAGAAGGTCCATCTTCTCATTTAGCTCTTTGATTACCTTTGACTCCCCCGCAACTCGAACGTTCTCTACGACGTCCCTGTCGCCCCAGGATTGCTTCTTGGCCATTTTTTCAGAATTTCCCAATACCTCGTGTCCGTGTTGTCCAAAAAGAATCCAGAGCCCGCGGAATCTAGGTTACTTCTATCATGCTTGGAAACGGAAAAATAGAAGATTTTGACCTGTGTCTCCTTATCGAGTCTGTGATGCGAGCACCTCCTAAGCATGATCTGAAACCTTTCCCAGGTCTTAGAGTAGGTCTCTCCTGCCTTCTGGGTGAAATTGTAGATTTTCCTGATCATGTCATTGGTCTTCTTGGGCAGGAAGAACCTTTCAAAGAATACCTCCACCATGTGGTTCCATGATTCCACATATTCATCGTCCAGATTGTGCAACCATTCTTGTGTGTTTACTGCCAGAGAACTCGGGAATAACTTTACGTAAAGTGTCTCTTGTGGAAATCTGTCGATTTTAATCATGTCACAATTCTCCACAAATTGTCTTATATGAGTGATTGGGTCTTCATTCTTTAGCCCAGGGATTGCATTTGACTTGACCAAATTAATTAGTGCAGGATCAATCTTGTACGTCAGAATGTTGATCGCCTGCTTCTTGATTGTCCCCTTTGAAGCATATGACGAAGACACCTTTATCTTCTCCCATATCGTATGTTCCTCTACCATTTCTTCTTGTTCGGATTTGAAATCAATTTCTTCTTGTTGGTCTTGCTCGTAGTCTTCCTCGTCTTCCAGTTCCGGCAGTGGAACCTCTGGTGGTTGTTGCGTGTAGTCAATGCTACATGTCCTCACCATGCGCAGTACCTGCCAAATTACAATTTCAGTTCAGTATCGTGCTAGATGATTACAAAATTGGAAAGATAGACTATGAATTTTAGAAATGATTTTGAATTAATAAAAATAAAAAATGGCCTAGAATGGCTGCTTGAAACACTCGTAGTGCCAATAATTTCCGTGTCCCCGACAACGGCGCCAAAAACATGACACACTTTTTTACGTGCGTCGAACGCAAGTTTACGCGTCAATGTAGTAAAGGCCTTTGTGAGGCCCGAGTCGAACCCAGGGACACTGATTCATCAGAGACTACTACTAACTACTCGCAATCAGCAAGACCAGTTAAAATGGTTTGAGAGTTGTTGTAAAATTAAAAGAAAATGAAAACAAAATAAAATAATCGATTAAAGTTTAATTCAATCAATTCAAGTGGAGATCTTTAGGATTGATGTTTCACCACGGGTTATCATTGCATGAATTTCTATATAGTTACTAAGATTCATCTCTCTATCCGGGTAGTGGCCTGTAATCAGAATTGCCCACTGTCGTGGTACAATTCACTACCTATGTCTAGGTCGGTTCCACCGTCGTAGTAACCTATACCCTAAACTAGGTGCATTAGAAACAACCTCTGGGTTACCACCATTAACCTTACATAACCTTGTTCAAGGGATTTGTCAATTAATGTGAATTTCGTCTCTTTTCAATCGTTAATTCTTCTTTCAAAGTAATTAAGGGCATTAGATTATTATTATGGTGATCAATCATAACAATATAATTGAGAAAATGAAATCATACCACGGATTTAAGAGATTAATGATGAATTACTATGATAAAAATGTCATACAATGCTTCCCCGGGCTACTCCCGGTCCTAAAGACAAAGGGGATTAGCCCTGCATGTTCATCTCAGAGAAAAACATGGTAGAGGAAAGGGGAAACATGGAGAAAAACGTGATTAAGTAGTGAAACCCCTGAACGGAGAAGATCCAAGCGTTCCTTGGCGTAGAATGTGCGATCTCCGGCCTTTCGGCGGTGGAAAACGTCTTCTTCGGAGTCTGAAACGGCTGGGGCATGCTTCTGGGCTCCGTTCTTCTCTCCGCCCTTCTCGGGACGTGTGCAGCGGCTAATGATGTGATAGATTGCTCTTGGCTGCCGTCATAAGGTATAATCACTAAGTTAGGTTGCAAAAATATCGTAGCCGTCGGATTTAGATCGATATGAAGCAAACTTGTATCTGACGGTGTCGATACCATCTACGCAGGTCGAGGGTATTGACCCTGCATGGTATCGGCTGGTCTTCTTTTCTTTTCTTTGTCGCGACTAATGCTCACTCGATACCATCGACGAGGGTCGATGGTATCGACATCCTAAGGCATCGGTTTTTGTCCTTTTCTGTCATTGTAGCTCCACTTGTCGATAGTATCGAATTCTGGGTCGATAGTAATGACTATCTTCTCGCCAGCAACCTGATGGTATATCGATACCATCGACTCTCCTGTCGATAGTATTGACTTTGCAATGCTCCTTGCGGCTGGCAACCTGTGGTTTCGTCGATGGTATCGACCACTGTCGATGGTATCGACAGTAACATATATTCATTTTTCCTGAAATTGTAACACAAAACCACATAAGCCGAAATAAAACATATTATTGTAATCATTTATACACAAAATACCAAAATAAAGGAGATTTATCATAGAGAAGGATCATTGACCAAAGTAGATGAATTATGCAATATTAACCACCAAAATGACCAATAAATGCATAAAACACAAGTAAAAAATGTCTATAAATATGACTCAAAATCATCACATCAATCCATAACCGACGTCAATTTCCCTAATGAGGCCAGACACCACGGCCATGCTGGCTAGTACGACCGTGGCAGCGGGCCAGACAACACGACCATGTTGGCCAGCACAACCGTGGATACGGGTGAGATGGCGTCAATTATCACTAATAAACTGACAATGATAGTGCCCCAGATGGCACCCTTTTTGTGGCGCGAAGGTTTATGGTGTCAGTTTCAAAGATAATAATTGACGCCTATACCCCCCTGTTGGCGCGTTTTCGGTGGCACACGAAGGGTTGTGGCATCAGTTTGAGAACCGATGCCTAACGGTTGGCCTTTTAGCGGTGCTCACATAGGTGTCACATTAAAATCGACACTAAAGGTCTTAAATAACCGACACTAAAGGGTGGTTATGTACTAGTGCATGTATGCTATGTTGTACACACGCCTCGATGTCTCATATGCCCTCAGCATGATGAGCAGGTACCATTCAGATCCCGGGGATGCTCACTGGACAATTGTAAAGAATATCCTCAAGAATATCCTCAAGTACTTCCTCTTTATATCTGCAGAAAAAGACATAAAAAATCATAAAAGAATAAATCAACCTCAAGACCGCATGGACTCAAACGGTCCCAAGACCGCATGAAGCCAAATGGTCCCGAGACCGCATGAAGCCAAACGGTCCCGAGACCGCATGAAGCCAAACGGTCCCGAGACCACATGGAGTCAATCGGTCCCAAAACCGCATGAAGCCAAACGGTCCCGAGACCGCATGGAGTCAAACGGTCCAGAGGCCGCATGGAGTCAATCGATCCCAAGACCGCATGGAGTCACACGGTCTCAAGACCGCATGAAGCCAACCGGTCCCGAGACCGCATGAAGCCAAACGGTCCCGAGACCGCATGGAGTCAAACGGTCCCGAGACCGCATGGAGTCAAACGGCCCCAAGACTGCATGAAGTCAAACGGTCCCGAGACCGCATGGAGTCAATCGATCCCGAGACCGCATGCAGTCACACGGTCCCGAGACCGCATGGAGTCAATCGATCCCGAGACCGCATGAAGCCAACCGGTCCTGAGACCGCATGAAGCCAAATGGTCTTGACGTCCAAACGGTCTTGAGGCCCAAACGGCCTTGAGGTCCAAACGGTCTCAAGATCCAAACGGTCTTGACGTCCAAACGGTCTTGAGGTCCAAACGGTCTTGAGGTCCAAACGGTCTCAAAGTCCAAACGGTCTTGAGGTCCAAACGGTCCTGAGGTCCAAACGATCTCCAAACCGTTTGGACTTCACTTAAGGCCTATAAATAAGACCCCAAGGGTCCATCACGAGATATCAAGTGTCCAGACGTCCAAAGGATACCTCAATCACTCCAGAGCAAATCCGACTTCCATCCTCCTCCCAGGGGCTGCCGGTCTGAGACCCATACTCCATCTCAAAGTTGCTTTCTCTCTCTCTGCCAAAGAAGGTGGGAAGAGGGAGATCTCATCATCAAGCAACCTGTGAAGTTGGTGGATTGTTTCTCTCTCTCCAAGGGGTTGACCTTCCTCTCTCCTTTGTGGTGATGACTCTCTCTCTCTCTTCTTGCCTCCTTCTTTGTCCTAGTCATGAGCGAGTAGTCTCTCTCACTAGGGTGCGGGGAGTAGCCCCGCTAGCCATGTTTTCATATCGTGCAAATGTAATCCATAAGTTGTAATATAGAGTTCATATATTTTCAGTTCAACATCAAACGTTTAATAAATGCTTGTTGCTTGATCACCAACTTGTGTTATCCTTTATCTTTTAGTATGAATTGTCTATGTTTGTGCTATTAGATCTAAAACTCATTTGCATGTTGGTTTTAGGTGCATGTATCCACCGTGCATCTGTTTCGGTATCTAGGAGTGCCTTCCTAGAAGTGGAGTATACTCACTCCCATCGTTGTACTTTCATGCTATGAAATGGAATCAGTTGACGTATGAAAGTAAAACCTTGATGGGTCGAGGAACAGACTTTGCGGAGGGAATGTTGTGAAGTAAGTGACCATACCTACACGGATGGCTGGCATTACAACATTCCCACAGTCCTCGTAGTTAGTCATCTGAAAGGAAGCTAAGTCTACAAAGATACTAACTGATCTAACTCTTATTGTAGGTTATGCTTTTATGTTGCATGTGTTGATCCATGTGTAGTGGTGGTGAACATCGATCACACTCTAGTGATTCATTAATCATTGTTAACAACCTAAGTTTATTTTCTTGCCTTTACTTTACTTGCATTTAGCTTAAAAACAACCAAATCAACCTTTTGATCTAAATACCAACTACCAAAGAGATTAAGTGAAATTATTACGTTTTCCATCTTGTTGGCAACAACAAGACCATTGTCTCGAGGATTCGACCCTTAACTATACTACGATAAGACTTCCACGTATCTTAGCATAAGTGGGTGGAGTTCTCTATCTATTATAAGCAAGGCTAAACCTAAAGACTTACCATCTTTAGGATTTTTAGTTGGTGCATGCAATTCCACGTAAGTGGAAGCTCCATCAAAAATTGGCACCGTTGCCGGGGAACACGGAACGTTTTAATTTCATTTAGTATCTTGCTAGTTGGTTAAGGTTTTACACTTTCCTTTAAATCATTAATCCATATCTTTTTGAATTCATTATATCTTTTTCATCATCTAAAAGGTGTTTTCTTCTCTCTACTCAGGTAGAAAACGTGTATGCAACCTGTGCATAACCTCGGATTCTCCCCTGATCCAGAGTTTGACTCTGAGGTAGAGAGAAGCTTCCACCGCCGCATCCGACTTAATCTCCAAAGAGCTAGGCAGATGGATGAAGATCAACGTCAGGCTGCTTTGGTGATGGAGAGGGTAAACGCCGCCATCGCCGCTCAACGGGCACAACTCATCGCAGACACTCGTGTCCAAATCCAAGCGGATATTCGTGCAGAAGAACAAGCTCGCATCAGAGCTGAAACTGAGGCAGCAACCCAAGCTGCTCAAATGGAGTTAAGGAACGAGCAACTGAGGGATTATGTTGTCCCAAAGAACTATGAGGATAACCACCCGGTCCGACCTCTGATTATTAATATCCCCAACTTCGAGATTCGGACCCAGTGGATCCTGATCATGCAAGGCATCTCTTTCTCCAGAGGTTCTGGAGATGATTGCATGGATCATCTGAAAAGGTTCAAGGCACTGTGCCACCTGGTTCCGCAAGCCGGAGTCACTTTTGATGCGATAATGCTTCATCTGTTCCATTTCACTCTGTCTGGGAGGGCCCTGAGTTGGTATAACTCACTTGACAGAGAACCCATAATAACCACCTGGGCTCCCCTAGAGGAAAAGTTCTTAGAGAAGTTCTTTCCCCCCTCACTGACTTATGATATCAGAGGGCAGATCAATCACTTCTCTCAACTTCCTAGAGAATCCCTTTCTGAAGTATGGGAAAGGTTTAAAGAACTTTTGCGGAAGTGCCCCCATCATGGAATCTCCCAGAACCAATTGATAGAAACCTTCTATCGGGGAGTAAGCGATGATATTAAACAGTTTTTGGATTCCTCATATAGAGGAAACTTCATGAGAAAGAATTACGAGGATGCCTGGAAAATTGTTACACTCGGAGCTGAAAACCAGTCTAACTGGGAACGGTCAGCCGGTAAAGGTGTCCTCAAGGTCTATAGAGCTGAAGAATCAATAGAGATGAAGGAAATAGCAGAAGCCATAAAACCATAGTTCATAAACAACAAGCTCTCGAGACTTCTCTCGGAGATTTTGATAAGAAGAAAAATCCTATAGTTCAACAAGTCAAGACCGCCACAGGGACATGTGAAGCCTGTCATGCTTCTGATCATCCGACCCTTTCCTGCGGTATGCTCTATAATGTGATGATGGATCTGCATCCACCACCACAACCATATGAACCCATCACCCACCAGTCTGAAGAAAAAATACCTGAACAAGTCAACTCTATCCACTCTATCCCTGGACAAGTCTATTACAATCCGAATCAGCCAAGGAACCATCCATGATTTTAGTATGGAAACCCTACTGGGACCGCTAATCCACAACATCAGACGCAGGGGGGATCCTCTAGTAGGTTACCACCTGGATTCCCAAACAATTTCAACCAAAATCAAGGGAACTCCAGGAATAACTTCCCTAGGGCTAACTACCCCCGGAATCAATCGGCCTACTATCAGTACACTCACCCTCCGCTCCATCCACAGCTGCACACTCAGCAACCTCAACTGGCACTACCACCACAACAATCTCAACAAGCCCAACAACAAATCCCTCAAAAAACCACTCCTCCTCAACCGGAAGATGAAATATCCTTGATAAGCCAGATGTTGCAATCTCAACAGACTATGCTCGCTAATCAGCAAGCACAGCAAAAGGCAGTAGAAGCCCAGCTTGCCCAGATTGCTGTACAATTGAAGCCTCCGGCAGGCACTTTTGCAGGGCAGCCCGAATCAAATCCTAAGCATGGATAGAACATGCATGAACAGTTGAATGCTGTCACCACGAGATCGGGACACACTCTTCATGAGACTACCAAGATCACCCCGGATAATGATGATACCCCTATTTTTATGACGAATGAGAGCCCGCAATAAGGAATAGAAAAGCCCTCAGAGGGCACAAAGGGCAAAGATAAAGACCAAGTGTCCGCAAAACCTGAAGTCATGCAATATAAACCAAGAATCCCGTATCCAGGAAGACTGCGGGAAATGAAGATGGACACCAGGTTTCAAAATTTCAAGGAGGCAATGAAGAAACTATACATTGATATACCGCTCCTTGATGCTCTCTCTGAAGTGCCTGCCTGGGCAAAATACCTCAAGACCTTACTCTCAAGAAAGTATATCACCGAGGATCAAGAAACTGTTAAGCTTGCTCAAACCACCTCTGACATCATCTTAAACAAGATGCCCAAAAAGAAGAAGGACCCAGGCTCCTTCGGAATCCAATGTTGCATTGGAAATGCATCTACTAAAAAAGGATTAGCTGACCTAGGAGCCAGTATATCCATCATGCCTTATTCCATGTGCAAACGTCTGGGTTTCACCGAATTGCTACCTACGGCAATGACTATTCAATTAGCTTATTCCACCATAACTGCACCTCTGGGGATCATTGAAGATATCCCAGTAAGGATAGGCAAGGATGCCTACGTCCCATGCGACTTCGTTATCATGGATATTAAAGAAGATTTGAGATACTCGATTATCTTCGGCAGACCTTTCCTCGCTACTGCAAGGGCGCTTATTGACATCGAAGCTGGAACCATCATTCTTAGGCTCGGAAAAGAAGCAATTCAATTCTGAGTCCTTAATAGCATGAAAGGCCCTAGTATTCAAGAAGAGGTTTTCCTTCTTGACGCAATACAACAAATGTCTCAGTTAGAAATATCCGAGCCAGCTGACGAACTAGAAAATGTCCTAATCAATCCGGATGTTGAATTCTCTGTGAAGAACTAGTTCAACAGTGTCTGCAACATTTAGAAAAGGTCAGGGAAGCATCAACAACTTCTTTTGAAGAACTTAAAGCTATTACCATTATAGAAGCAGCTGAGCCACTAAAAGCCCCAGAAATGAAGACTTTACCCACAGGGATTAAACATGTTTTCTTAGATAAGGAAAAGCTATGCCCGGTCATCATCAGCTCTACCCTTATATAAGATCAAGAAGAAAAACTTCTGGACGAGCTGAAGAAGCATAAAAAGGTCATTGGATATAAGATAACTGACCTAACGGGCATAAATCCAGCCCTGTGTATGCACAGACTTCCTATGGTTGAAGAATTCAAGCCATCCCGTGAACATCAAAGAAAACTGAATCCTAATCTTAAGGAGGTAGTTCGTCTAGAGGTCCTCAAATTACTCAAAGCTGGCATAATGTACCCTATCTATGACTCCCAGTGGGTCAGCCCTATCCTATGACTCCCAGTGGGTCAGCCCTGTCCAGGTTGTTCCAAAACAAAGAGGCACCACTGTAGTGCTCAATGAAAAAAATGAGTTAGTGCCCACCGGGACTGTGACAGGGTGGCGGATGTGTATCGACTATAAGAAGCAGAACAAAGCCACGAGGAAGGACCACTACCCTCTACCCTTCCTCGATGAAGTCCTGGAGTGTTTAGCTCATCAGAAATAATTTTGCTATCTTGACAGTTACTTCGGGTTCTATCAAATACCCATATACCCGGAGGACCAGGAAAAAACTACCTTCACCTGTCCTTTTGGGACATACGCTTTTAGAAGAATGCCATTCGGGTTGTGTAACGCACCCGCTACGTTCCAACGGTGTATGTCCCCCATCTTCGCCGGACTAATTGAATCCATTATGGAAGTGTTTATGGATGATTTCTCAGTTTACGGAGACTCCTTCGATAGCTGCTTAATCAATCTCGGACAAGTTCTACAGTGCTGCGAGGAAACGAACATTATCCTGAATTGGGAGAAATGCCATTTCATGGTAACAGAAGGTGTCGTCCTTGGACACAGGGTAAGTGACAGAGGAATAGAGGTTGATAAACCAAAAATCGATGTTATCTCAAAACTGTCACCTCCAAAAGACATAAGAGGGGTTCGAGCTTTCCTGGGTCATACAGGATTGTATAGAAGATTCATCAAAGATTTCTCAAGGATAGCTAAACCCATGACCCAACTCCTAACTAAAGATGCTGAGTTCATATTCAATCAAGAATGTATGCAAAGTTTCTCCAACCTCAAGAATGCGTTAATTTTCACACCTATTCTGAGAGCCCCAGATTGGTCGCAACCTTTCAAAATCATGTGCGATGCAAGTGATTACGCCATAGGGGCTGTTTTAGGATAGCAGATTGACAAGAAACCCTATGTTATCTACTACGCATCCAAAATGCTAGACGAAGCACAAAAAAACTACACTACCACGGAGAAAGAATTTTTGGCTGTCATCTATGCGTTTGAAAAATTCCGCTCCTATATGATTGGTTCCAAAGTCATTGTCTATACCGACCATTCTGCCATTCGATACATGATTCAGAAGCAGGATGCCAAACCCAGGCTTATCCGTTGGGTGTTGATGCTTCAGGAATTCGACTTCAAGATTAAAGATAAAAGTGGAGTGGAGAACGTTGTGGCTGATCACCTCAGCCGGATCGAGGTAGAAGAAGAAGATAAAATCCCTATCCGGGATTCTCTTCCTGACGATTAGCTTATGAAGGCCACCCATGGTTTCCCTTGGTATGCGGATATCGTCAATTATCTAGCCACATGGATTATCCACCCCTCTGCTTCCTATCATGACAAAAGGAAGTTCCTTCATGACATAAAACAATATTATTGGGATGAACCCTACCTGTTTCACCTTTGTGCTGACGGACTTTTCCGTCCTTGCTTGCCGGAAGAAGAAATAACCCCGGTCCTAGAGCATTGCCATTCAGAACCCATAGGGGGGCACATGAGTGCTAAGAAAACAACTATAAAAGTTTTACAATCTGGTTTTTTCTGGCCCACCATATCAAAGGATTCATACGATTTTGTGAAAGCCTGCAACAAATGCCAATTTTCGGGCAACATATCAAAAAGACACGAGATGCCCCTCACAATGTGGCAAGAAATTGAGCTTTTCGATGTGTGGGGGTAGACTACATGGCCCCTTTCCCTTCATCCTATGGCTTCTCTTACATCTTGGTCGCGGTGGACTACGTCTCAAAGTGGGTCGAAGTTGTACCCACCGTTTCCATCGATTCCAAGCCTGTTATTAAATTGTTTAAAGATATTATTTTCCCAATATTTGGAGTTCTAAGAACTGTCATATCAGATGGCGGGACTCATTTATTGGAAAGAAGTTTTGAAGTCTTACTAAAAAAGTACGGAGTAAATCACAAAGTCGCCACACCCTACCATCCACAGACTAGTGGTTAGATAGAGGTATCAAATAGACAATTGAAGGCGATTCTTGAAAAAACGGTGAACAGAAACCACTCTGATTGGTCCACCAAACTTCACTACTACAGAAATAGTGTTCAGTGTCGCTTTTATGGGCGTCGGTTATTTCGGACAACCGACGCCTATAATATTCGGCGTCGGTTATTTATACAAACTGACGTCTATATTCGAAGACCAGCCAGACACGGGTACCACTTTGTATTCAGCGTCGGCTGAGTGTAACCAACCGACGCATAAAGGCACCCACGAAATCCAGTTTTCGAGCGAAAAAAATCTGGGTCACATACATCGTCGATTGTTTAACAATTCACCGACGCCTATGTGAAATGAAATTTTGCATGAAAAGTTCCACTTTCGGTGTCGGTTATCCTTGGATAACCAACGCTGATAATAGTTCCCACCAATTAGTTTGGGGTAAAGATTGTCTAATTGGACGTCGGTTATTACGACCAACCGATGTTGAAGACAATAAGCGTCGGTTGTCCTAGATAACCAATGTCGTTCACCAACTTAATAGAGGCCCGATCACCCGACTCTTCCCCCTTTCTTCCTGTTTCATCGATTCTCCTGTGCGCTCTCCCAAAATCGCCGCCTGGTGCCTGGTGCTTGCTGCTTCTCGCTCGCCGCCGACGATCCCTACTGCTGCTCTGTGTCTCCGCCGCCGCCCGCCTCCTTCCTCCTTGCGCCGCCGCCGCCCGCTCCTTCCTCCCTGCTCACGCCCTACTGTGGTGTTGTCTTCTTTCTTACCTCCGCTGCTCACAAGGTATTAGTCGTAGCACCTTCTTCCTTGTCTTCTTCCTTGCCGCCCGCTGCTCTGCTCTGCTTGCTGCTCTGCTCTGCTCTTCTCTGCTTGCTGTTCTACTTCTTTCACTGAGAACTGAGAAGAATGGCCTACCACGACCGTGTTTGATTTGATTTAAACCCTAATTTGATTTAAACTTGTCCATTCTAGCATCCTAATTTGATTTGATTAAACACTAACATTGATGAAACCCTAACATCAATTGTGATGAAAGCCTAACATGTACATATCTATTATTGTGTTTGTTGGCCTAGAAACTCGTCCAAGATTGACTCATTAGGAGTAAATCTTGGATAGTCCCCAGTTTGGGACTGTTCTTGAACACCTAATCTCACTTAGGATGTAAGTGTATAATGTGTATTGGGTTTTCGAGAAAATTTCGGTAGCATTTCCCCGTTTGTTCTCTAAGTACATATGTACTTAGAGAACAGCGGGGAAATGTTGCCGAAATTTTTTTGAAAACCCAATACACATTATACATGTTACGACCCATATCAGGGTTAGTCAATGAATATCTCGAATTACGTGAAACACCTCAATTAGTGCTAAGTTTTTGTTAAACATCATGAACAATCAAGATAAGACAACATGTGAATCAATAGTCAAGATTTAATCATCTGATGTAATTAATGATAATTGTAGTGTTACTTGTTAAGATAATTACCTAAGATAATTAACCTAATTAGGATGATCTAATTACCACGTTTATATGTCGTGAGGTTGTAGTGGACCTCATTCTTGAAGTTTCGCAAAAGAAATCATTCAAATCAGACAATTGAGGCAAAAGTTATCTCATTTTCTAGTTCTTTGGACCTTGGCTGCAATTTACCCATTATCGGCTTATAAACCCTTTTCCCTTTCTTTTCTTTTTCTCGGTCATCTTCACCCGATAGAACAGCAACCGCTTAAAGCGGCGCCAAGCAGCTGCACGTCGATCGGCCGTAGCCAAGGAAAGGGTAGGCGATTCCATGGGGCTTGGCTTCGATCACCAGTAACCTGGCTCCGTTCTTCTTCTTCCTCCTTGATTCTCTTCTCATCCTCACCTCAGCCACGCTCTAGGGCGGCGCCCCTTTGCAGTTGTGCCAGCAGCAGCACCTGCAGAGCCGCGGCCAAGCAATAGGGCGCCGACCAGAGGTCATTTGGTGCGGCCAGCTTCTCCAATCAACGGCGTCGAGGTCGTCCTTGAGGTCCTAGCAGCAATCCGCCGCCATCAAGCCCTAGAGCAACACCTAGCAAGCTCCCCTCTCCTACCTGTACGGGTGTGCAGGGTACTATTCGATTGCAGCAGGTCTGAATCGGGGTTTGATTGGCGCACGAAAGAGCAAGGTAAGACCAAAACGGAGTTCGGTTTTGAGGATAGAATTAGAATCCGTAGCTTAAGCCAAGACTTAGTTTTTAATCGAGTTCATCTTCAATGAGTTTTCCGTCGCTGCGCAGGTTGCACGGCGTGCAAATTAATTTGCACGACGTGCAAAGTTACAGGAAGCGGAACGAGTTTCTGCCCAGGTTGCACGGCGTGCAAATCAGTTTGCACGGCGTGCAAAGTTGCAGAAAAGTAGAACAAAGGTGCACTGAAGGTGCACGGCGTGCAGTCCAGGTGCACGGCGTGCACGCTGCTGTAAAGGGAAGAATTAGGCGTGGTTGTGGATGTTTTTCGGTGTATACGAACACACCGAAGTGGGTGAGTAGTAGTTCATTTAGAAATCATTATTTAACTCAATTTAAATGCTTAATTACTTCTGTATCAGTTAGTATAACTTTTAAACAGTGTAGTGCATACAATAGAGTATGTTAGATTCATTGGAACTTGAAATACTTGATATGCTTAATGAAAATGATGAAATTTCCTGTATTATAGTTGCAATGTATTTGCTGATTTAAAAGTAGATGTTTAGCATTGAAACTGGATAAATGATATTGAATCATGTTTAAGGATGACAAAGGATATATATGTGTTTCAAGTAATGTTCAGAATGTGCAGTAAGTATGGAATGTGATTTTCTTGTTTAATTGGTTATATGTTAATCAGTTAATAGACTTAGGTGCCCCAACACCGTAGAACCCCATTGCGCGGTCTGTACCTTTGGGGTGAAACGATCGATCTAGCCTTGTGCCTAGATGGTCGGTGCTCGTGTTAAACAATAATCTGTGTGTGTGTCACGGTGGCACGAGGGCAGACAGACAGTGTCCAACAACAACGCGTGCTTGTGTCACGGTGGCACTGTAGAAAAAAATGGGGGTTATTCAACATTAATCCGTGCTTGTGTCACGGTGGTAACCCAGACCCTCCGACTGTCCACTACAGGGTGGGAGGAATCCAGAGCACTCAGAGTTAGTGCAGACAGGCCCTTGTGCGCCTGGGGCCCTTGTGCGCCCGAGAGTCCTGTGCAGACCAGGACGGACAGTCAGACTTAGCATTTCCCGGGTGTGTCGCTAAGTCTTGTACGGTGGGATCGTAGTTCGCTACAGATCTTCATATGTAGAGTGCGCTGCATATGTTTGGGGCATAATAAAATAAATATGTAATCATATAGGATCACAGTAAATTAAGGTATCCGAACTTTGTGCCAATTCATTATATCTGTTTATTGGTTTAAATTATCTGTTGTTGCATAGAAATGCGATTATATTCCGTAATCTGCTATGTCATTAGAACTGCCCTGCTTGTACTGTATTTATGTTTATTTCAATTTATAAACCTGATGAGTTGTTTAATGATAGCTAAGTGAAATTCTATTCACTGAGCGAGTAGGCTCACCCCTCTACTCAAAACATTTTCAGGTTATCAACATCACAGGAATCTGAAGGATCTGTTCAACCTAACGCTCGGTCTGTAGGAGGTTTATGTAGTTAGTAGTTAGAGGTCTCTTAGTCCTTTCCCCTCGGTCCTTGGGACATGGTGTGGGTGAGAGAGAGTATGTTTGTGGAAGGTGTATAAAGATGTAAATTAACTGTTATGTTTAATTTATGTTGAACAATGTAATTTGCAGTAGACTTTGTATATATTTCCTGTCAGTTTAATAGAAATGCTTCTGCAGTTTATTTGGTTTTGGTTTACAGCCTAAATCAGGTTATCTTTTAAGTGTCTTTAAAAATGTTTTAAAAGCTTTGAGTGGTTTGGCTTGAGTGTAATTCCTCCGTCGCGCCCTAATCTCGTGATCTGTGGGTAATGCGAGATCGGGGTGTGACAACTTGGTATCATAGCATAGGTTGAGTATATGAATACTCTAAGTCAAGGTCAGGGGACGATAAGAGACCAATAGGATTAGGCCTTAGGTGTCTTCCTTCTAACTGCAATTTTATAACAGGAAATGTTCTGTTATAGTATTGCAGATGACAGGAAGTGGACGTGGTCACGAGAACCAAGTAAAGAGCTTATGTTGAATCGTTAGGGATCATTAGGATCGAAAGTTTTAAGTAAGGTACATAAAAAGTGACATGTTGTTAGCTCTGGGAGGTCTGAGTGTTTAGATACCCTGGCCAGGTGTCTGAGTACTTAGATTGACCAGTATCAAGCTACTCTGTCTATTCTTCTCTGGATGCCCTGGCCAGGTATGCAGAGGAAGGATAGGCTAGAGAGAAACCCTAGAAATCTTAGAGTTAAGAATCGGAAATTAATGTAACAGTAAGAGATTAAATATAGGATGCAATACAACTCTTGTTTTATATTGCTTATTTGATTAGAGATCACTAGAAATGCTTTTATATGTATGAAATTAGATTTTCAGTTTGTAAAGTAAATATGATTCTTTTATATTGATTGAGTGTCATGAAGTGATTTATTTATTGTTTATATTCTTTGTATTAAGTAGACCAGAAGTTATGTTTAAATGAGTTTGCTCTGAGTGAATATTCATTCCACATGTTTAAGATTAATAGGGGTAGATTAATCCCGAGTAGCTCTTGGCTTCAGGACTACAGGTTCGGCCTGGTCCGGCTGGCAGGATGCGTTACTGGGATCTAATGACTCCTATTAACAATAAAATAAGAATAGACTCTGGATGATTTAGACCTGTAACATAGTGAGAATGTATATACACTAGGATGTTTTAACTATGGTAAGAAGTATAAATGTTCTTTGTCTTGAGAATTAGGGTTTCAGAAGCATAGACCCTAATCGGCCGAAAATAGGGTTTTGATGATACATAAACACAAAATTTGATAAGTAAAGTGTCTCAGTAAATGATTTTTGGTATTTTATGTGTAACTTTGATTTAGCTCAAATTTGGATATATAAAATATAAACAACATTGGAAAATATCAGAATTTTTGAAGTATAGTCTTACTTGTTTGTCGGCCGAATTTCAAACTCGACCGATCACATTTTCAGAATGATATAGCAGTGTGGTAATTGAATTTTATCTTTTTATTTGTATATCCAATTGATCTCAAATTATAACTGTGCTTGAAAAACACAAATTTAGACACTCTACTAAATTGGAGAAATTTTTGGATGACTTTTGATCTCTACAGTGAGGGTGTCGGCCGAGTTTACAACTCGACCGAATCTGCTGCAGACTGCAATATAGCAGTGCACTGTTTGATTTTTAATTATTTATTGGTAATTAGAAATGATCTCAAATTTTTACTGGAGGTCTGAAACTTCATTAGGTATAACATATATAATTTCCAGAATTTTTGGAGCTTCTGTTAGCTATTTAATAAACGAATTACAGAAAACTATTGTGAAAACTGAATTTTCAGCCAATATAATTAAAGTTGAGTGTTGGGTTAATATGCTATTGACCCAAGCAACTCAAATTGATTTATATAATCGACCACACCCGCACACAATAACGCTATGTTATTGTTAAGGACCAAACCCTAGAATGATTAAAGTTGTAGTAGTTTAAGGGATATCACTAGTGATGTAACCGTGAATACTAGTATCTTTGTAAAATAAGACCTTGAGATTTGTTCTATGAAAAGTAAACTAGCTTTGATAGTGATCTAGGGTTTTGAGGTAGATAATCTGAACGGTACATGAGCAACATGTAATGACTTAGAGAAAAGAGTAAGACATAAACTTGAAATGTAACAATAAGAAAGTAGCATAGAAAGCGGAGCATTATCCGATATATGATCTGAAGATAGTTGATGTAGTTCATGTTTTTAAGACATGGCGTCACTATCTTTATGATGTGACAATAGATTACCACCCTGATAAAGAGAATGTGGTGAATGATGCTTTCAGCAGAAAGTCAAGTTCAACAGCTAATGCATTCTCTATGACAGGTTTCAATAGAGACCTGTTAGTAGAAATGTGGGAGTTGAACTTAGACTTAGGGGTAACAACACAGAGTGATTTGATTGTACAGATGTAAGTTAAGCCTACTTCTTATGATCAGATCAAGGAACTACAATAGGGTGATAGTGAGTTAAACCAGATCACGCATGACATGATAGGAGGAAAAGAGACTAGAGTTTAAGTTTTTAGATGATAAGGTGTTGTATTAGCATGACATGTTGTGTGTACCTTGAGATAGTGAATTGAAAGAAAAGATTCTTATGGAAGTGTATGTATTGATGAATGTTATGCTTTCAGGAAACACTAAGATGTATATGAATCTCAAGAAGTTGAAATGGATGGTCAGATATGCAGAAGGATGTAGCTGAGTACGTGGTTAGAAGTAGTGTGTGCCAGTAGGTTAAGGCTGAACCCTAGAAATCTACAGCTACCTTGTAATCTTTTTTCTATGCCTGAATGAGAATGGGAACATATCACAATGGATTTTGTGATAGGGTTGCCCAAGACACCTAGAGGTTATGATTTGATATGAATGATTGTGGATAGACTAATTTAGTCTGCTTACTTTCTTCATATTAAGTCAACCTTTGATGTCTCGAAACTTGACCAAGATATACATGAATGAAATAGTTAGATTGCCTGGTAATCCAGTTTCAATCATATCATATTGAGATACTAAGTTCACATTTAGGATTGTAGAAAAAGTTGCATCGTGCTTCAGGCACAAAGTTAAGATTCAATACAATCTTTTCACCCGCAGATGGATGGTCAGTCTGAGAGAACCATTCAAACTCTTGAGGACATGCTGAGAGCATGTGTTATGCATCTCAGTGGAAGTTGGGAAGAACATTTAAGTCTTATAGAGTTTGCTTAGTGTGAATGTTGAGTTTAGAAATACACAACTGATAATGGTTCGGTTTGAATATAAACCCAGGCAATACAAATTTGGTAAACCATTAGGTGCATGATTTCAAGATAGTAAGATAGCATTAAAATATGCAAATAAACCTGGTTGCATGCTTCCTGTTATGTTAATGTGTGTGACTTAACATTTACATGAGTGGGCACATTTTTCTGAGATATTATTAGAAATTCTCAAGTACTATTAATTATTTGTGTTATGATTTGTAAGCAACTCTTAATTGAGTTATGTGATGCACAAACTAGGAATTTGGTTAATATGCACGTTCTTCGAGAAATTTTAGATAATTGAAAAATATTACAGATGGTTTCTTATGGTGAAGTAAATTACTCTTATTGGTGTAATAAGATGTTCAATTGCATGAATTCAGTATGTATGTGCCAAAATTGATTTGAGTTTGGGATATTTATGAATTTTAAATCTGTCTGCATGCATGATATAAAGATTACTCAGTAATTAGAATGATTTTGAATATACTGCTCTGCCAGTTCTAGAATGATATCATATTGTGATTTGAATTGCAATCAAACAGATGAGATAACGGAAACCCTAAGAATAGGGTGTTGCCATGTGACAAGTGAATGAGATAACCCTAAGAATAGGGTGTTGGCATGTGATGAATGAATAAGGCAAATGAAACCCTAAGGATAGGGTGTACGATGAATCAAGTATTTTGATATCAATTTTCATTATGAGATGTGATGATGTTTAACAGTTAAATTTCATGATTTTATTCGAGTACCAAATTGACATGCATTCTGTTTATTTAAGAATTTTACTTTGTCTGCATGTATAGTTTAATAATTTCTCAGTAATTACCATAATTTGAGATACTGTTATAACAGTTCTACAAAGACAATGTTTTGTGGTTTGATCTGGAATCAGATCAGATGTGTTCTAGGTTGAGGGACCAATACAAATGGTTGATCAGGGGATCAAGAAACTTAAGAATCGTGAGATACCTTAGAGAAGGTTTTGTGGAGAAACTACAACCTAGAGGGAGCCACATGGGAGATTTGGGATAGATGTGCGTAACAAGTTTTCTTTTCTCTTTTAGGAATTTCGGGACGAAATTCTTATAAGGGAGGGAGATTGTTACGACCCATATCAGTGTTAGTCAATGAATACCTCGAATTACGTGAAACACCTCAATTAGTGCTAAGTTTTTGTTAAACATCATGAATAATCAAGATAAGACAACATGTGAATCAATAGTCAAGATTTAATCATCTGATGTAATTAATGATAATTGTAGTGTTACTTGTTAAGATAATTACCTAAGATAATTAACCTAATTAGGATGATCTAATTACCGCGTTTATATGTCGTGAGGTTGTAGTGGGACTCATTCTTGAAGTTTCACAAAAGAAATCATTCAAATCAGACAATTGAGGCAAAAGTTATCCCATTTTCTAGTTCTTTGGACCATGGCTGTAATTTACCCATTATCGGCTTATAAACCCTTTTCCCTTTCTTTTCTTTTTCTTGGTCATCTTCACCCGATAGAACAACAACCGCTTAAAGCGGCGCCAAGTAGCTGCAGGCCGATCGGCCGTAGCCAAGGAAAGGGTAGGCGATTCCATGGGGCTTGGCTTCGATCACCAGTAACCTGGCTCCGTTCTTCTTCTTCCTCCTCGATTCTCTTCTCATCCTCACCTCAGCCACGCTCTAGGGCGACGCCCCTTTGCAGCTGCGCCAGCAGCAGCACCTGCAGCGCCGCGGCCAAGCAACAGGGCACCGACCAGAGGTCATTTGGTGCGGCCAGCTTCTCCAATCAACGGCGTCGAGGTCGTCCTTGAGGTCCTAGCAGCAATCCGCCGCCATCAAGCCCTAGAGCAACACCTAGCAAGCTCCCCTCTCCTACCTGTACGGGTGTGCAGGGTACTGTTCGATTGCAGCAGGTCTGAACAGGTCTGAATTGGGGTTCGATTGGCGCACGAAAGAGCAAGGTAAGACCAGAACGGAGTTCGGTTTTGAGGATAGAATTAGAATCCGTAGCTTAAGCCAAGACTTAGTTTTTAATCGAGTTCATCTTCAATGAGTTTTCCATCTCTGCGCAGGTTGTACGGCGTGCAAAGTTACAGGAAGCGGAACGAGTTTCTGCCCAGGTTGCACGGTGTGCAAATCAGTTTGCACGGCGTGCAAAGTTGCAGAAAAGTAGAACAAAGGTGCACTGAAGGTGCACGACGTGCAGTCCAGGTGCACGGCGTGCACGCTGCTGTAAAGGGAAGAATTAGGCGTGGTTGTGGACGTTTTTCGGTGTATACGAACACACCAAAGTGGGTGAGTAGTAGTTCATTTAGAAATCATTATTTAACTCAATTTAAATGCTTAATTACTTCTGTATCAGTTAGTATAACTTTTAAACAGTGTAGTGCATACAATAGAGTATGTTAGATTCATTGGAACTTGAAATACTTGATATGCTTAATGAAAATGATGAAATTTCCTGTATTATAGTTGCAATGTATTTGCTGATTTAAAAGTAGATGTTTAGCATTGAAACTGGATAAATGATATTGAATCATGTTTAAGGATGACAAAGGATATATATGTGTTTCAAGTAATGTTCAGAATGTGCAGTAAGTATGGAATGTGATTTTCTTGTTTAAATGGTTATATGTTAATCAGTTAATAGACTTAGGTGCCCCAACACCGTAGAACCCCATTGCGCGGTCTGTACCTTTGGGGTGAAACGATCGATCTAGCCTTGTGCCTAGATGGTCGGTGCTCGTGTTCAACAATAATCCGTGCGTGTGTCACGGTGGCACGAGGGCAGACAGACAGTGTCCAACAACAACGCGTGCTTGTGTCACGGTGGCACTGGAGAAAAAAATGGGGGTTATTCAACATTAATCCGTGCTTGTGTCACGGTGGTAACCCAGACCCTCCGACTGTGCACTACAGGGTGGGAGGAGTCCAGAGCACTCAGAGTTAGTGTAGACAGGCCCTTGTGCGCCTGGGGCCCTTGTGCGCCCGAGAGTCCTGTGCAGACTAGGACGGACAGTCAGACTTAGCATTTCCCGGGTGTGTCGCTAAGTCTTGTACGGTGGGATCGTAGTTCGCTACAGATCTTCATATGTAGAGTGCACTGCATATGTTTGGGGCATAATAAAATAAATATGTAATCATATAGGATCACAGTAAATTAAGGTATCCGAACTTTGTGCCAATTCATTATATCTGTTTATTGGTTTAAATTATATGTTGTTGCATAGAAATGTGATTATATTCCGTAATCTGCTATGTCATTAGAACTGCCCTGCTTGTACTGTATTTATGTTTATTTCAATTTATAAACCTGATGAGTTGTTTAATGATAGCTAAGTGAAATGCTATTCACTGAGCGAGTAGGCTCACCCCTCTACTCAAAACATTTTCAGGTTATCAATATCACAGGAATCTGAAGGATCTGTTCAACCTAACGCTCGGTCTGTAGGAGGTTTATGTAGTTAGTAGTTAGAGGTCTCTTAGTCCTTTCCCCTCGGTCCTTGGGACATGGTGTGGGTGAGAGAGAGTATGTTTGTGGAAGGTGTATAAAGATGTAAATTAACTGTTATGTTTAATTTATGTTGAACAATGTAATTTGCAGTAGACTTTGTATATATTTCCTGTCAGTTTAATAGAAATGCTTCTGCAGTTTGTTTGGTTTTGGTTTACAGCCTAAATCAGGTTATCTTTTAAGTGTCTTTAAAAATGTTTTAAAAGCTTTGAGTGGTTTGGCTTGAGTGTAATTCCTCCATCGCGCCCTAATCTCGTGATCCGTGGGTAATGCGAGATCGGGGTGTGACAATACACTTACTAGTGAGATTAGGTGTTCAAGGATGGGATAGGTGGTACACATTTATTATATATAAGAATGACATCACATGTGTTTGTTGGCCTAGAAAGTGAATAATCATTGTTCTTTATATTACTTGTACATTGGTATAAATTAGAATGAACAATAACTAAATTATATACTATTTGTATGGAGTCCGACTTCATTGTAGATATCTATTATTGTGTTTGTTGGCCTAGAAACCCGTCCAAGATTGACTCATTAGGAGTAAATCTTGGATAGTCCCCGGTTTGGGACTGTTCTTGAACACCTAATCTCACTTAGGATGTAAGTGTATAATGTGTATTGGGTTTTCGAGAAAATTTCGGCAGCATTTCCCCGTTTGTTCTCTAAGTACATATGTACTTAGAGAACAGCGGGGAAATGCTGCCGAAATTTTCTCGAAAACCCAATACACATTATACACTTACTAGTGAGATTAGGTGTTCAAGGATGGGATAGGTGGTACACATTTATTATATATAAGAATGACATCACATGTGTTTGTTGGCCTAGAAAGTGAACAATCATTGTTCTTTATATTACTTGTACATTGGTATAAATTAGAATGAACAATCACTAAATTATATACTGTTTGTATGTAGTCCGACTTCATTGTAGATATCTATTATTGTGTTTGTTGGCCTAGAAACCCGTCCAAGATTGACTCATTAGGAGTAAATCTTGGATAGTCCCCGGTTTGGGACTGTTCTTGAACACCTAATCTCACTTAGGATGTAAGTGTATAATGTGTATTGGGTTTTTGAGAAAATTTCGGTAGCATTTCCCCGTTTGTTCTCTAAGTACATATGTACTTAGAGAACAGCAGGGAAATGCTGCCGAAATTTTCTTGAAAACCCAATACCCATTATACACTTACTAGTGAGATTAGGTATTCAAGGATGGGATAGGTGGTACACATTTATTATATATAAGAATGACATCACATTATACACTTAGGATGTAAGTGTATACCCTAATCTTTTCCTAATATATACTTGTTTCCTAATATATACTTGTTTTCTCTGATCATAGAATGGATAGATCATGGATGTCATCTTGAGATGTATTTCCCTCCTTCATTCTTTTATATCATGGTACATCTTGTTGTCCACTTGACTAGGGAAGTGAAAATGTTGGGACCAATTTGCTTGCATTGGATGTATCCCTTTGAACGATACATGAGCGTTTTTAAAGGTGATGTTCGAAACCGTTATCGGCCTGAAGGGAGTATTATTGAAGTTTATGTGGCGAGAGAGGTTATGGATTTTTGCAATGACTTTCTCAGTGGTAATGACACTCCTGATAATGACAAGAATATTGAGAAGGGCAAAGGAATTTTGGGATCACGGGTGAAAGTAATCAGCCGTGAGCAGTTGGAACAAGCTCACTTGTATATTTTACACAATATGGACGAAGTGAGTGTTTATATCGAGGAACATACCAATTTCATAAAGAGACAACATCCTCGAGCAAGTTCAATGTGGCTTGCTAGAGAGCATAATAAGACTTTTACTAAGTGGTTTGAAGATAAAGTCTTACATCAACTATCTCAAACACCAAATGATATTACAGAAACTATCAAATGCCTCGCCTTTAAACCAAAACCGAATGTTATGTCTTATGAAGGGTTTGACATTAATGGATTCACATATTACACAAAGCGCTAAGATGATAAGAGTGTCATCCGAAATAGTGGGGTCACTCTTCAAGCGTCGACTATGTACTTTGCAAGTGCAAAGGATAAGAGTCCACGTGAAGCTAAAATGTCATATTACGGTGTCATTGAAGACATTTGGGAGTTTGACTACATAGATTTCAAAATTCCGCTCTTTAAATGATAAATGGTCGGTTGTTCTTCATGGTAAAAGATAGTTCATTGAAGATCCTATAGATGAAGAAGAGTACTATGATAAGTATGATGACTTCAGTCCATTCTCAGTTGGGTTGCCAACTCCACAAAATATTGAAGCTAATGATGACTTATATGTGCGCGGAGATCACAATGAAGGATTGTTAATTGATAAAAGATCACAATTTTAGAGACATGTATGTTTATACAAATGCTAAATGTTTGCCTTTTTCTAGTTAATACAAATGCTAAATGTTTGCCTTTTTCTAGTTAATACAAATGCTAAATGTTTGCCTTTTTAATGACATTTTCAGATGGCTGACCATGATGAGCATGATGTCCATGATGAGCATGAAGTCCATGATGAGCATGTTGTCCATGACGAGCATGGAAAGGATACCAATGTATGTTCTAAAAACATATCCTGTATTTCTATAAAATTCATTATCTTCTAGTTATGGCATATATCTTATATTTCTATATTGGGCTAATTCAGTGTGTTTATTTTTGTCAAATTTTAGGTTGATGATGCACATGTACCCACTGAAGCACTGGAGCAACTTGATGCGTAGCACCAAACACTTAACAAGAAAAGGGGCATCACTCTGTTGAAGAAGTTAATAGTGCTTAGTGGCAGTGGATCCAAATTGGTTGTGGAGTTTGATAATGGAGGAAATGCAATTGGAGTGAACCGCAATAATTTTGTAAACTATCTTGGGTGTACCACTCAGAGCCATTGTGGTGTTAAGTATGATAATTGGCATAAAGTTCCTCAGGGGAAAAAAGACTTGATATGGAAGGATTTATGCGTGAGTTATTATTATTTGCAATTCTATTTTGTAGATTACAAATTCTATTATTTGCAATTCTATTTTTGATACTAGTTAATAACATTTCTATTTTACAGAATCTGTTTGCATTGGATGAGAAATTGCATCGTAAAAGTGTGATGCAACACGCTGGAAAGATGCTTAGGAATTATAGGACAAATCTCAACAGAGAATACATAAAAGAGGGTGATAAGAAAAAGAAGTCAGCCCTTGAACAATGGAACTTCTTGGACAAAGAAGATTGGGACAATTTTGTTGCTTCAAGAAAATCTGAAGAATTCAAGGTATTAGGTGTCACTCCCAATTTAATTAATATACATTGTATTCACCTATTCAAGATTAACATTTAGTGATACTAACCAAATCATTAATGTGCATACTAACTAGGCCCTCAGTGACGCACAAAAAGCAAGGCGTGCACTGAATGTGCATGACCACACTATGGGTCCAAAAGGCTATGCAAGCGTTCGCCAAAGACTACATGCGGAGTCTGCGGCTACTCAGGAGTCTGCTCCTACTCAGGAGTCTGCCACACCCATGCCTCACCATGATATTTGGATAGCTGGGAGGCGTTACAAGAAGGGTGAAATAAAGAAGCCCGTAATTGCTGAGGTGGCTGCGAAAATGGTAAAATACAACTCTTAGAGCATTCATTTGAATATTGATTATTTGTGGTGTTAACTTACCAATTTCTGTTGATGGTGATTAGCGGGAGCTGCACGAGCAGCGGAAACAAGGCACGTTCATCCCTCAGGACACAAGGGATGAATTGACAGTTGCTTTGGGTAACCCAGAGCATCCTGGACGTGTTAGGGGTGCAGGCGCTGGTGTGGGCATCAAAGCATTCTTTGGGCCATCCCAGCGCAAACCCAGAGCGGGACTTTCTCAAGAAGAGGTAACCTATTCTTTTTTTAGAATGTTACTGCAAAACGAAATTCAATAATAAGAAGTTAATGTTTCTTTTATCCATGTATAGGAGAATAAGAGAGTCGAGGATATAGTTGCTAAGAAGGTCAACGATGTAGTTGCTGAGAAGGTCAAGGAAGAATTGATGCGGTGGCAGGCATCTCAGGCTTCCAATCAGCCTATGGAGACCAACTCTTGTCCTGATGCACAGACTGTGAGTAATCCTGGAGACACATCGCCTAACACGTCTGCTGTAAGTATTATTTATGACATTGTAGCTAGTCTTTTCAAGATGATATGTTTTCAAGATGATATGTATATATGTATAACATTCTTTACGTAAATTTGTAGGCATTGAAGCCATGCCGCTTAAGAATACAAGACTATGTTGTTGCATAGGCGCAGGCTTACCCGTCCCTTCCTGGGGATAGGTTTCACGGGACTCCAATGCCACATGGCTACATTCATGTGGGCCCATTACGTGTGTTACCCGATTGGAGGGAAGCTACATTGCCATATCCCCACCCGGATATTGATACACTTGCTGAGGCAGAAGGCGGGGTCATATTGTGGCCCAAAGCAGATGTCGTCTACACTACTGAAATTGTAAGATAAATTTACATTGATTTAGACTGTTAATGTGTATATATGATGTTAACTGATCTGAAATTATATATACAGGTTAAAAAGAAGACACCAGGAGCACCTAGGCCTCCACCTCCACTTCCCGCATTACCAACTTGGGTTCCAACTGACCTAACATACCCGTTAGGTCCTGCTTGTAGGGGAATGGCATGTTGGCTACGGGCACATAATATACATTGCCCGATAATTGTTTCTTTAGATGCAGATTATGCAGGTCAATCATACGATAGCTCTTTATTTATACAAGATATTATTGAGTTGTTTATGTATGATTGGTTAAATACATCAATGATAGAGACATGGATAAGGTGAGATCTTGTTTATACATCCATATACCTTGTGTAAGATCCGGTGGTCTGGTTTCTTATATATTAATGCATACGTAATACATGTTTTGCAGCTACTTAGTCGAAGATCATTGCAAACAATTTGCATTTGATCATGTGGGATTTTTGATTCCATCATTGATTAGTATGGTAGCTAAAGACCCTGATAATGTTCAACAATATTGTATAGATGCTTTTACAATTTTTGGCCAGCAAAAGAAGACGATAATAATAGCTCCATTCAATGTCAAGTAAGTTTACTTTATTTATAATTTGGACTTAAGAAAATTCCATTTTTATTGTGCATTTTGAGTTATTAATTGTTAACTTTTTACCTCTAGCGGTAAACATTGGGAGTTACTAGTTATTGTCCCCGGGACGTTCACTGTTTATTATCTAGATCCTGCGGGAAGTACATTAAACACTAAAATTGGACACATAATGAGAAAGCCATTATTCTGGTGAGAAATATTTCATTTTTGTATCTATTAACATATGTTATTACATTACTATTTACTTATGTAATTTACTGTGTTATATTAACATGTAGGGGTTTAGATGCATTCAAAAAGGCTGGAGGAATGGTCCCAAGGAAAAAGAACCAGCCAATAAATTGGGAGAACGTACAAGTAAGTTCCCGACTCCAATGTATATATTATTGATGTGAATTGTGCTTAGTTGTATTATTTTGTATGTTTCAATTTATAGTGCGCTACACAAGACAATGGCTGGGCATGCGCATACTATGTGATGCGATTTATGCAGATGATTATCAAACATGCCACATTGGACATCGATACCATACATGAGGTATTATATATAGTCTCATTAGTTAGTATGAAATATATCAATCTTATTTTTATATTATTACTTATATATATACATCATTCTCTTTGCAGGTGTTTAAAGCTGACAACACTACAGGTAAACGCTTAAAAAAAATACATGCTCCATATACGATGGAAGCATTAAATGAAATAAGAGAAGAATGGGCAAAAGCCATACAAGCAGTGGCAACTGTAAGATATAATTGGGATGTTGATAGCGATAATGAATGATACTTTGTAAATGAATATTTCTGAATGTTAATACATGTATTTGAATGTTTCTATATGTGTGAATGTAAGAATTGAATTGATGTCTGAATGTATCTACTTGTGTGAAATTTTCCTTGGGACTTTTGCAGGTTTGTGGCCTGTTTGTAGGCTGATATCAATGGATGTCGTAAACCTGTAGTTCAGAAAACTAAACTGCAGGTTCTCATCCTGCTGTCCAGCCACAGCAGGCCTGCAAACTGATATAAAAAAAAATAGATATAGGCGTCGGTTATTTACAGAAAACTGTCAGCAAAGACCTACAGCGTCGGTTATTGGATAAAAACCGACGCCTAATAGTACAAACAACCCGACCGTGTAGGAAAGCACGGCCGTGGTGGAAAAGGCGTCGGTTATTCATATAAAACCGACGCCTATAGTACTAAACACGGCCGTGCAGGGAAGCACGGCCGTGTCGTCTTGAAGTATGGCGTCAGTTTTTTATAGATAACCGACGCCAAAAGGGTTCGCGCCACAGAAAATAGCATCATCTAGGACTCTTTCTGCGTCGGTTACCAAGTAAACACCGACGCTATAGTCCATATAAGCGTCGGTCTTTTAGTAGATAACCGACGCAGAATGTGTCCTAGATGACGCTGTTTTCTGTGGCGCGAACCCTTTTGGCATCGGTTATCTACTAAAAGACCGACGCCTATATGTTAAATAGGCGTCGGTTAAAAAACCGACGCCGAAGTGTTCGACCTTTAGCGGCACCCACATCGGCGTCGCTCAGAAACCGACGCCAAAGGGGGTTAAACAACCGACGCCAAAGGCTGTTTCTTAGTAGTGCTTCCTGATGCCCTTTGGGCATATCGAACAGCTTATAAAACACCAATCTGAACAACCTCGTTCCGTTTGGTGTACGAGAAGTCTTGTCATCTTCCAGTAGAGTTGGAACATAAAGCATGGTGGGCCATCAAACAACTAAATTTCGATCTTAAAAGTGCGGGAGAGAATAGGAAACTTCAGCTACACGAGCTAGAAGAGCTCCGCATGACCGCCTATCAGAGTGCCAGAATCTATAAGGAGCAGACAAAAATGTGGAACGACGGTCATCTTAAAAGGAAAGACATCGTCGTTGGTGACAAAGTGCTCCTTTTCAATTCCAAGCTCAAGTTGTTTCCCAGAAAACTTAGAACAAAATGGTCTGGGCCCTTCACTATAAAACATATTTACCCAACTGGAGCTGCCATTATCATAGACAACAATGGAGGAGAAAGGACAGTCAACGGTCACCGTTTAAAAAGATACTACACTCCGGAAGACAAAATGCCAAGACAAACCATCGAAATCAAAGATGCTATACCAACAGCATAACTATATTACAGCTTCGTCGCGCCAGCGACGTAAAACCCAAGCGCTACTTGGGAGGCAACCCAAGATTTCAGTTTCTTCCTTTATTTCCCGTTCTCTTTACCTTAGGTTTATCTGATGAAAATACAAAAAATTATATAACCAAAACAAACATAAAAATAACAAAATGAAAATATATAAAAAAAAATTTCATATAACTAAAACAAACATAAAAATATAAAAATCCGTTCGACCTTAACTCTCCCAAATGGTCCTGAAACTGTTTGGATCCAAACGGTCTTCAAACCATTTGGAGCCAAACGGTCTTCAAACCGTTTGGGACCAAACGGTCTCGAAACCGTTTGGAGTCAAACGTTCCTGAAACCATTTGGAGCCAAACGATCTCAAAACCGTTTGGAGTCCAAACGGTCGCTAAACCGTTTGACTTAGAGTTTTTGTCAGGTCAACCCCCCGTTTCCTATAAATATAAACCCTACCCCCTCGTTTTTCTTTCTTTCGACTCCCGCGCCATCTGAAACTCTCGAAGTGTTGTTCCATTGCTCTCGCCTCTGTCGACCTCTGCTTCCCCTACTCTCGCACGACCTCCATCTCCAGTGCCCTCGCCGTCGTCTCCCCTGCTCACAGCAGCAAGGTAGTGTGGCCGCATCAGTCGCCTTCTCCCGCAACCACCGTTTCCACCTTAGCCAATGCCTTCGTTCCCTCTTCTTCGCCGGCAACTCCACCGTTTGGAGCCAAACGATCTCAAAACCATTTGGAGTCCAAATGGTCGCTAAACCGTTTGACTTAGGGTTTTTGTCAGGTCAACCCCCCGTTTCCTATAAATATAAACCCTACCCCCTTGTTTTTCTTTCTTTCGACTCCCGTACCATCTGAAACTCTCGAAGTTTTGTTCCATTGCTCTCGCCTCTGTCGACCTCTGCTTCCCCTGCTCCCGCGTGACCTCCATCTCCAGTGCCCTCACCGTCGTCTCCCCTGCTCATAGCAGCAAGGTAGTCCGTCCGCAGCAGTCGCCTTCTCCCGCAACCACCGTTTCCACCTTATCCAATGCCTTTGTTCCCTCTTCTTCGCCGACAACTCCACCGTTACCACCGCCAGCCTCGCCGCTATCTTCTTTTCCTATGTCTTTATTGTCGTCGGCCTCCTCCATCATCACCATCATCGCCGACGCCTTCGCCGCTGCCTTCGCCTTCATCGCCAGTGCTTCCACCCTCCATTCGCCATTTTGTCTTCGTCGGCAGTTGCACGACGCTTCGCTTTCCAAACAGTCTTGAAACCGTTTGGGATCAAACGGTCTTGAAACCGTTTGGGACCAAACGGTCTTGAAACCGTTCGGGATCAAATGGTCTTGAAATCGTTTGAGACCAAACGGTCCTAAAACCGTTTGGAACCAAATAGTTTTCAAACCGTTTAGCCTTTAAATTTCATTTAACTTTCATAAAATCACAAAAACACATAAATACAAATAAAATCTTTTTTTTTCTAATATGATTTTCTAACTCTTGGTCTCCCATTTTTCAGCCATGGCATCACCAGCAAAGGAGGCCACCAGATTTGAAGACACTGCAATCTGGACAACGGAGCAACTAATGATAGAACAATATAAGCTCCAGAAGATCAGAGATGACTTCAACAGGACCGGAAGGGCGCCACCAAATGTCAAGATGATGCAAGTCCTGTGCGACCTTGACCGAATCAAAAAGTGCCTAGCAGAGGCACCTGAATAAGAAGTGGAAGACATCTCTTCCGATGACGATGAAGGCTCAGAATACGATCCAAATCCCGAGGAGGAATCCCCAGCCGAAGAGAAAAAGGGGAAACGTAAGGTCCAGGAATTTGCACCCGGACAACCTTCCAAGAAACGGGAAAGAAAACAAGTTCGCCCTACCTCTGCTATGGACCAACCCTTTGCAACACCTACCACCACCATTCCTGCCACCACCCCCACCTTCTCAATTCTCACCACCACCGCACCCCCACCTGAAAACCTCTACATCAACACCATCCAATCCATCGACAAAATCCTGAAACCTACAAAGTACGTCTGCTCAAGCGTACTACTGAAGATGGGGATCGATGACCGAATCTTTAACACACTAGACAAAGCCAACCTTGCAAGGCTATGTCTAGTACCCGAGATCTCATACTTTGAGCCCACCACTGAATTCTTCACCTTTCTTACAAAAGAACACGTATATATCATGGATAGATCACGAGATGGAGGTGACAGAAGGCTGGTCACCAAAATTTTCAGCAACAAGGTGGTCTTAATAGAAAACATGCTGAATGAAGTTTTCATTGGCAATCAGCAGCAGCTGCAAAATGCCAAGACGGTGGGAACCGAGCACTCTGAGTTCAACAGACACATATTCTGGAAATCTTTAACTGGGCTCCCCACCTATGATGCTAAGACATGCAAAGCATCGAACATACACTCTGGTTTTGTGTGCACCCTACACAAAATTCTTGCTGGCGCACTCTTCCCCAGGACAGAAGGAGGGAATGTTACAATCTCGAATCTCTTTGTCCTCTGGTCCATTCTGAATGAAAAGCCAGTTAACATTGGATGACAAATGATCCAAAAATTATCCGCCTTCACCCTGGGGAAGGAAATCTGCATGGGGGGTCATGTCACATCTATTATAAAATACCTCAAGATGGACAGACCCCTACCTCGCTGCATGCAACTAAAGGGCGACATTCTCACCAATGAACAATCTTTGAAGAACTCCTTCATCATCAAGGAAAAGGATGGGAAATTATATTATGTATTCTGCCCTATGGTCAAGTCATCAAGAACACTCCTCCCGCTTTCGGAGCTCGCAAATTATGACACAGACAAGCTCCTCTTCTCTGATGAGGAGCTTTCACAAATCTTAACTTCGGTTAAAACAGCCGAAAAGAAAGCAACTGCGGGACAGACGAAGTTAAGTATCACAACCCCGACAGCTCGACCATCAAAAATACCTATCAAACGACCTTCCAGAAGGCAATTGAAGGCACAACAGCTGTCGGGGACACCAACATCAAAGCCACACCCAGAACACAACCCCCTCCTCGACGAGCACATCACCACCTCGTCTTTATACTCTTTCATTATGAGTCTACATGTTGAACTAACCGCCACCACCTCACTCCCTTCCACCTTCCCAACACCCACCACCCTTCCTTCTTTCCCCACAACCACGCTACCACACACATCCTCTTCTTCACCCCTTTTCCCTTCAGACTCCCCCTTCTCCATCCCTATGCCCGGCTTTACCACTTTCCCATCCACCTCCACAGTCTCTACCCCATCATTATCAACACCACTACCTTTCCCATCCACCGCCACCCCGACACCGCTGGTGACCCCATCTGCGATCACCACGCAGTTCGCGGGACCATCATCAATGTCTCTTCTGCAAGGCACCACCACCCTCCCTCATAGACCCCAACCACCCCACCCTTCCACCTCTGCGGGTCCCCTTTTCCAAAACCGGTGAAGAATTTGGACGTCAATTCGACGACATCCGAAACCTCCTCACCGATCCTTCTAACATTTTATATTCTATTTTTTCTTGTGTGTAAGGATTATCCAAGCAGGTGGCCATGATCGACCAACAGAACCACGCTTTGCCCAGCATCCTCCAAGGTTTTTAGCAAAGACAAGATGAGGTGGCTAAGCAAGTTGAGCACATCAACAACCACTACAACAACTTGCCCGAGTTGGTCCTTGGAGCGACGCGCCAGCAAGAAGCGACGGCTAAGCAAGTCGATAAGATCTCTACGTAGACCCAACCTCTACTCGAGACTCTCCGTGAGCTCAAGCAGCAACAAGCGGCTCTTAGCACGCGCTTGGACACCATCAGTAGCACCCTCACACAGCTAAACAATCACCAAGAGGAGTCCACTAACAATGAAATCCAGAAATTACGCGCTCAAGTTACAGATCTTACAGTGCGACTCCTCTCCGCCGAGGGATGTTACTCGGACCTAAAAGAAACACACAACGCACTGCTCGAAACACACGAGCATGTACAAGTGGCGTTCGATGAGTTGCAAGCCGTCCATCGGCGGTGTAAACAAACCGCACACAAGAAGCCAGCAGAACAGGAAGCGGCTGACAAAGATGAGGACAAAGAAGATGATGCTGAGGACTCTGACTCCTCGGATAATTCCAATAATAGCACCTCCTCAGAGGACAAATCTGGTGACCCATGCAATGCTGGGGAGGGCACAAGCCGAGGAGCCGATAAAGACCCAAGGTCCCCCCACAACGAAAATGTCAACATGTCATATGGGGACCAATTCCTGGATTATTCTGCTTTGGGATCCATCAGGGAGTCTACCAAAAACGTGGCTTTCGTTGAGTTATACCAATGTATATTAGGAACCAGCGCAACCCCACCAACAACAACTGCTCAACCTTCCCCCGCACTTGGCAAGTCAATGCCTTCCCCCCAAGACCCGGATGAGGCAGAACGAGTCAGCTTAGATACAGATGAAGAACTCGATTCTGCTTCGAATTTGGATGATGAGCTACAGGACTATGCAGCAGTCCTGGAACAACCTTCTTCCCCCCTTCCGCAAGAACTTCCCCCGCCACCACCTCTACCGCACAAAATGCATGATCTTGATATGGCAGCCATCTCCACATTAGATGCTCAGGACATTTTTATATTGAACACTATTGTGGACGATGCAAAGGCAGGGGAAGACATCATCTACAATAACACCAAAACTAGGCACAAGATGACACGAGAAGACTTCCACCACATCCTGCGACCGCAGTCCACGATGACGATGGCAATCTTCCGTGTCCTTCTCGCTAACTGTATAGAAACGTACAGAAGTTCTAAGAGGCAACAACTGGTTTTCAACGCCTCGCCTGCCTTGTCTATTGGCCTTTTATACAAAGACATAAGAGCAAAATCAATCGACCGGCTGCGTGCTGGTTTAGCACGACGGGCACATTATCTCACCCCTTTCAAATCTCAGATCATTGGCTATTTATGATCTTCGACACCGAAGCTCGGGATGCCAAGGTCTATAATTATTGCGGCGCTGAGCTACCCGCCGATACAATAAATTTCATCGGTGAAGCAGCAAGAGAAGCGTGGTGTATACCCTTCTGGCTGCTGAAGTTAATTTGGGCTGCACGCCCATCTCTCCGCCAAGACTGGAGCCAGCCTTGGTTCAAAATAATAAACCCTCAAGTTCAAGCTGCCGAGGAATCTGGGGATTGCGCTTTCTGCACCATACGTCACATCCAAGCGCTGAACCAGGAAATCCCATTTTCTGATCTGGTTGCTGAAGACTTTCATTCCTTGCAAGGGTGTTATGCTATGGAGCTCATCTGTGATAGATAGTTCTTCAAGGACCCGACAATGACATCAGATGATGTCCCTCGCTACCTCTTCTCAACTATCCAGCGACCGCAGCGGCGACCCTTCCGACAAACTCTGAAGGAGTCGGAGAAATCAAAGGAACCGGCCTTAGCTACCGAGCAAAGTAAAGGCAACATCGATCCTTTGTCTGCCATAGAACCAACCTTTCCTGACTTTGATCACAGTGCTTGCAAAGGTCTCAACGACATCGAACTACGACTCATTATGGCACGGCTTTCAGCCGAGAAGGATGAGCTCATATTCATGTCTGGGGACATTTTAGTTATCGCAGACACGCTTCGAGAGACTTTACAGATTAAAGGATCCCTCTCCGTCATCCTAATGAGCACTTACCAGTCTCTACTCAGCCAACACAACCCCACTACATATATGGCATCCCCATACATGAAGGATGATCTTTTAAAGCTCAAGAACTTCGGCACAACTGAAGCACTGATCTCCTTTCTACAACACACAACGCCGAAGTTCATCATGTTACCCTTCCTCTATCATGAGCACTGGATGCTCCTGGCAACAAACCTACCAGATGGAACAACCACAATATATAACAGTTCCGACAACCAGTACAACCCATGACAGAAGAACTATGTCGTGACACCAAGGACGCCAACAGAGGTAGCGACAAAGGACTGTGCAGACAAATTAATCGCCCTTCTCAGTCAGCACACAAGGGCTTATGACAAAGAGCATTTTCATTGCCCTTCCTTCAGCCACAAATGTCCCCAACAAATTCGCCAATCAAATGACTGTGGCTTCCACGTCCTCTACTGGATGTATACCATCATCGCCCTTCAAAGACCAGTAGAGGATATGACTGACGTGGATTACCACGCTCTACGCGGACAGTTCACAGCCAACCAACTTCAATCTCAAGGAGCAAACTCAGGATTAACGTAAACCTGAAGCCCTTGCCTTTGTACTTCTCAACCTATCACTTTGCCACTCTGAGGACACAGTGTGTGATAAGTTGGGGGGGGTACACTAGACAAGGGCGAGGTATCGTTTCTATATCCCTCCTTTTCCATCCCCTCCTTCATTTTTTGTACAATTTTTCTTAGTTTCCTCTACACATTTAGCTTCCATTTTAAATAACTCATCCAACAATAAATCTTTTGAATAAAGTCACCCTCAGTTAACTTTAGAATCATGTTAGTTCCCAAAAGTAAATAGCACTTAGACATTTAATGGTGATTTAATAATATACCTCCACTATTGATTTTCATGCTTTTGCTTCACTTCTTTATCTGACTCTCCACAGGTCAATATCAAGGCAGAAATAAGCCAGGCTCTCAAGGATGAGAGGGGCATCAGGCAACCTCCAAATCAAGAAGTTCTGCAAGTGGACCACAAACCAAATAAGTGCATGTTGAAAAACTCTAAGAACAGCTTTCCTCTCGTCAAAATAAAAGAGGCTTGGCCGCCCAAAATAATTTCCCAAACAAAACCCCAAAACCCAAGCATATGAGTTTTCGAATAAAAGCCAGAGAGTCGAATACAATTATGAGAGTTGTGCCATGAATAAGGATCTATATAAAGAATCGATGAAGGTCTCACCCGGCCGGCACATTCAGCTGCCCTCACAAAGGCAGATGTGTCGTGCCTGGTAGTGAAACCCTAAGGTATCCAAATATATGAAAGGCTTATAAAGGACTCGCCCGGTCGGTACATTCAGCTGCCCTCACAAAGGCAGATGTGTCGTGCCCGGTAGTGAGATCCTAAAAAGCATAGACAACCCCTCCCCCACTTGAAGGGGGAGTTACACTTCAAGCCTTTAGCCAACCCTCATACCCTCTCTAGTTTCCAGTAGGTTCTTCAGAGAGGTATAAAGCTGATTAGAGTCAACAACATGCACAGAATAAAGGTGGTCCCAACGCGAGCTATGAGAAACGGAAGAAACATGAGACCCAAGCAACTCTCGAAACTTGAAAGAGTCATGGCAAGCAATAAGACCTGATATGACCTTAGGAAAACTCAGGTTAAGAATTGAAGCAAGAGTATGGAAATCCTAACCAAATACAATCGCCTCGCCATTACATGTCTCGGCTCTATCTAACTTGAGGACAAGCTAGACTCTAAGTTACGGGGGGTGATAACCTCCAATTTTGGATGTTTACCTTAGTCTTTTCTTTAGTTTTCCATACTCTTTCTCAATTAGAATTAGCCTTAATCCCTAAATATTCCCTCTTATTGTAAATATACCATCAGACTAATTTTTCCTCTTTATATCAGACTAACTTTAGAAAAAGACATAAAAAATCATAAAAGACTAAATCAACCTCAAGACCGCATGGACTCAAACGCTCCTAAGACCGCATCAAGCCAAACGGTCCCGAGACCGCATGAAGCCAAACGGTTCTGAGACCGCATGAAGCCAAACGGTCCCGAGACCGCATGGAGTCAATCGGTCCCAAGCCCGCATGAAGCCAAACGGTCCCGAGACCGCATGGAGTCAAACGGTCCCGAGGCCGCATGGAGTCAATCGATCCCGAGACCGCATGGAGTCACACGGTCTCAAGACCGCATGAAGCCAACCGGTCCCGAGACCGCATGAAGCCAAACGGTCCCGAGACCGCATGGAGTCAAACGGTCTCGAGACCGCATGGAGTCAAACGGCCCCAAGACCGCATGAAGTCAAACGGTCCCGAGACCGCATGGAGTCAATCGATCCCGAGACCGCATGAAGCCAACCGGTCCCAAGACCGCATGAAGCCAAACGGTCTTGACGTCCAAATGGTCTTGAGGCCCAAACGGTCTTGAGGTCAAAATGGTCTCAAGATCCAAATGGTCTTGACGTCCAAATGGTCTTGAGGTCCAAACGGTCTTGAGGTCCAAACGGTCCCAAGGTCCAAACGGTCCTGAGGTCCAAACGGTCTCCAAACCGTTTGGACTTCACTTAAGGCCTATAAATAAGACCCCAAGGGTCCATCACGAGATATCAAGTGTTCAGACGTCCAAAGGCTTCC
This sequence comes from Alisma plantago-aquatica, assembly GCA_963693085.1. Taxonomy (NCBI): domain Eukaryota; kingdom Viridiplantae; phylum Streptophyta; class Magnoliopsida; order Alismatales; family Alismataceae; genus Alisma; species Alisma plantago-aquatica. The sequence continues at coordinate 1,502,168,999 of OY856410.1, read as the reverse complement.
TCAATCACTCCAGAGCAAATCCGACTTCCATCCTCCACCCAGGGGATGCCTGTATTAGACCCATACTCCATCTCGAAGCTACTTTCTCTCTCTCTGCCAAAGAAGGTGGGAAGAGGGAGATCTCATCATCAAGCAACCTGTGAAGCTGGTGGATCATTTCTCTCTCTCCAAGGGGTTGACCTTCCTCTCTCCTTTGTGGGGATGACACACTCTCTCTCTCTTCTTGCTTCCTTCTTTGTCCTAGTCATGAGCGAGTAGTCTCTCTCACTAGGGTGCGGGGAGTAGCCTCGCTACCCATGTTTTCATATCATGCAAATGTAATCCATAAGTTGTAATATAGAGTTCATATCTTTTCAGTTCAACATCAAATGTTTAATGAATGCTTGTTGCTTGATCACCAACTTGTGTTATCCTTTATCTTTTAGTATGAATTGTCTACGTTTGTGCTATTAGATCTGAAACTCATTTGCATGTTGGTTTTAGGTGCATGTATCCACCGTGCATCTGTTTCGGTATCTAGGAGTGCCTTCCTAGAAGTGGAGTATACTCACTCCCATCGTTGTACTTTCTTGCTATGAAATGGAATTAGTTGACGTATGAAAGTACAACCTTGATGAGTCGAGGAACACACTTTGCGGAGGGAATGTTGTAAAGTAAGTGACCATACCTACATGGATGGCTGGCGTAACAACATTCCCACACTCCTCGTAGTTAGTCATCCGAAAGGAAGCTAAGTCTACAAAGATACCAACTGATCTAACTCTTATTGCAGGTTATGCTTTTATGTTGCATGTGTTGATCCATGTGTAGTGGTGGTGAAAACCGATCACACTCTAGTGATTCATTAATCATTGTTAACAACCTAAGTTTATTTTCTTGCCTTTACTTTACTTTCATTTAGCTTAAAAACAACCATATCAACCTTTTGATCTAAATACCAACTACCAAAGAGATTAAGTGAAATTATTATGTTTTCCATCTTGTTGGCAACAACAAGACCGTTGTCTCGAGGATTCGACCCTTAACTATACTACGATAAGACTTCCATGTATCTTAGCATACGTGGGTGGAGTTCTCTATCTAGTATAAGCAAGGCTAAACCTAAAGACTTACCATCTTTAGGATTTTTAGTTGGTGCACGCAATTCCACGTAAGTGGAAGCTCCATCAAATAACCATAGACATCAATAACACTATAGACTAGATTGTGTTTTGGTTGATGACAAAATCTCATTAGTCATGATATAGTGATATCAAATCAAGCACATAGGTACTTGTTAGAGAACAAGTGTACCAGACAGACCCACCATGAGAGTGACACATGGAACCATGATTTGGTAATTACAGTCATCTCTGATAGTGATGGTAGTGAGTGTGATTCTTCGACTTGAAATCACTACACTCAACACATGTCATTGGGTAAACATTGACATCATCAAACGCAGCCCTGAAACATGGGTTGTTATAAAGGTGATGATTGGGTGACTTTGACACATGGGGCTTTTGAGGGGTGAGTGATAGATATGGGATTTGTCCCTCCTAAGGGAGTTTGATGTCCATGGCCACTGGATGAGTAGGATTGAAAAAGGCATGTGCATGCATGTGTGAATCAATATGTGATATTGATGTCACACACATCTCACCTAGTCTACTCTGAGATCAAGGAAATGGATGAATGTTGAAAGGATGACTGTACCATGCCTTGAGTTCATTCAAGACATTAGTGACAAAGGAATTATACATTCGATGTAACACCATTCACAGATTGTAGGATTGAAATTTTTCTCCAACTTTCTATTTCACTTGGGTAGCACTGATGTGCGACTAGGCATCACTCTTTGCTTGTGAAGTCATAAGTGTTATGGACTTTCACTGCCAACATGAAATGGGCCTGCAGGGTCACACACATAGGATTTAACCTAGAAGAGGAGTTTATCTACAAACGATGTTTATATTGATTACTAAAGGAATTTAGTAGTTCAATTAAACACTCAATCAATTGATAGCTCTGAAAACTGCTAGAGGGGGGGTGAATAGAGTTTTATAGAGATTTTAATAATTAATTAACTCAAACAACCACAATGAAAACATTGGACAAGGAGACACAGGGTTTAGAGTGGTTCCAACCTTAGCAAATACTAAGGAAGTCAGTCCACTACCCGGTTGCTTACCCAACCGGGATTTGAAAAGAAATTTATTTTATTACCTCGCAAGGACTTTACATAAAATACAATTTCTTTTCCCAAACCCTTCAAGCAGCCTTCACCTAGAAGTAATCACCCAACCTTGAAGCAGCCTTCCCTTGAAGTAGGTGCACCAACTCCCGTTGCACCAGCCTTCTGAAGTAGCTTCCCGTGCGATAGCCTTCTTGAAGTAGCTTGAAGTCCCCTTCTCCACCTGAGAAGTCAACCCTCTCCGATCCGCAGCCTCCAACCCTAGGAGTAGCAAGGAGAGTACAAAGGATAAAAAGGAACAAGAAGGAAAATAGAAATTACAATACCATTGTAAGCAAAAGGCTTGATTTGCTTATATCAAGCGTATAGATCTCCTAACCAATGTGTATGACAATGTGATTGTAGTGGATAGGAGATACTAGCCTATAGGACACGAAATGGGAGCAATAGGAATGAATGGCAAGTGTAGGAATTGCTCTATTGCTCTAAAACAGATTGCAAGTGAGTATTCAAGCTCAAGTATATCACAAGTATAGCTTAGGTGTCCTTTGGTGTCCTAAGGCATGTCCTATTTATAGGAGTGGCCTATGGATACTTAAGGACGTTCTAGACAACTTCTAGGGGCTTCTAAGTGCTTAACTAGCCGTTAGATATAAGTTAGGTGCATTAGTAACGGCTAGTTACTTTATTCTGCAGTTGCTGTCAGAGACCATCTCGGTCGACAATTTGTCGACCGAGATACCTACTCGGTCGAAGTTTTGTCGACCGACAGGCTCTCTGGATCATCGTTCATTTGCAACTGCCAACTACTTTGTCAGCTGTGTCTAACGGCTACTTGGGTCATTCTCGGTCGAGAAGTTTGTCGACCGAGAGTGTCTCGGTCGAGGAGTGTGGTCGACCGAGATTGACCCTGTTTTCAATCTTTTAATTAAACCACTAAGTATGTGTATGAGTGTGCATATGTGATCCTATTTGAAGGAGATGACTTATCTAAGTGTGGTGTTTAGCTAGGGAGATCTAACGCTTGATTTACATGAAGTCTAAGTACTTGTACATTATATATTTGTACAAGTTTACAATTGATTTACATTGCATGACATTTACAAGCATTCAAGCGTATGGATTCCCTATAACTTTGTCATCACCTTGTTCCTGCACACTTAAGTAGCTCGTTAGATCAACAAGAATGAAATGTTTGTCATCATCGAAACAAAGGGATTTATCATAATGTCCAATTTATCCAATAATCTCCCCCTTTTTGAAGATGACAAACATTTCCTAAAATATGAAATAAGGAAATATAAAGCATGTGAGTTTAATACCTGAAGATCACCTTTTGTATCCATTCTTGTTTTACAAGTGAGTGCTGGCCATCAAGATGAAACTCATTTATATTTATATTTTTGATTTTATATTCTTTCTCCCCCTTTGTCATTTCAAAAAGATATCCAAGTTGAATATTTTAATTTTCTTCTCCCCCTTAATTTTATAATATGCTCCCCCTTAAATAGTTATCTATTAGGAACATGGATATTTTTTTTTGTCTAATTTATCCACAATTTGTTTCTCAATCATTTGCAAAGGATGTTAAGCCTTGAAATGATATGAGATTCCCATAAGCTTATGATGAATGTATATTTATTTCTCATTTATCAAGGGATATTAAGCCCTAAATTAGACGAGAATCCTTTAATCTTAAAGTACATAAAAATGTCTCTAACCAAGTGCAAGGGATGTTAAGCCCTGATTTGTTTAGAGAGTTCCTTTAAGTACAAGATCATTCATAGATTTCTTTATATCCAATAGTAAAAATACTAAGGTATCAACAAGCTTCAAATGATGTTTTCAACGTTTTTGTAAGCTTCTTAATCAAATAATCGAATTTGTTTTTATGAGCTCCCCCTTAATCTTACAATTTAAGCAATTTAATGCTTCTAAGGTCACAAATGATTTTAAATTTTGATTTTGACCTTTATCAAAAGTATACTAAGATTAAGTACAATACAATGATGTCCAAATAAGCATTTTGTCAAAGCTTATTTTAGGTCGCCCTTGACTACGACCATAGTGCCCCTTGGTCAATTTTAATTTTAACCAAGAGGCAAATTCTGCAGATTTCCAAATTAAGCATTCATATGTGAAGTATAATTTCTGCAGATAGCTATAAATATCAATTTGAAGCACATTAAGATATACCTATTATAAAGACTTAATATGAGCATCATAGTGAAGTCTTTGACTTTGATTTTTCTAGAATGCATGTTTTACATTCATTGTGAATGATGTTTCATATGCTTTGCTATGGGTACATAAATATCAAATCCTATTTCTTCTTATACTTTTATCATAAGATTCTTTAGAAACATATATTTTGAAAGCAAGATTAATATCTTAAAGTCAAGATTTTTTTTGCTTTTGATTTCTTAGAACAAGCAAATAGATAAAAACATTAATATTTTGTTCTAAGAGGCACCGTTTGGCTTGTCATAGCAACATCTTCATCACAAGCCGTGTCCACAATTATTATCTATTATGTCAAGATGCTTTTATGTTAATGACATTTGCAATTATCTGAATCATAATGATCATTCATGATTTGTACATATGAATCAAAGCTTATTTTAAACCAATGAACCATAATGATCATGATGAAGCATGTTAAGTGATACTCAATATGAACACATCTTCTAAAAAATGAAAGTATGATTAATATCTCAAGTCTTTTTAAAGATATCAATTTGAGAAATTTTATAACATTGTGTTCTTTGCAAGCATTTTTAAAAGTCATATCACCAATGAATTATTTTGCTTGCCTATCATCAGGAATCATGCATGCAATTATCCTTATCTATTTGTGTTAACACAACATCATGCTTAATGATGAAATAGTGAAAGCATATCAATGATGTGATGATAGAACAATAGAATGATAATTTCATGAAATACAGTGATTGTAATCATTTATATTCAGAAAGATCTTCAACTTGTTATGTAAAACAGTCATTAACAACAAATAGATAGCCACTGATCAATCAATTATTCAGCAATTTTACTGCAGACTGAAATCAGTGACCAGTTCGGTCGACGATTTCTTCGACCGACTGACTGCTCGGTCGACGATTTTTCGACCGACAAGGTTTCTGTTTTACCTACAGAACTATTATTGATTTCAAGTAAAATGTAGACTATGTCTAATTCAATTATGCAGTTTTAGTTGAGATAAAACATATGAATATCAAAGTAACATTTAGATCAAATCTCAACTAATCATATTCAAAATTTTAAGTTTTGAGGACCTTAATTGAGATAAGTTTTCAAATTAGAGATTTTAGTTACTTAAATCATTTTGTTATCCCTTTATGTTAAGTTGAGATAGACATAAGGATGTGCAATTTAAAGTCTTCGGTCATATCTCAACTTAGTCTAATCAATTTAATTTGGGGGTTTCGGAACCCATGCTAACTCAACATTCCTTTTCTTGTATGGGCATGAAAAAGAGTAATGTCCAAGACGTGAGCAATAATGACAGCATACAGAATCAACCTCAAGTCTTTTTCTATGGTTTTGTTCTAGGTTGTTCTTTGGTACAAATGTGGCTTGATGTGCTCGTGTCTTTCTCCAACTAGGTTGTTGATGAAATTTCCCTTTGGGCTTGTAACCTAGTCCTCTTCTCCCAATTTGATGATAGGAGTCATCCAATATTCTATCAAGGATTCCATTGTTTCTTAGCCTAGTAACTTCTTGTTGCAACTTAGCGATCTCATCCATTCTTTTCTTAATGTCTAGTTTTGCTTGATCTAGATTAGATGATAAAGAATTCCTTTCTTTCACTATATTATCATAATCTAGATGTGTACACAAAACAGGTTGTTTTTGAAAATCATTTAACTTTGCAAGTAATTCAACCTTTTCTTGGGATAGAATATCATAATTTGTTTCTAGAGAGAAAAGCTTTACATCACTATTACGTAGAGATGATTTCAATGTATGATTTTCAGAAATAATGGTATCTTTTTCAAAACTAAGATCATTCAACTTAGCATATAAATCTTCTTTTTCGCATGTAAGAGCAAGAAGTCTAGTATTTAACTCATCGTTTGTTTTATTAGACTTCTTTAATTTCTTCTTGCACTCAATATACTTATTGTGTGTTTCTTCAAGACTAGAAATTAGCTCTTCTTTTGATAAATCAAGAAGACTTACCTCCTCATCTTCTTCTTCATTGGTTGTAGCAATGAGACAATTTTTATGGACCTCTTTCTTCTTTTCTCTCCATGGATAGCCGATTGTTGTATGGTTCGTTCCTAAACACCAATTGCAGCTTGTTGAAGGTTGGTCCACGTTGCTCCTTTGCCTGCGGTTGTAGTCACCTCCACCCTTCATTCTTCAAGACCTGGTTAGGGTTCCTTGAAGCCTGCTCTGATACCAATTGAAAACTGCTAGAGGGGGGGTGAATAGAGTTTTATAGAGATTTTAATAATTAATTAACTCAAACAACCACAATGAAAATATTGGACAAGGAGACACAGGGTTTAGAGTGGTTCCAACCTTAGCAAATACTAAGGAAGTCAGTCCACTACCCGGTTGCTTACCCAACCGGGATTTGAAAAGAAATTTATTTTATTACCTCGCAAGGACTTTACATAAAATACAATTTCTTTTCCCAAACCCTTCAAGCAGCCTTCACCTAGAAGTAATCGCCCAACCTTGAAGCAGCCTTCCCTTGAAGTAGGTGCACCAACTCCCGTTGCACCAGCCTTCTGAAGTAGCTTCCCGTACGATAGCCTTCTTGAAGTAGCTTGAAGTCCCCTTCTCCACCTGAGAAGTCAACCCTCTCCGATCCGCAGCCTCCAACCCTAGGAGTAGCAAGGAGAGTACAAAGGATAAAAAGGAACAAGAAGGAAAATAGAAATTACAATACCGTTGTAAGCACAAGGCTTGATTTGCTTATATCAAGCGTATAGATCTCCTAACCAATGTGTATGACAATGTGATTGTATTGGATAGGAGATACTAGCCTATAGGACACGAAATGGGAGCAATAGGAATGAATGGCAAGTGTAGGAATTGCTCTATTGCTCTAAAATAGATTGCAAGTGAGTATTCAAGCTCAAGTATATCACAAGTATAGCTTAGGTGTCGTTTGGTGTCCTAAGGCATGTCCTATTTATAGGAGTGGCCTATGGATACTTAAGGACGTTCTAGACAACTTCTAGGGGCTTCTAAGTGCTTAACTAGCCGTTAGATATAAGTTAGGTGCATTAGTAACGGCTAGTTACTTTATTCTGCAGTTGCTGTCAGAGACCATCTCGGTCGACAATTTGTCGACCGAGATACCTACTCGGTCGAAGTTTTGTCGACCGACAGGCTCTCTGGATCATCGTTCATTTGCAACTGCCAACTACTTTGTCAGCTGTGTCTAACGGCTACTTGGGTCATTCTCGGTCGAGAAGTTTGTCGACCGAGAGTGTCTCGGTCGAGGAGTGTGGTCGACCGAGATTGACCCTGTTTTCAATCTTTTAATTAAACCACTAAGTATGTGTATGAGTGTGCATATGTGATCCTATTTGAAGGAGATGACTTATCTAAGTGTGGTGTTTAGCTAGGGAGATCTAACGCTTGATTTACATGAAGTCTAAGTACTTGTACATTATATATTTGTACAAGTTTACAATTGATTTACATTGCATGACATTTACAAGCATTCAAGCGTATGGATTCCCTATAACTTTGTCATCACCTTGTTCCTGCACACTTAAGTAGCTCGTTAGATCAACAAGAATGAAATGTTTGTCATCATCGAAACAAAGGGATTTATCATAATGTCCAATTTATCCAACAAGCTCAATATCATAGTGTTGAAGGTGTTGGATGGATTGATTAGAGTATATGATTGGTTGAAACTACAATTGAATGATTTTGCACGGTCTACACTCCCAACCGATCGGCTCATGTGATGAACCGATCGACTCAGGACAGGTTGACATGACCGGTTCAAGGGTTGAACTGATCAGCTCAATATGTCCAAACGAGCAAGTTGGGAAAGTCAGGTTGGTGAGAAATTTCTTTTCGTTTCACTTGTCCAATTTGATTGGAACAAGGATTGGTACTTGGATCAATTTGAAACAAAAGAGGAAACATCAATCGGGAACTGACCAGGGCAGTGAACCGATCGTTTCAGAAGTGAACCGGTCAGCTCTGGTGCCCCAATCGATTGGTTCAAGTGTGAACCGATCGACTCAGGGCCCCAACCGATCGGTTCATGCTTAAAATGATTAGTTCAGCTGGCGCAGTTGGTTGTTTTGTGGAAAATGTTGAATCCTTCTACTCATGCTTTAATCCCACATTTCCCAGGGTAGAGAACCCTATCCCATGACCCTCCTATATATAGGGGTATTGGGGGCTTCTCTGACAGTACAACTCAAAACACCAGTTTCTCTACAAAGTGGTTGTTCTCTCTGGTTGTGGTAACTAGGAGAGCCCGAGCAAGTGCTACCCGATAAGGGAGGCACAACAAGGGAAAGACAACTACAGAAATGTGACTGGTGGCAGGAGAGTGTGTCGGTGACTAGTATGCCAACAGAAGGGTATGAGTCCTTCTAGTTCCTTGTACGACAAGGTGATTAGAGTTACTGGTAGTCCGCGTGGACGACTATAGAGGTGGGAGATTTCTACCGCTCGGAGGACAACTGTCAATCCCGACAGTCCCGGTGAGACCAGGAGTTGCATAGACACCATCCAAGATCGGAGGTGAAGATCGCGCAAGCCGTGAGGTAATGTCGTCGAGCATGTAACACCCCTGACCTGGGTTATACTGTAACCCTAGGTGTTTTTATTAAGAAAGATGATTAAATGCTTAATCTCAACTTGTGAAAGGTAATTAGGGCTCAAGTGGAACTTATATTGCAATTCTAGTCCTTTTCGAATAATGTTGAAATCAATGTTTTGTTTGTTTTAGACTAATGTGCAAAATACCCAAGTTGAGGGGTTTAAGTGCAAATTGTGCATGATAATATGTTCCTCATGTGTTGAAGCATCATGAGAGTGAAGATGATGATGAGGTGTGGCTTATGGAAGCCTGAATACCAAGAAAGAGCTGATAAAGCAATGTATGTGCATGAAAACCCAGTTTTGGTGTAATGTACAATTTACCCAAAACCTAGGGTGCAATATATAAATTAGCACTTCAATAAGGTCCCTAATTTTTCTTGGAATCATGTAGAGCAAAGAAAATGAGAGGGGCACATCTTTTGAATTAAGTTGGAGCAGAGAGAATCTTGATATTAAAATAATCAAGATTTAATCCTAATTGAAACCCTAATTCGATTTAGGGCAAAAAAATAAATGTATTAATTAATGGGCCTTCAACCAAAATTAAAATGGTTGGATTCAGATGTATGTGTGACGTCCTTTAGCTTTGCAAGGACCACGAAAATATCCAAGGGAGTGGATAACTCATACACAATTTTATAAGAAAAAGAAATATCCACTCACATATGGATATTAATATAACATGATTTAAGGTGCTTGATTTACTTTTCTTTAAATCATCAATAATTGAGAGGGATAAAAGGAAAACAAGATATCCTCGTCCCTAAGGAAGATAAGGGGGAAGAGGTGGCCACATTTTTGGGATTAAATGAATTTTTATAAGGCACTTTCTCTCTCCTTGATTTTCTTATAAAAAGACCCTTTACAAGCCAAATGGAAGGCTTTTTCGACCCCACTTCTTCTCCTTGCTTGGGAAACAACCAAGGGAGCTTGGGAGGATAAGTAGGACGACCCCGAAACTGTTGGTAAGGTTCTTGATCCATTTCATCTTGATTCCATGGTGGAAATAAAAAATAAATTATGGATTTCTTCCTATTTCGATCTCCTCTTCAATTCTAACCATTCCTTTTCACTCAAACCTTGAGGACGAGCCTTGGAATGGTGAAAGGAGTTGCATCCACCATTTTTTCCATGGACATGGAGCTTTGGAGCTCAATTGGAGGTGGGTTTTATAACTTGAACCCTTTTTCATTGTTATTCAACCATTAATCTTGCAATTTCAATGATTCCTTCATTATCTTGTTTAATTGCTGGTTGAAAATGGTTATTTCATGAAATCAGAAGTTGTTAGAACTTCAGGGACGAAGGTAGATTATGATGACATCATTTTGGATTCTTTTTCCAAAGAAATCATGGTTCACACCGTTTTGAGTTAATTTCTCATGCGGTTTCACCAAACTGTTTGAGAGCAAACAGTTTGAAACCGTTTGGGAGAAAATGGTTTCAATACCGTTTGAGTGAGTTGACCAATGGTTGACCGTTTGATATTACTGTTACTAGTTATGTTTTTTAATGAATCACCAAATTTTATGGTTTAACTCCCAAGGAATCGTGATTTTAAGGCTAATCAATTAGGCAAACCAAATTGGATTAAGTGCTGATTTTTCAGCTTGATTAATTTTACTTTTTGGGCAAACGGTTTCAAAACAGTTTGAGAGGGTTGACCAAGGGTTTACGGTTTGAGATTCCTGTTCCTAATGATGTTGGTTAATAACTAACCAAATTTTATGTATTAGTTCCAAAGGAATCATGAGTTGAAGGCCAATCAATTAGGCAACGCCTAATTGGATTAAGTGTTGATTTTCAACTTGATTTATTTGCCTTTTTGGGAAAACGGTTTCAAAACCATTTGAAAGAGTTGAACAAGGGTTCACCGTTTGAGAATCCTGTTCCTAATTATGTTGGTTGATGACCCACCAAATTTAATGTATTAATTTCAAAGGAATAATGAGTTGAAGGCTAATCAATTAGGTAAACCCTAGTTGGATTAAGTGTTGATTTTCAACTTGGCTGATTTGACTTTTTGGGTTAATTAGCCCAAACGGTTTCAAAACCATTTGGGGATTACCCAAACGATCTCAAAACCGTTTGGGGGTCACCCAAGACCGTTTGGAGGTCTAGGGTTGGATATGGTTAGTGATGGAAGGACAAAATATATGGTGTTAACCCTAATCGGCTAAGTGCTGATTTTGCATTGGAATGAGTTGATGTTCTGGGTTGATTGACCCAAACGGTTTCAAAACCATTTGGGAATCACCCAAACGGTCTCCAGACCATTTGGGGATCACCCAAGACCGTTTGGAGGTCTAGGGTTAAGCATTTTTGACCAATTGAAGGTCTAATGGTACCAAATCACTTTGCAATTAAGTGCTGATTTGATGATCAACTCAGTAGCTCAAACCCTAATGATTTTTCACTAGAATACAAGGGTTGGATGAGACAAACGGTCTCAATACCATTTGGAGCTCATCCAAACAGTCTCAAGACCGTTTGGAGATCACCCAATACCGTTTGGAGGTCTAGGGGTGAGTATGGTTAAGCAATTGATGATCCAATGATACTAAGTTAAAGTGTAATCAATTGCTGATTTGGTGATCAATCCAATGATCCAAACCCTAATTGGTTGACTTGGATTTTAATGATGTGTTGGGAAAATGGTCCGAAGACCATTTGGTGGTCATCCAAATGACCTCAAGACCGTTTGGGGTCAAGTCATGTTCAATTTGGATGATGGTTCAATGGTTTCAAAGTAACTAATCTTGCATTGATTAGTGTTGAAGGATCATCGATTCCAAACCCTAATTCAATATATTCAAACCCTAATTGAGGACTAATTGAGGGTCAATTGAGGGTCAAATCAGTTGAAGGTTGACCTATTTAACTCAATTGAAGTATGAGGATAGGTCCAATTGATGATTGGTTCCATGAATTCAATGATTGAAGGAATCAATATTGAGAACCCTAAATCGATTGGTGTGGTTGATACCATCTTTTGTCCATGCGGTTTTGAGGAGGTTTGGACCAAACGGTCTCAAGACCGTTTGAGTCCAAACAGTCTCAAGACCGTTTGGGACCAAACAATCCCAAACTATTTGTGCTCATGCGGTTTGAAAAGTCAAACTTGGGCAAACGGTCTTCACCTACTTGCTTGGGCAAACAGTCTCAAGCACCACCTTTACCAAACGGTTTCAAACTGTTTGAACCTGGAAAGACCAAGACTATTTGGGGTTCAAGTAGTCAAAGTTGATTGAGGACTCAATTGGTTAATCCACTTAGACACTTGTTGTAATTGAGGACTCAATTGATCAATTCAATTGGATACCTTATGTAATGGAGGTCCAAGGTGATTGAATCTCTTGAGAGTAGAGATGATGAATGATTAATTGTTCCAATGATGATTAGTAATGATGATCATTGAAGGTACAAAGCTTGAAACCCTAATAGTACCTAAGTGATTAGTGCCAATTAAGGGATGAACCCTAATTTCTTAAAGGATCAATGACTTGGTATACTATGTTAATCATAGTAGTATGTACTTGATGGAAGGGTTGATATGACCTAATCAAGTTGAGATGATGATAGAATGAATTCATATATGAATACGGTTCATGTGGTGATTAGTCAGTCAGTAGTCTCTCTCTGTAGGAGACGAGCTCCGACTTCTCTCTAGAACGGCTCCCCCGCCCCTCTTCTCCACCGCAACTCCCCCCCCCTGCTGCCCTCACGGAAGCGGGGCTTCCCTGGCGATCCCTACCATGTGGGGTTGCTGCCCGTGGGTGGATTTAAGGTGACAGCTCGACTTCGCCTACATCGGAGCATCTCTGATCTGGCTTGAAGGCGCTTCTCAGACACCTTCTCCTAGCTTCAAAGACGTGTACCTCCTCAGTCGCTCGGTGTTGGTCTATAGGGGTCTTAAAGGCGGTGTCTCCGACCTGCCTTTACTCCACCCTATCGACGTCTGTGACACCTGGTTCCTAGCTACTGGGGCTGGTAGAGGGCCCCCTCGGCGGGTCTTCAGCCTGCCACCCTCATAACCGAGCCACGCAACTCCTGAACTCCCAAAAACCAGGGGAGGAGTACGACCAACCCCTCCGGCGGTCTTGATCCTCCTGGGATCCTGCAGGGGTTCTAGGTGCTTGCCACGTCTCATCGGCATCCCTCTCGCGGTGGTCCATGGGTGGTGTCCCTCGATGGTCCATAGCTTTACAACCACTCTCCTTTGCTGCCACAAAATGGGAGAGAGGTTGACCAGCTCTTCGGAGTCTCGGTTCCTCTGTGAACCCTGTCGGCAAAAAGGTACGTGGTCTGTCCTTGTGAGTGGTCCCTCTCCGCCGACTAGGCCCACCTCCACCTGGTCCACTGCCTGCTCCTCCGACCATGTGCCCTCAACCTCCTCAGCCCCACTAAACAAGGGTAGGAATTAACCGGCCCTTAGGGTCTTGTTTCTCCTGTGACCCCGGAGGTGGCTGGAGTGTTATGCTATGGGGTGTACAGGGGTTTGGGTTCTGAGCTACCTGATCCTCACTCACCGACGGTCGTGGCCTTACCAACATCATCCCCTCTATCAGCGGTGCCCCTGTCTCCGGCCGTGCATGACAGTCACTCCCTTGTTCGTGGCGGCATCCCCGGGCATTCGGTGGCGGTAGGGTTTGGTCCCCGGGCCGCGCACGATCGCTCCCCAACGCGGTTCTTGTGACTCGGACCGGTGGGTACGGGTGACTCGTCCGGCTCGACTCACCTGGCCTGATTCGGCCCCTTGCAACGGTGGGCTTTTCAAATTTTAGCCGCAAAAGCTTCAGTTTCGTTCTAGAAGGCTCCATCCGCGGTCCTCTTAGTGCGCCCTGACATCACCCGACTGACTTCAGCCCTTGCTTCCCGGAGAAGTTTCCCTCTGTGCGTTGTGCCGTCAGAGCTGCGTTACCGTGCACTTCCCTCCTCCTGCTCTAGCCCACGTGACCTGATGTCCAAGGCAAGAACAAGAAGCATCACCACATTCTTGCCTCAATCCTGAGGGAGGCGGCTGAAGAGCGCACTAAGGGAGGGCGTGCAGCTCGGATTGCCGCCATCGCTGCCATAGGAAAGAAGAAGGCCAAAGGCCAGACCACCCCACCGACCCCTAACCATGTCCTCCCTAACTCGCATAGCCGACCTCCCTCTTCCTGCGGGGGTGCCTCCGTCAGCGGGCACAAAACCTACGATGGCCGCGAGGTTATGGAGGAGGATCTCGGGCATCCTGACGGCGAGCCACCCCGTCCTCCCACAGCGACGGGCAGCATAGATGGACCCCCTGGTGACTGTTTCACCAGACCTCCCCCGGCTGACTACAGCCCCAGCCAAGCGCACCCTCAGCCCCACAGTCGATCCAAGATCCCGGGCGGGGGGAGGAGAAGGACCTATGTAGAGGCGACGAATCTGAGACCACCCGAAAGGCCACCCCCGCGTGTGGCTGGAGGACGCGACAAAGTCTGATTGGTCTGACAAGGAAGTCAGACACTCCTCCACAGCTATCATCCGACCAGAGAAAGCCCTCACCTTCTCTGAGCCCGTCACGTTGTCGGAGCGAGGCCCCGTGGCCATCATCCCTGATGAAGCTATGGTGTCCCTGCAATAACGTCGCGAGAAGTCAGTGATCTTCTATGTCCTGGATAGTGCGCCGCATGAGATGGTCATACGCAGCTGGCTCAGGAGGGCCTGGCTGCCGAAGAGCCCCTTCGAGCTCGTCAAGAGGGAGAGGGTTTTTCAAAATCACCTGCGAAGACAAAGATGAATTGGAAGCTCTCCTGGGCGGTGGCCCGTGGTTTTTTTGATGGGCGTCTGGTCATCTTCAGGGCTTGGTCCCCAGCGCTTAATCTCACGAGGGATCTGTTCTCCACTGTGCCCTACTGGGTCAGTTTCCCCACCCTGGGACACCTCCAGTCCCTTGACATTCTTGGGCGGGTGGCCAACTGCGTCGGCAAGCCCTCCCATGCCGGGGCTTGGGTTTCCACTGCTAGTGGGGCGGCGCAAGCCAGGGCGCTAGTAGACCGCCCGGCGACCAAGGCCCCTCCCTCTGAAGTTTGGGTGCATTTCCCGGCGGCGGAGGCGGAGGCCATCCCTATGAAGTACGACTACACGCCCATGAGATGCAATGCTTGCGTTGCCTTCGGGCACGACATCAGACGCTGCCCCTTCGTGTCGGACAGGGTCAGGGCGACAGCGTGGAGGCATCACCGGCCCGACGCAGACCCGAAGGAAGGTAGCGACAATGACATGGATGTTGAACCAAAGACTGTTCAAGGAAGGAGCAGGACCAAGAGGCGGAAGAAAAAGCATCCCCGCACCCCAGTGGAGACAGAAGCAACCCACACCACTTCTGTGCCACTGATCGACCCCAACACCACCGGTGAGGTTGAGAATGTTGAAGAAGAGGCCTTCGCTGAGGCGGCTGCTACTGAGGTCGGTCTGCCTATTGGTGACCCTGTCGACATGCCCCCTCGGGCAGCTCCGGGGGCTGGCACAGAGGGGGTGGCAGCAATGCTGGTGGAACCAAACCCTTTTGGGGGAGGGGAACCCACACCCACCACTACCCCTCCTACGACCAATGCACAGGTGCAACCCTCAGATATCCCAACCGACATGGAGCCTGAGGTGCCTGCTGGGTCTGAAGACGTGTCGGAGGTTGTTGCGGCGCCAATGGATGAGGCGGGGGACAACACAGAGCTGGGGGAAGGCTCAAGGGTTGTCGTGACGCCGCTCGGGGGGCGAGCCCAAATGGGGGAGGCTCGCCCGCGGGTACCGCTGCCCAACCAGTGTCGGTGGAGACTGACTCCCCAAGTGACTCGCCTTTTCCACCTAGGAGGGCTGTCCCGAAGCCTGGCAGGCCGTTCTCGGCGGGAACCAGGGTGTCGAAGAGGCTCCAGAGTCAAGGGCTGAACCCTGAGCCATCCAAAATGCGCATGATAGTCGTCGGCCTACCAGCCCCGGGGTACAAACTCCATGGAAACAGGTCCTCCGGTGAGGAGGCGTCGATGCAGAAGGAGGATGAGGCGGCTACCGCGGAAGCTGCGGCGGGCTCCAAGTGGAGGATTGGGAGCCAAACCTGAACACCCCTTGTTGTTTCTCCATGTCAATTGTGGCATGGAACGTGCACGACGCCTGCTCGCCGGCAAAAAGGAAGAAGATTGCCAGTTTCATCCGTAACCAGGGTGCGGCGATGGGCATGTTGATGGACACAATGATCGCTAGGACGGAAGACGCTCCCAAGTCACACGACGAACTCTTCCCGCATGGATGGAACACTACTGATGCGATGATTTTGAGTCGCATTTATAGACCTTTTTCATATGTGTTTTGTGCTCTAATTACTCATTTTTATGGATAATATTGCATAATTCACTCATTTCGGTCTTTGCCATCATTCTATGTCAAATCCCCTTTATTTTACCATTTTGAGCATTATTTATCATATTATCATAATTTGTGTGGATTTACTTGGTCTTATTGTGAAATTTCAGGAAAACCAAGTATTTGCTTCCGTCGATACCATCGACGGAAGTCGATACTATCGACCAAGCCACAGGCTACCAGCCGAGAGGAGCAGCACAGAGTCGATACCATCGACACTCAAGTCGATACCATCGACACTCAAGTCGATGGCATCGAGATCCCTTCAAGTTGCTGACGAGGAAGCTGTCGATACCATCGACCCAAGTCGATGCCATCGACACATGGAGAGCTACAGCGTCGCTAAACGACAACAACCGACGCTAAAGAGAGTCGATACCATCGACCCAAGTCGATGGTATCGAGATGACCACAGGCGCTCAGACGAAAAGAAAAGAAAGCTGCCGCTAATATGCTGGGTCGATACCATCGACCCGCGTCGATGGTATCGACGCCGGCAGATATGCGTTGGATTCGTTTTGATCTCGATCAGACGGCTGGAGTTATTTGACGACCTAATTAGGGACTTATACCTAATGACGGCCGCCGAGACGAGGGGATCATCTCATATCGCATTGCACGAGTGCCGAGGAAGGGGAGAAAAGGGAACGGAGACCAGAAGCTCATCCCGGGTGATTCAGACGCTGCCGAAGATGAATTCCACCACCGACAGGAGGGGAAGCTCGTATTCTACGCCAAGGATCTGCTGGTTCTTCTCCGTTCAGGGGTTTTCCCACTTGTTTCACGTTTTTCTTATGAATTCCCCTATTTCTACCATGTATTCGTGTGAGATGAACAAGAGAGGCTAAAACCCTCCATCTTTAGGACCGGGAGTAGCCCGGGAATGCATTGTATGACAATTTTATATTGATAATTCACAATTTCTTTCTCAAATCTGTGGTATAGATTCGTTTTCTCCATATATATTGTTATGCTTGATCACCATAATAATAACTTAAAGCCCTTAATCACTTCGACAGAAGGATTAACGGTTGAAAAGAGACGAAACCTACATTAATCAATAAAACCCTTGACAAAGGAGTTGTAAAATTAATGGTGGGAACTGAGAGACCGTTTATAATGCGCTTAGTTTAGGGGAATGATTACTATGACGGTGGAATCAACCTAAACCTAAGTAGTGAATTACACCACGAGAGTGGGTAATTCTGTTTCAGGCCACTACCCAGATAGAGAGAGAAGAGTGAGGAATTATATAAAACCTAATACAATGTTGACCCGCGGTGAAACCTCCATCCTAAAGATATCCTTTTGAATTGATTAAACTAACCTTAATCAATTGTTTTCTTTATTTCGTTTGATTTTCTTTTAATTTCGACAACACACCCTATTTTGTCATTCGGCCTAGCTGATTGCGATTAGCTAGTAGGAGTCTCCAATAATTCACGTATCCCTGAGTTCGACTCAGGCCTCACAAAGGCCTATATTACTCGACGCGTATACTTGCGTTTAAGCGCGTAGTAATATACACGTTAAGTTTTTGGCGCCATTGCCGGGGATACGGCGAATTATTGGCACTTCGAGTGCTAAGAGCGGCCACTCTAGGCCACATTTTTTTTAATTTTATTTTGAAACAATTTTAAATATTCTTAAATTTCTCTATAATTGTGTTTACTCGTTCAAAGCATAGTACTGAACCCCGATCTTCGTATTTCAGGTACTTTGCATGGTGCATACACGTAGCGCAGACTACGCGAATCACACACCTGAGGTTCCACCTCCGGGACCAGAGGACGAGGACTACTACGAGAAAGATTACCAAAGCGACATAGATTCTGAATCTGAGCAAGAGCAAGCAGAAGAAATGGCCGAACCACAGACGATATGGGAGAAGATCAAGGCGTCTTCTTCATCAGCTTCAAAGGGGCCTATCAAGAAACAGGCGGTCAACATACCGACCTACAAGATTGATCCGACATTGATTAATTTGGTAAAGTCAAACACATTTCATGGATTGAAAAATGAGGACCCAGTGGCACACATTAGCCAGTTTGTGGAGAACTGTGACATGGTGAAGATCGACCGATTCCCACAAGATGCTTTGTACCTCAAGTTATTCCCAAGTTCCTTGGCAGGAGCGGCAAGAGAGTGGCTCCATAACCTCGATGACGAATTTGTTCAGTCTTGGGATCATATGGTGGAGGTTTTCTTCGAGAGGTTTTTCCCTCCTGAGAAAACCAACGACATGATTCGGAAGATTCACAATTTCACCCAACAGGAAGGTGAGACATATTCTGAGACCTGGGAGCGATTCCAGGTTATGTTGAGGAGGTGCCCACATCATGGACTGGACAAAGAGACACAGGTGAAGATCTTCTATTTTGCTCTCTCCGAGCATGATAGAAGTAACTTGGACTCGGCCGGTTCAGGATTTTTCTTGAACAACACTGATACGAGATGCTGGGAGATATTAAAGAGCATGGCTAGGAAACAGTCATGGGGCGACAGAGGTGTAGTGGAACATGTCAAGGTTGTCGGCGAATCCAGAATAGTTAGGGAGCTGAAAGACAAGCTAGATCTTCTAGCCAAGAAGCTGCTAACTAAGGAAGATGCATCTGAGGATGAGGAAGCCCAAGTGAAGTTCATGCAACAACAGGGCTATAGAAACAATGACTATGCATGGAGAAAGGATAAAAAGTTTTCATGGAAGGATCCGAATAATTTTCTGCAGGATCCGGATGCCAAACCACAGCACAGAACCGAGGAAAAGAACACTGAATTGCTAAGTCAAATGGTTCAGCAAAACCAAGAGATGATGGTCATGTTTGGTAAACAATTGCAATCTCAAGGTGACATTCTAACCAAATTTGGGCAGACGCTGCAAAGCCACGGAGCACAGATGCGGGCATTAGAGATCACCGTGGCACAGATTTCGAGTGAAGTGGCGGCCATCAAGCACACCAATCAACCGAAACCAGCCGAGAATGCAAATGTGGCTCAGGCACACCATCAGGTCAAGTATATGTCCGTGGTAAACAGTGAGGAGGAATCTCAAGCGCAAGAAGCTGTAGAAGAAAGAAAAATGACTTTCAATGTGAATGCAACGCCGGCAATACCATATCCACGCACTTACTATGGACTACCAGGCGGAAGCACTTTTCTTTTTGGAAAAGCCACCAAGAGACCTTGGTGGTCACCCCTCCACCTAGGCAGGAAGAACAAGTGCAAGTTGTTTGTGCACATGTGGAGACATCTAAGGCAAGAGAGGAACCACAACAAGCTGCTACTATAGAGGATGTCTCGCCAAAGCCCACGTCGGAGGGAATGATTGAAGTAAGCTTAGGGGAGGTACCCCCGAAAAGTGCTTATTTTCCACCTCATAGGCGTGTTGCTGCAGCTGATGTTTCGGATCTGGTCAATCCGAAGTCAAAGAAAGAGCATCGTCACTTTAAGAAATTTCTGGAGATATTCCGAAAACTCCACATCAATATTCCATTAGTGGAGATGGTCGAGAAAGTACCCGCCTATGGGAGGTTCATCAAGGAAATCATCAATAAGAAGAGGCAGATAAAAGACGATGAAATTTATTGGGTGAATGAGATGGTGAGCTCTATGATTCATGGAAATTCACCAAAGAAGAGAAAAGACCCAGGAGGTTTTTACATACCGTGCTCAATAGGTGGTCAACATTTTCCAAAAGCGCAATGTGATTCTGGTGCTAGCATAAATCTCATGCCTTTGGCAACATATCAGAAGCTGGGGTTAAAAGAGATAAAGAAGTTGGCCGCAACAATTGAATTGGAAGATGGGTCTACAGTGAGACCCTATGGAGTATGTGAAGATGTTCTAGTCAAAGTGGAAAGATTCATATTTCCGGTGGACTTTGTCGTCATGGATATGCCACCACTCCACAGCTGTGAAATTCTCCTAGGAAGACTGTTTCAAGCAATGGCGGATGTTGTGACTGCCTTAGGGAGAGGTACTTTGTCTTTGGGAATTGGAGGAGATCGAGTTGAATTCAAATTACCGCATGATCCTCTAAGCGCAGTCCCCAATGTGAAAAGATGATGAGTTGCAAGACGTCTAGCCTAAGACGTTAAAGAATGGCGCTTGTTGGGAGGCAACCCAACCATTGGTACATTAGGATAGGTTAATTTTAGTCATAGATTGCTTTTATTTCATTTAATTTTAGTGTAAAGAAGATACCTTGATCCATTTGTTCAATGTGCAGGCACAGGAAGGGTCGATACCATCGACACACTGGTCGATGGTATCGACATGGGTTCAGGTTGACAGCTGCAAAAATCGCACTGAGTCGATACTATCGACGCCACCGTCGATGGTATCGACATACCTACGGCAGGTCGCAATAAAAATGTCGATAGTATCGACATTCCAGTCGATACCATCGAGATCTCTGGAGAAGTTCAGAAGATTTTTGCTCAGTCAACTCGATACCATCGACGGCCTCGTCGATGGTATCGACATGATCACAGATTAAATTGAAGAAGTGGCGGTGTCGCAATAAAAGAAAGTCGATACCATCGACCCTCGTTGATGGTATCGACATCCATGTCACCGATCCACGCCAAGGCATCGACGACGATCGCGAATCCACGTCAGCGATCTGGGTGCTGCGCCGATACTATCGACTTGCGTCGATGGTATCGACAGGTCAGCAATCCGGATTTCCCGATCCAGCAAACGTCAGCCGTCGATACTCGCGAGGGAGGCGGATAGCATCGAGACGTGTCGATACCATTGACCCGAGTCGATGGTATCGACGGGTCGACAGTAGCGCCGGCCAAGTCTATTTAAGGAGACTTGCAACGTCATTTGACGTCACACCTTCAGAGCAAACGACCTCCTTTGCGCCGAGCACTCCCCCGAGCCATCCAAGACTGAAGAGAAGCGACATCGAGTAGGGATCTTCACCGAGCGAAGAATCACTTCTCCATCTTCCCCGAGCTCTCTTCTTCTAATCCCATCTTTCTTGCAACAATGGTGCACGCCGCCGGATCATCATCCTCGCAAGAGATTGTGGAGTTTGTTCCACCCCCTACTGCTTCAGTCTCACATCCGCGCCTGGCTCACCCTTCCGCGGAGGTGAAGAAGGTCTATGAGGAGATCGTGAAGCGGAAGATCGAGCCGACCCGGTATGTGGACCGGGGAATGATCCGTGATCTGGGATTCGAGGCCAACTTGGCCTATGTGCTGAAGGGTCAAGCACGCCACACCAGCATAAGGACAGGCGAGATGGAGCGCCATGCGGATGGGCAGCCGTTCTTCGGCGAATGGCCCACCTATAAGGAATTGGTTCTGCGTTGTGCCCAACGATGTGGTTGCGTCGGATCGTGAGTGGATCAGGGGCCGGGTGTCCTTCCGGCTGTTCAACAACAACTACAACATCACTCTTAAGCAGTTCAACAACATCTTTAACTGGAATCACTCCCAACATGATCACCGACGCCCAGATTCCCGCACCGACTACGACAAGATCTTCGCCGAGCTAGTCACAGTGCCGGCGGGAAAGATAGTGAGCTACCATAATGCTGCGGTAGCGGACTTCGAGCATCCCTTCGTCTGGGTCTTACACCGGATGTTGAGCCTTACGTTTTTTGCTCGGAGCGATTTGACATTGAGCAAGTTTCAGGAGAGCGATCTTTTATTCCTCTACATGCTCCTGAAGCGACAAGAATGCAACTGGGGTGCGTTCTTTCTGCAGCGCGTCCTGGCGGTGAAGAGGAGTACAAGGAAGGCTTCGATCCATTTTGGTGGGCTCATCACCAAGTTGGCACACTATTTGGGGCTGAATTTTCAGTCAATGACTCCGATTTCCACAAAGAGTAAGGTGAACGTGCAACACTTTCACCGTTCAAACCTTATCCTTCTCCGGGATGGGTTGGCGTACGCACATTGCCACGTCAACCAAGCTTACCAGGAGTGCGCACTGCCGGACGCCGTCTTCCACATCGAGGGAGCCCTGCACTTCCGGTGACCGATCATAGCCGTCGAGTCCGATGAAGAAGAAGGCGGTGATGACGAGCAAGGAGGCGAGGCTGAGGAGGAAGAGGAGGCTTTCACACCTCTTCGCGAACGAGTAGCACCATGGAAGCATCCTAGGATGCATCCGGGTGCGTCTTCATCATCACAAGGCCCCGCCGCCATCACCACAGCCCTCGCAGCCAGGCGAGGATGCCTACTCAATGCAGGGAATGTACACGATGCTGCAGGACATCCAGCAGACACAGCAGCAGCATCTAGAGATGTATACCGGTATTCAGGATACTACGAGCCGGGTACTTGATAATCAACGGGCTATGTTCGAGAATGAACGTCTCATCCTCGCTAACCAAGAACAGATACACAATCGGTTGCAAAGGATGGAGATGCAGCAGGAGCCCTTTTATGACCATTACTGGAGTCAGGACTACTTTGGAGGCTATCCACAGCCTCCGCCGAGGACCCAATATGATCCAAGCTTCCAGGGGGAGTATACGTCTTGGGATCCTACGGCCCCGCAGTACCCGCCTCCGCCTCCACAAGATTGATCAGGGTATCTCTGTTCCACTCTTAAGATTGTTTTTGACTATGAGGCCATAGTCGAATTCAAGCTTAGGGGGGTAGCTGGAACAACTCTATCTTTTAATTTGTTTGTTTTTAGTTTTTGCTTTGCTATTTGTTCTTGCATTTTTAGTTTTTGTTTAGGATCCATATCTATCTAGTGTAACTGTGGATGTCGTAAAAGTTGTCATCTCGCTGTGTATTCATGGGAAATTTAAGGGAATTTTAAAATTTTTGTGTCTTTTGGATAGCTTGACTTGGTTGTCCTTGGGGAACTTGTCCGATGAAAATGATTGATTATGTCAACTTTAAAACAATATGTCACACCTATACTGCCTTTGACTCATGAAAAGTGGATAGTAACGGTTGTTTGAGCCTAACCTAATCAAATGGTAATGAGACCTTAATTGGACGTAAGAGAGAGAACTCTTTGAATCACTACACATGTCAGTAAGGAGGGACACATAATACTCTTCTAAGGTTCAGTCATCTAATCTTGTGATCATTCCCTACGGTAAAGCCACATAGGGGCCAATGATGGACATGGGAAAAGGCTTATCCTGAATTGTTTGTTTGTTTGGTTGTGAATTTTGAGGACAAAATTCCTATAAGGAGGGGAGGATGTTATAACCTCAATTTTCCAAATTACATAATGAGTTTTGTAAATATCATTTAAAGATAAATGAAGTTGCGTGATTGATGTGATATGGTTTGGAATGGATTCCACGTTTGATTGATTGCATGTTTCTTAATGGGCCTTGCCTTATTTGAAGCCCAAGTTGATATTATCAAAGAATACACAGAGAATTCCATAAAATAAGGTGAAGGATGTGGAATATTTCCCTAAAGATAATAAATCGAGATTATGGACATCTTGGAGTTCAAGGAACTCAAAACCAAGAAATAATAATAAAGGGATTAAGGAAAAGAGGGAAAATGTGAATAATATAATAATAACTTGCATTACAAGAAAAGGAATTGAATTAGTATTATTATGAAACCAAATTTGGAGGAGTGGAGGGTAATACAGTATCCTAGTTTCCCTCAAAATTTGGGAAAGAAATATCAATCCAATTGGGAGATATGATTTTTTCTAAGAATCAATGGAAATAGGAATTTAAAATTCAATTATTTGGAATTGGTTTCTTTTCCTGGTTGTACGCGGACGATTTGGGCCATTGGATCTTAATCCAACTGACCCGGATCATCGTCTAGATCCCGATGAGTCAGGGACTCAAGCTAAATTTAGAGGAAACTTCCTCTCCTTTTTCCGTGAACGGATGGCAGGGATATCAATCCCATTGAGTCCACGGGATCTGCGCGACTGGTTTTGACCCAAATTTTATGGGCAGTCCTTGTCGGGAAAGGAATCCCCAATCTCGGGACTCCTAGTTGCTAGCCTATATAAGGGGGGACATCGTGAGAGCACCCGCATCGCTACAAGCTGTCCCTTTGGCTGCGGAGAGCGGAGACGAGCGGAATCGTACCTCCAATTGATGGTTTTAGCCTGCTAGGCCCCTGCCGCAACCTGCAGAACGACGACGACCTTTCGGCGAGTGGCTAGGGGTGAAGGTCGGGGGTGAACGCGGATTTGAGGACGACAGCAAATTCGAGGGGCACCGGCGGAGCTTTGGGGCTCATTAGTTGATCTGCAGGCGGCCGGGAGCTCGGAGTCAACTACTGAGTTGACCACGCGACCTCGCTCCAGAGCAAGAGGTAGACGATGACACGATGACCCTTGGATCGCGGGAGACGGTGGACTCTGGTTGATCCAACGATCCCGTGCAAGGGAGGCTGAAGCTAGGGCGCGCTAGGCTGAGCCGTCGGATCTGAGAAGTGGACCACCGGTCCACTGATCGAACGGCTACCAAATTTCCGGTAAATTACTATCTCTGACAAATAATCAGAAAAATCCCTTTTTCTTGCAAAATTCGTAGTAATAGCTATGAACATCAGATGAGAAAACTTAATATATGAAAGTTGCATAGAAAAATGCAAGGAACACGATAAAAATAATTCCAGAACTTAATTCTGCCTAGTTTTGTAAAAGTACTTTATTTGGCTAATAAAGTTTATTAAAATTGAATGAGAAACCCTAATTACATGATTGAGAGGGTAATTAGGTAATTTAACAAGTCAAATCGGTAAGTTTGACTCTGAGAAGGTTAATGGTAGTTTAATTTTCTATTTGAATGCAAAAATGTTTAACTTGGAATTATAATGATTAAAAGGGGGTTAATTTGCAAGAAAACCCTAAAATGAGATAAAGAGAGAGAAAAACCATATTTTCATGAAATAAGGAAATCAGTTGTCTAATAAAGGAAATTCAATGAGAAATTAGGAGTTTCATGGGAATTGATAAATTAAGGATGTTAATGAGGAAGTAAGAAGTAAAACCCTAATTTTTAAAAGAAACCCTAATTTGGTATGATTAAAATGATTAATGGGGTTTAATGAATCATTGGAGTTGATGTTAACCTGTTAAATGAAAAGTAGTACATTATGTCCAAAGAGGAAGAACTTTGCACATGATTAGTCTAATTTGGAGTTTACGTGCATAAATATGCTTGTAATTTAATAAGGGCATAAAGTTATCCTCTTTAATGATTTAATGTTGTGTAATGGATAATTCAAGCCGATGATAACCTATTGCTGATAAATGTGAAGATGAAATCTAAAGGGATAATCTTTTAATGAAATTGGCTTAATGCATGAATATACATTAATGAGCTTGAAAACCCTAATTTAGGTGAATATGACTTTTGAATGTTTTAATTGTTCAAATCCATAAACAAGAAGGGATATGATGATCCTAAGTCAATCTGAGTATAAAAGACTATTAATTGAATAGTTTGAGCAATTAGGGCTTATATAAATGGAAAAGAATATTTTTAGAGTTTGATAACCAAAAAGGGATAAAATTTGAGAAATTGATCTAAGAAACCCTAATGGATGTTAATGGAGCCTTAATGCGGATTAGAAATCCTAGAAAGAGAATCCAAGTCGGTAAAGTAGATTCTTGATGAAGTGTGTAATAAATAGAGTACCTATTCTTTTCAGGAATTACATGATGATTGAATTACTTGCTTGGATATGTTGATTGGCTTGATTGAATGTACATGAAGTATATGTTGAATAATCTGCATGACTCATCAAATCAGGTATTTTGTTACGCTTATGAATAATCGCTTTAGTTTCCCGGCAATTTCCGAAGGATTTATCGGTTGCTTGAAATAATTGTTGAATGTTTATTTATTTCATGCAACTATAAAGTGACTATGATTATCATCATAAGTATGCATATAACTGGCTAGATCCTTGTTCACCTCTGGTGTTTTAAAAAGGCTGAAAAGGGGGTAATACCTAGAGAAAGGTCTAGGATTGCCGTGAGTCAGAAACTGGATTGCCTTGTGCGTTCATGAGACTCTTCAGCATACCGAGAGTTAGAAACTGGATTGCCTTGTGTGGTTCATGGGACTCTTCGGTTTACCATGTAACTCAATCCTAGAAATGGTTTACCATTTTGGTGGATCATGAGGGGTTGTAGTTTGGTATACAGGTCCACTGCAGGGACAACACAGAGGTTATGGAACTTGTGGATCGCGGATGTTATATTAAAATGTAATCTTGATTGTTAAAAAGATTAATTGCTTGATTACATTGTTAGCATAATTTCTTGATTATTAAATCCTCCACATACCGACTGACCGTTGTTTTGTTTGTCGGCGTTTTAGGTACATATTCCAAAGCACAAAACAGTAAAGTGACACATTGTGAATTCAAGAATTAAAGAACAAGGAGGATTTAGTTAGAGTAGATCATCTGTGGTTAGAAGTCTAGTATTTCCAACTTTTCAAAGGTATCATAAAGAAAAAATTTATTACCATTTTCATTATAGTCTGTTAGAATTTAATAATTGTTATTGGTTATATGTCGAACCTTTGATCCGGAATTTCAGGGGTGCGGCTTCAACCTTTTGGTCTCCCTTAATTGGGGGTTATCGGAAGGTGGGGTCGTAACACTATCACTAGAGGGTGGGCTACCTCTACTCCCAATCACATCTCCTTGGCGTGGGGATTACAGACACATAGCTTTTCTTGAGTGCGCCCCTTGGCCACTCCCTTGTATAGGCCGCTCCACTAGGGATTTTGTATAGTTACCCCAGTCTCACACCTACCTTTTGCCTTTGTGGTAGAGAGGGGGGACACACCCCACACCTGGTCTGTCAGGTGTACGGCTTGTCCTTCCCCTTTGAGCTTTGAGGCCTTCTCAGCCTTCTTTTTGGGCGGTGCTTCTCGCACCTTGGGGCCACTCCTTGTATGGGTGCCTCTTGGCACCCCTCATCGTTTTATTTACCAAAGTCGAAAGGCAATTCCGATGAAACCCTAATCATGAACATAAACCCTAATCGATAGGGTTATTGTGTTCTAACTCTAATTGAGGGCAATTCTAAATGAAACCCTAATTGAGGGTGTATCCTTGTTAAACCCTAGTTGAAGGTGTATCTATGTGAAGCCTAATCCTAATAATGGAATAGTAGATGATACCCTGAAAAGGGAAGTATCCAATGTGGCTGTTTATAGGCAACTTTATAATAAAATAATGCCTTAAACTAAGATAAGTCCATATCATGTGAGATAGTTGGACAATTATAATGTGTGGCCAATGCATTATATGCTAAGGGTGAGTATTTGGTGATGGAATGTATTAAGAGGGGAAATACCTTAATACAAGATAAAGTTGGTTAACTCAAGAGGGTCTGAAATGATCAAAAAATGATACATCAAGGTATGATGGTTATCACATTCAAAACGTTAGGGTTTATATACCTTGATATACTCCAAATGCAAAATAATTGGGTAAGAAATATATGAAGTGTGATATGCAACTATTACAATGAAATGTAATGAGTTGTTGCACTTGATGAGTGTTAATTAATGCACCTTGAAAATGGGGTTAAGTCCAAATGATGAGTATGATGTATTCATACCATGATGAGGATGAGAAATGAACTCATTCCTTGAACTAATGATCATTAATGTTATATGATGAGACTAATGATCTTAAATAAATATTTATGATATCTTTGAATAAGTTGTTGCCTAGTAGGAGGTGACAATATGTGAATGTCCTTGTGAGCCATGTGAATAAGTTGTTGCCTAGTGAGAGGTGACAAGATGTGCAGTGGCCTGATGAGCCATGTGTGATGCTTGGGTAACAAGTATCATGTATACCTTGGTCAGATGACCTGAAGGTGATAGTTACCTAATAAATGGTAATGATGCTCAATGATGAGTGAATGGTTTGAATACCCAGAACCATATGATTATGGTGATGAGAATGTGAAGGGATGAGAATTCCCAGTATTGAAATGAGGGACTGAGTTCCCATGGTCTTTGAAAGACTGATAAATATCTGATGAAAGTAGTACATGTCTCTTTATAGCCTTGTTGTAATAAGTTATGTTTGAGAACTTGGTTGATGCTAAAAGAATATGAGAATGTACTTAATAAATCAAGTGAAATCTATTCATGTAATGCTCTGACCATAGATCCATCATCTTCAGGAATAAGTGATGGTGAAACGGGTGCCCGCGGCAAAACCCGGAGCACATATTTTGAATATGTGGGGGTAAATGAGCGAAGACATCCTTACGTCATTTTGAAGAGATTGTTGGAAGGTAAACAAGAAACCTCTCAATCCATCATGAATATGTCGGGATGGATGTATCATGAATCTCCCGATGATTGGGTTAGATGGTGTACACATCTACCAATGATACTTAATGTCGGATCGAGGAGATAAACAAGAAATCTCTCGATTGGCGATGAGAGTGCAGTTGACGTTGTAACTCTGTAGCGAAGGTGCCAGTATACCCTGGCTAGATGTTAGCAGAGACACGAGATGTCCTGCATGTGGTCTCGTACTGACTGAGACGGATGAGGTCTTGGAGTCCGGCTCTTCCATTGACCTATGTATGGTACCGATTTCGACTCCTAGTAGTGGTCCGTAGGAGTATGAGCGGTATAACTCATCTCCTCAGAGCATAAGTGTGTTTGTAAAATGTAATCAGCCGTATAGCATGTTTGCTTAAAGATTAAATACGGAGATTCATTGCCTGATGTTGCATTTATTTGTGCATTCCTTAGTGGATAAATGTTGATTATGTTTCTTTATATTCTCTGCAAGGTAGATAGATGAATTACTTATCTACCATGGGTAGATGCAATGACCTCCTTGAGAATGGAGATTATCTTATTCTGTTCTATAATGAATACTTCTGCCTGATAATGTAAAAGTAACCCCTGCTCAGTTTTAATTTAATAAAATGCAATAACAATGTTTTTGGCGGAGAGTTATATCTCTCACTGGGGCAATTTTCAATTATCTCACTCCCGTGGGAAACATTTTTAGGTATGCATGGGAGGCAAAGCAGAAATCCTAGGTGCGTGCCACGTCTCATCGGCGTCCCTCTCGCGGTGGTCCATGGGTGGTGTCCCTCGATGGTCCACAGCTTTACAACCACTCTCCTTTGCTGCCACAAAACGGGAGAGAGGTTGACCAGCTCTCCGGAGTCTCGGTTCCTCTGTGAACCCTATCGGCAAAAAGGTATGTGGTCTGTCCTTGTGAGTGGTCCCTCTCCGCCGACTAGGCCCACCTCCACCTGGTCCATCGCCTGCTCCTCCGACCACGTGCCCTCAACCTCCTCAACCCCACTAAACCAGGGTAGGAATTGACCGGCCCTTAGGGTCTCGTTTCTCCTGTGACCCCGACGGTGGCTGGAGTGTTACGCTATGGGGTGTACGGGGGTTTGGGTTCCGAGCTACCTGATCCTCGCTCACCGACGGTCGTGGCCTTACCAACATCATCCCCTCTCTCAGTGGTGCCCCTGTCTCCGGCCGTGCCTAACAGTCACTCCCTTGTTTGTGGCGGCATCCCCGGGCATTCGGTGGCGGTAGGGTTTGATCCCCGGGCCGCGCACGATCACTCCCCAACGCGGTTCTTGTGACTCGGACCGGTGGGTACGGGTGACTCATCCGGCTCGACTCGCCTGGCCTGATTCGGCCCCTTGCAATGGTGGGCTTTTCAAATTTTAGCCGCAAACGCTTCAGTTTCCTTCTAGAAGGCTCCATCCGCGGTCCTATTAGTGCGCCCTGACATCACCCGACTGACTTCAGCCCTTGCTTCCCAGAGAAGTTTCCCTCTGTGCGTTGTGCCGTCAGAGCTGCGTTACCGTGCACTTCCCTCCTCCTGCTCTAGCCCACGTGACCTGATGTCCAAGGCAAGAACAAGAAGCATCACCACATTCTTGCCTCAATCCTGAGGGAGGCGGCTGTAGAGCGCACTAAGGGAGGGTGTGCAGCTCGGATTGCCGCCATCGCTGCCATAGGAAAGATAAAGTCCAGACCGCCCCACCGACCCCTAACCATGTCCTCCCTAACTCGCATGGCCGACCTCCCTCTTCCTGCGGGGGCGCCTCCGTCAGCGGGCACAAAACCTACGATGTCCGCGAGGTTATAGAGGAGGATCTCGGGCATCCTGACGGTGAGCCACCCCGTCCTCCCACAGCGACGGGCAGCATAGATGGACCCCCTGGTAACTGTTTCACCAGACCTCCCCCGGCTGACTGCAGCCCCAGCCAAGCGCACCCTCAGCCCCACAGTCGATCCAGGATCCCGGGTGGGGGGAGGAGAAGGACCTATGCAGAGGCGACGACTCTGAGACCACCCGAAAGGCCACCCCCGCGTGTGGCCGGAGGACGCGACAAAGTCTGATTGGTTTGACAAGGAAGTCAGACACTCCTCCACAACTATCATCCGACCAGAGAAAGCCCTCACCTTCTCCGAGCCCGTCACGTTGTCGGAGCGAGGCCCCGTGGCCATCATCCCTGATGAAGCTATGTTGTCCCTGTAATAACGTCATGAGAAGTCGGCGATCTTCTACGTCCTGGATAGTGCGCCGCACGAGATGGTCATACGCAGCTGGCTCAGGAGGGCCTGGCTGTCGAAGAGCCCCTTCGAGCTCGTCAAGAGGGAGAGGGTTTTTCGAAATCACCTGCGAAGACAAAGATGAATTGGAAGCTCTCCTGGGCGGTGGCCCGTGGTTTTTTTGATGGGCGTCTGGTCGTCTTCAGGGCTTGTTCCCCAGCGCTTAATCTCACGAGGGATCTGTTCTCCATTGTGCCCTACTGGGTCAGTTTCCCCACCCTGGGACACCTCCAGTCCCTCGACATTCTTGGGCGGGTGGCCAACTACGTCGGCAAGCCCTCCCATGTCGGGGCTTGGGTTTCCACTGCTAGTGGGGCGGCGCAAGCCAGGGCACTAGTGGACCTCCCGGCGACCAAGGCCCCTCCCTCTGAAGTTTGGGTGAAGTTCCCGGCGGTGGAGGTGGAGGCCATCCCTATGAAGTACGACTACACGCCCATGAGATGCAATGCTTGCGTTGCCTTCGGGCACGACATCAGACGCTGCCCCTTCGTGTCGGACAGGGTCAGGGCGACAGTGTGCAGGCATCACAGGCCCGACGCAGACCCGAAGGAAGGTAGCGACAATGACATGGATGTTGAACCAAAGACTGTTCCAGGAAGGAGCAGGACCAAGAGGCGGAAGAAGAAGCATCCCCGCACCCCAGTGGAGACAGAAGCAACCCACACCACTTCTATGCCACTGATCGACCCCGACACCACCGGTGAGGTCGAGAATGTTGAAGAAGAGGCCTTCGCTGAGGCGGCTGCTACTGAGGCCGGTCTGCCTATTGGTGACCCTGTCGACATGCCCCCTCGGGCGGCTTCGGGGGCTAGCACAGAGGGGGTGGCAGCAATGCTGGTGGAACCAAACCCTTTTGGGGGAGGGGAACCCACACCCACCACTACCACTCCTACGACCAATGCACAGGTGCAACCCTCAGATATCCCAACCGACATGGAGCCTGAGGTGCCTGCTGGGTCTAAAGACGTGTCGGAGGTTGTTGTGGCGCCAGTGGATGAGGCGGGGGACAACATGGAGCTGGGGGAAGGCTCAAGGGTTGTCGTGATGCCGCTCGGGGGGAGATCCCAAATGGGGGAGGCTCGCCCGCGGGTACCTCTGCCCAACCAGTGTCGGTGGAGACTGACTCCCCAAGTGACTCGCCTTTTCCACCTAGGAGGGCTGTCCCGAAGCCTGGCAGGCTGTTCTCGGCGGGAACCAGGGTGTCGAAGAGGCTCCAGAGTCAAGGGCCGACCCCTGAGCCCTCCAAAATGTGCATGATAGTCGTCGGCCTACCAGCCCCGGGGTACAAACTCCATGGAAACAGGTCCTCCGGTGAGGAGGCGTCGATGCAGAAGGAGGATGAGGCGGCTACCGCGGAAGCTGCGGCGGGCTCCAAGTGGAGGATTGGGAGCCAGACCTGAACACCCCTTGTTGTTTCTCCATGTCAATTGTGGCATGGAACGTGCACGGCGCCTGCTCGCCGGCAAAAAGGAAGAAGATTGCCAGTTTCATCCGTAACTAGGGTGCGACGATGGGCATGTTGATGGACACAATGATCACTAGGACGGAAGACGCTCCCAAGTCACACGATGAACTCTTCCCGCATGGATGGAACACTACCTCTAATGACGCGGTCACAGGTAAAGGTCGCATTGTATGGGGCTGGGATCCTAGGGTTTGGAGTGTAACCCCGACCACCACGTCAGCACAAATGATGACTGTGTGGTGTGTCAACAAAGGGGGGTGCGGGGTGTTAATTTCTGCGATTTATGCGTATACCAAGCCTTCTCATCACGAGGTCATGTGAAAGGACCTGATGGCCACCAAGCTAACTTCATTGGATCCCTGGATGGTTGTTGGGGACTTCAACGTCATTCATCGTGACGACGAGAAAGCGGGAGGTCGTGAAGTCTCCCGGAAAATCATGAATGACTTCAACAACGCTGTCACGTTTACGGGCCTCTTGGAGGCCAGTCAGTTGGGCGGGTTACTCACCTGGAGCAACCGGCAACAAGCTTCCAGTCGAGTCGCCTGTCACTTGGATAGGGTCCTCATCAACGACTCCTCGTACAACCTCTTCCCCAACACCTTTTCTAATCTCATCTTCTCTCACAAGAGCGACCATGGTGCTCTTGTCATCTCTTCTCTTTCCTCCAAACCCAGCAGGACTCGCCCGTTCCGCAGTCTCAACTACTGGCCGGAATGGGAGGGGTTCTATGACATAGTTTCAAGGGCGTGGGCGGAGCCAGTTAGAGGCAACCCTCTCTTCGCTGTCATGAAGAAGCTTCAGGCGGTCAAGACCGGGCTCAAGGGATGGTCGAGGGTGAAGGTTAACATCAAGAACCTCAAAAAGACAGCAGAAAAGGAGTTTGCCTCGATCCAGGTTGGACTCCAGGAGAACCCGATCTGCCCCAACCTCACCGCCCAGGAGAACCTCATATGCGAGCGTTTGAAGAAGTTGGACAAAGCTGAGGAAGTCTACTTCTATCAATGCAGTAGAACTTGTTGGGTCCAGGACGGAAAAAGAAACACCTTCTACTACTAAGGAGCCGTTCGCCGCAAACAGATGAAGGATACAATTAGTCATCTCATCGACACCCAAGGCAAAGAGGTGTCCAGTCAAGAGGAGCTGGAAGGCGAGGTTGTAACCTTCTTCAGCCACCTCTACACCCAAGACGAAGCTAGAACCCTGCCCCCTAGGCTGAGACCAAGGCGGGTCCTGTTGGAGGAACAAGGCCGCAACCTTTTCCGACCTTGTGATGCGGACGAAATCAAAGAGGCACTTTGGTCTATTGGCGCGAACAAGGCTCCAAGGCCGGACGGCTTCAATGCCTCCTTATTCTGCTCCTGTTGGGGGATCATCGGGTGCGATGTCATGACGGCCATCACCTTCCTCATGAAAGGAGGTTCGATGGTCAGAGCTGCCAACCACACCTTCCTCGCACTCATTCCCAAAGTGGAGGGAGCCACAACCTTGTGCGACTTCCGCCCGATCGCATGTTGTGGAGTGGTTTACAAAATCTTTGTGAAGGTCCTTTCCGAGAGGCTAAAAGGGGTGTTGGGCTACCTCGTGTCCGCTAACCGGGGTGCTTTCATCCTGGGGAGAAGCATCTCAGACTACTCTCTCCTTGCTAATGAGTTCCTCCTTGGCTTTGACATCAAGCGGACCACGAAGAAAGCGTGTATTAAGACGGACCTCTCTAAACCTTACGACCACGTCACTTGGTCGGCCCTTTGGTGCTTGATGGAGATGATGGGCTTCCCTGCTACCTGGCTTAGCTGGATGAAAGAGTGCATCACCACCTGCTCATTCTCGGTCTTAGTCAATGGCTTCCCTGCTGGCCTGTTCACCAACTCAAGGGGTCTCCGTCAGGGCTGCCCTTTATCCCCCCTTCTCTTCACACTGGTGATGGAGTACCTCTCCGTCCTTATGGAGGAAGGCGAGAGGAACAAAGCCTTCAGCACCTTCAAGGTTAAGGGCACCCCTTTCTTGTCGCATCTCACTTTTGCCGACGACGTCCTCTTCTTCTCTGAGGGCAGTAGCTGAAGCGTGACGACCATCAAGTCGATCCTCAAAGAGTTCAGCGACACCTTTGGCATAGAGGTGAATCCAACCAAGTTCAAGATCCTCCTTTCTAAATCTGCAGAGGTGGATGGCCAGAACCTGGTGGCGGCTGCTGGCTACTCCTTGGGCTCCCTCCCCACCCGCTACCTCAGCTTCCCCTTGGCCAGTAAAAACCATTACGCTAGATTTTTTAATCCCTGCCTGGAGCAGATGAAGGCAATGATCTCTAAATGCCCTCTGGACCGCATCTCCATGGTGGGATGCTGCCTTTTGACGAAATCCAATCTCCTAGGTCTGGTGGCATTCTGGGCCCAGTAGGGACACCTTCCCAACAGCGTCTGTGAGAGACTGCAGTCCCTTATGGTGGACTTTGTTTGGGGTACGAGCACCCACCACATGAGCTACGAGCACCTCGCTAAGCCTCATGGGGAGGGGAGATGGGTCTACGTAGTGTCAAAGACATCAATCGCTAGGCCTCTCTCCGCCGTCTGGTCTGTTTCCACACTGTCCCTGATTCAGTGTGGACCACCTGGATGAGAAGGAGATACGACATCTCCATACGCAGCCCCGATGACCTCAGACATGGCTACTCCAATGCCTAGAATAACATGGCGAGAGCGTGGGAGGCTCACAACAACCTGTTCGAGACGACCCCTTCAGGCCAAATCAGCCTCACCAGCCCAACGACCAAGTTCTGGCCCTTCATCCAACCTGCTGGGATGTCAGAGACTTTGGGTCAGACTATTTGGCTAGGGTCGCTGGTCCATAGATGGACCATGATGATCTTCAGGGTGGACCACAATGCCTTCCACACCACCGCCAAAATTAGCTCATGGGACAACATCCAAAGCGACCGTTGTTGCCTCTGTCGATAGCGTGAAGATGTGGAACACCTGTTCTTTAGGTGCACTTACGCCTTCCACATCCGCTCCCGAGCCTTGGGCCTTTGCGACATCAACGTCCCAAGGTCCTATAGACTCGCAAAGACTGTTCCCATCATCAGAGATGAGACTAAGGGCTCGGAGGGGTGGAAAACGTTGGCCATCACCGCCTAGTCCTGCTCGGCCTACTTCATCTGGAAGCAAAGAAATGAGAGGCGCCATAATCAGTAAAGGCTCTCGCCGGACGAGTGCTTCGCCATCATCCACAAAGTCGCCTAGACAGTGGCTATCACTAGAGGGTGGTCTACCTCTACTCCCAATCACATCTCCTTGGCGTGGGGATTACAAACACATAGCTTTTCTTGAGTGCGCCCCTTGGCCACTCCCTTGTATAGGCCGTTCCACTAGGGATTTTGTATAGTTACCCCAGTCTCACACCTGCCTTTTGCCTTTGTGGTAGAGAGGGGGAACACACCCCACACCTGGTCTGTCAGGTGTACGACTTGTCCTTCCTCTTTGAGCTTTGAGGCCTTCTCAGCCTTCTTTTTGGGCGGTGCTTCTCACACATTGGGGCCACTCCTTGTACGGGTGCCTCTTGGCACCCCTCATCGTTTTATTTACCAAAGTCGAAAGGTAATTCTGATGAAACCCTAATCATGAACATATACCCTAATCGACAGGGTTATTGTGTTCTAACCCTAATTGAGGGCAATTCTAAATGAAACCCTAATTGAGGGTGTATCCTTGTGAAACCCTAGTTGAAGGTGTATCTATGTGAAGCCTAATCCTAATAATGGAATAGTAGATGATACCCTGAAAAGGGAAGTATCCAATGTGGTTGTTTATAGGCAACTTTATAATAAAATAATGCCTTAAACTAAGATAAGTCCATATCATGTGAGATAGTTGGACAATTATAATGTGTGGCCAATGCATTATATGCTAAGGTTGAGTATTTGGTGATGGAATGTATTAAGAGGGGATATACCTTAATACAAGATAAAGTTGGTTAACTCAAGAGGGTCTGAAATGATGAAAAAATGATACATCAAGGTATGATGGTTATCACATTCAAAACTTTAGGGTTTATATACCTTGATATACTCCAAATGCAAAATAATTGGGTAAGAAATATATGAAGTGTGATATGCAACTATTACAATGAAATGTAATGAGTTGTTGCACTTGATGAGTGTTAATTAATGCACCTTGAAAATGGGGTTAAGTCCAAATGATGAGTATGATGTATTCATACCATGATGAGGATGAGAAATGAACTCATTCCTTGAACTAATGATCATTAATGTTATATGATGAGACTAATGATCTTAAATAAATATTTATGATATCTTTGAATAAGTTGTTGCCTAGTAGGAGGTGACAATATGTGAACGTCCTTGTGAGCCATGTGAATAAGTTGTTGCCTAGTGAGAGGTGACAAGATGTGCAGTGGCCTGATGAGCCATGTGTGATGCTTGGGTAACAAGTATCATGTATACCTTGGTCAGATGACCTGAAGGTGATAGTTACCTAATAAATGGTAATGATGCTCAATGATGAGTGAATGGTTTGAATACCCAGAACCATATGATTATGGTGATGAGAATGTGAAGGGATGAGAATTCCCAGTATTGAAATGAGGGACTGAGTTCCCATGGTCTTTGAAAGACTGATAAATATCTGATGAAAGTAGTACATGTCTCTTTATAGCATTGTTGTAATAAGTTATGTTTGAGAACTTGGCTGATGCTAAAAGAATATGAGAATGTACTTAATAAATCAAGTGAAATCTATTCATGTAATGCTCTGACCATAGATCCATCATCTTCAGGAATAAGTGATGGTGAAACGGGTGCCCGCGGCAAAACCCGGAGCACATATTTTGAATATGTGGGGGTAAATGAGCGAAGACATCCTTACGTCATTTTGAAGAGATTGTTGGAAGGTAAACAAGAAACCTCTCAATCCATCATGAATATGTCGGGATGGATGTATCATGAATCTCCCGATGATTGGGTTAGATGGTGTACACATCTACCAATGATACTTAATGTCGGATCGAGGAGATAAATAAGAAATCTCTCGATTGGCGATGAGAGTGCAGTTGACGTTGTAACTTTGTAGTGAAGGTGCCAGTATACCCTGGCTAGATGTTAGCAGAGACACGAGATGTCCTGCATGTGGTCTCGTACTGACTGAGACGGATGAGGTCTTGGAGTCCGGCTCTTCCATTGACCTATGTATGGTACCGATTTAGACTCCTAGTAGTGGTCCGTAGGAGTATGAGCGGTATAACTCATCTCCTCAGAGCATAAGTGTGTTTGTAAAATGTAATCAGCCGTATAGCATGTTTTCTTAAAGATTAAATATGGAGATTCATTGCCTGATGTTGCATTTATTTGTGCATTCCTTAGTGGATAAATGTTGATTATGTTTCTTTATATTCTCTGCAAGGTAGATAGATGAATTACTTATCTACCATGGGTAGATGCAATGACCTCCTTGAGAATGGTAGTCCTATGTGTCGTCTCTGTACTCTTAGGTCCTCGGAGTTTTTAGTCAGTGTCTTATGAAACAATCTGAGGTTTTAGCTTGATGCCTCGAGATTTGTATACTGTCTGTATATAATGTTTATAAGACAGTTGATGTTGTAATCTTTGAGAAGGAATGGTACAGGTTGTGTACTTGTGAACCAAGATGAATTTGAAATACTTTGGTTCTTGGTTAAAGAGTTTTCCTGTGAATGGATCTCTTTGAAAAAGTTTTAATTTTCAGTGATTTTCAGTAATCCACTGCAAATAATTCGCTTCCGCATTAGTTAATCATATTTTCGCGAGACGGTCGCCACATTAGTGGTATTAGATTTCTAGGTTCGTTGAGTCTACAGAGACATAGGACTATGGTAGTAGAGTCTATTCTGGTGTCATCCAGTGTATTTGATAGTGTCTTCTGCTCGTATAAGAGAAGAAGAACTTAAAGATGACTGGGTCACATGAGGAGATTGCTGCTGAGAGCAGCAATGTTGCACCAAGAAGAGGTGCATGGGAACAGGCAAGAGAGACACAATTGCCTGAGATTCCCCTAGATGATCCAACTATAATAAGAAAATCCTTCTTTAAGTATTACTATTGGAGAACTTAGGGCAACAATAATGTATATAGTGGATCAAGTTTTGGCAGTGTAACCTAGATTACCAGTCCCAATGATGATGTTATAGATATCAACATGATTTGTAATTAGCAGCAGGTTGAAGCAAAAAGAAATAATGAATTTCTGGACTTAAATTGAGTCTGTGCTCAACCATAGCATGTTGAATCAACCTTTGAGGTAGAGTTAGCCTGAGGCAGTGAATAATTCATGTATTATGACAAGTTAGACAAGATAATGTCATGCAAATATGTTAATTTATGAATTCTTGGATTAATTGAGAAAGGAAATAATTGAACTTTCCTTGATTAGTCCTACGAGGACTTATGTTTTGCATAGTAAAACATTACAAATGTTTTATGTTGTTCTTACCTTGACAAATGATGAGGTACATAAGAGATGCCTGAATGAAATTTAGGGATGATAAGTCTTATGCTTGTGATAATATGAAAAGGAGGAATATGATAGTATACAAAGTGCATACCACTTAATCTCAGTATTTACATACCCTGGCCAGGTATACAACTATTGATGATAAAGTGGGTATGGAAACTCTTAGATTGTTGTCTTTTTGATTGCTCTTATCAAGTAGTCACTCTGAGAAAATCTAATGAGTATCATGAACTCAGAAATATGGAATGAATAAATGTGTCATATCCCATGCATAAGAAAGATAAGTCTGAGATCATCTCAGATGAGCATGTTGTATGAGGAACTAAAAATGTACTCCTCATAAGATAAGAATAAGAATAAGGGAGATGAACCCTATTCAATAATTCTTCCTGCATAATACATATCTTTCCCATAATGAGGAAATGGGAGATGTGATGAGATCATGAGATGATCATAAACATGCTAGATAATAATAAAGAAAGGGATAATGACATGCAATCATCCTTACAAATTCCAGTAATAAAGGCAAGGAACCTAGGATGAGATAAAGAGTAAATGGTTCAAGAATAGTTGAAAATACATGAATTAGTAAGAGGAATATGAATCCTTGTTTTCTTTCCTTTTAGGGACATGACAATCAAGTGGGTCTTAGGACACTTGATGTGCATAAGATCAAGGAGTTTATGCATTGGATACTTAGAAAAGTATCAGTTATCTTGGACTTTGGTCCCAAGATGAGGACATATGAAACAATTTATGTTCCAAGATGAAAGGAAGAGATATATATGATGTGTTTCCAACACATGTGATAGATACCAAGGTGAAAGATTCTGGTATCTGAGAGTTATGAGATGGGTTAGGTTGGCTACCTGGGGTGGTCAACTGTGAAATTAGTCTTGATATATAAGACAATATGAACATCATAAGTTAGGGGTTTATGCTCTGCATAAACATAATATTAATAAAGAATGTATGATGTTTCTCTGAACAAGAGAAGTGTTGTTTGACACAAAGTTGACTCTATAGTCAATGATGAGGAACAATGGAGCATGTGCCTTGTGTGTTGATTCTATGAGAATCTTGTGTGGAAACACTTTGTGCTGATCAAAGTTTTATGGTGTCTCCATAATAAGGAGATGTTATGTGAAGACTAGATAGTATGATGAATGAAATACATCTGTCTTCCTTTATCTGGGATTTTAGGGATGAAATCCTTATTAGGGGTTTATAATTTGTAACATCACTAACCTGGGTTATACTTTAACCCTAGGTGTTTTGATTAAGAAAGATGATTAAATGATTAATCTCATCTTGTGAAATGTAATTGGGGCTCAATAGGAACTCATATTGAAATTCTAGTCCTTTTTGAACATTGTTGAAATCAATGTTTTGTTTGTTTTGGACTAATGTGCAAAATACCCAAGTTGAGGGGTTTAAGTGCAAATTGTGCATGATAATATGTTCCTCATGTGTTGAAGCATCATGAGAGTGAATATGATGATGAGGTGTTCCTTATAGAAGCCTGAATACCAAGAAAGAGCTGATAAAGCAATTTATGTGCATGAAAACCCAAATTTGGTGTAATGTGCAATTTACCCAAAACCTAGGGTGCAATATATAAATTAGCACTTCAATAAGGTCGGTAATATTTCTTGGCATCAGGTAGAGCAAAGAAAATGAGAGGGGTGCCTCATTTGAATTAATTTGGAGGAGAGAGAATCTTGATATTAAAATAATCAAGATTTAATCCTAATTGAAACCCTGATTCGATTTAGGGCAAAAAAATAAATGTATTAATTAAAGGGACTTCAACCAAAATTAAAATGGTTGGATTTAGATGTATGTGTGACGTACTTGAGCTTTGCAAGGACCACGAAAATATCCAAGGGAGTGGATAACTCACACACAATTTTATAAGAAAAAGAAATATCCACTCACATATGGATATTAATATAATATGATTTAAGGTGCTTGATTTGCTTTTCTTTAAATCATGGATAATTGAGAGGTATAAAAGACAAAAAATATATCCTCGTCCCTAAGGAAGATAAGGGGGAAGAGGCAGCCACATTTTTGGGATTAAATAAATTTTTAGAAGAAACTTTCTCTCTCCTTGATTTTCTTATAAAAAGACCCTTAACAAGCCAAATGGAAGGCTTTTTCGACCCCACTTCTTCTCCTTGCTTGGGAAACGACCACGGGAGCTTGGGTGGATCAGGAGGACGACCCCCAACCTGTTGGTAAGGTTCTTGATCCATTTCACCTTGATTCCATGGTGGAAATCAAAAATTAATTATGGATTTCTTCCTATTTCGATCTCCTCTTCAATTCTAACCATTCCTTTTCACTCAAACCTTGAGGACGAGCCTTGGAATGGTGAAAGGAGTTGCATCCACCATTGTTTCCGTGGACATGGAGATTTGGATCTCAATTGGAGGTGGGTTTTATAACTTGAACCCTTTTTTATTGTTATTCAACCATTAATCTTGCAATTTCAATGATTCCTTCATTATCTTGTTTAATTGCTGGTTGAAAATGGTTATTTCATGAAATCAGAAGTTGTTAGAACTTCAGGGACAAATTTAGATGATGATGACATCATCTTGGATACTTTTTCCAAAGAAATCATGGTTCATACGGTTTTGAGTTAATTGCTCATGTGGTTTCACCAAACCGTTTGAGAGCAAACAGTTTGAAACCATTTGGGAGAAAACGGTTTCAAAACCGTTGGAGTGAGTTGAAAACGGGTTGACCATTTGCGATTACTGTTCTAATTATATTGGTTAATGACTCACCACATTTTATGGGTTAACTCCCAAGGAATCGTGAGTTGAAGGCTAATCAATTAGGCAAACCTAACTGGATTAAGTGCTGATTTTTCAGCTTGACTAATTTGACTTTTTGGGCAAACGGTTCCAAAACCATTTGAGAGGGTTTACCAAGGGTTGGCCGTTTGCTATTCCTATTCCTAATGATGTTGGTTAATAACTCACCAAATTTTATGGATTAGTTCCAAATAAATCATGAGTTGAAGGCCAATCAATTAGGCAAAGCCTAATTGGATTAAGTGCTGATTTTCAACTTGATTTATTTGCCTTTTTGGGCAAACGGTTTCAAAACCATTTGAAAGAGTTGACCAAGGGTTAAACGTTTGCGAATCCTGTTCCTAATTATGTTGTTTGATGACCCACAAAATTTTATGGATTAATTCCAAAGGAATCATGAGTTGGAGGCTAATCAATTAGGTAAACCCTAGTTGGATTAAGTCCTGATTTTCAACTTGGCTGATTTGACTTTTTGGGTTAATTAGCCCAAACGGTTTCAAAACCATTTGGGGATTACCCAAACGGTCTGAAAACCATTTGGGGATCACCCAAGACCGTTTGGATGTCTAGGGTGGGATATGGTTAAGTGATTGAAGGACACAAGATATGGTGTTAACCCTAATCGGCTAAGTGCTGATTTTGCATTGGAATGGGTTGATGTTTTGGGTTGATTGACCCAAACGGTTTCAAAACAGTTTGGGAATCACCCAAACGGTCTCAAGACCGTTTGGGGATCACCCAAGACCATTTGGAGGTCTATGGTTAAGCATTGTTGACCAAGTGAAGGTCTAAAGGTACCAAATCACTTTCCAATTAAGTGCTGATTTGATGATCAACTCAATAGCTCAAACCCTAATGATTTTTCACTAGAATCCAACGGTTGGATGAGCCAAACGGTCTCAAGACCGTTTCGAGCTCATCCAAACAGTCTCAAGACCGTTTGGAGGTCACCCAAGATCGTTTGGAGGTCTACGGGTGAGTATGGTTAAGTAATTCATGATCCAATGATACTAACTTAAAGTGTAATCAATTGCTGATTTGGTGATCAATCCAATGATGCAAACCCTAATTGGTTGACTTGGATTTTGATGATGTGTTGGGCAAATGGTCCCAAGACCGTTTGGTGGTCATCCAAACGACCTAAATACCGTTTGGGGTCAAGTCATGTTCAATTTGGATGATGGTTCAATGGTTTCAAATTAAATAATCTTGCATTGATTAGTGTTGAAGGATCATCGATTCCAAACCCTAATTCAATTCATTCAAACCCTAATTGAGGACTAATTGAGGGTCAATTGAGGGTAAAATCAGTTGAAGGTTGACCTATTTAACTCAATTGAAGTATGAGGATAGGTCCAATTGATGATTGGTTCCATGAATTCAATGATTGAAGGAATCAATATTGAGAACCCTAAACCGATTGGTGTGGTTGAGACCATCTTTGAGGAGGTTTGGACCAAACAGTCCCAAGACCGTTTGAGTCCAAACGGTCTCAAGACCACTTGGGACCAAACGGTCTCAAGACCGTTTGGGACCAAACGATCCCAAACCGTTTGTGCCCATGCGGTTTCAAAAGTCAAACTTGGGCAAACGGTCTTCACCTACTTGCTTGGGCAAACAGTCTCAAGCACCACCTTTATCAAACGGTTTCAAACCGTTTGAACCTTGAAGGACCAAGACCGTTTGGGGCTCAAGTAGTCAAAGTTGATTGAGGACTCAATTGGTTAATCCACTTAGACACTTGTTGTAATTGAGTACTCAATTGATGAATTCAATTGGATACCTTATGTAATGGAGGTCCAAGGTGATTGAATCTCTTGAGAATAGAGATGATGAATGATTAATTGATCCAATGATGATTAGTAATGATGATCATTGAAGGTACGAAGGTTG
Organism: Alisma plantago-aquatica; assembly: GCA_963693085.1. Taxonomy (NCBI): domain Eukaryota; kingdom Viridiplantae; phylum Streptophyta; class Magnoliopsida; order Alismatales; family Alismataceae; genus Alisma; species Alisma plantago-aquatica. The sequence goes on along the minus strand of OY856410.1, from coordinate 1,502,125,380 downwards.
AAACCCTAATAGTACCTAAGTGATTAGTGCCAATTAAGGGATGAACCCTAATTGCTTATAGGATCAATGACTTGGCACACTATGTTAATCATAGTAGTATGTACTTGATGGAAGGGTTGATATGACCTAATCAAGTTGAGATGATGATAGCATGAATTCATATATGAATATGGTTCATGTGGTGATTAAGGGTATGATCCTTAAAGTAGATAGATCATGAAACCCTAATCATGAACATAAACCCTAATCGACATGGTTATTGTGTTCTAACCCTAATTGAGGGAAATTCTAAATGAAACCCTAATTAAGGGTGTATCCTTGTGAAACCCTAGTTGAAGGTGTATCTATGTGAAGCCTAATCCTAATAATGGAATAGTAGCTGATACCCTGAAAAGGGAAGTATCTAATGTGGCTATTTATAGGCAACTTTATAATAAAATAATGCCTTAAACTAAGATAAGTCCATATCATATGAGATAGTTGGACAATTATAATGTGTGTCCTATGCATTATATGCTAAGGGTGAGTATTTGGTGATGGAATGTATTAAGAGGGGAAATACCTTAATACAGGATAAAGTTGGTTAACTCAAGAGGGTCCGAAATGATGAGAAAATGATACATCAAGATATGATGGTTATCACATTCAGAACTTTAGGGTTTATATACCTTGATATATTCCAAATCCAAAATAATTGTGTAAGAAATATATGAAGTGTGATATACAACTATTACAATGAAATGTAATGAGTTGTTTCACTTGATGAGTGTTAATTAATGCACCTTGAAAATGGGGTTAATCCCAAATGATGAGTATGATGTAGTCATACCATGATGAGGATGAGAAATGAACTCATTCCTTGAACTAATGATCATTAATGTTATATGATGAGACTAATGATCTTAAATAAATATTTATGATATCTTTGAATAAGTTGTTGCCTAGTAAGAGGTGACAAGATGTGAATGGCCTTGTGAGCCATGTGAATAAGTTGTTGCCTAGTGAGAGGTGACAAGATCTGCAGTGGCCTGATGAGCCATGTGTGATGCTTGGGTAACAAGTATCATGTATCCCTTGGTCATATGACCTGAAGGTGATAGTTACCTAATAAATGGTAATGATGCTCAATGATGAGTGAAGGGTTTGAATACCCAGAACCATATGATTATGGTGATGAGAATGTGAAGGGATGAGAATTCCCAGTATTGAAATGAGGGACTGAGTTCCCACAGTCTTTGAAAGACTGATAAATATCTGATGAAAGTAGTACATGTCTCTTTATAGCATTGTTGTAATAAGTTATGTTTGAGAACTTGGCTGATGCTAAAAGAATATGAGAATGTACTTAATAAATCAAGTGAAATCTATTCATGTAGTGCTCTGACCATAGATCCATCATCGTCAGGAATAGGTGATGGTGAAACGGGTGCCCACGAAAAATCCCGGAGCACATATTTTGAATATATGGGAGTAAATGGGCGAAAACATCCTTACTTCCTCTTGAAGAGATTATTGGAAGGTAAACAAGAAACCTCTCAATCCTTCATGAATATGTCAGGATGGATGTATCACAAATCTCCTGATGATTGGGTTAGATGGTGTACACATCTACCAATGATACTTAATGTCGGATCGAGGAGATAAACAAGAAATCTATCGATTGGCGATGAGAGTGCAGTTGACGTTGTAACTCTGTAGCGAAGGTGCTAGTATACTTGATCACCTCCGTGTGCACAACCTCCTTTAAAATAGGATTTTGCTTCTATTGAGGCTCAATGGAGGGATTGTAGCTATAAATCATGTTAATTATGTACATGTAGAGGGCTTGTCTTACTCTAGTTAGATCTATCCTTTTTTAGCCTAATGCCTTCCACCTCTTCATTAGTTCAGTCAGCAACTTGTCTTATTTCTCACTCATGAGATTTGAGTTGAAAATGCCTAGACATACCTTCTTCACATATGGGAAGACATCGGTGAGCCGTTTAGGTATATGCTTCACCTCTAGTGTGGTAGGTTCCTTATCTATTTGATGACAGAGATAGAACTTAGATATTGAAACTCAGCCTCGAGGTCTTCCTTGGTAGAGTCACGGCGGAGAAGAAATTGATTAATTTGCTCATCATTTAGCTCATGGGCATTGGGGTTGATGAGATTTTTCTTAAGAGGGTATTAAAAAATAGGATCTTCCTACCACAATTGCATCTTGTTGTTAGTGCAATTGATTAGATAGCATTTCTCATGGAAAGAGGGATCCTTGACCCTTTCAAAGACCTTAAAATCAATAGTGTTTGTCCCATGTCCCATTATAATGATTCAAGCCTCAACATTGATAAGTGTGTAGGTAGTTGCAAGAAAAGTATGATCAAATATGAGAGGGTATCGTCGGTTATCCTTGATGTCCATGACAACAAAATCACATGGGCAATATGATTTGGGACCCACCCTCACAGGGATATCTTCTATGATACCCATAGGGGTAGTCATAGAAGAATCTACAAGTTGAATCATAATGCCATTGGTAAGGATGTCAGTGGTGAAGCCTAGTTGTTTACACAAGCTATAAAACATGATAGATATTCTTTCCCTAATATCATATAGACCCTTCCCAATGTGGTGTCCCCAACAAAGAAAGAGATGATGAGAGATCCTAGATCTCTTAGGTTCTTAGTAATCTTGCTCTGGATGATTTCTCATGTCGTATGTGATATTTTACTATCTCAACCTCCTCTATTAGGTACTTGTGATGGAGGAGAGTCTTGAAGAACTTAATCCATAAAGGGATTTTTGTAAGAGCATCAAGGAAAGGAATATCAAAATGTAACTTCTTCATTGCGTCCTTTAACATCATAAATCTCTAGTCTAATCATGTTTGAGCTATGATAAGGAACACACAGACTGTAGATAGGAACCAAAGGTGTGGGAGGAGAGGCTAGTGTCTCTTCTGGTACCTTCTCATCTTCATGTGAACTACTTGTAGCTGAAGGTTCAACAATTGGCTTCATTGGTATATCTCTCAATATAGCCATTGGAGTGACTTCTTAATCTTCAAGAACCAATATGTTGTTGTTGATGGATAGGGATAGAGTTCTAGTAGCACACATCCCAAAATGTGTGTTAAAAGTCTTTAACTACTCCTACTAATGATGGAGTTTTCCTCAGGTTGACTTGCGAATAAGCCTATCTGAGGATGGATGACAGAAACAATTTGTGTAATTGAGCCTCCATGGATTGATGTATGCCTATTGGCTTTTGAGAATCTTTTTAATGGTATATAGGTGACTTTGACCATTTGAATCAAGTACACTATGTTGTATTCCTTTCCCTAGAAGTTGTCCTTGCTGGTTCTAGGGTTGCTGTCCTGGATTGTAATTATTGCCCTGAATAAATTGTGAAGCTAACTAGTGTTGTAGTTATTATGTCGGAAGTTCTATTGTTTCTAGAAACTAGGAGGACCCAAAACATGGTTTTGATTGGGTCCCTGTTAGAGTTGGTGTGCATTTGCCACTCCATCTGGATTTCCATATTGGAATCATGAGTGACTTCTAGGCTTATTGGGGTTGTAGTACACCTATCATGGAATGGAGTTGACAACATTGACTTATTCAATAATTGAGTTGTTATCAAATGAAGGTTGGTGAATGTTCAATATGGTAGGTAGAGATGGCATTGTAGGCTGATGTCACCTTCTACACTATAAACTTGACATAATTTTGGGGCTAACCTAGTTTTAAAAGAGGATTGGACTCTCTCCCCTTCCTTAGGAGAGGATACTCAAGGTTATCTCTCTTGAGGGATAGCATCTTTAGGGATTCATGAATGGCCTTCTTAATTGATTTGCCTTCTACTATAGCCACTTTGAGAATTCCTCCTTTTAAAGATGAGCCCCGATTGACTTGAATCTCATCTCCCACACTGGAAACTTTCTACACATCATCAAAGTTCTACCGCATGATGTCTCCATTAGATGTGACAACAAGGAACTTCTTGATGTCTTCATCAACTCACCTACAAAATATCTTGATAAGTTGTGAACGGGGGATGTTGTTATGAGGGAATTTATGTACAAACTCTATGAATCATTCCAATGATTCAAAGAGAGTATCAGATGGATCCTACTTGAACTAGGTAATTCCCTTCTGATTTGATAAGTGAGTGAGGATGGAAAGAATTTCTCAAGGAACTGATTTTGAAGATCCTCCCAAGCTCTAATGTTCTGTTCATCGAGGGAATTATACTACACCTAAGCCTTGCTTGTGAGAGAATAATAGAATTGCCTTAGCTTCATGGACACTTGTCACACATCAACTTTCTTTCTTAGTCCACTGAGGTATAAGATTTTGTATATGGTCATGGGCATTGCCATCGGCTTGTCCTGCAAAATGTTATTTTTCTACAATGTTACACATTGTGTCTTTATTTGATGTCTTGGGATTCGATGGAAGGTTTGACAATGGGGTTGCCTATATCTACAACTTTTTTTTCTAGACAACTCTTTTAGTTCTCTCTGTCGTTCATCTTCCTTTACTACTAATAGTTCCAATTGCACTTTTGCTCTAGCTTTGGCCAATGGCCTATCTTGTTGTGATGCAAGTGCTACTTCAACTTTATGGTTGATCTCTTCTTCAGACATATTTGCTTGGTGTGTGCCAGGAGCCTTTCAAGGTATGTTTTATCTCATGGTCAAAATATTGTCTTGGAGCCACATTAGAGAGAATTGCATGCACTAGAAATGGTTTTGGATGAAGAACGGCTACCAAGGGTAAGATGACTTTTGTGGAGTTCAATTCAAGAAGACATACAATGATTTTGGTTGAAAAAAGAAAAATCATAAGAAATCCAAGTTGGTTAAGAAAATTAGAAATTTTTGTTGTCCCCTACAATGACGCCAAAACATGATGTGACTTTTACTACACTAGAAAACATATTAGCGCTAAAATCCGTATAGTTTATCTAAACTAAGTACAAAAATCACCACCCTTAAGTGGACAAATATTATTATAGTATAGTTTAGAATCAAACCCAAAGGACAACATACTAGAGAATCGAATGATCAAGGTAACCGAACAAGAACTATTATTTAACACAAAAATTGGATTGGTTGGTTATGCTAAAGTTGAGAGAAACAAAAGGTTAAGAAAACCGATTATCAAATTGATGGGAACACTAGGTTGGAATGGTTTCACCACCTCTATCTATAATCCACTCTCTCACTATATCATATTTACTATGAACATATATATGTTGAGGCCAGGGAAATCCCCCTTTCAATGTTAGGATTAAAATTGCACATATATCTCTCTAATCTCAACATCATGTTGTTGGATCCTAGATGGGTGATTAGATGCTCTACAAGGGGGTGAATAGAGCTCATATATATCTATAATCTCACCATCATGTTGTTGGATCCTAGATGGGTGATTAGATGCTCTAGAGGGGGGGTGAATAGAGCTGAATGCACTTAAACAAAATTCATTAGACCTTCAAGATATATCACATGATAAGGTTGCTGAATAGGAAATTTGAGTGCAACTAAAACATGCATAGAAAGGATGAGAGAGATTGAACATACACCAAGAGACAAGCTATTTATAGTGGTTCCTCACTTCAAACTAGAAGTGAGTCAGTCCACTTACCTAGAGAGGTCAGCCTCTAGGATTTCCTAACCATTGCATTCTTATATTCATTCATAAGACTTACAATACATGACCAACCAAAGGACTTACCTATCCAATACAAAGAGTCTTCAACCTTACCAAGGACTTACCCACTTTTCAAGAGTCTTCCACCTTCTTCCAAGGACTTACCTACTCTTACACAAGTCTTCAGCCTTCAAGGAATTACCCACTCTTCTTGGATCTTTCGCCTTTGACTTCACCTTCACTCAGATAAGCTTCCACCAATGACTTACTCACTTGAGCAAGGAGTCATCTACCTTCACCAAGGGCTTACCCACTCTTGCTCCAAGTCTTCATCCTTGATCTTCACCATGGGACTCCTTCCCTTGTTGTTCTTCATCTCTCTTGAACAAGAGAGATAACCTTCATCTTCAAGGTTGAAATGAGAGAAAGGGAGGTGGTGGAAGCGAGAGCCTCACAAGATATACATGTAGGACTATCTCTCTTACAGATTTCCTACTCACTCTAATGGATGTAGCAAGTGATTAATCTTAGAGAGAGAAAGGAGGTTGTAGGAAGCACTCAACTATAAAATAGGAACCTCACATAGAGTTTTGCAATGAGTACTCCACCTACTTGCCTCATTTCTTTTAAAATCTCTTAGTGTAGAGAATGTTTTATGTTGCAATGATTTAGATTATTTAATTGTCCTATTTCTCTTGAATAAAACATACATTTTTATCTCTCTCTTGCTGGATGACCCCAACCATCCAGGATAGGATCAAAGTGTGCATGGGAGCTTGGTGAACCTGCCTAAGGCTAAGGAGATCTTACACATCTAGATAGCTTGGACTAGTTGCATAAACGTTTGTTATGTTTTTTGTGGATACAAGTTGTATTAGTTTAAGTCTTCCTCTACCTAGATCCTATGCTTGTATAAAGTTGTACTCCAATTTGGGAAATTTTTATAATGTACTCTTTATACATTTTGAATAAAGTCAAGTTTTATTTCTTCATCTGCCACACATTTGATGTATTTGTTTATCATGTTTAATAGTAGAGACTATGTCTTTACAACATTTGTTTTTGAAAATAGCTCAATATCATTAAAAGAAAGCCATACGACATCTACAAGATAGACATCTCTCATCAAGTAACCAAGCAGCAACTCCTTCTACTGAAAGACATAGCACAAGGCTCAGATTGGGATGTGATAGGTACGCTTCTACACCGTCCACCTCTTATAGTGGCTGTCTAAAATAGTTATCTGGGATGGAATTCATCAACCTATAAGAGCCTAAGAGTACATCTGGAGAGGAGTTTGCAAAGACACTGACAGAGAAAATCATCATGAAGACAATGAAAGATCCCCAGACAAAGAGCTTGACCACAAAGTACCAACACAGACCTAACAAAACAACGTCCCACAAAATAGGACGAGAAAACACAACTACCAACGACGAGAACAAAGGTTACACCAACCAGGAAACCCAAGAAGGAGGACAAACCCCAGTAATGCAGATACAGAGGAAGGACGGCTCATGAGGGTACAAAGGTGGGGAGTAGAGGGTGCAGGGAACTCCACCACCACTCCCGACCACCACTGCAAAATAGGGAGCGGAAGACCCACACGAAGCCCAAAACCTAGGTTTCTCCTCCTCTGCCTAGAGCACCAAGGGGTGCCTGAGCCCACCGTCCGCCCAAGAAGGAACCCAAGGCACATCGCTACCAACAAACGACCACAGAAAATGGTACTGAAAAGGCAGAGGATCTGCCCCAAACAAAACAACAACAAACCTGCAAAAAAATAAAAGAAATGGAACCCACGATGACTAGACCAGAGAAAGGAGAGGGGAATAAGTTGGAATCACTGAGATCTACTGATGGCAATGGAGTCCACCTACAATCCCCGCTACTCGATGGCAACTGCTCACCCAAGAAGAAGCGAGGGCAGCCACTGAAACCCCCACCCTAAGGCACTGCACCGACTGGACCAGCGACCAAAACCTCAAGTTAGTGGGGCGCAGGGGAGAGAAGGGCACCTCCGGTCACCAACAAGAAAAATCCCACGAGACGCCAGCTGAGGAAGCAGCCCTGGGGGAGAGGGGTGGCGTCCACTAGCCGTAAGAGCCCCCCTCCCCCCGAGCCGAGAGATCTCTGCCGATTTGCCCTAAATCGCCAGAGTTGAAAGAAGACTGCGCTTTTTATGTCTTTACAACATGGTATTAGAGCATCAAGGTATTCAGATTCTTGACTAATTCAAATTGTCTACTAGATAGAACCTCTCACCTCATATAGATTCTTTATAAAGTTTTCACCTTAGAGTTGCCCAACATTGAATTAGAGTTATAATTACATAATTAGATAAAAAATTTGTCAACTTTTTGGTGAATTGTCTATTGAGAAGCTACTAGAGAAAGAAGTTGAAAGTGATGGTGTCTAGAAAGGGTCAGAGCTTGGGGGATGCCAATATTTTCCTCCGCCCCACTAGCTTGTTTACGAGGACTCCTGAGCTCATATGACCTGGCCTGGCTTGATCTGATACAGACATCTTGAAATAGTCTATCTTTGGGCATGTTGCCTAATTGTTGAATACCTTAGGAAAACCATAAGTGATGATTTGATCTCTTACACAAAAATCATCCTTAAATACCTTATACTCCTATGTTTAGGGTTTAGTGTACCCTATGTTAGACCCTGAAGCTTGGTTAGTAAATCCTTTTAGTGTTGAATTTTATGTACCCTTTTACCCTTAGCTTAGTTTGACTTAGTTGACCCTTTTAAGGGGTGGAGTGAGGGTAATGGTGTTGGTACCCTATTTGGTTTTCCAAATCTGATTTCGAGGATGAATTCCCTTTTTTGGGGGATGGAATCCCAATTAAAAGCAAAATCAAATACCTTTAGAGTTAGAAACCCTATCTATGTGGACATATGTACGTAATAACTTATGTGAACAAGAATTTACCAAGCACATTATACTTGTAATTCAACTTGTTTGTTTATACACATGTGAATATGTAGTAAGTCATATAGAGATAGTTCATATGCTTGAACCTTAATATAGGCTTTATGCACATAATAATGAGTTACTCATTATTAATTGTGATTATAAATAATGTTGACTATGCCACCCTAATGGTAAAATGTGTATGGATAATGCACCCTAAGGACGCTTTAACACGTAATGATCATTTTGACCTAATCCCTAATATGTAATCATCTAGCTTTGATAACATATACATATATATATATCCTTAATGACTTTCATGATACATTAGTGACATTAGGTTTCATCATCACATAATATAACTTGATACATATAAATGGATCATAGTCACAAAGTTATCAATAAATGTAAGGTATATCACCTTGCTCTCTAGTTAACACCTCATCATAACTTGATATATGAATTAATTCATTAATATTTAATGGGTTACATCCTATTCACTAAAATGCATAAAATGACTCAAACATGATAATGAATAATTGGATTAACATAAATATTCATAAATGCCTAATTTGATGTAAAATATGTATAATTTATAAGTGTAATGGATGAAAATGATTAATGATGTCATTAATATGAGTATGAAAGATAATGTGACAATGTTCGATATAAAGATAAATAATTTACGTGACATTATTTGGAATTATTATAGGCTTAATAACTTGTTGGATCATATTAACTTTTTCTACAAAATAATGTGTGAGAATTCTACATGATAGTTTTAAGAGGATAATGGAAAATGAATTCATGTTATTAAGGTTTTTGACCTAATACATTAATTAATGTTGAAATGGCTTAGGAAACCCTAATTGTGCTTAAAACCCTTGATGAGGGAAATACACATGATATAATGTTGAGATGTAATTGTTTTGAATGAAATGTGGCACAAGTGATGGTATAATAAATATGATGCCACTTCATGATGGAGTGCTATGTGGTATCAACGAGTGACTTCTTACATGCTCGTCACCTCCCTTGGGAATGTGTTGGTTTGATTGAATTATGATCCGAGCAAGCATAGAACGTTTAATGTTTGTGGAGTTACTTGATTGATATATGGATTTCATTTGGTTCATTCATGTGATGTGATATCTATGGTGAAGTGTCGGACTAGTTTTCATGCAGGAGACCTTATGTGGAAGATTATGCCAAGTGACCCCTCTTTGACCCGACCACTCTTTCATCATCTTCATACCTCTTCGCCTCATAAAAAGATGCCAAAGTGCACATATTATCCGTGGCCACCTCCAAAAGTTTGGGGTGGCCACATCTCTATCTCCCCACTTCACTCTATCCACCATATTCCCTACCTACACCAAGGGCAAAGAAAAAAAAGAAAATAAAAAATAAAATAAAATAAAAGGATGCTCATGTTTAAGAGCATTCAAATAAAGAAAAGAAGAGTGTGTAAAAGCACTCCAAATCTTACTGCAACCATTTCTTCTTCTTGCATACCCATGGAGCTAGGAAACATTAAACCTAGCTCACTTTATCCCTTTCCGCAGCCATGTGGGTCATTTGGCATAACTTGAAGCATAAGGTTGAACGCATGAAGGTGAAACAACACTCCTAGTCATCAGCGATTAACATCATTATGAAATGGTCTACCCGGAACCTTATGAATGAGATATTGATAACTTGTGCAATCCATGCATTATATGCAAAGTTGATGTGCTTTGTGCTCTCTTCATGGTTGGTTTGTGAAAGTAGAAGAGGAGGGAAGTGATTTGCATGTACCTAGTCACCTTTGATCCCATTTAGCATTTGTTGCCCATCATATTGCATTTGTCATTTCTTTTGATTGTGGAAAATGGAAAAGAGATTGAGTTGGAGCATACTCGAGGACAAGTATGTTTCAAGTTTGGGGTGGTGATCCAACCCTATTCTAGGGCTGTATCTTATGTCATTTTGTAGTTTTATCACATTTAAATGCAGTAGAATTACATGTTATTCTCCCCAATATGATTATCATTGCAAATATGCTTATGGATGTTCTTTGCACTGTTTTTCAGGTACTTGGACCATGCTTAGATGGAAGAGAGAGAAGGAGGGACCCAAAGAAGCCCCAAAGTCTCCCTCAACCTACCTCCAGTGGCCAAGAATCATCCCCGAGCAAAGACATCTGAAATTGACAAAGTAAGAAGCAAAATCAAGAAGTCAAGCCTCACCACGGCCGTGGCCCCAATGCCACGGTCGTGGGTTTATTGCCAAGTTCCAATAGGTTGCCAACAGGAATTTGCCCGGAAAGCCACGACCTTGGCCAAGTCGCCACGACCGTGGCCGAAGATGATCAAGACGCCCGTGACCCCTCCCCACGGTCACCTCCAACTCCTCCAAAACGGCCGTGTTATCCAACACGGCCGTGGTGCATGCTACCCACCACGACCGTGGCATTCCGCCACGGCCGTGGCCACCACCATATTTTGTTTTTTTCACCACTTCCTTCACCCCACGACTGTGTTCACCCCCCACGGCCGTTCCCCACTACCCCCACCACGGCTGTGGCACACCCACCACGACCGTGGTGATCACGTACCCTGTACAACTTTTCACTGTTTTTCCTATTTTACCCCCACTTAACCCTAGCTCCTATATAAGCACTAGATGATTCTAGGGCTCAAGAGAGAGCACTTCCTAGCCACCCCCAGCTGCTCCCTTACCTCCATTACTCCCATCCACCTACTTTCCTTGCATTTAATCCCATTTCCACCCACTTTCCACATATTTCCACCATAGAAACCTAGTTTCTCTAGGTTTCTATCCATCCATTCCACCATTTCCATGCTCTTGGGCACTATTGGAGGAGGAGGATCATGGCTGGCAGCAAGGAGGTGAAGAAGTCAAGCTTCATCAAGCATCCATGGCGTTTCCTACTCTCTTTCCCTTCTCCTTTGTTTCTATTTTGATCATATATAGCTAAGCCCCCCTTGGGTGGGATGTTTGGGACAAAAATGTGACTTTGATACCATGTTGGGGGAATATAATTTGTAATGAACATATTTCACTTCTATGATGATTGCCTTTGCTTGTATCTCATTTCCCATTACTTGTGCATGTGATTGTTGTTTAATTACATTGATTGCTTGCCTTGTGATGCTTGAAGACATTTGCCTCTAGGATGTTTTGGTTTCTATGTAGCTATCATAGGATTGGATCCTAGGTCCTTAATTCGGATCCCTAGTTAGCCCCCTATCTTCCTACATAATCACCTTCTTCCTACATGCAAATGTGAGTTCCAAGTGACTAGTATAAGTGTGATTAGTGCAACTGCCTAGGATTTCCTAAAGGCTGAGGTGGCTAGTGGCATGAGGTCAAATATCCTCATCTCTACTCCCATCCTTACCCTTGGTCCTCAATTGACTATACCACTTATCCTAGAGACCTAGACTTGGTAAGTCCTATGAGAATTACACCTAGCCCTAGTTCTCCAACTAGTAGCATAGGGTACATCCTCATAGCACCCACCTTGTTGTTTGGTTTGGTAGTCTAGAATGGAATATGTTAACTTCTTATTATGATGACATCCCCTAACTAATGTCAAGGTCACATTCCCAAATGGCCCACCTCCTTCATCTAATTGCTTAAAACCTCAATTGCTCTGTTTGCTTGTTAATGCTAGTGTAGTTCGCTTGCTTTAGTTAACTTATTTAATTGCCTAGTTTTGTTAGCTAAGTGTTACTTTAGGTCTTTGATCTTGATTAGTGGTTAACTTAGGCTCTCAACTGCTAGTTGCTTTCTTAGTCTAGTATAGTTTGTTCTTTCTCTTGTTTAGATAGCTTGTTAACTTATATTGCTAATTTAGTCTGTTGATAACTTAGTTTCATATTGCTTTTCATACTTGCTCTCTTAGCTTAATCAACAACCAACCAACCTTAAAACCCTAAAAACCTTACTCTCCGCAATAGGAACGTAGATCACGCCTTCTAACTCTAGCGCCCCCTCTATCTCCGTGGTTTGACCCCACATCTTGCCCTTGATCTATACTACAACAATACCCCGTACGCTTGCAGGCGAATTGTTTTAGTTTTAGTGATAGACTCGATCTGGGACCATACAAATTTTGAAAGCAAAGATCCCTTCATCCTGCGCCTCCCGACCTCGTAGATTGCACTTGTTGCAAGCCTCTAGCGGGAGCGCACCACAGACCCACCGTGATATTTACACATGGAAGTCATCATCAGGGAAGTCATAGTCAGCTCTCATAGTGATGGTGGTGGGTGTGGTTCTTAGACCTAAAACCACTAGACTCATCAAAGGTCATTGGGTACACCTTGACTTCATCAAACGCAGTCCTGAAACATGAATTGTATAACGGTGATGATTGGGTGACTTTGATACATAAACATTGATTGTGAGTTATAGATATTGAATTTATCCCTCCGATAGGAGTATATTATCCAAGGTCTCTTGATTAGAAAGATTGAGAAAAGTATGGCCATACACATGTGATACAATATGTGATATTGAGCTTACATATATTTCATGCAGTCTTCTCTGGTTCAAGAATAAGATTGAATAATAATGAGGATGACTATTCCATGCCTCTAGTTCAATCTAGATATTAGTGACAAAGGAACTATACAAACACTATAACACCATACATAGACTGTAGTTTGAAGTTGCTACCCAACTTTCCATTCACTTGGGTAGAAATGATGTAAGACTAGGCACCACTCTTTGCTTGTGATGTAATAAGCTAGTTATGGACATTCACTAACAACATGATATCAGACCTATAGGGTCACACACATAGCAACTCATCTAGAAGAGGAGTTTGATCTTGAATGATGATTAAATTAAATACTAAAGTGTTTTGGTAGTCAATCACAGAACAGATCAACACATTGGCTGACTGAAATGTCAAACAACCATCTCACTAGGTGAGACAGCTGTTTGGGCAGCCAAACGGGTGACTCAAGTGTTGAGATGGCCTTTTGGATTGTTAGGAAGATCAAAAATCAAATTGTCTTAGTTTTGCCATATGAACTGGCCAGTTCAAGTTGTTTAACCAATTGACTCGACTCAAACTCACCAGAAGGCCAGTTGTGTGAGTGAGATGGGCATGACGCTTGTGTGGGATGGCCCAGTTGAGACGAATTAAAGTTCTAGTGTATTTCAAAACTCATCTCAATTGCACATACTTGGGGTGCAAGTAAATTAATGTATGACATTAATTTGGTAACAATTTGGCAATTCATACCTGACTAGGAAAGAACGAAACGACCGTCTCACATCCCAGACAACCATTTCACATCGTGAAATGACATTCTCGCATGTGAGATGACTGTCTCACTTGGAGAGATGACTATTTTTTCCCATTCATGTTGTGAAACTTCCAAAAAAGTTGTGAAAATTCAAGATCTACTTATTCTTTACACTACCCCTTTAGTCCCACATTGGCTGGGGACTGGGAACCCTAACCCTAACCACATAGAGGGGTATTGGGGGCTTCCCAGAGCACAACTACTTCACAAATATTTGAGAATCAGTTGCTTTGGAAATTGTTGTCCTCTCTGGTTATGGTAACCATGAGAGCCTAGGAAAGTCCTATCTGACTAGGGAGGGACAGATATGGGAGAGAAACAACAGAGGATCATTGTTGTAGGAGAGAATGTTGGTGACTAGTACTAAAATGGGAGGGGAAACTCCTTCCTTTCCATTCTCGCTCGACGACGGGAGTTCTAGTTGGTCCATGTGGACTATTCTGGAGGCAAGAGTCTGGTAGCTGCTACTAGGAGGGCAAAACCAACTCGTAGTCTATGGTGAGATCTGAGGAGTCGCTGCAGTAGTTGTCTGAGTCTAATTTCCAAGTGGAGTAGGCAAATGAGTCCGAGTGCAACTAGGAGCTACAACCACCATCTAAGATAGAGTTCACATCTACATTGATGAGGATTGTTGTTGGACTTGCTCTAGGACCAGGTATCTTTGTGTAACCATTATTCCCATTGCACAATTATTTACACGATCTGCTGGTTAATGGGAAATATGTCAGTAAAGTTTTTGTTTCTACTACCTACCTAATGTTGTATTTTCCTACATTGGTATCAGAGTAAAAACAATTAATTATGTTTTGGGATAATCGATATGATTAGATTTTGGTTTTATCGTGTGTTTTTCTTACATGCGATGTGAATATTTAAACTGGTTGATGTACACGACTATCTAAATAAACACATAAGAACCCAAACAAATATATATATGATATGATATATATGAAATTTACATGTGTCACCATAAAATCAGTTTTGATGGTGGATATAAAACATGGTTATGGACAAAAAACCCTAATCTGTGTGTGCATGGTTGTGGTTTTTATTCATGTTGTTAATCGATCTATGTATTGGGCCTCTCCCTCCTTCCAAATGTAAATTAATTCTTTTCATCCTATTTCCCTTCGAATCTAAATCATTTTTTCTCCATAAATAATGTAATAAGAAATAATATAGTTTTAATTTATGTTTTGACATGAGACGATGATCTACACAAAGGCAAAATGACTGACTCATGAGACAACCTGATCAACTGGAGGACCAAGGAGGCTAGATGACAGGAGGTCGCACCAATTGACTGGTGGCCCAACCAACCAGATGGAGGTGTCCAGACACTACTTGGACCTAAGAACTAGAAAACCATTTCATAACAGCCCAACTGAGTGACCAAGAGGGAAGACGATCGGTTCAAGAGTTGAATCAATCAACTCAAATTGGTTCGATCACAAATGTTCACCAACAATAGGTTGCATATGATGTGGACCATTGGTCATAGTAATTCCTTTTGGCTCCAAGGAAATACATTAGTAATATATTAAGTATTAGATTCTTTCCATAATCACCACATGAAATTATTGATTGACTAAGCATGGGCATGCCCTAGTGTGGTGTTCCATCTATCTCGTGGAAGTGTGATGGTAGATATGTGGGTCTGCCCTAGCAGGGTGCATATTTATCTTGTTGGCTTTTGGGTCAAGCTTAACTAGGTGACCTTAATTGGATTAAGCACCTAGAGGCATGTAGATGATCATGGTAAGGAGTTGTGCATATCATCTATCTGAGAGTTTCATATGATCCAACTGGCATGATTTCCTACTTGATAGAATCAAGTTGTTGGTGACAACCATAGTTGGCTCATGATTTGATGAAATCAGGATCTGATGTGTGCTAATTTAGCACCTCTTTTCACAACCTTTTTAGTCATGTCACATGGAAATTCTTATCTTTATGCAATAAAAAGAAACAAATTGCTAGTTTCTTCCTTTTATCATAACTGAACTTAATCTCAGCCAAAATTGTGAATTTATTGCAGACTCAGAACACTAGAAAAGCAGTTTACCTGATCACTTGATCGTCTGACCTACTCCAGACAAGAGGATCTCTCATTCAAGCCGATCATCTCACCTGATCTAGACACTCGGCTCACTTGTTTTGATCGATCAGTTGGTGCCTTCCCTCAGCCGTCGACCCTTGTCCAGACATTCAATCTAGATGGCATGTCCCTTAAATTTCAAATGGTCGTTTTAGTGCTCAAGCAGGAGTTTTCCCTCCAAAACCGAGCGGGTCAAGGAGTGCCACCACCCAAGACTTAGGGTTACTGACTACTGCCCTGACTCAAGTCTTTTCCATATTTCCAATCGGCAGGTTCACTAGTAAATCAATCAGTTGGCAATGTGCGACCAATTCAAATTTGCAGCCGCCAGCCCCATTTGCCCACAACCCCAGTTGTAAAGCCCTTATCCTTCTCCTATAAAAGGAGGGGCACTTCCTCCTCACAGCACCATCTCATATATCATTCTTTGTATTGGAGATTTACGAGCTATCATTCTTGTCTTACTATGTCCTTTTTTTTATTCATCAATAAAGATTGGTTATTTACATGTTAAGGGTGTTCTTGAATCATTGTTCTTTTACCTTGCCCATTTAGATCTAGTTTACTTCTTCTTCTTCTTCTTTTTCTTCTGTGGATTGGAGAAAGGAATTAAACATAGGCCACTTCATTGTCTCTAGCCTAAAGATACAATCCTTTAATAAGTCTAGACTATGGATCGAACTCTTCTTTCCTCCATCTCCCTTTTCTCCACAAGCATGAGAGAGTATCTCTCTATAGGGGAAGGGGAATAGCCCCTTAGACGTGTCTTAAATTGACTAATTCCTTGGAACAACTTCTAGATGGTTTTTGGTTATAATAATCGTTGATCTATCAAAGTAATTAATTGGTTTGATCACATGTTAATCTGGGTGGACATGACCATGGAAATCTAGATTTAGAACAATAAAATCAATCACATAGGGGTTTTGAAATGACTGTGGATCTTCCTCTTGGGATGATGGACTAAGAAACATGAGCACCAGGACTAATGGGTTCATGTGGAGTCCATCTTTTGTGGATTTTTATTAATTCACATGTCTTCATCGTAATCGTCGTTTAAAGGATTTAGTCTATTCTCACCTTGGCTAAGGTGTTGAAAACCCCTAAAGCCTCGATTCTCCATCTCTTGATTTATTCTTGTGTTAGAGTCTCTCTCTTAAATTCTAGTCTTTCATTCATAATAGTTTATTTGTGCTAACAATCATCTCAATTTTCCTTGTTACAAGGAAAATTATTTCTTCTTAAGTGCAATATTTTTCTTGTATTTTCTTTCTTCTTTAGTGATAATCACCATCCCCCAAATTTGATCTTTACTTTCTATTCCAAAAACAACAACAAAAATATCAAAAAAATTAAAAGTTCTTCAAAACCATTGGATTAGAGTTAACAATCTTAAAACATTGTCCTTTGGGATTGAACCTTTCTTTACTAACCTTAATCGGAAATTAGAAAAAAGATTAAATTCTAGGATACATTATCTTAGTGATTGTAGTACACTTCGACGCATTAACAATTTGGCGTCATTGTCAGGGACAACAAATTATTTTCTCGAACCCCAAAAACTTTTAAAAACTTTTTTATGCCTTCTGCATAACATTCCGGAAGTGCTACAACTATTTTTGTCGAGTTTCCATTCCAGTGGTCTATTTTTTTCTGCACATGATTAACTATTTATTTTGTACATGCGACACCCGAACACTAATTTTTAATCATTTGATCCTGAGATAGATAGAACTTTTCACCGTCTAAACAGCCAAAATCGAAATATGTTGGACAAGGAAGAAGTCGCCCGTAGGATCAACCAGGCTTTAGCGGATCAAATAAATCACATCTTAGCGGACCAAGTGGCTACATAAGTCACTCTATGAGCAGTCTACATGGCTGAACAAGAAACTGTACAAGTCAATAGGAGCGAAGTCGAAAGGTAAAAACAATTGAAAGATTTTTCTATTCCCAAATCTGCCTATGCCCAACACCCAGTCGTGCCTGCTGACATTTTTGCCCCCCAATTCAAGATCCGAACCCAATGGATCACCATGATCCAAGAAAATCCCTTCTCAAGAAACAATGGCGAAAGCTGCCAAGATCATCTTCAAATGTTTATTGACATTCGCTCTGTGAACAAACTCCCATGCATCTCTGAAGATGCCATCCTCCTTACATTGTTCAAGTACTCTCTCTTCAGCCAAGCTAGTAGATGGTACAACACCATGGAGAGTGAAGAACATGTCACAACTAGGAAAGTTCTACAAAATAAGTTTCTTGAGAAATTTTACCCCCCTTCTCTCACCTATGATCTTAGGGGACAAATCACTCACTTTTCTATGTCCCCAGGAGAATCCCTAGGAGAAGCTTGGAAATGGTTCAAAGACTTACTTAGGAAGTGCCCTCGCCATGATATCTCTCAAGCCTAGCTCATAAAGATCTTCTATCGTGGCGTTGATGATGATACCAAATTCTTTCGAAATTCCTCACATGGAGGAAATTACATGCAGCAAAGTCTAACTAGTGCATGGGAGGTGGTCAAATGAGCTTCTGGAACAAGGGCTACAAGGGGAATTGGTGGAGTCCTTAAGGTATCCAAGGCTGAAATTAATCTTGATATCCAAAGCATAGACAAAATCCTCAAATTAATTGCCCTAAAACAAGACTAGTTAGTGTCATCCCTAGGCACCCTTAGGGAGTTACCGAACAAATAAAAGTTGTGGACTCCCTTTGTGGCATTTTCCAAGGATATGATCACATCACCCTACACTTTCAATACCTCCACAACACCCACATGCAACCAGAAATGGGAAAACAACTAGAAGACCTCAACTCAATCCATACCATACCAGGCCAAGGTTACTGCAACCCCAACCAGACTAGAAACCATCATGGATTCCAATATGGGAACCTTGCAGGTGCTGAAAACTCTAGCCAACTCTAATCCCAAAAAGGTCTCCCTACCCTCAAGGCAACAATCAAACACCTCCTAAATTCCCATACAAAATCCAAAGGAACTTTGGAACCCAAGGAAACTATCAAGAAAATCACCCAAACCCACCACCATATCAAGGACAACAATTCCAAAACTTGAACCTTCCCCCTCAAAATCTCAATCAACCACCTTCTCAACCACCACCAAGTGTTGCTACACCCACCCTCTTAGCTGATGAAAGGAGAGCTACCTTGGAACAAATCTTCATTGCCCAACAAGCTCATCAAAAGGCAACTGACACCCAACTAGCTTGCTTGTTTGCCCAACAGATACCCCCTGCTAGAACTTTTGCTGGGCAGCCTGAAAACAACCCCAAAAATCCCAAACAACTCAAGGTTGCCTCCACTTTTTTGGGAAAGGTGTACTCTCCTCCCCTTCCATAAAAAACCTTAGCTCCACCTCTAGAATTCAAGGATGAGGACATGGTAGCTGTTGAACATGAAGCTACACCTGAACCAACCGTCCCCAAAACCCCTCAGGCAGAAGTCGAAGAACCAATCTACAAGACACAAACTCCCTACCAAGCTAACTTCAAACAAACAAGGCTTGATGCCCGCTTCATGAAATTTAGGGATGCTATGAAAAAACTATAGGTCGACATTCCCTTCCTTGAAGCTTTGGAAGACATGCCCACCTTGTCACGCCCCAATCCCACATTAAACACAAACCACGAGATTAGGGCACGACAGGTGGGATTAACACATAACCAACCATTCATCACTTTTTAAAACAATTCAAGGCATTAAAATGATAATCAAGTTTAAGCTGTAAACAAGAACTAAACAATCTGCAGAAACTTCTCAATTAAACTGATAGAGATACAAGCAAGATCTACAACATAATACATTGATTAACATAAAGAAAGCATAACATTAATTTACATCTGATATACACATTCTCTCTCTCACTCACACCTTGTCCCGAGGATCGAGGGGAATGGACTAAGAGACCTCTAACTAGACTAACTACAAACCTTTTATCAACTAAGCGTTAGGATGAAATGATCCTTCTGATCCTTGATGCTGTTGCTGACCTGAAAATGTTTTGAGTAGAGGTATGAGCCTACTCACTCAGTGAATAACATTTCATTTAATTATCATTAAACAACTCGTCAGGTTTATTAACTGAAAATAAACAGGTATACAGTTTAAGCAGGGCAGTTCTATTAGTATAGCAAATATACAGACAATCACCACACTTCTAAGCAATAACAGGTATTTCGGGTAAATAAACAGTTATATAAATTTACTGTGATCCTACATATTTACTTATTCATTTTTATTAATGCCCTAATCATATGCAGTGTACTCTGCATATAAAGATCCGCAACAAGTCCATGCTACGGTCCCACCGTACAAGACTTAGCGACACACCCGGGGGATGCTAAGTCTGACTACTCGTCCTGGTCTGCACAGGACACAGGCTCCTTGGCCTCCTCGCACAACCACGTGTGCTGCACAACCACGTGTGCTCTCGACTCCTCCTAAAACCTGAGTACACCGGCGGAGAGTCACAGGGTTACCTTCGCGACACAAGCACGAATGGTGTTAGATAACCGTGTTTTCTGTTGATATCGCAGTGCCATTGTGACACAAGCACAATTGTTGTTAGACACTGCCCTTTTCTCTTTCCTCGTTTGTCCGCGACACAAGCACGGATGATGTTGCAACACGAGTTTCACCTCAAAGTTGCAGACCCGTCTAAGGGGTTCTACGGTGTTAGGGCATCTAGGTCTATACTTGATTAACAAATAAACATTTAAACAAAAATATCACATAGCAACTGTAAGACATAGAATTTCCTCTTTTTCATCATTTACATCACGCAATTCAAGTTCCACTGAACTTATCATACTGAAATACATGCTACACTGTTCAGGAATCATATTAACTGATACTGAAGCAAATAAGTATTTAAAATGAGTTAAATAATGATTTCTAAATGAACTGTCACTCACCCACTTCGGTGTGCTCGTATACACCGAAAAATGTCCACAAACACACCTAATTCTGCCCTTTACAGCAACGTGCACGCCGTGCACCTAGGCTGCACGTCGTGCACCTTCAGTGCACTTCTTATCTGCTTTTCTGCACCTTTGCACGCCGTGCAAACTGACTTACACGCCGTGCAAACTGACCTGCACGCCGTGCAAACTGATTTGCACGCCGTGCACCTGGGCTGAAACTCGTTCCGCTATCTGCAACTTTGTACGCCGTGCAAACTGACTTTGCACGCCGTGCACCTGCGCAGAAACGGATTTTTCCCCTATATCAGATATCTGCAATGTTGCACGCCGTGCAAAACGGAGTTGCACGCCGTGCAACCTACGCAGGGGCGGAAATTGCAGAAAAGAAAGAGAAGATTGGGGTCGATTCGGTGGACGATTCTTACCCGAATCGCTCCTATAGCTCCGGAATGACCTAGCAAGCACTTGGCAAGAAGAAAGAACCGAGAAGGAGGCGCCGTTCGCTCCCTAGACCACCTCCTAGGTCGTCTTCTTCACGGCTGCAGGAGGAAGAAGAACACGAGGAAGAAGGAGAAGGGTGCAGCAGTTGCTTTGGCTGGGGAAGATGGGGAATCGAAGGAAAACGGCGGAGAACGGCTAGATCGCCCGGCTTTCCCTCTCTTGCTCGCTCCCTTTCTCCCTCTCTGCTTCTCGTCCAGCGGCTAACGGAGGAATGAACCCTTCGTTCATTCCTTAGTCGGCTAAGGAAGAGATAAAGGAAAACCAAGGGAAAGGATAAGGCTGGGCGCCCAGGGGGCCGAAAATAAATTACCCAGAAACTTTCTGATATTGCACATAGGTCCCTGAACATCAAAAAGTCCATATCTTTTTACTCATAAGTCAGTTTCGCGTGATTTCTCTGGCAACAGATCAAGAATAAAATTGTCCTCAACCTCAGGACAAGAAAACAAACTAATGATACATTAACACTAGCTCAAGCTCAAAACACTATTAACAAAAGCAAGTACTCATCTTAACGTACTAATTCAATTATGCACTAACCAAGGTACTTACTGGTAAAACGAAACGTGGGTCATAACAATCTCCCTCCCTTATAAGAATTTCGTCCCGAAATTCCTAAAAGAGAAAAGGAAACTTGTTACGCATTTCTGATTCAAGCTCCCACGTAGCTTCCTCTATATTGTGATTTCTCCACAAAACCTTCACTAAAGATAACTCACGGTTCTTAAGATTTTTGATCCGGTGATCAACTATCTGCACTAGTCCTTCTACATAGGACACATCTCTTCTAAGCTGCGCCGGTTCTGGATCTACAATCTTTTCTGTACCGGGATGACACTTTTTCAGCATAGACACATGGAAGACATCATGAAGATTTGCCAACTCAGACGGCAAATCCAACCTGTAAGCTACAGGTCCAATCCTCTCAACAATAGGATATGGACCCATATACCTAGGGGTCAACTTACCCCTCTTGCCAAACCTCAGCACTCCCTTCCACGGTGAAAATTTCAAGTAAACCTCGTCATCAACCTCAAACTCAAGAGGTCGACGTCGTCTTTCTGCATAACTTTTCTGTCTGTCCTGAGCAGCTTTTAACTGATCCCTGATCACAGATATCTTCTCTGTAGTTACATCAACTAGCTCAGGTCCAAGAATTTCTTTCTCACCCACCTCGTACCAACAAACTGGCGATCTACACTTCCTTCCATAAAGAGCTTCATATGGAGCCATTCCAAGACTAGAATGGTAACTATTATTATATGCAAACTCTATTAGGCTTAAGTGTTCTTCCCAGTTACCTCTGAACTGTAGCACGCATGCTCTCAGCATGTCTTCAAGGGTCTGAATGGTCCTCTCAGATTGACCATCTGTTTGTGGGTGAAACGCTGTACTGAACTTCAGCCTTGTGCCCAACGCACGATGTAACTGATTCCAGAATCTAGATGTAAACTTTGGATCTCTGTCAGAAATAATAGAGACTGGAATCCCATGCAACCTGATTACCACATCCACATAAACTTTAGCCAGTTTAGAAACGTCAAAGGTTGACTTGATAGGAAGAAAGTGAGCAGACTTAGTTAGTCTATCCACAATTACCCATATCGAGTATGAACCCTTAGGCGTCCTGGGTAATCCTACCACAAAGTCCATCGTGATGTGTTCCCATTTCCATTCTGGTATAGGAAGCGACTGCAAAGTACCAGCAGGTTTCTGATGCTCAGCCTTAACCTGCTGACACACCCCGCACCTAGCCACGTATTCGGCCACATCCTTTTTCATACCAGACCACCAGTACAGCTCTTTGAGATTCCGGTACATCTTTGTGTTACCTGGATGCATAGCATACATAGAAGTATGTGCTTCCTCAAGAATCTGCTCTTTCAACTCACTGTTTCCAGGTACACACAACCTATCATGAAGATACAACATGCCTTCATCAGAAAACCTGAACTCTGTTCTCTTACCTTCTGACATATCCTGCATGATTTGCCACAACTCATCATCACTCTGCTGTAATTCCTTAATCTGATTATAGAAAGTAGGTCTGACTTGCATCTGAGCAATCAGCCCACTCTGTCCAGTCACATCCAAGTCCAAGTTCAATTTTCGCATATCTACAAGCAAGTCTCTTTTGAAACATGCCATAGAAAATGCATTAGCTGTTGAACTTGACTTTCTACTCAAGGCATCAGCCACAACATTAGCTTTACCAGGATGGTAATCGATTGTCACATCATAGTCTTTGATCAGCTCAAGCCATCTACGCTGTCTCAAATTCAAGTCCTTCTGAGCGAAGATATATTTCAAGCTCTTATGGTCTGTAAACACCTGACATGTCTCACCATACAAGTAATGACGCCATGTCTTAAGAGCATGAACTATAGCAGCTAATTCTAGATCATGAGTAGGGTAATTCTCTTCGTTCTTCTTAAGTTGTCTAGATGCGTAAGCCACAACTTTGCCTTCTTGCATCAGTACACAGCCCAAACCTCTCCTGGAAGCATCACAGAACACTGTATAGCCTTTCTCTGCTTCAGGAAAAACCAACACTGGTGCTGAAGTCAACCTTTTCTTCAAAACCTGAAAACTTCTCTCACAGTTATCAGACCAAACAAACGGTACATCCTTCCTCGTCAAGCGTGTCAAAGGTGATGCTAACACACTGAAGTTCTGTATGAACCTTCTGTAATAGCCTGCTAAACCCAAGAAACTTCTGATCTCCGTAGGAGTCTTAGGTTGTTCCCACTGAAGTACAGAATCGACTTTCTTAGGGTCAACACTAACTCCACCTCTCGAGATAACATGTCCAAGAAATGCTACCTCGGCCAACCAGAACTCACACTTGCTAAATTTAGCAAACAACTGGTGTTGTCTCAACAACTGCAACACTACTCTCAGGTGTTGTTCATGTTGCTCATCGTCTCTGGAATAGATCAGAATATCGTCTATAAAGACTACAATAAATTGATCTAGAAAAGGTTTGAAAATCTGATTCATCATATCCATAAAGGCTGCTGGGGCATTGGTCAGCCCAAACGACATGACCAAAAACTCATAATGCCCATACCTGGTTCTGAAAGCTGTTTTGGGAATGTCAGAAGCCTTTATTCTGAGCTGATGATATCCGGATCTCAAATCAATTTTAGAGAAGATCGTCGCTCCACACAACTGATCAAACAGATCATCTATTCTCGGCAACGGATATTTATTCTTTATTGTGATCTTATTCAGTTGCCGGTAATCTATACAGAGACGCATGGTTCCATCCTTTTTCTTAACAAACAGAACTGGAGCACCCCATGGTGAAGAACTGGGTCTAATAAAACCCTTGTCTAGCAACTCCTGCAACTGCACCTTGAGTTCCTTCAATTCTGCAGGTGCCATTCTATAGGCTGGCAATGCTACTGGATGACTACCTGGATATATCTGAATTTCAAAATCCAAGTCTCTGACAGGAGGTAAGCCTGGTAAATCTTCTGGAAAGACATCGGAAAACTCACAAACCACGGGCACATCATAAACACTGGCGGTGCTCTTCTCTGCTCTGGTGTCAACCACATGAGCAAGGAACGCTTCACATCCTTTCTGTAACATCTTATCAGCTACAGCAGCTGATATTATGCACGTAGGTAGGACTTTCCTGTCTCCAATAAAGACACAAGAAAATTCCCCTAGTTGAAAGGTAGCTTCCTTCTTCCAACAATCGAGTTGCACTCGATAGGCCTCAAGACAATCCATACCCAAGATGACTTGAAAGGTATTGACATCCAAGGGTATGAGATTAGCAGCGAAGGTAAAACCTCCAAAAGATAACAAGCATCCGGGACAAGACTCGGATAAAACTGTCGGTCCACCTAGTGGAACCCTCAACACTAACTCATCTACCAACTCTTGAGTTAACAGATTAAGTTCAACAACTAAAGAACGTCGTATAAAAGAATGAGTAGCTCCCGGATCTATCAAAACTGAAACTGGTATGCTATTAAACAAAAACATCTCTCCTGTAACAACTTGTGAAGAGATTATACCTTCCTGAGGTGTCAAAGAGAAGAAACGTGCTGAAGCTCTCCCTTGCCACGCTGTCCTCTTTGACTACTCCTGCCACTAGACACTCCACCACTTCTAGATCCAGAAGCCATAGAAGAACTCGGAACATCATGGTATTGAGGCTGGAAAGCTTGTGATGCCACTTGCCGCAGTTGAGGACAATCCCTTTTTGTATGTCCTGTCTGTCCACAGGCATAACAACCAGAACTCCAACATGGTCCAGTATGTGGCCTTCCACATTTGTCACATGGCGGTAACTCTTGCCTCTGGGGACCTGTCACTGACATTGATGACCCAGAAGACTGTCCACTATCAGCACTGCCCCATCTTCCTGGGTTGTATCCTCCTCTGCCTCTAGAAGTTGTGACATCCTCAGATCTCTGCCTGCCGAAACAACCAAAACCACGTCCGAGTTTAGAAAAGAAACCTCTGCCTCCACCTCTGTATCCACTACTGGATTGCCCTCTACTGAAGTCTGCAGATCTCTTCTTAGACTCAGGCACCTTATCAGCATTCACAGATTCTTCAACCTGTCTAGCAGCCTTGACAAACTCACCAAAGTTCTCTCTGTTCCTCCTACTAGTAGCAGAAACTGTATGCCGAATCTCTGGCCTCAGCCCTTCTTGAAACCTTCTACATCTCTCTATGTTATCAGGAACAAGCTGTGGACAGAAGTTAGCTAACCGCGTGAAAAGCACTTCATACTCAGTAACTGTCATGTTCCCCTGCTTGATATTCTGTAACTGCCTGATTTTCTCATTAAGAAAAGTGGGTGGATAGAATTTGAGATGAAACTCCTCAGAGAAATCCTACCAGGAAAGCTCTGTACTTCTCCTCTTTTCTTCCACACCACGCCACCACAACTCCACATCGCCTGTCAAAAGGTAGACTGCATGATTAATCTTCTTCTCTTCTGAAAGCTCCATCAGGCGAAAGACCTTCTCTATCTGTCTAAACCACTCATCAGCTTCTGCGGGATCTGTGGTGCCACTGAACTCTGTGCCACCCAGCTTCTTCACAAGCTCATAAGATCGCATCAGATCTTTACTGCTGGTAGAAGAAGATTCTCGCCTATCAGCCTTGTACTTTTCTTTGGTCTCCAGGAACATCCTGTACATCCGGGATGCTTCATCCACGTGGTCACCACCACCTGGACCCAAGTACCGCGGATCAGGGCCAACATGGCTCTCGGCCTGATCATCACGATCAAAGCCTCTTCCTGCCATCTGCAATGATATAACAGAGTATTTCCTGTTAGAAAACTACAGATAGAAGAAAGACACCTAAACCTTAATCCTATTGGTCTCTTATCGTCCCCTGACCTGGACTCTGAGTAACTATGTACTCAAACCTAAGCTCTGATACCAAGAGTTGTCACGCCCCAATCCCACATTAAACACAAACCACGAGATTAGGGCACGACAGGTGGGATTAACACATAACCAACCATTCATCACTTTTTAAAACAATTCAAGGCATTAAAATGATAATCAAGTTTAAGCTGTAAACAAGAACTAAACAATCTGCAGAAACTTCTCAATTAAACTGATAGAGATACAAGCAAGATCTACAACATAATACATTGATTAACATAAAGAAAGCATAACATTAATTTACATCTGATATACACATTCTCTCTCTCACTCACACCTTGTCCCGAGGATCGAGGGGAATGGACTAAGAGACCTCTAACTAGACTAACTACAAACCTTTTATCAACTAAGCGTTAGGATGAAATGATCCTTCTGATCCTTGATGCTGTTGCTGACCTGAAAATGTTTTGAGTAGAGGTATGAGCCTACTCGCTCAGTGAATAACATTTCATTTAATTATCATTAAACAACTCGTCAGGTTTATTAACTGAAAATAAACAGGTATACAGTTTAAGCAGGGCAGTTCTATTAGTATAGCAAATATACAGACAATCACCACACTTCTAAGCATTAACAGGTATTTCGGGTAAATAAACAGTTATATAAATTTACTGTGATCCTACATATTTACTTATTCATTTTTATTAATGCCCTAATCATATGCAGTGTACTCTGCATATAAAGATCCGCAACAAGTCCATGCTACGGTCCCACCGTACAAGACTTAGCGACACACCCGGGGGATGCTAAGTCTGACTACTCGTCCTGGTCTGCACAGGACACAGGCTCCTTGGCCTCCTCGCACAACCACGTGTGCTGCACAACCACGTGTGCTCTCGACTCCTCCTAAAACCTGAGTACACCGGCGGAGAGTCACAGGGTTACCTTCGCGACACAAGCACGAATGGTGTTAGATAACCGTGTTTTCTGTTGATATCGCAGTGCCATTGTGACACAAGCACAATTGTTGTTAGACACTGCCCTTTTCTCTTTCCTCGTTTGTCCGCGACACAAGCACGGATGATGTTGCAACACGAGTTTCACCCCAAAGTTGCAGACCCGTCTAAGGGGTTCTACGGTGTTAGGGCATCTAGGTCTATACTTGATTAACAAATAAACATTTAAAAAGAAATATCACATAGCAACTGTAAGACATAGAATTTCCTCTTTTTCATCATTTACATCACGCAATTCAAGTTCCACTGAACTTATCATACTGAAATACATGCTACACTGTTCAGGAATCATATTAACTGATACTGAAGCAAATAAGTATTTAAAATGAGTTAAATAATGATTTCTAAATGAACTGTCATTCACCCACTTCGGTGTGTTCGTATACACCGAAAAACGTCCACAAACACACCTAATTCTGCCCTTTACAGCAACGTGCACGCTGTGCACCTAGGCTGCACGTCGTGCACCTTCAGTGCACTTCTTATCTGCTTTTCTGCACCTTTGCACGCCGTGCAAACTGACTTGCACGCCGTGCAAACTGACCTGCACGCCGTGCAAACTGATTTGCACGCCGTGCACCTGGGCTGAAACTCGTTCTACTATCTGCAACTTTGCACGCCGTGCAAACTGACTTTGCACGCCGTGCACCTGCGCAGAAACGGATTTTTCCCCTATATCAGATATCTGCAATGTTGCACGCCGTGCAAAACGGAGTTGCACGCCGTGCAACCTGCACAGGGGCAGAAATTGCATAAAAGAAAGAGAAGATTGGGGTCGATTCGGTGGATGATTCTTACCCGAATCGCTCCTATAGCTCCGGAATGACCTAGCAAGCACTTGGCAAGAAGAAAGAACCGAGAAGGAGGCGACGTTCGCTCCCTAGACCACCTCCTAGGTCGTCTTCTTCACGGCTGCAGGAGGAAGAAGAACACGAGGAAGAAGGAGAAGGGTGCAACGGTTGCTTTGGCTGGGGAAGATGGGGAATCGAAGGAAAACGGCGGAGAACGGCTAGATCGCCCGGCTTTCCCT
Organism: Alisma plantago-aquatica; assembly: GCA_963693085.1. Taxonomy (NCBI): domain Eukaryota; kingdom Viridiplantae; phylum Streptophyta; class Magnoliopsida; order Alismatales; family Alismataceae; genus Alisma; species Alisma plantago-aquatica. Next base: position 1,502,096,540 of record OY856410.1, on the reverse strand, counting down.
CTCTTGCTCGCTCCCTTTCTCCCTCTCTGCTTCTCGTCCAGCGGCTAACGGAGGAATGAACCCTTCGTTCATTCCTTAGTCGGCTAAGGAAGAGATAAAGGAAAACCAAGGGAAAGGATAAGGCTGGGCGCCCAGGGGGCCGAAAATAAATTACCCAGAAACTTTCCGATATTGCACATAGGTCCCTGAACACCAAAAAGTCCATATCTTTTACTCATAAGTCAGTTTCGCGTGATTTCTCTGGCAACGGATCAAGAATAAAATTGTCCTCAACCTCAGGACAAGAAAACAAACTAATGATACATTAACACTAGCTCAAGCTCAAAACACTATTAACAAAAGCAAGTACTCATCTTAACGTACTAATTCAATTATGCACTAACCAAGGTACTTACTGGTAAAACGAAACGTGGGTCATAACACACCTGGTCCAAGTACATGAAATCCCTTTTGACTAGGAAGTATGCTACTAGAGAATATGAGACTATTAAACTTGTTAGGACCACTTAAGACATAATCCTAAGAAAGATCCCTAAAAAACAGAAGGACCGTGGTTCTTGTGGAATATGATGCTACTTGGGTGACAATTCCTATAGAAAGGGCCTAGTTTATTTAAGAGCCAATATATCCATCATGCCATACACCCTTTGCAAAAGACTAGGATTCAATGATATGTTACACACATCCATGACTATCCAACTGGCGGACTCATCCATGACCAAACCCATGGGAATCATAGAATACATTCCGGTTAAGGTTGGAAAAGACGCCTATGTCCCTTGCGATTTTGTGATTTATGCTACCCCTCATTTTTAGACGTCTCTTCTTAGCCACTGCTTGATCCTCTCATTTCGGTTAAGGTTGGTACCATTCTGTTAAGATTAGGGAAGCTAACCCTAGGGTTTAGGGTGTTTGAAAGCATGAAGGGGCCTAGTCTCGAGGAAGAGGTCTACCTCCTTGATTTCATTGATAAATTATCCCAACTAAGGTAGGAATGGGAGTTGGTTGATGACCCCCTACACATAGCCCTCACTGCCCCCTCCGAATGTGATTTTGACAATGAACAATTAAATCAATGTAAGGATCATTTAGATAACATTAGGGAGATCCCCAATGCTAAAATTGAGGACCTTAAGATAATCTCCACCATAGAAGAAAAGCTTGAACCGGTAAAGGCCCCAAAAATGAAGACTCTTCCCATAGGGTTGAATTATGTCTTTCTTGATGGGCTAAAACGGTGCCCTGTCATCATAAAATCTGACCTTACCCTCGAACATGAAAACAAACTTATGGTGAACTTAGGAAAAAAAAGCTTCCTTGGGGTACAAAATGACATATCTAGTTGTAATAGATCAATCCTTTTGCATCCACAAAATCCCAATGATAGAAGACCACAAACCTTCTTGAGATCCACAATGAAAACTCAACCCAAACATGAAGGAAGTTGTCTGTTTGGAGGTTATTAAACATTTGACTACAAGAATCATCTTTCCCATCTTCAACTCCCCATGGGTCATCCCAATTCAAGTTGTTCCCAGAAAGGAAGGGACTACTGTCAGTCGAAATGAGAAGAATGAGTTCATTCCCACTCGCACCGTCATAGGGTGGAGAATGTGCATTGACTAAAGGAAGCTCAACAAAGCAACTAGGAAAGACCACTTCCCACTTCCCTTCCTAGACCAAGTTCGTGAATGCTTATCCCATCAGAAATACTTCTGTTATCTAGATGACTACTAAGGATTTTATCAAATTCCTATCCATCTTGAAGAACAAGAGAAAACCACCTTCATATGTCCCTTTGGTACCTGTGCTTTTAGACGAATTCCCATTGGCATATGCAATGCACCAGCCACCTTCCAACAATGCATGTCAACCATCTTTGAAGGATAGACCGAAACTATTGTAGAAGTGTTCATGGATGACTTCTCCATCTATGGAGATTGCTTTGATTCATGCCTTAGGAATCTCACCCTTCTTTTTGACAGATGTATTGAGTCACACTTGGTCCTTAATTGTGAAAAGAGTCACTTCATGATTAAGGAGGGCATCATTCTTGGACACAAGGTTAGCAACCAAGGCATAGAGGTCAAAAAAGCAAAAATTGAAGTTATCACTAAGCTTCCATGTAATGACATGTTTTCAAATTAGTCATCTAATTAGGGTTTACTTGGATGATTGTATGCTTAATTAAGATGATCATTGTTTAAAGCTTGATTATTTATGGTTGTTAAGTTTTCATATTTTAAATATAATGAGAAGGTTTAATCATACTTTGATCCACATAATTAGGGTTAAAAATTTGGAAACCCTAATTGGCCCAAATTAGGGTTTTGATGACATATGAATACAGAATTTGATAAGTATAGTGTCTCACTAAATGATTTTTAGTATTTAATTTTTAACACTAATTTGATTTAAATTAGTATATTATTGGTATATATAAAATGTGAACAACATTGAAAAATATCAGAATTTTTGAAGATTTTTCTGACCTATTTATTGGTCAAGTTTCAAACTAGACCGACCATATTTTTAGATTGACATAGCAGTGTTGTAATTGAATTTTATCTTTTTATTGGAATATCCAATTGATCTCAAATTTTAACTGTAATTTTTAAAATCCATTATTGATATCCTATTAAATTTTTGTAATTTTTGGATAATTTTTTATCCCTACAGAGAGGGCTGTCGTTCAAGTTCTAGGAAGGACAAACTTGACCGACCATGCTGCTGACTACAATATAGAAGTGTAGATTTTAATTTTTAATTATTTATTTTCAATTCCAAATGATCTAAATTTTTTACTGTATCTTATACACTCAATTGAAGACATTGGGTTAAAGATTCATAATTTTTGGATGAGGTTTGAGTTCTGAAACATGTGGTTTCGGTCGAGTTTATAACTCAGCCGGTCAACCAGTCTGAGCAAAATAAAAATACGTTGAGGGGCTTGTTTGCAAATGTTCTAAGCACCTCAATTCATCTATATCACTAACCTAACACACAAGTAGCTCTCATAACTCGTCCTTCCTGTCCAAGAAATGAAATTCTCGAGAGAGAGGAGAGCTATGGTTTTGAGATGAGAAAGTGGTTGAGATGTTGACCTAGGGTTTCTCTATCCAAGATATGTTGAAATCAAGTAAGTTTAGCTTCTTTGCATAGCAGTTCATGGTGAATCTTATCTCACATGTCAAGATTCCATCCCTCCCCTGATTTGATTCGAAATCACATCAAATCTCCCCCATTTCTCACAATTTCTCTTCTAATCCCCATTTCTAGGGTTTCCGAGTTGAGAGGAGAAAGAATTGGATTCTTTTGTGAGAGTTTGATTGGGTTTCTAAACATTTAGAGGCTGACCTACGTTTTTAAGGTGCTTGGCACCTGAGGTGAGTGTTTTTTCCCTCCTAAGCTTTGTATTCATGTTGAAAGCCTAATTCTATCCGGCTAAAACAAACAGAAACCTTGTTTGTACATGTATGTGATTGGATTTGATTTGGGAAAGATATTGGAGATCCAATCCTATTGATTTTGATTATTTATCATTGATTGGAACTTGATTAGTTCCTAATATATTGATTGAGGATCCATGGGTTTTTCTTATGGGTAGATAACTATGCTATTTCATGTGAATTTTCCCTAAAAATCAGCCCAATGGTCGATATGCTTGGAATTGAATTGACATGTGTAAAATCATATTTGAATTGTACCAGACTGTATGATACAAGTGTATTGTTGAATGTTAATGGAATTAAATGTCCAAATATCCTGATTAGGATTTGTGTTGAGGAAGTGAATGAAATGAGTCAATTAATCAATGTATACTTATGATTGATGAATGGAATGTGTTAAAATGGAAACTAGGGTTTCCATTATTGTGAATAACCCTAATGAACCCTTGAGTCATGATTGGATTACTAAATAATTTGATTATTATGATACGTTAAAATAAGGAATGACTTCTTGAAAACCCAAAAAGTTTATTATTAAGATGATTATGAATGATAAAGTTAGAACTTGTATATGATGTTGTAAATGTGATCAAATGCTGAAGTTGAAGGTAGTAATACTTCAATTGAATATGATGAGTCTTATTAATATCATCTAAGTCTAATGAATTTGATTTGGTATAATAAAGAATGAACATTTTCGATTATGGGAACAATATTAGTAGTCAATGACAAGGTACACTTATCTGAATATAAGAGACAATATGAACAAGATGTACTTAATGGTGATCGCAAGATAAAGATGAAACCAATGAAGATAGTATGATGAAGTATTGTATCTTTTATTTTAATTACATATGGCTTAACCCAAATTAAATGAAATATACTAAGAACAATACTTTGATAAATTTTATGTAGAATAGAAACATTGTATGTAAAGTGAGTCAAGAAAGATTGGTCCAGATAATTTAATGAACATGAAATGAAAGAAGTTGAGACTACTGAGTATAAAATGATGGAAAAGGATAGGAATTAGTAGGTGATTCTAAGAATGTAACTCTTACTCTAAAATGACGAGTTTGATGATGCTAGTGAATGAAAATCTCAAATTGGGGATTAAGAGATGCACATAACTGTAGTTGAATTCAACTAAAAGATGAAATCAAGTATTTAAATTGATTTACAAGAATGTGTTCTTAAATTGTGAATTGTGCTATGAGAATGGACTAATAGTACAAACTTCAATTGATAGTCAACATGTGTTGATTAGTAAACCCATATGAAGAATGTGAAATAACAGAAGATGAGAACTAAGTCTGTTATGCATGTATATGCATGAAATAATTGGCATCTATTCAGATTGGATGGAACAAGCATATGTTGTATGATAAATCTATTCTGAATATGAGGAATGATACATGATATCTATATGGTTTTACTATTGCTATTTATAATGCCTCTTCTAATATTTGTTTAGAAATATGATGTACAATGAACTGATAAGATTTATGTTGAAATTAAATTTAATATGCACTACTTAAATTGAGAAACCCTGATAATGGTAAATGTTGCATAATGAGATTATGTTTTGGGCTCGAAGCCCACTAATGATGATAAACCCTGATGGGGTAAATGTTGGACAATAAGATTATGTCTAGGGAAGAAAGCCCACTATTAATGATTGTTGTGAGATGATGTAGAAGATAGAAATAATTATATGTGTTGCAATCTACAAATTTATTGTGCTTCTTACTTTGATGATTTTCCTTATTGATAAACTTGATCTGTTTCATGTTATTCTAGTTATGTGAGAATACAAAAATATGATGTATGCTGTTTTGAATTCTTTTAAGATGAGTAAAAGAGACTAATAACAAGTGAAATGATGGAACATCTAGTTAGGTGCCCTGAACACCGTGTGTTTCCCCCGAGGAAAACACTGGGGAAACAAAATAGATCTCATTGTAGTAATCAATGAATTATGAGAAGGATTTCTGGAGTGTGAATTGAGACCTTAAAGGTTAGACCACTAGGATTTAGGAGTGAGTCATCTGGAGTGGCTCTGGCCCGAAATCCTTGCTGTGAAAGTCTATGTCCAAATGGAATAGACTCTGATGAAATGTAATATGTGAAATGTGAAATGAAAAATATGTCAAATACTATGATATGAGATATATTGTTTTGTTGGTTCCTATCTCGTGTACCCGAGATGAGGACATGAGCCTCTTTAGGCAACCCTGATGTGTCCAGGGTTTGTTGTTGATATCTTAGGGTGGTCGGCTAAACCCTAAGATTGTGACAGTGAGTTGTTGACATGAGAATCAGGCGTGGCAACTTCTACTTGCTGAGGTAAAAGCAAGTAGTTTCAGGGAAAACGAATAAATGATGATAAGCAGTGTAGAACATGATTTGAATGATTATTACATTCCTTGTACTGCAAGTTGATGATTTGTCATTATTGATTAAGCTTCATGTTGTGGAAAGTAATCATGTTGATATGGATAGTTTCTATTTCATGTTATGATTTGTCATGCTAACAAGTTATAAATGTTGGGATTTATATCCATTCTGAATATGAGTTTGATGGCTTGCTATTTGATAGTATTGTTTGGTAGATATGTATTATGTGTACTTCAGCTTTAGGACTGTAGGATGTGTTCCTAGTCCCACTAGTGGAGTGTCACAAAGTTAATGTTATTGTTATGTATTGATTCAAAATGCTTAGAATTTGACTTATTACTCATGCATTAGGATTCTTAGTCTGAACTAAGAAGTATCTGTTGATTTGTTCATAGACATGCTTTTAAAGAAGTTTCAAAGTTATAATTAGTTTAAGTGATTACCTTATCTATTGGATCAGATTATCATTGCAAGTTAGAAATGACTTATGATAGATCTATCTACTAGACTTTTCAATATATGCATGTTTTTGTTAAGTTTATTATACTTAATTTGATGTTGATGCATGTACCTAGCTTGAGTGGGAGGTATCCACTCATTGGGGATCTATATGAGTCTCATGAGATTGTTTCAAATGTTTTTAGGTATAATTCTATCAAGCGGGGAGGGTTGTGACAAAGAAGATACAAATAGTATAATCTAGATAGATTAGAATGTCCCTATACTCTCTCTTTCCCGGGATGGGTTGTAGATTAAGTTTGTTCAGCAATGTACATGTATCTGATGTAAACTGAATAACATATGAGAACACGATTTGATTATGGTTTTAATGAAGTTGAATATGATTAGTGATATCTGGATGTGATGCCCATGATGCGACACTGATTTATGAAATTGTGAAGAAAGAAAAAAGGAAAAATTTATCTGTGTTTTTTTATATTGTTTATTCACCTTTTTTGAGAATTCATTGTTTTATTTCATAATATGGGTTTAGGTTTTGGGATTATCTCTAATGATTAGTATTTATGCTGATCAAAAGAGTGGGTCCCAAAAAGCGTGGTATCAGAGCCTAGGTTAGGTGAGTCTACAGGGACAATAGGATCTAGGACTAATTGATAATATTGATGTTGAATATATCCTAAATGATGTGCATACTGACTGAACTCATTATCCAGATACTCTGGTCAATTATTTGGGTATTTAGCTAAGATAGTATGGAACTGCTGACTATACTTCTTCTGGATGCCCTGACCACATATCCATATGAACATAGTTTGGTAGTATAATAAGATACATGATGAAAAAGAGAAGAATGGCGATAAAATGGTGAAAGAGAAAAGGAGTTTATAATTCAATATGGAACCTATGGAAAACACAAAATTTCATATAAGAAAGATGAAAGCTTAGTGGATTATGAACAGAATCTATAATGAGTTTGAGTCTAAGTATGAAATCTGAAATTGTGAGAAAAATCTATGAACTAAGATGCACACTCAATGATCGTCTTTATAAAGGAAATTGATGAATGAAGATGATAATATGTGAATGGGTCATAATCTTAATCCATGAGATATACAATCAAATTTTAAAAAAAGGATGTGAAAGGTGATGTGAACTAGATCTTGATAAATGATGTATTACTAGTATTAGTGTATACTCAAGGAGAGATATGATGATGACAAGGGATGAAATATCTGTTAAATGCAAAAAAAATGTCATATGAAAGAACTATAAAATGAAAGTCTTTATAATTAGTCATCCAGAGAGGTGAAAGATTAGATGATATCATATTCTTCCATATCTTTTCTTGGATTTCAGGATGAAATCCTAAAAGGAGGGGAGAATTTGTAATGACCCATTTTCAAATTAGTCATCTAATTAGGGTTTACTTGGATGATTGTATGCTTAATTAAGTTGATCATTGTTTAAAGCTTGATTAGTGATGGTAGTTAAGTTTTGATATTTTAAATATAATTAGAAGGTTTAATCATACTTTGATCCACATAATTAGGGTTAAATCTTTGGAAATCCTAATCGGCCCAAATTAGGGTTTTGATGACATATGAATACATAATTTGATAAGTATAGTGTCTCACTAAAGGATTTTTATTATTTTATATGTAAATCTGATTTAATTAAAATTTGGATATGATTTGGATATATAAAATGTGACCAACATTGAAAAATATCAGAATTTGTAACAAATGTTCTGACATGTTTATCGGTCGAGTTTCAAACTCGACTGATCATATTTTAAGATTGACATAATAGTGTGGTAATTTAATTTTATCTTTTTATTGGTATATCCAATTGATCTCAAATTTGAAATGTAGTTGTTAAACTCCATTATAGAAACCTATTAAATTTTTGTAATTTTTGGATGAGTTTTGATCCCTACAGAGAGGGGTGTCAGTCGAGTTCTGTGAAGGACAAACTCGACCAACCATGTTGCTGACTGCAATATAGCAGTGTACTATTTGATTTTAAATTATTTATTGGTAACTCCAAATGACCTAAATATTTTTACTGTTGTAAACTCAATTTTAGACATTGGGTCGAAGTTTCATAATTTTTGGATGAGGTTTGAGTTCTGAAACGTGTGGTTTTGGTCGAGTTTATAACTCAGCCGACCAACCAGTCTGAGCAAAATAAAAATACATTGAGGGGATTGTTTGCAAATGTTCTAAGCACCTCAATTCATCTATATCACTAACCTAACACACAAGGAGGTCTCATAACTCATCCTTCCTGTCAACGAATTAAATTCTCGAGAGAGAGGAGAGCTAGGGTTTTGAGAAGAGAAAGTGGTGGAGATGTTGACCTAGGGTTTCTCTATCCAAGATATGATGAAATCAAGTTAGTTTAGCTTCTTTGCATAGCATTTCATGGTGAATCTTCTCCCACATGTGAAGATTCCGTCCCTCCCCTAATTTGATTTGAAATCACATCAAATCTCCCCCTTTTCTCACAATTTCTCTTCTAATCCCCATTTTTAGGGATTCTGAGTTGAGAGGAGAAAGAATAGGATTCTTTTGTGAGAGTTTGATTGGGTTTCCAAAAATTCAGAGGTTGACCTATGTTTTTAAGGTTCTTGGCACCTGAGGTGAGATTTTTTCTCCCTCCTAAGCTTTTTATTCATGTTTAAATCCTAATTCAATCTAGCTAAACAATCAAAAACCTTGTTTGTACATGTATGTGATTGGATTTGATTTGGGAAAAATATTGGGTATCCAATTCTACTCATTTTGATTATTTATCATTGATTAGAATCTTGATTAGTTCCTGTACATTGATTGAGGATCCATGAGTTTTTCTTATGCGTAGATGATTATGCTATTTCATGTGAATTTGTCCTAAAAAATCAGCCCAATGGCCGATATGCTTGGAATTGAATTGACATGTGTAAAATCATATTTGAATTGTACTAGATTGTACGATACAAGTGTATTGTTGAATGTTAATGGAATTGAATGACCACATATACTGATTAGGATTTGTGTTGAGGAAGTGAATGAAGTGAGTGAATTAATCAATGTATACTTATGATTGATTAATGAAATGTGTGAAAATGGAAACTAGGGTTTCCGTGTTTGTGAATAACCCTAATGAACCCTTGAGTCATGATTGGATTATTGAATAATATGATTATTATGATATGTTAAACTAAGGAATGACTTCTTGAAAACCCTAAAAGTTTATTATTAAGATGATTATGAGTGATAAAGGTAGAACTTGAATATGATGTTGTAAATGTGATCAAATGTTGAAGTTGAAGGTATTACTATTTCAATTGAATATGATGAGTCTTATTAATATCATCTAAGTCTAATGCATTTGTTTTAGTATAATAAAGAATGGTCATTGTTGATTATGGGAATGACATTAGTAGTGAATGACAAGGTACACTTATCTGAATATAAGAGACAACATGAACAAGATGTACTTAATGGTGATAACAAGATAAAGATGAAACCAATGAAGATAGTATGATGAAGTATTTTATCTTTTATTTTAATTATATGTGGCTTAACCCAAATTAAATGAAATATGCTACGAACTATACTTTGATAAATGTTATGTAGAAGAGAAGCATTGTATGTAAAGTGAATCAAGAAATATTGGTCCAGATAATGTAATGAACATGAAATGAAAGAAGTTGAGACTACTGAGTATAATATGATGGAAAAAGATAGGAATTAGTAGATGATTCTAAGAATGTAACTCTTACCCTAAATGATGAGTTTGATGATGCTAGTGAATGACAATCTCAAATGAGGGATTAATAGATGCACATAATTGTAGTTGAATTCAACTAAAAGATGAAAGTCAAGTATTTGAATTGATATACAAGAGTGTGTTCTTGAATTGTGAATTGTACTCTGAGAATGGTCTAATAGTACAAACTTCAATTGATAGTCAACATGTGTTGATTAGTAAACCCATATGAAGAATGTGAAATAAAAGAAGAAGAGAACTAAGTCTGTTATGCATGTATATGCATGAAATAATTGGCATCTATTCAGATTGGATGGAACAAGCATATGTTGTATAATAAATCTATTTTGAGTATGAGGAATGATACATGATATCTATATGGTTTTACTATTTCTAGTTTTAATTCGTCTTCTAATATTTGTTCAGAACAATGATATATAATGAACTGAAAAGATTTATGTTGAAATTAAATTTAATATGCACTTCTTACATTGAGAAACCCTGATAAGTGTTAATGTTGCATAATGAGATTATGTTTAGGGATGAAAGCCCACTTATGATGATAAAACCCTGATGAGATAAATGTTGGAAAATAAGATTATATCTTGGGTAGAAATCCAACAATTGATGATTGATGTGAGATGATGTAGAAGATAGAAATAATCATATGTGTTGCAATCTACAAATTTAATGTTCTTCTTACTTTGATCATTTTCCTTATGGATAAACTTGATCTGTTTCATGTTATTCTAGTTATGCGAGAATACACAAATATGATGTATGATGTTTTGAATTCTTTTAAGATGAGTAAAAGAGACTAATAACAAGTGAAATGATGGAACATCTAGTTAGGTCCTGTACATCATGAGTTTCCCCTGAGGACCACACTGGGGAAACAAAATGGATCTCCTTGTAGTAATCAATGAATTATGAGAAGGATTTCTGGAGTGTGGATCGAGACCTTAAAGGTTAGACCACCAAGATTTAGAAGTGAGTCATCTGGAGTTTCTCTGGCCCTAAATCCTTTCTATGAAAGTCTATGTCCAAATGGAATAGACTATGATGAAATGAAATATTTGAAATGTGAAATGAAAAATATGTGAAATACTATGGTATGTGATATACTATTTTGCTGGTTCCTATCTTATGTACCTGAGATGAGGATGTGAGCGTCTTTAGGCAACCCTGAGGTGGCCAGGGTCTGTTGTTGATATCTTAGGGTGGCCAACTATACCCTAAGATAGTGACGGTGAGTCATTGACATGAGAATTAGGCATGGGGACTTCTACTTGGTGAGGTACAAGCCAAGTAGTTTTAGGGCAAATGAATAAAAGATGATAAGTCATGTAGAACATGATTTGAATGATTATTATATTCTCTGTACTGCTAGTTGATGATTGGTCATTATTAATTAAGCTTCATGTTGTGGAAAGTAATCATGTTGCTATGGACAGTTTCTATTTCTTATTATGATCTGTCATGTTGACAAGTTATAAATGTTGGGATTTATATAGATTCTGAATATGAGTTGGATTGCTTGCTATTTGATAGTATACTTAAGCTTCAAGACTACAGGATGTGTTCCTGGTCCCACTAGTGGAGTGTCACAATGTTAATGTTATTGTTATGTATTGATTCAAAATGCTTAGAACATGACTTATTACTCCTGCATTAGGATTCTTAATCTGAACTAAGAAGTATCTATTGATTTGTTCATAGACATTCTTTAAAAGATGTTTCAAATTTATAATTGGTTTAAGTGATTACCTTATCTATTGGACCAAACTATAATTGCAAGTTAGAAATGACTTATATAGATCTATCATCTAGACTTTTCAATATATGCATGTTTCTATTAAGTTTATTGTACTTAATTTGATGCTGATGCATGTATCTAGCTTGAGTTGGAGGTATCTACTCACTGGGGCTCTATATGAGTCTCACGAGGTTGTTTCAAATGTTTTTAGGTATAATTTTATCCAGTGGAGAGGTCATGACAAAGAAGATATAAATAGTATAATCTAGATATATTAGAATGTCCATATACTCTCTCTTTCCCAGAATGGGTTGTAGATTAAGTTTGTTCAGCAATGTAATGTATCTGATGTAAAATGAATAGCATATGAGAACACGATTTGATTCTGGTTTTAATGAAGTTGAATATGATTTGTGATATCTGGATGTGATGTCCATGATGCGACATTGATTTATGAATTTGTGAAGAAAGAAAAAAGGAAAAAATTATATGTGTATTTTGTATATTGTTTATTCACCTTTGTCGAGAATTCATTGTTTTATTTCATAATTTGGGTTTAGGTTCTGGGATTATCTCTAATGATTGGTATTTATGCTGATCAAAAGAGCGTGTCCCGAAATTCCACCCCCAGCTTCAATCAAAGGAATATGAGCCTTTTAGTACATGCCAGTTTCTTTCGGTGATTCATCCATGACTTTTCCAAAATGACAAAACCACTCACCAATCTTATTCAAAAGGAGGCGCCTTTCCGCATCGATAACACATGCATGGATAGCTTTCTATGTTTGAAAAATGCTCTCACAACCACTCCAATCATTCATGCACTAGATTGGGCCCTACCCTTTGAAATCATGAGTGATTCTAGTGACTATGTTGTAGGTTCCATCTTAGGACAACACTTTGATAAGAAACATCATGTCATATACTATGCATCCAAGACCTTAGATGAAGCTAAGCAAAATTACACTGTGATTGAAAAGGAGATGCTAGACATTATCTATGCATTTGATAAATTTCACTCATACTTAGTTGGCTCTAAAGTTATTGTTTACATTGACCATGCAACCATTCACTATCTAATAACCAAAAAAAGATGCCAAACCCAGACTCATAGGATGGATTTTGCTATTGCAGGAGTTTGATCTAGAGATCCTAGAAAAAAGGGGTCTTTAACGTCATGGTTGATCACCTATGTCGACTTAGCTATAGCCCAATCGATGAAACACCCATATATGACTCTTTTCCTGATGACCAATTGCTTAAGGTATACTCCCAATTTCCTTGGTTTGCCAATTTCATAAATTATTTAGCTTTCGATGTATTAGACCCTGAGAACAAGGGACATTCTAAAGATAAATTTTTACAAGATGTATAAAACTATTATTGGGATGAACCTTATCTTTTTAGACTTTGTACTGACGGTATGTATCATCGTTGTGTCTCTAAAGAAGAAAGTATTGAAATTTTGGAATAATGTCATTCTGGCCCCTATGGTGGACACATGAGTTCCCAGAAAACTACCAGGAAAGTCATATAGTGTGGTTTCTATTGGCCCACCATGTTTAAAGACTCATATGATTATGTTCTCAAATGTGACCAATGTCAAAGGAGGGGTATCATTTCCAAGCGTGACCAAATGCCACTAACCTCTTGGCAAGAATTATAGATTTTTGACGTCTGGGGGATCAACTAGATGGGCCCATTTCCTTCTTCTTATGGGTTTGGTTACATTTTATTCGTTGTTGATTACGTGTCAAAATGGGTTGAATCCATACCGACTAAAACCTGTGACTCCAAACCTATTAAGAATATCTTTAATGAAATTATATTCCCTGGATTTGGAGTCCCTCACACCGTCATTTTCGACGGGGGATCCCATTTTCTAGGAGAAATGTTTTGAGGCTCTATTGAAGAGATATGGGGTTGACCACAAAGTCATCACTCCTTACCACCCAGACTAGTGGGAAGGTTGAAGTATCGAATATACAGATCAAATCCATTCTAGAGAAAAATGTTGGACGCATTAGAAAAGATTGGGTGTTGAAAATCAAAGACGCTCTATGGGCATACCGTACTACCTACAAGACACCCATAGGAACCACCCCTTTCAGGCTGATTTATGGAAAATCATGCCATCTCCTAATTGAGTTAGAACACAAGGCCAACTGGGCCATCAAAAGCCTGAATTTTGACCTTTCTGTCGTAGGAGAAAAATGACTTCTCCAAATAAATGAACTGGATGACTTAGAATGAGTGATTATTAGAATGCAAGAATCTATAAGGATCGAACTAAACTTTGGCATGACGGTCACATCAAGAACAAAGACATTAGAGAAAGCGACCACGTTCTAGTGTTTAATTCTAGACTAAGGCTTTTTCTAGGAAAGCTCAAATCCATATGGTATGGTCCCTACCTCATCAAGTGTTCCTATCCACATGGCACCTTTCTTCTTTGGGATAAGGTTTTGGGTGAATTTAAGGTTAATGGGATTCGAATTAAAAGATACATCACCATTGAAGACCTTATCACTTCAAATACTAACAAATGCCCATCCTTAGAAGATCTCAACTTGACAGACCCTCAGTCTCCCATAGAATCGCAATAAAGTAGTATCTCATATGTCGAGCCTCCGACATTAAACAAGGCACTTGTTGGGAGGCGACCCAACCCTATCTTCCTTTTATTACTTTTCCTTTACTTTGTTATTTCATCCTATTCCATTTTATCCTTCTCTGACACTCCAACAGATCAGCTCACACAGCCAACTGATCGGTTGGGGATTCTTAAACAGTGACCCTTCTATAGTTGAAATGATCAGTTGGTACATAAATCGATCAGTTGGATCCTATCAAGCATCCCCCGAGCTGACCGTTGGTGAAATGTGAAGTGTCCTAACACCTCAAATCGCTCCATACAACTGCGCCGATCATCACCTTGAACTGACTGGCTTGATCACCAACAGATTGGTTTGGTGCCCTTGCTTGGCTATATAACATCCCCGAGGCAAGCGTGACCCTCACCCATTCCACTCTAACCTAGTCACCACTCTCAACCACTTGAGTTCTCTTACCCACCTGAGCTCTCGCCCAACCGACTGATATGCCTCCCAGCTGATCGGTGAAGCTACCAACCGAGCGCCTTGCTATCTCAGTCAACCGACACTGTAGTGAGCAGCCACCTCACCTACTTGAGCTTGCCCTCTTCAATAGGCGACCACCTCGCATGAAGCGGACAGGCTATTGTGCCAGCCGACTGATTTGGTATTCAACTCGTCATCTTTGTCCCGACATGCTCGTCTCGTCTGCTCAATGAGCTACTCGACTCCGCTCTACCTGCTCCTCAAGCCGTCCATCTCGTGTGCCCGTCATTCATCTCGAGCCATCACCTCACCACCTCTGCTCATAGCAGTTTCCTGAGACGCCTTCGAGTCGCTCGTCTCTAAGCTGAGCCGATTGATTGGGTCCACCAAACTGAGCGGGTGAAGGAGAGACGCTCAGCCTTCTTGCACCCTTGAACCACAGTGGCAAGTAGCAGTACCCCTTCTTCAGCAGATGAGACAAACATCCTCCGCTTCAGCTTCTTGTATGAGCTACCCAACTGATCATCTCAGATCTCCAGTCGATCGACTTGGCCCTCCCACAACAACCATGTTCAACAGATTTCATAAGAACAAGGGGAAGTCCACAACCTCTTCCTCTTGGGATCCACCTCACCAATCTAGATCTCACACTGGGATTCAGTTCTGCACACCATCCCCCACCGGTGAGTCCTCACCCGAGCCCAATGAGGACATGCTCAATGACATCAATGAGGTGGAAGATTTTCTCTAAGAGATGGAGAGAAACCAAAAGGCGAGAAAGACCTCGACTCCACTACCCTCCGTTCACCCCGCATAGTCCACATTCCTGGCAGCTATGTCTAGTTCACCAGCATCGACCATCTCCAATGTTATGAAAACTTGTTTTCTATAGGTGTTTCCCTCCCCCAATGGGCATGTGGCACTACCCTCGACTCCCTCAGAATTTGTGAAGCCACAAACCACATTCTCTACAAAAACCACATTCTCCTCTTCCCCTACAATGTTACCTTAGTGTATAGTGATCTCACCCTTGAGTTGATATCTACCTTCCATCGCTAAAAATGTTTCCATGGAAACTCTAGCTGTAAGATCCAAATTTTTAGGGAAAATTAGGAGATATCTGCTCATCAATTTACTTACTTCCTCCTCGACGACGGTGATGATTATTGGTTACATCATTGTATGGAGTGACCCCATAACTCTGTGATGCAAATTTACCGTGCGCAGAAACGCAAGTGAATGCGTCGAAGTAATATAGGCCTTTGTGAGGCCCGAGTCAAACTCATGGATACGTGAAATCGTCGGAGACTCCTACTAACTACTCGCGATCAGCTAAGCCGATTAAATAGTTAAGAGTTTTTGTCAAGATTAAAAGAAAATAAAATAAAAATAACACAAAACAAGCAATCGATTAAATGTTGGTTTAATCAATTCAAAATGAGATCTTTAGGATTGCGGTTTCACCGCGGTTTTTCATTGTATTAAATTTTATATAGTTATTCAATTTTATCTCCTTGTCCAGGTAGTGGCCTGAAATCAGAATTGCCCACTGTCGTGGTACAATTCACTACCTATGTCTAGGTCGGTTCCACCGTCGTAGTAACCTATCCCCTAAACTAGGTGCATTAAAAATGACCTCTCGGTATCCACCATTAATCTTACACCGCCTTGTTCAAGGGATTTGTCAATTAATGTAAATTCTGTCTCTTTTCAACCATTAATTCTTCTTTCAAAGCAATTAAGGGCATTAGATTATTATTATGGTGATCAAGCATAACAATATATTGGAGAAAACGAAATTATACCACGGATTTAAGAGATAAGATATGAATTACTATTATAAAATTGTCATACAATGAATTCCCGGGCTACTCCCGGTCCTAAAGACAAAGGGGATTAGCCCCGCATGTTCATCTCAGAGTACAACGTGGAGCAGAAAAAGGGAAACATGAAGAAAAACATGATTGAGTGGTAAAACCCCTGAACGGAGAAGATCCAATCGATCCTTGGCGTGGAATACACGTTCTCCCACCTTTCGATGGTGGAAATCGTCTTCTTCAACGTTCGGATCGGCTGGGGCATGCTCTCATGCTCCGCTCTTCTCTCCTTGCTCTCCGGGATGTGTGCAGCTGCTAATGACGTCCTCCCCCTCTCTTGGGCGCCGTCATTAGGTATATTTCCCGAATTAGGTCGTCAATTAATCACAGCCGTCCGATTAAGATTAATCTAAAACAAACTCATATCTGACGGTGTCGATACCATCGTCGCGGTTCGATGGTATCGACCTAGCGCGATATCGACAATCCTTCTTTTCTTTCATCTTGCGCCTGATGTCATCTCAATACCATCGACGCAGGTCGATGGTATCAACGAACCTGTAGCGACGATTTTGTCTTTTTGTGTCGCTGTAGCTCCACCAGTCGATAGCATCGACATTTTGGTCAATAGTATCGACTCAATTCTCGCTAGCAACCTGATGGTAACTCGATACCATAGACATCCCGGTCGATAGTATCGACCTTCGTCTGGTCCTTGCGGCTGGCAACCTGTGGTCCGGTCGATGGTATCGACCACCGTCGATGGTATCGACGGTAGCAGATACTTATTTTTCCTGAAATTAACGCATGAAACCACATAAGTTCACACAAAACGTATTCTTTTGATAATTAATACTCAAAATGCTTGAAATCAGGGAATTTGACATAAAGAAGTAGCATAGACCAAAGTGAATGAATTATGCAACATTAACCATGAAAATGACTAATAAATGCATAAAACACATATCAAACAAGTCTATAAATGTGACTTAAAATCATCACATCAAACTCCCCTAAGCTTGAACATTGCTCGCCCTCGAGCAACTAAACCTTAGAATAGAATTGCCAGAGTCAACTAAAGAACAAAGCATCACAACAAACATCCCATATGACTCCCACCGGACATTCACATACCGGCCCTCGCTAACCACAGAATGATAATTACCCTAAAGGTGACAGTAATCATCCATAAAAGATATTAACCTCGAAACTGATGAACACTATCACATAAGGCAGTTAACGTAATAAACTTCGCCGGTCCAGACTTAGTGCTTCTTGTGATCTCCTATACTACGTTGCTCACCCTAACTACCATCTACATGGAAGCAGTTCTCCTGATATTCATTAGTGAGGAGAAATTCACGGTGGCCTACCAATCCGAGCAACGGGTGGATGGAATGGGTGGCTCAAGGAAGGAGTGGAAGTATTATACGATTTCACATGCATAAAACAAAAATGCCCTAAATGATGCAAATGCACATGAAAAATGCCCTAAATCCTAAGATTGGGTGGAATGATGCATGCACTAACCATCCATCTCAAAATGAGATGGATATCTAATTAAGCTACATCATGTACTCACTCATCTTAAAATGTATGTGAGATTATGTTCCTTTCTCCTTCTTATTCTAGTTGCTTCTAAATAACTTTTCCTTCTTCTTTTTTTTTCTTTCTTTTCAAACCCTTATATCCATAATTGACAATGAATACTTTATTGGGCTTTTTTTTGCATAACTTGAATATTTGTACTATTTAGAAGGTATGAAACAATTTAATTCACCATTAAAGAAGAAATGAGGTACATGATATACTCTATGCATAAAAGTTATGAATGCAACCAAATGACATGCACCTAAGGGTAATGTGCATGTATACCTATTCTAAATTTTTTTATTTTTCATGCAAAACATATGAAGGTGGTTGCAATGCAAGTCCTATCTACATGCCATGCAATCAAAAAGAGTTAAAACCGTACTTTACTTCCAAATATTGGTGGATTGTGAAAAGCAATGAGGTGGGCAGATCACAAGACTAATTGACTGAACCTTTGAAAAATATTATGTGTCCCTCCTTACTGACCTATGTAGTAGTTAAGAGGTTTTTTCTCTCTTACTTCAAATTAAAGTCTCATTATCATTTGGTCAGCTTAGGCTCAACAACCAATTCCATCCACTTTCATGAATCATTAGGGATATATAGTTGTGATTTTCTGTTTTAAAGTTGACAAACCAATCATTTTCTAAGTTAACTGATCAAGGTTAAACAACACTCAAGCTTGCGAACACTCAAAAGAAATTTTTAGTTTTCCCTTACTTCCCATGTACATGCAACTGAGATGACTCAAGAGTAAAGACATCCACGATTACACTAGATGGCCTGTGGATCCTAAAAACAAACTAAAATTTCACGAAACAAATGACAGGAAACAAAAGCAATAAAACTAAAAAACAGAGAAAATGAAAAATAGAGCTGTTCCAACACCCCCCTAAGCTTGAATTCGACTATGGCCTCATAGTAAAAAACAATCTTAAAGGTTGGAACGGAGATAACGCTTTACTCTTCAGGTGGAGGTGGGTACTGCGGAGTCGTAGGGTCCCAAGACAGATACTCCCCCTGGAAGCTTGGATCAAACTGGGCCCTAGGTGGAGGTTGTGGATAGCCTCCAAAGTAATTTTGGCTCCAATAGTGGTCGTAGAAGGGCTGCTGTTGCATCTCCATCCTTTGCAACCAGTCATGGATTTGTTGTTGGTTGTCGAGGAGAAGACGCTCATTCTCGAACATTGCCCGTTGATTGTCCAGTAACCGGTTTGTAGTATCTTGAATACCGGTGTACATCGTCATGTGATGCTGCTGCGTCTGCTGAATCTCCTGCAGCATAGCATACATGCCCTGCATAGAATAGGCTTCCTCGCTTGGCTGCGTGGGCGGTGGTGGTGGCGGAGGCTGTGATGATGAAGATGCACCCGAATGCATCCAAGGACGCTTCTGTGGTGCCACTCGTGCCCGAAGAGGTGTGAAAGCCTCCTCTTCCTATTCAGCCTCGTCGTCATTGTCGTCGTCGTCGTCGTTGCCGCCGTCTTCATCGGAGTCCGCAATGGCTATGATAGGCCATCGAAAGTGTTGCGCCCCTTCGATGTTGAAGACCGGATCGGGAAGCGAGCATTCCTGGTAAGCATGGTTTATGTGACAGTGCGCATACGCCAACCCATCTCGAAGAAGGATGAGATTGGAGCGGTGCAGATGCTGCAAGTTCACCTTGCTCCTGTTGGAGAGAGGAGTAAGCTGCTGGAAATTCAAACCAAGGTAGGAGGCCAGCTTGGTGATAAGCCCGCCAAAGTGAATCGGCGCTTTTCGTGTACTCCTCTTCACTGCCAAAACTCTCTGCAAAAAGAAGGCACCCCAATTGCATACTTGACGCTTCAGGAGTTTATACAAGAAGAATAAGTCCATCTCCTAAAACTTGTTGAGGGCCAAATCACCCCGAGCAAACTATGTAGAATTCAGCATCCGGTGCAGTATCCAGACGAAGGGGTTCTCAAAATCAGCTACCGCAGCATTATGGTAGCTTTCTGACTTGCCCGGTGGCACCGTAACCAGCTCGGCGAAGATGGCGTCGTAGTCGGTGTGGTTGTCCGGTCACCGGTAGTCGGACCGTGAGTGATTCCAGTTGAAAATCTCATTGAACTGTCAGAGTGTAATGTTGTAGTCATTTTTGTACAGCCGGAAAGACACCCGACCCTTGATCCACTCACGGTCGGTGTCTATGACGTCGTTGGGCACGACGCAGACGTCCAGTGACACCATGAACTCAGCCACCAACTCCTTGTACGTGGGCCACTCGCCGAAGAACGGCTGGCCATCAGTGTGGTACTCCAGCTCATTAGGCCGTCTGCTCGTGTGATGCGCCTATCCCTTCAAGACATAGGCAAGGTTGGCTTCGAACCCGAGGTTGCAGATGGTTTCTCGTTTAACATAATGGGTCGGCTCAATCTTCCTCTTTAGAATCTCCTCGTATATCTTCTTCACCTCCCCGGATGGATGAATCATCCGCAGGCATGCAACTGACACGGTCGGAGGTGGCACGAACTCCGGGATGTCCATCGGGTTTGCGCGTGAAGACGACGCACTAGCTACGTGCGCCATGATTGTGAAAGAAAGAGGAATAGAAAGGGAGCTCGGTGAAGATCATAGAAGCGAATCTCTGCTCGATGAAGAACTTGCTCGGTGTTACTCGTCGTCGGGCTTGAACAGCTCTGGAATACGATTGGCACAAGTGGAGGAATATTACACTAGAGGTGTGATGTCATCTGATGCAAACACTCCTCATATATAGTCGTGGTCGGCGCTACTGTATGCCCGTCAATACCATTGATGCGAGTTGATGGTATCGACACGGGTAGCACGATCTGTACCTCTATGTGTATCGACGGTTGTTGATGGCTGGATCTGCAGGGCCCAGATTGCTGACGCGTCGATACTATCGACGCGAGTCGATGGTATCGACCCGTCCCCCGGATCGACTCCTTGATTGCTGCGATCACCATTGATCTTTCCTAGCGGATTGTTGACGTGGTGCATCGATACTATCGACGCGAGTCGATAGTATCGACTATCTGATTAGGGCAAACCTTCGTGAGGCCCGGCCGCCGCCTTCTTTGCCTGAATGTGTCGATACCATCGACACGCCCGTCGATAGTATCAACTTTCCTAAGACGATTTGTTCTGAAAATCTCCAGAGATCTCGATAGTATCGATACCCATGTCGATACCATCGACCTCTGCTTGCGATCTGCCTATTGGTATGTCGATACCATCGACGAGGTCGTCAATGGTATCGACACAGTGCGATTCCTGCAATCGCCAACCTGTACCATGGTCAATACCATCGACACAAGGGTCGATGGTATCGACTATGCCTCAACTCTGCACATGTAACAAACGATCACGGTATCTTTTTTACACTACAAACTAAGTTAAAACAAATCAAACTACAAATGTAAATGAACTAAACTAAAATATCAATTGTTGGGTTGCCTCCCAACAAGTGCCCTTATTTAACGTCTTAGGCTAGACGACTTGAAGCTTTTCATCCACTCGACTTTGGAGAAGGTGCTCAAAGGATTGTGTTGTAGCTTGAACTCCACACGATCTTGACCAATCCCCAACGTCAGCGTACCTCTCCCAATCGCAGTGACTACATCAGCCGTTGCTTGAAATGTCCTACCCAATAGCATCTCACAACTGGGAAGCTGTGGCATATCCATGATGACGAAGTCTACTGGAAAAATGAACTTGTCCACTTTGACGAGTACATCCTCGCAAACTCCATATGGCCTTACAATAGATCCATCAGCCAATTCAATGGTTTCTACTGACTTCTTCATGTCCTTTAACCCAAGCTTTTTAAATGTGGACAACGACATGAGATTTATCCTCGCGCCCGAATTACACTGAGCTCGTGGAAAGTGTCGATCTCCTATCGAGCATGGAATATAAAAACTTCTTGGATATTTCTTTTTCTGTGGTACACTCTCATGGATGATTGAGCTCACCATTTCATTCACCCGGCAAACATCTGTGTCTTTAATCCGCCTCTTCTTGTTGATTATTTCCTTGATAAACCTCCCGTAGGCGGGAATCTTCTCAATCATTTCCACTAACGGAATATTGATATGAAGTCTTCTGAACATCTCCAAGAATTTTCTATAATGCTGGTGCTCTTTCTTCGGCTTTGGATTGTCCAGACTTGACACAACTGCCGCATTAACACGCTTATGAAGTGGCACATATGAGATTTTCGGGGCCAGTTCCCCTAAGATTGCTTCAAAGACTCCCTCTGGCATGGACTTTGTCAGATCATCATACACTGAAATAACTTGTTGTGGCTCCTCTCTCGCACTAGATGTTTCTGCACCTAGACAAATAGCCTTCACTTGCTCTTCTTGCCTAGGCGGGGTCGCAACCATCATGGGCTCTTGGCGGGATTTCCTAAAAGGAGTGTATCCTCCTGGCAGTCCATAATGACTGTGAGGATACGGTATTGCCGGTGTAGCCTCCATATCAAACATCATTTTTCTTTGATCCATTGTTTCTACCACCTGGGGTTCTTCCTCATTGATCACAGACATGTATTTAACTTGATGATGTGCTTGGACCACATCTGCATTCCCAGCCTGTCTCTGCTGATTGGCGTGCTTGATGGCCGCCACTTCATTTGAGATTTGGGTCTCAGTGGTTTTTAAAGCCCGCATTTGTGCTCCATGGCTTTGCAGTGTCTGCCCAAATTTGGTCAAGATGTCACCCTGGGACTGTAGTTGTTTACCGAACATAGTCATCATTTCCTGATTCTGTTGCACCATTTGACTAAGCAACTCGGTGCTCTTATCTTCAGCCCTTGGTTGTGGCTTTGCCTCCGGATCTTGTAGGAAGTTATTAGGATCCTTCCATGAGAAGTTTTTGTCTTTCCTCCATGAATAGTCATTATTTCTATAGCCATGTTGTTGCATGAATTTGACTTGGGCTTCCTCCTCCTCAGATGCATCTTCCTTTGCTAGCAATTTCTTGGCTAGAAGATCTAACTTGTCATTCAGCTCCTTTATTGCTTTAGATTCACCTGCTACTCGAACATGCTCCACGGCACCTCTTTCACCCCATGATTGCTTCTTGGCCATATTCTTTAGGATTTCCCAACATATGGTGTCCAGGTTATTCAAGAAAAATCCTGAACCGGCTGAATCGAGGTTGCTTCTATCATGCTCAGAGAGAGCAAAATAGAAGATCTTGACCTGTGTCTCCTTATCAAGCCTGTGATGCGGGCATCACCTGAGCATGATCTGAAACCTTTCCCAGGTCTCAGAATAGGTCTCTCCTACTTGTTGGGTGAAGTTGTGGATCTTTCTAATCATGTCATTGGTCTTCTCGGGCGAAAAGAACCTCTCGAAGAAAACCTCCACCATGTGGTCCCAAGATTCCACATATTCATCGTCCAAGTTATTTAACCACTCTTGCGCGATTCCCGCTAGAGAACTCGGGAAGAGCTTCAAGTAGAGCACATTTTGTGGAAATCTATCGATTTTTATCATATCACAATTTTCCACAAATTGACTTATGTGCGCGAAGGGGTCTTCATTTTTGAGCCCATGGAAAGCATTAGACTTCACCAAGTTGATTAAAGTCGGATCAATCTTGTATGTTGGAAGATTCACCGCTTGCCTCTTGATCGGCCCCTTGGAAGCGGATGAGGAAGAAGCCTTGATCTTCTCCCATATTGTTTGTGGCTCGTCCATCTCTCTTGTTCGGGTTCAGAAATTATATCCTCCAGATGGTCTTGATTGTACTCGCCGTTGTCTTCCGATCCCAGCAGCGGAACCTCTAGTGCGTGCCCCGTGTAGTCTGTACTACGCGTCTGCACCATGCACGGTACCTGCAAATAGGAAAATCAAGTTTCAGTATAGTGCTTGACGATTGCAAATATTTAGAAAAGAGATTATGAATTTTTGAAATGATAAATAAAAAAAAATAAAATTGTGGCCTAGAGTGGCCGCTTGCAGCACTCAAAGTGCCGATAATTTGTCGTATCCCCGGCAACGGTGCCAAAAACTTGACTCAAATTTACCGTGCGCAGAAACGCAAGTGAACGCGTCGAAGTAATACAGGCCTTTGTGAGGCCCGAGTCGAACTCAGGGATACATGAAATCGTCGGAGACTCCTACTAACTACTCGCGATCAGCTAAGCCAATTAAATAGTTAAGAGTTGTTGTCAAGAATAAAAGAAAATAAAATAAAAATAAAACAAAGCAAGCAATCGATTAAATGTTGGTTTAATCAATTCAAAAGGAGATCTTTAGGATTGCGGTTTCACGGTGGTTTTTCATTGTATTAAATTCTATATAGTTATTCAATTTTATCTCTCTATCCGGGTAGTGGCCTGAAATCAGAATTGCCCACTGTCGTGGTACAATTCACTACCTATGTTAAGGTCAGTTCCACCGTCGTAGTAACCTATCCCCTAAACTAGGTGCATTAAAAATGACCTCTCGGTATCCACCATTAATCTTACACCGCCTTGTTCAAGGGATTTGTCAATTAATGTAAATTTCGTCTCTTTTCAACCATTAATTCTTCTTTCAAAGCAATTAAGGGCATTAGATTATTATTATGGTGATCAAGCATAACAATATATTGGAGAAAATGAAATTATACCACGGATTTAAGAGATAAGATATGAATTACTATTATAAAATTGTCATACAATGAATTCCCGGGCTACTCCTGGTCCTAACGACAAAGGGGATTAGCCCGGCATGTTCATCTCAGAGTACAACGTGGAGAAGAAAAAGGGAAACATGAAGAAAAACGTGATTCAGTGGTAAAACCCCTGAACGGAGAAGATCCAATCGATCCTTGGCGTGGAATACACGTTCTCCCGCCTTTCGGTGGTAGAAATCGTCTTCTTCAGCGTCCGGATCGGCTGGGGCATGCTCTCGTGCTCTGTTATTCTCTCCTTGCTCTCCGGGATGTGTGCAGCTGCTAATGACGTCCTCCCCCTCTCTTGGGTGTCGTCATTAGGTATATTTTCCGAATTAGGTCGTCAATTAATCACAACCATCCGATTAAGATTAATCTGAAACAAACTCATATCTGACGGCGTCGATACCATCGACGTGGGTCGATGGTATCGACCTAGTGCGATATCGACAATCCCTCTTTTCTTTCGTCTTGCGCCTGATGTCATCTCGATACCATCAACGTGGGTCGATGGTATCGACGAACCTATAGCGATGGTTTTGTCTTTTTGTGTCACTGTAGCTCCACCAGTCAATAGCATCGACATTTTGGTCGATAGTATCGACTCACTTCTCGCCAGCAACCTGATGGTATCCCGATACCATCGACATCCCTGTCAATAGTATCGACCTTCGTCTGGTCCTTGCGGCTGGCAACATGTGGTCCGGTCGATGGTATCGACCACCGTCGATGGTATCGATGGTAGCATAATACTTGTTTTTCCTGAAATTAACACACGAAACCACATAAGTTCACACAAAACATATTCTTTTGATAATTAATACTCAAAATGCTTGAAATCGGGGAAATTTGACATAAAGAAGTAGCATAGACCAAAGTGAATGAATTATGCAACATTAACCATGAAAATGACTAATAAATGCATAAAACACATATCAAACAAGTCTATAAATGCGACTCAAAATCATCGCATCACTCCGCCTTCCTAGTGGGCCCTAAGGCTTCCAACATTCACAACCCAATGATCTGCTACCTCCATTGTATCCTTGCTTGCACCATTTTCAGTAGAGAAGGTATCCAGGGACCCATCACCCATACTAAGCTCTACTCCCTTTGGTGACTCTTGAATGAAGAACCCTTCAACTAAGGAAAATTTGTTTTGGAGCACTTCAGCACCCAGGCCAGTCGTACCACCTCATCACCCTTTCTCATCGGCCATTTTTTCACCCAGCTCACCAACTTTCTTGGCTACATCTACATCCACTTCACACCACTCCCACTTAAAAATCACCTGATTGACAGTTATTACCTAGAAACTAACAAGTTCATCTACATGGGTTCTAATAGTATCTACTACCTGCTATTCAAGGATTCACAAGAGGTTTTACAACTTCCTCTTCATGCAAGGTTTGTCACAGCAAACCTTAACTACGAGCTTACTGATCGAGTAGGATACATCCAGAGGTATAGCCTAGAGCACCCAGATCCAGATGACGTCCTCGTGCCATAGGCCCACATGAGGAGTGTTTCTTTGGAGGCTCACGATGATGCTTCTGGTCCACTACCACTGCCATGCCATCACACCAGGTGGAAACCAGATGATGATGTAGGTGCCTACAGGTTCTATGAGGTCTAGCAGCAGTTGGATGAGATCATGCATGAGTAGCAGTGTCAGGGCTACCAACTCAACCATATGTATCTCATGCAGCATTCACATGAGTCTTGGCATGTGGATTGCGACCACTATGCCCCTAGCCGCCCATTCTACGAGGAGTATGGATCCCAGCAGGCCTACCTAGATCCCCACTCTCCTTACTGGGGAAACTACTATGCCTCCTACCAACAACATCCACCACCACAGTGATTATCTTCCCTCCATCTCATTCTAAGAGTTTTCTCAGGACGAGCAAAACTCTAAGTCCAGGGTGAGGTGGGTGGTACATGTTCCACCCCTTATCTTCCCTTTTAGCATTTTACTTCTAGATTTTGAAATTTAGTGCATTTTCCCTTCTCGAAACCTTGGCCTTTACCTAGACGGCCAAGTGATGTATCTTCATTTTCAAATTAGATAAATCTTTATTTCCCAAAAAAATTGCTCAAAATTTTCATTTCTTTTTTTGAAATTACCAAATTCTCCATACCTCAATAAGCAATGTTATTGGAAAAGGTGACAAGCCACAAAGTATCAAATAGAATCAAATGCAAACTTTCTTATCTTTAGCATTAGATTAACTGATCAATCTTTCTCATATGATGTACTTACATGATTTCTCTTACTAATGCAACAACACTAAAAAAATAGAACTTTTTTGCACGGGAAAATAATATGCACGCCAAACCCTAAGTCTAAGGTGGCGTGCTCCTCCTCTCTTCCTCTTCCATACCCCTCTTAAATTTAATAGGGGCGTACCATCAAAAGATGCCAAAAAGACACACAAAAAAATTGTGGTCAATATCCTGAGTCGAATAGAGGAGGGATTATTCGTCCACACCCTTCGTAAATTTAATAGGGGAAAAATAGATGAAACTAAAATCTCGAGTTGAATAGAGGAGGGATCCCTTTTTCCACACCTCACCTTTTCTCATTCCCATTCCAAAAAAAATTGTGTGTTGAAATGCAAGTAGTATTAAGACTATTTTTGCAAAGTATAAGATTGAAAGAAAAGGTTAAGAAAAATGTTGTTGTCAGAAATATAGAACTTGTATTTTGTGGTTCTATGAGATGGGTTGCTTGGCCGTGAAGAGGATAGAAGATATTTCTAATTTAGGGAGGATGAAGATGTTGTTTCAAGAATTTTTTTTATATTTTAATTTCTTGAGGAAAAGCAAAAGCTTAAGTCTACGGTATTTTGATGCATGCTAATTTGGCACCTCTTTTTACAACCTTTTTAGCCATGTCACATGGAAATTCTTATCTTTATCCACTATAAAGAAACAAATTGCTAGTTGCTTCCTTTTGTCATAATTGAACTTAATCTCACACAAAATTGTGAATTTATTGTAGAGTCAGCACATCAAACAAATGGTTTACCTAATCAGCCGATCGTCTCACCTACTCTAGACATGTAGCTCTCACATTCCAGCCGATCATCTCACATGATCCAGACGCTCAGCTCACTTGTTCTGATTGATCAGTTGGTGCCTTCCCTCAGCCACCGACCCTTGTCCAGACATTCAATCTAGATGGCACGCCCCTTAAATTTCAAACGGTCATTTCAGTGCTCAAGAAGGAGTTTTCCCTCCCAAACTAAACGGGTCAAGGAGCACCGCCACTCGAGACTTAGGGTTACTGACTTCTGCCCCGACTCCCGCCTTTTCCAGATTTCCAATTGATCAATTTGCTAGCCAATTGACCAGTTGGAAGTGCGCAGCCAGATCAAATTTGCAGCCGCCAGCCCCATTTTCCCACAACCCTAGTTGTAAAGGCCTCCTCCTTCTCCTATAAAAGGAGGGGCACTTCCTCCTCACATCACCATCTAATATATCATTCTTTGTACTGGAGATTTCTGAGCTATCATTCTTGTGTTCCTATGTCCTTGTTTTGGATTCATCAATAAAGATTGGTTATTTGCAAGTTAAGGGTGTCTTCAATCATTATTCTTTTACCTTTCCCATTTAGATCTAGTTTACTTCTTCTTCTTCTTCTTTTTCTTCCGTGGACTAGAGCAAGGAATTAAGTGTCGACTATTTCATTATCTCTAGCCTAAGGATCAAATCCTTTGATAAGTCTATACTATGGCTATAACTTTTCCTTCCTCTGTCTCCCTTTTCTCCAATGTTATGAGCGAGTAGATCTCTATCGAGGCAAGGGGAATAGCTCCTTAGCCATTTCATAAATGGATTAATTCCTTAGAATGACTTCTAGATGGCTTTTGGTTCTAACAACTATTGATCTATGAAAGTAATTAATTGGTTTGATCACATGTTAATCTGGATGGATATGACCATGGAAATCCAGATTTAGAACAATAGAATCAATTGTATAGGGGTTTTGAAATGACCATGAATCTTCCTCTCTTAGGATGATGGACTAAGAAACATGAGCACCAGGACCAATGGGCTCATGTGGAGTCCATATTTTGAGGATTTTTATTGATTCACATGTCTTCATCATAATCTTCGTTTTAAGGATTTAGTCTATTTTGTCCTAGGCTAAGGTGGTGAAAATTTATAAAGCCTCGATTCTCCATCTCTTAATTTATTCTTGTGTTTGAGTCACTCTCTTTACATTCTAGTCTTTCATTCATAATAGTTTATGTGTTCTAACAATCATCTAAATTTTCCTTGTGATAGGGCAAATTATTTCTTGTTAAGTGCAATCATGTTCTTGTATTTTCTTTCTTCTTTAGTGATAATCACCACCCCCAAACCCGATCTTTACTTTTGTTCCAAAACCAACAACAAAATATCAAAAGAAATACAAAGTTCTTCAAAACGAGTGGGATTAGAGCTAACAATATTAAAATGTTGTCCTTTGTGGTTGACCCTTTTTATACTAACCTTAATCGGAAAGTAGAAAAAGGTTTAAACTCTAGGATAAATTATCTTAGTGATTGTAGTGCATTTATACGCGTTAACAATTTGATCCTATAGGTGAATTCTTCCTAGCGTGCCATCTGGATTGTACAATGCAATATTCAGAATTGATATTGAGGTATATCAATTTTAAAAAATAGTGGGAGAGATAGTTAATTAAATACCTAATTAATATCTTCAAATTATCAAATGAAAACAAATGAAAAATATTTTGAAAAGTTGCAATATTTCTTTATAGAATCAAATGTCAAACACAAAACACATTCAAATTGTGATCAGTACTCAAGAAGGACAAAACAGGATAAAGTTCTTGTCAATAGACCAATGCCAGATGAACCCACTCTAATAGAGCCTAAGGCTAAATGGATGCTTATTGGAAGCACGTAAATGATTCCATAGACATTTGATTACCTAATTGATTGTTGAATGAACTATGAGTTGCATGTACAACATGAATACATGAACTTTCTCGAGCTGGTAACACATCTTAAGAATCATGTAAAGAAAAGAAGGTATAATGTCTCCAAAGCGCTAATTTAGTGGAAAATGATAAAGGAAGGAATAGTAGAACCCCATGTGCTCAATGTGATTGGACATGTTGAATGATGGGAATTTCTCTTAGGTCAAGAGTTGATCATGCAAGCTTTGCATGAATCATATAATAAGTTTATCAAATGTTTTAGCATGTGACGCCAAATCAAGGAAGAAGAAGGACAATCTGTGATGGTGATAAGCAGAAGTGAGTCCCAAGGAAAAAGCAAGTCTAAGAAGTGTTATGAGGCTAACCTAAAGCCCAAGTCTTCTACACTCAATATATGGAGAAGGATAAGTGTAAAAGTAATATGTCCTTTTCACTTAAAGGTTTAAGAAAATATAGTGCCACCATTTTCACATGTTTGGACATTGGAAAGGAATTATCCTCCTCATAGAGGATCTTAGGAAGAAGATAGAGATAGAGATCTCTACTTCAGGACCTGAGAAGACGTAAGATAGAACTATATGAATCAAGGGTTGCTGCCACTATAGTTAAAGGTTGTCATAAATATGCACATAATGGAATGAGTGAATTGCTATTGTGTACTTGCCAAACATCATATGTTTTGAATGGAAAGAACATTATGATATTTTATGGAAATGTTCTACATTTCATAAACTATATTTGATAGTTGTAAAGACAAATGTGTATGACCCATATATTGAATGACTTGATAACTCAAACATTGAATACCAATAGAACTGTCATCTAGAGCGCATAAGAAATGCATTTCTAGAATCCATATGATGGTTATCTAGACTGTTTTGGTTATGTCTTATTTGTTGTGCAATATGACAAGAGTATCTTCACCAGATGTAGTGGGAGATCGACTACTCCATTAGGACTTGTACATACTAATGTACATAGACCTTTTAGAATGAATGCTAAAGGAAATTACAAGTACCTCATTCTATTTATTGATAAAATCAATAGATAATGAAATTGGTATTTAATGAAATACAAGTTTGAATCTCTTGAGGTGTTCAAGGAGATTATAAATGAAGTATGTAATTAAATTGGTAAAAGTATTAAAAACACTCGATACGATCGATGCTAAAATACATAAGCCAAGAGTTTGTGGACCTGCTGGTAGATCATGATAGTGTACCATAATGAACTCCACCTGAAATATATAATGTGCCAAAAAGAAGGTATCACACCTTGTTAAGTCATGGTGATTTTATCAATAAAATCTAGCTAATTTTACAATTTATTTTGGGCATGTTCTTAAACATTAAATAATGTATCGTCTAAAATGGTTCCAAAGACACCACATGAGATATGGCATCATAAGTGTCCTGATGAGTCTTTTATAGATATTGGGATTGAAAGCTTGCATAAGAAAATAGTTACTTAAAAGTTTTTATCCACAAATCACATGAATGTTATCTTATTGAATACTACTTATACTCCAGCCCGCCAACAAAATGTTTGTTGCTAGGATGGATGAATTCCTAAATGGAAATTAGTTCCAAAGGAATTAGTGGGAGTAAAAGTAGAACTTGAAATGATTGATACAAACAAGAAAAGCATTGAACATAAAGAGGTACAACAAGGAAAAAGGAGAATCACAAATGGTTGTGGAATCTCAAGTTCTTTATGTAAATGCATAACTCATAGTTTTAGTGAACGCCTTGAGTTAGAAAGATCATGATATCTTATAACTCAAGAAGGCAATAATTTGATCGTAGTGATTAGTCAACTACCTATCTAGAAACAATTGAGGGACTAGATTATGAAAAATGGCTTGAGGCCATGAGATGTATGATGGACTCCATGTAAACCAACAAGGTATGACATTGGTGAATCCACCTGAAGAGGTAAAACCTAGAGGGTGCATTTGGGTCTTTGTAAGAACACCGATATAGAAGGGTAGATTGGTTGAAAAGAGTTTCAAACTAGTTTAAATTGCTGAATGTGATGAAGCCTTTCACCAGTTACCATGGTTAAATCCATCTTGATAATGCTTGTCGTTGCATCTTATTATGACTCTGAGATTTGGCATATGGATGTTAAAACCACATTCCTTAATTAGAATTATTAAGAGGATGTGTATTTGACACAACAAAATGGTTTTATATATCCATTAATGCAAATAAAGTCTATAAGCTACAAAGGTCAATCTGAGGATTGAAGCAAGCATCTTAGAGATGGAATCTTTGATTTGACAAGATAGACAAAGGGTTTGACTTGAGTCAAAATGAAGATGGGATCTGTGATTACAAAATATATAGTGTAAGCATATTGATATTCCACATAATGATGTCGAATAATGTCCTTATCCTATAAATATTAAAACCTAGCAAGGAAAATACCTTCTACATGAAGGGTTTAGATGAAGCATCCTATGTGATAGGGATCGAGGTGTATAGAGATAGATCTGGAAAGCTTCTTGACCTAAGTAAGAGCACATACATTGGCAATATGTTGAAGGGTTCATCATGCAAGACTCAATGAGAGAAAAACTTGTCCATGTTCCATAGAGTTAGTCTTTTAGGAACCTAGTGTCCCAATTCTTATGAAGAATAGGAACACATGGATATATTTCATATGCATCCGCAATTGGATCTACCTTGAAATAGTATGTACTTATCTAATTATCTCATATGTATTGGACATGATGGTAAGATATCCAATATATCTCGTATGTATTAGACCTGACGAGAGGATATCCAATCATCTCATATGTATTGACATGATGAGAGAACATATTTATACCTACCTAGAAATATCGTATGTAGTGGACATGAAGAGAGGGTATATGTCAAATACCAGTGAGAGTCATTCGAATACCATAATGAACATACTCATGTTCTTCTGAAGCACTTAATCAATTGGTTCCTTGGTTATGGTAATAAGGAAGAGTTGGATGTAAAGGGTTACACCCATGCAAGCTTCCAGACTGACAAAATGATCGCAATAGTGTTTGACATTAAACGAGAACTGTACGCTAGAAAGGGTTCTGAGCTAATGGTAGTTGTCCTAATCTATAAAAGAAGCCAAGTATCTCTATGTTATTAAAACAACAGAGGATGTTGTATGGATCAAGAAATTCATATGGGTGAATTTGTGTGAGGTTCTAAACCATTGATTGCATAGTAGAAATAGTGATGACAACAATGGAGCTATTAGTTAAGCTAGGAATCTCAGACAGAAGACTATGCCACTTCCTTCTCATATGAGTAGTCGTACAACAAAGAGATGTGAAAATTGTGAAATAAAGACTTAAAGCAAATGTTTCTAAACCCTCTATAAAAGCACTTATGCAACAGAAGCATGATGGTTATGTTAGGTCACACAGGATGAGATCCGTAAGTGATTTCCTATAAGTGTAAGTGGGAGTCTATTAATATGTATGCCCAGAGAGCCAATCGTGTGATGATTACAATGACATAACATATAAATGATTTAATTAATACAAAAGGCAAGCTTCCAATTTATTTTGTATATTCGGTTATGAGATAATGAATAACATAGTAAATGTCTAGAGAATATTATTACTCGATGATGCATATCTTCAAGTATTTTACTAGGAAGAAACGAGATCATACAAATGTTAAGAGTACATATAAATATTCTCATTATGTCCCTGATTGATTGTCATTGTGGAAGGTTGATATAAAACAATGACACATAAGCTTAGAGTGTGAGTTGGTTGATGATTGAATCTCATTGGTCATTACATGGAAATATCAAACCAAGCTCATTAATACATGTCAGAGAATGGTGTATTAGAAAGACCCGCCATGAGACTGACACATGGAAGCCATCATCATGGAAGTTGTTACAACCCTAATTTTTGAGTTCATTTGGTGAGAAATGTGATTTCTCATAATAAAGATAAATGAACAAATAATGATGTGTTTTGATTGAATGCATGAATAGCCTTGATGATTGTGTTGTGGGCTTTATTGGCTATTGGGCCCAATAACAAGGAAATTCAATTAATTAATGAATAATTGAGAATAGAGGAAAGAAAAGTGTGGAAACCTCTAGAAGGCAAATCCAAAGAGGGATTTCGTGCATCTTGGGTTCCAACGAGTCCAAAGTTGCAAAAATTAAACAACAAGGAAAGAAAATATCAATTAAGCATTTCTTTATTAAGAAAGAAATTGAAAACAATGATAAATGTGGGAAATAAGTGGAAAGAGGAATAATTGGGTTATCCTTGGTGAAATTTCGTATCCCAAGGATTCCTAATGTTAAAAGGAATACATATGAGGAAAATAAAAGAGAAATAAAGAGAAATCCTTAAAAGGGGATATTTTAATAAAGAAATAAGTGAGAAAATGAGAAATAATGGATAAAAGATAAGCAAAGGGCTAAGGAACATTCCCAAGATGGAATTTCGAGCCATTAAGGTTCCTTGAGGTCCAAGGAAATCCAAGATAATAATAAGCAAAGGAAAGAGAAATTAGGTGAGAAATATACCTAATTGAGTAATAACTTGCAACTAATGAAAGGGACCCTATATATTTATATAATGATCCCAAATTTGGCATGATTATGGATTACGTCATTAATAAGATTCCCTTAAAATTTGGGCTTAATTGGATAAGAGGTTTACGAGTTATAATTTTTACAAATTTCCCTAAAGTGTTGTGATTGTAATAAATGTCACACTTTTCCGATTTAAATGGATATAAAAGGAAATGGCGCCAGTCGTTGGATCGAGATTTGATGCTTTCTGTGCATCTCCTTCCCCAAATCTTAGAAGGAATGAACCGTGCAAAATAGACAGATATTTCCCTTGATTTTCCTCGCAAATCAACGCATGTGAAAACCTAGAAATCTCTTCGTTGGATTCAGGAGGAGATTCAGAGTCAGTTATACCCAAATTTCTCATGCTTTGGAGGAGTCTAGGAGATGCGCCCAAGTCCTAGTTTCTAGCTGGATACCTGTTGACCCAGAAGCGATATATATATATATATATATATATATATATATATATAGCCAATCCAGTGAATGTGAAGGAACCTAATGGTCATGAGGCTCATCCAAACCAATGGCTTCAAAACCAGACTCCAGATCCCGCTCTCTATCCTTGCTCTTCTCCTTCTCCTTCCTGGTTTCCTTGGGAGGGAACTCCCTAGTCAGCTTCTCTGAGCATGCATCCTAGGCGGTAATTGAACCTACCAACAGGTTCGATGGCGAGCTGCGGAGCTAGGCACTCCCTTTTCGGTCGCAGAGGAAGCCTGAAGCCCGGAGTCAACCTCCTCGTTGACTCGACCAAGATCCAGGCTCACGAACCAGGCACGTGAGGAAGAAGAAGGATAGGAGGAAAGACCCACCTACACATGACTCTAGTAAAGGCTAAGAAGGGTAGAAACATCCTTTTGACGTCGTTTGGGCCAACCTGCGTGAAAAAAAAAAGAAAAAATGGGCCGATTGGGCTGATGTGGCGCGTTTCTATTGGTGTCCATGTATTTGACCTTGCAAAATTCACATATATAGATTGGTAGATCTAATGAAGACAAATTATATATGAATCTTGCTTAGAGAACATGAATAATACAATACAAATGTAATTGACACTTAATTTTACTTGCAATTTCAAAAGTACACCAAATTATCACCTTTTATGTATTAAATGGTGGTAAAATCCTAATGCTGATACGAAACTTAGATTTAATGACTCTTTTGGGTTGATTTGGTTTGGAACCCTAATTCTGAGAAATATTAACCTATTAAGAATGAAAGGGAGAGTTATTTTTTAAAAAGGTAGTTTCATGCTTGTTTTAGGGTTTTATGCACATGATTATGCTTAGAAGCCCTAATTTGGGAAAATAGGGGTTTTAATGGGTTAAATCTGAAAATTTAATTATAGAACCGAGTTTTCATGGTTCTAAGCAATTTTGAGTATTAAAGTTCCTAATTGTGGTTAAATAACCTTAATATATAAATTAGGGTTTTTGAATGAATAAAGGTAGAACTAATGTCAAATAGATTTCATATGAATATTAGAGCATAATGAACTATGAATTGATGATAAACGAGCAGAATGACTTTGTCATAGATTAAAAAGGATAAAAATGGTAGCTTTAATGTAAAAGAGGCTTAATGGACTTAATGGATGGTTAATTGTGCATTAATCTGGAATTAAGGTTATGTGATTGGAAAATGTAAACCTTAATAACTTTCGTGAAGGATAGATGAGAAAATTAGGGTTTAAAAAGAGTAAAGGGAAGTAAAACCCTAATTGCAAAGTAAACCCTAAAAAGAGGAAGAAATCCTAAAAAGGAATAGAAACCATAAGTAGCAAGATGGTTTGGATAGATTTTGATAAAAAGGAATTGAATGTGATTTCATGATTCTTGTACTTGCTTGATTGGATGTCTTGATTGTTTGGACTACTCTGTCTCAAATATGCATGTACATGTATGTGGTTAATTATGAATAACCGCCTTAGTTTCTCGAGGATTTTCCAGATGGCTAATCGCATTGAATACAAATTATCACTTTGGATGTTCATACTTGCAAATCATAAAGTCACTATGATTATCACATTAATAATAAAAGTATGTATTCTTCCACCTACATGCCACTCTGATGGAAGATGCCAAAGGTCAGGCCCAGATGGGTAAACCAATGGGCACCATGAGTGGTGACCCCAGGTACCAAGCTCAGGAATGAGAAGGTGGCCTATGATATTGCATGACTAGTGGGCACCATGAGTGGTGACCCCCAGGCACCAAGCTCGGGATTGAGAAGGTGGCCTTAAGTCATTGGCAAAAGAAACCCTAAGGTGGGTATGCCAGGGTTAGGGAAAAAGTGGTGGAGAATGTCATACTGAAAAGCGTAAATTGACTTATTAGTTAACTTGGTTGTGATAATTAGATTGTTATCCATACGCGCAAACTTTT
Source organism: Alisma plantago-aquatica (assembly GCA_963693085.1). NCBI lineage: Eukaryota > Viridiplantae > Streptophyta > Magnoliopsida > Alismatales > Alismataceae > Alisma > Alisma plantago-aquatica. The sequence goes on along the minus strand of OY856410.1, from coordinate 1,502,059,645 downwards.
GGTTGTCCCCACATACCAGTATATTTCGATATGTTGATCGATGTTTTGTTTGTCGGCATTTTAGGTACAAGCTTGAAAAGGACAAACAGTAAAGTGGCATATGTGAAATTAATTAAGAGTTAAAGTACAAAGGAGGATTAGTTAGAGTAGGCTCCTGATGCGGATAGATGTAGATATCCCAATTTTGAAAAAGGTATGCAAAGTTTTATTTTGTACCAGTTTTCAGTTTAGTTGGTGAAATTTGTTAATTATTATTGATTATTTGTTGAACCTTGGATCTGGGTTATTAGATAACGGCTCTGACCTTTCAGTCTCCCTTAAATGGGGGTTACCGAGAGGCGGGGTCATTACAGAAGTCATATTCTTCTCTCACAATGATGGTGGTGGTTGTCATTCTTAGACCTAAAATCACTACAGTCATCACATGTCATTGGGTACACTCTGACATCATCAAATGTAGTCTTGAAACATGGGTTGTTATAACGGTGATGATTGGGTGACTTTGACACATGGTGATTGAGTGTGAGTGATAGATGTGGAATTTGTCCCTCGGATAGGAGTATGATATCCAAGGCCTCTTGATTAGCGAGACTGAGAAATGTATGGCCATAGACATGTGAGTGAATATGTAATATTGAGCTTACATATATCTCATGCAGTCTGCTCCGGTTCAAGAAACAACATTGAATAAAAATGAGTATCAATACTCCATGCCTCTAGTTCAATCTAGATATCAGTGACAAAGGAACTATACAAACATTGTAACACCATACACAGATTGTAGATGGAAGTTGCTCCCCAACTTTCCATTCAGTTGGGTAGCAATTATGTGTTACTAGGCACCACTCTTTTCTTGTGATGTCATAAGCTAGGTATGGACATTCACTGCCAACCTGATATGGGACTTATAGGGTCACACACATAGGAACTCATATAGAAACGGTGTTTGATCTTGAATGATGATTGAATTAAATACTAAAGTGTTCAGGTACTCAAATCACACAATAGATTGATAGATTGGTTTACTGAACTGCCAAACGACCATCTCACTGGGTGAGATGGCTGCATGGACATCCATACAGGCGTCTCAAGTGTTGAGATGGCCTTTTGGATTGTAAGACATATCATAATTTGAATTGGCTTAGTTATGCCCTATGAACCAGCTGGTTCAAGCTATTGAACTGATCCACTTGACTCAAACTCACCAGATGGCCATCTGGGTGAGTGAGACGGGCAACTCGCTTGTGTGAGATGGCCCGGTTGGGACGGATGAAGTTTTTGGAGTTTTCCTGAACTCGTCTCAATTGCAAATACTTGGCGTGCAAGTAAATAAATGTATGTCATTAATTATGAAGCAATTTGACAATTCATATCTGACTGGAAAAGTGTGAAACGACCGTCTCGCATCCCAGATGACCATTTTTCTTAACAAAATGACCATCTTGCATGTGAGATGACCATTTTGTCACATTTAGGTTGTGAAACTTCCAAAAAAGTTGTGAAAATTCAAGATCTACTTGTCCTTGCCACTCCCACTTTAATCCTGCATTGGTTGGGGACTTGGAACTCTGACCCTAATGATGAATGCATATTCATCAGGAATTTCAATTACCATCTCAGGTCAAATTTGACTCAATGCATTCAGTTTCATTTACTAAATATCAATATGTGCATAATTACTTAACTGGTCATGTTACAACCCCAATTTTTGGGTTTATTTGGTGAGAAATGTAATTTCTCATATTAAAGATATTTGAAAAAATAATGATATAATTTGGTTTGAATAAATGGATTTCATTTACAATAGCCTTGATGTTTGGGTTGTGGGCTTTATTGGCTATTGGGCCTAAATAATAAGAAAGTTCAATTAGTGAATGAATAATTGAATTTTTGAGAAAAGAAGAATGTGGAAACCTCTAGAAGGCAAATCCAAAGAGGGATTTCGTGATTCTTGAATTCCTTGGGTTCCAACGAGTCTAAAGTTGCAAAGAAAGCAATAAGAAAAGAAAAGATTAATTAAGTATTTCTTTAGTAAGAAAGAAATTGAAAATAATTTTAAAATGAGGGAAACAAGTAAAAAGAGGTATAATAGAGTTATCCTTGGTGGATTTCGTATCCCAAGGAGTCCTAATGATAAAAGGTATACCAATGAGGAAAATAAAAGATAAATCCTCAAATAGAACTATTTTAATAAGAAATAAAATAAGATAATGAGGAATAATGAAGAATAATGCATTTAGATACATCTAGAAGGATAATGAATTTCCAATGGGAAGGATTTCGAGATATTAGAGATTCTTGGGGTACAAGGAGCCTCAATAAAGAGGAAAGATAGAGAATATACCAAGATTACAAAATAAAAGGATAATGTGATACATTATTAATGGATTTTGTGATATTATTAAAAAGAAAGTAATTTTCTTTTAAGGAAAACTTAATTTCCTGCCAAGGGGTTAGAAGTCAAGCAATAAAGAGAGTAGGTGAGAGGAATTTCGAATTCCTAAAGAACAAAGGATATTAAAGAGGTAAGTAGGAGAGAGAATTTTACATCTCATTGAAGGAGTTGATTTCCTAATTATAAAGGGACTCCTTGATTCATGAATAGCGACCTAAGGCTTCTTTCCTCACCCTATATAAAGGGTAGACCCTCAAGATCGAGTTCCGCGGAAAATCCATGCGATACACTCTCTCTTCTCCTCCTTCTTCCTCTTCATTTTCTTCGACCAAACCCTAGCCATATGGCTGGTGCTTTCCTGGAGCAACGGAGAGCAGTGGAGTTGTCACGATGGAGGAGTAAAGGGATATGATGCCAAAGAGGGCTCTACCATCATCACCATGCCCAAGAACTCCATGCAACACCTGTAGGAGGCTGGAGCCATGGTTGTGGGCCGCATTCCTGCGCTTCCCAAATCGACCACCCAGGTCGCGAGTTGGGCTGCGCCCAGATGCGGCAGAGGCCGTCAAAGAAAGAGTGGAGGGTGGCAGTGTGGTTTGAGTACTGAGAGAGGGGAGGGTGGACCCCGACGTACAACAGGTCGACGCTCAACAGGAGCGTCACGAGGTTGAAGGACAACCAGGCAATTGGACAAAAATGCCCTTCTGGGGCTTGAGGAGCCAGTTTTCCGTGCGGGGGTATTTCAGGAATTACGTTATAATTTGAGTTGCCGAGTTACGCAAGCATGGAACACACATGCGGGCTGACGTCGTAGCCCCTCATTGGCTGTGGTAAGCTTTTTCTTAAAAAATCGTAATTAATTCTAGAAAACTCAGATTAAAACAAGTCATATATGAAAACTGATCCCCAGAACGAGAGGAACACAAAGAAATCATGTTTGAAGCTTCATTATAATTGCAATCCGAAAAGTAATGGAAGTAATCATCTTTAATACTTTAATGATTAAGAAACCCTATTTTGAGATGATTAATGTGTCTAGTAGGGTTTAATGGATGTTTAAAGTTGGTATTAACCTATTAATGATAAAAGGAACATTAGGAACAAAAAGGATGAATTTTTCACATAATTGGTTAATTTAGAATTTTATGTGCATATATATGCTTTAATGGGCCTTGAAACCCTAATGTTGATAATGGAGACTTTTAACAGCTTTAGTTGTTTATAATCATTATTAAAGTCGAAATATGATGGTTCTAAATTATTTTGAGTACAAAAGTCTTTAATTATGGATAAATACCCTATATGTAGTAATTAGGGTTTTCTTATGAATAAAAGGTGGAAATGATGGTAAAACGAGTTCATATGTTAATTAGACCTTAATGAACTTTGAATTGATGATAGATGCATATAATGATCTTGTCATGGATCAAAAGGATAACAATAGTAGCTTTAATGAAAAAGAAGCTTAATTGATGGTTAATGGTACTCGTAATCTGAGAATATGGTTATATGTTGTTAAGATAACCTTACTATTGAAGAATAGAAGAGATAATTAGGGTTTATGTGTAATGGCATAAAATTAGGGTTTAATATGGTAAAAGATGAAGGGAAACCCTAATTACAAAACGAAACCCTAAAATGGATACAGAAACCCTAGAAAGTGAATCCAAGTCAATAAAGTAGATTCTTGATAAAGTGTGTAATAAATAGATTACATATTCTTTTCAGGAATTATGTGATTGTTGAATTGCTTGCTTGGATTGCTTTCTTGGATGGAATTACTTAATACTTGTGAAATCATTGAATCAGGTATGTGGTTAAGCTTATGAATATCTCAAATTAGTTTTTTGAGGTTTACTGAAGTTTTCATCGATGTCATGAATTAATTGTTGGATGATTTTAATTCATGCAAACTATAATGTGGATATGACTATCACATAATATATGTGCCTACTAGCTCAGATCCTGGTCCCCTCTGTGTCTTAATGGCTAACCTAGTATATGGCTACCTAGAGGGTAGGTCCATCAGGTCGTGGAATGACTTAGTATATGGCTACCTAGAGGGTAGGTACATCAAGTCACATTGAGTTAGATATTGGGCTCCCTTCGGGTGGTGCCATGCGACTCTACCTTTATAGAGGTATTATATAAGTCCTCTATAGGGACAACACATAGTTGTGGATAGGTATGGATTGAGTAGTATGGCTTAAAATGTAATCTTGGTTGTTAAATGGTTAATTGAATGATTATGTTGTTAACATAATTGCATGACTATTGTTTCCCCCACATACCAGCTTCGGCTGACCGACGTTTTGTTTGTCAGCGTTTTAGGTACAATGAAAAGAACCAACACTAAAGTGGCATATGTGGTACTAAATGAGAATTAAATTGTAAAGGAGGATTAGATAGATTAGTATATGTGTGGATAGAAGTTTTGAATCCCAGTTTTAAAAGGTATGCAAAAGTTTTTATTTTTCTCCATATTTCAATATAGTTGGTAGAATTTAATAATTGTTAATGATTATTTGTCAAACCTTTGATCCGGGTTATTGGTTAACGGCTCTGTCCTTTCGGTCTCCCTTAATTGGGGGTTACCGGAATGCGGGGTCGTAACAGGTCCAACTATCATGATTTTAACTGAATTTATGTTAATTTGATGCAGGTCTTGACAAGGTTGAACAATCGACCCATTTTGAGTGGGACCCATGATGAATCCTTCAGATTCATCCTCTAAGTAGCCAATTCTAGGGATTTTGTGCCTCATCATCCTCAACCATTGGCCATGGTAATGACCCCTACAACTTTGACTCTAACCGTTTGGCCAACCAGTTTCACCCAAATGATTTTCTCTAATGGTCTCAAGATCGTTTGAGCCCAAACAGTCCCAAGACCGTCTGAGCCCAAACGGTCCCCAGACCATTTGAGCCCAAACGGTCCTGAGACCGTTTGAGCCCAAACACTCTCAAGACTTATAGGCCTACAAAGACCGATTGGAATCATTCTAAGACCGTTTGGTCTTTTGAGCAGCATGCATGACCGAATAGATCAAAATTGTGTGATCGTTCAATTGGTTTCCAGATCGAGAGAGAGACAAAGTCACAAGACCGTATGGTAATTTTATCAAGACCATTTGAGTGACTAAAGTAAAGACCATTTGCACAAGGATAGCCGTGAAGACCGAATGAGCTGCCCAACGCAAGATCGAATGGAAAAGGGAAATCAGCAGACCATTTGCCAAAGTGCAATGTGAAGATCATTTGCACATGAAACTGTTTGATAATTAAATGGTTTACAAACCGTTTGCATGCCAGCAATGAAGACTGTATGGAGGAATATAGCATACCAAACCATTTTCTCAAAGTGCAAGACCATTTGGTCTATACAAAGCAAGACTGTTTGGTCGATACAAAGCAAGACCGTTTGGTCATATTTTAGTAGACCGTTTCGGGCACATTACTTAGCAAACCGTATGAATTTAAATACCCCAAGACCGTTTAGAGGCCAATATCTCATGACTATTTGGTCAGATTTTAACCAAACCATTTGGACTCACACCAACAGCATGAGGGCCAGATCTGTGCCTATAAATAGAACCAGTAGAGTCCCCATTTTGGGGGATTGGTTCCAGGACGCCGATAGGCTGCCTATACATAGGTCTGATCCAGATCCAATTCCATCCATGCCAGTTTCAGTCCACCTATTTCCCGTGTTGTAATCAAGGAGACCGAGAAGAGAAGGAAGACAGAGCGAGAGAGATTGTCTGGTCTGTCTCGGCGTCTCCCATTTTGCGTCCAGATCTGCTCTGACACGACGTAGAAGACCGCATCATCTTCACCGAGCTGCGACTGCCTTCTGCACCGTGCTCATGGAAGATTTCTCTCTCTTTCTCATTCTTCTTATTTCTTGCATCATGAGCGAGTAGTCCACTTTCACTGGGGTGTGGGAAGTAGCCCCGCTGCCCATGCAAACATGTTCTTTTGTTAAACTTTCCAAGGTTGTGTATATAACTTTTCATTTCATTGTTAATCATTATGTTCGTGGTTAGATTAATTCCTTGCTTTCATCTTTGTTCTTCCTATGTTGTGAGAACCTCTATATGTAGGATTTAATGTCATTTAACAGGTTGACTCCCAAACTAGAAATAGAATGGCATTCCTTATGGTCGTAAGTGTATGATCTGTGAGGGGACGAGCCATCTAGCCTTCAATGATGCTTTTGTGTACCTAACGCCTGTATAGGGGGTTCACAGCCTTAGTTGTATTTTGTATCTTCTTGTTAATCATCGATGTTTGCTCATGTATTAATTTCCTTCTTGCTTATCGATTAATGCAGTTGACTCCCAAACTAGAAATCGAATGGGATTTCTTCAAGGTCGTAAGTGTATGATTTGTGAGGGGGCGAGCCATCTAACCTTCGATGATGCTTCTGTGAGCCTAACACATGTATATGGGGCCGACAACCTTTGTTGGATTTCTGTATCATTGGAGCCGTAAGTAAGTTATTTGGATGGTGACGAGACATATGATGCCTAAGGTGATGCTTACGTGAACCTAATGCCTGTATGGGGGGTTTTGCAGCAACTCTATTTGGATAGTTATATCTTTCCTGGATGTTTGATGTTTAGACGTATTTGTATGCATAGCAGTGGTGAAACCCGATACCATCCCAACGATTACATATCATTGATCTAGATCCAACTTTAATTCCACTCTTTACTTTCTTGCAATTAGTTTAATTAATCTCAAATCAACCTATCGTTCTAAATATTAGTCTTACTTGAACTAGATTTGACTGACAAGATTCTTAAAAACATTGTCCTTTGGGTTCGATCCTTAACTATACAGTGATAAGACTCATCCTCTTGCGGGTGGTATTATTGCGCATTGGTTTTGGTAAAAGCTCAGGGATTTCAACCCTGAGTGAGTTTATTAGTGCGTTAAAATCCTATGTCACCTAACCCCTCCTATATATAGAGGGGTATTGGGGGCTTCCCAGAGCACAACTACTACACAAACAATTGAGAATCAGTTGCTCTAACAATTGTTGTCCTCTCTGGTTGTGGTAACCATGAACGCTGAGGAAAGTTCTACCTGACTAGTGAGGGATAACTAAGGGAGAGAAACAATTGAGGATCATTGTTGGGGGAGAGCAAGTTGGTGACTAGTACACCAACACGAGGGACAACTCCTTCCTGTCTGTACCTATAGGATGATGGGAGTTCTAGTTGGTATGTGTGGACTACTCTAGAGGAAAGAGTCTATTGGGTACTGCTACAAGGGCAACATCAACTCACAGACTGTGGCGATATCTTAGGAGCTACTACATCAGTTGTTCGAGTCTGGTGTCTCACGAGGAGCAACCAGACAAGTTTGAGTGTGACTAGGAGCTGCTCAACCACCGTCCAAGATAGAGTACCCATCTACATCGATGAGGATTGTCACTGGACTTGCTCCAGGACTAGGTATATCTTCATGAAACCATCTTCCCATTGCATAGTTATTGATGCGATCTATTGGTTAATGGGAAATATGTCAGTAAATTTTTTGTTTTTGCTGGCTACCAGATGTCGTATTTCCCTACACCGACAACTTTAGAATTTCTCAATTCTAAGTTTAGATCCCAAATCAAGAGTAATTTTATTGCCCATTTATTGTTTAATAATATTCACAACTATGATCAGAGTTGGAGAGTGATTATTTAACATTTTAAGCTTATTTTATGGGCATTTTATGAAGGATTTATGACTTCCACTTTTCTTTGCATCAACCTAAAATTTAACCATAAAAATCATATAAATTTTCACTAAATTGTAAAACTACTGAAAAGATAAAGGAAGAAAAATCACAAGTAAAATGCAATATAAACATGTAAATTAAATATTAGATGCACCTAAAACACATAATAAATATAAACTCATCAAAATCTGATTTTAAATGTTGGTCATCCTAGAGTATTACAAAATGTAAAATACTATTCAAGTAAATACTATCAACCAATGTACATGCCTCATACTAGCATCATGCTTGAATCTATATCACTAATACGACCAAACTATCTTACATACTAACATCATGGATCATGACTAGCGAATTCCTCATTCCAAACTTCACTTCATAATCTCTATATTTTAATAAGGCAACATGTGCATATATTTGAATGAGAGTGGAAGAGGTTGATTATAATTTTTCTATTATCTTTTTATATTAATATTTGGCCCTTGTGTGTTCTAATAAGCATATATGACACATTTTGGTTGTATTTGGATGCAATTTTTCCTTTAGGTATTAAAATTACAATTTTACTCTCATATTAATACATATGAAATGGCATGTGAAGGGTTGTATAAGATTATGTCTCTGCATTTTTTAAATTATGAACTGTCCATTATTCTTATAGGTGTAGTAGAAACCAACTACCATGATGCATCACATCTCATTGTCTTTTTATACTTGATAACATTGGGAGTATGGGGTAACCTACAATGGAGGAGGTGGAAGACATGGTTACTCTGACATATCAATTTAGGAAGGATATGTGTTGTTCCATTAACGTTGGGAAGTGGTTTTTCCTTTGTGTGTTTGAAAGACAATGTTTGTTCATTCTTTATATATTTTTCATGATCTGTTTCTTTGATTTCCTTAACACTTTTTCTAGCATAGCATATGTCAAAATAAAGAATAAAGGATGCCTTTTACTTTTTGCCTACCTTATTCAAAATTGATTATTTATTAACTTTAATAATGTCTCATTTTTTAATATAGATAATGAAATTGACACGATAAAATATCAATAATGTCTGAAGTTCTATATTTGTTCGATGCACAAGTTTATATCTAATTATAATTGAAAGTTTAAATTTGTAATATAAATCATGTTCTATGTTGTAATAAAAAAGAGAGATCCATATGTATAAGGTACAAAGTTATACTTTGCATAATATAAAGTCTGAATAAAACATTATTTCGAGCAATATTGTAATCCTATGACGAGAACTTTTCTAATATACTAATTTTAGAATAATGTGTCAATGTCAATCATTAGAATGAAACCATATATATACCATAATAATATTCTATATACAAAAGAGGTGTATATAGAGTTATTTAGAGGTGCAAAGGTAAAGTCATGTGTAATTTTATGAATACTTTAAATCCCAATTTCATTATTCCAGTCAAGGAACACATCAATACGTGTTCAAATAAGGATGTCAATGGTGTGGATCTGGTACATTATGCCAAAATCAAATGGAATCACGATTAAAAATAAAATATCATATTCACTTTGGTATATGATATGACAAAAAATACTCACATTGCTTGAAAATTGTTGTTAACCGCACCTCATCACACCACACCACGCTACAATGTATTGAAACAAATTGTTTATTACTCTTAGGTTGTGTTTTGTATGTGATGAAAAAATTGATGGTGATGGGGATTGGGATGGTGATGGAGAAGGGGACAATGATGGTGTTGGAAAAATTATTAAAAATGTTTTATTTGATAACATGTGTGTGGTGATAGGGATAAGGATGGAAAAAACATAAAAAGTGTTGTTGGTTACATGATTGTAGGGATGAAAGGGGGAAATTCTATATAAAAAAAACCCTACACAAGTAGAAGTCATATTTATTAGAACTTTTTGCACATGTCTAAATAAGTAGTGGAGTCTTGAATAAACTTCATTCACCATGATTGACTATGTTTTTCCATGGGGACAAAAACAAACCAAATTATGCCATGGATTTACCATGATCTCCTATCACCATAGAAAACAAACAACATTTTTTGTTTCAAGATCATTCCCATCCCCATGATTCACCATGTAACAAATGCAGACTTATCAACATTATGCATAAACTTATAAATAACTTGTACACAATAATAAATAACAACATAAAAAATATAAAATAATAATGTCTTGTATATATTACATAACAAATAATACCAAATTCGGTATCCATGCAGCCAAACGTTCAAACATTTTCTTGAAAACCGTTATACTCAAAAACAAATGTTTCCAATTATACATATACTTTTCCATTCCAAGTTCAAACACCATCTTAATCTAAAATATATTTAGTTTTCCCCCTCAGGGACACAAACTATATTTTTTAAAATAATATTACTCTATTTAAAATGGACCATCAACTATCTCTACCATGTTAAGCAATTCTCTATATTTCAAACATGTAATCTATGATTTTATCCTTTATATATATGTATATATATATATATATATATATATATATATATATATATATATATATATATATATATATATATATATATATAGCGAGAGAGAAATAAAATAATATCATGAACTAAGTATAATAAAATATTTTTTGACGAGATAGTGGGGGGTCAAAATTAGTGGTATAGTAGGATAATAAAATTATTTAATAAATTATGGAGAAAGATGACTAGTAATAATAAATATAATTATGTTAATTTGAGTTTCTGTTTCTTTCTATTAAGTCTTCTCATATTCTTCTCACATCTATTTATTTGTCTTTATCTTGATTTAATATTCACTAATAACTAGGGATGTAAATACGTAGGGTATAGTGTGGTTATGGTCATATCCATAACCATAAATGCCTAGTTAAAAGGGTATGGGTATGGATATTTACTCACTTATTCAAAAGTATATCTGAACCACACCCATATTCGTAGAACTATCAGGTATATGTATGGGTAACTGTCTACAATAACACACCACAAACATTGAGATATGACAAACTACAACATAGATTGTATGAGATTGGTAGTAGTATGGTGTCAAATACATTCTATTTTGTGTGAATATAATAGTTGATAAATAAATGATATTTCACTTAAAAGGAAAATCAATAGTACAAAAAAGGAATGATAATTTTTGGCATTGTTGGTGAAAATTACAGAACTTGATTATTATAAACAATAAGACACTCAAATTCGACCAAGAAATTTATGTTGTCTTGCCTTCACATTGGGAGGAGACGTACAACCAACAATATGTGAAATATATGTAAACCTATTGTGGAGAAATATCATTCAAGGGAGTGAGTAAAGAGGAGGTTGAATGAGAGAATGAATTTATGGCCTTCTCAATTTGGTGAAATGTGCAGTGTGGCTATGAGGGCATGTTAGGTTTAATGTGTTTGTTTATTTTAATATTGCAAGGTATTTATATCTACTATATGTGAGTGATATAATTTGGACTACTATGAATTTTAAGTATTGTAAGGTACTTATACTTCCTATACGTGAGTGCTACAATATGCATTATTACATGATAACATAAATTATGAATACAAAAACATAATTTAAAGCATATATGGGTATACATGGTATGGGTACATACATAACCATAACCTTACCCAGTGAGAGCTAGTTACATGGCAATAAGTGGTTACATGGTTATAAAAATGTATATGTGAGATAGATTGAGAAGGTACATGTTTAAGGGTATGAGGGTATACCATATCCATATAAAACCTTACTAATCACTGCATCTATCAGTTAATGTATAGTAATATTAGTTTCACTAATAGTAATAAATTAAATACTCACCTTTATTATCTATATCTCATTTTCTAATTTCTACATGTATCTATTCAAGATCAGTATAAAAAAGTCAAAAAATATAAAATGAATACATTAGATGGTTCCTCCAATGACAACAACTATGTACCATATTTTAAAAATAATTATATAATATTATAAAAATTATATATCAATATTGAGTGTAAAACATATAAAAGTATATAAATGATAGTTTTTTCTATGCTTGGGACACATGTATGTTTAATAATTTGTACAAAGAAGAAATTTTATTGTGTAATAACAACAAAATAATAAAACTTCATGCTGATCTATGCATTAAATACTATTAAAAATAGAGATTTAGTAATGTGTGTGTGAAAAGTAATAAATTATGTAGTTATAATAATACTTCATAGATATATTTATATTTTTAAATATATTATATATTGTGTAATCAATATCTATAATTATGTTGTTGAAAATATATTTAAATTATAATAATAATAAAATTATAAAATGTCGTTGAAAGATATGACTTTGGTAGAATAACATGCTAGAAAAAATCCGAAGAAAGTAGAAGGGGGTACTCTACTTACAATAATACTCTACGTAGCAAGAAAGATCATCAGGTGATTGTTTAAAATAGGGCTGAGCTCTCTCTAAACTGACACTAGCAAACATCATTGTCATATAAGTAAAAAGTGATTTGACACTCCTAGAGAGTGCACATCCTAATCCAAATTTGCATCGGGAGAATGTCTCACCATGTTTTAAGATCTATAACACTTGGGAGGAGAGTTTAAATTTATGGACCGTGGAGGCATCACTTATAATATATGTAGACCAAAATTGAAAGTCATTGTATATTTTTCAAATGAAATAATTTCCCAAATGACATTTTTGTTAACAAAATTAATGATTTGGATCAGGGGATATTTGATAAAATACATTCAAGTCACTTTCATTGTCCAATTAGGTAATGTCATCAGAAGATCAAGTACAAGGTTGTAAGCTTTTTTGTTGATCCTCCAATAATAGTTGGATTTGTTGTTAATTTTTAATAATGGTTGTTGGAACCTTTTTATCAATACTTTAACCAAGAAACAAATGAAAATTGAATTTCATAGATATTGCTATTTCATTACCTTTTTTCCTGTAGTTTTGGAATCAAGGATAATATACCATATGAAAGATCTTAGAGAATTGTGGGGAAATGAATTGTCCAATATTCCATTGTAGATGAAATTGTATGGAGATATTTATTAGAGTAAAATAGGTTTGGGACATACAAACTAATGAAATTGAAATGTTTTCATGACTATAATGGATGCATGATAGAAATTATTTTGAAATAAGAGAATATGTGAAATTCATCTACATATAGATATAAGTTCAGGTTGACTAAATTTAATTTTAAACCAAGAGATGAAGTAGATTTTGGGAAATATAAACCCACACTGGACATGATCCTGGGTATAGAAAAAATAATCAAGCCATAAGATCTTTTTTACTATCAAATATTTATAAAAAAAATTCTTAACTATTTTATAGGATTTGTTTTACCTTAACATAGAAACTTAATGTATAATAAAACAATAAAATAATAAATATAAAGGAAGTTTATAGAAATAAACATTGTATAATAGTATTATTTCATAAGAAATATCATAATAAGGTGTGATGAAAGATAAAATAGTTTATATAAAATGATATACTTATACAATAACAATTATTAAATTGAGTATGATACATCTTGCCGATAAAATACAAAAAAACATATTGAAAGATCTACTAGTAGTTTGACAAGTCGTTCATGCATGAGGATTAATTTGTTTTATCTTTTTCTGATTAAAAACTTATGAATTTAAAATAATATTGGGCCCTTGGTTATAAATCTGAACACATCCCAAATTTTAGGCTAACCATGTTCAAATGCCAAGGTTGTTGAAGAATCGTAGACCTAGACTCACCTTAGTTAGGTTGGATTTGTGTACTCAATCTGATTTTCCACCCTAGTTTCTTCTTACAACTTGTGTGCACTAGAAGTGATGTGTTATCACTCACTAAGGATGAACATGTCTATCAAGCAATCGATAAAACAATTTGGTTTTCTATTACAACTAGTTATCCAATTTCTTTCATATAATATTACAACTTATAAGGATCTAGAACAGTGATCAATTTCAATGAATTTGAATTACATAATAATATTTATTATATGGTGTGAAGAATTATCTTTATTTTTTATAAGATGCCTTATTTATCAACTAGGATTGAATAAATAATATATAAGAATTTGACATATTATTGTTTTGTAATAACCATGTGATACTTGTGGGAATTTGGATGGTAAAACCAAATGTCATGAAAAGGATTGTTACTAAAACACATGTAAAGATTTACATATGAGATGATAAGGAATGATTTCTTATCAAATAACTACATATGGAATAAAGTGGAGAATGTGAGTATTGAGGGCAAGCTCCAAGGAGGTCATCCCAATTATATGTGCATGTACAACATCAATTAGTAAATGGAAAATTATAGAAATTATTATATTGAGTCAAGTGCAATAAAATGGAAATATGTATTAAAAAATAAACTTTGAAAGAAGATATTATATGCACTTATATATATTTTGAATCTTAATGGAATTTTATCTACAACAAAGCTTCATGGATGAGGCTGATCCAAACAACCAACCACAACATGGTGGGAATACAACTAAGGAAATGGTGATGTTTAATTAAAATTCCCAACCATGTCAATGTAAGATAATTACATCATTTTACTAGAATTTAATTGGAGAGTAACCACATATGTATTATTTTGAACACGAATAACATTTATATAGTACTATGGGTGGTTTTCAATTACTCAAGTACATGTATGGGAGAAATCAAAGTTATGTAAGATATATGAACTTGTATACTTAGCACTCTCCCTTAACCTGGTGCTTATATATCTTAATCGACATGTTTGTTAGATCCAAATTGGATCGGAGGTCCCCTAGAGATATAGTTAATAAATATGCTAGATGTTCCTTTTCACATAATTGGGGTAAGCTTGAGAAACTTTTCATGTACATTTTCATGGACAAAATGACAATTGACTTTGTTGTGTTTGGTTCTTTCCTAGATGTTAGGGTTGAGAGTGATGTGAAATGTAGTTTTATCATAAAAATAGAGATATACAACTTGTGAGTGGCAATATTTCAAATTTCTATAATGTTCTAAATCTAGAGAAACTCAGTAATGACATTGTCCATTTCTGAATACTAAACTTCAAAACTACATTGGGATCTGAAGTTGCTTTTCATCCTTTTTTGTGACATCAAAATCCCCCCTATGAACATGCATTATCTTCTCATAGACCCCTGGACAATTCTTAAGCTTACCTAATATGCATATGAGAAACCACACACCTAGAGGTTCCAATGACAAGAATAAAGAATAAATTTTCTTGGATTTCTTTGTGGTAATGAAAATTTTGAATGATTGCAGCCCAGTAACCAGTATGTTGTTTTTTCATGAATCTCTAACATCATTGTAGCATATAAGATCTCAATTTGATTAATTTTAAGATAATTGCCTTTCACCATCAATCTTGTGTACTTTTGTGGATCTTCAAGTGTCTCCCCCCATATTCCTATATAAGAATTACCTTAGGATTCACAAGTGAATCTATGGATTTTTCTCCTAACATAATGATTTCTTGGAGAAGACCAAAACTGAATTTATATTGGCATTTGAAAATTACATCCTTGGGTCTCACAACTATTCTGAGAATGATTTTGATATGGACTATATCCTAGGTCTAAATTTTGCTTTCAAATAAATACTTCAGCCACAAAATTCCCTTCTAATCATCACTTATAAGAACAATATCACCCACATAGACATAAAACACACCATATTTTGATGATCAATGTTGACAAAAGACATAGATCCAAATTGGGTCAAAGTAAACCAAATTTCTGGTTAGATTGGCTAAATTTTTTAACCATGTTTTAGGTGACTACTTTATACCTTAAAGAGATATATGGATGTACATAAAAAAGTGTGACTTCCTAGAGTAACTAAACTACTAGTTTCTCCAAATGACTCTCTAAATATAGATGACCAAGAAGGAATGCATTTAACTTATACGATGTCCATGAAAAATGAGAAACCAAAGAGATGGATTATTTGAAAGATTTCATTTGTTTATTGGGGAATGGTCTCCAAGAAATCCTCTATATAGGCTTATGTGTAGCCTTTGAAAACTATTTTGGATTTTATGGGATTTATTGTCTCATATGGGCCTTCCTTAATTGGGAATACCCATCTTCACCCTACTACTACTCTTCACATAGAGTAGGCACAAGAGTATGAGTGTGATTAGCGAACATAATTGCTCTCCTTTTTCCATTGATTGTTGCGAACATAATGACATAGAGAAAAAATATTATATAATATGAGGTACTGGGAAGGATGATAAGGTGGAGATAAAACTAGCATATGAAGGAGATAAATAGTCATAAGAAACATATCTTGATATTGGATTTAAGGTGCATCACCATTTTTCCTTACATATAAATGTGGTTCATAATCCACATCACATAGTACCATTGAATCCCTAGAGATGGGAGTGACAAAATGAGGGTGTATGGTAAACACGTCACTCTTATGCCTATAAAAAGCTCTTCAAAAGGTGAGTGGTGACAGAACCATGAAAATAATATGGAGGTGACACGTGCTTAGTGTGAGTGCTTGATAGCCTGCATACATGGTCTACAATAGTTGGCCTCTACAATATGATGAGTTGCAATGGATGAGTTTACCAAGCAAGGAATATCTTTAGTAAATGTAACACTAACAAAGACAAGGTAACAATTCCCTAGTGGGTTATAACACTAGTATCCTATTTGGGTATTAGAAAATCCTCAAAATACATAACTTGTAGCATGAGGACTTAGATTGTGTTGACTAGTTCAAAGCTCAAGGACAAAACTGACACACCAAAATGTTTTTGGCAGAAATGTGTCCAAATATTATTTACTAAACACAATCTAAAAGGGAATCTGATTATTCAAATTGCATCAGTTTTATTATTAATTAGATATGTACTCATTAGGATAGAATCCCCAAGAAATTCATGTGAACATGCATGTGGTGATGAAGATTCCTAGAGGTTTCAATAATGTGCATATTTTTACATTATGTAGATGTTATGTTGATCCATGTGTTTGAAATGTTACTCATGAAAGATTCTTATGATGGATTGCAACTAAGTTAGAATAGGACTAGAATTTTTTTAGTTCTATTTAAAAAAGAGTTAGTTGGTACCTCACTAGGAAAATTATAATGGTATAGAATGAAGATGGGCAACCAGTTGTGGCATCAACCCCTTTTTGATGGATCTGTGTGAAAATTGTGGATTTAATGTATCCTAAATTCTCCATAAAAATATTTCTTGATAAAAATATTTTTGAGTGATATTTCATTGAATACAATATGATAGATCCCAGGCCATTTTATTTGTAAACCTAAGTAGAAATACCAAAAAAATCCAACATACTAATGATCACATAAGGGTCAAGTTGGACCCTAATGTGGTTCTTCTCAGAGCCAACCTATTTTTTAGTTTTATTAGTTTAATATTTTTACCATTTTTATCATTTTTATCTATAGCTTTAATGATATAATTAAGTGATGTTGATCCTTCTCTTTCTAAAAGTATAAATTTACTTACAATGGGAAAATGAGGAGATTTGTCTCATTTCATCCAAATATGCATAGGTCCTTGATAAGTGCATAGTTCTCCATCTGAATTACATATTTTAGATCTCTCTTTAAGAACATTTTCATTATTTTTATTTAGTTTTAAAGTCAATTTGTTTCGTTTAGCTTTTCTCCCTTTTATTTGGAGTTTTTATTAGTTTTCCTTGACTTTTGTAGGAAAATAATAAATCTATTTAAAGTCTAAGAAGGCCCATGAAACAAAGGCTCAATTTTCTATCTTTCATCTTCTAGAAATCTCAATTGATCGATTGAATCATACAGTCAGTCGACTTACAAGCACCAGTCCATTCAACTTCCTACAGTCTTGAGATATATAACCTACACTAAAATGATCATAATGTTTACATCCCAAGGCGTAATTTAACATGCAAGTATGCATTAAAAAAAATTAGTGCTCTACTTGAAAAATGTAATTAAACAACTTTCTAGTTGGTTGAATATCCATACAAGTCGATCTACTTGTCATTGAGGGAATAAGCAACAAAGAGAATCACATGGTTAAAATGTTAAACAAAGTCAACTCAATAAATTTCTCCATTTTGGGTAAGAAATTAATGTTGTCAAATTTTAATCCTTTGACTAGAAAAGTTGGCCAATTCCATGTGCATTTTTGAAATGGAAATAATACATCTAAATACCAATCAAAACTTGAATTAAGAAGGAAATTATTGTAGTTAAAACTTCTGTAAAATAGATCTAATATCCGCCACCACAACAAAGCCTCACTTCTAGGAGCTTCTCCCCTCCTTTCTACCTATAAAAGGAGGGGGAATCCAAAGACAAAGGCATTGCATATTCCATCATGTTTTCTAACTCTTCCTCTGGGGTTTATAATGAAATATTATTCATTTACATTATGTCTGAGTAGTTCACTTCTACAACATGGGACACAACCCCATAGTCCAATCTCTACTTTAGTTGTACTAACTCCATTATTATAATAAAAGTATACTTTCCAAACCATTTCCACTTCAATCAAAGGATATAGATATATTCTTGTGGGGGTACCTAGATCTCGGATCCTAGAAAGAATGAATGCATAAATTTTTAACATGTTTTGATGATCTTTTATCTTTTTGATCCACACTCATTTTCTAGTTAAAAAATTATATTGTTGTGGAGATGCTGAGATCTCAGGTCTCAACAAAAATGAACAAATAATATTTTAATATAACCACCTGATTTAGATGACAATCTTTTTAACTAGTTATGTTACTTGTTAAAACCTATGGTGACACGATCACCTAATCCATGGGTTAGAACCTCATAATGAGAATCACTTATTCTTGATGTGATCACCTGATATATTTATATTGGATGGTTGGATGAGGATTTTCAAACACCGTAACCTCAAATTTGAGACAAATTTGGCCTTTGTGTGATTTGTGCTCCCATGGGACGCAACTCCACATATCCTATATTGGTCAGTAAAATTTGGAGTTGGATCCATGATCAACCTCAGACGTGGGTCCAGAGAGTGGAGACATGTCTAAGTCATCCGACTTTTATAATTTATAAAACCTGAATGCCTAAGACATCTACAACTAGCACAAGGTTGAATGTAGGGATAGGAAGAATGATGCTTTGGAACGCAAGTTTCATTTGTCGAAGCACATCAAATAGGTAAAAGGAGGGGTTTGGTTGTAACAAGAAAACACCACAAAGGAATTAAACTGAAAGACTATCTCCAACTCGAGTTACCAGAAAGATTATGATTTTAGGGTTTAGCAATTTTTATAGGAGTTTGTATATCAGAAGCCAAGAGAATACAACTATCATTGAGATAAGGCACGGAGGAAGAAAACTTAGGCATAACAAGTGACAATGGGAAGCTTCCAGCATACTCTTCTCTCAAAGAGGATGCCCCCAACTGATCACCAATCCCCTCTCTCAAGGGCAGTGGGCATAGGTCAGAGTGAAAGACAACCGGGGCAGCCATGATCTTGGGTACTCTCATACACCCGGATCAGTTCAAACTCTAGAGTTATGACAACCCACTCTCAAGGGAGTCGATACGGGAAACATGATTCGATAGATAGTCAGAAGCGTGATCCAAAAGAAGAGACTAGAGTTCATATGATATAAAGAAATCATCCAACAAAAAGGAGCCATACACAAAACAATATGAGGTAAACATCATAGATTCCAATAAGCTTAAAGAGAGCAAAAGGATTAGTTACAATGCATAGGGAAATGAAAATAAAATGTAGTAAAAATGGAAAGATAAGTATCAGTCTCCTTGATTTAGGAGGTCGATATACAGCAGCGGAAACCTAAGGTTCCCCCAACCCGATACCGGGCAAGAGCTCTGCCCGATACCCCCATGTCGGGCTCGTGACCGTGTCGGGTTATGAGCCGTGACGACTAGTGTATATCGGGAGGGACTCCCTTCCTGATACAACTGTGTCAGGTTGCTAGCCTTGTTGGGCGACACGCCTTAACGGTAGGTCTGTATCGGGTTCAGTGTCATATCGGGTTAGGGAACACTTAAGCTCTTGGGTTCCTTATATCAGGTGTAGAGGGGAGAGCCGTCTCGGGTTGCAGCCTATCTAGGAACCCGACACATTGAGGTGGCCTTCTTGGTCGTATCGTGCTTCTGCGGCTATCGAGATGGGTTCTAAGTGAACTCCTCCCACCCCTCTCGGGTTGGGGGTGTGCTCACCTAGTGTCACGCGGAACGCCTGGGAACTCGACTCACTAGCTCCACTTCCAAAGTTAGCTCTCGTTGGGTTCTGACCCATCCCATTGGAGTCCTGTAGCGGCTATTTATAGGTTGTAGATGGTAGAGGTTGCAGTTCTCATGGGGCCACGTATCCATTATCGGATCCATCTATAAGGATTTAGAAGAGGGTCGACACGTCTTTCTCCTGGTACGGCTGGCATCACATGCCAGGTTGCGAGCAAACTACGCTTGACCGTCTCGGGATAATGACCCTGGCGGGAAGCTGCTCCGATGAGTGGCTTCATCTCGTGATACACTCCATCGGGTTGACGAGTTGTGGCGGGAAAAGCTCCCTCTCGGGTAGATAGTGTACCACTTGTTAGGGCTCCTCGCGCGACATGCCCAAATTGGGTTGCTACCGTGTCGGGCAGCGACCGCGACAGGTAAATGGGGGCGTCGCGTGGCTAATAGAAGGCCCAGTGCAGGTACTCATTGTAGATGGGCCGGGACGGGCCTTTTTGCGGACTTTGGGTAGAAAAACGAGGGAAATCTCTACAAAAGATAGGAAAAGAGTCAGGAGCAAAGTGTGGGTTACTTCTGTGCAATAACAACATAAACCAGAGAGGAAAACAATTTAGAAGGAAGGGTTGACAACTAAATATGGGCCCTAAATAACCATAAAATGGGGGTTATCAACTCCCCCAAACTTAGCATTTTGATTGTCCTCAATCAATCTATATCTATTTTAAAACTTTTTTTGTGATACTTATTCAAATCTAGGCGTAGTCTTCGAACAAGGGGTTTAAAGGAATTTTTGAGATGCCCCTGGGAAAATTATGTCTAACTACAGACAACAGACTTTATTTTTGCTGCCTTATTTAAGTAAGAATTTTCTCTTCAGCCTCAGCGAGACTTTTGGTGCATGGTTTCGAAGTTAGCTTTCACACCAAACATCTTGGGAGTAGGAAGTTTGGTTTTTTGGGTAGGCTTAAGGCTTTTTGGGTTTTGTTTTGTTTCCCATCGGTCCATCCAGGTACGGGTCCGTTAACGGGCAAGTGGTCCCTACATTCCAAGCCAATTGGCTTTAGAGCAGTGATTTCACATCCTATGTACCACTACCCCGGATCTACCATGCCTAAAGACGGGTCCTTTTGGAGAGACAAGTGTTTTTTTTTGACACAACTCTCATGCTTTTATTCACTCTCATAAGGCTTTTCTCTCTTTTTGGGATTTTTGGTGGGTAGGGGAAAAGATGAGTTTGTTGTTTGGGCAACTTTTTCCTTCACATGCACATCTCTTAACTGTTGCAAGATTATTTTTCCAAATTGGCGTAGAAAAGTTATAGTCCTTGTCGTTTACGACTGTGTTTTTGGAAGGAGCATAACAAGAGCATGAACCACCTAAGACACAGAGAATACAAACTGGAAGAAGTTGTATTAGATTTTTACTATAAAGTGTATTTGTACAATTGTTGAGAGGCAAGAAGTTGTATATGTGCTATTTTGTATGAGACATGTATGTATATGTACATAGGATATAAGAAAGAAGAAAGACGAGAAGGGGAAGAAATTTTTAGGTACCTCCCTCACTAATATAGTACCCCCCAAACTTACCCCACACTCTGTCCCCAGAGTTTTGAGATAAGTAGGAAAGGGTAGACATAGGTCATTGAGGGTTTTAGCTAGTGCCTATGCCTTCATCAGATAGAAGCTCCAACACACACTCTCAACATTTTTTGTGGTAGTCGATGTGGTAGATCTTGTCAGGTGTTTGTTGTAGCGTCACTGAGCTAGAGATCCATTCTAGCACATAGATGCCACAGTCGTTTGATTGTGGAGTTTGTTGTGGAATTTTGTGGCAAAATTGGAGCTTGTGCCATTTGTTCTCTGTGTTCTCTAGGAATGGATGGATCAACGTCGCTTCCTTGATATAGTATTTCCTTGCTAAGTGCTCGAGGGGTGTCAACGGAGTTGATGTACACTACACCGGATGATCTTTGTTGCTGTCGGAGCTATTGTAGACGATTGCTGCTCGTGGGCGAGTGTACACCATGAAGAGCGTCTAATGGTTGTAATGCAACATTGGAAAAAATATGATATGCGGCATGTTGTGTTGTATATCATCCAAAAACAATTGTTTTTCTCTTGATTTATCAGCTAGGAAGATATTGTTGAACACCATTGGGTGGGTGATGTAGGCATGTTCAAACTTCTTCTGTTAAATCTAGATGTAGGTTGATGCCACCGACAATGCTAGACATCCTCCTGCCTTTACTAAGTCATGAAAGCCATCAAGAGGGATTATGACAATGTCTGTCTCATAAATGACATCTATGGGGGTAGAATTAGCTAGCCTGAGGAGGATTTTGTTGACCTGTTCCTGAGTTAGTGAAGCACACGCAGAATAGTCAAAATTGTTGATCATCATTTCTGAAGCAGCAGGCAAAGCAGAGTCTTCACTGGTGAGTATCTCTCGCAAAACGTCCATCCGCTTGCCTCCCCCATAGACATATGTGGCCATCTGGGCTTCTTCTCCTGGAGGGTTGTTCGGTTGTGATGATTCAGTTTCTTGGTCACTGTCCAGCATCTTCTCGGGTACGCCTGCATCTAGGAAATAACTTTAGTCCTTGATCAGTAGCAGCGCGTATGTGCTTCTGAGCTGATAAAAATTTTGGCCTTAGAGGTGTCCTATATATCCGGAGATGTAGAGAAGCTCCATGGCTCATAGGACTATGATTGCGCTATTTTCGCTTCCCGGCTTTTCTTGAACGGGGAAGTCTCCAAAGGAGAAGAAATTCCAAACACCACTGTGGCGTTGGACTCCTTGCTTGATGGCGCAAAGAAGACATAGTGGGAGAAGCCTGAGATGCACTAGTATAGAAACAACATTCAACATCACTTTTCTGGGCATCAGTTATTTAGGAAAACCGACACCTATAACATTCAACGTCGGTGATGTAGGTCATCCGACGTCTATAGTCAAGACACGGGTACTGCTTTGTATTCAGCGTCGGCTTGGTAACAAAAAACTGACGCCTAAAATCGCCGGCAAAAACCAATTTTTGAGCGAAAAAAATTTGGTCCCAAAGTGTCACATACAGCATCGGTTTTTTACCATCAAACCGACGCCTATATAATAAGAAATTTTGCGTGAAAAGTTTCCAGTTTAGGTGTCGGTTATCCATTGACAACCGACGCCGATAATGGTTCCCGCCAATTTATTTAGGGCAAAATTTGTCTAATTGGACATCAGTTTTTTAAGTAGAACTGACGCCGAAGACTTTAGGTGTCGATTTTATTTTATAACCGACATCAAATACCCACTTAATAAACCCTCGAACGGCCGACCACTGTTCCCCTTTCTTCTATTTCATTGCGAAGCAAGTGTTCCCACTGTCTACTCTTGTTGCGTCTCCACCCGCCCGTCATTGCTGCTCGCCACCTGCTGTTGTCGCTCGCCGCCGACGCCGGACGCTGCTGTTTGCTCTCCGTCAATGCCGGACGCCGCTGCTAGCTTCTCTGTGTCGCCTCCGCCGTCCTCTTTTCCACCGGCTGCCATCTTCCTCCTTGCCCACTGCCGTCTCCGGCTGCCGTCTTCCTCGCCATCGCCACCGCCACCCGCTCTGCTCTCCAGGTATTAGGCTTAGCCTCTGTTCTTCATTCAGGAAAATAGGGGCTGTGAATGGGGTGCCTTCTACCTTCAGTCACCTTTGCACCTTCGGAACCTGGTGTTATCCCTATCATTGTGATTAAACTAATGACAAAATGGATCATTGTTCTCTCTCGTGTTTCTTCATGGGCTACAACTCTCAACATAAGGGCTATAAATGCGTCCACATCTCATCAAAAAGATTGTACATATCACATACATCTTTATAATAACCCTAATTACTAATCAGTCTTATGTACTACTTAGTCAAAATTTCGAATTTTATGTAATTACTAAACAACAAATGGCATTTCCTTATGGATTTAACCTACTTCATTAATTTGTTTTTCATAATTCACTCAATCATTAACATCTAATATCACTAATAGTATTTTAAAATTATTTGAAAGTCAGTTGTTTCCAAAAGATAGTAAGGAGAGTACTTCAATGTGAATTTTACTAGCTTACCTTGTTTAAAGATGCCTATGACTTTATTATTGCTTGTGATCAATAACAGAGATCTGAAATTATCTCTAAGAGGGATCAAATTCCCATTATTTCATGGCTAGAATTAGATATCTTTAATGTTTGGGCATCGACTACATGGTCCCCTTCCCCTCTGCCTGTGGATTTGAGTACATTCTTATTTTTGCATATTACATGTCCAAATGGATAGAGGTCATTCCCATGTGGATTTGAGTACATTCTTATTTAACTGGAAATGGCCTATTACCTGATCAGTCGAGTTATGTGAGTGCACAACTCGACTGATGCAATCTTCAGAAAATTGACCAAGGATGATCGGTAGAGTTCTGTGAGTGCACAACTCGACCGATGCAATCTTCAGAAAATCGACCAAGGATGATCGGTCGAGTTTCAATCCAGGAAAACTCGACCGACCAAGTGCTTGTAATCCATATTCTAATTTGCATTTAAAGTGATTAGCACTTGGTGAAATTTGTCTCAAACATTTTTCTCTTCTAAGTTACAAGTCAATTCATCATTACAAGTGATTACATAGATGTTCTAAGGTCGTTTACATAGAAAACCCAAAATGCACACTTGTAGCCATTTTGAATTGAACTTGACCCATTCTAGGGCTTTGGATTTTAGATCCTTTTCATGTACCTAATGCCTGCAAACAATCTTAATGAAGCTAAATGTTTGCTTTTTTAATATCAATATCATTTTCAGATTTGATGTTTAATACAAATGCTAAATGTTTTCCTTTTTAATGACATTTTCAGATGGCTGACCATGATGAGCATGATGTCCATGATGAGCATGAAGTCCATGATGAACATGTTGTCCATGATGAGCATGGCGAGGATACCAATGTAAGTTCTAAAAACATATCCTGTATTTCTATAAAATTCATTATCTTCTAGTTATGTCATATATCCCATATTTCTATATTGCGCTAATTCAGTGTGTTTATTTTTGTCAAATTTTAGGTTGATGATGCACATGTACCCACTGAAGCACTGGAGCAACTTGATGTGCAACACCAAACACTTAACAAGAAAAGGGGCATCACTCTGTTGAAGAACTTAATAGCGCTATGTGGAAGTGGATCCAAATTGGTTGTGGAGTTTGATAATGGAGGAAATGCAATTGGAGTGAACCGCAATAATTTTGGAAACTATCTTGGGTGTATCACTCGAAGCCATTGTGGTGTTAAGTATGATAATTGGCATAAAGTTCCTCAAGAGAAGAAAGACTTGATATGGAAGGATTTATGCGTGGATTATTATTATTTGTAGATTACAAATTATATTATTTGCAATTCTATTTTTGGATACTAGTTAATAAGAATTATATTTTACAGAATCTGTTTGCATCGGATGAGATGCATTGTAAAAGCGTGATGCAACGTGTTGGAAAGATGCTTAGGAACTATAGGACAAATCACAACAGAGAATACATAAAAGATGGTGATAAAAAGAAGAAGTGAGCCCTTGAACAGTGGAACTTCTTGGATAAAGAAGATTGGGACAATTTTGTTGCTTCAAGAAAATATGAAGAATTCAAGGTATTAGGCGTCACTCCCAATTTAATTAATATACGTTGTATTCACCTATTCAAGATTAACATTTCGTGCTACTAACGAAATCATTAATGTGCATACTAACTAGGCCCTTAGTGAGGCACAAAAAGCAAGGCGTGCACTGAATGTGCATGACCACACTATGGGTCCAAAGGGCTATGCAAGCATTCGCCAAAGACTACAGACGGAGTCTGCTGCTACTCAGGAGTCTGCGACACCCTTGCCTCGCCGTGATATCTGGATAGCTGGGTGGCAAAACAAGAAGGGTGAAATAAAGAAGCCCGTAACTGCTGAGGCGGCTGTGAAAATGGTAAAATACAACTCTTAGAGCAATCGTTTGAATATTGATTATTTGTGGTGTTAACTTACCAATTTCTGTTGATGGTGATTAGCGGGAGCTGCACGAGCAGAGGAAACAAGGCACATTCATCCCTCAGGGCACAAGGGATGAATTGACAGTTGCTCTGGGTAACCCAGAGCATCCTGGACATGTTAGGGGTGCAGGCGCTGGTGTGGGCATCAAAGCATTCTTTGGGCCATCCAAGCGCAAACCTAGAGCGGGACTTTCACAAGAAGAGGTAACCTATTCTTTTTTTAGAATGTTACTGCAAAAAGGGAATTCAATAATAAGAAGCTAATGTTTCTTTTATCTATGTATAGGAGAATAAGAGAGTCGAGGATATAGTTGCTAAGAAGGTCAATGATATAGTTGCTGAGAAGGTCAACGAAGAAATAGTGCGGTGGCAGGCATCTCAGGCTTCCAAACAGCCTATGGCGACCTACTCTTCTCCTGATGTACAGACTGAGAGTAATCCTGTAGACCCACCACCACCTAACACGTCTACTGTAAGTATTTTTTATGACATTATAGCTAATCTTTTCAAGATGATATGTTTTCAAGATGATATGTATATATGTATAATATTCTTTACATAAATTTGTAGGCATTGAAGCCATGCCGCTTAAGAATGCAAGACTATGTTGTTGCATAGGAGCAAGCTTACCCGTCCCTTCCTGGGGAAATGTTTCACGGGACTCCAATGCCGTAGGGCTACGTTTGTGTGAGCCCACTACGTGTGTGACCCGATTGGAGGGAAGCTACATTGCCATATCCCCATCTGGATATTGATACACTTGCTGAGGCAGAAGGCGGGGTGATATTGTGGCCCAAAGCAGATGTCATCTACACTACTGAATTTGTAAGATAAATTTACATTACTTTAGATTGTTAATGTGTATATATGAGGTCAACTGATCTGAAATTATATATACAGGTTAAAAAGAAGACACCCGGAGCACCTAGGCCTCCACCTCCACTTCCTGCATTACCAAGTTGGGTTCCTACTGACCTAAAATAGTCGTTAGGTCCTTCTTGTAGGGGAATGGCATGTTGGCTACGGGCACATAATATACATTGCCCTATAATTGTTTCTTTAGATGCAGATTATGCAGGTCAATCATATGATAGCTCTTTATTTATACAAGATATTATTGAGTTGTTTATGTATGATTGGCTGAATACATCAATGATAGAGACATGGATAAGGTGAGATCTTGTTTATACATCCATATACCTTGTGTAAGATCTGGTGATCTGGTTTCTTATATATTAATGCATACGTAATACATGTTTTGCAGCTACTTAGTCGAAGATCAATGCAAACAATTTGCATTTGATCATGTGGGATTTTTTATTCCATCATTGATTAGTATGGTAGCTAAAGACCCTGATAGTGTTCAACAATACTGTATAGATGCTTTTACAATTTTTGGTCAGCAAAAAAAGACGATAATAATAGCTC
The DNA here is from genome assembly GCA_963693085.1 of Alisma plantago-aquatica. Lineage (NCBI taxonomy): Eukaryota > Viridiplantae > Streptophyta > Magnoliopsida > Alismatales > Alismataceae > Alisma > Alisma plantago-aquatica. Next base: position 1,502,031,781 of record OY856410.1, on the reverse strand, counting down.
CATTCAATGTCAAGTAAGTTTACTTTATTTATAATTTGGACTTAATAAAATTCCATTTTTATTGTGCATTTTGAGTTATTAATTTTCAACTTTTTTTACCTCTAGAGGTAGACATTGGGAGTTACTAGTTATTTTCCCCGGAACATTCACTGTTTATTATCTAGATCCTGCGGGAAGTACATTGAACACTAAAATTGGACATGTAATGAGAATGCCATTATTCTGGGGAGAAATATTTCATTTCTATATCCGTTAACATCTGTTATTACATTACTATTTAATTATGCAATTTACTGTGTTATATTAACATGCAGGGGTTTAGATGCATTCAAAAAGGCTGGAGGAATGGTCCCAAGGAAAAAGAACCAGCCAACAAATTGGCAGAACGTAAAAGTAAGTTCCCGACTCCAATGTATATAGTATTGATGTGAAATGTGCTTAGTTGTATTTTTTAATATTTTGTATGTTTCAATTTATAGTGCGCTACACAAGACAACGGTTGGGCATGCACATACTATGTGATGCGATTTATACAGATGATTTTCAAACATGCCACATTGGACATCAATACCATACATGAGGTATTATATATAGTCTCATTAGTTAGTATGAAATATATCAATCTTATTTTTATATTGTTACTTATATATATACATCATTCTCTTTGCAGGTGTTTAAAACTGACCACACTATAGGTAAACGCTTAAAAAATGTACATGCTCCATATACGATGGAAGCATTAAATGAAGTAAGAGAAGAATGGGTAAAAGCCATACAAGCAGTGGCGATTGTAAGATATAATTGGGATGCTGATAGCGATGCTGAATGATATTTTGTAAATGAATATTTGTGAATGTTTCTACATGTATTTGAATGTTTCTACATGTGTGAATGTGAGAATTGAATTGATGTCTGAATGTATCTACTTGTGTGAAAAAATATTTGTTGCTTTTGCAGGTTTGTGGCCTGTTTGTAGGCTGATATCAATGTATGTCGTAAACCTACAGTTCAGAAAATTGAACTGTAGGTTCTCATCCTGCTGACTAGCCACAGCAGGCCTGCAAACTGATAAGAAAAAAAAAATTAAAATATAGGCGTCGTTTATTTATAGAAAACTGTCATCAAAGGCCTACCGCGTCAGTTTTTGGACAAAAACCGCCGCCTAATGTGGCCACGGCCGTGGTGGAAATGGCGTCGCTTATTCGTATAAATCTGACGCTTGTAGGATATATAGCGTCGGTTGTTTAGTTGGTAACCGACGCAGAAAGTGTCCTAGATGGCGCCCTTTTTGTGGCGCGAACCCTTTTGGCGTCGGCGTATTACATATATAACCGACACCTACTGTTTATATAGCGGCGGTTTTTTAGTTGACAACCGACGCAGAAAGTGTCAGTTGTGGCGCCCTTTTCTGTGGCGCAAACCCTTTTGGTGGTGATTTTTTATATACAACCGACTCCTATAGATTAAATAGGCGTCAGTTAAAAAACCGACGCCGAAGTGTTCGACCTTTAGCGGCGCCCACATAGGCGTCGCTTGAAAACCGTCGCTAAATGGGGTTAAACAACTGATGCCAAAAGCATGTTCTGTAGTAGTGATGCTTGTCTTCTGGGCGTACGATTATGTGTCCTGAGCATGGGACCTCTTCAGTGCAGTAGCTGAGGAGCTGGACATTGTGGTTGTGGAGGTCTGCCACATAGAGGAACCAATTTCTTCTATGCTTGTAGGGGGCCAACACCAGGTTTGGGTTGCGCTCTTTGATGAATTGTAGCATGTTGGCCACCTGGATGGAGTCATACTCCCCTTTCATTAATCTTCTTGCCAAGTTCAGGGTGGCATTGTAAATTGGTTGACGACCTATCCTGGTGCCTATATTCTCGATCATAGCACCTTCTAGGACCCGAAAGAGGATCTTCCCTACTACGGATGGGGAGTGGAATATGCTTTTCAGCACTTCCCATCGTACAGAGAAGTAATCGTCGCTCTACAGAACATCCTCTCCATCTTCCTGCGACCTCAGGACCGCGTTCAAAAGCTTCTAGTCTCTGATCATCAGGTAGGCGATGGCCTGTCTATTGAAGTCGGCCATCCCGAAGGAGGGAATCTCTAACGACATAGAAAACATGTATGTCGTCGAACTCCTTACTCTAGGGGGGTGCTTGTCGATGGCATAATATATGTCACCCCTTCTCCCTTGGATTCATCATAAGAGCCCTCTGCTAGGCTGATGGATATGTCTGTGTCTTCAGCTTCATCTCGGGAGGGCTAGGGAGCAACTATGTCGACGCAGTGGGTGCTCTCTTGTCCTCCTGGAGCCCCATCAGTGGTCTTCTTCGTTGTTTCTTCCTCAGGCATTGTGGAGGGCCCGTTGGAGGGGGAAGAAGATGATGTTCCTGAAGAGGACGCCGAAGATGAGGCTGAGAACTGGGGCCTGGAGGTGATGGGGACCTCCTAGGATGCCTTGAGCGGGGGTGGTCATCCCTCCAGTTCAGCCTCTCTTCAATATCGTGGAGGCGTTGGAGCGTCGTCTACATCATGTTATTCAGTGCCTCTAGTTGGTCAGGAAGGCCAACTAGGGTTAGTAGTTGACACCCCTGCTCGGTTAGCATCCTCTGGAAAACATTGAACTTGCGGGTTAGGGAAGCAAATGTAGTTGAGTGATTTCTTGTTACCTCCCGCAAGTTGTCAAACTCCTAGCTGAGGGCCTACCCCAGTGATGGGGAAGCTACAGTTGATCGACCTCTTGTCCTTGTAATGATACTCGTGTGAGAAGTTCAGCCTGAAGAGTGTGCTTCTTCAAGTGGGGCCGAGTCCATCTGAATCGTCTGCGAGGGCATTGTTTTAGGGTAGGGCGTCAGCACCTTTGTGGCTTCCTCCACCTCGTTAGTTTGGGGTGGTGGAGAAGGGCACAGAGAGGGTGGCTATTGATCTACCATCTGACTCTTTCCATCCTCCCCCACAACAACTACCGATGTCATTGGCGGCAACATCGGTGTGGGCTGCATAGCCCTGAGCTCCACCTCTAGGAGCTAAGCAAAAACGCCATTGCTGGCGTCCGGCTGTACCGCTTCCTTTGCCATTGAAGGCACATCTGAAGCTTTAGGAGTTGCATCTTTCTCTTCTACGGCAACATCCTCAAGGGCTATCACCATTATTTCTTCCCTGGTGGTATCGACGGCCTCCACGACCGTCATTATCTCTTCACTAGCCATGACATGTGTTGTTTTGGTGGCCACAACTTGTTCGGTGGCGGCATGAGCAGTGGACGTCTCAGCGGTGGTGGTGACAGGAAATTCGGCGGCGACGATTGTTGCTGACTTGTCTCACCGAGCGTCAAGGGGGATTGGTCTTCTTGTGGGTGCTAGTGGCAGCATAAGCAGCTTCTGGCATCTTGTCTGGCAAAGCTTGTATCTCTGCTGGGGTGAAGACCAACTTTTCTACGTCATAGTTAATGAAGAGCGGGAGGGGCAGGAGGGTGGTAGTTCTTGCAAACTTGTAGAAGTAGTAGTGACCCTTCTTTTTTATGATGTTTTCTTGTGCCAAGAACTTCATGTCTATCTTGTCATCACCTTGTGTCCTTGACAGACTGTGCGGCTCCTAAGGGTACCCCAGCCCTAATGTGATTAAGTTGACGATCTCTCCCATGAAGTACTCCTTGGTGGCATCTTTTATTAGATGCAACTGGCTAAGCAGAAAGCACCCCAAGTTAATCACCTTCCCCTCCATCATGTATCACATGAGATGGAGTTATTCGGTGTATAGATTTCTCATTTTATATTTGCTGAAAAGGATGCTCGCCATGATCTTATGGACAATTCTCCAGAAATAGGAGTGGATTGTTGCCACCTTGCTCCCTGGATTGAATGATGATTCCCCGATTAGCTTCTTCCAGAGATCGATTGCATTAAATTCATCATTTTTGGTGATTATAACACCATTGTTTAGGAGCTCCTTCTTTGCTTCATTGGAAGAGAAGATCTCATTGAGAAGCTTCTCTGAGATGTCATGCTCAATGTGGTACAGGCGCCCTTGTAGTCTACCCACCCCGCCAAATCTTTCAACTTCTTCTGGTGTATTCATCACCCGGTAGAGGGATGACATGAATTCTTTTTTGAGATCAGTGTATGAGGCGGTGTAGCTGAAGCATATCGTCCTCAGCCCGGCAGCTTGTAGGACATTTTTGAGCATGCTGAAAATGTTGAGCTAATAGAAGGTCAACTGGTGGAAGAAATGGGTTGGCCGGTATACTTTGGTCGCCAACTATGTATACTTTTGCTGGTGCTCCACGTCTCTAGGCACGAACCGACCTAGAGAGTGGGCCAGGGGTTCTGGTCCTGCCATTGTCATTGGGGTTGCTCCTGCTTCTATACTGGGCTGCTTCTCGGCCTCAAACGGTCTTGTTTTGTTGGGGTTTGGGTGCTTCTTCCTGGTTGAGGTTGCCTCAGTTGTGGCCTCGGGATTGATCCTTCGGCCATGCTTGTCGACTTGGATGATGGTTTGCTTGGTGCAGGCCATTTCTTCAATGTTTAAACAAGAGTGGGGTAAGTAATAGTATTATTGTTGTTCACCTTACCCGATATCAGGCGACAAACCAAAGGAGTCGTGTCACCCGATACAAGATAGGAGATGCTTGAAAAACTGGTAACGGGTCAGAGTCTACATCAAAATAATCTCATACGACACGAGAATACCCGGTATAACAAGTCGGTATGAGGTTTGGCTAATAGGGTAGGCCGACATCGGGTCGCATTAATAAAACAAAGCCTGCATGATATGGGTTTGTAAGAAAAAGGTGTCGCTCGATATAATAAAGTGTCAGGCGATACATGTCAAAGCATCTTGTAAAACAATATTGGGTGACATGAGGCTTTCCCAGCATGCTTCATATCACTTGGGCGTGTGTATCGCACGACAAGCATGTCACGCGATATGATCAAAAGACCGATGAAGAAAGCTTGATAGGAAAAACCTGACACAAAGCAAAGGTTGTTGCCCGATACTGGCATCACGTTAAGGGTGTCGTGCGATACCTATCTTGCCTGACATAGTATGGGTGACAAGAAAACTCGATAAGAAACTAAATCCCTTGCCCAGCACGGGCCTCACTCGAGAAAAAGATGTCGCACATAAGCTTGGCCGATGCGGTCGATTAAGCCGCATAATAAGGTGTATTGGGTTATACCTATATCGTGTGAAAGCTGGGTCGCAGGCGACACAGAGGTCGGTTGGCCGACACAGGAGCAAAGTCTTACACGATAAGAGAGTTGGAGAAAGTACAAGGATGCACAGTAGAGAGTAGGTGAAAAGTAAATTTTGTGCCTGACACGGTTAAATAGAAGTTACTATATATAGCCATGGCGAGTGGGGTAAATTTGGTAGGACAGGGACACGTGTCGCACGAGGAGGTGAAATATCTCACGGGACATACTAAAATTAGTCTAAACCATCACGTCAGGGGGCGATTTGGCTTCCTAAGAAAGATTCGTTCCAAGCATCATGCGTGTCATGAGGGATTGGTGTGTCACGCTATACGGTCTGCCCGATATGTTTTCCGCCCTTCCTGCCACCCGCAGTTTGCGCTGGCCGATATGGCCTGGGCGTGCAGGGCGATAGTGTAGCCTGCCCGACACACTACTTCACGAAGCTGAGGTTGTCGCCCTAAAGAGACGAAGACGGTCTAGCCAACAGCGCATGTCATGCAAGGTGAGAAGGAAAGAAAAAGGTTGAAACATGCCCGATAAGATCTCAAGAAGAGTTAAAACTAGAAACAAAACAAGGGTAGAAAACTGAAATTAGAGAGCGTTGATGGGTAAAACATCATTGGCCAGAAAGAAGACTTTCAGCCTCAGATAGTATTACTCACCAAGGCTATATAAACTAAGTTAGTGGCCCATAAAACGAGAGAGTTTGTACACGTGGGGCATGCACTGACTCGGGCCTTATTACAAATGATAATGTTCGTAATGTTTTTTTGCAGGAAGGGAAATAACATCTTATGCTAGGAAAGTAAAAATTCGGGCTGCATCCCGAAGAGCGCTGTGGTTTGTGTCATCAAATCGACATCTTCAAATCCTTTTACTCCGCTCTAGTGGTTGTTTTTCCAGCTTCTTGCAGGGCCATCTCTGATCTTCTCACAAAAGTTTCATCTTCATAAAACATTTTTACTCTATGCCCGTTCTCTGGAAAGACTTTCTTCGGATCGTCCTTATCATAGAACTCCATCATCCCAGATGGGTAAATCTTTGCAACAGTGAAAGGCCCATACCATCTACTCTGTAACTTTCCTATAAAAAGACGGATAGAAGATTTAAATAACAAAACGTTATCACCATCAATGACGTTCTTCTTTCTCAGGTGGGTGTCATGCTAGATCTTGGTTCTTAGCTTGTAAATCCTTACATTTTCATAGGAATGGAGTCTCAATTCTTCAAGATCCTACAGTTGAAGAAATCTTTTCTTCCCATCTAGCGTTAGGTCCATGTTGAGGATCTTGATCACCCATACTGCTTTGTGCTCCAACTCAAAGGGAAGGTGACATGCTTTTCCATATATAAGGTAGTAGGGTGTGGTGCCCAGAGGCGTCTTATAAGAAGTTCTATATGCCCAGAGAGCATCATCTAGTTTAGCCAACCAATCCTTGTGGGACTTGCCAACTCTCTTTTCTAAAATATGCTTGATCTTCCTGTTAGAGACTTCAACCTATTCGGATGTCTGTGGGTGGTATGGCATGGCAACCTTGTGACAAACTCCATACTTACGCAACAACGATTCAAACTATTTCTCTACAAAGTGAGAACTATTATCACTAATGACCGTTCTCGGCACTCCAAATCGTGGAAAGATGATCTTAGTGAAAAGATTTATTACTGCTTTAGCATCACATGTAATGGCAGGCACTGCTTCAACCCACTTAGATAAATAATCAACCGCAACCAGGATATATTTAAAGCAATAGGAAGAAGGGAAGGGCCCCATATAATCTATACCCCAAACATCAAAGATATCAACCTCGATCCAATCTGAAAGAGACATCTCATTTTGGTGAGAAATGTTTCCAGTTCGTTGACATTCGTTGCAGGACTTCACATAAGCATGCACATCCTTGAACAGAGTTGGCCAGTAAAAACCTGACTGGAGGATCTTAGCAGCAGTCCTCTCATCTCCCAGGTGTCCTCCATAGGGAGAGGAGTGACACTCAAATAGAATTTTAGGGGCTTCCTCCTCGGGTATACATCTTCTATATAACCCATCGGCGCAACGTCTAAACAACAAAGGATCATCCTAGTAGTAATTCTTTAGATCAGAGAAGAATTTCTTCTTCTGATTATAAGACATATCTGGGGGAAGCTATTTACAAGCTAGGTAGTTGTCGAAATCTACATACCATGGCCCCTCTAGGTTAGCTATCTGGGTAGCATATATGGATTCATCGAGATAACATTCATTGATGGGCAGTGGGTGGTGATCTTCCACCTGAATCCTCGAGAGGTGGTCGGTGACCAAATTTTTTGAACCCTTCTTATCTTTTATCTTGTGATCAAATTCCTATAACAACAACACCCAGTGTGGTAGCATGGGCTTAGTGTCATTTTTCTGTATGAGGTACTTGATAGCCCCATGGTCGGTATGCACTATTACCTTAGAACCCACGAGGTAGGATGTAAACGTGTTGAAAGCATACACAATAGCCAAGATCTCCTTTTGAGTAGTCGTGTAGTTCAACTGAGCTTTGACCTATGTCTTACTTACATAGTAAATGATGTGGTGCTTCTTGTCCTTCTTTTGGCCTAGAACAACACCAATGCCAAAGTCACTGGCATCACACATAAGCTCAAATGGGAGATTCCAGTTGGGAGACTGGAGTATAGGTGCATATACTAAAGTGTCTTTCAGGCTAGAGAATGCCTCCATGCACTAATCTGTGAAGTCGAACTTCACATATTTCATCAAGAGGTTGGAAAAAGGTTTTGCTATCTTTGAGAAATATTCAATAAACCACCGATAGTAGCTGGCGTGACCAAAGAAACTTTGAATACCTGTAACTGAAGTGGGCGAAGGGATCTTGGCAGTTGCCTCAACCTTAGAAGGATCGACCTCAATATATTTTTTGGACATCTTGTGCCCCAAGACTATGCGTTCTCGAACCATGAAATGACATTTCTCCCAATTCAGAGTTAGGTCTTGCTCTTCACACCTTCTCATCACCAGTGATAGGTTGTTCAGGCAGTCATTAAAGGAGTTGTCGTACATGCTGAAATCATCCATAAACACTTCCATTTTGTCTTCAACGAGATCAGAAAAAATTGCATTCATACACCTCTACAAGGTAGCAGGTGCATTACAAAGCGCGAAGGGCATCCTCCTGAAGGAAAAAGTTCCATATATGCGAGTGAATGTGGTTTTTTCTTTGTCATCAGGGTGAATGGGGATCTGATAGAAACTTGAGTACCCATCCAACCAACAGAAGTAGGAATGGTGATCTAGGCGCTCTAGCATCTGTTCAATGAATGGAAGGGGGAAATAGTCCTTGTGGGTGGTGGCATTGAGCTTACGATAATCGATACACATCCGCCAGTCGGTGACCATCTAGGTGGAGATCTCGACTCAGTCATCTCCCTTGACCAATGACATACCTCCCTTCTTTAGAACTAATTGGATTGGGCTTACCCACATACTGTTGCTAATAGCATAGATAATACCAACGTCTCGAAGCTTTACCACTTCCCTACTGAAAACTTTCCAAAGCTTTTCATTTAACTTTCTATGTGGTTGGGCATACGGCCTAGAGTCTTCCTCCAGATGGATCATGTGCATGCACATGGAGGGACTTATACCCCTCAGGTCTCTGATTGAGTACCCCAATGCTTTCCTCCTCAGCCTTAACTCTTCGAGCAACTGATCTTTTTGACTGTCGATCAACTCTAAGTTGATTATTACTGGATTCATCCTCCCTTCATCTAGAAAGTGGTATTCTAGGGCTCTCGGCAAAACTTTCAGTTTAGGCAGGACTTCTTTTTCTTGTTGACTGGGTGGGTCTTTTCAGAGAGCAACATACATGACTGTCTCTACAGGATCTTCATTTTCAAGAGGAACTTCAACATCTAGAAGAGCTAGCAAATCATCAACCTTAGGGTCCTTGACCACTTGTGCTTATCCAGATAAGGCGTGCATAAGTGGGTCTACCATGGCCTTCTCCTTCTGTACTTCATCGCATAGCTAATGGTAGCTTTCGATGAACTAAGAAGATTCAAAGAACGCAGGGGCCTTCATACAATCTCGAATGTTGAAGTTGATGTGGTATCTTCCAACCCAGATTGTAATTATACCTACCTCCACGTCGATGAGGGAATGACTGGTCACTAAGAAAGGTCGCCCGAAGATGATGGGTCTTCTATGGTGTCGATAATAACTATATCACAAGCAATAAATAAATTCCCTACTCGAACAGGCACGTCCTTGACAACTCTGAGCGGCATGTTAAAGGTATGATCGACTAGCTGGATTCTCATATTGGTGCTCACCATGTCAGTGATCCCAATCCTTTTAGCAAGGGACAACGACATTAGACTGATGCTCGCCTCCAAGTCATCCAGACCATTGTAGGTTACATCATCTCCCACCTGAAACAAGATCACAAAGGCCCCAGGGTCTCTCTTCTTGGATGACATAGTTACAGTAATGAAGGAACTGTACATCTGTTCTAGTTTCACTATCTCTACATGCTCACCTTTCTTCTTCCTAGATATTAGATCCTTCAAAAACTTGGTGTAGGTTGGCATCTCTTCGATGGAATCCAAAAAAGGGATGTCAAGGTGCAATTTCTTTATTGCGACTAGAAATTTCTCATATCTTTTCTTTAGTTGGGCCTTAACCAGCTTATGGGGGAAAGGTACCCATGGTACGTACTTGTTTGGATGATTTTCAAAGGAGATGTCATTGACCTTATCTTTAGTTACTTTCTCTTACTTTAGAAGAGCTTCTTCCTCTTCCTCTGGTTTGACTTCTTTGGCAGGCTCTATCAGTGATGCTACCAACTTCTCAACGGCTGGCGAAACTATCGTTCCTGACCTCAAAACATCCATTTTCACAGTCCAATGTCCTCTTGGATTTGTTTTAGTGTTAGAGGGGAAGTGCCCTACCTAATGGTTGATAGTTTGGGAGAGACTCACCAGCTGTTGATCGATCTATTTATTATGTTGCTGGAGCTCTCCAATCTGGGCTGAAAAGCCCCCCATCTGTTGTGAATCAGATTTAGGAAAGTTGTGCTATCTACATAACTCTTATGCATCTTCTCATTGAGGTCGCTTTGCCTTTTTGCAAAGGACATCAACTTTGTCATCATAGACGGTCTCTGTTGCTGATTTGACTGGAAAGTCTGCTGTTGCGGGAACCCCGTCTGGTGTTGATGATTTGACGGTTCTCTAGAGGGTTTTCTGCCCGCCAGCTGGTGGAAGTTCTCAGTAGCAGTGGTGTTCCCATAACAGAAACCATGATGGTCTGGTCTTTAGTACTGGATGTGACTCACATTCTCCATACTGATTTCATCAAAATCTTCTTGGGGTGTCGTATGTAGGAAGAAGTCTGACAGGTGGTCTGGCTCTCCGTAGTTGACATAGCTTTTTATGACTTCCTGTCAAACTTTCCCTTTGTGTCTTTGCTCTTTGAGGGCCTGGACATCTATCACAATCTTATCAAGCTTGGTTGTGAGGGCCTCCATAGCCTTAGATTCACCTGGAGTGTTGTGGTTTGTCGACTCCCGGTTGTAATCGCCATCTTGTTGATTCGTGGCCATGTTTTCAATGATTTCCCTGGCCCTTTCGGCACTGAGTCCCAAGAAGTCATTGCTAGTTGCAGCGTTCAAGGTCTTCCTCTCTGCGGGAAACACTCCATTGTAAAATGTGATGATCATCTTGGATTCAGAAAAACCATGATGAGGGCATTCACGCTGATAGCTCATAAACCTCTCGCAAGTTTCATGAAGATTTTCCGATGGCTTCTGAGAGTACATCATAATTTTGTTCTGGAATTTAATTGTCCTCTCAATAGGAAAGAACTTGGAGATAAAAGCATTAGCAAGATGCTCTCAGTCAGGAAGACTTCCATCTTGAAGATGGATGTACCATTCCAATGCCTTATCCCTCAGTGAGAAGGGGAAGCGCTAGATATAAATATTAATTAACGGGACCCTATTAATCCTGAAAGTATTGCATGTCCTCTTGAACGTCGTCAGATGGTTGATGTGGTATTTTGAACGCACTAACAAAGTCACTCAGGGTTGAGATTCTTGAGCTTTTACCTAAACCAAAGTGCAATAATACCACGCGCAAGAGGACGAGTCTTATCGCAGTATAGTTAAGGATTGAACCCAAAGGACAATATTTTTAAGAATCTTTGTCAGTCAATTGTGTCGCACGCCCAATGAGGCAAGGAAACACCAATTGTGAACTCCTCATAACGTTGGTGGTGGTCAGTGCTAGTGAACTGGTCATAGCTACCCAGAATAGGTTCTATATGGGGTGAACGGGGGTGATTGTGTCTGGATCATTGGATGCCTTCTGAGTTCCCTCCATCTCGTGGAGAAGCTCATCTGCCTCATCGATGTCACAAAGCATCTCCTCGACTAACTCGGGAGAAGACTCACCAGTAGGAGAGGGTGTGTAGAAATGGATTCCGGGATGAGAACTGGAACGACGAGGAGGTTCCCTAGAAGAGGATGCAGGAGCCTTGCCTTTGCCCTTACAAAAATGGTTGAACATTACTACTCTAGAGAGAAGCGGATCGGTTGAGGTTGTAAATGATCGGCTGGCTGAATCAAACGATCGTCTAGTAACTGAAATGGGCATTTCGAAGGCCTGAGACGGGCGTCTGGAATCACCAAATGGTCAGTTGGCGTCTAGATCTGGGCATTCAGCGGACGTAGCTGACGGTCGTCTTGTGGAGGAGTAGGTCTGGTGGCGATGCGGATGATGTCGGTCATCTGGAGAAACCAACCAATCATGAGGCAGCTGAAATGGGTGATTCGGCACCTAAGACGGGTGACTGAGCACTCAGTCGATCAGGTTGACGGCCGTCGTTGAGGAGCTGGGATGGTGGTGACGCAGGCTTCCGTCGGTCATCTGGAGAGCAAGATGGGCGGCGGTGGATTCAGGCAGGCGGCGGTGGAGCCAGGCAGGCGGCTGAATTCCAGTACAAGCGGCGGCTGAGAACTGATGGTGCGGAAAAGCCAGACGGCTGGCTCAGGTGAGAGCAGGCAGTCCGAAAACCAGACAGCCGGCTCAGGTGAGACGTCCGTCTGAGGAACAAGGCGGTCGGCTGAAGAACTGGCGGAGCTACGAGCGATCGAGTGAACAGCGAAGGGGAGCGGCTAGGGTTTGCTTGGAGGGGAGAATGACCTCGCGTCTGGTGCGTTATATAGATCAATGGATCCACGAGACGATCAGTTTGATAGCCAAACGATTGGATGGTCTGCCTTGGCCGCCAAACACAAAATAGTAAAGGACAGAGGCTGCATTCACATGCGCCGAGCGTCTGGAAAGCCAACCGGTCGTTTTGTTCACCGAGTCGTTGCAAAAATCAGTCTCCAACCGAGCATCTGGTAATGCGAACCGATTGTTTCGCTCACGGAGTCGTTGCAAAAATCAGTCTCCAACCGAGCATCTGGTAATGCTAACCGTTCGGCTCGATAGAAGGAACAAGGAAAAATAGAACGGAAAAACAAAAGCAAGAAAACAAATGAGAAGGGAAGATAGTGTTTGGTTGCCTCCAAACTAGCACCTTATTTTACGTCATGGCTCGACCAAGATCAAATTAATTGGAATCTGGGGGAGGTGAAGGGTCAGTGAGGTTCAGATCCTGCAAGGGTGGAAATTTGGTTGAGTCTGAAGCGACAACATTTTCAGTGGTGATATATCTTTTAAGACGGTACCCATGGACCTTAAACTCACCCAAAACTTTATCCCAGCGAAGAAAAGCGTCATGTGGATAAGCACACTTGACAATGTAGGGGCCATACCATCTCGACTTGAGTTTTCCAGGGAAAAGTCATAATCTTGAATTAAAAAACTAAAACTCGATCCCCTTCTCTAATGTCTTTGCGCTTGATGTGACCATCATGCCACATTTTGGTTTGGTCCTTGTAGATTCTTGTGTTTTCGTAGGCAGTCATCCTAAGTTCATAAAGTTCATTCATTTGGAGAAAACATTTCTCTCCAGCCATAGAAAGGTCAAAATTCAAACTTTTGATGGCCCAGCTTGCTTTGTGCTCTAGTTCTATTGGTAAGTGACATGACTTACCGTAGACCAGTCTGAAAGGGGTGGTGCCAATGGGTGTTTTGTAGGGAGTACGATATGCCCACAGAGCGTCATTGATTTTTAATGCCCAATCTTTCCAAGTGCGTCCAACCGTTTTTTCTAAAATTGATTTTATTTGTCTGTTGGATACTTCTACCTGCCCACTGGTCTGAGGATGGTAAGGAGTGGCGACTTTGTGATAAACCCCATATTTTTTCAAAAGAGCCTCGAAACTTTTCTCCAAAAAATTGGATCCCCCGTCAGAAATGACTATGCGAGGGATTCTAAATCTAGGAAAAATAACATCTTTAAAAAGTTTCTTAACGGGTTTGGTGTCACATGTTTTAGTGGGTATGGCTTCAACCCACTTTGACACGTAATCGACCGCGACTAAAATGTAAGCAAACCCATAAGAAGAAGGAAATGGGCCCATATAGTCGATTCCCCAGACATCAAAAATCTCTAATTCCTGCCAAGAGGTGAGAGGCATTTGGTCACACTTGGAAATATTACCCGTCCTTTGGCATTGGTCACATGAAAGCACATAATCATACGAGTCTTTGAAGATGGTGGGCCAAAAGAATCTACATTGTAGGACCTTTCTAGCCATTTTTTGGGAACTCATGTGACCACCATAGGGGCCAAAGTGACATTGTTCCAAAATGGCGATGCTTTCTTCGTGGGATACACAACGACGATATAAACCATCGGCGCAAAGTCGAAACAAATAAGGTTCATCCCAATAATAATTTTCCACATCATGTAAAAACTTAGCTTTAGAGTGTCCCGTATACTCGGGGTGCAATACACCTGCAGCTAAATAATTTACAAAATCAGCAAACCAAGGAAGTTGGGAGTCTACCTTGAGAAATTGGTGATTGGGTAAAGATTCATTTATTAGATTTTCATCAATGGGGTTATAACTAAGTCTACTGAGGAGGTCAGCCACGACATTTTCAGATCCCTTTTTGTCTAGGATTTCTAGATCAAATTCTTGCAATAACAAAATCCATCTTATGAGTCTAGGTTTGGCATCTTTTTTGGTCAGGAGGTAGCGAATAACAAAAACCTTTGAACCAACAAGATATGAGCGAAATTTATCGAATGCATAAACAATGGCTAGCATTTCTTTTTCGGTGACTGTGTAATTTCGTTGAGCTTCATCTAAGGTCTTGGATGCATAATAAATGACATGGTGTTTTTTGTCAATTTTTTGTCCTAAAATGGCACCTACAGCAAAATCACTAGCATCACACATGATTTCAAAGGGTAAGTCCTAGTCAGGAGCACGGATGATAGGAGTGGTGGTGAGAGCCTTTTTCAAACATAAAAAGCTCTCCATGCATGCTGTATCGAAATGGAAAGGCACCTCCTTTTGAAGAAGATTGGTGAGAGGTTTTGTGATTTTGGAAAAATCACAGATGAATCGCCGATAGAAACTGGTGTGTCCCAGGAAGGCTAGGATGTCTTTGACTGAGGTTGGGGGAGGCAGCTTGGTGATGACCTCAATCTTAGCTTGGTATACTTTAATGCCCTGGTTGCTCACCTTATGGCCTAGAACAATACCTTCCTTGACCATGAAGTGACACTTCTCCCAATTAAGGACTAAGTGTGATTCAATACATCTATCAAGGACAAGGGAGAGATTTTGAAGGCAGGAATCAAAACTATCTCCATAGATAGAGAAAACATCCATGAACACTTCCATGACAGTTTCAGTTAACCCTAAAAAAATGGTAGACGTACATCTTTGAAAAGTGGCTGGTGCATTGCACATGCCAAAGGGCATTCGTCTAAAAGCGTATGTACCAAAAGGGCATATGAAAGTGGTCTTCTCTTGATCTTCAGGATGAATGGGAATCTCATAAAAACCCGAGTAGCCATCTAAATAGAAAAAGTATTGTTGATGAGCTAAACGTTGAAGAACTTGATCGAGGAAGGGAAGAGGAAAGTGGTCTTTCCTAGTTTCTTTGTTGAGTTTCCTATAGTCAATGCACATCCTCCACCCTGTGACGGTAGGGGTGGGGATGAGCCATTCTTCTCATTCCTAATGACTGTAGTCCCACCCTTTTTGGGGATGACCTGGACAGGGTTGACCCAAGGAGAGTCAGAGATGGGGTAGATGATTCCTGCAGTCAAAAGTTTAATTACTTCAGGACGGACAACTTCCTTCATGTTTGGGTTGAGTTTCCTTTGCGGGTCTCGGGAAGGTTTACTATTTTCAATCATTGGGATTTTTTGGATGCAAATGGATTGATCTATCCCAACTAAATCTTTCATTTTGTACCCTAAATCTATTTTCCGTTTCCTAAGTTCTTTCATAAGCATGTTTTCTTGTTCAATGGTAAGGTCAGAATTGATAATGACAAGGCATAATTGTTGTTCATCTAGAAAGACATATTTCAGGCCTATGGGGAGAGTCTTCATTTCTGGGGCCTTTGGCGGTTCAGGTTGTTCTTCTATGGTGGAGATCATTTTAAGGTCTTCAATCTCAGCACATGGGATTTCCTCAAAGTTGTCCAAATGAATTTTGAGTTGATTTGATGGTTCATTGTCAAAATCACATTCGGTGGGGATGGTGAGAGTAGTGCGTAGGGGATCATCAACTAATTCCCATTCTTACCTTAGTTGGGTTAATTGATCAATGCAATCAAGGAGGTAGACTTCTTCCTCAAGACTAGGTCCCCTCATGCTTTCAAACACTCTAAACTGTAGGGTTTGCTTCCCTAGCCTTAACAAAGTGGTACCAGCCTCAACATCAATTAAGGCACGAGCAGTGGCTAAGAAGGGACGTCCGAAAATGAGAGGGTAGCGTAAATCTTCCTTGATATCCATGATCAAAAAATCACAAGGGATGTATGCATCATTTCCAACTTTAACCGAAATGTCCTCTATGATTCACATGGGTTTAGTTGTGGATGAGTCTGCGTGTTGGATGGTCATGGTTGTGGGTAACATGTCATTGAATCCTAGTCTTTTGAAAAGACTATATGGCATGATGGATATACTAGCTCCTAAATTTGCTAGGCCTTTTCTACAAGCATTATCACCCAAGTAGAATCCTATTCCAAAAGAACCTGGATCCTTCTATATTTTAGGCATCTTACTTAGGATAATGTCTGATGTGGTCCTAGCAAGTTTAACAGTCTTGTATTCTTTAGTAACATACTTCCTAGTCAAGAGAGATTTCATGTACTTGGACCAGGTGGGCATGTCTACCAAAGCATCAAGGAAGGGAATGTCAACATGTATTTTTTTCATAGCATCTCTAAATTTCATGAAGCGGGCATCAAGTCTTGTTTTTTTGAGGTGGGCTTGATAGGGATGTTGGGGTTTGTAAACTGGTTCTTCATCTTCCACTTGAGGGGTTTCGAGGGCGGATGGTTTGGGTGTGGCTTCGGGTTCGACAACTACCATGTCCTCATCCTCGAATTCTAGAGGTGGGTCTAAAGAATTTCCTAGAGGGGGAGGGGCGTGCACCTTTCCCGAACGGGTAGAGACAACTTTGAGTTGTTCAGGATGTTTGGGGTTGTTTTCAGGCTGCCCTGCAAAAGTCCCAATAGGAGGTTTTTGTTGGGCAAACAGACGGGCCAATTGTGTGTCAGTTGCCTTTTGATGGGCTTGTATGGCCATGAGGGTTTGTTCTATGCTTGCCAGGATTGGAAGACTTGGAGGAGGAGGAGGGGGGCATTTTTAGATGGCTGGGGAGGTTGAGATTGGTTTAGATTTTGGGGTGGAAGGTTTAGGTTTTGGAATTGTTGGTAATGTTGTTGATTTGGGTGATTTCCAAAATTTCTTTGATTGTTGTATGGGAATCCAGGTGGTGGTCGATTGTTACTTTGAGGGTAGGGAGGTATTTGTTGAAGTTGGTCAGAGTTCTCAGAGCCTGAAGGGTTCCCGTATTGAAAACCAGGATGGTTTCTAGGTTGGTTGGGATTGTAGTAACCTTGGTCTGGTATTGTATGAATTTAGTTGAGGTCTTCTGGTTGTTGTCCTACTTCAGGTTGCATGGGTGTGTTGTAGAGATATTGACAATGGAGGGTGGTATGGTCATATCCTTGGCAAATACCACAAAGGGAATCCATGGCCTTTAGTTGATGGGGTGACTCCTTAAGGGTGACCAAGGATGACTCTAACCTATCTTGTTTTAAGGCAATTAATTTTAGGCTTTCTGCTATGATTTGGATATCATTATTAACTTCTACCTTGGCTACCTTAAGGATTCCACCAATCCCTCTTCTAGCCCTTGTTTCAAAAGCCCGTTTGACTACATCCCATGCGCTAGTCAAACTTTGATGCATGAAATTTCCTCTAGATGAGGAATCGAGAAAGAACTTGGTATCATCATCAACACCACGATAGAAAATCTCTATGAGTTGGGCTTGAGAGATATCATGGTGAGGGCACTTCCTAAGTAAGTCTTTGAACCTTTTCCAGGCTTCATCTAAAGATTCTCTTGGGGACTTGACCCCTAAGTTCATAGGTGAGAGACGGGGGTAAAATTTCTCAAGGAACTTGCTTTGTAGAACTTCCCATGTTGTGACATGTTCTTCTCTCTCCATGGTGTTGTACCAACTACTAGCTTGGCCGGAGAGGGAATACTTAAAAAACCTAAGGCGGATGGGATCTTCAGAGACACCCGGGAGTTTGTTCAGGGAGCAAAGGTCAATGAACCTTTGAAGATGATCTTGGCAACAATCCCCATTGTTGTCTGAGAAGGGGTTGGCTTGCATCATCATGATCCATTTTGTTCGGATCTCAAATTGTGGAGCAATAGTGTTAGGGGGTATGACCGGATGTTGCGCATAGGTAGTTTTGGGAATAGAAAAGTCCTTTAATTGTTTTTGCCTTTCAGCTTCCCTCCTATCGGCTTCTATGGTTTCTTGTTCAGCCCTAAAGGCTGCTCGCAAAGCGGCTTCTCTTTTCACTTGTTCAGCTTGGATAAGCTCTCTTTGAGCTGCGAGAGCTTCGTCGATCCTACGGGCAACTTCCTCTTCATTCATTCTCACTAGATTTTGACGGTTTAGATGATGAAAAGTCCTTTCTATTTCCAGATCAAATGGTTGAAAATCGACGTTCGGGCGTCGCATGCACAATTAATGCAGTTAATTCGTGTGCAGAAAAAATGGACTACCGGAATGGAAACTCGGCAGAAAGAGGAGTAACACTTCCGAAATGTTACTCGAAAGGCATAAAAAAAGTTTTTCAAAAGATTTTTGGGGGTCGAGAAAACAATCCGTTGTCCCCGGCAATGGCGCCAAATTGATAATCGTCGTTTGCAACATCAATCACTAAGATGGTTAATCCTAGAGTTTAAACCTTTTTTACTTCCGGTTTTAAGGGTAGTATAGAAGGGTCGATCCCACAGGACAACTTTTCAGAGATTGTTCTTAGAACCCAAAGTTTGAAGAACTTTATTATTTATTTTTTGTATTTTTCTTTAGATTAAAGAAGAAAGTAAAGTCTAGTTGGGGGTTTGATTGATTACACTAATTCAAGAAGAAATGCAATTAACAAGAATAAACATGCACAAGGAAAAATTAAGATGATTGTTGACACAAGCAAAACTATATGAATGAAAGACTAAGAATTAAAGATAACAAAGGATGAGGTGAAATTGAGGCTCGTAGGGGTTTTCACCACCTTAGCCTAGGTGATAACAACTAATTCTTAAATGACGATTCGATGAAGGTTTGTGAATTTAATACTCACAAGAGATAAACTCCACATGAGCCCATTGGTCTTGGTACTCATGCTTCCTAGTTTATCATCCTAAAAGACGAAAATCAACGGTCATATCAAAACGTCTATGTAATCAATTTTATTGTTCTAAATCTGGATTTCCATGGTCATTTCCATCCGGATTAACATGTGATCCGAAGATCAATCGTTAACTAAAATCGATTACCATCTAGTCATTTAAAAAGAAGTTGTTAAAACCATGGCTAAGGGGTTATTCCCCTTACCTCGATAGAAGTCTACTCACTCATGGAGAAAGGGGAGACAGAGGAAGAAAGTACTCAAGCCATAGTCTAGCCCAAAAATTAGGAGATTAATCCTTATGCTAGAGACAATGAAATGGCTTAGTTCTTTGTTCCTTTCTCCAGAATTAAAGAGCGGAGAAGAGAAGATTAAAACTAAGGTGGAATGAAGAGACAAGAACAAGTATGAAGGAACTATGATTGAACTAAAATCTACTTTATTGCATAATAAGAAGATGATTACAAGACTAGTTGCTTTAGGATCCCAATACAAGAAATCTAAGATGATCTGAGGAGGAAGTGCCCCTCCTTTTATAGGAGAATAAGGGGGCATTCTTACAATTAGGTTAAGGGTTTTTTAGGCTGGCCGCTGGGATTTTGGGATGTCTGCGCGCCGCCAACTGACCGGTTCAGGAACCAACCGATCGGTTGGAAGGTTCTGGAATGCGGCAGCTAATCGATCGGCTGCCAGCCGTAATTAGGGTGGCGGCGCAGTCCAACCCGCTCGGTGTCGTTTCTTCTCATCAATGGGGCATCAACTGAGCGGTTAGTTTAGGAATCGAGCGATCTCGGCCAGTTGTCTGATGAGAATAACGATCGACTCTTGAAGGCAAATCGAGCGTTTCACTTTCTCAAACGATCGGGTCGACCAGGTGAGACGATCGGTTGACAACATCTGTCAATTGGCTCAGGTCCTGAAACTACAGTAAAATGCACATGATTGTCAGATTTATGATAAAAATGAGAAAATATAAATTTGTGCAATTTCAAGCGATGAATGGAGTATTTCTATGTGACAAGCTTAATAATTCGCAGAAAAGATGAGCTGAAATAGCACGCATCGAGCTACACCACGACCGTGGAAGAAGAGGACAACCACGGTCGTGGCCTCACTCCATGATTGTTTTGTTTTATTTCATCAAAGTGACAATGAATGTTAGGTTGTTTAGGCTGAATGGCCACGAATGTGGCCATCCGCCACGACCATGTTGAAGAGGAATGGCCACGACAGTGGCACCTTACCTTGACTGTGGCAAGGGATAGAGGGAAATGTTCTACATCAACAACACGACCATGGCACCCAGCCACAGCCGTGCTACCAAGCACTCACAATGACTGTGTCCACCTGCCACGGGCATGGTCTGACCCGATCCAAGAAAAAAATATATAGGTTTAAACATCAAAACCCGACCCCCTCTTCATTTCTTCTTCTTCCACCTCAGTTGCACAACTGTGGTGACACACAGCTACTTCACCCTCCACTATTATACACCTCCAACACCTCAAAACACCCTCAACCAACTCCAAATCGATACCAAATCATTCCCCAACCACCCCTTTCCATTTCCACCACCTTTCTTGTCTCTATCGGCCCTCCATCTCCACTCTCATCTCCATTCCGCCCCCACAGCCCCCCTCCACTAAACCTCCATAGAAACCCTCCATTTTTCACCCAAATCTGCAATAAAACCCATTTCCACCATCCAAGCCACCTTCTCCTTCCATTCTACACCCAAATCCACATCCACATCACCCCATTCACCAAAATCCGAATTTCACCCCCTTTCCTAGCCCAACCATGAAGAAAATTGGAAAGGCAATAACCAAGGGGGCCAACATTATCACCGAAAGAAAGAGGCACTCTAAGAACACCTCCTATGATGTTTTTGTGCCTTCACACACCCCTCCCCAACCACCTATGCATACCAATCCCTTCATCACTCACAATTAGTGAGTGCATCCCGCTCACATTCATCTGCCAGCCACCCCATCACCGATGCGACGTATGAGGGGGGTGAAGAAGAAGAAGAGGAGTCTGAGGAAAATCTAGATTCCTTGATCAATGAAATTGAGCCGATGATTGCAAAGAAAGGGCAGAAATTAAAAGTAGCACCATCATCATCAAAGCGGCCGCTAAGGCCTACGCCTACACGCCACTAGATGTCTCACATGGCGGCAGAGCGTAGTGGATAGTCACAACCTACGCGGCAATTACATCGTGATGAATAGCAATATGCACATTGCTACAACCTCGACACAAGTTTGAGGTCCCAATCTTACAGAATGGAGGAAGATGAAGATGAAAGTGGTGAGGAAGAGGTGGAGCTGATGCCTGAGGAGGAGGATATTCTGGAACAGTTGGAGGCAGACAGGTTGAAGGCCTTAGGAAAGGCCCCTATAGGAGTGTCCTATGGAAGAGGACACATGCAAAGAAAAATCTCTCTCACATACCCGGAATGCATGGCAAGGAGAGTCGTCTCCACTAGATATGGGTGTGAGAAGGTCATTGATGATCTAGGAATCAAAGAAGTGGTCGAAGGAAGTTTGAAGGCAATGGGGTTGTGGAACGTCCTTTTCACACCCCAAACAACTTACCTCGCTTTGACTTGAGAATTCTTTTCCACACTGGAGAAGACAAAGGTGAGAGGTAATGAAGCTATAAAGTTTGCCATGATGGGCAACATGCACACCCTCACATCTATTGATTTGAATTGTGTTTTTGCTGCAACTCCTAAAGAGGTCGAGAAGAATAATGACGACCTACAAGAAAATGAGGTAGATTTTGATTATGCACATTTCTAGAAGACTTTGACAGGCAGCAATGATTACAATGTAGGGAGATCCAAAACCACTGCTATAAGCAACCCCTTAGTCCGTTATGTGCAGAAGGTCTTAGCAAATACCATTATGGGACGGTATGATAACGAAGGCTCCATCTCTGAAAAGGATATGTTTGTCTTGATGGTAATGAACCACAAACGGTATATAGACCTTGTAGTGGTACTGATTGATCACATGAGGTCCATACCCTTCAATAGCGTAAAACCTTTTGTTATGGGAGGGTTTGTAACCTCAATTGCACTCGCTTTGGGGTATGATCTTTCTGGGTTAGAAGACACATATGAGGGAGAGTTTGTTGACCTAAACTACCTTATGCGCTCACACACTATCAAGATGAAGGACAAAAGGATGATATATCTCACAACTAGTGTGCCTGACATTGAACTCAAGTTGCCATACCACGCGGTGCCGCTTCTATCTGTGTTGGGGGTCTTCTATAGATTGAAGGAAAAATTGTTGAAATGGCAGCAAGAAAACCCACGAGAGACATACACTAGGGGAGCCACTGTCGCACATGAAGATATAATTGAATCAAATGTGCAAGGGTGGTAAAAAGAAGATGAAGGATAAAGGAAACCCCGAAGAACAAGAAGGAGGGATGAAGGAACATCTTAGCTGCAATATCCCTCAGTGAATGCTTATGACATGTCCACCATCCAGGCACAACTCGAGGGTATTCAGAAGATGCACGGTGATATGCAACTGATCCAGAAATACATGTCGCAAAACTAACAACAAATGCATCACCAGGTCAACCACTTGTATCACTACCACCATGACCAAGCAGCAAGAAACCCCGAATGGGGTGGAGATTTTTAGGGTGGCATAGTTTGATATCTAGATATATACCCAACACCTCAGGATGATTACTGGGGACATTACTACCAGCATCCTCCCAGAGGCTCAACTCCTCCCTCAGCACTTCCTCCAAATCCTCCTCACTTGTCAGACTAGCTACCACAACAACCGTGACACTTCCCCTATCTACCCTAAGCTATAGTTTCATGTTGAGGACATCATGATTCTAAAGTTTGGGGTGGGTAGGGTGGTACACACCACCCTCTATCTCTCTGTGATTTTGTTCCACATGTGATGTCTAGTGTAGTTTTTATTTCTCTTGTTCTTGATTGCATCTTTGCATATCATGTAGTTGCTTTCTTGCAGTTTTGCCTATTTTTTCAAAAAATTTGCTTCTCTTTGCCATGCATTACATATCATATAGATTTTTGGTAATTTTTGCATGTTTTAGCTAGGACTTGTTTGCTTTACTGTTTTAAGATCAATAATGTTGGTTCAGATGTGATTGAAGGCAAATTGGCACCATTTTGGCCAATTTTGCCCAAGCTTGAATTTTCTTGCCCAAAAAGCATGTTTTGACTTAATCTCCACTATGGAAATGAAATTTTTAACCCATTGACAAATGCATGTTATTTTCTTAGATTTTATTGCTATATGGTCTTGTTTGATGACTCTTTACATGTGGACCACCTTTCTTAAGTTTGTGAATGTTTTAGTTGTTTTGTGAATTGAGCAAGCTACAAACGCTTAAAGCCTATGGAATCACTCGGTAGAAATGTGAATGTCATTTTTCTCTATCATGTGGTGTGATATCATTTGATGAAATGTTGGATTATCTTTCATGTAGGAGATCTTATGTTGAAGACTACACTAATGACCCCCCTTTGGATCTGACAAGTTTTTCACCATAACTTGTGTTTCTATGCTTTATATTTGAAGTTCGTATGCTCAGTTCTTAGTTCGTGAATGGTTAGTGAAAGAGGAAAGGAGAGAGGTGTAATACATGCACTGAGTCACTTCTAAGACCATGTAGTCAATAATTTTTTGTAGTTATGCATTTGCCATGCTTGTGTATTAAATAAAAAATAAAAAAAGAGATTAAGTTAGAGCATACTTGAAGAAAAGTATGTTTTAAGTTTGGGGTGGTGATGTAGCCCTATTTAGGGCTCCATATCGTGCCATTTTGTACTTAAATCACATCTAAACATGTTAGATTACAAGCTATCTCCCCTAATATGTTTATCATTGCCAAATACACTTATGGATGTTCTTTGCATCATTTTTAGGTACTTGGACCATGATTAGGGTGAATGTGAGAGAAGGAGGGGTCCAAAGAAGGCCCCAAAGCTCCATCAAACTACCTTCAATGGCCAGGGATCGACATCAAGCAAAGAAACCCATGAATGATGAAGTTTGAAGTTAATTTGCCTATTGCAGACCCCAATAGGGACGTGGGAATAACCCCATGATCGTAATGTTTATTGTGAAGAATTAACAGAGTCAAAATGGATCTTGCACCCAAATGGCCACAGATGTGGCCAGCCAAACGATCGTGGCCAGTAGAGCTAAAGATAGTCATGGCCATACCTCCACAGTCGTAATGGTTATTATGAAAAAACCAATAGAGTCAATAGAGATTTTGCACCCAAATGGCCACGGTCGTTGCCATCAGCACAACCCTGGCCCATTGAAGACACAACGATCATGGGACATGCCCACAGTTGTACCATTTATTGAGAAGAATCAACAGGGAGTTACCCCCCCAAGCTGCCACGACTGTGGACTCTGAAGATCAACTCGTCCGTACTGCTACCCACGACCAAGTCCTCCTCCTCTAAAACATCTGTGTTACCCAACATGGTCGTGTTGCTGCTCATCCAACACAATCGTGGCATTCCACCACGGCCGTGGCCACCTCTTACTTAGGACTCTCACAACCCTTGCACAACATGCCAGTTTCCATTCTCCACGGCCATCCTCATCTACCCCTACCATGGTCGTGGCCCATCAACACGGCTGTGTTGCCACCCTAAACCTACCAATTTTTATACTGATTTTCCCACAATACCCCTACTTACCCTAGTGCATCCACCACCACTAGGGGCGGCCACAACACTAGGGTAGGTTCTCCTACAACTTCTTCTAGCCTCCATCACTCCTCCTTGAGCATTTAGTGCATTTCCTTTGCATTTGTGCTCTCCATCCACCATTTCCCCCTCCATTTCACCTTCAAAAACCTACTTTTCTAGGTTTTCATCCATAATCCCCCACATCTTCATGCTCACCTACACCCTTGGAGGAGAGAGGTCATCCACAACAATAAGGAGGTGAAGAAGAAGTTTACTTCCCTAAGCTCCATGACATTTCTTCCCCTTCTTCCCATCTCTTTTACTATTTCTTTGACTATGTGTAAGAGGAGTCCCTACTAGTGGGCTATTTGGGGTTAAAATGTGACTTTGATACCATTTTGGGGAAAAATAGCTTGTAATGAACATAGTTTCTATCTATGATGATCGCCTCTTGCTTCTATCTCATTTCCTATTTTATTGCAGGTGGTTTGTGCTTATAACATGAATTGCTTGCTTTGAGATGTTTGATGACACTTAGCTTCTAGGAGGAATTGGATTGTATGTGGCAATCTTAGGAAAGGTTCCTAGGTCCAATTAGTGGATCCCTAGCTAGCCCCCTTTGTTCCTACATACACATCCCTCCTCCTACAAGTGAGTGTGAGATTTAAGTAGCTAGTGTAAGTGTGATTAGTGCAATTGCATAAGGCTTTCTAAAGGCTAGAATGGCTAGTGGAATGAGGTCAAATATCCTCATCTCTACTCCCATCTCTACCCTTGGCTCTCAATTGACCTAATACCACTTACCCTAGAAACCTAGACTTGACAAGTCCTACTAGAATTACACCTAACCCTAGTTACCCAACTAGTTGTATAGGGTATATTCTACTAGCACTTGCCTTGTTGTTTGGTTTGGTAATCTAGATAGAATTGTGATGGTTGCTTGCCATGTTGAAATCCCCCAACTAGTATCAAATGACATCCCCAAATGGCCCACCTACCCTAATCATCTTGCTTAAAACCCATCTTGCTTTTCTTGCTTGTTCATGCTAGTCTAGTTTAGTCACTTTTGCTTAATCTATTTAATTACTTAGTTTTACTCTTTAGTGTTAACTTAGATTCTTGCTCTTTCTTGTGGTTAGTTTAGCTCTTAATTGCTTTTTGCCTTGTTAGAGTAGTGTAGTTCATCTTGCTCTCGTTTGGTTAATTGCTTGGCCTAGTTTCTTAGATTCAACTTGCTTAGGATAATTTAGCTTTTTGATAACTTAGTTTCTAGCTTGCGTTTCCTTTCTTGTTTTCTTAGTGTAATCACAAATAAACATTTTAAAACCCTCAAACCCTAATATCCACACTAGGAACATATAACACACTACCCTAGCTCTAGTGCCCCCTCTATCCCTGAGGACCGACTCCTTTTCTTGCCAATCACCTATACTACAACAATACCCCATGCGCTTGCGGGTGACCTATTTAGTTTTGTGATCAACCTGGTTAGGGCCAATATAAATTTTGAAAGTGTTCCCACACGTGTGTATGATCTCGCGGGGCACATCTAGTTGAGTCAAATCGGATAGCATGTAGCACCACTAGCGGACGCACCAGATGCCTCCTCAATTGTCATTGGGAATGCCTCCTTCTCTTCATCATCATGATATTATACCACCTTAGTCAATGAAAGTTATTTGCTATGTTCCATGTTGTCCACTTCCAAAGTTCTTTATGAACCTTTGTCATCACATGACCCATGTTGAAGAATGAGTTCCCTAGAAATAGAGATGCCTCCTCTTCATCATCAAGATATTATACCGCCATGGTCAATGAAAGTTCTTTGGTATGCTCCCTGATGTCCACTACCAATGTGACTTTATGTACCTTTGTCATCACATGAGCCTTGTCTAAGAATGGATTCATAAGAAATAGAGACACCTCTCCTTGGAAATGCTGCAACATGTGACATTGTGTCTTCTCGTCAGCTATTTGTGTAGACTCAGGCATCTTGATCTCAAAGTGGTCATCCTTGATACCCAATGTCAGTGTTCCTCTGCCCATTTCTAAGATCATATCACTTGTAGCTTGAAGTGGCCTCCCTAAGATTAGTTCATTGCCATGATCATATTTCATCTCCATAGCCATAAAATATGTTGGAAACACAAATTTGTCCACCTTGACAAGAATATCTTCATAGATACCATATGACCATACCACTAGTCTGCTAGTGGTATGGTCATATTGTCCTTCTTGAATTCCTTCAGTCCCATCTTCTTGAAAGTGGTGAAGGACATGAGGATTCCTTCAGTCCCATCTTCTTGAATGTGGTGAAGGACATGAGATTAATACTTTCTCCTGAGTCGCATAGAGCTTCCCCAAACTTGGTCTTTTTGATGTAACATGATATGTTGAAGTTGCCTAGATCTTGCCATTTTAGTGACAGTATTCCCAGAATGAAGGCACTAACTTGCTCTTTCAACACCACTACATTTGAATCAACTATCATCCTCTTCTTTTTTATTATGTCCTTCAAAAACATGTCATAGTATGGAATCTGCTCGATTGCATCAATGAGGGGAATGTTGACATTCATTTTTTTAAAAGTGTCTAGAAACTTCTAAAATTTTTGGTCAACCTTCTTCTCCTTCAAGATGATTGAAAATAATACCAGAGTCACTAGTTTACTTTGGTGTGTGGGGACATATGCCTCTTCCCTAACCTCCTTCGGTGCATCACTTTGTTCCTCATCTTCATTTTCCCTTTTTTGTGGTGTCTGACTCCAATGAATCTGGCCATGTATCACCTGCATTATTGTTTACCCCGAGGATTGTCTTATGTTCATTTATAAATTTCTTCCCACTACGTAGCAACACTGCTTTCACATGTTGATATCTAGATGGTATATCAGTATTTGTTGGGAATCGCTGCCGACAAGGTTTTTTAGGAAGCCACTTATGTAGTTATCTAAGAGATCTGATTCTCTATGTTGTGGATTTGTGCTCCATGGTTCTACAATTTCCTCTGTATTTAGCCAATGATCACATCATTTTGATTGACCAGGTTTCTTAGCATGTCTTCAATGTGTTCTATCTTGTTGAGTCTCTTTTCCTGCTATTGTGGATCTCCCTACTGGGGTTTGGCCTATTACACTTGAGACGGGTCCTATGGAAAGTTGTTTGGATCCTTCCAAGAAAATTTTGGATCCTTCCTCTAAGAGTAGTCATTTCCTCCCATACATGCATTCCTCTTCCTCGTCTCCAAAGGAATTTCCAAATTCTTGGTCTAGTTTCTTTGCAATCTTGTCTAACTTTTCAGTCAATGTTGTAATGACTTTAGATTCTCCAATGCTTTTAACAGATGCAGGGACTTCTCTTTCCTCACCCCATGACTGGTTCTTAGCCATGTTCTTCAATATCTCATGACACCTCGTTGCTTTATTGTTGATGAAAAATCATGACCCTGAGTTGTCCAATGATGTTCTTTCTCCTATGTATAGCGCATAGTAGAAGGTCTTGGCTTGGCCGTAGAGGTCTATGCCATGATGTGTGACTTTCCTTAGAATGTTTTGGAATTACTCCCATATCTCTAAATATGACTCTTCTACCTTGTTCTTGAATTTATAGATATTTCCAACCAGCTCGTTTATCTTTTGGGGTGGAAAGTAGTGTTAAAAAACAACAATCATCTAGTCACATGTTTCTACGAACTTTGGAAGTAGGCTAAGAAACCATGATTTCACATTATCTACTAGTGACGATGGGAACAACTTCAAATATATCACTATCACAGGAACCCTATCAATCCTCATCATATCACAACTCTCAACAAAATTGTTGATGTGTGCCATTGGGTCCTCCATGCAATGACCATGTAATGCATGTGATTTCACCAGTGCCACCAGCCTGGGTCTATCTTATAACTATCCTCATTAATGATCTACCTCTTGATTGGCCCCAACTGAGTTGTAGAGGAAAATGCCTTTATCTTCTCCCAAACCATCTGCTCTTCAACTTCTGGATTACTGTCACCCATTTTTGGCTGATCTAGTTGAGTCGCCTGCGGTGGTGGAGTTTTAGGTGGTGGAGTCTGAATTAGTCCTAGTATAGAGCTATTGTACTCCTTTGATCTACGTCAGAATTCCTCTAGGAATGAACTCTAACCCTCCATAATCGTTTGCATTGGTTTGAACCATATACTAGCACCTAAAATTATTAAAATATGTGTGAGAAATAGATAGTAGTGATTGAATAAAAAATTGAAATTCAGCTTAGAAATACTAAAAGAAAAATAAAATGTGTAGCCTAAAGTGGATGATCACAACACTCGTAGTGATGGAGTTACCATTTTCCCGACAACGACGCCAAAAAATTGATGTGCATAAACTACACATCAAAAACACAAGTACATGTATTAGAGTAATATAGAACCAAAAGAGGCTCGCATATTGAACATGGGGCAACATTCTCCACGGACTACTACTAACTATGACTCGATCAACTAGACCTATGAAAAAGGCGATTGGTTGATTAATTGACTAATTGCACAAAGTAAAACAAAACTAGTTGGTTTGTGATCAAAGATGGAATGGATTCCTTAGGATTATGGTTTCACCACAGTTCACATTGAAATTTTTATAATTTCCTTGAATTCCTAATAACCCTTGACAAATGGACCAGTAGCAAGAAATACCCACTCTCGTAGTGTAATCCACTTCCTAATCTAATATAAACCCCACTTTCATAGAAATTTATTATTAGTAAGGTGTATTACATAATTCTTTAAGTTATTCCCTTCACAATTGTAATCCCTCTCTCAAGGTGCAGTATAATATGTGTATATCTATGAGTTTAACAACCCTTAATCCCTCTATCAAAAAAATTAACGGTCTGGTAAATTACCTATGGTGATCAGACACTAGGTAATTCATGAAGAAATTGTAGAGACATGTCAGGAATTTAAGAGAAATATGGATACTAATTTATTATTGTCAATTTCAATACAAAACATGTCTACTCGCGGGTCCTAAGGAATTAGAGGATTAATGTGCATGATTTTAATTTCTCTACAAATAGAAAAGGAAGAAAGAGATGAGGAAAACATCAAGAATAATGAAAAACCCTAGAGAAAGATAGTCTAGATGATGCCTTCTGACGAACACAACGATTTGCCATCTTTCAATTGCAAACTGGGCCACCAGAAGTACTCAAACCACCCAAAATGTGGCTTTCTCCTGTCCTTTCTCTCTTCTCCACTGTCCTCCATCGTACAATAGAATATGATGTGATTCCTAGGTCTAGACGCACTTTCCTAGGTCATTAAGTCACGATCGTTGGATTAAATGTGATTTCTGATCTGGCTTGATCATGCCAAGTTGGTACTACTGATGTGGTGTCGGTAGTATCAACACCTTCTTTTATTCGTGATCCCATATAAGATATCAATACTACCAAGTTGATGTCAATTTCACTGAGATTTTCCCTAAGATTCCCTATGGGATTTTTGGTAACAGTCGATACCACCAAGTTCGGCGTCAATAGTACCGAGACTCCTCCTCAACGCTCGTATTAGAATGTTGGTAGTATCAATTCTTATGTCATTACTACTAAGTTTCCTTGATTCAACTCTATTCCTTTTTGTTAAATGTTAGTTCACTGACAGACACGTCGGTAATACCAAGTTGATACACTTCTTTTATATTTACCTAAAATTAAACAACAAAGAAAATAAGCTCCAAAATAATGATAAATCAATATGTAACAATAAAAATAACAAATTTGATACAATTGAGTGTCATAGGCCAATGATGAAAAATTTGTTGGATCCTAGAAGGGTGATTATATGCTCTAGAGGGGGGTGAATAGAGTTGAATGCACTTAAACAAAATTCATTAGACCTTCAAGATATATCACAATATAAGGTTTCTAAATAGGAAATTTGTGTGCAACTAAAACATGCATAGAAAGGGGGAGAGAGATTGAACATACACCAATTAACAAGTTATTTTAGAGTGGTTCCATACTTAAAACTAGAAGTGAGTCATTCCATACCTAGAGAGGTTAACCTCTAGGATTTCTTAACCTTGCATATTCATTATATTCATTATAAGAGATACAATACATGACCACCAAAGGACTTACCTATCCAATACAAAGAGTCTTCGACCTTACCAAGGACTTATCCACTTTGCAAGGAGTCTTCGGCCTTCTTCCAAGGACTTACCTACTCTTGCATAAGTCTTCAGCCTTGCAGGGATTATCCACTCTTCTTGGATATTCCGCCTTTGACTTCACCTTCACTCGGAGAAGCTTCCACCAAAGACTTACCCACTTGAGCAAGGAGTCTTCTGCCTTCACCAAGGGCTTACCCAATCTTTCTCCAAGTCTTCAACCTTGATCTTCACCAAGGGACACCTTCCCTTGTTCTTCTTCACCTCTCTTAGCCAAGAGAGAGAACCTTCATCTCCATGATTGAAATGAGAGATAGGGAGGTGGTGCAAGTGAGAGCCTCACAAGATATACATGTAGGACTAGCTCTCTTACAGATTTCCTACTCACTCTAACAAATGTCGCAAGTGATTAAGCTTAGAGAGAGAGAGGAGGTTGTAGGAATCACTCAACTATCGAATAGGAACCTCACATGGAGTTTGTATTGAATGATCCACCATGGAATGAAGCCCAATGGGTCCTATTTATATCTGGGGATGCCTCTTAGCCTTTGAGAACACTTGAGAATGAAAACTAGCCATTTTGTGGCTTGTAGAAAATATATTTTCACTTGTTGCAACTCCAAAATGGCTAGAAGCACTTTTCTGCACTTTTTCGTACAGTGCAATCGGTCGAGTTTCTATAAGGGTAACTCGACCGATAGACTTAGAGACAAAGCTGGTATTCATACCATTGATCGTGTTTGTCCTTGGGAAACTCGACCAACCAATGAAAATCAAATTGGTCAGTTCCTCCATCGGTCGAGTTATGTGAAGTGTAAACTCGACCGATCAAAAGTCATTTTCACGATCCAATCAGGATCGGTCGAGTTTGCAACTCACAGAACTCAACATATGAACAACCTGATGTGAATTTTGGAAAATGGATTTTGATTTCTTAAACATTCGATCTAAGTGCTCCTGATTTTTTTCTAAGCTTAATTGCAAGTCATAAAATCATTACAAGTGATTTACAACATGATTCTAATGGATTTACATCATATTACAAAAATGTGCACTTGTATTGACTTTGACTTGTCTTTTCTCCAATTTGATAGGCATAAGTTAGGGCATTTGGAGTGTGTCTATACCTAATCTAAAATCACTCAAGTAGAGACATTAGACAATAATAAATGTGGAATGGTTAGTCATCATAAAAACACGGGTTTAGTCAATTTAGGCGTGAGTCAACATTGACCTTGAGTCAACATTCTCCCCCTTTTTGAAGATGACAAACCATTCCATAAATGTATTGAAAGCTTTACAGTACAATTATACCTTCATAGAAACCTAGGGGGCCTCAATTGATGCTAGTGGAGTTCTCATACTCCCCCTCAATTTATGCTATTTCTCCTGCATGGTTAGCTTTCATAACATTTATAGAATAGCATGTCTTCTACTCATATATGTTCTACACATATATGTCTTCTCTACTTTACCTTCTCCCCATTACATGGACATACTTCTCCTCTTCATGTAAGACATGCCTTCTCCTTGTTTTGTCAAAAGAAGACATACCTTTATCCCCCTTTGTCATTTCAAAAAGTTGGGTTATGAGGAGATAAGAAACACCACTTGTTAAGAGAAAGGATATAACAAAAAGGTTATATAAGGAGAGTAGAAGAGCATAGATAGGGGCTTGTCCAAGCATAGAAACAAAAACAAGTTAAAGCATATACTTGAACTACCCCAAATGCAAGATAAGGTGCTGTAGAAAAACAATAAATCACAATTTTGACCCTCAAGATGACAGAATTTGCCCAAAAACTGTTAGGGCTCATGGAAAAGTGATGAGCCTTTCTTAGAAGGTCGTTTCTGCATAAAAAACACTATTCTTGCAGCAAAAACTGAAATTGGAGCAAAATATGCATGAAAACCAAAAATACTCCATTTTCTATATACAATGTAGATCTATGTATCCTACATCACACAATTATGCAAGCAAGTCAAGATAGTAGATATGCAATTCAAGGAACAAGCTTGAGCAAGTATGAGACAAGATACAAACATAGCATATAGTGAAATACCACTAGATGAGCAAAGATACCAATTATAAACAAAGTTAGAACTACATGTATGTGAACTACTAGTAGAAGATATCACAGGTTAGGACTACTAGTAGGATCTAGATCATGGAAAGAGATACCAAAACATACATAGGATAAAGCTAGCTAGGAGTAGATGTCGTGATATATCCAAACAAAGAGATAAGCAAATTTAGAAGCATGAAATGATATAACTCACTAACAAGTATGCATCATTACCAAAATATGATCACCGCTAAGAACCTCAAGGTTGTATCAACACAAGATATACACCTAGATAGACGTAGCAAGTTAGAGTACAATGGATGCAATTTTAGACACAACCAAGAGATCCAAATAGATAATCATCAAGACCTGCAAAACAACTCAAAACAAGTAATTGCAAGATATATATATATATATATATATATATATATATATATTTAGAGCAATTAGAGAGATAGAGTTGTAAGCAAGATAGGCAATTTAGAACATGGCAATATGCATATATAAAGGTACCAAAGGAGTGCCAAAGAATAAGGCTATTGGTTGAGAAAATCTAGTTGAGAGGGAAATTCTCATTCAATAAGTCAAATGTATATTTTGTGCACAGTGTTATCGGTCAAGTTCTGTGTATTGACAACTCGACCAATGAAAGTTGTTGGCAACACCCATTGTTGTCTATCAGTCGAGTTTCAAATAGGGCAAACTCAACCGACAAAGTTGCTGTCAAAAGGCACATATATTTCATAAAAACATATTTAGAGGCATGCTAAAAATACAA
Organism: Alisma plantago-aquatica; assembly: GCA_963693085.1. NCBI lineage: Eukaryota > Viridiplantae > Streptophyta > Magnoliopsida > Alismatales > Alismataceae > Alisma > Alisma plantago-aquatica. Next base: position 1,501,998,029 of record OY856410.1, on the reverse strand, counting down.
GCCATATCCAAACATGTCCAAGCAAGTTAGTAATGTACTATAGAAGCATTAGAAATAGTTTTTGAGCAAGAGTGTGAAGAGAAACACAAAATACCACTTTTGAATCACAAACCACATGCATAGTGCACACTAACTTGACAAAAACAAGTTACAAATGGTTATAAGAAAGAAAACATTACCTTTGTTCTTACCATTCCTTTTTCCATTTGTTGTCACCCTCTACACAACTCACCTTTCTTCTTTCATGTGGATTGACAAGTCAATTTGCAATTCAATAGCTCAAGTCAATCCATTTGCAAGTACCTACAAGAAGAAAGATGAAATGGTCCCCAATCATGTTTTTGGGTCCGGAGGGGTTAGTTTAGCAACTCAAGTCCTATTGCTCTTGGGTGCTTTCCTAAAAGGACAACAAGTAGAATAATGACCAATTTCATTGCAAAAGTTGCATGTGCCCATAATCTTGGAACTAGAGGATTCTCCATGGAATATTGGAGGTCCTTTACCTTTTTTGTTCCTTTGACTAATATCATACCCTAAACCATGTCTACCAATTTGTTTAGTAGTATGGTGTAGGATGTCATTAAGATTCTTTTTACCAACTAAGAATCTTTGCAAAGAAGATCTAAAACCATCATTTTCATGCATAAGAGAAGTAATAGTAGAAGACAAATGATTGATTATATCTCTCACATGTAGAAGATCATTTTCTAAGCAAAGATCTTTAGTTAAATAAGAATCTTTATCAATATGAAGAGCAGAAACATCATTCTCTCTACTAGTAGAACTAGAACAAGATTCATGCACATTGATTTTAGCAAGCAAGGAGGCATTTTTTGTTTCAAGTGAAGCAATCTTAGAAAGATAAACACCATTTTCAGATTCTAATCCTTGCAAAACAAAATATTTTTCCTTGTTTTCAAATTTAAGAACATCAATATCATGCATGAGAGAATCAACAATTAAAGTATGCTCTTCATTAGAACTAGGCATGAGAGGTTGAGCTTCTAGAAATCTAATCTTATCAAGTAAACTAGTATTTTCAAGTTTAAGAGAGTCTACTTGGCTAAGATAAATATTTATGTCATCAAGCAAGCAAGAATTAGCATGTTCAAGATCATCTAGTTCTATATGCAAATTATCAACAATTCTAGCAAGCTTTTTCTTTTTCCTTTTATAAGACTTAAGAGAGGCACAAGTATCATGTATAATAGCAATCAAATATTCTTTATCTAAAGAGTTTAGATTTATCTCACTTTAGTCCTTATTTGTTGATACCATGATAGAAAAATGACATTCTCCTTTTTCACTAGATCTTGATCTTCCACTTGACTATTCACTTGATTCTTCACTTGAGCTTGAGTTGGAGGATTCACTTGATCTTGGGTGCCATTTCTCCTTCTTCTTGTACTTTTCTTCTCTTCTCTTGTGAAGATGGGTCTTTTTGCCTTGTGGGCAATCTTCCTTGTAGTGACCCTTCTTTCCACATGTGAAGCACCAGATGGAGGAGGACTTGCCTTTGTAGAGTTTACCCTTGGAGTACATGGCATTTTTTCAACTTGAGAGGTTGGAGAGACTTGTTCCATGATAACTTCAATTTGAGCCTTCATTTCAGCCTTCTTCATTCTCTTTAGCTATTTCTCCTCTTGACTTGCCACTTCTTCTCTCTTGTCAAGTGTCACTTCATGTGCTTGTAGATTTCCAATGAGATCTCCAATAGGTACATCCTTAAGAGACCTTGCTTCTTCAATGGAAGTCACCTTGGGTTCCCACCTCTAGCAAAGAGTTCTAAGGATCTTTGAGTTGATCTCTCCACTAGACATAGGATGTCCTAGAACAGCAAGACAATTCACAATGGTGTTGAGCCTTGAGTACATGTTGTCTATCATCTCCTCCTTTCCCATCTTGAAGTTCTCAAGCAGCCCTTTGAGCATGTAGAATTTGCTTTCCTTCACTTGATATGTCCCCTCAGAAGTGATGCATATCTTTCTCCATACCTCATAGGTTGTTTCGCATGAAGAAATCTAGTTGAACTTAATGGGGGTCATGGAGGCATAGAGGATGTGCATGGCTCTAGCATTCAAGGTTGCTTTCTTCAAGGTAGCTTCATCCCATTCTTCAATCTTTGTCTTTGGTAGCATGTATGGGCTGTTCACCATTTGCCACATCTCAAGACTTGATCCTTGGATGTAGAATTGAAGCCTTCTAGGAAATTGCTCCCATCAAAGATTGGAAGGCTGATCAAGTATCTCCCTCCTTGGTAGTCACCCATCTTCTCCTACTTGTAGAAGTGTGCTTGGAGAAGACCCGCTCTGATACCAATTGTTGGATCCTAGATGGGTGATTAGATGCTCTAGAGGGGGGGTGAATAAAGATGAATGTACTTAACCAAAATTCATTAGACCTTCAACATATATCACAATATAAGGTTGCTAAATAGGAAATGTGTGTGCAACTAAAACATGCATAGCAAGGGAGAGAGAGATCGAACATACACCAATTGACAATCTATTTTAGAGTGGTTCCACAATTCAAACTAGAAGTGAGTCAGTCCACTACCTAGAGAGGTCAAACTCTAGGATTTCTTAACCTTGCATCTACATTATATTCATTATAAGAGATACAATACATGACCACCAAAGGACTTACCTAACCAATATAAAGAGTCTTCAACCTTACCAAGGACTTACCCACTTTGCAAGGAGTCTTCTGCCTTCTTCCGAGGACTTAGCTACTCTTGTACAAGTCTTCAGCCTTGCAGGGATTACCCACTCTTCTTGGATCTTCCTCCTTTGACTTTACCTTCACTCAGAGAAGCTTCCACCAAGGACTTACCCACTTCCGGAAGGAGTCTTCTACCTTCCCCAAGGGCTTACCCACTCTTGCTCCAAGTATTCTGTGGGCTCTGATCTCCAAACCATGACATAAACACGATTAAAACTTAGCGGAAGCGAATTGGTAATCAGCGGAAGACAAAATCATGGGAAATTAAAACTTTTCATGACAAGAGCTTGAATCCATAAAAGCTTCTTTCATAAAGATAGATAAACTGTTTACATCTCAGGATAATTACTTCTTGAGTAATTATATACATCAAGATACAAAATCTCAAGATCACTAAACAAAAGACTCCAAGACCTGAGAGTACAGAGGTCACATAGGACTGACTCTAACTACACCATATGGCAGGACAATCTCCACCTGAGATTACTGTTGCCCCTGGTGCTGCTGCTGAGACTGGTCACCTGTAGGCTGGTTCCTTCGTCTCCGACGTCCACCTAAAAAGTTGAAGCCTACGAGGTGAGACAATTATACATAATTGTCCCAGCGAGAGTTATAACTCTTCGTCAGAAGCTTTATTATAACATCAAAGAATATCTTAAACAGTAAAGCCTTCAAAGCATCCTGTAACAGTTGCAGGTATAACAAGATCTCTACAGTTTAGGAGATATGGAGAATATAAACATTATTGTAATGTAACATCAATCAACTAACTTGGAGTCATCTCTAACAAGTTATACTACATGGTTGATTATGTTTTACAAACAACATTATGCCCTGTGGAGATGAGGCTTACCACTCATACTCCAACTGATCGCTGAGAAGTCACATCAGTATCATACATAGGTCATTAAGAGAGCAAGATTCTCATGACCTTCACCTTCCTCAGTCAATAAGAGGATCACTTGTAGGACATCTCGTGTCTCTACTTAATATAGCTCACCAGGGTAAACTGGTCCTTCGCTATTCTAGAGTCACAGTGGCATTCTGTACTCTCTTCGTCATCAGGAGGTTTCATATTTACCTACCACTAATACGGATATCTGTGCTTTCTTTGTCATCAGGAGGTTTCATGTTTACCTACCACTGATACGGTATGAAAATATAGTGAAGGATGGATGGATTACACATCTACATCACTTTCCTACACTAGGATGTAAGGTTCTACACATCCATGTACCCCACATACTCAAAAGTATGTGCTCCAGGAGTTCCCTGAGGAAAACCTGTTTCACCATCATTTAATTTCTGACAATGGTGGATCTATGATCAGGGCTCTACATTATACTTGATTAGTTAGGTACATTCAGTATTCTTTAACAGCATACATTGTTCTGTAAACAATAACAATAGCATAGCAGCTATAAAAGAAGAATACTAAATGTAACAGGCCTAACTCATATCAATCATCATTTCTCATCATCCTCATCACAAGTCATCTCTAAGGCATGACCTTGATGGTATTCATGGCTCTCATGGCCCATTATCAGCATAGGATGCCACTGGCAAGGCATCAGATTACTTTACTTATTCATAAGGCTAACAACATGCCTTTAATGAATATAATGTCAACATCCATACCTGGATATGATTACCTTCATATCAGAACATGCATGGTTAATACATCTGATAAAGGTAATACAACAATAAGGAATGTACTTCCTACTCTTGTCATAAGAGTTAAATCTCTAATTCACATCAAATAGATTTTAATACTCAAAAGCATGCCATTTCCCTTGAATTAGGGTTTACTATTCACATTACATGTCATTACCCTTGAATTAGGGTTTACTATTCACATCAAGGTGAATTAAACTCATAACATCATCATGTATGAGTTACATCTTCATTGATGCTCTTGGATTAGTTAAAGGTTCATCATTTATCATAATCAGGGTTTCTATGATCTCACACAGGTGGATCATACCCTAATTATGCTCATTCCTGTGCATTGGAGATGCTTTAGTTGAGTTTCTACTTAAAAAGGGTACTTTCTCTCTCTAGAAGTACTTTCTCTCTCATCATAATGTTAGGTGATGTCAACATCACTCTAAAATAGGTTGGATTGAGGCATCATAGGCTAACATAGCCAACAACATCACCATTATGTGATTAGAGTTACTTTCTCTCTCTAGGGTACTTTCTCTCTCTAGAGTACTCTCTCTTTCATCATACTAATGGTTGATGGTAACATTAGACTAGATCAAGTTGGATAGAGTCATTATGACTAAAAACATCATTCTCATGTAATTAGGGTTTGAATTGAGCAAGGTATAACTTAATTGACCCTTCAGGGGTATTTTGGTAATTCACCCCATTGATCATCATTATGGTCAAAACCTTAGTTAATTAACCCCTTACTATCCTAGATTATCATTAGGGTTTGATTTGGGCAACATTGAACCATTTACATCATCAAATGATTGAACGAGGTCAACCTTGAATCACTTTGATTGATTTCAATCATTAATCATCAATTGAGTTGAGATCGGTTGAAAGTGTTGACCGTTTGCCCACTTTGACTTTCCAAGACCGCGAGCCTCCTTCTAACTCCAAGACCGCGAGCCCCCTTAGGCTTCAAGACCGCGACCCATCATGCATTCAAGACCGTGAAGACTCCATTTGAGGCTAAGACCGCGAGGGTCGTGAAGACCGTTTAGCTAGTTTGACCTCAGGACCGCGAGGCCCTTCGCGGTCTTGAGACCGTGAGCCTCCTCTCGGTCTTGAGACCGCGAGCCCTCTCACGGTCTTGAGACCGCGAGCCCTCTCACGGTCTTGAGACCGCGAGGCTCACATGGTCTCAGCCGCTTGGTCCATTAACAAAATCAAAGATACAATCGATGATGTTAACCGATGTTGAAGCCCTCAAAAGGTCAAAGTTATGTTGACCACCTATGGATTGGGTCAACTAAGGTTATGCTTAACCAATTGGTCATTGAATTGACCATCAATTGTTGACCAATTAGGATTGAAATCGATTTAATTAGGGTCTATCAATGTTCACCCATCAATACTCAACAATGTGCATCAACACAAGGTTGAACCCTTCAATTGAGCTCCAATTGGGCTCAAACTTGGCCCAAACGGTCTTGAGGTCATGTGGGTGGACCCCACATGTCTTGAGACCGTTTGCCCAAGATTTCATCAAAATCTAAGGTGATTTGATAGAGGTTGAACCATGATTGGGTCACCAATTCAGTATTTTGATCAATTGATAACTTATTTGCAATTGAGTCCTCAATTGGTCAAATTACTCAACCCTAGACCTTCAAACGGTCTTGGGTGATTGTCCTCTCGGTCTTGAGACCGTTTGGATGAGTTCCAAATGGTCTTGAGACCGTTTGCCCATCCAATTTTGGATTCTAGTGCAAATTCATCAAGGTTTGACCCATTGAGTTGGTGATCATATCAATATTTAATTGCAACGTAATTTGGTGTAATTATACCTTCAATTGGTCAACTATTCTTGACCCCAGACCTCCAAACGGTCTTGGTTGATTGCCCTCGCGGTCTTGAGACCGTTTGGTGACCCCCAAACGGTCTTGAGACCGTTTAGTTCAATCAACCCTAAAAACCCTAATTAGGTCACCATAATTTCAGTACTGATTTCATCTAGGGTTAGCCCTAGTATTCACCCTTCAACTCTTAGCCCGTTTGGAATTAGACCATCAAACTTGGTGAGTTGTTCATTAACATAATTTGGAACAGTAATATCATACGGTCAAAGCTTAGACAACGACCTTACACGGTCTTGAGACCGTTTGCCCAAAAAGGCAATTTCAGACCGTTTGAAAATCAGCAATTAATTCATTTAATGTTGTGACGTAAAAAGGTCATATCTCCTGATTACTTTGGAGTTAGTCTCCCAAATTTTGAGGGTAATTAGCCTATATAATTCGGAACATTTTTCTTATACGGTCCATGCTCGGTCAACGGGGCCAAACGGTCTTGAGACCGTTTGCCCTGTCGCGGTCTCGAGACCGTTTGCTCACCTCGCGGTCTTGAGTCCGAGAGAGCAAACTGTTAGGACCGTTTAAGGAAAAGAAAAGCGGTGGGTTTTTCTTGGAAATCACGCCTTCGTCTCCTAGCTCAATAACAGTATGAATATCCCATGGGTTTGCTTGTAAAATAGCAAAGAACAGTAAGGAACATGAAGGACTATCATCTAACCGCATATAAAGGATGCATATAGTAAAGCATGGGTTTAGAGTTATAAAACCCGCCTAAAGCTTGCTCCTTGAGATCCAAGCTTTCAAGCTCCAAGCTCTAATGGCGTCCTTGAGTTCTTACAGGTTGTCCAAGGTGAAAACTCCAAGGAAGGATGAAAAGAGACGGCTAGAAAGGTAGGGTTTCAAGAGTTAGCCATGAAGATGACCTTGAATTCGAATTCTAACCATGGAATTAGGCAAGAAGAAGATCCCAAACCTACCTTGCACCCTTGGTCGTTCCTCTTGAGCTCCAAGATATTCCTTAGTCGGCCAAGCAAACAGGAAACAGTGATATGCACGAAGGAAAGATTTCTTTGCTTGAGAGGTAGAGTGTATATATACTAGGGGTATGATTCTCAACATTAGTTCATAAGTTTCCCTTAATTCCAACTAAGTCCTTCCTTTATTACTTGCTCGTCCCTTCCTCTTTATTCTAAGGACAAACCTTATCTTAAGTTATAGAAAAGAAGGCAAGGAAGAACAATCTAATAATAAAGTTCATACTTAAAGGAATATTGCACATATACCCTGATTATTCAATCACAAAGCCTATTTCTTAACTTGATAACTCAATTGAGGTGAATTCCTCATCATTTCTTCTCTAAATGATGGCAAGAGTCTAAAAAGATACTTTAGATGACATTCTTTACAAATTGCATCCCTTTATTTGGGTAAATTGCATTTTCCCCCAAATTAGGGTTTCAGGCCCTGGGATTGCTTCCACAGCTGCACCTTGGTGCTCTAGCTTGGGAAATCCCTCAAACTTTGCCAAAGAGATTCTCATGATGTCTCAACATCAGAGGAACATCTCATCATGTGCAAATTGCAAGCTAACCCTTTCAACTGGGTAAATTGCACATAGGTCCCTATATATCAAAACAATGCTACAACTTTAAATAAAAAGGAGCAAATACTGCAATATACGTTTCTGAGAAACTTAATTACATGCTCAGAGTTAATAACAATGATTTAATTACATATTTAGGCAAAACACCTAGGGTTGACTCATAACCCAGGTCAGGGATGTTCCAAATTATCCACCCCTTACAAGGATTTTGTCCCCAAAATCGATAAAACATACTAATAGAAAAGGGCAGGATACTTCCTTCATATCTCATCCTCTAACTCCCAAGTGGCTTCTTCAACACCACGATGGTTCCAGAGGACTTTCACAAGACTTATATCTTTCTTCTTTAACTTTTTAATTCGTTTATCAAGGATTGACACTGGTCCCTCCTCATAGGATATGTCATCATTCAATTCTACCTCCATAGGTTGTAGAACTGACTCGGTGTCTGGGTGACATTTCTTCAACATAGAAATGTGAAACACAGGATGTAACCTCTGTAATTCTGGGGGAAGCTCTAGTTTATATGCTACCTTTCCAATCTGTTCAATGATTGGATAAGGCCCCATATATCTAGGAGCTAACTTCCCCTTCCTTCCAAAACGAAGGACCCCTTTCCAAGGTGAGATCTTGAGATACACTCTGTCTCCAACCTGGAACTCTAAAGGTCTACGACGTTTATCAGCATAAGATTTCTGCCTATCCTGAGCAGTCTTAATCTTATGTTGTATTACTTTAATCTTTTCTGTGGTTTGCTGCACAAGGTCAGGACCTAACAACTGATGCTCACCAGTTTCAAACCAACACAAAGGTGATCTACAGCGTCTACCATATAAGGCTTCATAAGGTGCCATATCAATACTATGCTGATAGCTATTGTTATAGGCAAACTCTATCAAGCTTAGGTGTAGATCCCAACTTCCGGTGAACTGGAGAACACATGCTCGCAACAGGTCTTCTAAGGTTTGTATGGTCCTTTCCGACTGTCCATCAGTCTGTGGATGAAAGGCCGTACTAAACCTCAGCTTAGTGCCTAAGGCTCTGTGCAACTGTTCCCAAAAACGACTGGTAAACTGAGGACCTCTGTCAGAAACTATTGTGACAGGAACTCCGTGCAAACGCACTATCTCTTTAACATACGACTCTGATAACCTTTCAGCAGAATAGGTTATTTTGACAGGTAAGAAATGTGCTGTCTTAGTCAACCTATCAACAATTACCCAAATGGAATCATGTCCTTTGTTTGTCCTGGGTAGGCCAACAACAAATTCCATGGTCACATGGTCCCACTTCCACTGTGATATGGGTAAAGGTTGCATTGTCCCTGTAGGCTTCTGGTGTTCAGCTTTAACTTGCTGACACACAGGACACCTCAGAACAAACTCTGCAACGTCCTTCTTCATCCCAGGCCACCAATACAAATCCTTCAAATTCCGATACATCTTGGTGCTCCCTGGATGCATAGCATACATGGAAGAATGGGCTTCTTCCAGGACTAACTTCCTCAAGTTGTCCACATCCGGCACTATCATTCTTCCATTATAACAAGCTACTTGATCTTTTGAGTCATGAAAACCATCTTGCTTCTCATTTCCATACTCAGATCTTATATGTTGAACTGCAGCATCACCTAGCTGTGTTTCTTTAATCTGCTCTCTTAGGGTAGGTTTAATATGCATCTCAGCTAACAAACCGGCTAGCAATGACACCTTCAACTGTACATTGTCTTGCCTTAAAGAGATAAGCATATCTCTCCTAGAGCATACTAAAGAGTTTAGTTGTGCTCTATTCATGGTTGATGTTGCTGATTTCCTACTCAAGGAATCTGCAACAACATTGGCCTTACCTGGATGGTAATCAATTGTACAGTCGTAGTCCTTGATTAACTCCATCCAGCGACGTTGCCTCATGTTGAGCTCATGCTGAGAGAAGATATATTTAAGGTTTTTGTTGTCTGTGAAAATCTGGAATGTCTCTCTGTAGAGATAATGTCTCCAGATCTTCAAAGCATGAACCACAGCTGCTAACTCCAGATCGTGTGTTGGATAATTCTCCTCGTGTTTCTTAAGCTGTCGGGAAGCAAAAGAAATCACTTGTTTATCCTGCATCAACACACATCCTAGTCCGTTCTTGGAAGCATCACAGAAAACTATATACCCTTTTCCTTGTTTAGGTAGCACTAGCACAGGTGCACTTGTCAACCTCTCCTTCAGTAACTGGAAAGATTGTTGACACTTATCACTCCAAGAAAAAGGAACATCCTTCCGGGTTAACTTGGTCAAAGGTAAAGCTATAGAACTAAAGTTCTTAATGAACCTTCGATAATAGCCAGCTAACCCCAAGAAACTTCGAATCTCCGTCGGTGTCTTCGGTTGTTCCCATTGTAGAACAGATTCTACCTTTGTAGGGTCAACACGAATTCCCGAGGCGGATATCACATGTCCAAGAAAAGATACCTCCGGCAGCCAGAACTCACACTTGCTAAACTTAGCGTACAACTTATGTTCTCTTAGCAAGGTCAAAGCTTGGCGAAGATGCTGCTCATGCTGCTGAGCATCCTTATTATAAATTAGTATGTCATCTATGAAGACGACAACACACTGATCAAGGAAAGGTCGAAAAACTCTATTCATGAGTTCCATAAATGCAGCTGGTGCATTGGTTAGTCCAAACGACATAACCGTGAACTCATAGTGACCATATCTTGTCCTAAAGGCAGACTTGGATATGTCACTATCCGTAATACGGAGTTGGTGATATCCAGACCTCAAGTCTATCTTTGAAAAGACAGTTGCACCACGCAACTGGTCAAAGAGATCATCAATCCTCGGTAGAGGATACTTATTCTTTATTGTTACTTTATTGAGTTGTCTATAATCAATGCATAACCGCATTGACCCATCTTTCTTTTTAACAAACAAGACCGGAGAACCCCAAGGTGAAGTACTCGGTCGGATAAAACCTCTCTTAAGTAGCTCTTGAAGCTGTTTCTTGAGTTCTGCCATCTCGGCAGGCGCCATCCTATACGGAGTTTGAGCTATGGGTTTCGTATCTGGGATCCGATTAATTTCAAAATCAATCTCCCGAGGTGGTGGTATACCAGGAAGTTCTTCAGGAAACACATCCTCGAATTCCCTGACTATGGGAACTTCAGCAGGATTGGAACTTTCCTTGGTAACATCTACCACATGGGCTAAGAATGCATAACATCCTTGCCTCAACAGCTTATCAGCAACCATAGCTGACACAAGACAGGTGGGCAGAATCTTTCTTTCACCTTGAAAGATCCATGTGTTGCTTTCATCAGCAAACACAGCCAACTTGGACTCACAATCCAAGACAACTCTATACCTTTCTAAGGTATCCATCCCAAGGATTATATCGAATCCCTGCATATCAAGTGGTATAAGATCCACTTGAATGTGATGGTCAGAAAAGAAAAGGATGCAGGGAGAACATACCTCCTGCAAAATGGCAGACCCACTCAACGGAGTCTCTAACAACAAACTATCTACTCTATGACTAACAGTCACATTGCGGTTACGAATCACTTCACGAATGATGAAAGAGTGCGTAGCACCCGGATCAATTAGAACAGATACAACACAGGATGTAGACATATCAGAATATAAAAGTTTCATCTGACCTGCCACTACCCGTGGATTGACCACTGCCTCAGGTGGGTTCATAGCATAGAACCTCGCAGTCGCCTGGTGTTGAGGTGGTGCTGATGATCCAGCTTGAGACGCTTGTCCACGTCCTCGAGCTGCTCCTTGATGTTGTCTATTCTGAGATCCCTGTTGATTCTGTCTCGGGGTTTGTTGTGTCACACCGACAGCCCTAGAACGGCAATCGTTCATCAAGTGTCCCACCTTACCACAGTTATAACAAGTCCTCTCCTGTTGCTGTGGTCTGGGTGGTCCAGTAACTGACACTGATGTAGAACTGTGCGTCCCTTGAAGCGGTTGACTCTGCCCTCTACCTCTGCTTGGTGTCCATTGAGTTTGAAAACTCGATCTGGGTGGTGGAGGGTTAGGTGCAGAGAATCTAGGTTTCTTGGAATCCCTAGATGAAGAACCCTGGAACTGTGGATATCTTTTATGGGTTTGTCTTTTCTCAACCACAGATCTCTCTATCCTTCGTACTGACTCAACGAAGGTAGAGAATCTCTCTCTATTTTCTAAGGCAGACACAGGGGTTGACATATCAGAATTCAAACCCTTCTCGAATCTTCTGATTCTTTCCTCATCCGTAGCAGCCATGTGCGGACAGAACCACAACAACTCCATGAACTTAGCTTCATACTCACTAATGTTCATCATACCCTGCCTTAGTTTCTCAAACTGAGAGATCTTCTCATCTAGGAAGGTCTTTGGAAAATATCTATTGATAAATTCCCGACGAAACTCTTCCCATGAGAACTCTACTCCAGGTCTCTTCTGCGCTTCCATGTTCCACCAGTGACCAGCACTGCCTTTGAGAAGATAGACATCATGTCTAACCTTCTCAGCTTCCGGAATCATAAGAATCCTGAAAGCCTTCTCCAACTCTGTCAACCATAAGTCAGCATCTGCAGGGTCGGCAGTTCTGAAGTACTCGGTAGCTCCGACACGACGAAGTCATTCGAATGTCTTACCAATACCTTGTGCTTCAGGCTGGACAGGTGCCCTAGGTGTAGGAATGGGCATCCTATCAGTTATATGTGTCATGGCAGTCATGAACTGCCCGGACATCGTCTGTACAGCTGGATCACTCATGTCAGTTGGGCCAAACTGGGGTGGCTCTCTTGGCGACTCAGGTGTAGGTTGTTCTATTCTCGGAACTCTTGCACCGCCTCGAGGTGCACTAGCACTACTTTCTGCCACGTGCTCATCGTGATGTTCTGACATTCTTATGTATCTTCTTCTCTTGAGGAGCAGAAGATTCTATTAGATGAGGAAGGAGTACTAAAGGTAGACTCAACATCCTAAGTCCTATGCCTCTGTAGACTCAACTGAACCTGGAGCTCTGATACCACTAGTTGTGGGCTCTGATCTCCAAACCATGACATAAACACGATTAAAACTTAGCGGAAGCGAATCGGTAATCAGCGGAAGACAAAATCACGGGAAATTAAAACTTTTCGTGACAAGAGCTTGAATCCATAAAAGCTTCTTTCATAAAGATAGATAAACTGTTTACATCTCAAGATAATTACTTCTTGAGTAATTATATACATCAAGATACAAAATCTCAAGATCACTAAACAAAAGACTCCAAGACCTGAGAGTACAGAGGACACATAGGACTGACTCTAACTACACCATATGGCAGGACAATCTCCACCTGAGATTACTGCTGCCCCTGGTGCTGCTGCTGAGACTGGTCACCTATAGGTTGGTTCCTTCGTCTCCGACGTCCACCTAAAAAGTTGAAGCCTACGGGGTGAGACAATTATACATAATTGTCCCAGCGAGAGTTATAACTCTTCGCCAGAAGCTTTATTATAACATCAAAGAATATCTTAAACAGTAAAGCCTTCAAAGCATCCTGTAACAGTTGCAGGTATAACAAGATCTCTACAGTTTAGGAGATATGGAGAATATAAACATTATTGTAATGTAACATCAATCAACTAACTTGGAGTCATCTCTAACAAGTTATACTACATGGATGATTATGTTTTACAAACAACATTATGCCCTGTGGAGATGAGGCTTACCACTCATACTCCAACTGATCGTTGAGAAGTCACATCAGTATCATACATAGGTCATTAAGAGAGCCGGATTCTCATGACCTTCACCTTCCTCAGTAAGTAAGAGGATCACTTGTAGGACATCTCGTGTCTCTACTTAATATAGCTCACCAGGGTAAACTGGTCCTTCGCTATTCTAGAGTCACAGTGGCGTTCTGTACTCTCTTCGTCATCAGGAGGTTTCATATTTACCTACCACTGATACGGATATTTGTGCTTTCTTCGTCATCAGGAGGTTTCATGTTTACCTACCACTGATACGGTATGAAAATATAGTGAAGGATGGATGGATTACACATCTACATCACTTTCCTACACTAGGATGTAAGGTTCTACACATCCATGTACCCCACATACACAAAAGTATGTGCTCCAGGAGTTCCCTGAGGAAAACATGTTTCACCATCATTTAATTTCTGACAATGGTGGATCTATGATCAGGGCGCTACATTATACTTGATTAGTTAGGTACATTCAATATTCTTTAACAGCATACATTGTTCTGTAAACAATAACAATAGCATAGCATCTATAAAAGAAGAATACTAAATGTAACAGGCCTAACTCATATCAATCATCATTTCTCATCATCCTCATCACAAGTCATCTCTAAGGCATGACCTTGATGGTATTCATGGCTCTCATGGCCCATTATCAGCATAGGATGCCACTGGCAAGGCATCAGATTACTTTACTTATTCATAAGGCTAACAACATGCCTTTAATGAATATAACGTCAACATCCATACCTGGATATGATTACCTTCATATCAGAACCTGCATGGTTAATACATCTGATAAAGGTAATACAACAATAAGGAATGTACTTCCTACTCTTGTCATAAGAGTTAAATCTCTAATTCACATCAAATAGAGTTTAATACTCAAAAGCATGCCATTTCCCTTGAATTAGGGTTTACTATTCACATTACATGTCATTACCCTTGAATTAGGGTTTACTATTCACATCAAGGTGAATTAAACTCATAACATCATCATGTACGAGTTACATCTTCATTGATGCTCTTGGATTAGTTAAAGGTTCATCATTTATCATAATTAGGGTTTCTATGATCTCACACAGGTGGATCATACCCTAATTATGCTCATTCCTGTGCATTGGAGATGCTTTAGTTGAGTTTCTACTTAAAAAGGGTACTTTCTCTCTCTAGAAGTACTTTCTCTCTCATCACAATGTTAGGTGATGTCAACATCACTCTAAAACAGGTTGGATTGAGGCATCATAGGCTAACATAGCCAACAACATCACCATTATGTGATTAGAGTTACTTTCTCTCTCTAGGGTACTTTCTCTCTCTAGAGTACTCTCTCTTTCATCATACTAATGGTTGATGGTAACATTAGACTAGATCAAGTTGGATAGAGTCATTATGACTAAAAACATCATTCTCATGTAATTAGGGTTTGAATTGAGCAAGGTATAACTTAATTGACCCTTCAGGGGTATTTTGGTAATTCACCCCATTGATCATCATTATGGTCAAAATCTTAGTTAATTAACCCCTTAATATCCTAGATTATCATTAGGGTTTGATTTGGGCAACATTGAACCATTTACATCATCAAATGATTGAACGAGGTCAACCTTGAATCACTTTGATTGATTTCTCAATCATTAATCATCAATTGAGTTGAGATCGGTTGAAAGTGTTGACCGTTTGCCCACTTTGACTTTCCAAGACCGCAAGCCTCCTTCTAACTCCAAGACCGCGAGCCCCCTTAGGCTTCAAGACCGCGAGCCATCATGCATTCAAGACCGCGAAGACTCCATTTGAGGCTAAGACCGCGAGGGTCATGAAGACTGTTTAGCTAGTTTGACCTCAGGACCGCGAGGCCCTTCGCGATCTTGAGACCGCGAGACTCCTCTCGGTCTTGAGACCGCGAGCCCTCTCACTGTCTTGAGACCGCGAGCCCTCTCACGGTCTTGAGACCGCGAGGCTCACATGGTCTCAGCCGCTTGGTCCATTAACAAAATCAAAGATACAATCGATGATGTTAACCGATGTTGAAGCCCTCAAAAGGTCAAAGTTATGTTGACCACCTATGGATTGGGTCAACTAAGGTTATGCTTAACCAATTGGTCATTGAATTGACCCTCAATTGTTGACCAATTAGGATTGAAATCGATTTAATTAGGGTCTATCAATGTTCACCCATCAATACTCAACAATGTGCATCAACACAAGGTTGAACCCTTCAATTGAGCTCCAATTGGGCTCAAACTTGGCCCAAACGGTCTTGAGGTCATGTGGGTGGACCCCACATGGTCTTGAGACCGTTTGCCCAAGATTTCATCAAAATCTAAGGTGATTTGATAGAGGTTGAACCATGATTGGGTCACCAATTCAGTATTTTGATCAATTGATAACTTATTTGCAATTGAGTCCTCAATTGGTCAAATTACTCAACCCTAGACCTTCAAACGGTCTTGGGTGATTGTCCTCTCGGTCTTGAGACCGTTTGGATGAGTTCCAAACGGTCTTGAGACCGTTTGCCCATCCAATTTTGGATTCTAGTGCAAATTCATCAAGGTTTGACCCATTGAGTTGGTGATCATATCAATATTTAATTGCAACGTAATTTGGTGTAATTATACCTTCAATTGGTCAACTATTCTTGACCCCAGACCTCCAAACGGTCTTGATTGATTGCCCTCGTGGTCTTGAGACCGTTTGGTGACCCCCAAACGGTCTTGAGACCGTTTAGGTCAATCAACCCTAAAAACCCTAATTAGGTCACCATAATTTCAGTACTGATTTCATCTAGGGTTAGCCCTAGTATTCACCCTTCAACTCTTAGCCCGTTAGGAATTAGACCATCAAACTTGGTGAGTTGTTCATTAACATAATTTTGAACAGTAATCTCATACGGTCAAAGCTTAGACAACGACCTTACACGGTCTTGAGACCGTTTGCCCAAAAAGGCAATTTCAGACCGTTTGAAAATCAGCAATTAATTCATTTAAAGTTGTGACTTAAAAAGGTCATATCTCCCGATTCCTTTGGAGTTAGTCTCCCAAATGCTGAGGGTACTTAGCTTATATAATTAGGAACAGGTTTCTTATATGGTCCACGCTCGGTCAACGGGGACAAACGGTCTTGAGACCGTTTGCCCTGTCGCGGTCTCGAGACCGTTTGCTCACCTCGCGGTCTTGAGTCCGAGAGAGCAAACTGTTAGGACCGTTTAAGGAAAAGAAAAGCGGTGGGTTTTTCTTGGAAATCACGCCTTCATCTCCTAGATCAAGAACAGTACGAATATCCCATGGGTTTGCTTGTAAAATAGCAAAGAACAGTAAGGAACATGAAGGACTATCATCTAACCGCATATAAAGGATGCATATAGTAAAACATGGGTTTAGAGTTATAAAACCCGCCTAAAGCTTGCTCCTTGAGCTCCAAGCTTTCAAGCTCCAAGCTCTAATGGCGTCCTTGAGTTCTTACAGGTTGGCCAAGGTGAAAACTCCAAGGAAGGATGAAAAGAGACGGCTAGAAAGGTAGGGTTTCAAGAGTTAGCCATGAAGATGACCTTGAATTCGAATTCTAACCATGGAATTAGGCAAGAAGAAGATCCCAAACCTACCTTGCACCCTTGGTCGTTCCTCTTGAGCTCCAAGATAGTCCTTAGTCGGCCAAGCAAAGAGGAAACAGTGATATGCACGAAGGAAAGATTTCTTTGCTTGAGAGGTAGAGTGTATATATACTAGGGGTATGATTCTCAACATTAGTTCATAAGTTTCCCTTAATTCCAACTAAGTCCTTCCTTTATTACTTTCTCGTCCCTTCCTCTTTATTCTAAGGACAAACCTTATCTTAAGTTATAGAAAAGAAGGCAAGGAAGAACAATCTAATAATAAAGTTCATACTTAAAGGAATATTGCACATATACCCTGATTATTCAATCACAAAGCCTATTTCTTAACTTGATAACTCAATTGAGGTGAATTCCTCATCATTTCTTCTCTAAATGATGGCAAGAGCCTAAAAAGATACTTTAGATGAAATTCTTTACAAATTTCATCCCTTTATTTGGGTAAATTGCATTTTTCCCCAAATTAGGGTTTCAGGCCCTGGGATTGCTTCCACAGCTGCACCTTGGTGCTCTAGCTTAGGAAATCCCTCAAACTTTGCCAAAGAGATTCTCATGATGTCTCAACATCAGAGGAACATCTCATCATGTGAAAATTGCAAGCTAACCCTTTCAACTAGGTAAATTGCACATAGGTCCATGTATATCAAAACAATGCTACAACTTTAAATAAAAAGGAGCAAATACTGAAATATATGTTTCTGAGAAACTTAATTACATGCTCAGAGTTAATCACAAAGATTTAATTACATATTTAGGCAAAACACCTAGGGTTGACTCATAACCCAGGGATGTTACATATTCAACCTTGATCTTCACCAAGGGACGCCTTCCCTTGTTCTTCTTCACCTCCCTTAGCCAAGAGAGAGAACCTTCATCTTCAGGATTGAAATGAGAGATAGGTAGGTGGTGGAAGTGAGAGCCTCACAAGATATACATGTAGGAATAGCTTTCTTATAGATTTCCTACTCACTCTAACGAATGTAGCAAGTGATTAAGCTTAGAGAGAGAGGAGGTTGTAGGAAGCACTCAACTATAGAATAGGAACCTCGCATGGAGTTTGAATTGAATGCTCCACCTTGGAATGAAGCCCAATGTGTCCTATTTATAGCTGGGGATTCCTCTTAGCCTTTAGGAAAACTTGAGAATGAAAACTAGCCATTGTGTGGCTTGCAACGGATATATTTTCACTTTTTGCAACTCCACAACAGCTAGAAGCACTTTTCTGCACTTTTTCGTACAGTGCAGTTGGTCAAGTTTCTATAAGGGTAACTCGACCGATAGAGTAAAAGACAAAGTCGATATTCAGACCATCGGTCGAGTTTGTCCAGTGGAAACTCGATCGACCAATGAAAATTGAATTGGTCAGTTACTCCATCGGTTGAGTTCTGTGAAGTGTAAACTCGACCGATCAAAAGTCATTTTGAAGATCCAATCAGTATCTGTCGAGTTTGCAACTAACAGAACTCGGCTGATGAACAACCTGATGTGAATTTTGGAAAATGGCTTTTGAGTGCTTAAACATTTGATCTAAGTGCTCTTGATTTTTTCTAAGCTTAATTACAAGTCATACAATCATTACAAGTGATTTACAACATGATTCTAATGGATTTACATCATATTATAGAAACATGCACTTGTATTGACTTTAACTTATCTTTTCTCCAATTTGATATGCGTAAGTTAGGGCATTTGGAGTGTGTCTATACCAAATCTGAAATCACTCAACTAGAGACATTAGACATCAATATGTGGAATGGTTAGTCATCATAAAAACACGGGTTTAGTCAATTTAGGCGTGAGTCAACATTGACCTAATTGGCCTTGAGTCAAAAAAATCATGCACAAATAATATGAAAATGGGCAATAAATACACAAAATACATAGTAAAGCAGTCTATCAAAAGTGACAATTATTTAGTGCATCGTATACCAAGATGTTAATCATGGAAACTCTCATTACATATTGTTGAAGTTTTTATAAGGGTATAACCCCACCTGTGTACATCTATTTCACCATACTACATAGTCACAACTTACATTGTACATGTAAGGAGTCAAACCCAAAAGGGGATCTACTCTTCACTAATTTGAGGAATAAAATTGTTTAAATCCAAATTACCACAATGCTTGAAGGAAAGGTGGTACTTCACTTTTATTTTTCATATAGTATGTAACACATAGAAATTTCTTATAAAGAAACAAAAATATAACTATTTGTATTATTAGAAGAGATTTCATGTACATTTTTCTTCACCCTAAAGGGGATAGTATAAAGAAAAAAGATAATATTGATCATACCTAAGATGAATTATAGAGGGAAACATGGCCATCCCAAGATATCCTTATGTTCAGTTTCCTATATAAGCTCTTGTTGCATAAATTTCCTCTATAGCACCTATCATTGGGTGGTTCAAAAACAATACCCAAAATATAGATTAAGAAATGGTATCAATCAATAAATAGTGGTATATGTGCACAATAAAAAAACATTTGGGCATTTAAATGATGTTGGTATGTATTCCCGAAGAGCCAATTGTTGGCTAAATGGACATATATAAATCCCTTTGTTTTGATTATGACAAACATTTCATTCTTATTGATCTAACGAGCTACTTGAGTGTGCAGGATTAAGGTGGATGACAAAGCAACTAGGGAAATTCATATGCTTACGTGTTTATGTTTTCATGCAATGTAATCGCTTTGTAAAAACTTGTACAAATATATAATGTACAAGTACTTATATTGCATGTAAATCAAGCGTTAGATTCTCCCTAGCTAAACACCACATTTAGATAAGTCATTCCCTTCAAATAGGATCACATTTGCACACTCATACATATAGTTAGTGCCTAAATTGAAACATTGAAACAAGATCAATCTCGGTCGACAAACTCCTCGACCGAGACACTCTCGGTCGACAATCTTCTCGACCGAGAAAAATCCAAAGTAGCCGTTAGACACAACTGACAAGGTAGTTGGCAGTTGGAGATAGACGTTGCAAATCACTTGTTCCAGAGAGCCTGTCGGTCGACAAAAGTTCGACCGAGTAGGTGTCTCGGTCGACCATTCCTCGACCGAGATGGTCTCTGATAGCAACTGCAGAATTAATTAATTAGCCGTTGTTAAAGCAACAAACTTGTACCTAACGGCTAGTTAAGCACTTAGAAACCCCTAGAAGTTGTCTAGAACGTCCTTAATCATTCTTAGGCCATTCCTATAAATAGGACAAGCCATAGGACACTCAAACACACTTGTTACACTTGAGAAATCCTTGAGCATACTTTGAGCAACCTGATTGTGAGCAATTTGAGCATTGTGACAATTGGCCATTTCATTCCTTAGCTCAAAATTCGTGTCCTATAGGCTAGTATCTCCTACCCACTGCAATCACAAGTTCATACACTTGGTTAGGAGATCTATACGCTTGATCTAGGCAAATCAAGCCTTGGGCTATAAAGGATAAGTTGTAATTTCCTTTTTCCTTTCTTGTTCTCTATTACTGTTTGTACTCTCCTTGCTACTCCTAGGTTGGAGGCTGCGGATTGGAGAGGGTGGAGTTCTTCTTGGTGAAGAAGGTGACTTTGAGCTACTTCAGAAGGTTGGTGCAATGGGAGGTTACTTCTAGAGAGGAAGGCTACTTCAAGGGGGAGCTTGGAGTTACTTCAAGAAGGCTACCTCAAAGTTGGTGCACCTACTTCAAGTGAAGGCTGTTCAAAGGGTGTAAAGGAAAGTATTGTATTTTGTATACATCCTTTAGAAGGTAATAAAATAAATACTTTCAAAATCCCGGTTGGGTAAGCAACCGGGTAGTGGACTGACAACTTTAGTATTTGCTAAAGTTGGAACCACTCTAAACACCTGTCTCCTTCTTCAAATTTCAATTGTGGTTGTTTGAGTTCAATAAATTGTTAAAATTATTTAAAAACTCTATTCACCCCCCCTCTAGTGTTTTTCACCAATCATATGATGATTGTAAAGGGATATCTTATAAATGATTGATTAATAATAAAGACAATCTTCCAATTTATTCAATTTTATTCAGTTATGAGATAATGATGTAACATAATGTATGTCTAAAAAATAATATTACTCAATGACATATGTCTTCAGGTTGAGGATTTGAACAATGAGATCATGTGAATGTTAAGAGTATATACATTCTTGTTATGTCCCAAATCAAATGTTATTATGGAAGATTGATGATAGAAATAACAAATAAGACTCAAGTGTGTGTTGTTTGATGACAGAGTCTCATTAGCATCATATGTAATATCAAACCAAACACATAGATACTTGTTAGGGAACAGTGTATCAGACAGGTCCACCTTCAGAGTCATGCTTAGAAACCATGACATGGTAATGAAAATCATCTCTCATAATGATGGTGTCTATTTTGATTCTTAGACCTAAAGTCACTACACTGATCACATGTTGTTTGGTGTACTTTGATATCATCCACCGTAACCTTGAAAGGGTTTCCAATAAGGTGATGATCGAGTGCACTGTAACACTTGGGGATGAATGTGAGTGATGTATATGGGATTTTCCCCGACTATAGGAGTATGATATCTTGGCCACTTGATAAGAGAGAATAATAAATGCATGGCCATGCTTGTTTGAGTTAATATGTGAAATTGAGCTTACATATATCGCAGATAGTTAGCGCCAGTTCAAGGAAAATGGATTGAACGTTTAATAGGATGATAATTCCATTCTTCGAATTAAATATGAATATCAGTGATAAAGGAGCTATAAAAACACTATAAAACCAATCACATATTGTTGGTTGATGTTGATATCCAAATTTCCAATTACTTGGATAGAAATTATATGTTACTAGATACCCCTTATTGCTTGCAATGTAATAAATCGATTATGGACATTCACTGCCAATGTAACTTGGAACCTATATGGCCACACATATAGGATTCACTTGGAATAGGAGTTCATTCATGAATGATGTTTAACTTTATTAATAAAGTGTTTAGGTATTCAATTTAAACAACAATTGACTGGCTGGACTCTAAACCAATCGGTTCATGTATTGAACTGATCATTTGGAGTGTTGGGTTGATTGCAATTCTATTGCTTATATTGGTTATACTATGGCATGAATAGATCCACTCAAGGTGCCAAATGACCAGTTCATGTGATGAACCACCCGGTTTGTTGATCAATTTGATTGGATCAAGGATTAGTGTTGACATCATGGTGTGCATTAAATCAGATATTCACTGCCAATACAATTGTGATTAGGAAACATGATGAAATGACTGATTCAAAGGGTGAACTGCTTGGCTCAAATCCCAATCGATTGGTTCACTTGTGAATCGACCATTTTGCCTCTCACAGGTTGTGAAAATTTATCAAATCTTATCCCCTTCGCCTTCTGCTCAATCTGGGAACCCTGACCTTGACCCTCCTATAAATAGAGGGGTATTGGGGGCTTCTCAGACACATCAATTGACTTTGACAAATGTTGTCTTCTTTGGTTGAGGTAACTAAGATAATTGGACCAACTCCTACCCAATAAAGGGAAGCATAGCAAGGGAGAACAATTGTGGGAGAGCAAGTTGATGCTAGCACATCAACTAGAACAAACAACTTCTTCTTGTCCTTTCATCTACAATGATAGGAGTTCCCAGTGGTCCATGTGGACTACTATAGAGGCAAGGAGGTTGTTTCCTACTACTAGGAAGACAATGTCAAGGTGTTTTCCATGGTGATTTACCAAGAGTTGTTGTAGATGTTGTATGGGTGTGACATGAAGAAAGGCACAAGCTACAATGAGGAGATTTTCATTGGACTTACTCTAGTACCAGGTATATCCTCACAACTATCCATCGTGTTACGTAGTTATTACACAATCTACTATTTTAAGGGGAATATGGTAGTTAAATTTTTATTATTGATATTTGCTTTGTCTCCATATATCCTTATAGTAGTATCAGAGTCGCATCAAAGTACTATGTTTTGGGATAATCAATGTGATTAGATTTTGGCTTTTCATCATTTATCGAATGCATGTAGTGTGAATATTTAAAATGATTAATGTGCATATCCTATTAAAATACCACATACAATTCCACTAATATATATATATGATATGATATATATATATAATTTACAGATGTTGCCCTAAAAGTTGGTTTTGATGGAGGATCTGAAGTATGGTTATGGCCAAAAACTCAGATATATGTGCAAGGTGGTTGTTGTTGTTTATTCCTATTTATATCTTGGTTTTCATAATGAACCTCATCTTCTATTCTAAATGTAAAAGTATTACTCTGTCCTACCCTTCCTCTCCCTTGAATATAACTTGAGGTTTTCCTATTACTTTGTAATATGTTAATAAAATTAGGATAATTTTTAATTTCTTGTTACGACCAAGAAGAAACTCAGCGACATGCAAACTGGCCATATCGAATATAAGCCAATCGTTTGGAGGAACTAAGAGGACAGATGACAAGAGGAGACAAATCGATAGACTAGTAGCCTAGCCGATCGACTAGAGGTGTCCTGAAGATTTTGGACCAGAGACCATCTGACCATTCAAACTGACCAACCGACCAGCCAAGAGGCAAGCCAATCGGTTCAAGGGTTGAACTGATCAACCCACATTCAAACACATATTTTCATTAATAACAGGTTTCTTCACGTGATGTAGACCCTAGGTGGTGGTAATTCCTTGCGGCTCCAAGCAATTACAATAGTATGGCAATGACCATCACTTGTGTTTATAATTGTATATTTTCATTTGTGGGATATAGCATTTATATGATACATACTATAAGTATGTGGTGATTGGAGATGTATATGTATTTATATAAATACAAATCCCTCAACAAATATTAAGACTAAGATGCTTTACATAATCGACACACATGAAAAACTTGATCGACCAAATGTGGGCTTGCCCCAGCATGGTGTGTCGTATATCTTGTGGAAGTGTGATGGTAGATATGCGGGTTTTCCCTAGCAGGGTGCATATTCTATTGTGTTGTCTTATGGGTTAGACTTAACTACACGAACTTAATAGGATTAAGTGTCTAGAATAATAGACATAGACCATGGCAAGGAGTTGTGCATACCATCTATCCAAGAATTGAATGAGATGCGATTGGAAAATGTTTCCTATCTTAATAATTGGTTATGAGCGCCAGTGTTGGTTGGATATTAACTTAATTGTTTTGGATCTTGGATCACTAGAAGATTGTACACTGCAATCATCTGAATTGATAGTGATGTCTATCAATTTGAACAAAATTGTGAGAGAGATAATTAATTAAACCACTAATTAAATATCTTCAAATTGAAAGTGTTTTGACAAATGCAAATTTTACACTTGTAGATAAATGGAAAACGCAATCATTGTGATCGGTCCTTATGAAGGACAACCTAAAGGAGATATACTTCCATAACTGGTTTAGGACCTTGAGAAGCATTCCATGGGTTCCTAAAACACCAGTTCTAGTGGAATCCACTTCATGTGCCCCTAAGGATGAAATGGATCTTACTTGAAGCATTGCAATTATGTCGTAGACATAAAAGACCCTATAATGAGCTCTATATGAACTATGAGTTGCATGAGAAACATGAAATGTATAATTTTTCTAAGGCTTTGTTTGAGTGCAAACTGATAGAGAGACGTCTTGGAAAGTCCCATGTTCTCAATATGATTGGGCATATCGAACATCTAGAAAGAGTGGGATTTTCTTTTGGTCCATAGTTGTCCACGGATATGATCTTGCAATCATTGACTTAATCATACATTCAGTTTATTGAGTGTTATCACCTGAGTGACATGGCTAAATTGATGTCTGAGTTGCTTGGCATGCTAATAAATGTCAAAGAATAAATGAAAAAGGAAAAACCCATGATGGTGACCAGTTGAATAAAGTCCAAGGACAAAGGCAAGGCTAAGAAATGTTTTGATGCTAAGTTGAAGTCCAAGTCTTCTTCACTCAAAATAAGGAGAAGGATAAGGAAACCTAGGAAGATGAAGTAAGGGATAGAGATCTCTACTTCAGTTATATAAGTAATTGAGATTAATTTCACTACTTCTTCATCTTTTATACTAGATACAAGATGTGGATCACACATTTTGTCAAATATGAAAGATCTTATAAGTTGACACCTTTACAGAAAGATGAGTTTGTACTATGCATTCATAATAGAGCAAGAGTTGCTTCTAGTGCAGTTGGAACCTATGAGTTATCTCTATCAAGTGGGTTTAGAATAGAGTTGAAGAACTACTATTGTGCATCTGCCCTTAATAGGAACATCATATATGTATCTTGTTTGGGAAAGAATGAATTTGAATTTCTTATAAAGAATGGTTGATTTTCTATTAGTAAAGATGAGATCTTTTATGGCAGTGCCCTAATTCCTTATGGTTTATACTTGATAGACTTGGAGACAAGTGTGTATAACATAAATATGAAAATATGAAAAGTCGACAACTCAAGCCAAACATACCTTTGGCATTGTTGTATAGGGCACATAAATGAGAAACAAATTTCTAGACTACATAAAGATGGTTATCTAGTCTCTTATAAATTCTAATCAAAAGATTCATGAGAGTCTTATTTGTTGGGTAAGATGAGAAAGACTCCCTTCACTAGAAATAGTGATAGGACGAGTGATCTATTAGGACTCAAACATATTGATGTACGTGGTCCTTTTAGAACAAATGTTTTAGGTGGTTATCAATACTTTATTACCTTTATTGATGACTTCAGTAGGATGGTTATGTTTACTTGATGAAAAAAAGTTAAAAACTATTGAAAAGTGTAAGGATTTCATGAATGAATTATAGAACCAACTTGGTAAAAGTAATAAGGCACTTCATATTAATTGAGTTGCAGAATACTTAAGCTAAGAGTTTGAGGACCTTCTATGTTCCTGTGGTATCATATCATAATGGACTCCACATGCACACCACAACAAAATGGTGTAATAGAAAGAAGGAATCACACATTACTAGATAAGGTGCAATCAATGATGAGTTTTTCCGATCTTCTGACTTTCATGTGGGGTTATGCTCTACAAACCACAATGTACCATCTAAATTAGTTCAAAAGCCACCATATGAGATATGGTATGGGAAATGTCTCGATGTGTCATCTATGATGATTTGGGGTTGTGAAGCTTATGTCAAGAAAATGTTTTATAAAAAGCTTGGACCCAAATCTGATAAATGTTATTTTGTTGGATATCACAAAGAAACTAGGGGATACTACTTTTATACTCCATCTGACAGCAAAGTGTTTGTTTCTAGGATCGGTGTATTCCTTGAAAAGGAATTTATTTCCAAAGGAATAAGTAGGAGGAGAGTAGAACTCGAAGAGGTTTGAGACAAACAAGATAACATTGAACCAATAAAGGTAAATGAGGAACAAGAACACTCACAAATTGTTGTGGAATCTAAAGTTCCTCATGTAACACAAGGACCTCGTAGATCTAGTAGGACATGCCTTCATCCAGCAAGATTTGGTTATCTTATGACTCAAGAAGGAGGTGATTGGTCATAGATGATGAGCCAACAACCTATCTATAAGATACTAAAGGACTAAAATCTATGAAATGTCTTGAGGCCATGAGATCTAAGATGGAATCCATGTATACCAACAAGGTATGAACCTTGGTGCATCCACCAAAAGGGGTAAAACCCAAAGCATGCAAGTGAGTCTTCAAGAATAATACTGACATGGATGGTAATGTACAAATTGATAATGGCATATTGGGTGCAAAGGGTTTCAATCTAGTTCAAGGTGTTGACTACAATGTAACTTTTTCACAAATTTCCATGGTTAAGTCCATCAGGATCATGCTTGCATTGTAACTTTTCATGACTATGAGATTTGGCAGATGGATATTTGAACCACATTCCTTAATGGGAATCCTGTTCAGGATGTGTACATGACACAACACAAGAATTTTATAAATCCATAGGATGCAAATAAAGTTTGTAAGCTACAAAGGTCAATCTATGGATTGAAGTAAGCATCTCAGAGTTGGAATCTTTGTTTTGACGAGATAGTCAAAGAGTTTGTCTTTACTCAAAATGATTATGAACCATGTGTATACAAGAAGGTTAGTGGGATCATAATAGTATTCCTCATATTGTATGTAAATGACATACTATTGGTGGGGTTTGACATTCCTTCTTTATACATGGTAAAGAAATGGCTGGGAAGTACATTCTCTATGAAGGACTTAGGCAAAGCATTCTATATCTTAGGAATCAAGATCTATAGAGATAAATCTAGATTACTTCTTGGGCTAAGTCAGAGCACATAAATTGCCAAATTTTTAAAGAGGTTCAGAATGAAGAACTCGAATAGAGTAAACCTACCCATATCTGATGGTTTTAAGATCTCTAGAGCTCAATGTCCCAGTTCTTTTGAAGAAAGGGAGCGCGTGAGTAAGATTCCACATGAATCTATAGTTAGATCTATCATGTACATGATGTTATGTACTGGTCCAAATGTCTCATTTACCTTGATCATGATGAGTAGATATCAGTCAGATCATGGTGACAGTTACTAGACTGCCTCAAAGAACATCCTTAAGTACTTGAGAAGAACTAAGGATCATTTCCTTGTCTACTGTGGTGAGGAAGAGTTGGTGGTAAATGGTTAGACCAATGCAAGCTTCCAAACTGACAAATATCACTATTAATCATAATCAGGATTCATGTTTTGCCTCAACCACAAAGCTATCAGCTAGAAGAGTTTGAAGCAAGAGATATTTGCAGATTCTACAACAGAGGCTGAGTATATTGTTGCATCTAATACAACAAAGGAAGTTTTCTAGATCAACAAGTTCATCAGTGAATGATATCAAACCAAAAACATAGATACTTGTTAGAGAACAATGTATCGGACAGACCCACCTTGAGAGTCATACATGGAAACCATTACACAGTAGTCAAAATCATCTCGCATGGTGATGGTGGTTCTCAGACCTGAAGTCACTACACTCATCACATGTTATTCGGTGTACTTTGACATCATCTATCGTGACCTTGATCCATGGTTGTCATAAAGGAGATGATCGGGTGCACTATAACACATGAACATGATTGTGAGTGATGTATATGGGATTTGTCCCTCCTATAGTAGTATGATATCCTGGACACTTGATAAGTGAGACTGGGAAATGTGTGTCCATGCTTGTCTGAGTCAATATGTGATATTGAGATTACATATATCTCAGACATTCTTCTCTAGTTCAAAGAACATGAATTGGATGTTGAAGATGATGACCATTCAATGCCTTAAGTTAAATTTGGATGTAAGTGACAAAGGAACTATACCAATAGTATAGCACCAATCATAGATTGTAGGTTGAAGTTGTTCTCCAACTTTCTAATTACTTGGGTAGCAATGATGTGTTACTAGTTACCGCTCATTGGTTTTAATGTCACAAATCATTCATGGACATTCACTACCAATGTGACTTAGAACCTAGCTATAGGATCAGACACATTGGATACACTTGGAATAAGATTTTATTCATGAATGATGTTTGACTTTATTATTAAAGTGTTTAGGTGTTCAATTTAAACAACAATTGACTGACTGGACTCTAAATCGACCAGTTCAAATGTTGAATGGATTGATTGTATTGTTTGGTTTATTGAAATTGCATTGGCTGAACGGTGGCATGAACTAACTAATTCACTGAGTGAATCGATCGACTCAAGGTCCCAAATGACCGGTTCATGTGATGAACTGCCCGTTCATTGATCAATTTGATTGGATCAAGGATTAGTGTTGACATTATGTTGTGCACTAAGTCAAATATTAATTGCCAATACAATTTGATTGGGAAATATGATGAAATCATTGGTTCAAGGGTTGAACCTATTGGATTACAAACCAACCAATCGGTTCACTTGTGAACCTACCATTTCGCCTCTTGTAGGTTGTGAAAATTCATGAAATTTTGTTCCCTTCGACTCTCACTCAAACTGGGAACCCTAACTCTGACCCTCCTATAATTAAAGGGATATTGGGGGAATATGTGGCATGAAATCTGACCCCTCTAAGTTATAGCTAAGAGAGTTGAGTCCCCAATGCATGGGTTCTTTTGATATGGTTTGGTGGAGAAGGTTAAGTTTTTCCCTACTCCTCAGGATAATGTGATGTGTGAAGAGTTCCATGTGTCCAATTTAGAACACTATGTGAGTTACCCAGACCATGTGTGGAGCGATGAACCTAGTGAGCCCCAAGGGAGAGTGAAATAACCTGAGTTACCTATGAGGTTTATAGATGCCAAAGTGAAAGAACTCAGAGAAAGGAAAATGTGATGATAAATGTTCTTTGGAAATGCCATGGATAGGGAAAAGCCACATAGGGGCCAATGATGGACATGTAAAAGTCTTATCCTGAATTGTTTGTTTGCTTGATGGAATTTTGAGGACAAAATTCCTATAAGAGGGGAAGGATGTTACAACCCCAACTTTTGGGTTCATTTGATGAAAAATGTAATTTCTCATATTAAAGATATTGGAACAAGTAATGATATAAATTGTCTTGAATAAATGAGTTACGTTTACAATAGCCTTGTTGGTTGTTTTGTGGGCTTTATTGGCTAGTGGGCCCAATAACATGGAAAAGACAACAGGAACTCCATTATTAATAAGAAATGGAGAAAAGAAAGATGTAGAAACCTCTAGAAGGCAAAAGTATATAATCCAAAGGTGGATTTTGTGACTCTTGGGTTCCGAGGAGTCCAAAGTTGCAAAGATAATGCAAAAAGAAAAGAAAAGATCAATTACATATTTCTTTATTAAGAAAGAAATTGAAAACAATGATAAAATGTAAAAAATAAGTGTAAAGAGGTATAATTAAGTTACCCTTGATGGATTTTCTTATCCAAAGGATTCCTAATGTTAAATGGAATGCCAATGAGGAAAATAAAAAGAAAGATAAATAGAAATCCTCAAAAAGAGATATTTTAATAAGAAATAAATAAGATAATGAGAAATAATGAATGTAGATGCATCTAGAAGGATAATAAGTATCCTTAAAAAGGAATTTCAAAATCGTAGAATTTCTTGGGGTCCAAGGAGCCCCAATGGAGAAGAAAGAAAGATAAAATACAAATAATGCAAAATACGAGGATAATGTGATGCATCATTAATGACTTTTTGGACATTATCAAAAAGACATATCTTTTGCTAAAAGAAATTATAAATTTGTGCCAACGAATTAAAAGCCAAGTGCAAAGAGAATAAAAGAGGTAATATTTCAAATTCCTAATTATCCAAAGAATATAGATATCTAAGAAGATAAGGAAGAGAGAGAAGATTTATTCACGATGAAGGAATGTGGTTTCTTTGTAGAATTGGACTTGTGTGCTTTGTGGGCAAGCATACTGGGGTGTGGATACCCTCCCCTATATAAGGGGAAGAGTCTCTGGTTCGAGTTCAAGATGTAATCCCACAAAACTCTCTCCTTTCTCCTTCTTCTTTGCACGCAACCCTAACCAAGAAGCATAGGGATACCTCAGGGGAAACTAGCGGTTGTAGAAAGATCTCCAAGGAGGCATGAAGTAATCACTAGGATCTAAGGTGATCAGCCACCTTTCCCTACCAACCACCTTCATGCAGCACCTGCAGCACAACTTCTAGGCTAGCCGCGGCTTACAGGCCCGACCGACATGGACCAACCACCCTGGCTGCGAGTTAAGGACCACCTTGAGTGTAGGGAGGAGCGTCGGAGGTGAGGGTGTCGTCCCTGGTGTTCGTCAGACTCTGGATAAGAGGGGGAGCGCTCACGTTTGTTGTAGATTGGCAGCTAGGGCGGTATCCATCGAGTTGTACGAGGTTGAAGAAGGATAAAGGCACATGGATAGAAATGCCCCTCCACGGGCTGAAGGAGTGTCCACTTAACCGAGGGAAAAATCGAATTTTCAAAATGTTTTCAAGAAGCAAGCAATGGTGCATGAATAGAGGAGACGTGGCACCCTCTGATTGTCTCTGGTAAGTAATATTTTGCAAAAATCATATTTAAATATCAGTAGCTTGGATGGATACCCATAAAATATGAAAATTTCTCAGAAAAATGAGAGGAATTCATTAAATGAGGAACTGATGCTAGCAAAGGAATTTCCAAAAGACAAAGGTGTCTAGAAAATGATCACGTCTGGGGGCTCGCAAGATTTTCCTCCGCACCACTAGTCGAAATACGAGGAATCCCAGATTAGTCTGACTTCCTGGCCAATGTCTCAAGATTTGACTCGAAATAAGATACCCCTAGGACACTCTCATCTTGTTCATCCCTTCTAAACTCAAATGTTTTTAAGGATTATAAGGATTAGAGTTTTCTCTCTTTTCCTAACCCTCTTGAGGTATGGGTAAGGTTGATAAGGTTTAAGGAATCATCCACCAAATTAATAAAAAACATGTAAATAAGATGTCATGGACATTAGCTTAATAGATTAAGTGTAAAAGAATAGATACATGCTTAGGTCATATGACATAAGTTGACATGCCCTCAAGAGAGACCTGAGTCTAGACCTTCTTGTTAGGAGGATAAGTAAAGAGAGTTAGTCTTGGAGGTAGAGACCTCCATTATAAGTAGAGACCTAGCACATCCTCTAAGGACAATGCTAACCCTAACCCTAAGTAGAGGTTAGAGAGAGATGACATGAAGAGTTAGATGTCATGGTAGACCATGTGTTTGGATGGACATGCCTTGGATGCCATATGAACCATGAGAGGTTGGATGACTGAGTACCTTTGGCGACCCAACCCTAGGAAGGGTCGTGCATGTTAGAGTGAAGGATAGCTCCTTCATTGATGAGGTTAGAGAAGAACCTATGGAAACCCCATGAGCTTATATGAGCATGGCATAGTAGGCACCCAGAATACATTAGTAGTGTGAACAGTAGGTCGAAACCCTGGCCAGGAAAGTATGATGGATAGCTTATGAGATAAGCAAGAGGAGCTATGGATAACTTTGAGCAAACATAAGTTGGAACATAGGCTTCGCCATGTAAGGGTATGCTTGTAAGCTTGACCCACCTTCATGAAGAGAGGACCTATAATAGCTAAGTTGTTTGTAGGGCTAGCTCTAGAGAGAGAGAGAGAGCAGGACCCCAAGCAAGAAGGTTGGAAGCCTAGACTCTGAGATATGAGGAAAAGTGGGAGTTGAGGATGATGTGACATAAGTGGATGATAGTGGTTGCCTCATGCTTGATCCCTGGAGGTTGATGATATCTTGGTTGCCTTTAGAGGAACCAAACCTTTGAGAGAGGATGAGGCTTCTGGTACCTATGTGCCTATGGTATAGATGTTTACCTTCTGAGATGGGAAAATGAGTTCCTTAGACCATGGAGAGGTTTAGTAATAGGTTGTGAGGCCTTGTACCTTGTTGGTTATCTTTGAGGAGGATTCAACTCTAAAGTGTTGCTCAAGTAGAAGGATGACATGAATTTCATGTCATGCCTTATACATTCTTGATTCGTGGTTAAGAGATTGAGCATTCACTTTGACACTTAAAAGTGAACCTAGGGTTCCTAGGCCTAAGAGGGGAAGTGGTATACCTGATGCTCATGACGAGATTTGCGTTTCTACAGATTCGAGCATGGTACTCCTCATGGGAAGAGGAGAGGGAACCCCTTAAGTTTAATGGTATGTTTGATTAACCCCTCACAGCAACGTGGATGACATGGGAAGGTATGATATTGATCCAAAGTTGAGGATGAGAACAAGTATGACCTAGCATTGTTTAGTAGGGGCTCTACTTGTGCCTTAATAGCTTGCTAGGGTTAAGCACGTTCATGTGGATGTAAACCCTAGACATAAGGGCATTTGTGACTTGTGTTATCAAGATGTAGTTTCCTCCCATCCTGGGAGAGGGACCCTCTTGTAGAGGGTATACCCGTTTTTTTGGTTTAGGGTAACCTAAAGGGGCCCCATAGGATCTTGAGAAGCTAAGTGAAAAGTATATGGTATGACAATGAACCTGTAGACCCATAGATATCCATCTCTATGTGCATGTGGATGTGTTACCATGGAGGTAACTGATATGGGGCCTGACCAAAGTAGGCAGGTCACCATGACCCCTATGAAAGGATGAAAGACAGCCCATGAATGTAGAAAGAGATGATGAAGGCTTGGGTAAGGTTCTAAGTTGGACATGTACTATAATAGAATCCTAAGTCTATCCTAGGGTCAGGTAGGGATAAGACCGATCAAAGTAGGAGTCTCCTAATTCCCTAGTTGCACATGACCATAGGTTCGGGAGGTAACAACTATCATTGTCTGAGGGCCATGGGTTAGGAGATTGATCACCTTCATGAACTCATGGGACCCAAAGGGCATATGAGTAGGGCACTCTCTGGATGCATGAGGGAAGAGGGATGACCCCAAAAGTGCAGGCACCCTATAGACCTAGAGGAGATGACCAAGGATTGTGTGTGGACCCAAGTAGGTTTGAGACCACTTTTCCATAAAAGCAATTTTGATATCAAGATGATTGTGATATAGAGGCATAAGTTGCACATTTCAACTTAGATTTAAAGGTGTACTTTCAAGGTGGGATGTACCATCTCTACTCTTGGAATAGGAAGAACTTTGTATTTGGACTGTAGCCAAATGCTTATTTCCTCTTGTTATGGGAGTGAGAGATAGGACAATACGCATGCCATACACCAAAGATAAAAGATGATGTGAGTTGAAATGTTGCTATGAGGTATGAGGACAGAGATGATAACATACCCTAGTATAGTGAATGATACATGGATGGTTTACAAACATTAAGAGAAACAAGGTACTCATCTTATGAGGATGTTTTTGTCATGAGCTATGTGTTATACAAGGTTGAGTTAAAAAAAACCAAGATAATAAACTCAGAGTTTTCTTGATGAAGATAGACTTAGAGCTGACATGAGATAATAAGTGGAATCCATGGAGGTGTATGTCTTAAACTGTACCTAACACCTAAGGATGTGAAGTGGTAATGGATACTCCAGATGAGATACAACTGC
Source organism: Alisma plantago-aquatica (assembly GCA_963693085.1). Lineage (NCBI taxonomy): Eukaryota > Viridiplantae > Streptophyta > Magnoliopsida > Alismatales > Alismataceae > Alisma > Alisma plantago-aquatica. The sequence continues at coordinate 1,501,963,847 of OY856410.1, read as the reverse complement.
CTAGTTTATATGGAGCTAGAAGAAGTTGTTAGGTTAAACCCTCAGTTGGAAAAAGAGATAAGTTTGGCTAACACTCAGATGTAACAATAACGGTTGATCAAGTTAATGGATGTTTGGTTAGCCATCTTAGTTCTTGATGTAATGAAAGGATGGTTGTAGAACCTCAGATGTACTTTTCTAGAGAAAAAGGAGATGAAACCCCGACTAGAGTGGTTTAGGGTTTCTGAGGAATCATGGCATGGAGGAGATCATGATACACCTTGGTACTACAAAGATAGTAAGTGACAGTAGTACTTTGGATGCCTAAGATGAAGTTGTATGTGGTTTGTTACCATGCATGACAAGAGGTAAAGGGTGAACACCAGTAACCCAATGTTTTGATATAGAGGGTAAAGGGAGTTCCCAGAAGAGAATGGGAGTTCATCACTATGGATGTTGTGGTAAGTCTCCCCTAAACCGAGGAGGGTTAAGATGCAATATGGGTTATGGTAGATCACCTTACCTATATGACATGGGAAAGAAAGAGTACTGACAAGGGACAGATCTGATTGAACTACATATGAGAGAGATGGTTCAACTACACCATGATGTGAGTTCAAAAGTTCTTGAGTATAACCTAAAGGTACACTTCCATAAGGTGGAAGTAGATATATGACGAACTCGATGTTAGTACAGTTTATCACCCCTAACTAATTGTTAGTACGATCCAGACTAGAGGGTCTGAGGAGAGCATGTGTGCTTATTCAGGATGATACATAGAGACAATTTTTGTCCTTTGTAAGATATGATGACAACCACCATAGCCAGTATCAGGACGTAAAGAAGCTCTGCAAGGGAGGTTATGTCAGTCACCACTTCATTAAGATGATGTTGGTGAGGGGACCTCACAAAGGTCAAGAAAGGACCACAGTGTGTGCATATGAAGTCGCTTAGATCGTGCAATGTCTGAAAGGAGCCCCATGAGTTGTAAGCTGAAGCAAAGTAGACCGACATGCAGTTCACGGTGGGGGAATATGTGGCTTGAAATCCGACCCCTCTAAGTTATAGATAATAGAGTTGAGTCCCCGATGCATGGGTTCTTTTGACATGGTTTTGTGGCGAAGGTAAAGTTTTTCCCTACCCCTCACGATAATGTGATGTGTGAAGAGTTCCATGTGTCCAATTTAGAGAACTATGTGAGGCACTCGGACCATGTGTAGAGTGACGAACCAAGTGAGCCCCAAGGGAGGCTGAAATGACATGAGTCACCGATGAGGTTTATAGATGCCAAGGTGAAAGAACTCAGAGAAAGGAATATGTGATGATAAAGGTTCTTTGGAAATGCCATGGATAGGGAAAATCCACATAGTGGCCAATGATAGACATGGAAAAGTCTTATCCTCAATTGTCGATTTGCTTGATGGAATTTTGAGGACAAAATTCCTATAAGAGGGGAAGGATGTTACAACCCCAACTTTTGGGTTCATTTGGTGAGAAATGTAATTTCTAATATTAAAGATATTGGAACAAGTAATGATATAAATTGTCTTGAATAAATGAGTTTCGTTTACAATAGCCTTGTTGGTTGTTTTGTGGGCTTTATTGGCCATTGGGCCCAATAACAAGGAAAAGACAAAAGGAACTCCATTATTAATAAGAAATGTAGAAAAGAAAGATGTAGAAACATCTAGAAGGCAAAAGTATATAATCTAAAGGTGGATTTCATCCCTCTTGGGTTCCTTCAGTTCCGAGGAGTCCAAAGTTGCAAAGATAATGCAAAAAGAAAATAAAGGATATATTAAATATTTCTTTATTAAGAAAGAAATTGAAAACAATGATAAAATGTGGAAAATAAGTAATATACTTAAAGAAATTAACCAAGCGTTGTCAGAAGGAGTCCGCTGCGGGAGAGTGATCTAGGGCATCAGAAGCATCGTCCGTCAGGCTTGGGGGAGGGGTTGGGCACCGACGAGCACCGCCTGCTCCCCCTGGGTCTCTTCCTCATTTGGCTGTTGGTGCTGTGTCTGGCAGAGAGTCGCCTCCTCTGCAACCTCTGTCTCTTCTCTGATCTGGTTTCTTGGGCGGTTGGGTCCCTGGGCTTCGGTTCGTTAGGTTCGTGATCATAGGTTGTCTTCATCCACGACGGTGCTTGTGGTCTGTTTGCAGGGGGACGACGTTGCTGGAGGTGGGTGGATCATGGCCGATTGTGGTTCTAGGCGGTGGTTTGTGGCTTTTTCCCTCTGATTTCTAGTTTCTGTGGCAAGTGTATGCATGTTTAGTCGTCGTTTATTAGCGTGTTTATGTTTGTTGGTTTGGGTGTTGGTCCTCATCCGCTGTAGCACCCCTATCCACCATTTTGGGTGTTTGTTGGTCGTGGTCGTGCCTCGGGTTCCTTCTTGGGAGGACATGGAGCTCGGGTGCCCCTTGATGCTTCAGGCAGGGGAGGAGAAAGTTGGGTTTGTGCTTCGTACGGGTCTTCTGCCCCTATTTGCAGTTGTGGTTGGGAGTGGTGGTGGAGTTCCTAGCACCCTATACTTCCTGCCTTTGTATCCACATGAGCCATCCTTCCTCTGTATCTGCATCGCTGGGGTTTGGCATCCTTTCCGGGTCTTCTGGTTGGTGCAACTTTAGTGCCCGTTGCTGGTAGTTGCGTTTCTAGTCTCGTTTTGTGTCGCGTTGTGTCTGCGTTGTTTGGTTTGTGTTGTTGCTTTGTGGTCAAGCTCTTTGTCTGGTGATCTTTCGTTTGTCTTCATGATGGTAATCTCTATCAGTGGCTATGCAAACTCCTCTCTAGATGTACTCATAGGTTCTTGTAGATTGATGAATTCCATCCCACATAATTGTGTTAGACAGCCACTAAAAGAGATGGACGGTGCATAAATGTACCTATCACATCCCAATCTGAGCCTTGTGTTATGTTTTTCCACAAAAGGAGTTGATGCTTGGTTACTTGATGAGAAATGTCTATCTTGTAGATGTCGTATGGCTTACTTTTACTGATATTGAGCTATTTTAAAAAAAATGTGGAAAATAAGTGGAAAGAGGTATAATTAAGTTACCCTTGATGGATTTTCGTATCCAAAGGATTCCTATTGTTAACTGGAATGCCAATGAGGAAAATAAAAAGAAAGATAAAGAGAAATCCTCAAAAAGAGATATTTTAATACGAAATAAATAAGATAATGAGAAATAATGAATGTAGATGCATTTAGAAGGATAATAAGTATCATTAAAAAGGAATTTCGAAATCTTAGAATTTCTTGGGGTCCAAGGAGCCCCAATGGAGAAGAAAGAAAGAGAAAATACCAATAATGCAAAATAAGAGGATAATGTGATACATCATTAATGACTTTTTGGACATTATCAAAAAGAGATATCTTTTGCTAAAAGAAATTATAAATTCATTCCAATGAATTAAAATCCAAGTGCAAAGAGAAGAAAAGAGGTAATATTTTGAATTCTTCATTATCCAAAGTATATAAATATCTAAGACGTAAGGAAGAGAGAGAATATTTCTTCACGATGAAGGAATTTGGTTCCTTTTTAGAATTGGACTTGTGTACTTCATGGGCAAGCATATTGGGGCGTGGATACCCTCCCCTATATAAGGGGTAGAGTCTTTGGTTTGAGTTCAAGATGGAATCCCACGCAACTCTCTCCTTTCTCCTTCTTCTTTGCACACAACCCTCACCAAGAAGCATAGGGCTACCTCAGGGGCAACTAGCAGCTATAGTAGGATCTCTGGGGAGGCACAAAGTAATCACTAGGATCAAGAGTGGTCGGCCACCATTCCCTGCCAACCACTGTCGCACAGCGCCTGTAGCACGGCTGCCAAGCCGGTCACGGCTTGCAGGCCCGACCAACATGGACCAGCTGCCCTGGCTGTGAGTTAAGGACCACCCTGAGTGCAGGGAGGAGCGTTAGAGGTGAGAGTGTCATCCCTGGTGGTCGTCGGACTCTGGAGAAGAGGGGGCGTGCTCACGTTTGTTGCAGATTGGCGGCTAGGGAGACAACCATCGAGCTGCACGAGGTTGAAGAAGGATAGAGGTGTGTGGACATAAATGCCCCTCCGCGGGCTGAAGGAGTGTCCACTTAACTGAGGGCAAAATTGACTTTTTGAAATGTTTCCAAGCAGAAAGCAATGTTGCATGAGTAGAGGAGATGTGGCACCCTCTGATTGGCTCTGGTAAGTAATATCTTGCAAAAATCATATTTAAATAGCGGTAGCTCAGATGGATACACAAAAATATGAAAATTGCTCCAAAAAATGAGAGGAATTCAGTAAATGAGGAACCGATGCTAGAAAAGGAATTTGCAAAATACAGAGGTGTTTAGAAAAGGATCATGTCTAGGGGCTGCCAAGATTTTCCTCCGCACCGCTAGTCAAAATACGAGGACTCTCGGATTAGTGTGACTGCCTGGAAAATGTCTCAGGATTTGACTTGAAATAAGATACCTCTAGGAAACTCCCATCTTGTTCATCCCTTCTCAACTCAAATGTTGTTAAGGATTATAAGGATTAGGGTTTTCTCTTTTTTCCTCACCCTCTTGAGGTATGGGTAAGGTTGATAAGATTTAAGGAATCATCCACCAAATTAATAAAAAGCATGTAAATAAGATGTCATGGACATAAGCTTACTAGATTAAGCATAAAAGAATAAATACATGCTTAGGTCGTATGACATAAGTTGTCATGCCCTCAAGAGAGACCTGAGGCTAGACCTTCTTGTCAGGAGGATAAGTAAAGAGAGTTAATCTCGGAGGTAGAGACCTCCATTATAAGTAGAGACCTGACACATCCTCTAAGGACAATGCTAACCCTAACCATAAGTAGATGTTAGAGAGAGAGATGACACAAAGAGTTAGATGTCATGGTAGACCAGGTGTTTGGATGGGCATGCCTTGGATGCCATATGAGCCATGAGAGCTTGGATGATCGAGTACCCATGCACGACCCTTCTCAGGTTTGGGTCGCCAAAGGTTGGATATCCAAGTTCTTAATTAATAATGAATTGATATCCATATCCTCAATATACCTTTTTACAATTAACAGGTTAATATCAACTTTAATCATCCATTAAACCCTACTAAATACATTAATCATATCCAAATTGGGTTTCTTAATCTTTAATTCATTAAGGTTGATAACTTACTCTACTTTTCGAATAGAAAGATTAATTAACCTCTCAAACCATTTTTAATTAATTACTCTCATTTTTTTGAGCAATTTTCATATTTTATGTGTATCCATCCGAGCTTCCGATATTTAAATACAGTTTTTGCAAGATATTACTTACCAGATCCAATCAGAGGGCGCCATGTCTCCTCTATTCATGCAATGTTGCTTGCTTCTTGAAAACATTTCGAAAAGTCTATTTTGCCCTCAGTTAATTGGACACTCCTTCATCCCATTGAGGGGCATTTCTGTCCATGTGCCTCTATCCTTCTTCAACCTCGTGCAGCTCGATGGTTTCCGCCCTAGCCACGGATCTTCAGCTAACGCGAGTGTGCCCCCTCTTCTCTAGAGTTTGATGACCACCAGGGATGACGCTCTCACCTCTGACACTCCTCCCCACACTCAGGGTGGTCCTTAAGTCGAAGCCAGGGCAGTTGGTCCATGCTGGTTAGGCCTGCAAGCCGCGGCCGGCCTGGAAGCCATGTTGTAGGTGCTACGCAATGGTGGTTGGCAGGGAAAGGTGGTCGACCACCCTAGATCCTAATGATTACTTTGTGCCTCCCTGGAGATCCTGCTACAGGCTCTAGTTGCCCCTTAGGTAGCCCTATGCTTATTAGATAGGGTTGCGTGCAAAGAAGAAGGAGAAAGGAGAGAGTTGCATGGGATTCCATCCTGAACTCGAACCAGAGACTCTGCCCCTTATATAGGGGAGGGTATCCACACCCCAGTATGCTTGCCCACGAAGCACACAAGTCCAATTCTAAAAAGGAACCACATTCCTTCATCGTGAAGAAATCTTCTCACTCTTCGTTATCTTCTTAGATATCTATATTCTTTGGATAATTAGGAATTAAAAATATTACCTCTTTTCTTCTCTTTGCACTTGGCTTTTAATTCATTGGAACGAATTTATAATTTCTTTTTGCAAAAGATATCTCTTTTTGATAATGTCCAAAAGTCATTAATGATGTATCACATTATCCTCTTATTTTGTATTATTGGTATTTTCTCTTTCTTTCTTCTCCATTGGGGCTCCTTGGACCCCAAGAAATTCTAAGATTTCGAAATTCCTTTTTAAGGATACTTATTATCCTTCTAGATGCATCTACATTCATTATTTCTCATTATCTTATTTATTTCTTATTAAAATATCTCTTTTTGAGGATTTCTCTTTATCTTCCTTTTTATTTTCCCCATTGGCGTTCCATTTAACATTAGGAATCCTTTGTATATGAAAAAACATCAAGGTTAACTTAATTATACCTCTTTCCATTTATTTTCCACATTTTATCATTATTTTCAATTTCTTAATAAAGAAATATTTAATTTATCTTTTCTTTTCTTTTTGCATTATATTTGCAGCTTTGGACTCCTCGGAACCCAAGGAACCCAAGAGGCACGAAATCCACCTTTGTATTATATACTTTTGCCTTATAGAGGTTTCTACATCTTTTTTTCTCCATTTCTTATTAATAATGGAGTTCCTTTCGTCTTTTCCTTGTTATTGGGCCCAATAGCCAATAAAGCCCACAAAACAACCAACAAGGCTATTGTAAATGAAACTCATTTACTCTAGACAATTTATATCATTACTTGTTCCAATATCTTTAATATGAGAAATTACATTTCTCACCAAATGAACCCAAAAGTTGGCGTTGTAACATCCTTCCCCTCTTATAGGAATTTTGTCCTCAAAATTCCATCAAGCAAACAAACAATTCAGGATAAGACTTTTCCATGTCCCTCATTGGCCCCTATGAGGCTTTGCCCTATCCATGGTGTTTCCAAAGAACCTTTATCATCACATATTCCTTTCTCTGAGTTCTTTCACCTTGGCATCTATAAACCTCATAGGTGACTCAGGTCATTTCAGTCTCCCTTGAGAACATGGATATCTAACCTTTGGCGACCCAACCCTGGGAAGGGTCGTCCATGGGTACTCGGTCATCCAACCTCTCATTGTTCATATGGCATCCAAGACATGTCCATGTAAACACCTGGTCTACCATGTCATCTAACTCTTCGTGTCATCTCTCTCTAACCTCTACTTAGGGTTAGGGTTAGCATCTTCCTTAGAGGATGTGCTAGGTCTCTACTTATAATGGAGGTCTCTACCTCCAAGACCAACTCTCTTTACTTATCCTCCTGACAAGAAGGTCTAGCCTCAAGTCTCTCTTCAGGGCATGACAACTTATGTCATACGACCTAAGCATGTATCTATTCTTTTACGCTTAATCTATTAAGCTTATGTCCATGACATCTTTTTTACATGATTTTTATTAATTTGGTGGAGGATTCCTTAAACCTTATCAACCTTACCCATACCTCAAGAGGGTGAGGAAAAGAGAGAAAACCCTAATCTGTATAATCCTTAACATCATTTGAGTTGAGAAGGGATGAACAAGATGAGAGTGTCCTAGAGGTATATTATTTCGAGTCAAATACTGAGACATTGGCCAGGCAGTCACATTAATTTGGGAGTCCTTGTATTCTAACTAGTGATGCAGAGGAAAATCTTGCCAGCCCCCAGACGTGATCCTTTCTAGACACCTCTGTCTTTTGGAAATTCCTCTAATAACTCCCTTGGAGTCGCAGCGGAAGCGAGGTGGTCCCAATCATTACAAATGGTATCAGAGCCATAACCCCTCTAGTAGGTGGGGCCCACATGGGCATGTGACATGCCAGTCTTAAGGCATTCAGAAGAGGCATGTAGGAAAGGATTGTCCATGGTTGATGTAGCCACCCTTGCGCTGATATTCTGTGATCGGGAGCTGGGTGTCCATGGGCCATTGTCGGTCTGCACTATAATGGGGTCAGATAATGAGGCCATATAGTTGAGACTTGACGAGGACGTCAAGAGTCTAAGTGGGCGAGATTGTAATAGCCCAGGATTTGAGGCCTCAGATAAGTTGATCTTAAAAGGAATGATTGGACTACCCATATCACCGGGTGCACCTCTTTTTCCGGTATCCCATCACTAAAGAACTCCATAGTTAAGCATGCTCATCTTGGAGTAGTACTGGGATGAGTGACCTATCGAGAAGTTGATCCTAGCATGTGCATGAGTCAGGACAAAGCACAGTTAATGCTAGTGGTGGTCTGTGGGGACAATCATCATTCCTGAAACTCTACTAGAGCCTTGGGAAGTGGGCCCAGGCATTACATTTTTAGTTCATATATGATAACACTAAAGTGATGTATCAAGAGGGTTTAATTAATATCTTTTATATGTATGCACCTATCATGTTAAGTCTTCTATTTAATATATATGTATGATTGCTCATACTTAAGTGATAAATTATTGACCTATCATTTACCAGTACTATCACTCTATTTTATGTACTATCATTAGGAGTATTAGGATAGTTAATCAATAGGTTTATATCATTATCATAAACAATTTACCATCCTGAAAAACTTGATTATCATTAAGATTTATTTTACATATTGGAATTTCCCATAGAAACAACATATCTCATGTAAACTAATGTTAACATACTAACATGTATATATTTATATATGTATGTATATGTTGATAGGATGGAGTAACTCAACCAATTGTTATTAGTACTTATTAGGATGATCCTTATCAATGCCAATTATCATATCAACTTATATCCATAGGTATTATTAGTTTTGAGAACTGAATATTAATTTGAAATGCAAGCCACAGGAGTTTACCTATTGGTAATGTGGCTTGAACTAATATACATGGTCAAGGTATAATTGCACAAGGGTAGGGATATTATTGATCACGAGGTAGCATAAGGAGAACATGTAGCAGAAATCAAAATTTTCCTTTCTATTGGGGTCTGTGTATGGCTTTCGGTAAAAGAAGCAACCATTGGGTTGGGCTCTCCTAGATCGAATCCAGGATGGATTGGAGTTTCCTATAAATCGTGTCTACTAAATTGACATTGATCGAAGGCCATGTTGATTTATGTTCCAAATGATGATTGGATATCCTTGATTACAGGTGTGACCAAGATACAGATCTTGTCCACCACATCACTTAGCAAATATGGAAGAAAACTTTTCTATGGTTTCTCCATTACTAAAAGAGTGGTCGGCGGCCACCACATTAGGTAGAAGCATCCTGTAATTTCCATGGCAGCTAGTGAAAGATCAAGAAAAGAAGGTAATGTCTAGAGTGAAACATAAGGGAGGTTGAATTTGGTGGCATAACAGCATGATCTAAAGGTATGAGGCCTAGTGTATTCATTTTTGTGTCATCAAGAACATCAATTTGTTGTTCTCATATAGAAGCTTATACCCTACAAAGTGTTGGTGTAGACCTATCTTGCTATAGAAGACCACCCCATGCGAGGAGGATGTAAGGGAGGTCAGGAAATAAGGTTAAGAGGATTTGGTGGCTATTGTGGTGAATTAAGGGGGATCAGTCTGCTTTAGGGGTGCTAAAGGACCCTTCATCGATGGTTGTAGAATCCAACAATAGTTCCTTGTAGTTGTGGTTGTAAGAAGAGAGTGGGATTTTGTTTCCTATGGTTTAGGTCTGAGGAGGAGAGTAAATAGGAGGAGGTACGAAAGGAAGAGAAGAAGAGGAAGAGGAAGAATGGCACAAGGTAGTGGAGCCACTTTTTGGGGTTGGTAGAGGCTACTACACCATTGGTGATAGTGGGAGGTGAAGAGGGAGAAAGGGTGTGATTGGCGTTGAGCTATAAGGGGAATGTTGGTAAGTATGCCCACAGAGCCAATCATATGATGATTGTGAATGCATATTACATAGAGGATTTGATTAATAATTATCAAGGCAATCTTCCAATTCATTTGAATTCACTAAGATATGAGATAATGAGGAAACATTATGAATGTCTAATGAATGACAATTAATTAATGATGTATGTCTTCAAGTACGTGACTTGAACAATGAGACCTTTCAGATGTTAAGAGTAAGTACATTCTTGTTATGTCCCTATTTGGATGTTATTAAGGAAAAGGTAGATAGACAAAAATAACACACATGACTAGTGCGTGAGTTGGTTGATTTTAGAATCTCATTAGTCATGATTCAGTATATCAAACCAAGCACATAGATACATGTTAGAGAATAGTGTATCAGAAAGACCCACCTTGAGAGTGACACATGGAAACCATACTTGGTAAGTCATAATCATTTCTCACAGTGAAGGTGGTGATTGAGATTCTTAGACCTAAAATCACTACACTCATCAAATTTCATTCAATATACTTTGACATCATCCAATGTAACCCTAAAACATTGATTGCCATAAAGGTGATGATTGGGTAGCTGTGACACATGGGGATAGATTGTGAGTGTTGAAGATGTGATTTGTCCCTCCTAATGAAGTTTGATATCCATGTACACTTGATTAGAGAGACTAAGAAATGCATGTGCATGCACATATGAATCAATATATGATATTGAGGTCACATATATCTCATATAATCTAATCTAGGTTCAAGGAAAATGGATTGAACATTGAGAGGATGAAGATTTCATGCCTTGAGTTCATTTTGGATATCAAAGACAAATGAATTATACAATTACTACAACACCTTACATAGATTGTAGGGTAAATTTGTCCTCCAACTTTCCATTCACTCGGGCAGCAATGATTTGTGACTAGGCACCACTCTTTACTTGTGATGTCATAAGCTAGTTATGGACATTCACTGCCAAAGTGATATGGGACCTATAGGATCACACACATAGGAACTCATCTAGAAGAGGAGTTCATCATGAATGATAATTGAATTGATTAATAAAGTATTTAGGTAGTCAACTCGAGCAATAAATCAATTGATGGACTGCCAGTTGATTGGCTCAAGTGTAGGGATGGTCGGTTGGAGCATTAAGTTAATAATAAATTGAATTGGTTAAGTTCTGTCCAAAATACGGAGCGAACCAACCAGTTCACTCAGTACACTGATCGGGTTGACTCACCAACCAATCGGTTAGGTGAGTGAGATGAACGAATTACGTGAGTAAGATCACTCAGTTCGTAGAAAAATTCAATTGCTTCAAGGATTAGTGTTGACCTCATATTGTGCATTAATTGCATTCGAATTGCAAAATCATATGCAATTGGGAAAGATAGCAAAATGACTAGTTTCATGTGTGAGCAAACCATTTCAAATGTGAACCGACCAGTTTAGTTTCTAACTGATTGGTTTGACACTTGCAGGTTGTGAAAATTCATGATATTTTGATCCCTTCCACTCCCGCATTGATTGGGAACCCTGACCCTACCCCTCCTATAAATAGAGGAGCACAGGGGGCTTCCCAACATGAACAATTGAGAATTAGTAGCTCTGACAATTGTTATCCTATCTTGTTGTGGTAACTTAGAGAGCCCAAGCAAGTTCTACCTGACTAGGAAGAGATAACGAGGGAGAGAACAAATGAGGATCATTGTGGTAGAGTAGGTTGGTCTAGTACACCAACGGGAGGGACAACTCCTTTCTATCCAATCTTGTAGGACAACAAGAGTTCTAGGTGGTCCATGTAGACTTCCATAGAATCAAGGTGGCCTTCGTCAATTGTTGGGAGAACATCGTCAGCCTATAGTCTGTGGTGAGACCACAGGAGCCATTGTAGACGTTGTTCCAATCCATTGTTCGTGGTGAAGATCAGGAGTTGCACATACACCACCCAAGAGAAACTAGAAGATAGTTTCATTGCAATGCATTGTAGTTGTTAGACTCGGTCTCGTACCAATTATGAACTCATTAAACAATCTATACTATTTCATAGTTATTGACGTGATCTTGCTATTTTGGGAATAAGTATAGATAAAATATTTTTTTCCACTGCATTACTATGTTCCCATATTTCCCAATAGGGAAGAGGGGGAGGACAAAGAATATGTGAAGCACGAGAGGTTCCTGTATTTCCCAATAGGGAAGAGGGGGAGGACAAAGAATATGTGAAGCATGAGAGGGATTACAATAAGTGGAATTAAATACCATTGGATGCCAATCGAGATGGATGTGTTCCATAAGCCAAGAAAGACACACATGCTTGTTAGAGACCAATGGAGTTGATGTTTTATGATCAATTAGTAAAACTTAGGGAAATATATTTTTTCAAATGTAAATATATGCGGTAATTTGTATGAATGAAATGTTTGATCAAATAAGTACCAAATAAGATCAAAATTTGAGAGTGGGGTGGATTAGTGGCTATGAAATAGAATAAGGGAAATACAGTCAACTATGATCTTTAGCTATGCAAATTATTTGATTCATTCTTTTTATTTTAACCAAATATTGAATATGTGTGGTAATTAGCCATGTAAAATATTTCAAAGAAATTTCAATGAACTAATGATTTTAAATGCCATGATTTATTAAAATTGAATGCATAAGCTATTTCTTAAATCATCAATGTACAAATATGATAGCCATTACATTTGAGGAGAGAGTATATTAGACATTATATGAAATAAATATAATATTATGTCGGGGTTTTAGGATAGTTAATGAACTCAATTATGCTAGGGCCAAAAATTTCATTCGAGATGTAAATAAGGCTGGGAAAATAGTTACATCTCCATGTTTAAGTTCATTGTTAGTGTTTTAGTTACATATAAGTGAGTTATATTAATTAAGTAAATTTAATGTTTCCATGAGAAAAAGGATATTCATTATGGAATTTATTAATTAGAATAAGTTTTCTTTAATGTCATTATAATAAAGGGAAATAGGGATATTTGGAATATCAGATTATTTAACTATTATTATCTAGATATTTAGGCACATTCCAACAAGTATTAGCTGATTATACATATTACTTGTGTTATTAGCAAATTTAATCAATATTTTTATAGTGGCACACATTATATACTATAGGGGATTTCACTCAATATTATGACAGTTTCCCCATCTAACACTAATCAAAATGGGAGACAAAACCAACCCTAAAGGAAAATGAATAAGAAAAAAGTGTTCATATATGTATATATATATATATATTATATATATATATATATATATATATATATATATATATTATATTATATTATATATATATACAGAGAGAGAGAGTTAGGCTAGAATACACTCCAGTGTAAAGATTGCACGGATACACTCAAGTGTGTTTGTATGAAGACCATTGATCTTCATTGTCATACTATAACTATACTACATACAAATTTGGAGCCCATTTGGATGAGTGTTGGTCACACATTTGAGAAAAACAAAATCGACACACGAAACTAATTTGAAATGCATAATTTTTGCGATCTTTATAACATGACCTATAAATGTCCAAATGTGCTCAAATTGTGTAAATGAGTTATTCACAAGGATGATTAAGAAGATCAATGGATTAGATTTTTGAAAAAAAATACTGCATCATCAAAAACTACTTGAGTGTATTCTGCTCTGAATACATTGAGAGTATATATATATATATATATATATATATATATATATATATATATATATATATATATATATGTGGTGTCGATCCTCTGGCCAAAGACGTAAGGATATAGAAGGTTGGAGAAGAAATTTTGGGTTTTTCTCTAATTCTCTAGTATAGGTCTCGAGTAGGGTATATTTATGTGCCGATTTTGATTAGAAAACCAAGGGAAGAAAAATATCGAGCAAATATGCATTGTAGAGGGAGAAATCCCATTTATATCTTGCTATTATCCAACTTGGCTACCTGCCATATAGATGTAAGACGATCAATCGGTTGTCTGATCGTGATCTAATGGCTGATGTCTCCTGTGAATCAGCCTTGCTTCCAAAACTAGTGTGACATGTAAATCAAAAGTCAAATAAAAATATAGGCAATTAATTTATTTTCTTTCTTTTTCAATTGGATGAGTAAATAACCTCCAAATAAAGAAAAAAATGGTGGGTAAGGTAATAAGGACCCAAAGAATCCAATTTTGGAGTCAAAATTGACTTTTGGAAAAATTTAATGTGTGAAACTCCCAATTTGAGGAAAAGTGTATTTTCTTTATATAAATGGATTCCTTTATTATTTCTTAACCACATATTGTGTGTAACTCTCTATTAACCAAACCTACCCATAGGAAAAATATAGAAGATTAATTTTATACTTACATGCCTTGATTTGGTAATTTAGCACAATCAACCCCAAAACTAATGAATATCCTCTCTATCTTGTATTAAGGCTTAACATCTTTATATTTTTGCATTAAACTATCAAATTTATAGGATATTAACATTCTAAAACACACCAATCTAATAAGGGTTCAACATAAAAGATTCAAATAAAAACGAGTAAAAGGTGATATTTACCTATATTTGGCAATCTTACAATCCGCCTGTGGGGTGCCTCTTGGCCCAAGCACTAGAAGAAGCTGAAGAAAATCATCCATGAGGTTCAAGTAGACTTTGTCATTTTCCTTTAGACCAGAATCAAAAGGCTTTATGAATAAATGATTGTGGGTCTCTTCTAGACTAGTTGGGGTTTTTTTCTAAAATATTCAGTAGATGAAGGAGCGGAGAATATTTATAGGTTAGAACAACATGATATTGGATGATTAATGAATTTATGTCTGGGATCAGTAAATGGTGATTACCTTCCTTAATGTCCAAGGGATACACTATGGGATCAGCATGGTACATGGACCGAATAATGAGATATGTAGACATCTTGTGTGGGATATGGTTACCAATACTACACAACATGAGCTGCCACAAATTATGTTGGGTGACTTCAACTATGGGAGGAAGTCTTAAGAGAAGATGGCTGGCAAAGCTATATTGGATTCCACATTGGCTAGGTTCAATGCGGTGGTGTATGTGAAAAAATTGATGGAGATCAACATGACTTGAGGTGTTATGACTTGGAATAATAATTGGAGTCTTGGTTTCAAAATTGCAAGCAACTTAGATCAGAGACTTTCATTGTTCCTTGCCTGAACTTGTTTCTTGAAGCTACTATTGGGTTGGTTTGTCCCTACAACAATGACCGCACATGGATGATTATGAGTCTAACTCTAGTTAGTCGCACTAACTGGCCTTTTTGCTTCATTAATTTTTGGATGGAGTGGCCCAACTATAAGAAGATTGACAAGGAGGCATAGGAACCAACTGTTATAGGAAACTCCATTTTTGCTCTTGTGGAGAAACTGAAGTGCTTCAAAGCAGCTCCGAAGGTCTGGTCTTAGGACCTTACTAATCTACTCACTTTGGTGAACAAGGGCATGAGACCAACATAAAAGCAACCCACTACATTGAGGAGTGATGCATTCAACAAGGAATTGATTAAGTCTGAGGAGGACACTACCAAAAGACTGAAACAACTAGAGAGAGTAAAGTATCTACTTTTCTTATAGTGAAACTTCCTTAAATGGATTAAAGATGATGATCGGAACACCAAGATATATCACTATGCTACCAAGAGAAATCATATGAGAGATTGCATTCATACCCTTCTCAGAGAGGATTGCATTCATACCCTTCTCGATGAGGTAACTACTGAGACTGTGGCATTTTTCATGCATATGTACAAAAGGAACCAGAGAATGAGAAGATGTCATATGCCCCAATATAGAGTGACAAAGGCCATGAACCACACTATTTGTGGTCCAACTTTTGAGGGGGAAATTAAAGTAGTTGTGTTCTCCATAGGTACGCCAAAAGCCTCATGCCCCGAATGCGTTCAATGGTAAGTTATTCTATTTCTACTGGAACATCATCAAATAGGATGTCTATAGGGTCATGCATTGGTTCCTGGTGGGGGAACTTGTTGGTATGTATGCCTAGAGAGCCAATCATATGATGATTGTAATGGCATAACTTGTAAGTGATTTGATTATTACTAAATGCAAGCTTTCAATTTATTCTATTTATTAAGTTTTTTAGATAATAGAAGAATACATAAATGTATAGAGATTGATATTACTCAATGACACATGTCTTCAAGTACTTGACTCGGAAGAATGAGATCATACATATGTTAAGAGTATATGCATTCTTAATATGTCCCTGATCAGTTGTTATTGAGGAAGGTAAATAGACATCAATAACAAATAAGATCAGAGTGTGAGTTTGTTGATGACAGAATCGCATTGGTCATGATATGGTGATATTAAACCAAGAACACAGTTACAACTTAGAGAATAGTGTATCCGACAGACCAACCATAAGAGTGATACTTGGAAACATTAACTAGGTAAGTTAGAATCACGTTTTATAGTGATGGTGGTGTTTGTAGTTCTTAGACAAGAAATCACTACACTCATCACATGTCGTTCAATATGCTTTGACATCACCAAATTGAATCTTGAAACATGGTTTGTTATAAAGGTGATGATTGGGTTACTATGACACATGGGAACTGACTATGAGTGATAGATATGGGATTTGTCCCTCCTACAGGAGTATGATATCCTAGGCCTCTTAATTAGTGAGACTGAAATACATGGCCATGTACATGTGAGTCAATATGTTATATTGAGCTCACATATATCCCAAACAGTTTGTTCTGGTTCAAGAAACAAGATTGAATAATAATGAGGATGACTGCTCCACGCCTCTAGTTCTATCTGGATATTAGTGACAAAGGAACTATACAAACAATGTAACACCATAAACATATTGTACGTTGAAGTTTGATGCATGGGTTTTGAGTCACTTTTACAGGCTTATTTTATATCTGTTTTATGCACGTATTTGTCATTTTCTTGATTATATTTGCATAATTCACTATAGTTGGCCTTTAAACTCTATTTGGATCAAATTATACTTATTTTGTCATATTTATATGATTTTATATAATCCCCGGACTTATGCAGATGTTTTGGTACTTTTTAAGGTACTTTTGCACTGCCCAGAGTCGATACCATCGACCCTGGTGTCAATAGTATCGACATTTCATCAAGAATCAACCCCAATACGTGATTTTGGAAATAAATATCAACATCATGGTCGATACCATCGACCTAGGTGTCGATGGTATCGACAGCGTCGGGATCTGGCAATTTTCTGAACTAAAACGGAGCGTTTTAATCCGACAGTTGAGATTTTTTGGTGCCATAAAGTGGTCCTATGACCTATGGAGAGCACGGTCGGCCCTGGGGGAGATCTCATATTGTGCCGCATGACATCCAATAAGGAGAGAGAGGAGACAAGAGATGAAGGTTGTCAACCGGTCGATCCAGGAACCTCCGACGGGCGATTTTGCTATCAGAAGACTGCAAAACACATGTTTCTCGAGGAGGTTCTCCAGGAGCACCTTCGTATCAGGGGTTACACGACTTTTCTCCATGTTTTCCACATTTTTTTTCTCTACTCCTATGTGTTCTCCATTGTCGACCATGTGGGGCTAATCCCCTTTATCTTTAGGACCGGGAGTAGCCCGGGTGATGGTTGTATGACATTTTTACCGGAGTATGTCATAATTTGTCTCTTAACTCCATGGTATGATTTCGTTTTCTCCTTTATATCATTATGATTGATCACCGTAATGATAATCTAATGCCTTTAATTACTTTGAAAGAAGAATTAATGGTTGAAAAAAGACAAAATTCACATTAACTAATAAATCCTTTGAACAATGTGATGTACAGTGAATGGTGGAAACCCAGAGTATGGTCTTCAGGCATCGAGTTTAGGGTATAGGTTACTACTACCGTGGAACTGACCTAGATTTAGGTAGTGAATTGTATCATGAAAGTGAGCAATTCTAAATACAGGACACTACCCGGAGTGAGAGACAGATTAGGTTAACTATGTAGAAATTAATACAACGAGACCCTGTGGTGAAACCGTAATCATAAAGATTCCCATTTGAATTGATTAAACCAAACATTTCTCGATTTTTTTGTTTTCTTTTATTTTTCTTTTCTTTTTCAATCAACTCTCAAATCAATTTAATCGGTCTAGCTGATTGCAAGTAGTTAGTAGTAGTCTACCAATAATTACATTTCACTGAGTTTGACTCGGGCCTCACAAAGGTCTATATTACTCTGACACATGCACTTGCGTTCCACGCACGGTAAAATCGTGTCAAAGTTGTTCTCCAACTTTCCATTTCCTTGGGTAGCAATGATGTGTGACTAGGCACCACTCATTGCTTCTGAAGTCATAAGTTGTTATGGAAATTCACTACCAACATAATATGAGACATATGGCCTCACACACGCAGGAACTCACAGATAAGAGAAGTTTGATCTTGAATGATAATTCGATTAATTACTAAAGTGTTTAGGTATTCAATTCATGCAACAAATCAGATGATTGGACTGCCAAATAATCAGTTCAAGTGTTGACACAATCGTTTGGAGTGCAACGTTGGTTGTATTGTGCATTTGTTAGAATTCAACCTGGCTCAGGCTACGAGATATGTGTCTCACTTGTTTAAGACGACCATCTCAAATGGTGTGAGATGCCAACAAACATCCGTCTCGAGGGTGCAATTCGATTGCATCTGGGATTGGTGTTGACGTCATACGTGCACTAATTGGAATTTAATTACTAACATATGTACAAAATTGGGAAAGTACAAAATGACCATCTCACAGTGCGAGATGACCGTCTGGGTTTGCCTAATAGCCATTTCATCTATCATAGGCTATGAAGTCTCCAGAATCATTGTGAAAATTTGAGATATTCCAGTCCCTTCCACTCCGGCATAGACTGGGAACCCTGACCCTGACCCCACCTATAAATAGAGGGATACTCGGGGCTTCCCAGAGAATAAAACAGACAATTGAGAATTTATTGCTCTGAAAAATGTTTTTCTCTCTAGTTGTAGTAACCATGAGAGCCCAGACAAGTTCCACAAGAGTAGGGAGGGATAGCCAAGGGAGAGAAACAACTGAGGATCATTATTGTGGGAGAGTAGGTTGGTGACTAGTACACTAACAGGAGGGATAACTCTTTGTATATCCTAATAGGATGACAAGAGTTCTAGTTGGTCTGTGTGGATTTCTCTAGTGGCGAAGTGGCCTTCACTCATTGATAAGGAGGACGATGCCAGTTGTAGTCTATGACGAGAGGACTTGCTACAAACGATGACGTTCGAGTCTACTATTCTTGAAGGAGCAGTCAGACAAGTCTCAGTGCAACCGGGAGCTACACAGACACTATCCAAGACAGTGTGCACATCTAAATCGATGAGGATTGTCACTGCACTTACTTCAGGACTATGTATATCTTTGTGAAACCATTCTTTCCATTGCATAGTTATTGACGTGATTTGTTGGTTAATGGGAAATATATCAGTAATTTTTTTGTTTCCACCGCCTATCTGATGCCGTATTTCTCAACAGTGATATCAGAGCCACGTCAATTAATTATGTTTTAGAATAATCAATATGATTGGATTTTTGGTTATATCGAGTTTATTTGTTGCATGTAATGCTAATATTTAAATTGGTGGATGTGCATGCCTGCTAATCACCACATAATAACCCAAATGAATATATATATATATATATATATATGACATGATATGTATGTAATTTACATAGGTCACCCCAAAAGTGAGTTTTTATGGTGGATGTATAGCATGGTTATGGAAAATAACCCCTGTTAACTATGCATGATTTTCTATTTGATTTATCCTATTTATCTCGGTCTACGAACCGAGCCTTTCTCTTATCTTCCCAATGTAAAAGTATTATTTTCTTCTACCTTTGATCCCCTCGAATGTAATTCGAGGTATCTCATAATCATGTAAAAGAGGATAGTTTACTTTCTTGTTTTGACCAAGAAGAAAGATGCCCACCGACTGCTCGGAGGAGCAGAGCCAACCCACTGGAGGGTTCGAGCCGACCGGCTAGTGGGGCAGAGATGACTGTCTGACGGGGCTGAGACGACCATCTAGTGAGTCGACCGAGAGCCCAAAGGACCAGATGAGATGATCATTTGGAGATTTGAAATGATCAGGTATAGGATGACCAACATGTCATTTGGAGGAGCCAAATGACCGGATGGAGGTGACCAATAAACCAGCCAAGAGGTGAGCCAATCGGTTTAAAGGTAAAACCAATCAACCCAGATTGGTAAGCATGGATCTTCATCAACAATAAGTGTATGCATGTGAAGTGGACCTAGGTTGTGGTAATTCCTTGTGGATCTAAGGAATTACATTAGGCTATCCACAACCATCACTTTCATTTATTGCATGTTTTTGTTGTGGGTTATAGCATGTATATGATATGTATTATATATATGTGGTGATTGGTTAATGTATATGTATTATACGAACTCCCTCAATTATAATATTAAGTTTGGGATGCCTTTCATAAGAAGCACATATGAAAAAAATGATTGACCAAGTGTAGTTTATGCCAAAGCATGGTGCACGATCTATCTCGTTAAAGTGTGATGGTAGGTACATAGATCTTCCAAAGTAGGGTACATATCCTATCGTGTTGGTTTTTGGGTCAGACTTAACTGGTGAGAACTTGGTGAGACCAGGTACTTCAAGCATAAAGGTGATTATGGGAAAGAGTTGCAAATATTATCTATCCAAGAGTTGCATACAGATGCAATTAGAAAGTTTGGCCAACGTAAATAATCAAGTTGTAGGTAATCAACAAAATTTGAGTCATGACCTGATGAAATATGGATGTTGGCCCACTAGAATATTGTATGCTGCAATATTTCAAATTGATATTGAGGGCTATCAATTTGAAAAAAAAATAGTGGGAGAGAAAGTTAATTAAAGACCTAATAAATATTGATTTTTAAAATCAAATCAAATCAAAAAGGGTTTTTGACAAATGCAAATTTTCTCTTGTAGAATCGAATGGAAAACACTCAATCATCTTAATCAGACGAATTAAATGAGATTTATTTCTATAACTAGTGTAGGACCTTGAGAAGAGTTATGCATGTTTCTAAAACATCTGTGTCAGTATCCACTCCAAATTTTCCTAAGAGTGACATGGATGCATATTTGAAGCATTCCAATGATGTTGTGAACATCAAGAACCTTATGTGTGGTGTACGAACTATGATTGGCATAAACAACATGATAAACTTGAAAGGTATAATGTCTCTAAGGTTCTATTTGAGTGTAAATTGAAGAGGGAGATCTAGTATAGCCTCATGTGCTTAATATTATTGGTCATATGAAGCATCTTGAAAGACTAGGATTTCCTTTAGGTCAAGAATTGGACACATATATGATTTCCAATCATTGCCTAAATCATATAGCCAGCTTATTGAGTGTTATCACTTGAGTAACATGGATAGACTGCTTTCAGAGTTGCTTGACATCTTGATAAGTGTTGAAGCACAAATGAAGATGGACACATCTGTGATGTTGATCAACAGAGTTGAGTCCAAGGACATAGGAAAATCCAAGAAGTGTTATGTGGCTAAGCTAAAATCCAAGTCTACTGTATTCAAAATAAGGAGAAGGATAAGGGAACCTAGGAAGATGAAATAAGGGATTGAGATCTCTACTTTTGGTGTATACTTTATTGAGATTAACTGTATTACTTCCTCATCATGGGTACTAGATATCAGATGTGGATCACACATTTTCTCAAATGTGAAGGATTTGAAAAGAAGTAGACCTTTAGAGAAAGGTGAGGTAGAACTACAAGTTGCAAATGGTGCAAGAGTTGTGGCCAACGCAGTTGGAACCTATGGGTTATCTCTTCCGAGTGGGCTTGTAATAGAGTGAGAGAACTTCTATTACATAATTTCCACTAATAGGAACATCATATATGTATCTTGTTTGGAAAAGAACAGATTCAAATTTCTTGTAAATAATGGAAGATGTTCTATTAGTAAAGATGGGATCTTTTATGGTAGTGCCCCAATGTCTTATGGACTGTACTTTATAGATCTAGAGACAAGTGTATAGAATGTAAATACCAAAATACAAAAATGAAATGACTCAAGACAAATATACCTCTGGCATTGTCATCTATGGAACATAAATGAGAAACGAACATGCAGACTCCATAAAAAAATAGTGAAATTGTAAGTTCCTCTTTTAATATAGAAACCTTAAAGGTCTAGCATGCAATTTCTTGAGTCAAACCTATATGGATTTCTCATTACTCAATAATATGATGTGTCAATTTTTGATGATAATGAACCAACAACCTATGATGAGGATATTGAGGGAACATATTTTGAGAAATATCTTGAAGCCATGGGATCTAAGATGGACTTCATGTGTGCCAAAACTTTTGATTTTGAATCAATAGAGACATGTGAATCTTGTTTGTTGGGAAACATGAATAATACTCCCTTCACAGGAAATAATGAAAGGGCTAGTGATCTATTAGGACTCATACATATTGATGTGTATGTTACTTTTATAACAACTGCTAGACATGGGTATCAGTACTTCATTACCTTTACTGATGAGTTCAATAGGTTATGGCTATATTTACCTGATGAAACGTAAGTCATAAGTTCTTGAAAAGTTTGGAGAGTTCATGAATGAAGTACATAACCAAATTGGTAAAAGTATTAAGGCACTTCATTCTAATCGAGGTGGAGAATACTTGAATCAAGAGTTTGAGGACCTTCTTAGAGCCCATGAGATTTTATACTAGTGGACTGCACTTGGAAAACCATATCATAATGGTATGTCAGAAAGAAGGAATCACATAATTATGGATATGGTGCAATCAATGATGAATTTTATTGATCATTTGACAACCTTTGAGGTTATTCTCTTCAAACCACCATTTACACTTAATTGTGTACCGTCAAAATCAGTTCAAAAGACACCATATGAGATATGGACTTTGAAGCGTCCCAAAATTTCTTTTATGAGGGTTTGGGGGAGTGAAGCTTATGTCAAGAAAATGTTTCCTGAAAGCTTGTCTCTAGATCTAATAAATGTTTTCTTATTGGATATCCCAAAGAAAAAAAGTGATACTACTTGTGTAACCCATCTGACAACAAAGTGTTTGTTTCTAGAGAGACTACTTCCTTGAAAAGAAATTAATTGCCAAAAGAATCAGTTAGTGGCAAGTAGAAGTCAAAGAGGTTCGAGACCAACAAGAAAACATTGAACCAGTTGAGGTACAAGAGAAACAAGGAGACTCAAAAATTGTTTTGGAATCTCAAATTCCTCATGTGACACAGTAATCTCATAGATTTAGTAGGACACACCTTGAACCTAAGAGATTTGGAAATCTTGTGATTTAGGAAGGCAATGATTTGGTCATAGATGATGAGCCAATTACCAATCAAGATACTATTGAGGGACCAAAATCTAAGAAATGGCTTGAGGGTATGAGATCTGAGATGGAATTCATGTATACCAACAAGGTATCGACCTTGGTGGATCCACCTGAAGGGGTAAAACCCATAGGGTGCAAGTGGGTCTTCAAGAAGAAGACTGACATGGATGGTAAACTACAAACTTATAAGGAAAGATTGGTTGCAAAGGGTTTCAGAAAAGTTCAAGGTGTCGACTATGATGAATCCATTTTTCTAGTGGCCATGGTTATGTCCATCAGGATCGTGCTTGCTATTGCAGCTTATCATGACTATGAAATTTGGCTAATGGATTTTAAAAATGCATTCCTTAATGGGAATCTTGATTGAGTTTTATAAATTCAAAATTTGAGTATGTGTATATGGAAAAACTTGAGAGTTTTATAAATTCAAAATTTGCAAATAAAGTTTATAATCTACATCTTGGAGGGTTTTACCCCTTCAGGTGGATCCACCAAGGTCGATACCTTGTTTATAATCTACCAAGTTTTGCTTTGAGTTTTATAATCTACATCAAAACTTTTGCTTGGAGGGTTTTACCCCTTCAGGTGGATCCACCAAAATTTGCAAATAAAGTTTATAAACTACATGCTTGCTTCAACCCATATAATCTTGAGGGTATGAGATCCAAGCTGGAATCATCATTTTGATGAGACAGTCAAAGAGTTTGGATTTGTTCAAAATGAGAATGAACCTTGAGTGTACAAGAAGGTTAGTGGAATCAGGGTAGTATTCCTCATATTATATGTAGAAGACATACTATTGATGGGGAATGACAACCCTACTTTATAAAAAGTAAAGACATGGCTTGGAAATACATTTTTATGAAATAATTTGGAGAAGAATCCTACATCTTGGAGATAAAGATCTATATAGATATATCAAGGTGTCTTAGACTAAGTCAAAGCACATATATTGACAAAGTGTTGAAGCGGTTCATCATGGAGAACTCAAAGAGAGGAAATCTACATGTGTTGCATGCAGTGACCACGTCTAAGAGTCTATGTATAACATCCCTGACCTGGGTTATGCTTTAACCCTAGGTGTTTTGTTTAACAAAGATAATTATATGCTTGATATTATATTTTGAAAAGTAATTAAGGTTCAAGAGGAACTTATATTTCAATTTTAGTCCTTCTTGAACAAAGTTGAAATAATGGTTTGCCTATTTTGGACTAAAGTGCAAATTACCCAAGTTGAGGGGTTAAATTGCAAATATTACATGATAAAATGTTCCTCATGTGTTGAAGCATCTTGAGAATGAAAATGATGTAGAGGTATGGCTTGGGAAAGCCTGAGTACCAAGAAAGAGCTGATAAAGTAATGTTTATGCATTAAAACCTAGTTTTGGTGTGATATGCAATTTACCCAAAACCCAGGGATCCATATGAAAATTACCACTTCTAAATAGTCCCTAATGTTTCTTGGCATCATGTAGAGAAAAGAAAATGAGAGGGGCGTCTCATTTGTATCTCTTTGAAGGAGAGAGAATATTGATATTAAAATAATCAAGATTTAAGCATAATTGAAACCCTAATTCGGTTTAATGCAAAAATAATTGTATTAATGGAATTGACCTTCAACAAAAAATGTTTAGGTTGAAATCCTTATAGGTGAACGTCCTTGTTCCTTGCAAAGGCAACGAAATATCTAAAGGAAGTTGATAACTCACTCACATTATGAAAAGGAAAAGAATTATCCACTAACTTGAGGATATTATTATAAGGGTTAAGGTGCTTAATTTGTTTTCCTTTAATTCATGGATAATTGAGAGGAATAAGAGGCACAGAAGATAGCCTCGTATCCAAGGAAGAGTAGGGGGCAAGTGGCAAGGAAATGGAGTAGTTATATCCTACTTTCTCTCTCTTAAAATTAATTTTAATAAAAATGCATATAAGCTCATATATCCATAGCTTGAAAGGGGAATTTCGAATCCTCTTTCATTCGTTTCTTGAAAAATGACCAAGGGGCCTGAGGAGAAACAGGAGGAGGAGTTCCAACCTGTAGGTAAGATTCTTGATCACTTTCAACCATGATTTCATGGTGGAAATAAAAAATAAATGATGGATTTTTTCTTTTCTACATTCAATCTTCAACCCTAGCCTTTCTTTTCACTCAAAGATTTGAGGACGAGCTTGGGGATTGTTGAAGGAGTTGCATCCACCATTCAAGACGTGAAGCTACAAGCTTTGAATCTTCTTTGAAGGTGGTTTATATAACTTGAACCCTTATTTATTGTTATTGAATTCAATTTCTCAATCCATTATGTTCAATTGCTCTTCTTGCAATTCCTTTGACTGATTGTTGCAATCACCATGAAAATCACAGCAAGCTTCGTGGGCTTATAGCTTGATGATGATGACATCATCATAAGCACACACCTCCCCAAATATCTATTGCAGGTTTCAACAATATGGTTCAATCAGCTTCACCAAACCGTTTGGTGACCAAACAGTTTGCAAATTGTTTGGAGGTTTGGGTTCCAAACTGTTTGGAGTGGTTGACTGAATGGAGGAGGTTGACCATTTGAGGAGGGTTGCTGATGTGCTGAATAATGATCTAATAGATTTAATTGATTGGTTTCTAAAGGTTTCTAAAGGTTCCATGATCGGATTAAAGCATTGAAACCCTAATTGATTCCATTCAATTTCTTGTTGGTTGAGCAAATGATTTCATCAAACCATTTGGTGCTCAAATGGTTTCAAACCATTTGAGGATCAAGGGTTGATAGTTTGAGAAAGTTTGACCATTTATAGGAAATGGTTTCAAAACTATTTGATAAGGTTGACCATTTGGTGAAGGTTGACCATTTGAGATGAAACAGTTTCAAACCATTTGAGAAGGAAAAGGTATTCAAGACCGTTTGAAAGGAAATAGTTTCAAAACCATTTAAGGGGCTAAGGGCCAAGACCGTTTGAATGTATGAACCCAAGACTGTTTGAAGGTCTAACCCCAAGACCATTTGAGGGTGTGACATCAAGACCGTTTGAAGGTCATGATCAAAACTGAATGGAGGTCTAAAGTGATCAAATCATTTGGAGATTTAAGGTGATGACTGATCCATTGATCCAATGGTTGATAATAATGATTATCAAGGATAGGTACAAAGGTTGAAACCCTAAAGTACCTAGATGATCAATACCTTTAGAATGGTAAACCTTAAAAGCTTATGAAAGCAATGTCTCAGTACACTATGTCAACCATAGGTGTATATATATTTGATTGAAAGGTTGATGTAACCTAATCAAGTTGAAAGGATGATAGAAAGGAATTCATACATGAGTATTAATCATGAAGAATATGTGATTTGGGTATGATCCTTAGTAAATAGATCATGAAACCCTAATCATGTGGGTTAATAAGCCATAATCCTAAAAACTAAGGCAATTCTAAGTGAAACCCTAACCTAGGGTAATGATGTATCCCTAATTAAGGGTGATGATATAAGAAACCCTAATTATGGGAAATGGAAGATGAAACCCTAATTGGGATAAATAGTAAACCCTAATTATGGGTAATATAAGATGAAACCCTAATTGGGATAAATAGTAAACCCTAATTATGGGTAATTGAGTGGAAACCCTAATTGGGATGAATAGCAAACCCTAATTGTGGATAATTGAATTTAAACCCTAATTGAGGGTGATGCCATGTGAAACCCTAATTGAGCGTGATGCCATGTGAAACCCTAATTGAGGGTGATGCCATGTGAAACCCTAGTTGAGGGTGATGACTTGTGAAATCCTAATAAAGGGTGATGGTATGAGAAATCCTAACCCTAATGAAGGGTGATGGTATGTGAAATCCTAACCCTAATGAAGGGTGATGTTATGTGAAATCCTAACCCTAATGAAGGGTGATGGTATTTTAAATCCTAACCCTAATGAATGGTGATGGTATGTAAAATCCTAACCCTAATGAAGTGTGATGTTAAGTGAAATCCTAACCCTAATGAAGGGTGATGGTATGTGAAATCCTAACCCTAATGAAGGGTGATGGTATGTGAAATCCTAACCCTAATGAAGGGTGATGGTATGTGAAATCCTAACCCTAATAAAGGGTGATGATATGTGAGACCCTGATCATAATAATGAAATGGTGACTAATACCATAATAAGGTAAATACCTAAAGTGATTGATTATAGGCAACTTTATAGAAAGCAATGCCTTAACCTGAAATGAGTCCATATCATTGAAGATAATTGGACAATTCTAATGTGCATTCTATAACCTATGCACTTTATGATAAAGGTGATAGGTTAGTGGATAAAAGTATTAAGATGGGAAATACCTTAATACAATACAAGTTGATAAACTTAAGTAAGTTAAAAGTAATGTGGAAAGTAATGCTTCAAGACATCATAGATATCACATCCAGCTCTTAAGAATGATATTAATGGTTACCTAGTGAGAGGTAACAAGATTTTTTATCGGCCTTGTGAGCCATGATGTTAATTGTTACCTAGTGATAGGTGACAAGATATTAAATGTGCTCTATGAGACATGAGAATGGTTATTGCCTAGTGTGAAGTGACAAGATGTGGTAACCTGGAATAATATCACAGGATTGGTATAGTCCAATACCTAGAATAGATGCACATGATAGGCATAGTTAAATACCTGGAATAATATCACAGGATTGGTATAATACAATACCTGGAATAGATGCACAGGATTGGCATAGTTCAATACCTGGAATACTATCACAGGATTCATATAATCCAATACCTGGAATAGATGCACATGATTGGCATAGTTCAATGCCTGGAATAATATCACAAGATTGGTATAATCCAATACCTAGAATAGATGCACAGGATTGGCATAGTTCAATACCTGGAATAATATCACAGGATTGGTATAATCCAATACCTGGAATAGATGCACATGATTGGCATATTTCAATACCTGGAATAATATCACAAGATTGGTATAATCCAATACCTAGAATAGATGCATAGGATTGGCATAGTTCAATACCTGGAATAATATCACAGGATTGGTATAATCCAATATCTGAAATAGATGCATAGGATTGGCATAATTCAATACCTGGAATAATATCACAGGATTGGTATAATCCGATACCTGGAATATATGCACAAGATTAGCATAGTTCAATACCTGGAATAATATCACAGGATTGGTATAATCCAATACCTAGAATAGATGCACATGATTGGCATAGTTCAATACCTGGAATAATATCACAAGATTGGTATAATCCAATACATGGAATAGATGCATAGGATTGGCATAGTTCAATACCTAGAATAATATCACAAGATTGGTATAGTCCAATACCTGGAATAGATGCACATGATTGTCATAGTCCAATACCTAGAATAACTACACAGGATTGGTAACAACCTGATACCTGGAATAATGTCACAGGATTGGTAACAGTCCAATACCTGGAAGGGTTGCACATGATTGGCTTAGTCCAATACCTGGAATGATTGCAGAGGATTGGTAACAACCCAATACCTAGAATAATGTCACAGGATTGGTAACAACCCAATACCTGGAATAATGTCACAGGATTGGTAACAACCCAATACATAAAATAATGTCACAGGATTGGTAACATCCCAATGCCTAGAATAATGTCACAGGATTGGTAACAACCCAATACCTAGAATAATATCACAGGATTGGTAACAACCCAATACCTGGAATAATGTCACAAGATTGGTAACAACCCAATACCTAGAATAATATCACAGGATTGGTAACAACCCAATATCTGGAATAATGTCACAGGATTTGTAACAACCCAATACCTGGAATAATGTCACAGGATTGGTAACAACCCAATACCTGGAATAATGTCACAAAATTGGTAACAACCCAATACCTGGAATAAAGTCACAGGATTGGCACAGTCCAATACCTGGAATAGTTGCACAGGATTGTCTTAATCTAGTATATGGAATAGTCCTATAATAAGTTGTACAGGATTGGTATTTCCCAATGCCTGGAATAGAAGTATTGTATTTGTATAATCCAATACCTATAATAAGTTGCACATGATTGGTATATCCCAATTCCTGGAATACAAGTACTTTAGTGGTATAGTCCAATACTTGAGCAACATATGATGATGTACACTTATATGATGAATGTATCTCAATATCAGTTTAGCAGATTGGCTAACGCCAAAAGATTGAAATAAGAATGTTTCATGAGTGACATATCAGAATAATGAGTATCACAAGAGAAGCTTGATATGTTGGTTTAGTATGATGGATAAATGATATACATGTCCTTCCTATTCCTTATAAAGAGAATGGATGATTTATTGTTCTATCCTAAATAGTTCTAATGCTTTAAGAGATGAGAATGTTCTAAACTACTTATCCTCTGCTCAGTTTTATTCTATTAAACTGCAGTAATAATATTTTTGGCGGAGAGTTATATCTCTCACTGGGGAAATTACAATTGTCTCACCCTGTGGGATCCAACATTTTTAGGGGGAAGAGAACGGGAGAGATTGAGAACATATTGTAGAGGAAGAACTTCAGTAGCAGTAGGGACAACAGTGACAACTCAGGTTGAGTGTACTGTCTGTCGTGTCATGTAGATAGAAGTCATATGTGTCGTCTCTGTACTCTCAGGTCCTCGGAGTTAATAGTTAGTGTTTTTAATGAATCGTTTTGAGATTTTAGCTTGATGCCTCGAGGTTCTTATGTTGTCTGTGTTTAGCTTTTAACAAGGCAGTTGATGTTGTAAACCTCAAGAAGAGATGGTACAAGATATGCACTTATGAACCAGGATGTAAATGTAATACATTGGTTCTTGTTGAAAGAGTTTTCCTGTGATTGGATCTCTTTGAAAAAGGTTTTAATTTTTAGTGATTTTCAGTAATATGCTGCTAATAATCACTTCTTCTTAGTTAATGATGATTTGTTCAAACAGTTCACCACAATTTAGTGGTATCAGAGCTCTAGGTTTGTTGAGTCTACAGAGACATAGGACTAAGGTTGTTGAGTCTATTCTAGTATTTTCTAGTCTATCTGATAGTGTCTTCTACTCATAAAGGAGAGGAAGAACTTAAAGATGTCTGGATCACACAAAGGGCATGTTGTTGAGAGCAGCAATGTTGCACCAATAGAAGGTGTAAGGGACTAGGTGAGAGAAGAACGACTGCCTGATAATCCCCAAGATGATCAAACCATGATAAGGAATCCTTCTTTTAATATTATTGTTGGGCAGGTTAGGACTGAAATAATGCATATCGTGCACCATATATTAGCAATACAACCTAGGCTACCAACCCCCAATGATGAAGTTTTGGATTCCAATAGGATTCTTGCTCAACACCAGCATGTTGGAGCAATGAATAATGATGAAAGGAAGGGGTTACAACCTGAAATCAGAATTTTCAAAAAGTGTAGGCAACCTGGACATATCAAAAAAGACTGTCCAGGAAAGTATAAGGAGGAAATAATTAAGAAAAGGCCTATCAAAACTTGGGATCAGAGGCCTAGTAGTTCTAAAAAGTGGAAATCTTTGGTACCCCCGATACAACCAAGGTCTAGTACACTAGGGAAAGGGCTACCCAGAAAGGGTAAAGGACCTTTTAGACCATATCAAGAAAATAGAACCTATCATCAGTGTAGATAGGTAAGACATCTAGCAAGGAATTGTCTAGTTGGGAAAATAGTGGTAACCCAACCACCGAGGCGGAGACATCGAGGTCATCAGAGAAAATAGTTTTCTAGTGGCATTCGAGGATGTGGACAAACGTCACAGGAAGGATCAACTGTATTAAATAACAAAGCACAAAGTCAACATCAGGCAATGGTAAGATTCTATGAAAAGAATCAGCTTGAGGTAGTAAAAAAAACTGCGAAATGAGACTGGTCAGATGAAACAATTTTATTAAGATATATCATTTCATAATTCTATGTGATAAATATAAGAAAGTAGTTGTTTTTGAGTTTCCTTTGACTAGTCATGTGAGGACACAAGGAAGATGAGGGCTTATATTTTTACTCAGTATTCCTTTAAATGCTTTATAATTTCTCTTATCAGTGTGAAAAAAGATGAGATATAGAACTAATGCATGAAGAAAATCTAAGAATGTTAAATCTTATGTTTATAATGATATGAAAAGTGGGGAACATGATATTAAATAAAGTGCATACTACCTAATTTTAGTTCTTGAATACCCTGGCCAGGTATTCATTTATTGAAGGCAAGGTATGTATGACATATCTAGATTGTTATCATTCTGATTACCCTGATCAAGTATTTAGTCTGAAAAAATCTAAAAGAACCTAAAGAAGTAGGATATGTGGCATGGATATTTCCACCACATTTAATTGATATACAAATTAATTTGATTATAAATCAACTTAAAAACAAAAGAAGATATTTAGTACAATGTATACCCTGGTCTAATGACCAAGAGGTAACAGTTACCTGATAGGAGGTAACAATAAAAATGATGAACTGAGGGTTTGAATACCCACATTTAGTGATCATGATGATAATGAGAATAAGGAATGACGAGATGTAATCATCCTTATAATTCCTATGATGATGGCAAGGAACCAAGGATAAAATAAGGGTAAATAACTCATGAACACAGAAAGTTCATGCAATAATTAAAGGAGATGGTAATCTCTTCTCATGAATAAGCAACCTTGGATAATAATAGGGTGATAAGAGGAATATGATCCTTTGTTTTCTTTCCTTTCAGGGACATGGCAATCAAGTGGGTTTTTAGGACACTTGATGTGCACAATTAAAAATGTTTATCTGATGGATACTAAGAAAAGTATCAATTTGTCTTGGACTTGGGTTAAAAAAAAAAGACATCTATAACAAGTAATGTCTCAGGATGAAAGATGAAAATGTGATGTGTTTCCAATACATGTGATGAGTACTAGGGTAAGGAATTCTGGTATCAGATAATTTATGTTGACTACCTAGAAGGGGTTAACTGTGAAATCAGTTTAGCTATATTATATAGCATGGACATCAAATGTGAGGGGTTTATGCTTTGCATAAACATGACATTGAGATGTTATGTGAAGACTTCATGAGATGATATATGAATAATATCTGTCTCCCTTTATCTGGGATTTCGGGGACGAAATCCTTATTAGGGGTTTATAACTTGTAACATCCCTGACCTGGGTTATGCTTTAACCCTAGGTGTTTTGTTTAAGAAAGATAATTATATGTGTTATAACCTCATTTTTCTAAAGCATGTAATGAGAATTGTAAATCTCTTTTTGAAAAAAAAAGGATAAATGAAATCCATGGTTGATTTTAATGGTTTGATTTTATTGAATTTCGTGTATGATAGCCTTGCCCTTTCTTAATGGGCCTTAGTGGCCATTAAGCCCAATTGAAAGAAAAAGAAAAGAAATGAAAAAGGAATTCCATGGGATAATGGAATGTATAAGAAAATGAATAAAGGATGATTAAAAGGCTCAAAGATATTTTCCCAAAAAATAGAATTTCGAATTATAAAGGTTCCTTGGGGTTCAAGGAACTCAGGATAATTATGTAATAGCAAGGGAAATAAAGAATATGAGGAAAATATGAATAAAGGGGTGTTTTTTTGCAACTAAAGAAAAGGGATTGTTTCCTTGAAATAATAAACCCAATTTTTGTAGGATGGAAGATAAAGGCATAAAAGAGATTCCCTTAAAATTTGAATTAAAACGGAGTTACAAATTGGGAGTTATTGCTTTTTCAAGTTATCCTCAAAATATGAATTTTCTTGGGAATTTAGTAAATTGTTTCCTATTTTGGAATGAATGCGGGAATGGTGGGCCGTTGGATCTTGATCCAACAGGAGCCACTCATCGTCTTTGTCCCAGGCGGACTGGGACTCTGTCGCGGACAGAGGGATTCTTCCCTCTTGATTTTCTCACAAATCTGTTAGTGGGAGAGGTTTCTGCATTATTCTTTGAACTCAGGAGATGAAGGCGAAGGGGACCATCCCTGGTTCTAATAGGATTCGAGGATGTTTTGGGAAACACCCAACCTCCGCAAGCTGACCTTGACCCTATTTAAAGGGGAGGTTTATGGAGGGAACCAGAATCGTTGCTAGTTAGCCCAACCTCTGCGGAAGGGTACACAGAGTTTTTTCGTGTGCTCAATTCGTCCTTTCGACCTGACCTTCACCCTCATCGTCTCTGAAGACCTCGCCGGAGTCCAGCGAGTAGGGGACGAGGTTGGAGGAGCTCGGTGTGGTGACCGTCTTGCGAAAAATAGGATTAACTTAAGCGGAAGTAAATTATTTGCAGCGGATTACTAAAAATCACTGAAAATTAAAACTTTTTCAAGAGATCTATTCACAGGGAAACTATTTAACCAAGAACCAAAGTATTTCAAATTCATACTGGTTCACAAGTACACAACCTATACCATTCATTCTCAAAGATTACAACATCAACTGTCTTATAAACATTATATACAGACAATATACGAATCTCGAGGCATCAAGCCAAAACCTCAGATTGATTCATAAGACACTGACTAAAAACTCCGAGGACCTGAGAGTACAAAGACGACACATAGGACTACTATTTGTATGACTAGACAGACAATATCTCCACCTGAGATCTTATTGCTGTCCTTGTTGTTGCTGTTGTTGTTGCTCTTTCCTTATTCTAGGATTTCTGCTTTGCCTCCCATGCATACCTAAAAATGCTTCCCACGGGGGTGAGACAATTGAAAATTGGCCCAGGGAGAGATATAACTCTCTGCCAAAAACATTGTTATTGCAGTTTATTAAATTAAAACTGAGCAGGGGTTATTTTTACATTATCAAGCAGAGTTATTCATCATAGAATAGAATATGATAAT
Organism: Alisma plantago-aquatica; assembly: GCA_963693085.1. Classification (NCBI taxonomy): domain Eukaryota; kingdom Viridiplantae; phylum Streptophyta; class Magnoliopsida; order Alismatales; family Alismataceae; genus Alisma; species Alisma plantago-aquatica. The sequence continues at coordinate 1,501,929,694 of OY856410.1, read as the reverse complement.
CTCCATTCTCAAGGAGGTCATTGCATCTACCCATGGTAGATAAGTAATTCATCTTTATACCTTGCAGAGAATATAAAGAAACATAATTAACATTTAACTACTAAGGAATGCATAAAGAAATGCAACATCCGCCAATGAATCTCCGTATTCAATCCTTAAGCAAACATGATATACGACTGATTACATTTTACAATCACACTTATGCCCTGAGGAAGTGAGCCGTACCGCTCAAATCCAACCTTCGGTTGTGAAACCCAAAGCCGGTGCCATACAAGGTCAATGGAAGAGTCAGACTCCATGACCTCCCACGTCTCGGTCAGTACGAGAAAACAAGCAGGACCGCAATCTCTTGCTTAAGTGACCTCAGTCACAGGGTTAGCTCCCGTAGGCAACCCTTTCTCTAGCCCACCTTGGTACCGGTCTCGGCGCTAGTATCTCTGAGTCACAGGCTAGTTCACCGTGCTCCCTGAGCCATGAACGCATTCATGCTCTATCACACTGAGCCATGGGCCTATTCACCATGATCTTATACACACCTTGAGTCTACAACCGAAGTTTCACTCTAATCCTCCTATTTTTGGCTAGGAGAAACCCCGCATATTCAACAATATACGCTCCAGATTAACCCGCAGGAGAACCCATTTCACCATCACCAGCTACTGACGATGATGGATCTATGGCCAGGGCACTACATGAATAGATTTCACTTGATTATTTAAGTACATTATCATATTCTTTTAGCATCAGTCAAGTTCTCAAACATAACTTATTAAGACAACTGATACAAAGAAACATGTACTTATATTCAGCAATGTACTTCTCAGTTCTTGTAAGACATTGGGATCTCAGTCCCTGATCACATTACTGGGAACTCTCATCCCTTCACATCATCATTATCATGATTACTGGATCTAGGTATTCAAACCCTTAGTTCATCACAGAACATTGTTACCACTTATTAGGTAATTAATACCACAAGGTCCTCAGACCAAGTTATACATGATACTTGTTGTTCAAGCATCTCACATGGCTCAAAAGGCCCATTACGTATCTTGTCACCTCTCACTAGGCAAAAAAATATCACATGGCTCACAAGGCCATTACACATATTGTCACCTCTCACTACGCAACAACTTATTACAAAGTATTACAAGCCCATAATTATCTTGTTACTTCTTTCTGAGTAACAAAAACATAATGGCACATATGGCCAATCAATACATATCAAATGAACATCATAGCTCATACATGGCTATGTTCATCATGTCATAATATCTACATGGTGTTAGACATGATAACAGTCATACAAGATATTCATCACATCATGTGATACAATAGTAACACCATTATTCCTCTACCAGGAATTGGGGTTTACTATCAAATAGGGCTTTTCATTCCCTTTACCCAAATTAGGGTTAGGGTTCCCCATTTCTCATTAATAAAGATTTCATGATCTCATTATCTGTCCAACCCTTAATACATTATTCCATACCTCTGGGGCATTCAAGGATATCATATTTGATTATTCTAGAACATTACTTTCATCATATAGCATTAATGATCATCAATTCAAGGTATGAGTTCATTTCTCATCCTCATCATGGTATGATTACATCATACACATCATTTGGGCTTAACCCCATTCTCAAGGTACATTAATTAAACTCATCAAGGTGCAACAACTCATTACATTTCATTGTAATAGTTGCATAACACACTTCATATGTTTCTTAACCAATTATATTGGATTTGGAGTACATCAAGGCATATAAACCCTAAAGTGTTGAATGTGATAACTATCATATTTTGATGTATCACTTTCTCATTACTTTAGACTCTCCTGAATTAGCCATCTTATCTTGTATTAAGGTATTTCCCTTCTTAATACATTCCATCACTAGTCACTTACCTATAGCATATAATGCATAGGCCACACATTAGATTTGTCCAACTATCTTTAATGATATGGACTTGTCTAATGGTAAAGACATTGCTTACAATTAGGTTGCATATATTCAACCACATGAAATGTTTCACCTTTATAAGGACATTCCTTATATCACATCATTAGGGTTTCTTTATACCCTTACTTAATATTAGAATTATGATTCATTGTCATATTATCCAAGATTAGGGCTTTATGTATTATGACTCCTCATTAGAGCATGTCTTCACCCTTCTTAGGGCCTCTTATCACAACATAACATTAGTACGTCATGTGGTGTTAATACTTAGTTAAGGTTTCTCATGGAATCACCCTCAACTAGGGTTTCCACCATAGTTTCCCTTCTTTTTGGGTCTACTATTCATCTCTATTAGGATTTCATTCAATTATCCATAATTGGAGATTCACTATTCATCCAAATTAGGGATTTACATCTCTTTTCCCTAAATTAGAGTTTCACTTATGATTACCCTAGATTAGGGCTACATCCTTACCCTGGATTATGGTTTCATTTAGAATTGCCCTCAATTAGGGTTAGAATTCAATAACCATGTCAATTAGGGTTTATGTTCATGATTAGGGTTTCATTATCTCTTTACTTAAGGATCATACCCTTAATCTCCACATGAATCATATTCATGTTATGAATTCATGCTAACATCATCTCAACTTGATAAGTTCATATCATCCCTTCAATCAAGTACATACAACTATGAATGACATAGTGTACCAAGTCATTGATCCTATAAGCAATTAGGGTTCATCCCTTAATTGGCACTAATCACTTAGGTACTAATAGGGTTTCAATCTTTGTACCTTCATTGATTATCATTACTAATCATCATTGGATCAATGAGTCATTCATCATCTCTATTCTCAAGAGATTCAATCACCTTGGACCTCCATTACATAAGGTATCCAATTGACTTGGTCAATTGAATCTTCAATTGCAATAGGTACTCAATTAGGTTATTCAATTGGACCTTCAATTGCATTAGGTTCTCTATTGGGTTAACCAATTGAACCTTCAATTACATTAGGTATCTCATTGGATTGACCACTTGAACCTTCAATTGCATAACACAACTTGACCTTGAAACCACCTAGGTCTCCAAACGGTTTGAGACCGTTTGCCCAAGTAGGTGAAGACCGTTTGGCCAATTAGGTGAAGACCGTTTGGCCAAGCAGGTGAAGACCGTTTGGCCAAGCAGGTGAAGACCGTTTTCCAAGCAGGTGAAGATCGTTTTCCAAGCAGGTGAAGACAGTTTGCCCATCCAACCCTTGGATTCTAGTGAAATTTCATCAAGGTTTGGTCTATCGAGTTGATCAACACATCAGCAATTAATTGCAATGTGATTTGGTACCTTTGGACCTTCAATTGGTCAACCATACTTGACCCCAGACCTCCAAACGGTCTTGGGTGATCCCCAAATCGTTTTGAAACCATTTGGGTGATCCCCAAACGGTTTCGAAATCGTTTGGGCTAATCAACCCAAAATCTCAAAATCAACTCATTGGAATTTCAGCACTAATCTCAATTAGGGTTTACCCAATTGATTAGGCTTCAACTCATGACTCGTTTGGAATTAATCCATAAACTTTGGTGAGTCATTAACCAACACCATTAGGAACCGTAATCCCAAACGGTCAACGCTTGGTCAACCATATCAAACGGTTTTGAAACCATTTTTCCAAAAAGTCGAATTACTCAAATTAAAAATCAGCACTTAATCCAATTAGGTTTCCCTAAATGATTAGCCTTCAACACACGATTCCTCTGGATTTAATCCCTAATATGTGGTGAGTCATTAACCAACATCATTAGGAACAGTAATACCAAACGGTCAATGCTTGGTCAACCATCTCAAATGATTTTGAAACCGTTTTCCCAAAAAGGTCAAGTTAATCAGATTGAAAATCAGCACTTAATTCAATTTGATTGCCTAATTGTCTAGCCTTCAACTCTCGATTCCTTGGGAGTTAATCCCTCAAATTTGGTGGGTTATCAGCCTACATAATTAGGAACAAAATTCCCAAACGGTAAATGCTTGGTCAACCATCTCAAATGGTTTTGAAACCGTTTTCTCCCAAACGATTTCAAACCGTTTGCCCTTAAACGGTTTGCTGAAACCGCATAACCAATCAAATTAAAACGATTTGGAGTAGCTATCAAAACCGTTTGGCTTGGTACTTTTCTTTGGATAAGCATCTAGGATGATGTCATCATCCCCTTCCTTCTAACAACCAAGAACAGCAACCGTTCTTGATGGAAATTGCAGCAAAGAAATAAGAGTGTAGCAAATTAAAGAAAACAATCAACAAAGTATAGAGAATTGATGCAATATCAATGATTAAGGGTTTGAGTTATAAAACCCGCCTCAAATCTGATCTCCAAGCTCCAAGATACACGTCTCTAATGGTGGATGAAGCTTCTCCAACAATTCCAAGGCTCAACTTCAAGATTTGGAGTGAAATGATCGGCTAGAATTGAAGATTGAGTGAAGAAATGAAGGAATTACACATTGTTTTATGATTTTCACCATGAAATCATGAAGAACGAAGATCAAAGGCTTACCAACAGGTTGGGGACGTGATCCCTGCTGTCCTTATCTTTCTTGGTCGGTTTTGCAAGCAAGGAGAAGAAGTGGGGTCGTAAAAGCCTTTCATTTGGCTTGGAAAAGGTACTTTTATAAGAAAATTAAGGAGAGAGAAGATACTTTATAAAAGTCTTTTAAATTCCAAAATTGTTGCCACCACTTCCCCCTTAGTTTCTTGCATGCAAGGGCATCTCTATCCCCACCGAAATCCCTTCCATTATCCATGAATTAAGGGAAAAGAAATTAAGCACCTTAACCCTTATAATAAGAATATCCATATTTGAGTGGAAATTCTTTTTCATATAATAATGGTGAGTGGAATTTCACCTCCTTAGGATATGCTCGTGCCTTTACAAGGCTTTAGGCTTATCCACACACATCTGAATCCAACCATTTTGGTTTTGGTTGAAGGCCCTTTAATTAATACATTTATTTCAAAATTGAATTAGGGTTTCAATTAGGATTAAATCTTGATTATTTTAATATCAAGATTCTCTCTCCTCCAACTTAATTCAAATGAGGTGCCCCTCTCACTTTCTTTACTCTACATGATGTCAAGAAGCATTAAGGACCTTATTGAAGTGGTAATTTGCATTTTGAACCCTAGGTTTTGGGTAAATTGCAAATTACACCAAAATTGGGTTTTCATGCACATACATTGCTTTATCAGCTCTTTCTTGGTATTCAGGCTTCCATAAGCCACACCTCAGCATCATCTTCACTCTCATGATGATTCAACACTTGAGGAACATATTATCATGCACAATTTGCAGTTAAACCCCTCAACTTGGGTATTTTGCACATTAGTCCAAAACAAACAAAACATTGATTTCAACAATGTTCAAAAAGGACAAGAATTGCAATATAAGTTCCTCTTGAGCCCTAATTACCTTTCACAAGATGAGATTAAGCATTTAATCACATTTCTTAATCAAAACACCTAGGGTTAAAGTATAACCCAGGTCAGGGTTGTTACACTCGGGAAGGAAATTGAACCGGTCACCAACTCTGTTGAGGGGAGGTGGAGCTCCCTGATCGATCGGTGTGAGCAAAGGGCGACGAGAGCTCCGAGTCAACCTCCAGGTTGACCGCGCAGGCTGTTGAGTCCAAGGTAGGTGACGACATGTCGAGCGTCCGATCTGAGACCACGGTGGTCTCAGTGGCATCTAACGCTCCAGAGAAGGAGCAGCCTTGCTACAGGGTGCGCGACCAGAATCGTTAGATCCAAGGGAGGATCACGGGACTACAGATCGAGCGGCTCGTGATTTTTGGTAATGATTCCTATTTAATTGAATATTCAGAAAAAAGGGTTATTCTTGCAAAAATGATAGAAATAACTAGGAATCTCGGATGACAAAACTTTATATATGAAAGTAGTGTAGAAAAATACAACGAATATGATAAAAATGCATTGAGAACCTGATTCCACTCCATTTTTCAAAAGTACCCTAAATTTCTAGTAAAGTATATTAAAAGTTTATGGGAAACCCTAATTGAATGATTAAGAGTGTAATTTTGTGCATCAATAGGTCAAATTGATAAGTGTAACCCTGATAATGATAAAAGAGGTTTAATTATATGTTTTGAATACAAGGATGCCTAAATTAGAGTTGTAGCCCATAAAATAAGGCTAAGTTATAATAAAAACCCTAATTTGGGATAAAAGGAGATAAAAATCATATTTTTGTGGAATAAGATAATTAGATGCTTAATAAAGGAGTGCTGCGATGATAGGGTTTCACAGCCGCGGCGGCGGCCGTGGGGGTCGTGGCTCTGGACGGGGAACTCCCCGCGAGCACTCTGACCATGCCGCTCCATCGTCACCAGTGGATCCCAGTTCCGTTCCCCCGCCTTCTGATGTTTCAGATGTCCAAATGGATATCCCCCCGCCGCAGCAATCTGCTAGGTCATACAAGGATGCGACGACCGAACGATCGTCCAGGACACCCGCTTCACTTACACAAGTATCCCCCGACCTGCTTACCTCTGCAGATATCCGCATAGATACAGCCGGAGCGATACCTGCCATCTCCATTAACCCTGCAATGCTGCCGCCGCTGCTTGAGCCATGGAAGTTCGCCGTCGTCATCAAGGTGATCGGTACTACAGTGAGTTTCCATGCCCTCATGAACCGCATCCCAATCCTGTGGCAACTAACGGATGAATTCCGAGCCATTGATCTCGACAAAGGCTATTATATCATTCAATTGGCCAACAACGAGGACTTTGTATGAGCCCTTACGGGAGGGCCATGGATGATCTTCAATCATTACATCTCTGTGCAATCGTGGTCCAGGGACTTCTGCCCCTCCGATCCAATCCCCAGGAAGCTTGTCGTGTGGGAAAGGATCCCTGACCTCCCGATACATCTATTCCAAAACCAGCTCCTGTCCAACGTCGGAGATCTGATTGGCAGGACAATCAAGATCGACACTACGACGCAATCCGGCTACCGGGGCAAATTCACCCGCAAAGCTGTTGAAGTTGACACGTCAATGCCGCTTCTGCCTGCGATTATGCTCAATGGCGAGCGCTTCCGGCTGGAGTATGAGAATCTACCGACCTTCTACTTGAGATGTGGCCGTCTCGGCCATGCAGAAGGAGACTGCAAATTTATCCCTAGCTTCCCGAGCGCCACGGTGCCCTCCTCCTCCACTGCGATGGTGGCCCTGTCCACGCCGTACTCAACTGAGATCCATGCCAAGATGCCTGAACGGAAGGCCCCCAAGGGGAAGAAACCCCCGCCGGCTGCAGACGTGAGCGCGCACAGCAAAGCCAAGGAAGTAGCGGCCGAAAACCCTAAGGCAACGCCTGTTGTGCCTGAGGTTGAGGACACCGCTGATCGTGGCTGGGAGACTGTAGTTTCTCGAAAGCAAAAGAAGAAAGGCGGGAAGGTGAACCAAGAGTCAGCACCTCATGTCGGGGGTCGGCCACCACCTTTCCCTGCGCCATCCACAACGCCAGCGTCAGGAGGGGGTGACCACTCGGTAATTACCCTGGTCGATGATGAGACCAGTGAAGGTCGCGCTAGCAGCACCTTCGTGGACTCCTTCAGGTTCCAAGCATCAGCGGACCATAGATCCCAAGAAGCAGACCCGCAAAGGTTCAGTTTGGGTTCACAAGGCGTTGGCAGTGGAGTCATCCTACGCAACCGACGGGTTGTCTATCAAGCTGTAAGCCCAGGGCGGGAGTGCAAGAAAGGCAAGCTTGCCATTCTTGTGGGCAACGTTGATTTCACCAACAATACCAAGAGGTCACTTGACCTAACTGAGGAGGCAGAAGACACTGACGCGACGATGGAGGCAGTCGCCGACGCACCAGGACTGCTAAACGCCATCAACTAAGCCATCTTTGGCCTCCACCCATTCCTTTTTCTGTGTCTTCTGAATGACGAATATAATCTGTTGGAACATCCAAGGAGCATGCTCCAAGGATAAATTAACTCTCCTGAAGGAATATAAAAGGTGATACAATCTCCATATTCTAGTTATTATCGAGCCTCGCTGCAGTGGTATTAAAGCTGCTGGCATCATTAAGAAGCTTGGGCACACATCCTCTCATAGAGTTGAAGCGCTGGGTTTTTTTGGGGGCATATGGGTCCTCTGGGACAGTCATCGCTGCTCTCTTGACATTTTGCAAAGTCATCGTCAGTACGTGCACTGCTGTATAAATAATGCTTGGTTGCTTACCTTTGTTTATGGTAGCCCAAACCCACAAAAACGGGACCTTCTGTGGCACAGGCTCACATCTTTGTCTTCCCATATTGATGAAGCCTGGGCGTTGGTGGGGGATTTCAACACCATGTTGGACCCTTCTGAGAAAAAAGGCGGGCATGGTTTCGACAGACGTTCCAGCCTAATGTTCCACTCTTTCCTTGCTTCATCTGGTCTAAAGGATATGGCTTCCTCGGGACACCGCTTTACATACAAGAAAGGCAGGCTACTTGAAAAACTTGATAGAACCACTGCCAACAAGGAATGGTTATCTGTGGAGGGGGGTATGGACGTTCACGTTCTCTCACGTCTGTACAGCGACCATAATCCTTTTCTCCTATCTGGGCATCAACGTCAACGGCGTGGCCATTTTTTTAAAACAAAGACGAGCTGGAACCTTATTCCGGAATTCAAAACTGACCTCTTGCCTATGTGGGACAGCTCTCTCCCATATTTAGAGGCCTTGCCTACCTTCCAAATAGCTGCCATCAAATGGGAGGCTCGGCGTTTGAAGCAACAACACAAACAGAAAGACACTCTCATGCGCAAGATTGATACATGCCAGGTAGCATCCTACTCTTCTCCTACTTCCGTTTCAACTCAACTGCGTGCTATTGACCTTCAGGAACATTTAAGTGCTATTCTCCTGAGAGAAGAAGCGGACTGGCAACAACGTGCGAATATCAACTGGCTCCAATTCGGTGATGGCAACAACAAGTTTTTCCATGCATATGTAAAGTCTTGACGCCAGCATAATAAGATATCCAGAATCCGCGATGCCAATGGAGACTGGATCACCTCCCCGGAGCTCATCAAGTAGCACCTTCGAGATTTCTTCAGCAACCTTTTCAGCCCTCCCGTTTCTAGCTCCTTGGATCGGGCGGCCATCCAGCAATATGTGGGGCATTTCCGGCCTATTGCCAACGCTCACCTTCTTAGTCGTGTCCCCGAGGCTGAGGAGATCAGGCGTACTATCTTCCTTATGGCCCCTACGAAGGCGTCGGGCCCGGATGGCATCCACAACGGCTTTGTGCAACAAAACTGGTCTCATCTAGGCGGCTCTTTTGTCTCTACTGTCCAGACTGCTTTTTCTTGCAGTCGGGTGGACTCACGTATTGCAAACTCCCTTTTGGTTCTTATTCCTAAGGTGGCAAGTCCTCAACGCTGTTCGGACCTTCATCCCATCTCATTAAACAATTGTTGTTTCAAACTAATTTCTAAGATTATTGTGGAGCGCCTTAAACCTTTTCTGAATGATTGGATTTCTGTGAACCAATCTAGCTTTATTCCTGGTCGTCGTATATGTGACAACATTCTTCTGGTTCAGGAGGTAGTGCACTCTATGAGATATAAAAAAGGCAAGAAAAAATGGGTGGAAATTAAGCTTGATCTATCTAAAGCTTTTGACCGCATGAGTTGGCCCTTCATTGCTGACACACTCTCTAAAACAGGGATTCCTGAAAGTCTCTCCAAGCTGATTATGCAGATTATCTCTCAAGGTAGCACTTCGATTCTCTGGGAAGGTGTACCCTTGGATCCCATCAAATCCACTCAAGGAGTGAGACAAGGCAACCCCATCAGTCCCTACATTTTTGTGCTATGCATGGAACGCCTCAGCCAAGCTATCTCCAAGTCAGTGGCTCACGGTACTTGGAAGCCGATTATTCTGTCAAAAAATGGGCCCTCCCTCTCTCATGTTATGTTTGCGGACGACATTCTCCTTATGGCTGAGGTGGCTACTTTCCAGGCTTCCAACATCAACAAGATTCTGAAGGAATTCGCATTTGTTTCTGGACAAATTATCTCCAAGGTGAAATCTTGTTGCTACTTCTCTTCCAACACACCCATGAGTGAACAGTGTGCTTTTTGTTGTCGCATGGGCATACCAAGAACTGATGACCTGGTTCGCTACTTGGGAGTCCCTATTTTGCACCATCGCCTCAACAAACAGACACATTCTCATATTATTAGCTCCATTAGGGGTCGCATGGACAGTTGGGCTGCCCGCACGCTTTCCTTGGCAGGTCGCATCACTTTGGCAAAGGCCTCTCTACAGTCTATTCCCTCATACACCATGCAGTCCGTCAAGCTATCACCTTCGCTTTGTGATGACATCAATAAACACATTAGGGACTTCATATGGTCGGGTGGCCGAGAACAGAAGAAGATGGCGCTGGTCTCATGGAACAAGCTTACTAAAAGCAAATTGTCTAGCGGGCTCGGTCTCATGGACGCCAGGACCCAAAATGAAGCACTCATGTTGAAGAATGTGTGGCATTTCCTAAATAATTCTCCACCGCTGTGGGTGGAGGTCATGAGAAACAAATACATGCGCAATGGTGTGTTCTCTAAAAAGCCTGGATCCTCGGCATGGACCTTTATCAAGAGCCATATACCAGATCTTGAAACCGTATGTCATAAGACCATCAACACAGGCCGGAACAGGAACGTTTGGCGTGATAGGTGGCTAATGGGGAAGTCTATACTGGACATTTCTCCCACTACACCTATCCTCGAGGATCTCATTGATCTTACGGTGCACTGTATGTCACCGGACGCGGGCAAGTGGGACGGGGATTTCATCCATGCATATCTTCCTCCTGAAGTTTGGCCACTCATTCAGCATACTACACCACCTGACCCCGTCGCAGGCACGGATCAATGGTCGTGGCCCTGGGAGCCCGACGGAGAATTATCGGCCAGCACGGCCTATGAATGGCTGCAAGGAGGGATGGCAGCCCCTACTTCTACGTCTTGGACGGTGTTGTGGGCTCTTCCCTTACCGCCAAAGTACAAGACCTTCCTTTGGTTGTTGGGGCACCGCTCCATTCTTACAAACAAGGAAAAGGTGCGTCGCCATATCTGCATGGATGACGTATGCCCAATATGCTCACATGAGGTCGACTCGCTTCTTCACTGTTTGTGTGACTGTTCCGTTAGCCATGAGGTATGGCGACTTCTGGGCATGAGTCCGGACTTCTTCTTGCTATCGGAGGAAGAGTGGATCACCAACATCATTCATGGGCCCGCAAGCATCGGGGACAAGACCCTACGTTGTGTGGGGTGCTGGACTATCTGGTATGCACACAACGATCTTATTCATGGTGGAAAGCATACCCCGCCACAGGTTCTGGCCTCAAGGATTCGTAGCAACTCCACGGCTGTCCTCAACCTCCCGAAGCACGCACCACTTGCAGCCGCAGCTCAGTGTAGTCTACCCTCTCGTCCGCTCCCGCACCAACAGGTGGTCTTCGTCGACGCTGCGTTCCAACTCCACACTCAAAAAATGGGTGTGGGAGTCCACATCACTCAAGGCGATGGAGCCTGCTTATGGGGTCAAGGCACCTTTGGTTATGCCACTTCCGCTCTGGAGGCAGAAATCAAGGGCATCATTCTAGCTATGTCCGTCTATGTTCAAAACAATTGGAGCTCGCCAGTCAATCTTACTGATTCCTCGACGGCCATTGATATCCTCTCACATGGGGAAAGACATGCATGCAAGTTCCAACCCTTAAGGAGAGAATTCTGCCACATTCTCACCTTATTGCCCAATCTCAACCTTTCCTTTATAAGTCGGAAGCACAATTCTGTGGCAGATAGTATTGCAAAACACTCCTTGTACTCCGCTTCTCAGTGTCTCTTTTCTCACTCAAAACCTGCCTGGCTCCCAATGGATATTAATATCTGACTTTCTGTAATTTGGCCCGAACTAGAGATCGGGATGAATAATAACTAATCTCTATGGCTTTCAAAAAAAAAGATGCTTAATAAAGGAAATTCAATGAGAAATTAGGGGTTTTATGTAGTTTTGATAAATTAAGGATGATAATAAGGAAAGAAGAAGTAAAAACCCTAATTTCCAAAGGAACCCTAAAATAGGAAATGAAATCCTAAGTAATGTGATGAAAATTGGATAAATATTAATAAAAGGAAAATTGTACTTTTATTTCAGGATTTGTCTTCCTCATTCCTTGTTGATTGGGTTTCTCTACATATTTGATTCTATCTTGAAATCTGCAACCAAAGGTATGTGGTTAATTATGATTAACCGCTTAGGTTTTCCGATGGATTCCCGGATGTTTAATCGCATTGAATGCAAATAAACTATTTGGATGTTCATATTGCAATTATAAAGTGACTATGACTATCACATAATGTATATGCCTTCTAGCTCAGATCCTGGTCCCCTCTGTGTCGTAATGTCTAACCTAGTATATGATAACCTAGAGGGTAGGTCCATTAGGTCATGAATGACTTAGTATATGTCTACCTAGAGGGTAGGTCCATCAAGTCACAGTGACTTAAAATGTAATCTTGGTTGATAAATGATTAATTGAATGATTACTTTATTAACATATTTGCATGATTATTGTTTCCCCCACATACCAGCTTCTTACTGACGGACGTTTTGTTTTTCGGTGTTTTAGGTACAATGAAAAGAACAAACAGTAAAGTGGCATATGTGGTACTAAATGAGAATTAAAGTGCAAAGGAGGATTAGATAGATTAGTATTTGTATGGATAGAAGTTTTGAAATCCCAGTTTTAAGAGGTATGCAAAAGTTTTTATTTTACTCCAAATTTCAGTATAGTTGGTAGAATTTAATAATTGTTATTGATTATTTGTCGAACCTTTGATCTGGGTTATTGGTTAACGGCTCTGACCTTTCGGTCTCCCTTAATTGGGGGTTACCGGGAGGCGGGGTCGTAACAATTGGTATCAGAGCCTAGGTTCCTCAATTAATCATTAATAATTATTAAATTTTACAAACTCCATAGAACCCAAGAGAGTTATTAGAGGATTATCTGAAAGACGAAGGTGTCTAGAAAAGGATCACGACTGGGGGCTGGCAATATTTTCCTCCGCATCGCTAGTCGGAATACAAGGACTCCCGGATCTGTGTGACTGCCTGGCCAAAGTCTTAGGGTATGATTCGAAATAAGATACCTTTAGGACTTTCTCATCTTATTCATCCCTTCTCAACTTCAATTCTATTAAGGACCTTAAGGATTAGGGTTTCCTCTCTTCTCCACACCCTCTTGAGGTATGGATAAAGTTGATAAGGATTAAGGAATCCTCCCCCAAATTAATGAAATGCATGTAAATAAGATGTCATGGACATAAGCTTAATAAATTAAGCGCAAACTAAAGAATAGATACATGCTTAGGTCGTATGACACGAGTTGTCATTGCCCTCAATAGAGACATGAGGATAGAACTCCTTGGTAGGAGGATGAGTAGAGAGAGTTGGAGGTAGAGACCTCCATTAAAAGTAGAGACCTAGCACAACCTTTGAGGATGATGTTAACCCTAACCCTAAGTGAAGATTAGAGAGAGAGAGATGGCATGATGACTTAGATGTCATGGTAGATTGGGTGTTTGGATGGACATGCCTATGGTATGTCATATGATCCATGAGAGGTTAGGCGGCCTAGCACCTTTGGCAACCTAACCCTGAGAAGGATCATGCATGTTTGAGCAAAGGATAGCTCCTTCCTGGATAAGGTTAGAGATGAACCTATAGAAATCTTATGGCTTATGCAAGTAAGGAATAGCATGCCCCAGAGTATGTCAGTGGTACGGTAGTACATTAAAACCCTGGCCAGAAGGGCATGATGGATGGCTTATGAGATACGCATAAAGAGATATGAATAATCTTGAGCCAAACATGAGTTGAGCATAGGCTTCAACCACATAGGGGTTTGCTTGAGAATATGAGCCTTCATGGTGAAGGGACCTCTAGTAGGTATGGTTCTGCTTTAGCTTCTGCCAACATAAGGGCCTCATTGATGTAGTCATCGTTGATCGGTGGTCTTCCTGGTCTTTTAGCTACAATACTCGATAGGTAGTCGGCGACCACATTTTCTGCGCCCTTCTTGTCGATAATTTCATGGTTGAACTCTTACATCAATAAGGCCCACCTCAACAGCCTGGGCTTTGTGTCTTTCTTTTGCATTAGATATTTTATAGCCCCATGATCTGTATATACCTTGACCTTTGCTCCAACTAGATACGACATGAACTTATCGAAGGCGAAGACAATTTCTAGCATCTCTTTTTCCATGGTTGTGTAATTTACCTGAGCTTCGTCCAACGTGCGACTAGCATAGTAGATCACATGGTGCTTTTTATCTTTCTTCTGCCCCAGGACTGCTCCTACCGCATAGTCACTAGCGTCGCACATAAGCTCAAAGGGTAAATCCCAATTTGGCACTTGGAGGATGGGTGGGGATACCAAATCATTTTTCAAAGCCTGAAAAGCATTGAGACAGTCATCAGAGAAAACAAATTCAACATCCCTTACCAGCAGATTTGACAAAGGCTTTGAAATTTTTGAGAAGTCCTTTATGAATCTGCGGTAGTAGCCGGCGTGGCCGAGGAAGCTCCTCACTCTCGTCACAGACTTTGGGGGAGGAAGCTTGGATATGGCGTTGACCTTACTGGTGTCCACCTCGATTCCACGCCTTGAGATCTTATGTCCCAGAACAATGCCCTCTCGTACCATGAAATGGAACTTTTCCCAGTTTAAAACCAGGCTATTCTCCTTGCACCTTTGAAGAACCAACGACAGATTTTCCAAGCAGGTATCGAAGTCCTTTCCATAGACTGAAAAATCGTCCATGAAAACTTCTACGATATCTTCCAGAAAATATGAAAACATTGATATCATGCATCTTTGAAAGGTGGCGGGAGCGTTGCAGAGTCCGAAGGGCATCCTTCTGAAAGCATAAGTGTCGTAGAGGCAGGTGAATGTTGTTTTCTCCTGATCGTCGGGCAAGATGGGTACTTGATAAAATCCTGAAAAGCCATCAAGGAAACAAAAGAAATCGTCACCTCGTCGCCCTTCTCCCCCCTTACCACTATCATCCCGCCCTTTTTGGGTACTACGTGAATCAGACTCACCCAATTGCTATCGCTGATTGGGTAAATGATCCCTGCATCCCTTAGCTTGATTACCTCTTTCTTGATGACTTCCTTGAGCATCTGGTTCAGCTTCCTCTGGGGTTGAGCCAGAGGCTTGGCGGATTCTTCCAAGTTGATGTGATGCATGCATAAGGTGGGGCTAAGGCCTTTGATGTCCTCTACTGAATATCCTATAGCCCCCCTGTGGAGCCTCAACTCCTCAAGAAGTCGGTCCAGCTGGTTTCTCGAAAGAGTGGTGTTAACGATGACAGGGTTTCTCTCTTCTTCATCTAAGAATTCATACTTCAGACCTTCGGGCAATGGTTTCAACTCAGGCTTTGCTCTGAATGCCTTCTCTTGAGGCTCCTCCTCAAGAGAGGCATACTTCACGGACTCCACCACCTCATCCTCTTCGTGCAGATCTTCGTCAGACAGGTCAAAAAGGTCTAGGTACTTTGCAACTTCAGGATCTTCGAAGTCGGAATCCTGACAGCTTAAAGCCCTCGCAAGGGGGTCCACTATCCGGATGTCCTCCTCTATCCCCTCGCAGAAATTATCGTAGCTATCTGCAAAGCGTGCAGATTCAGACATGGAAGGACCTTTCATTGCCTCCTTCACCTTGAAGTCCAGGTGGTCATTTCCGACCCTCAGCGTGATAATCCCCTCAGAGACATCAATCAACGCCCTTCCTGTCGCCAGAAAAGGACGTCCAAAGATAATCGGGCAGCAGGGATCTTCTGTTGTGTCAACGACTACTATGTCGCAAGGGATGAAGAAATTTTTGACCCTGATCGACACATCTTCAACAACGTCGACTGGTCTCTTGAAGGTATGGTCCGCCAGTTCAATCCTCATATTGGTATGAACCATGTCGGTTAGACCCAACCTTTGCGTGAAGCTCAGGGGCATGAGGCGGATGCTTGCCCCTAAATTGGCAAGACCTCTTCGCTCAACGTTGTCCCCGATGGCAAACGGGATCGTAAAAGCTCCAGGGTCCCTTCATTTGTTTGGCAGGTTAGGCTTTACGAAGGCTGAGGAAGCAGATGCTAGATGCACTATCCAAACTCTTCCTCCTCTTCTTTTCTTCATGATAAGATCCTTGAGGAACTTGGCGTAGGTCGGCATCTCCTCCAAGGAGTCAAGGAAGGGGACTTCTAGATGTAGTATCCTGATCGAGTCCATGAACCTCTCGTGATGCTTTTTCAGATTTGCCTTGATTAGCTTGTAAGGAAACGGCAGCCTGGGAGCATAAGGATTCCTCCCACTAGATAGCTCATTAGAAGGCTTCTGTGTAGGCTCTCGAGCTTCTGCTTGTCTACCTTCATCCTCAGCCAGAATTGCACTCTCAGGCCTTGGCTCAGGCTCTGGTCTGGCTTCATCAGTGCGCTCCACCGTCTTCCCAGACCTTAGTACTGCCATTCTGGCAGTTTCAGGGTAGGAGAGCATTTTTCCTGCAGGGTCCTTTCTTAGAGCAGCCATCTGGGCCAATCATTGATCGACCTCGCACTGGCGCATCCGCAGACTCGCCATCTGGTGTTGCATGGAATTCAGAGCTCCAGGAGTGGCGAGCGCTCCCTGTGCCAGCTGGTTGATGATAGTGTCTTGTCTTCTTATGTAAGCAAACAACTGACCAACCAAACTAGGTTGGTGTGAAATCCCATCTCGGCCTTGACGTTCACCCTCAGACAGAGATTGCTCACAATGAGACATGGTGTCAGAGCTTGATGGAACAGATCACCGTTCTTCAGAGTTTCTGAAATGGCACGAGAAATCAAGTTTTTTTCGAAAATGGAATTATTTATTTTGTGCAAAGAGTTATGATAATAATGATAATAGTGATATAAAAGAGTGATTTCAAGCTCATTTCTAAGCTTGAGGCACGGGAGTGTAGTTAGTGGATTCGAATTCGTCAACAGTGCCATTTTGCCTCGTCCCCGGCAACGGCGCCAAAAAGTTGACCGGCCTAAATCGCGCGTCCTAAAATTGGAGGCGGATTTGAGGTAGTCGAGCTTTTACATTTATAACCTGAATCCTTCTAGGCCCCCGCAACTTTGTTTATGGGGTCGAACACAAGGACGAGGGTGGTAGTGTTGAGAACTCAGAATCGACACGCTACACTCCGGCAAGGGTAGAGATATGATGAAATTCCCAAAAGGGAACAGCAGAGCAAGAACGATAAAACAAGAGAAAACCCTATCTCCAACTGGAGTTACAAGAAAAACTTATATTTTTAAGCATTTAGCAGTTTTTAGGGGTTTTCATTCAACAGAAACATAAAGATAGAACTAGCGCTTAAAGTGAGGTGTGAAGGATAAACTTTGGTAAAACAAGAGGCAGCAGGAGCATCTTGTACCCCTCCTCTCAGAGCGGGTACCTCTAACCAAGCATCAACACCCCTCTCGAGGTTACTGGACTTAAGTTTGAGTGAAATGCTACTGAAGTATCTCCGTTCCAGGCACTCTCGTACTCCAGAATCGGACCAAACACTAGAGCCACAACACATCTCTCGAAGTTCTTGCGATGGGAAAATATGATTCGGTAGCTAAGCGAAACACGATCCAAACATGCAAGCTAGAGTTCAGACATTAAACACAACAGTCATCCAACAATTACACCAAGCATAGCGCAGCAAGTGATTGAGCTTTTCCATTTCCATAAACATTAAAGGTCTTAATTATAGTGCACAAGTAAAGAATTAAATAACAGAAATATGGATAAATGTCGCCTTTTTGATGTAGAAGGACGACAGACTACTGCATCTCTACAGCCCGATACCGGTCAGGAGCCTAGCCCGATACAATAGTGTCGGGCGGCACACCCTCTTGGGCGGCACGCCGTGACGGCCGGCTGTATCGCCCAAGGACCCTGGCCGATACACTCAAGTCGGGTGGCACCCTCTCGGGCGGCACACCGTGACGGGCAAAGCGTATCGGGTTCGATATCGTGTCGGGCTAGTAGTGACGCATCTATGTCGGGCACTTGTGTCGCTCATCCACGTTGGCCGATATCGGCCTGCAGTGTCGCCCGGGACGGTCCTAAGTGAACCATCCCCTCCCTCTCGGGACGGGGAAGAGCTCACCTAGAGTTGCCTGGCACGAACACTTAGGCGCGATACTTCTGCTCTCGCAGCTTCCTCCGAAGATTTGCTCAGGGTTCCAACTTGTGCGAACTGTCTTTTCGGCTTCCTGTAGCTGCTATTTATAGGCAGCGGTTGGAGGGAAGTTATGGTGCTCTAAGCACCACATATCCCCCTTATCATCGTGGATTCGGTGACGGCCGATATCGGTATCTCCCGACACAAGGATGTCGGCTATCGGTCACATGACGAGCGGCACCTGTCGGTGGGTGGCCCGTGTAGGGTGACAAGCTTTAGCTGTCGGGAGAGCTTGGGCTCCCTGTCGGGTAAAAGACGTATCGACCATCAGTTCCTTCTCATGCAGCATCCCTATGTCGTGCGTCTTTGTGTTGCGCTTGCCCTGTCGGGTCGTGATCATATCGGTTATCAGGAAGGCCGATATAGGTGGAGCTTATTTGTGGGCCGGGACGGCCTTATTGACGATAAATGGGTCAAAATAGGAGGAAAATACTGCAAAAGATGGAAATATTGGATTAAGAGCGTCGTTTGGCCAATTATTGCGAAAATATATATAAAAGAGAGGAAAACAGTTAAAAAGGAAAGTTTTGATAACAGGAAAATAGTCTAGAATATCACAAAATTTGGTGTTATCAAAGATGACACACACAGATGGAGCTTGAGGTTAGCATGTTTCCACACCAGAGAACTACCTTACAGAAGCTCCCTCACAGAGAACAGTTCTCGCACAGTAGGAGACCAGCCGAGGTGATCACGTTTCAGAGAATGCCATTGGCAAGGAAGACCGAGCAATCCAGCCTGACCTAGCAATGAGCTAACTGATTTATCAAGCATTGAATTATGCTCCCTCTACAGTGATGTGGCAGCATGTAGACCCTCCACCTTGTATCTTATCAACGATGCCCTTTGTCATACATAGGTAAACAATCTCTAAATCCTAGAAATACCGGTATTGTTAGAAAATAGCCTAAAAATAGCTCCATTAGCCAATAAATACCCTAAAATACCCTAGAACTCAGAAAAACATCACCTTCATTATGAAACCCTTATATTAGACTTTTGATTCTTGACCATTAGTGATATTTTTTATTTATACGATAAGGCATCTTATATGGTTCATTAAATGGAATAATTAGTAATTAGTTGAGACAAATTCTTAGAAAATTCCAATATTGATGATGATTGACAACCATATTCGGACTCTGAATTGAATAGCATTACTCAATGATAGTCATTTTGTTATTAAATTCTAAACATATGCTTTTAACCTCATTAATTCTAGAAAATAGACTAATCATCAGAAAAATAAAAAAATTGGACTAGACCCATGTTATGATCTCATGGTCAGTAGAAAAATACCAGACACATATTTTATATTAGTTGGACCTATGTTTGGTTAAACCCTAATGTGAAGCTAAAATATCAATAATCATGTTGAACCATGTTTTAATGATGATTAATTGTTATTAATTAGGTGATGACTAGGGATGTAGATGGTCAGAATATAAATAGGAATTCTTAAATAGAGGTATATGGGTTTATTTAATTATATGACTATTGTTTTCTTAGTTAAATCATTATATCTAGGTATGCTCTTTTATATTGCAAATATTGGATGTAGTATTACTGCAAGTACTCAGTATTTTGTCACTTGAAAGCATAAATAATGAGTAGATGTTTTGTAGTTATTAAGGTGTTCATTATCCCCCTTATGAGGGGAGGATTAATGTTGACTAGTACACCTCCCTAGATCACAAGGTGTACATGGAGTTCCCTATAATACTCGGTACATAGGGTAGGCCCAATATATATGTTTTGGTACTAGCCCACCTTAATAATGCAATTCATCTAGAAAATTTGACCAAAATCAGTGTATTTCTGTAAAGAATTGTTTCTGGTGATCTTTCTTTCTTTCTGTAAATATTTTCAAAGTTATGAAAGCCATAAATATATGTATCTTTTTGTTGGATTCTAGATTGGTGATTAGATGATCAAGACGGGGGGGGGTGAATAGAGCTGAATGCACTAAAACAAAATTCATTAGACCTTCAAGGTATATCATAAGATAAGGTTGCTACATAGAAAATTTGAGTGCAACTAAAACATGCATAGCAAGGTAGAGAGATATTAAACATACACAAGTAGACAAGCTATTTAGATTGGTTCCACACTTCAAATTAGAAGTGAGTCAGTCCACTTACCTAGAAAGGTCAACCTCTAGGATTTCTTAAACTTTCACCTTCATTATATTCATTATAAGAGATACAATACATGATCAACCAAAGGACTTACCTATCCAATACAAAGAGTCTTCAACCTTACCAAGGACTTACCCACTTTGCAATGAGTCTTCGACCTTCTCTAAGAAATTACTCACTCATGCACAAGTCTTCAGCCTTGCAGGGATTACCCACTCTTCTTGGATCTTCAGCCTTTGATTTCATCTTCATTCGGAGAAGCTTCCACCAAGGACTTACCCACTTGAGCAAGGAATCTTCTGCCTTCACCAAGGGCTTACCCACTCTTGCTCCAAGTCTTCAACCTTGATCTTCACCAAGGGATTCCTTCCCTTGTTCTTCTTCACCTCTCTTGACAAAGAGAGAGAACCTTCATCTTCATGGTTGAAATGAGAGATAGGGAGGTGGTGGAAGTGAGAGCCTCACAAAATATACATGTAGGATGAGCTCTCTTACAAATCTCCTACTCACTCTAATGGATGTAGCAAGTGATTAAGCTCAGAGAGAAAGAGAGGAGGCTATAGGATCACTCAACTATAGAATAGGGACCTTCAAAATGCTTGGCTAACCATGGGATGAAGCCCAAGGGGTCCTATTTATAGTTGAGAATGCCTAGAAGCCTTTAGGAACACTTGAGAATGAAAACTAGCCATTTTTTGACTTGCAACAGATATATTTTCACTTGTTTCAACTCCACAATAGCTAGAAATACTTTTCTGCACTTTTCTGTACAGTGTAATCGGTCGAGTTTCTGTAAAGGTAACTCGACCGATCCCACTAAAAGACAAGATCAATTTAGGCCATCGGTTGAGTTTGTCCTGGGGTAACTCGACCAATTCACTTAAATCGGTTTTGGTCAGTAGAGGGCTCGGTCGAGTTCTTTGAAGTGTAAACTTGAATGATCAAAAGTCATTTTCAAGATCTAACCAGGATCGGTCGAGTTTGCAACACAATTGATGAACAGGCTGATGTGAATTTTGGAAAATGGCTTTTGACTGCTTAAACATTTGATCTAAGTGTTCTTGATTTTTTCTAAGCTTAATTACAAGTCATACAATCATTACAAGTGATTTACAACATGATTCTAATGGATTTACATCATATTCCAAAAACATGCACTTGCATTGACTTTGACTTGTCTTTTCTCCAATTTGATATGTGCAAGTTAGGGCATTTGGAGTGTGTCTATACCTAATATGAAATCACTCAAGTAGAGACATTATACACAATTAATTGGAATGGTTTAGTCATCATCAAAACAAGGGTTTAGCTAATTTAAACCTCGAGTCAACATTCTCCCCCTTTTTGAAGATGGCAAACCATTCCATAAATGTAGTGAAAGCATTTAAGTAAAGTCATACATTTGGAGAAACCTAGGGGTTTTAATAGAATTGAGTTCATATGCTCCCCCTCAATTGATGCTACTGGAGTTCTCATACTCCCCCTCAATTTATGTTATTTCTCCTACATGGTTAGCTTTCATAACATTTATAGAATACCATGTCTTCTACTCATATATGTTCCACACATATTTGCCTTCTCCCATTTTCCTTCTCCCCTTTGTATGAAAATCCTTCTCCTCTTCATGTAAGACATGCCTTCTCCCTGTTTTATCAAAAGAAGACATACCTTTCTCCCCCTTTATCATTTCAAAAAGTGGGGTTATGAAGAAATAAGAAACACCACTTGTTAAAATAAAGGAGATAACAAAAGTTATAAAAGGAGAGTAGAAGAACACAACTAGGGGCTTGTCCAAGTATAGAAAGAAAAGCAAGTTAAAGCATGCACTTGAACAACCTAAAATGCAAGATGAAGTTCTGCAGAAAAACAATAAAACACAATTTTGACCCTCAAGATGACAAAAATTTCCCAAAAAGTACCAGGGCTCATGGTAAAGCATGAGCCTTGCTCAGAAGGCCGTTTTTGAATAAAAAAACACTAGTCTTGCACCAAAAACTAAAACTGGAGCAAAATCTGCATGAAAACTAAAAATTTCTCTGATTTCTACATACAATGTAGATCTATGTATCCTACATCACAATGTTATGCAGGCAACTCAAGATAGTAGATATGCAATTCAAGGAACAAGCTTGAGCATGTATGAGACAATATATAAGCATAGCATGTAGTGAAATACCACTTGATGAAAAGATAAGCAATGCTAGAACTACATGTATATGAACTACTAGTAGATGATATCACAAGTTAGGACTACTAGTAGAATCTAGATCATAGCAAGAGATATCAAAAGATACACAAGTTAAAGTAAGCTATGAGTAGATGTAGAGATATATCCAAACAAAGAGATATGCAATTTTAGAAGCATTAAAGGATATAACTCACTAACAAGTATGCATCACTACCAAAAGATGATCACCACTAAGAACCTCAAGGTTGTATCCAAACAAGATATAATACTAGATATATGTAGCAAGTTAGATCACAATGGAAGCAATTTAAGACAACCAAAAGATCCAAAGAGATCATCATCAAAATATTCAAAACAACTCAAAGCAAGTAATTGCAAGATATAGATATGCCGATATAGAGCAATTAGAAAGATAGAGTTGTAGGAAAGATAGGCAATTTAGAAAATTGCAATATGCATATATAAAGGTACCATATGAGAGTACCAAAGAATAAGGCCATTGGTTGAGAAAATCTAGTTGAGAGGGAAATTCTCATTCAATAAGTCAATTGTGTATTCTGTGCACAGTTTTGTCAGTCGAGTTCTGTGTATTGACAACTCGACCAATGATAGTTGTTGGCAACACCCATTGGTGCCTATCAGTCGAGTTTCAAAAAGGACAAACTCGACCGACAAAGTTGTTGTCAAAAAGCACATATATTCATAAAAACATATTTAAAGGCATGCTAAATATATAAACCATATCCAAACATGTTTAAGCAAGTTAGTAATGCACTATAAAAGCCTTTGAAACAAATTTTTGAGCAAGAGTGTAAAGAGAAACACAAATTACCACTTTTGACTCAAAAACCATATGTATAGTGCACACTATCTTGACAAAAACAAGTTAGGATTGGTTATAAGCAAGAAAAACATTACCTTTGTTCTTACCATTTCTTTTCCACTTGTTTTCACCTCATACACATCTCACCTTCCTGCTTTCATGTGGATTGATAAGCCAATTTGCAATTCAGTAGCTCAAGGCAATCCATTTGCAAGTACCTACAAGAAGAAAGATGAAATGGTCCCCAATCATGTTTTGGGGTCCAAAGGGGTTAGCTTAGCAACCCAAGTCCTATTTCTCTTAGGTGCTTTCCTAAAAGGCCAACAAGTAGAACAATGGCAAATATCATTGCAATAGTTGCATGTGCCCATAGTCTTGGAACTAGAGGATTCTCCATGGAATATTGAAGGTCATTTACCTTTGTTGTTCCTTTGACTACTATCATATCCCAAACCATGTCTACCAATTTGTTTAGTAGTATGGTGTAGGATATCTTTAAGATTCTTTTTACTAACTAAGAATCTTTGCAAACAAGATCTCAAACTATGATTATCATGCATAAGTGAAGTAATAGTAGAAGACAAATGATTTACATTTTCTCTAGCATGAAAAAGATCATTTTCTAAACAAAGAGATTTCGTTAAATAAGAATCTCTATCAATATGAAGAGTGGCAACATTATTCTCTCTACTAGTAGAACTAGAACAAGATTCTTTAGCAAGCTAGGAGGTATTTTCTGTTTCAAGCAAAGCAATCTTAGAAAGATAAACACCATTTTCATATTCTAATTCTTGCAAAACAAAATCTTTGTCCTTGTTTTCAGATTGAAGAACATCAATATCATGCATGAGAGAATCAAAAATTAAAGTATGCTCTTCATTTAAACTAGGCATAAGAGGTTGAGCTTCTAGAAATCTAATCTTATCAATTAAACTAGTATTTTCAAGTTTAAGAGAATCTACTTGACTAAGACAAACATTTTTATTATCATGCAAGCAAGTATTAGTATGTTCAAGATCATCTAGTTCTACATCCATATTATCAACAACTCTAGCAAGCTTTTTTCTTTTCTTTTTAGAAGACTTAAGAGAGGAACGTGTATCATGAATAATAGCAATCAAAGATTCTTTATCTATAGAGTTTGGATTTACCTTACTTGAGTCTTTACTTGTTGATGCCATGAGAGCAAAATGACATTCTCCTTCTTCACTAGAGCTTGATCTTCCACTTGACTCTTCACTTGATTCTTCACTTGAGCTTGAGTTGGAGGAGTCACTTGAGCTTGAGTGCCATTTCTCCTTCTTCATGTACTTCTCTTCTCTTTTATTGTGATGATCAGTCTTCTTTCCATGTAGACAATCTATCTTGAAGTGACCCTTCTTTCCACACTTGAGGCACCAGATGGAGGAGGAATTCTTGCCTTTATAGAATCTACCATTGGAGTATATGGCATCTTCTTCAACTTGAGATTATGGAGAGTCTTGTCTCATAATAGCTTCAAGTTGAGCCTTCCTTTCATCTTTCTTCATTCTCTTAAGCTCTTTGTCCTCTTGTCTTTCAACTTCTTCTCTTTTGTCAAGTGTGACTTCATGTGCTTGTAGATTTCCAATTAGTTCTTCAATAGAAATATCCTTAAGAGACCTTACTTCTTCAATTGAAGTCACCTTGGATTCCCACCTCTTAGGAAGAGTTATAAGGATCTTTGAGTTTATCTCTCCTCCAGACATAGGATGAACCAGAACTACGAGACCATTCACAATGATGTTGAGCCTATGGTACATATGAGCTATCTTCTCCTCTTTTCCCATCTTGAAGTTCTAAAGCAGCCCTTTGAGCATGTAGACTTTGGTTTCCTTCACTTGAGTTGTCCCCTCATAAGTGATGCATAGATTTATCCATACCTCATAGGATGTTTCACATATAGAAATCTGGTTGAACTCGGTGGGAGTCATGGTGGCATAGAGGATGTGCATGGCTCTAGCATTCAAGGTTTCTTTCTTTAAGGTAGCTTCATCCTATTCTTCAATCTTTTCTTTAGGTAGCTTGTATGGGCTGTTCACCATTTGCCACATCCCAAGACTTGATCCTTGGATTTAGAATTGAAGCCTTCTTCTCTAATAGAGGAAATTACTCCCATCAAAGATTGGAAGGTTGATCAAGTATCATCATCCTTGGTAGTCACCCATCTTCTCCTACTTGTTGAAGTATGTTTGGTGAAGCCCGCTCTGATACCAATTGTTGGATCCTAGATGGGTGATTAGATGCTCTAGAGGGGGGATGAATAGTGTTGAATGCACTTAAACAAAATTCATTAGACCTTAAAGATATATGACAAGATAAGTTTGCTAAATAGGAAATTGAGTGCAACTAAAACATGCATAGCAAGGGACATATAGATTAAACATACACAAGTAGACAATATATTTAGAGTGATTCCACATTTCAAATTAGAAGTGAGTCAGTCCATTTACTTAGAGTGGTCGACCTCTAGGATTTCTCAACCTTGCACCTACATTATATTAATTAAAAGAGATACAATACATGACCAACCAAAGGAATTACCTATCCAATACAAAGATTCTTCAACCTTACCAAGGACTTACCCACTTTGCAATGAGTCTTTAGCCTTCTCCAAGGACTTACCCACTCTTACATAAGTCTTCAGCCTTACAGGGATTGCCCACTCTTCTTGGATCTTCAGCCTTTGATTTCACCTTCACTCGGAGAAGCTTCCACCAAGGACTTACCCACATGAGCACGGAGTCTTCTGCCTTCACCAAGGGCTTACCCACTCTTGCTCCAAATCTTCAGCCTTGATATTCACTATGGGACGCCTTCACTTGTTCTTCTTAACCTCTCTTAACAAAGAGAGATAACATTCATCTTCATGGTTGGAATGAGAGATAGGGATGTGGTGGAAGTGAGAGCCTCACAAGATATACATGTAGGACGAGCTCTCTTATAAATCTCCTACTCACTCTAATGGATGTAGCAAGTGATTAAGCTTAGAGAGAGAGGAGGCTATAGGATCACTCAACTATACAATAGGGACCTTCATAGTGCTTGGCTAACCATGGGATGAAGCCTAAGGGGTCCTATTTATAATTGATGATGCCTAGAAGCCTTTAGGAACACTTGAGAATGAAAACTAGCCATTTTGTTGATTGCAACAGATATATTTTCACTTGTTGCAACTCCACAATGGCTAGAAACACTTTTCTGCACTTTTCTATACAGTGTAATCGGTCGAGTTTCTGTAAAGGTAACTCGACGGATCCCACTAAAAGACAAGACTAATTTAGGCCATCAGTTGAGTTTGTCCTGGGGTAACTCGACCAATTCACTTAAATAAGTTTTGCTCAGTAGAGGGATCGGTCGAGTTCTGTGAAGTGTAAACTTGAACGATCAAAAGCCATTTTCAAGATCTAACTAGGATCGATCGAGTTTGCAACACAACTAATGAACAGCCTGATGTGAATTTTGGAAAATGGCTTTTGAGTTCTTAAACATTTGATCTAAGTGCTCTTGATTTTTTCTAAGCTTAATTATAAGTCATACAATCATTACAAGTGATTTACAACATGATTCTAATGGATTTACATCATATTCCAAAAACATGCACTTGTATTGACTTTAAGTTGTCTTTTCTCCCATTTGATGTGCGCAAGTTAGGGCATTTGGAGTGTGTCTATACCTAATCTGAAATCACTCAAGTAGAGACATTAGACACAATTAATTGGAATGGTTTAGTCATCATCAAAACAAGGGTTTAGTAAATTTAGACCTTGAGTCAACACTTTCTACCCATGTACACAACAAATTGTGTTGATTCTTTGTTTCACGTATGTTTTAAATTCAAAACTAGCATGGGATACAAGAACATGAAGTGAGCAAGTTGTACATGTTGTACTTAATGTGTAGATCTTGATTATCATACATGTTTATAGACTTGCAAATCTTCTTTCAATATGTAATTGTAATTCTTGTTGAAATAAGTCATCATGTAATAATTTACATGTTGAATGTTGAGAAATGTTATTGTGTATGTTATGGTTGTATTTTGTGTATGTGTATGTTGCTTCCGCATCGGTCTCTGATACAATTTCTAAAAGTTTTGGATTTTTCCTCTCGGGCCTCCTAAGTCTCGATACGACAGAATTTGGGGACGTTACACTGTGGTTTTTTCTCGTCTATGGCCCCTAGGTTCCCTGGTCCTAGCTATTATGGCACAAGCACCACACATCCAAGTGCATCTTTTGTTGTTTTAGAGCCATCTTGAGGAGAATTCCGATGTTGGATAGAATTTTTGGTTTGGGTCTTGTGACTGAGACTCACTCCCTTTTGTATAAAAGGGAGAACAAATCCCATGATCATCTTATGTCGAGCTGCCCCTTCACAAATTTATTTGGTGAACGGACCTCAACTAGGTCTTGATGGTTCCCCTCTGTCAAATTTTGAAGATAGAATCTAGTGGATACTTTAGATGACCAATAATAGTCATACATTGAGATGTTTTGCAGGTCTTTGTATTACTACGGTGATTTTTTATGTTTGGAGTGAAAGGAACTATAGAATCCATATCGGGAGGAAAGAGATTCTATGGTTATTTTTTATGAAAATGTAATTAGCAATACATAAGTGTGTAAGGTTATATCTAATTTATGTGTTTGTCTAGACCACCTAATCTTGAGACATTGGGGTATTTTATAGAATAACCCCCTTTGTACAGATGTATACGATGTTTCTGGTTCCCTCCCATACTTCTCCTTATGAGTAGTATGTTTCCTTATGAAAGAAATTGTATTATGATGATGGTATATGTCACATTTCAAACTCACTTGAATAGATCCTAGAGGCTACTGGAGACGAATGTTAAGACTAGTTGCTTTGTCAAACATGTAATGCTCAAGTACATATTGTGTCTTTACTTCTATTTATAGTGTCAACAACATGTTGAAGAGTGCCTCTCCCTAATTATCTAAACATTACAACGTTTGTGTTTAGTGGAACTCCTTGTATCTGACACACATCTAACTACCACTAATTTCTACTTTATAATCTGATTTCAAGGATGTGGTTTCAAATACATCTCTATCATTATGTAAATGAACATTCCACAAAAACAAACCACTAAAGAGAAATACATCAATCAAAAATTTAAAACATGCTATGGAATGTGTTATGTAATGAATTAAACAAGATCGATCTGATCAAAATAAGAATCAAACCAGTTACTTATGTGCACCAGTAACTACGCTCCATGGATCGTGATACAACAACGCATGTTAGGGTTACAACATAAGTAAATATTGGAGAAGCACTAATGAAACCACATTCATACTAAGACATAAAAATGAATTGAACGAGTTCAGAAGGGGATGGTGACCCCCTATTGTCCAAATAACTACTCCCAAGATGAGTGGTGGGAGTTAAATCTTCGTTGGTTTCAAGGATGAAGTCAAGTCGCTTCATTAACAACATGTTAACTAATCCATTGAGCCAACTCTTCCCGGTTATACATAAGTGGGAAATAGTCCTGAATGTGATGAGAAGAGATATGAGATAAACAAACTCTTCGTTGATCACATGGTTGCAGCATCAAACTTGGTACGGAAGCCATTATATCAACCTCCTTGGTGGCACACAAACTTTGTTATCAGCTTTGTTGGCAGTAGTCCGATGATAAATTGTGAATTTGATATATATAAATATATATATATATATATATATATATATATATATATATATATATATATATATATACAGTCAGGCTAGAATACTCTCGAGTGTATTCGGAACAGAATACACTCAAGTAGTTTTTCATGATGCAATATTTAAAAATATATATATAATTCGTTGATCTTCTTAATCATCTTGTGAATAACTCAAATAAAAAATTTGAACAAATTTGGATATTTATAGGTCATGTTAAAGACCACAAAAATTATGCATTTCAAATTCGTTTCATGTGTCAATTTTGTTGCCCTCAGATGAGTAACTTACACTCATCCAAATGGGTGCAAACTTTGTATGTAGCCTAATTATAGTATGACAATGAAGATCAATGGTTCAGATCATGCAAAAAATAGCCTTGATATGCAAACACAATTGAGTGTATCCTTGTGATCTGTACACTCGAGTGTATTCTAGCCTAACTCTCTCTCTCTCTCTCTCTCTT